>CM077824.1:10487536-11897536 GCA_039720395.1 Liquidambar formosana | reverse complement strand
ATACTGACATGGACTGTAGTCTTGGTGACACGTTTTGTCATCTCAGCACGACCTTTCTTAATAGTCAACAAAATTACAAAATTGACCAAGAGATAATAAATAATGGGTGCCACTAGAAACAATTCTTCCTCCGGAAGAGATTTTAGGTAATAACTAGTTTATAACACGTGCAAGGCATGGGTGAGGTTTGTAAAATAAATATTGTAAAATATATATATATATATATAATACACACCTATGATAATAAGTCAAATAACAAAGAACCGTGACTCAGGATCATAAATCTCGAGTTCGTGTCTTCGCTTCTTCACTATCAAATGTATGAACTTACGGATGGTTTGTGCATCATGAAGATTAGTTTGGGCCTAACGGTTTAAGATACCCTTCTCTTGGCAAAAATGTATTTGCACAATTTTTAAGTATTTTTTTAGTTTTCTAAGCAATTTGATATGTTAATACGTATTTCGTGTGTCACGTTTTCTTTTTTAATCATTATTGGCTCTATTTGTCAATCTTTTTTATTATAACTATTTATAATTTTATACGTTCAATTTTTAGGAGGAGAGATGAATAGGCATAAAGAAAATGAAGAAATATGGTATAGTCTACCAAGTTTGGGTTAAACATTATATAGTATAAGTTTTCTGATTCTCTCATATAAAAACAAAGAAATATGTAGTATACACCAAGCGTCAACCTACTTATACTGCATTAAAAAAATAGTGAAAACCAATAACAACAAAAAAAGTTGGAGAATTTCCCTTTTGGTGATCACTTCTCAACTTAAGTGCAAACATAAAATATTAGTAGTCCTTTTGAAGCACGTATACAATCAATTTGTAGCAAGTTGGCAGATATTATTATTTATTAGGTATTAAGTTGGAACTTGATCACTAAAAAATCCTTTCTCCAAAAGTCACTAAAAGTAACTTACTTTTGGGAAACTGATTTTTTAGTGACTATTTCCCAACTTAATACAAAACAAAAAAAAAAAAATTGATACTCTCTCCGTTTCATAATAAGTGTCCCTTTTGAAAAAATACACTTTTTTAATAAAACCCTTTTAAATGCTTTCACATCAATGCATATATTTTGAAATTTCAATTTTGCCCTCAAGTTTGTAAAACATTAGAAAAAGAAAGAAAACCTTTTTAAAGGTATTTTAGTAAATGAGTAAAAAAGGTTCATTGATTTTTGAAATGAGACATTTATTTTGAAACATCCCAAAAAAGAAAGTAAGACACTTATTATGAAATAGAGGGAGTAGTTATTTTGATGTAAGTATATAGTTAATTTGTAGCAACTTGACAGATATTATCCTTGTTTTGTTATTATATTAGAAAGTGGTCACTAAAATTGTAATTTTTGCTTTTTTCTCCAATCGTTCAAAGAATCAGCATGTGATTTGAAAAACAAAAAAATCATAAATCGACATGTGGCATCAACAGGGAGCCATTCCTCCGTTATCTATATATATATATATATATATATATATATATATATATAGATATAAATAACTTCACCTCGGTAAGTTAGGACTTAGGAGACATGTTAGATGTAAACACTAAACACCAACTATTCGTGCTGTATGTAAACACAAATTATGTACACTGTAACACTGAATATGACTTTCATTGGTAGGCATTCTATATGTAGACACCAAACCATCCAAAAGTTTTAACTCCTTTTATTTTATTTTTTGGGTAAAAGGTATTGATGTCGTTATATTTTAAAATAAAGGTATTTTCATACTTTTATAAATAATATAGTAATCATAATAATATGGAAGTATAGATAGATATAGATATAAATTAATCGATATCTTTGATCATTTACCAACATTCACATTAATAATAAGAAATTTTCTAACAAAAAGTGAGATATTTATATAAATAAATCTATAGGAGACCAGATTTTTTTATGGGAATTAATATAAATCACGAGGGTGAGCAATGTAAAATCGACATTGGGAATAGAAGATATTCGAATAGAGGTTTCATAATCCAATAATTATCATTTTGCGGAATCTATGTCTTTGAACTTTGACACTTTCGATTTTTAAGTGGTACAAGGCTCTTGTCCGTTTTTTTATCTACCGAACCCTCTGGCTGTGACGTTGCCAAGTTCACTTGCAATTTTGTGCATTCCGGCCTATGCTAAACACTGATCCAATCCTGTTCTCTTCTGGCCTTTCCATTCAAAAACTCTCTACGCAACTCTCCAAACTCCAAAGCTTCACCCATCAACCAAAGATCGAGGAGGTGGTGTCTTCGGCAGCGGCGTGCGGCGGTAAGCCGGTGAGGGTCTCTATCTGACTATCTCTAAATTGGCGAAAACCCACCCTTCGTCGAATTAGCTTGGGTTCTGCTAGCTCACCAAGTGTTCGACAAATTGCGAGATTCAGCTACCACGTCAATTGGGCGTATTGATTTGAGTAAAGATTTGGGCATTTTTCTGCATTTTCACTGAGAAACAAGAGGAATCAGATAAGCAACGCTGACATGAAGAAAGCCGAGCTTGTTTTCATTCCCATACCGGGGATGGGTCATATCGTGTCGATGATTGAGATGGCAAAACTGCTGATAGATCGAGATGACAGGCTCTCGATCACCGTCCTCGTCATGAAGCTAAGATTTGACCCCAAGGTCAGCGCCTACACTGAATCACTCGCCGCCACCTTACCCACAGGTCGCATCCGGTTCGTCGACCTCCCTCAAGACGATTCTTTCTTGGAGGAACACACTTCCTCCCCAACTACCTCCTTCCTCCCTCTCTTCATCGAGAAACAGAAACCCCATGTCAAAGAAGTGGTCACCGAAAAAACTCGGACGAACTCGGGCCCTGACTCACCCCGACTCGCCGGGTTCGTCATCGACATGTTTTGCACGGCCATGATAGATGTAGCAAATGAATTTGGGGTACCCACCTATGTCTTCTTTGCGTCTGGCGCAGCGTTTCTTGGCTTGAAGTTTCATCTCTTATCACTCCACGACGAGCATCACATGGACATCACTGAGTTGAAGGACTCGGACACCCAGTTGGCCGTACCGAGTTATGTGAACTCAGTGCCGTCTAAGGTCTTGCCGGCTGTGGCGATGGACAAGAATGGTGGGTCCACTTTCATCCTCACACACACCAGACGACTGAGAGAGACCAAAGGTATAATGGTAAACACGTTCATGGAGCTAGAATCCCACGCGGTTCAATCATTTTCTAATGGTACAACCCCGAAGGTCTACCCGGTGGGACCCATAATCAACCTGACAGAAACCCACCAGCCAAAAACAGAGATGATGACGTGGCTCGACGATCAGCCTCCTCTGTCAGTAGTGTTCCTCTGCTTTGGGAGCATGGGAAGCTTCGGTGTGGACCAGGTGCATGAGATTGCAAATGGGCTCGAGCGGGGTGGGCACCGGTTCTTGTGGTCCCTACGCCAGCCTCCACCAAAGGGCAACTTTGGAACACCTGCTGATTACACGAATCCCGAGGAAGTCTTACCGGAAGGGTTCTCGGATCGGACGGCTGAGATTGGGAAGGTGATTGGGTGGGCCCCATAAGTGGCCGTCCTGGCCCACCCAGCAATTGGTGGTTTCGTGTCACACTGTGGGTGGAACTCCGTCTTAGAGAGCCTGTGGTTTGGTGTACCGATTGCGACGTGGCCAATGTATGCAGAACAGCAGGTGAATGCATTTAAGATGGTGGAGGAGTTGGGATTGGGTGTGGAGATTAAGATGGATTATAACAAGAGTAGTCCAGTGCTTGTGACTGCAGAGGAGGTAGAAAGAGGAATCAGGTGCGTGATGGAACATGGTAGTGAGGTGAGGAAGAGGGTGAAGGAGATGAGAGAGAGGAGTAGGAAGGCCTTGATGGAGGGTGGATCATCGTACAATTGGTTGGGACATTTGATTGAGGATGTGATGGACAACATGCCATGAAGCAATCAAAGTGGGTCTTATTAATTGGAGCTGTTCTTTCACCACAGCCTGCTCCAACTTCCTACACCAATTCATGAGCATTAATTTATATGGTTGATGATACGGTGCTGATTTATGTAAAAAAAAATGTATAACAAATCATCTGACATCGGCTCATCTTCAAAATAAGTTGGTGCAAATAGCATTTTTCTTTTTACAATTATTATTGATTTTTACAATGACAAATGTCTCATTCTTTAGACATACGTATATAGATCTGACCCGATGCTTGGGCTTCTATTCGCATATCTGTATCTAATGAGTGGGATTTTTGTTATTACAAAAAACAATTACAAAAAGTAATGATAGACAATTGCCTATGTTTTTTTTTACTTTCCTTTTAATGTGTGCATTGTGGACTTTGTTCACTTCTATGTACTAGTTTAATGTACTAGGCAATTCTGATAAAGAAATTTGAAGGCAGAAATCCTCCCATTTTATTTTTCATGGAAACAAAATTTTGTTAAGAAATAATTTTAATCACTACATCTTTTAAACTTAAACTCAACTTAGTCTTAATCCCAACTAATTAGAGTCAAGGAAAAGATGCCCTTTGGAATCAACAAAAATAGAATTAAATTGATTTCAATTCTAGTTTTGTTTCAATTTCTTTGTTTGGAATGACACAAAAATATAGTAGAATTGATTTCAATTCCAGTTTTGTTTCATATTTGTAGAAACACAAGTCCTATCAAAGTGGTCAGATTTGTATAGAATTGATTTGATTTATAACACACTTTTTTGGACTTCCTAAAATATCCCTGCATTTTAGGTTGTATGACAAATATATCATTTCCCCTATTATAAGTTATTCCTTTTCAAGCTCAAAACATTAATACGTCACAAATCCACAGCAGGCCGGTGCTGCCTCTCCTATCTTTTCATTTGCCTGATCACTTTTGCTAGTCTAAGGTCAGTTTAAATTAAACAAATTGGGATAAACCTTGAGTGATGATGATGATGACAATATTGCTTTATTTAATCCAAAATTTTAAAAATAAGAAATGGTTTATTAGTGATTTAATTGGAGAAATTCATCCTTGATCACTATTGCACCAGGTCTAGGTGGATCCAAAGACCTATAAACATTCCTTCTTTTTTTTTCTTTATAAATTATTATTATTATTTTTTTAATGGATAATAGGATAGGAACATCATATATGTTTAAACCTACTATAACATCATATATATTTGGATTATGATCAAACTTGTTGTTTTAGTAGGTGATTTATTATTCATTGTCATTAATAGGGGTGACAAAGGAAATATACCATGATTGAATTGATTTTTTTATTCATTCCAAACAATTGGATTGAGTAAAATGGAATTGAATTCTATTTCATATGTTTCATTCCATATAGATGAAACAGAATTCAAAGCAATTCAATTCAATTCAAATCAATTCTATTCTATTCTATTTAGAATTGATACCAAACAGAGTGAAGTTCAAGGAGAGTGAAACTTACCTGTATATGGGTCCCTCCCTAAAAATCCAGCAATTCCACTAAGTAGCCAAGGGTTTGAAGTGTGCAAAGGCAAGGAAATGGAAAGTTTAAAAACCCATAGCCAAATAAAATGTTGAGGAAGTTGGATACTCTAGCTTGAGATCCTCAAAGCGGTTCCAACAATTCAAGATCAAAATATGAAAGTCTCTCCATATCAAAATGTAGTGGGATATTTTAGATTACACGCGTTGTTCTTTATTGGAACCAAAATGAAAACAGAATTAATACTTCCTCTTAAAGTTTCCAATTAAGGAAATCATGGGAAGAATAATCACATAGTTACATTGACATTGAAACCGAGAGTGAGATTCAACGAGGAGTTGTCGATCATCCCCACTCGGTATTATGGCTTGAACGAAACTAAATCTTATTGCCTCTTGGAATGCCATTGGCAGAAGGCTTTGATGCTCCCAAAGCCATTGGATTAGGCTAAATTTTATTGCTTCTTGGCATGCCTTTGGCGGAAGGCTTTGATCCTTGCAAAGCCATCTTCAAGATATGAAGGCTCAACGGCAAAAGTTATGCGGAGCCAATTCATCAGTCCCACAGTAACCCCTGCAAGAAATGGTGTTGTTAGTGTCAATAATTATTTGACCTTAGTAGCTACTGCAGAAAAGATTTCGACATCAGCAACCAAAT
Organism: Liquidambar formosana; assembly: GCA_039720395.1. Lineage (NCBI taxonomy): Eukaryota > Viridiplantae > Streptophyta > Magnoliopsida > Saxifragales > Altingiaceae > Liquidambar > Liquidambar formosana. The sequence continues at coordinate 11,891,418 of CM077824.1, read as the reverse complement.
TGAAATCCAAAAAGCTCAAATCGCTTCCCTGTATACTGTCTAAACAATGTCCGATTGTCAAATTCTCTTAGAGATCGTACAAACCCAAATTTCAGGACATTTCTCAAACAATAAGAGAAGCACATCAACCACCATATTTCAATCTATAACGAGCACTGTTGCCTTGACCACACCATAATCATAAAGGAAAATGTTTCCATATTAATTTGTAAAAGAAGAGAGCCAAACTTATCAAAAATTTTCTTTCAGAATATCATCTACTTTCTGGAATTCCTCTTGGAAAAATGTCCAAATTGGTGAAATTTTTTAAATGGAAAATGGATTGAAAATTAAAATTGATGTGGAATAATTCAGACCCAGTGCATGGAAATGATATGACCCAAATTAGCTGGCTTCTCACTTAAACCCTTGGATTTTCTTTTAATCATTTTTTTTTTTTTAATTAAATCTGGATATGCAAGCTTCCTTGCATGGCAAGAGGTATGGTAGGAACAGAATGTTTATTTATTTATTTTTTCTTAAGAAGAAGAGACCGTTTATATTATAATACTAGTCTTGTCTACTAATTTTGCTCTACAATAATGTATCCATTTTAATATGCAAGCAAGATAATAGTCCAAGTATATGGAACAACACATTTAATTATAACTGGTCCATTTTTATTTTATAAATACAATTGGGTCTGCACATCTTAATACAAAACACTAGCTTTATGCAAAGCATGTTGTAAACCTTCCTACTTAATTTATTTTATATCCAGTTTACCAAAAAAAAAAAAAAATAGTAGGAAGAGCATATTCTAGCATACCACCTCTACATATCCCAAACGGCCACCTGCTATTTAATTTGAAAAAATAAATGTTCAACTGCTCTTGTCCTACTTAATTAATTACGAAATAAGGAAAATAATAAAAGGTTAGGGTTCATAGTTCATTATTTCCAAAAGATAGGATACAAAAAGGCAGTAATAAATAATTTTATCATACTGGTATTGACTATTGAGTGATGCATGTCCTACTCTTTACAATGACTGCCAAAATATTCTTAGCCGGTTTGTCTTTACTAATAGTATATTTAATCTCTTTGTTCCCTTCACTCCAAGTAAGAGCCGGTCTAATCTAGGATGAAGGCATCCCCATCCCTCTTTCCATGAAGTTGTCAAAATTTTCAATTATTTTAGGTTTACAACTCTAGATTATGTGCAATATTATATCATTGTTTATTCTATATATATAAACTCTTGCAATAGGAAAAATTCAACAAAAAATAATATTAAAATGTGCCTACACAGACCAAATTAATGAAAAAAAAAAATATTTAGTTAGACTTTAATTTGATCAGCCTATTTGATAAAACCTCATTGCATTTTACAATTAAATTTTATATGTAAAATCATTATAAGATCCTCTACCAATTAATGTATGATAAGGGCACGTATCTTGAGATTCATGTGACTCTCCTAAAATGAAAGGGAGTTCTCACCGATCAACTCACCTTTTAAAATGCTCTCGTTATATATATATACTCTTTTTTTTTTTTTTTTTTTTCCGGGGCATAACCATATTATTTTCTGCCATTATGGAGTGAAATTTTTTTGTGCAGTGACTAATCGTAATTTGTTGTTAGAGCTTTATCCTTTATTTTGGTTCATGGATTTTTTACTAAGAATTAAAAATGAGGGGAAAAGAAAATAAAAGAAAAATATAAAATCATATCAAGTCAAAATTATTCCAATTCTTATTCTCTTTTAATTTTTCATTGCAACTAAATAAAAGGAAATAATAATTTTTTTATATTTTATTTGTTTTCTTTGATAAAATCCACAAGTAAAATAGGGCCGTAAGGAATAATTTCTCGTTATAGTTTGTAACTTCATGGACCAAAACGGTGTTGAATGTCCTGCTGGTGCACGTCTCCTTTGCATTATTGCATACTGACATGGACTGTAGTCTTGGTGACACGTTTTGTCAGCTCAGCACGACCTTTCTTAATAGTCAACAAAATTACAAAATTGACCAAGAGACAATGAATAATGTGGGTGCCACTAGAAACAGTTCTTCCTCTGGAAGAGATTTTAGGTAATAACTAGTTTATAACAAGTGCAATGCACGGGTGAGGTTTGTAAAATAAATATTGTAAATATATATATATATATATATAATACACACCTATGATAATAAGTCAGATAACAAAGAACCGCAACTCAGGAATCATAGATCTCGAGTTCGTGTCTTTGCTCCTTCATTATCAAATGTATGAACTTACGGATAGTTTATGCATCATGAGGATTAGTTTGGGCCTAACGGTTTGAGATACTCTTCATTTGACAAAAATGTATTTGCACAATTTTTAAGTATTTTTATAGTTTTCTAAGCAATTTGATATGTTAATACATATTTCGTGTGTCACGTTTTCTTTTTTAATTATTATTGGCTCTATTTGTCAATCTTTTTTATTATAACTATTTATAATTTTATACGTTCAATTTTTAGGAGGAGAGATTAATAGGCATAAAGAAAACGAAGAAATATGGTATAGTCTACCAAGTTTGGGTTAAACATTATATAGTACAAGTTTTCTGATTCTCTCATATAAAAACAAAGAAATATGTAGTGTACACCAAGCGTTAACCTACTTATACTGCGTAAAAAAAAATAGTGAAAACCAATAACAACAAAAAAGTTGGAGAATTTCCCTTTTGGTGATCACTTCTCAACTTAATTGCAAACATGAAATATTAGTAGTCCTTTTGAAGCACGTATACAATCAATTTGTAGCAAGTTGGCAGATATTATTCTTTACTAGGCATTAAGTTGGAACTTGATCACTAAAAAATACTTTCTCCAAAAGTCACTAAAAGTGACTTACTTTTGGGAAACTTATTTTTTAGTGACTATTTCCCAACTTAATACAAAACAAAAAAAATTGATACTCTCTCCGTTTCCTAATAAGTGTCCCTTTCGAAAAAATACACTTTTTTAATAAAACCCTTTTAAATGCTTTCACATCAATGCATATATTTTGAAATTTCAATTTTGCCTTCAAGTTTGTAAAACATTAGAAAAAGAAAGAAAACATTTTTAAAGGTATTTTAGGAAATGAGTAAAAAAGGTTCATTGATTTTTGAAATGAGACATTTATTTTGAAACATCCCAAAAAGGAAAGTAGGACACTTATTATGAAATAGAGGGAGTAGTTATTTTGACGTAAGTATATAGTTAATTTGTAGCAAGTTGACAAATATTATCCTTGTTTTGTTATTATATTAGAAAGTGGTCACTAAAATACAATTTTTGCTTTTTTCTCTAAATGTTCAAAGAATCAGCATGTGATTTGAAAAAAAAAAAAAAATCATAAATCAACATGTGGCAGGGAGCCATTCCTCCGTAATATGTATATGTATATATATATATATATATATATAAATAACTTCACCTCGGTAAGTTAGGACTTAGGAGACATGTTAGATGTAAACACTAAACACCAACTATTCGTGCTGTATGTGAACACAAATTATGTACACTGTAACATTGAATATGACTTTCATTGGTAGGCATTTTATATGTAAACACCAAACCATCCAAAAGTTTTAACTCCTTTTATTTTATTTTTTTGGGTAAAAGGTATTAATGTCGTTATATTTTAAAATAAAGGTATTTTCATACTTTTATAAATAATATAGTAATCATAATAATATGGAAGTATAGATAGATATAGATATAGATTAATCGATATCTTTGATCATTTACCAACATTCACATTAATAATAAGAAATTTTCTAACAAAAAGTGAGATATTTATATAAATAAATCTATAGGAGACTAAGATTTTATGGGAATTAATATAAATCACGAGGGTGAGCAATGTAAAATCGACATTGGGAATAGAGGATATTCGAATAGAGGTCTCATAATCCAATAATTATCATTTTGCGGAATATATGTCTTTGAACTTTGACACTTTCGATTTTTAAGGGGTACAAGGCTCTTGTCCTTTGTTTATCTACCGAACCCCGTGGCTGTGACGTTGCCAAGTCGCACTTGCAATTTGCGCATATCGGCCCATACCGGTCCAATCCTGTTCTCTTCTGACCTTTACATTCAAAAACTCTCTACGCGACTCTCCAAACTCCAAAGCTTCACCCATCAACCAAAGATCGAGGAGGTGGTGTCTTCGGCAGCGGCGTGCGGCGGTGAGGGTCTTTTCTTTATCTGACTATCTCTAAATCTACGAACACCCACCCTCGACGAATTAGCTTGGGTTCTGCTAGCTCACCAAGTGTTCGACAAATTGCGAGATTCAGCCACCACGTCAATTGGGCGTAATTGATTTGAGTAAAGATTTGGGCATTTTTCTGCATTTTCACTGAGAAACAAGAGGAATCAGATAAGCAACGCTGACATGAAGAAAGCCGAGCTTGTTTTCATTCCCATACCGGGGATGGGTCATATCGTGTCGATGATTGAGATGGCAAAACTGCTGATAGATCGAGATGACAGGCTCTCGATCACCGTCCTCGTCATGAAGCTAAGATTTGACCCCAAGGTCAGCGCCTACACTGAATCACTCGCCGCCACCTTACCCACAGGTCGCATCCGGTTCGTCAACCTCCCTCAAGACGATTCTTTCTTGGAGGAACACACTTCCTCCCCACATACCTCTTTCCTCCCTCTCTTCATCGAGAAACAGAAACCCCACGTCAATGAAGCGGTCACCGAAATAACTCGGACGAACTCGGGCCCTGACTCACCCCGACTCGCCGGGTTCGTCATCGACATGTTCTGCACGGCCATGATAGATGTAGCAAATGAATTTGGGGTACCCACCTATGTCTTCTTTGCGTCTGGCGCAGCGTTTCTTGGTTTGAAGTTTCATCTCCTATCACTCCAGGACGAGCATCACATGGACATCACTGAGTTGAAGGACTCGGACACCCAGTTGGCCGTACCGAGTTATGTGAACTCAGTGCCGTCTAAGGTCTTGCCCGCTTTGGCGATGGACAAGAATGGTGGGTCCACTTTCGTCCTCACACAGACCAGACGACTGAGAGAGACCAACGGTATAATGGTCAACACGTTCATGGAGCTAGAATCCCACGCGGTTCAATCATTTTCTAATGGTACAACCCCGAAGGTCTACCCGGTGGGACCCCTACTCAACCTGACAGAAACCCACCAGCCAAAAACAGAGATGATGACGTGGCTCGACGATCAGCCTCCTCTGTCAGTAGTGTTCCTCTGCTTTGGGAGCATGGGAAGCTTCGGTGAGGACCAGGTGAAAGAGATTGCAAATGGGCTCGAGCGGAGTGGGCACCGGTTCTTGTGGTCCCTACGCCAGCCTCCACCAAAGGGCAAGTTTGGAACACCCACTGATTACACGAATCCGGAGGAAGTCTTACCGGAAGGGTTCTTGGATCGGACGGCTGAGATTGGGAAGGTGATTGGGTGGGCCCCACAAGTGGCCGTCCTGGCCCACCCAGCAATTGGTGGGTTCGTGTCACACTGTGGGTGGAACTCCGTCTTAGAGAGCCTGTGGTTTGGTGTACCGATTGCCACGTGGCCAATGTATGCAGAACAGCAGATGAATGCATTTGAGATGGTGGAGGAGTTGGGATTGGGTGTGGAGATTAAGATGGATTATAACAAGAGTAGTCCAGTGCTTGTGACTGCAGAGGAGGTAGAAAGAGGAATCAAGTGCGTGATGGAACATGATAGTGAGGTGAGGAAGAAGGTGAAGGAGATGAGAGGGAGGAGTAGGAAGGCCTTGATGGAGGGTGGATCATCGTACACTTGGTTGGGACATTTGATTGAGGATGTGATGGACAACATGCCATGAAGCAATCAAAGTGAGTCTTATTAATTGGAGCTGTTCTTTCACCACAGCCTGCTCCAACTTCCTACACCAATTCATGAGCATTAATTTATATGGTTGATGATGCGGTGCTGATTTATGAACAAAATGTATAACAAATCATCTCACATCGGCTCATCTTCCATATAAGTTGGTGCAAGTAGTATTTTTCTTTCTACAACTATTGTTGATTTTTACAATGACAAATGTCTCATTCTTTAGACATACGTATATGGATCCGACCCAATGCTTGGGCTTCTATTCGCGTGTCTGTATTTAATGAGTGAGATTTTTGTTATTGCAAAAGGTAATTACAAAATGTGATGACAGACAATCACCTATGTGTTTTTTTTCTTTCTTTCTTTTTAGTGTGCGCATTGTGGACTTTGTTCACTCCTATGTAATTGTTTAATGTACTTGGCAATTCTGATAAAGAAATTTAAAGGCAAAAATCCTCTGATTTTATTTTTCATGGAAACAAAATTTTATTAAGAAACAATTTTAATCACTACATCTTTTAAATTTAAACTCAACTTAGTCTTAATCCCAACTAATTAGAGTCAGGGAAAAGATTCCCTTTGGAATCAACAAAAATAGAATTGAATTGATTTCAATTCTAATTTTGTTTCAATTTCTTTGTTTGGAATGACGCAAAAATATATTAGAATTGATTTCAATTCCAGTTTTGTTTCATATCTGTAGGAACACAAGTCTTATCAAAGTGGTCAGATTTGTATAGAGTTGATTTGATTTATAACACACTTTTTTTGACTTCCTAAAATATCCCTGCATTTTAGGTTGTATGACAAATATATCATTTCCCCTATTATAAGTTATTCCTCTTCAAGCTCAAAACATTAATACGTCACAAATCCACAGCAGGTGCTGCCTCTCCTATCTTTTCATTTGCTTGATCACTTTGCTAGTCTAAGGTCAGTTTAAATTAAACAAATTGGGATAAACCTTGAGTGATGATGATGATGATGACAATATTGCTTTATTTAATCCAAAATTTTAAAAATAAGAAATGGTTTGTTAGTGATTTAATTGGAGAAATTCATTCTTGATCACCGTTGCACCAGGTCTAGGTGGATTCAAAGACCTATAACCATTCCTTCTTTTTTCTTTTCTTTTTTTAATTATTTTTTAAAAATTATTTTTATTATTATTTTAATGGATAGGATAGGAACATCATATATGTTTAAACCTACTATAACATCAGATATATATATTTGGATTATGATCAAACTTCTTGTTTTAGTAGGTGATATATTATTCATTGTTATTAATAGGGGGTGATAAAGGAAATATACCATGATTGAATTCATTTTTGGATTCATTCCAAACAATTGGATTGAGTAGAATGGAATTGAATTCTATTTCATATGTTTCATTCCAAATAGATGAAACAGAATTCAAATCACATAAATTCTATTCTATTTAGAATTGATACCAAACAGAGTGAAGTTCAAGGAGAGTGAAACTTACCTGTATATGGGTCCCTCCCTAAAAATCCAGCAATTGCACTCAATAGCCAAGGGTTTGAAGTGTGCAAAGGCAGGGAAATGGAAAGTTTAAAAACCCATAGCCAAATAAAATGTTGAGGAAGTCGGATACTCTAGCTTGAGATCCTCAAAGCGGTTCCAACAATTCAAGATCAAAATATGAAAGTCTCTCCATATCAAAATGTAGTAGGATATTTTAGATTACACGCGTAGTTCTTTATTGGAACCAAAATGAAAACAGAATTAATACTTCCCCTTAAAGTTTCCAATTAAGGAAATCATGGGAAGAATAATCACGTACTTACATTGACATGGAAACCGAGAGTGAGATTCAACTAGGAGTTGTCGATTCAACGAGGAGTTGTAGATCATCCCCACTCGGTATTATGGCTTGAACGAAACTAAATCTTATTGCTTCTTGGAATGCCATTGGCAGCAGGCTTTGATGCTCCCAAAGCCATTGGATTAGGCTAAATTTTATTGCTTCTTGGCATGCCTTTGGCAGAAGGCTTTGATCCTTGCAAAGCCATCTTCAAGATATGAAGGCTCAACGGCAAAAGTTATGCGGAGCCAATTCTTCAGTCCCACAGTAACCCCTGCAAGAAATGGTGTTGTTAGTGTCAATAATTATTTGACCTTAGTAGCTACTGCAGAAAAGATTTCGACATCATAATCAACGGCAAAAGTTATGCGGAGCACTGTTGCCTTGACCGCACCATAATCATAAAGGAAAATGTTTCCATATTAATTTGTCAAAGAACAGAGCCAAACTTTTAAAAAAATTTTCTTTCAGAATATCGTCCACTTTCTGGAATTCCTCTTGGAAAAATGTCCAAATTGGTGAAATTTTTTTAATGGAAAATGGATTGAAAATTGAAATTGATGTGGAATAATTCAGACCCAATGCATGGGAATGATATGACCCAAATTAGCTGGCTTCTCAATTAAACCCTTGGATTTGGGTTACAACTTTATAAACAAGACTCCTTGATGCATTTGGTATAACCAACCAATCATACCAAGGAAATGCAATCCATGGGCAAAAATCAAGATGCTAAGAAATTGTGTTTGAGCTAACTTCGGAAATTTAAAATTGTCTGTTTCTTACCTGGTAGAACGATTACTTTTTCCTCTATGGCCAGTTTGAGGCAGAAGTCCATATCATCACTAATGTCTTCCAGTAGTGACACATTTAAAGGGAAAAAGCAAGTTATCACATTTATCACATGTTTGATCTCCTTTTTAATACTAGTAGTTGCACACGTGCCTTGCACGTGGACTATCTTAAGTTATATTCCATTTGTATGTGGATGCAAGCTTAAAACATTTATTAAAAGGCTATCTCAACAATACAAATCATCTCAAAGCTTCATGAATTAATCAATGAAATTATTAAAGGGAAAAAGCAAGTTACCAGATGGTATTTCGCTAGTTATAGACTTATAGATACTGGCTCAATTCAATCTAAATTTTTGAATGGTCTAATGATCAACTTGTTGTTGCTCTAATTAATTTTTATTAAAAAAAAAAGATCAAAACAAAAATAGAGACATGAGATAGAATCGCACAGGAGGTGTTCTATTTCAAAAGAATAATATCAAGTTTTCTTAATTAATTTCTATATTACATTGAATCTTGAAAAACGAATTGAAGTTAAAATTAAAATTTGAAAATTTGGCATATCTACTCAGAAGCTTTCCAACTCTGCATGTCACATCTACACCTACCTTTATTAAAATTTGGCATATATAATTTGAAAATTACTATCAAAGAACAAGAAAACTCAATTATCCCTTGTATAAATCTACAATTGGGTGATCCAATTTAATTAGGCAAGGGTCATGTTTTTGAAAAAATGAATACTAATTGATAATAACAAAATAAAAAATTTAATTAATTCTATTCATCATAATCTGAGCATCATACAAATAGAAAGACCATTCAGATATATTGACACGGCTTATCTCTTCTTAATTCAATTTAAAACCAAGAGTTAAAAAAAAAAAAAAAAAAATTCCCCTAGGATCAGTCCATAGTACATGAGGAAATCATTTTTTTTAAAACCTTAAAAATTATGCTACAAAAACCTAGAATCAGCTTATAGCTTTCCTCGAGCCAAACCTTCCAGCTTTGTACGCATTCTAAGCAACAGTCAACAATTTATCCCCAAAAAAAAATTAAATACATAGTGCAAAGAAAATTGTACAATATCTGGTCGAAGAGACTACTGCACCATTTTCTTTAACAAAATTGCTCCTACAAACCATTTTCCATTATGTATATTATTCAGTTTTCAACTCTATTTTGGGTTCTAATCATTTTGAGTTATTTTGGGTCCCTAATATCTATACCAATATATTGGATGTACAGAATGGATTACCAAAAAACCCTCATCAGTTTTAAATAAGATAGAGGTTAATGGGATTAGAATGGTCTTTTAAGTAAGGACTCCTAAATAAAGTCTAACTTTACCACCCACTATCTTCTTCCTTTCTCCCACTTTTCTCTCCCTCTATCATAACTACCCTCTTATTCTCTCTCCTTAATTACTCAATATCAGTTTTTGTTCTCATTTTGAATTCAAATTTTTTATTTATTTTTTTAGAGATTTTTGTAATTTATTTTTTGGCACACGTAACGTGTTTGCTCCGACATCTAGTCTTTTATTTGTGTATTCGTGTGTGAGCCCCTGTCATTTGTGAAAAAAAATTCGGCCATGACGAATAACAAGATGTTTTTAGAGATCTCCTTGAAATGGCTTTAGTACGTAAGACCCATCCACTTCAACTGGTCAATCTCTCTTCTTTTGCTAATTTATTTTTCCCTTTTGCTGGCATAAATTTTTTCATTAATTTATTTTTCCCAAATGCTATCAAAAAAATGAATGCTAAAGCTAAATACCATGATCGAAGAGCCAGTCCTAAGTCCCAGAGAACTTGCACTTGCAAAGAAATCTAGGGTGTCGCAAACAATTTTAGAATGGAACTGTGCAAGGGAGAACCTTTTCTTGCGATGTTGATATTCTTTGCTATGGAGATTCTTGAGTGGTACCTCTTCCGCCATGTCTAGGACATCCTTCTCTTTCGTATTCCAAGTATTAAGCTTTTACTTGCCAGAGTCGATTCATCGTGAAGCCGAAGTGGGAAAAAAAAATGGAGACAAAGAACCTAGTTAATATTTGGAATATGAAAGAGAAGATACTCAAGGAGAGCAACCGTTCAAACTTTAGAAGTGGAAGATGAAACGAAGGGCTTTAGCCTTTTTAGGGTTAATAAATTTGCATAGCTTTCTTATTAAAGCTTTTAATTAATGAATAAGGGCAAGAGTGTCAATATCTATTTAAATTAGGGTAAATAAGTGAATCAAAAGCTTTTCCAAGATTGAGGCTTTTATAAAGTACTAGTAGTGTACACATGCATTGCACGTGGCTTTGTGTCTATAGTTTTTTTTTTTTTTTTTTTTTTTTTTTTTTTTTGAAAAAGTAACATGTAAACATGTGTTTCATTGTTTCTAATTTTTTCTCGAAAGCCAACTTGTAAACATATGGCTGATGTTCCATGAATATACAATAACCACCCTTAATTGAACATTTATGCATAAAATATATGTATTTAAATGTATTAATTTTTTATGACCACTTCTAAATCTAATGCCAAACAAAAGATTTGTCTATTAACTTGTTCAAAATTGACTGTCAACATGATATAAATTGACTGCTAATATATATATATTTTTGTATTACAATAACAACTAATCACTAAAAAATGATATTTTTATATAGTAGATTTCGACGATAGTAAAATGAGTTTAAATGGAAGCACATCATATAAACTGTTTTTCTAGGATGAAAATTTTATAATAAGTAAATCAATTAATAATCAATGCCAAAAAAAAAAAAAAAAAAATCAATAATTTAAATCACAATCAAACATATATGTAAGGTTAATTTCTAATAAAAAATTATAAACTTTGTTGTTAGTAAAGCTATTATTTAATTGATATATATGTATATATATTTTGGTGCTGGGTTCCTATTAGGTTCAACATGGGCTAAGCTTGGGACATGCCTAGGGATGGCAACGAGGCTGGTTTGGGATGGGACCCCCCTATCCCAACCCCAACCCTATAAAAAATCCTTAAACCCATTCCCCGCCCAAACCCTACACAGGACAGGACCCCCCTATCCCAACCCCGACCCTATAAAAAATCCGTAAACCCATTCCCCACCCAAACCCTATTCGAGTAAGGCATTAATTTCTCATTTACCTACCAACCTATGACAATTCAATGAATGCACCCGTTTAAATATGCTTAAACAGTGAATACTTGAGAGATTTCCATCCTCTTACAGAGATCTTTTGACCTTAATCAAAATATAAAAAAAAATTGAGATGAGGAAACTAATAGCACAAGAACCTAATGAGTAAAAAGAAGGAAAAAAAAAAAAAACACTTATATGAAATGATAGAAAACTAGTTTGGTAAACACAACATAAAAATGTATATTATATATATATATATATATATATATATATATATATATATATATATATATATATATATATATATATGTAATTATGCCGGGCGGGGCGGGGCGGGGCGGGGTTGGGCGGGGACCCAAACCCACCTGTAACCCAAGTCGGGATTTTTTATAAAATACCAATCCCGCCCCTATTCTATTTAAAACAATCCCAACCCCGTCCCAATAGGGCCAGGCCGGGCCAGGATACCCGATTTACGTGGCCCATTGTCATCCCTAGGCATGCCGTACCTCGCCAAAACAAGGATTCGATCCTCAAATAAGCTAAGAATGGCCCAATTAAGAACAGCTCATGACAGGCCAATTTGCAAAGAGCTATTTGGTTTAGATATTGTCTTCGAAATGGGTAGTTCTATTGTCCATAAAAGATTCATCTTCTCCTCTCGATCGGCTTAAATACATGCTCAAAGCTAGGTTTTTTGAAGCCGATAGTGATATGACGCCTAATTCTATTTATTATAATGACTGGTCTCCTATATGGTGTTTGGGTTAAAATTAGTGGTTTTTTTATCTGAGGTATATCCTGTATTTTATTTTTATTTTTATTTTATAAATCCAACCTTCATCTATATTTCTTTTTCTCCCTCACCATCAATAATCCATGAATCCTTTTTTCATATTCTTTTTTAGGGCCTGTACATACATATTTTTACTCCTCTTTATCAGGGTTTTTCGTTCATGGGTTTGTGCGTTCATGGTTTTCTACTTATCCCCTTTAACCTTCTATTTGGTTCGTGGATTTTACCATGGAATAAAAAGGAGAGGGAAAAAAAATGCGGAGGAAAGAAAATGAAAAGAAAAGATGAAGTCATACCAAGTCAAAATTATTTCAATTATTCTTCTTCTACCAATTTTCCATTGCAACCAAATAAGAAAAATAACTCCTCATATTTTATTTTTTTTCCCTTGATAAAATCCCTAAACCAAATGGAGCCTAAGAGTCTCTGTTTTTGTAAAATTTCTAATTTTTTAGTTTTTCTTTCTATTTAAACAGAAAAAAACTTTATTCAAATTTAGATTTTGATTATATTATTTTCAACAAATTCATTGAAGCAGAGATTATTACATGAGTGAAGTTTGTTAGACAAAAACTTACCAGACAAAGACACAGTTGTAGAAGAAGATAGAAGATGCTAGTGTAGAAGAAGATAGTAGATGCAGTTGTTGAAGAATGTAGAAGACTCGGTTGCCAAAGAATGTTGAAGAAGGTGGAATAAGCAATTGCTAGGGAGAAGAAACGTGAGACGCAGTTGCTGGAGAAGAATCGTGAGGCTAATTTGCTGTGTGTTTAATAATATTTATATGTTAGGGTTATACAAATTATAGGATGTTTGTGATTTTTTTTTCTATATATGTGTTATTAGGGTTTTAAATTAAAACTAATGTAACGTGATTTTAAATTGAAAGGGCAAATAAGTATTTAAATTTTAAAATAAAGGTGTATTAGTCAATCAAAAATTTTTCTGAGATATAGACGTAGTATAGACTAGTTATAGCAGACGTGCATTGCACGTGAATAGTTTTAGATAATATTAATTATATAAAAAAAATATAAATACATGAAGATTATAAAAAGATTATATATATATTTTCTTATCAAAGTTGAAAGAAAAACTAAAGATATAGATTCGAAAATCACTCATCAATAGAAGTGTGACCTAGAAAACTTTGTAAAAACTTCACAAATATTAGCAGTGCAGTTGTATGTGAAATATTTTGTAACCAAGGGACAAATTCTTTATAATGAATAATTTAAAAATCGATGTTCTACCAACTATTAGCCACCGAAATTGACACACTATTGGAATGAAAACTATTTAATGATTATTTTCATATTAAAAAACATCAAAAGTTGAAACATATTCAGAAACTAAAACCATGAAAGCAATCAATAAGTATAACACCATGAGAGAAAAGATAAGTTGGTGTATACTTGAATGGATACTTTTATAAGAATTTTTCATAAAAGCATTAAATTGATTGCATTTATTACGGACAATTCATCATTAATTCAGCAATTTAGTGAATACAAATAAATACCATTCATACCTTTTGGAACTCTAAGACCAAGGGAAATAGGAGAAATTTTTTTTTTTCTTGAGTGGATGTCTTTACCTCTTTTTCTCTTTTAACCCCTTTTTTTTTTTTTTTGGGGGGAGGGGTGAAATATGGATATGCAAGCTTTCTTGCATGGCTAGAGTTTTGGTGGGAATATAACCCCCTTTTTTTCTTTTTCTTTTTTTCCTTTAAGTGGACGTGCTCACCTCTTTTTTTCTTTTAATCTTTTTTTATTTTATTTTATTAAATCTAGATACGCAAGCTTGCTTGCATGGCAAGAGGTTTGGCAGGAACAGAATGGTTTTTTTTTATTTTTTGATTTTTTCTTCTTTTTTTTATTATTTTTTTTTTTTGAGAAGAAGAGACCGTTTATATTATAATACTAGTCTTGTCTACTAATTTTGCTCTACAATAATGGATCCGTTTTAATTTGCAGGCAAGATAATAGTCCAAGCATATGGAACAACACATTTAATTATAAGTGGGTCTATTTTTTATTTTATAAATATAATTGGGTCTACACATCTTAATACAAAACACTAGCTATATACAAAGCATAGTAGGAAGAGCATATTCTAACATACCACCTCTACATATCCCAGACGGCCACCTGCTATTTAATTTGAAAAAATAAATGTTCAACTGCTCGTCCTACTTAATTAATTAGGAAAGAAGGAAAATAATAAAAGGTTAAGGTTCATAGTTCATTATTTCCAAAAGATAGGATACAAAAAGGCAGTAATAAATAATTTTATCATACTGGTATTGACTATTGAGTGATGCATGTCCTACTCTTTACAATGACCGCCAAAATATTCTTAGCCGGTTTGGCTTTACTAGTAGTATATTTAATCTCTTTGTTCCCTTCACTCAAGTAGAGCCGGTCTAATCTAGGATGAAGGCATCCCCATCCCTCTTTCCATGAAGTTGTCAAAATTTTCAATTATTTTAGGTTTACAATTCTAGATGTTTGCAATATTATATCATTGTTTATTGTGTATATGTAGACTCTTGCAATAGTAAAAATTCAACAAAAAATAATATTAAAATGAGCCTACATAGACCAAATTAATGAAAAAAAAAATTAGTTAGACTTTAATTTGATCAGCCTATTTGATAAAACCTCATTGCATTTTACAATTAAATTTTATATGTAAAATCACTATAAAATCCTCTACCAATTAATATATGATAAGAGCACGTATCTTGAGATTCATGTGACCATCCTAAAATGAAAGGGAGTTCTCATCGATCAATTCACCTTTTAAAGTGCTCTCAGTTATACAATTGGAGTGCAATTCGGTACGGGACTGGTATAGGACAAGGGCATTTCTAGACCGTCCCGAAGTAATTCGGGACTTGAAAATTGGTACCAAAACCGAACCAATTTGTACATTGTCCCGGACTGTACCGTACCAAAAAATACCGGTCCAGAACGGTCCGGTTCTCAGTATTTATTAGTTTGTTTGTTTTCCCTGAGTAAAAAATTAAAAATAATTACTTCCAACCAAATATTGTCATCTTAATTAGCCACAAAAATGGGCTACTTCATTGCACATTTACACTTGGCCATCCAAGATTTACAAATTCAGTACAAAAGAAGAGATTCAAATTCAGTAGAGATTCAAAAAAATAACAAAAATTCGTATTACAAATTCAGCAGAAAATAATAATAATAATAAATTAACAAGATATCCTAATATCCTATGATACAATCACTGAATCATACAACTAAATGAACTAATTAACAGCAGATGAGATTACAAATTAAAAGAACAAACCCTATGTAAAAATACAACTATGGCAACAGGGAAAAAAAAAAAAAAAAACCCTCAAACCCTTACAGTAGAGTGAAAAAGAGAAGGGAAAAAAAATCAACCAAATTAAGACACCTAACCCTAAACCAGTCACAAATTGGGTAGAGACTAGAGCGAAAGAGAGAGAATTCCAACCTATAAATGGAGATTGCCGAAGATGATGATCGGTAAACAAAGCTCAGAAGTCAGATCTGCAAAAATATCAACCGATTCAAACATAAGGTACTAGAAATTTAGGGGGGAAAAATAAGGGAAAAAAGAAGGGGATTTGGTACCTTTATGGTGACGCCTGTGATGAATGTGCCTGACTAGTAGGAGACATGGAGTGGTGGGTGGTGGGTGGTGACTACCGGACTGGTTAAGTGAGGCCGAGCTGAGTTGAGTCACGACTCACGAGTGTGCGAGGCGGGGTTGCGGACTCTTGTGTGCCTGGTGGAGACGTGGAGACGGTGGAATGATGGCTGCCTGGCTGAGTGGCTGGTAGCTAGTGGCTGGTGGAGACATGGAGTTGTGGGCTTGTGGCTGGTGACTGGTGACTACCGACTAAAGAGTGTGACGGCGCTGAGGGAGAGGCCATGAGAAACTGAGAATGAGATGAGAACAGGTAGTCATGTAGGGTTTTTTTGTTTTAGGCAAAAGTCAAATGGGTTTTTTATTTATTTATTTATTTGTTAAGTAATAACGAACTAGAAATATTCAGAAATAATATATATAATATATATTATATATTATATATTATACATATAAAAATATATATATAATATTATGTATCACCGGTTCTCAGTATGAGAATTTGGTTTGGGAATTTGGTATGGGACGGTTCTGAATACCCCTAAATCAAGTCTCAGACCGAAAAAATTTGGTTTTTAAAAAAAGTCCTGAATCCCGGACCAAACACTGTTTGTCTTGGATCGGACCGAACCAAATTACTCGAAACGGTCTGGTCCTCAAAATTCCCCAAACTAAGTTGCACCCTTATTATATTTATTATATATATATACACTCTCTTTTTTTCTTTTTTTTTTCTGGAGCATAACAATATTATTTTTTACCATTATGGAGCGAAATTATTTTGTACAATGACTAATATATCACTCAAGTCTCAACGCACTAGGATCATCAAGGACAATCCTAATTTGTGGTTGGAGCTCTACTAAAAAAAAAAAGAATGGAGGAAAAAAAAATGAAGAGGAAAGAAAATAAAAAGAAAAGATAAAATCATATCAAGCCAAAATTATTTAAATTCTTATTCTTTTTCTAATTTTTCATTGCAACCAAATAAAAAATATATATAATTTTTATTTTTTCTATTTTGATAAAATCCGCAAATCAAATAGAGTCTTATGGAATAATTTCTGCTTATAGTTAGCAACTTCATGGACCAGAAGTCCAGAACTGTGTTGGATGTCCTACTTGTTCACGTCTCCTTTGCATTATTGCATGCCGACATGGACTGTAGTCTTGGTGACACGTTTTGTCCTCTTAGGACGTCCTTTTTTAATAGTCAACAAAATTACAAAATTGGCTGGAACAGACCAAGAGACAATGATAATGGGTGCCACTAAAAACAGTTCTTCCTCTAGAAGAGATTTTAGGGAATAACTAATTTATAACTCGGGCAATGTGGGGTGAGGTTTGTAAAAATAAATATTGTGAAAAATATAAATTATATATATATACGGTTTTGTTCTCATTAATACATGTTTATATAAGTTATATCAACACCATGCATTGAAAGTTATACCCTTTACATTGATCTAATGTACTTTATATCTCATTAATGCATAAGATATAACTGCCAATGCGGGTGTTAATATAAGTTATATCAACACGTGCTTACCTGATCATCATCCTATATATATACAAATATATATATACAACCACTATGGTAACTCAAATAGCAAAGAACCGCGACTCAAGAATCATAAGTCTTGAATTCGTGTCTTCGCTCACTCACTGTCGAATGCATGAACTTGCGAATGGTTTGTGTATCATGGGGATTAGTTTGAGCATAATAGTTTGAGATACCTTTCGTTTGGTAAAAATGTACTTGCATTATTTAACTAATGTTACAGTTTTCTAGGCAACTTGATATGTTAATACATATTCCGGTGTGTCGTGTTTTCTTTTTTAATCATTATTGTCTCTATTTGTCTATCCTTTTTATTATAACTATTTATAGTTTTATATGTTCAATTTTTAGGAGAGGAGATGAATAGGCATAAAGAAAACGAAGAAATATGGTATAGTCTACTAAGTTTGGGTTGAACATTATATAGTATAAGTTTTCTGATTCTCCCACATAAAAACAAAGAGATATACAGTGTACATCAAGCGTCAACTTACCTATATTATGTGAAAAAGAGTAATGAAAACCAAAAATAAAAAATAAAATTGGAGAATTTACCTTTTGGTGATCACTTCTCAACTTAATACCAAACATGAAACATTAGTAGTCCTTTTGAAACACGTATACAGTCAATTTGTAGCAAGTTGGTAGATATTATTCTTTATTTGGTATTAAGTTGGAACTTGATCACTAAAACGTACTTTCTCCAAAGTCACTAAAAATAACTTTCTTTTGGGAAACTTATTTTTTAGTGACTATTTCCCAACTTAATATGAAAAATAGAAAATTCTAATTATTTTGACATAAGTATGCAGTTAATTTGTACCAAGTTGACAGATATTATCCTTGTTTTGGTATTAGATTAGAAAGTGGTTACTAAAATGTAATTTTTGCTTTTTTCTCTAACTATTCAAAGAATTAGCATGTGATTTGAAAAAAAAAAAAAAAAATCATAAATTGACACATGGCAACAACAAGGAGTCATTCCTCCGTTATATATATATATATATATTATTTAGATAACTTCACTTTTGTAAGTTAGGACTTAGGAGACATGGTAAATGTAAACACTAAACACCAACTATACGTGTTGTATGTGAACACAAATTATGTACACTGTAACACTGAGTATGACTTTCATTGGTAGGCATTCTATATGTAAACACCAAACCATCCAAAAGTTTTAACTCCTTTTATTTTATTTTTTTGGGTAAAGGGTATTGATGTCATTATATTTTAAAATAAAGGTAAATTCATACTTTTATAAATAATATAGTAATCATAATAGTATAGAAGTATAGATAGATAGATATAGATATAGATTAATCCATATCTTTGATCATTTACCAACATTCACATTAATAATAAGAAATTTTCTCACATTAAAAGTGAGATATTTATATAAATAAATCTACAGGAGAAAAGATTTATGGGAATTAATATACATCACGAGGGTGAGCAATATAAAACCAACATTGGGAATATAAGATATCCGAAAAGAGGTCTCATAATCCAATAATTATCATTTGCGGAATCTCTGTCTTTGAACTTTGACACTTTCGATTTTTAAGTGGTACACGGCTCTTGTCCTTTCTTTATCTACCGAACCCTGTGGCTGTGACGTTGCCAGGTCGCACTTGCAATTTGTGCATTCCGGCCCATGCTAAATACTGATCCAATCCTGTTCTCTACTGACCTTTCCATTCAAAAACTCCGTACGCGACTCTCCAAACTCCAAAGCTTCACC
The DNA here is from genome assembly GCA_039720395.1 of Liquidambar formosana. NCBI lineage: Eukaryota > Viridiplantae > Streptophyta > Magnoliopsida > Saxifragales > Altingiaceae > Liquidambar > Liquidambar formosana. Next base: position 11,872,053 of record CM077824.1, on the reverse strand, counting down.
CATCAACCAGAGATCGAGGAGGTGGTGTCTTCGGCAGCGGCGTGCAGCGTGCGGCGTGCGGCGGTGAGGGTCTCTATCTGACTATCTCTAAATTGACGAACACCCACCCTTGTCGAATTAGCTTGGGTTCTGCTAGCTCACCAAGTGTTCGACAAATTGCGAGATTCAGCTACCACGTCAATTGGGCGTATTGATTTTGAGTAAAGATTTGGGCATTTTTCTGCATTTTCACTGAGAAACAAGAGGAATCAGATAAGCAACGCGGACATGAAGAAAGCCGAGCTTGTTTTCATTCCCATACCGGAGATGGGTCATATCGTGTCGATGATTGAGATGGCAAAACTGCTGATAGATCGAGATGACAGGCTCTTGATCACCGTCCTCGTCATGAAGCTAAGATTTGACCCCAAGGTCAGCGCCTACACTGAATCACTTGCCGCCACCTTACCCACAGGTCGCATCCGGTTCGTCAACCTCCCTAAAGACGATTCTATCTTGGAGGAACACACTTCCTGCCCACTTTCCTCCTTCCTCCCTCTCTTCATCGAGAAACAGAAACCCCACGTCAAAGAAGCGGTCACCGAAGTAACTCAGACGAACTCGGGCCCTGACTCACCCCGGCTCGCCGGGTTCGTCATCGACATGTTCTGCACGGCCATGATAGATGTAGCAAATGAATTTGGGGTACCCACCTATGTCTTCTTTGCGTCTGGCGCAGCGTTTCTTGGTTTGAAGTTTCATCTCCTATCACTCCAAGACGAGCATCACATGGACATCACTGAGTTGAAGGACTCGGAGACCCAGTTGGCCGTACCGAGTTATGTGAACTCAGTGCCGTCTAAGGTCTTGCCCGCTGTGACGATGGACAAGAATGGTGGGTCCACTTTCGTCGTCACACAGACCAGACGACTGAGAGAGACCAAAGGTATAATGGTAAACACGTTCATGGAGCTAGAATCCCACGCGGTTCAATCATTTTCTAATGGTACAACCCCGAAGGTCTACCCGGTGGGACCCATACTCAACCTGACAGAAACCCACCAGCGAAAGACAGAGATGATGACGTGGCTCGACGATCAGCCTCCTCTGTCAGTAGTGTTCCTCTGCTTTGGTAGCATGGGAAGCTTCGGTGTGGACCAGGTGAAAGAGATTGCAAATGGGCTCGAGCGGAGTGGGCACCGGTTCTTGTGGTCCCTACGCCAGCCTCCATCAAAGGGCAAGTTTGGAATACCCACTGATCACACGAATCCCGAGGAAGTCTTACCGGAAGGGTTCTTGGATCGGACGGCTGAGATTGGGATGGTGATTGGGTGGGCCCCACAAGTGGCCGTCCTGGCCCACCCAGCAATTGGTGGGTTCGTGTCACACTGTGGGTGGAACTCCGTCTTAGAGAGCCTGTGGTTTGGTGTACCGATTGCCACGTGGCCAATGTATGCAGAACAGCAGATGAATGCATTTGAGATGGTAGAGGAGTTGGGATTGGGTGTGGAGATTAAGATGGATTATACCAATAGTAGTCCAGTGCTTGTGACTGCAGAGGAGGTAGAAAGAGGAATCAAGTGCGTGATGGAACATGATAGTGAGGTGAGGAAGAAGGTGAAGGAGATGAGAGAGAGGAGTAGGAAGGCCTTGATGGAGGGTGGATCATCGTACACTTGGTTGGGACATTTGATTGAGGATGTGATGGACAACATGCCATGAAGCAATCAAAGTGGGTCTTATTTAATTGGAGCTGTTCTTTCGCTACAGCCTGCTCCAACTTCCTCTACCAATTTATGAGCATTAATTCATATGTTTGATGATGCGGTACTGATTTATAGGAAAGGATAATAAATCATCCAACACGGGCTCATCCCCTACGTAAGTTGGTGCAAGTAGCATTTTCTCTTTTACAATTACTATTGGTTTTTACAATAACAAATGTCTCATTCTTTAGACATACGTATATGGATCCGACCCAACCCAATGCTTGGGCTTCTATTCGAGTATCTGTATCTAATGAGTGAGTTTTTTTTTTTTTTTTTTTGGTGAATAATGAGTGAGATTTTTGTTATTGCAAAAAACAATTACAAAAAGTGATGACAGACAATCACCTATGTTTTTTTTTCCTTTCTTTTTAATGTGTGCATTGTGGACTTTGTTCATTCCTATGTAATTGTTTAATGTACTTGGCAATTCTGATAAAGAAATTTAAAGGCAGAAATCCTCCGATTTTATCTTTCATGGAAGCAAAAGTTTGTTAAGAAACAATTTCAATCACTACATCTTTTAAACTTAATTCAACTCAACTTAGTCTTAATCCCAACTAATTAGAGTCAAAGAAAGATTCCGTTTGGAATCAACCAAAATAGAATTGAATTGATTTCAATTCTAGTTTTGTTTCAATTTCTTTGTTTGGAATGACACAAAAATACAGTAGAATTGATTTCAATTCCAGTTTTGTTTCATTTTTGTAGAAACACAAATCCTATCAAAGTGGTCATATCTGTGTAGAATTGATTTCATTTATAACACATTTTTTTTGAATTCCTAAAATATCCCTGCATTTTAAGTTGTATGACAAATATAGCATTTCCCCTATTGTACGTTATTCCTTTTCAAGCTCAAAACATTAGTACGTCACAGGTCCACAACAGGTGCTGCCTCTCCTCTCTTTTCATCTGCTTGATCACTTTTGCTAGTCTAAGGTCAGTTTAAATTAAACAAATTGGGATAAACCTTGAGTGACGATGATGATGACAATATTGCTTTATTTAATCCAAAATTTTAAAAATAAGAAATGGTTTGTTAGTGATTTAATTGGAGAAATTCATCCTTGATCACTATTGCAGCAGGTCTAGGTGGATTCAAAGACCTATAACCATTCCTTTTTTCTTTTTTCTTTCTTTAATTATTATTAGTATTTTTTTAAGAGTAATGCTAGCTAGCCCTACACTTTGCCCTACTAGTATATTTGGAAAGATAAGGTTGTGGGACCCACTAATATGATTACAACCTTTATCCCTTCCAAATACACTAAGAAGGCAAAGTGTAAGATAAAAGTGTAGGGCAAAGTAGCATTATCCTTTTTTTAATGATAATAGGATAGGAACATCATATATGTTTAAACCTACTACAAACATTATATATGTTTGGATTATGATCAAACTGGTTGTTTTAGTAGGTGATACATCATTCATTGTTATTAATAGGGGTGACAAAGGAAATATACCATGATTGAATTCATTTTTTGAATCATTCCAAACAATTGGATTGAGTAAAATGGAATTGAATTCTATTTCATATGTTTCATTCCAAATAGATGAAACAGAATTCAATTCTACTCAATTCAAATCAATTCTATTCTATTAGAATTGTACTCATTAGCCAAGGGTTTGAAGTGTGTAAAGGCAAGGAAAGGGAAAGTTTAAAGACCCATAGCCAAATAAAACGTTCGAGGAAGTTGGATACTCTAGCTTGAGATCCTCAAAGCGGTTCCAACAATGCAAGATCAAAATATGAAAGTCTCTCCATATCAAAATGTAGTAGGATATTTTATTTTAGATTACACGCGTAGTTCTTTATTGAACCAAAATGAAAACAGAGTTAATACTTCCTCTTAAAGTTTCCAATTAAGGAAATCATGGGAAGAATAATCACATACTTACATTCATATTGAAACCGAGAGTGAGATTCAACGAGGAGTTGTCGATCATCCCCACTCGGTATTATGGCTTGAACGAAACTAAATCTTATTGCTTCTTGGAATACCATTGGCAGAAGGCTTTGATGCTCCCAAAGCCATTGGATTAGGCTAAATTTTATTGCTTCTTGGCATGCCTTTGGCAAAAGGCTTTGATCCTTGCAAAGCCATCTTCAAGATATGAAGGCTCGACGGCAAAAGTTATGCGGAGCCAATTCTTCAGTCCCACAGTAACCCCTGCAAGAAATGGTGTTGTTAGTGTCAATAATTATTTAACCTTAGTTGCTACCTGCAGAAAAGATTTCGACATCAGCAACCAAATTGAAATCCAAAAGGCTCAAATCGCTTCACTGAATACTGTCTAAACAATGTCCGATTGTCAAATTCTCTTAGAGCTCGTACAAACCCAAATTTCAGGACATTTCTCAAACAATAAGAGAAGCACATCAACCACCATATTTCTATCTATAACAAGCACTGTTGCCATGACCACACCATAATCATAAAGGAAAATGTTTCCATATTAATTTGTCAAAGAAGAGGTGAAATTTTTTAAATGGAAAATGGATTGAAAATTGAAATTGATGTGGAATAATTCAGACCCAATGCATGGGAATGATATGACCCAAATTAGCTGGCTTCTCAATTAAACCCTTGGATTTGGGTTACAACTTTTTAAACAAGACTCCTTGATGCATTTGGTATAACCAACCAATCATACCAAGGAAATGCAATCCATGGGCAAAAATCAAGATGCTAAGAAATTGTGTTTGAGCTAACTTTGGAAATTTAAAATTGTCTGTTTCTTACCTGGTAGAACGATTACGTTTTCCTCTATGGCCAGCTTGAGGCAGAAGTCCATATCATCACTAATGTCTTCCAGTAGTGACACATTTAGCTTCACCTATAATAAAAATTTTGTAATTAAGAATATCTTTAACATGTTTATTTTGAAGAGAAAATCCAAAATTTTTGTCTATACCATTACAAACATGGATCCTTCTGGTTTGTGTGGGCAAGTAATGCAGGAAACCTCCTTGACTCTATCATAGCAAATGTCTGAAGCTTGTCTTAGTACACTAATAATTCTTGAAAAGAATTCTTCATTTGTTTTTGCAAGGATTTGAGGAACTGCACCCTGATGCCAAAACCACATTATTATATGTCCACATAAGAGGATTTAGTAAACAACAACAACATAATAATAATAATAGATGCACATCAAAGCAGATAACTTCACTCTTTCCTGATCTGACTGAGGGATAGCAGGTATACTTCCTCAAGGATTAAACTTTGTTCAATATTTACAAGAGAACACTTCGACATTTTTAGCCCTTGTTATAAGGCAAGATGAATGGTCCCATATTGCATACAGAAAATAGAGATATTTTCCCCAATTTCATGCATTTAATGACATACTATAATCACCATACTATATTAACATCAGTATCTATAATACTGTATCCCAAATATTTGCATATGGCAACATGAACCCAGTTCTGCCATGATGGCCATATCAAAAGCCCAGTACTCAGCATTTCATATTATTTCAGTACCTGGCAAAAAGTGTTGCACCTCTTAAAGCTACATATGTTCTTTTAAAGGCAAAAAATGAACAAAAAGAAGCATCTTGAATCACAAACCTGAATAAAGGTTGCAGGGTCGGAGGAGATATTAAGAAAGCCCATAATGCAGTCAACAATCTGAAAAGAAGAAATCAAAGTAATAGATTTTATCATATGATAAATGCAGGGTAAACACTCTTATTTTTCCAGATATACATGTGCTTTGACTACATGAAAAATAAAGTAGAATCATGCATATTACATTTTATTGGCTGAATGAGCAGCTAAAATTGTTCAACTTCATGTTCCTTCAGTTATTATCCTATACATTTCTTGACAGATGATATGTAATCTCCTCAATAGGCAATCAATTGTATAACTAATTGAGTGTTTGGGAGTTACATTGAAATTTTAAGTCCATTGATTTTGTAAAATAAATAACCAGTAGAGAGAGAGAGAGAGAGAGAGAACCCCAGATTTTCGAAGGATGCCATTTGGATCACTTGTCACAAGCCAACCAAGTCTCCAACCAGGAACAATCCATCTCTTTGATATAGACCCCAGTGTAATGACAGGCACAATGGATCCAAACACACCCATTGGCACAAATGGATTACTTCCAAATGCAAGATGGTCATAAACTTCATCAGCAATTACAAGAATTCCAAGCTTTCTTGCAGTCTCGGCGACCTAAAATTCAACAAAACATTAATGCCAAAACTCTAGCTACACAAACATAGGCATTTTTAATCTTGGTACGTAGTGTAAGCTACCTTCTTTAAATGTTGGTATGTGAAAACATTTCCACAAGGATTTCCAGGGTTGACAATAACCATAGCAACAGTATTCTCATCTGCAAGAGCTTCAACGGAATTAAGATCAACCTCCCAATCCTTTTCTGGGAGAAGATCAAAATGACGAGCTTCAATATGACTAAATGCAGCGCGAGCTTCATAGTATGGGAAGCCTGGCGTTGGAAGTAAAATGTTGGCACCAGGACGAGCAAGGACTGTTAATATGACTTCAATTGCTTGTGTGCAACCAAGTGTCAGATAGACATCATCAGGGGATAATTGATATGGAAGATCGCGCGAGAGGTATTCTGCAATAGCCCTGTTATAAAATAGAACTATAAGCATCAATCGAATAGATTACAGAACAATTGTAGTGGTCATATGTTGTCATTAGGTGAGCTTACAGAACAATTGTGGTTCAAATTTCCAAAACTGTAGACCAACTTGTCTACCAATGTTTCATGAAATGTTGGGGATTGATTATACTTTTTTGTAATGTTAAAACACTTGCTTGGTACATATGTACATATATTTACAAGTTTTTCTAAATACACAAATTTCCAAATTCTTCAAGGAAAAAGGATTTTAAAGGATGTTGTTTGGTATGACATCTCGCTATGTTTGTAATTTGAAAGAATAAAAATAAAACCCCCTATTTTGCTAAACTGGAAGCCTACAAAATGGCTTACACTTCTCTTCATTATGTAAAAGAAAAATGTGGAAAGGGAAATGTACGAGGCTGCATCATTCTTTAATATTGAAGATAACTCTCTTAACATAGAAGTGATTGGTTGTAATTCTATTTTAGAATAGCACCTAGAGTTGACTGGTTGTTCTTCATAGCCTTGTGTTTTACTGTGTTGGTCTTGTTTTTCCCTTTGATAGGGTTGAGGTTTGTTGGTGTCTCTAAGCTCTGTTTAGGTTGCTTGTGCTTGGTTGTTTTTCTTCTTTTGGGGGTTTATAAAATTCTTACTTACCAAGAAAAAAGTAAGGAAATGAAGTGTTATCACTTTGTACTAATTACTTAGATTGTAAAGAAATTGAAGCAATAGAATTGAGACATAAGAAGGAAAAGGTTAAAAGTAGGGTAAGGCACCATGTGAAATCACTCTATTGTTCCAGCATTTTAACAAACAGAAAAGCAGAGGTCACTCTACTGGCCACATGTTATTAGCAGCCAAAAAAAAAAAAAAAAGCGAACAGAATAAAGAGGTCACCCTACTGGCCACATGTTATTTCAGAATTCAGATACTTATTTGCATTTCTGTGGTGATAAATGCAGCAAGATTTTGTCTCTTCTGAGAAGACCAAATTCAGGACTGCAGTCTGATAGCCCCAATAATTTATGTACGAGTAAGTCTTCAGTGTAACCGTGATACGACCATGTGGTGTGTGATTGTGTCACGAAACAATGTATAAGTAAAGTGAGTGAGACTATACCGTCAAAAAGAAAAAAAAGTACTCTCACAATCCTATTTTGCTCTATATGTACTAAAGAATATTTTTTGTCTTTAATGATGGATTTTCTCTTCTTTTTTTTTTCTCCTTTTTGGCCATGTGATAGGTGATAAAAATACCCAAACTCCACAAATTCTACCGAACCCACCTTTTTTATATCATGGTCAGATTAATCTCTCCTTATAAAAGGGGAAAAGATATCGCCTAGACTACAAAGCCCATAATCAATCACGAAAAGTTAAAAGGTGTCATCTTATGCAATTTTCCTCTTGGGTTTGGCTTCCCTAAATGGCTTGTCCCAACTCCCAATGTCTTTAACACTAACATCAAACGGTTGTTTCTACTGGTCATGTGACAATGAGATAGTTTTCTTTTGAATTTATACGTGTGTTACACTACCAAAATTTTTCACTCTATTTGAAAAATAAAAAAGTCATTCATGTAAAAAGTTTACCTCCTTGCGGGAAGAATACCGACGGTGGGAGAATAGCAATTGAATTTAGCGGATCGAACAGAATCGGCGATGGCATCTTCGGCGATAGGAGTGGTGCGAAAGCAGGGGAAGACGGAGGGATCGCCGTGGCCGAGAGGAATGGTAGGCCTGGGATCAGATTGGTTGAGGCTTTGCATCAGGGAGGTGAGAACACCTCTGATAGTGATGCCTGATGCTGTGTTCAGCTCCTCGTTCCCCCTGAAACGCCATGACTGACTCGACCCATTCTCCATCTCTCTCTCGCTCCTCTTGCTCTTGCTCTTGCTCTTGCTCTCTTTGTTTTGGCGGTAGTCCGTGGGTTTACGTCTTGTACTCTTGTGGAGTGGGAACTTTTATAAGGTGTGCGAGGAGAAAGAGTGAGAGAACCACAGAGCACACAGACCTTAATTTTTATTAGCTGAATACTTGAAACACCGGGTTGGTGGGATCTAGGAACCACTATAAAACGGACAGTCCAATGGGAGCTTTTTCCAGAGACGTGTGGGAGAACATCCTGCAAGAGATTCTATCTATTTATTGAATTGTTTAGATTTATCATATCATATGTGCCTTATCAAAATATGTGGGATTCGTAGCATTAAAATATGCAGGGTTAATGGTCTTTAGGTTTAATGGCATATCTAATCCTAATGATAATATGGGGTTTGTAAAGGTCACGTAAGTGCGTACATGGATGTGTTACCTATTATTTGGCAAAAATTTAAAAAAAAAAAAAAAATCAAAGCATGTGGAATTCACATGATTTAAACAGTCCAAATTAGTCCAAATTAGTTCATTGCAATGGAGATGACCTTTACTCCTTTAATATCAACAAAGAGTTTTGTAAAAACCCATTTTAACTCCGTACGGACTAAAAAACCCTTGATTTTAAACTTACTTGTTATTTATCACTAAGCCACTTTACTATTGCTACCCAAAAATTAGGGATTTGAATCCCATTTTACCTAAAAATCAGGGATTTGACTCCATTTTTTCCAGCTACTTTATAAAAAGAAAATTCCAATCTATTCATACCTTCTAAATGGTACAAAACAGCACCGTATCATCATACTTTGGGTATAACAAAAAATGTTGACAGATACGTACCAAAGTATACATATTTTTTGAAAATTTCAACAATTGGTGATAGTATCATCATACTTTTTGAAAAAAAAGAATTTGAATTCCAAAATATACATACTGCTCAAAAATGTTAGTTGTAGAGTAACAACATACTGTTTTATATTTTTTTTTTTAAAAACACAATTACCTTTGTACTATTACGAATATAGTATGCAACAGTTTCGGCATACTATTGGAATAAGAAAAAGGGTCAATAAACTTTCCCAAACCCATATTTCTCAGCAATATCATCATACTGCTCAAAAACATTAGTTGTAAAGTAACAACATACTGTTTTATATAATTACACATACTTTCACCAAAAAATAGCAGACTAAACAACACAACCCAGCATATATGAGCAAACACAAATTGAAAAAATGCAGCAAAACACAAAAACACTTGATCTATACCTCTTTTGAATAAAAAATCATCCGAAAAGAAATTAAAATGAACCACATAAACACAAAATTTGGTGATATCTATCCAAAATATGTTAGAACACCAAAAAAGAGAGTTTATAAACATAAACAATTCAACACAGCTTACGTCGATAAGCCAGAAATTTCATAACAAAGCAACGAAAACTATAAGAACCCGTATCTAAATCTCGAACACCCTTCAATCCCCTGTTGTTATTGCCGAACTCAAAAAATACAAACAATGGCTGATAGCTCTTACACAACAATGGCTGACTTTCGTTCAAAATTTAAAAAAAGCAACAAAAATGGCTGCCAGCGCTTGGACAAGACGATATGAGTGAATACATTCAAATTCAAATTTGAATGCAACACACAAATGCTAAGTTGAAGAGAGAGAGAGACAATATCCCAAAGAATCCTCACCCATGAATGGAAACCCCTCCCCAAACCGTTATCCATCTTCGCATGGAATCTGTTTTTTCCAAAAAACAGGTATAACTAAATATTGAAAAGTCAAAAAAATGGTAAAATAGGGATGGAAAAACAACTACTTACCTTCTTATAAAAGAAACTGTTAGAAAAGAGGTTATGGAGATAAAAAAAACCCAATGTAAGGTTTTGGTTAAAAGCATATCCCTAATAGAGGTAATTGCTAATTTTCTCTTAATTTTAACCGCCTTAATATCAACAAATAGGTTTCAATGCTTTTCCATAAGTTTCAATCCGCAATTACGTGCTCGCTTAATAAGTGAGACAAATGCCACTAAGCTACTATGTCATTGGCCCCATTTACTCATTTTATCGTGTGACATTTGGATCACATACGGGTGGCATCTTTTTTTTTTTTTTTTTTTTTTTTTTGGGTCCCAATGGGAATGTGGCATCTTTTAGGTAACTAATTGATGAACACATTTGTATATCTACCGTTTTAAGTTTTTTTTTTTTTTTTTTTTTTGATCAATGATATTTTTTTTAAGTAATAAAGAAAATTGAGTACAGATATCAACTAATGAATTACTCCTATTTTACTCTCTTAGGTTGCCTTTCTTTACTTCTCATTTTTCCATGCTTTCCATTGCCAAACATTTCTCCCCAATTATAATATTTAATACCAAAGAAGAAGAATATATAGTACATTTAATGCTAGATAATATAAAAATTATCTCATCATCAAAATAAATAAGAAACATTAATAAAGTCACAATGTATATGTAGAGAGACACGGAGAGTAAAATCAAATGGGGAAGGAGAAAATAAAAATTAAAGCAATAAGAAATATAGATATGGAAAAAGAAGAAGAAAGGATAAAATCCAGCATAATTTTTTACAATAAATATATATAGAATCTATAAAGAATGTAGGAAGGATGAAAAAAAATAAGGTGAAGAGGAGCTTTCACATTTAGCAAAACAAGAAATTTATTAGACTCAGAGAAGGGAAGACAGTGTATTGTTCCATTTTTATTTGTTCGTTGTTGGGGGTGGGGGGTCAAACAAGAAAATTCACTGGATTTGGAGGAAGGAAAAGAGAACTGACAACTTCTTTATGGTGATACAATGTATTGTTTCACTTTCTTTTCTTTTTTTTGGTTGGTATTGTACCCTATTTGGATTTGGATTTGGATGTAGTTTTGTACTTTAATTGCACTGTGCAGTAGCTGTCAGATGAGCGACACGTTACAAGGGGAAGACAAAAACGGCTGGATTTGTTCCATTAGTAACTCATGGCAAATTCTACTCTCAAATCCCGATTGTTCATGCCTTCCCCTTGTAACGTGTCGCTCATTCAACAGCTACTGCACGATGCAATTAAAGTACAAAACTGCACCAAATCTGAGTCTGTATTGTACCACCCTTTTAAACACGAGAAAGGCCTAAGATGTATTGTTCCAGATTCTTTATGATGATCAATGTATTTACTTGGTAGCATTTAAGGCTTAAGATGAATTTAGTTAGTACGTGACTGTTCTTAGAAAACAATGAGAAATCAGATTCAATATTTTCTACCTTTTGAGATGTAAGTCTTAAGAACAATTAGTTCACGGCTCACCTTGGGATTAATTGAATGATTTAAACCGTTTGATTTTTTTCAAAGCACCCGATCATATCATATACTCTTATGATCTATGTAAAAAGAATTGACAGTTTTGGGAGGCAAATATTGTGAAAAATGACAGGTTGTTTTGGAAGCACCCTTGGCATGAATAGTTGCAAATTAATCCCCAAGTTATAGGAATTGTGCACTGGGTAAAGTGGATTTAAGAGCTAGATGGAAAACCAAAAGAAAGATGATAACTAATACCAAAAAAAAAAAGAAAAAAAGAAGAAGGTAACATGAAGAAAGAAGATCTCCAATTCTCCATCATCACCATCTGCAGCCGGCCAGGTTACCACTGGAAGCTGCATACCATCCGAAGAAGCATCATAAATTGGTAACCTATCAAATATGAAAACATCACCAAATATAAGTGTGTCATTAAAAAATGTATAAAGTACATTCATAGTGCAAATAGGCACCAAGGTCTTCATTTTAAAAACTCTATTGAAAAGTTACAAAGTTGCCACTATTTTCAATTGGGGCTCATTTTTTTTTTTTTTTTTTTTATTTACACAATCCTCTCTATTATTAACAAATGAGTATTAATGCTTTTTTATAAACTTAAATTCGAGAACGCTCACTCAATAAGTAATGAGAATGCTATAAGATTATCATGTCGGCTCAATTCTAGGCACTATATGTCTCTTTCTTCCAATAATTTTCTTTCACTATGTATCTAATGTCATTTTCTTTCATTAATTTTAACTCTATTAACTGTACCCACTCTCCCAATAGGGGCCTAGTTTTCGACATTCTCTAGATTTGGAACTCATTTCGTGTCATTTGAACCCCTTTAATTTGTCTATTTTTGGGCCCCAAGGTTGTTTATTATATTAATTAACTCTATTTAAAAATAAAAAGATATGACCGTACTAAGTCAAATACCTAACCAGGGCTCTATTTTGGGCACCGCCTCTTCCAATAATATTTTTTAACACTACCAACCAACCTTGCTGATGTGTCTGATATTTAGTTGTTTACTCTGCTTTCAAAGAAGTAACAGCTAACAAGACTTATAAAAATCATTATTCGAAAAGGAGATTAGCAATTAAATACTGACTAAAAAAGGTTGAATGAATTATTTAAAATTTAAATGCGGTCAAAGAATTTAGGCTGTCCTTATAAACAATAAAAGAATAGGAGAAATCCGTTTACACTTGGTGTAAAAAATTTTACTATTATACCCTCAATATTTTTTTTGTAGGTTTAATATTTTGTAATCCAACTATTAGATTATATACTCTATTCATGCACGTCATGCATGTCAAATTTTAAGTAAATCCGATATTAAGAGTTATGTCATTCATAAAGTATCCCAAATTATAATTTTATTTATCAAATTAAATGTAAGTTTATAAATCAAATGATTTCTGATATCCAATTTACTTGAAATTCATCATACATGACGTGCATGAATGGAATACTTAATTCAACGGTTAGATTGACGAAATATTATTTGCACAAAAAGATATCGAGGGGTGTAAGAGTAAAAAGCTTTACACTGGATATTGAGGAGTGTAAAAGTAAATATTATTTTCACAAATAGCGCTTTTAGACTGTTTTTTTTTTTTTTTTTTTTTGGACATTATTTTAAAAATTTTAATGAAGGCATAAAACTTTTTATAACCTGTATTTCACATTGTATATGCCTGCGAAAGTGTGTTTGCAACACTGGGTTTGGGAAAGAGTTTAAAAATAAAAATAAAATAAAACACACACATGTATTTGGTAAAGAAGCCTATCATTTTGCCTCGAGACAATTTGAAATCCACATATTTAAAAATTCACTGTTTTGATAAAATATTTTCAAGGTAAGATTTCAAATCATGGGTTTCGAAAACCACTATTTCATAATATCATTATTATGCTAAAATTCATAAAAAAATATAAATAAATAAATAAATAAAAACACAATCTATCCCTTTGGAAAATGATAAATTTGGCTTGTTCCTCACCCCCAAAAAAATTAAAAAATTAAAAATCATTTATTCCATTCCAAATCATCACAAATAGGCCTGAGGCATTATATCAAATGACTTAAATCCATAGATGTCCCAACATGCACACATCTATGTCCTTGTGTGTGTATTTATATATATATATTAAATGAACAACACAAACTATAATAAATCCATAAAAGTCTCAACATGCACCTAATGATTCCATTTAGCAAAATGAATATAATATACTTTCAACCTACAACCGTCCAATGAATAGCAAAGTAAATGTGCCTCAATGCACTCAACAAATTCTAATTTCAAGCGTAGATATTAAGCATCATCCTACAATACCCACCTATCTCTTTGCATCTTAATCTTAAGGAAAGAAAAGTGAAGGGGGTCTCATTTTTCTTCATTTTCCTCTATTTTCAGCTGGTAACTACGGTTAAACTTGGCAAAGCAAATGTGCTTCAATGCTGCCAGCAAATCTGCAAATTAAAAGAAGAAAAATGCATATTAAACACTGTTATACACTACATTGTTAAACACTGTTATCCAAATCTCCTCCAAAAGATCATATGATAATTTTTGTAGAACGAGCTGGATGAAGATTCATATAAGTATGTAACAGTATAAATAAAGGGAAGAACCCTCACAAATATTAAGTGGTGTAATGCATGCATTTATCATTGTTATGAAGCTATCATATAAATGGAGATAAGCTTATAAAAAAATTAAGGTCTTAAGAAGTATAATCTCAATGGAAAATATTAAAACAACCATTACAAATCTATGTTGATAAAAACCAAGGATGTATATGTTGCCAGCTGTCTGGACTCGAATATTAACACGAGCCTCTGAAGGATGAGGAATACTGTACCCGCAAAATGTTAACCTTGGACTGCAAAAATAATGTTACAGCTTACTTACAACAGCTTGAAAACGATTAAACTATGACTCCAAGAGAAACATAATCAACTTGGCCAAAAAAAAAAAAAAAAAAAAGGGAGGGGTTTTTTGGGTGGTGGGGGGGGGGGGGGGGACATCAAAGCTTTTGTTTTAAAATATCTAATCCAAACCCACAAAAATAGATACTAGGATTCCCATTTTTTGTTTCATTAAATGAAACCCAAGAGGCCAATGACTCTCGGGTCTAATGGCATGTCTCATCTCAATAGGGATGTGGGATTTGCAGAGGTCTTGGTTTCAACTCCACATGTGTTCGTGGGTGGGTGTATGTGTTCTCCTACTGTTTGGCAAAAATAAAAATAAAAAAAAAAACCCGAAAGAACCTGTATTTGAGAGAAAAGTCCAATTTCATCCCGGTTAGCTAAAGCCTCCTCTGTAATAATCACCTTAATCAGGACACAATATCCAATTCCAATGATAGATTAACCAAACTGGCAGGGCTCAATACAAAAAAAAAACCAAAAGCCTACTTATGGAAAACCCAATAATAAATATTTACAACTACAAGAAAAATACCAATATAAGAAAAAATTGGAGCTGCTTTACTCCATAACTAATCCCTATCAAGCCTAAAATCCATACTCTTCAAACCTTCAACATAGCACTCTCATCTCTAAACCCCATGTTGGTGCCTGCTCCAAACACCGGAAAAATCAGTCCTTTGGGAAAAATCACTCCTACAGATCAACTAAAACTTAAATGGTCTCCCTTGTTCAATACATCTTCCAACCACTCAATCATACTAAAACCACCCACAACCTTCCAATCAACACAAACACATTCAAATCTCAATTAAATTACCATATCCCATTCCAATAATTCATAGTTTCACATATCACCTAATAAGCAACCATAAAATGAAGAATTACTAAACATGACTCAAAATTTTCAACAAATGGTTAGTAGTGAAGAACCTATTTTACCAAAATTTTGACAATCAATACTACCTATTATCACCCCTAACTCCCTAGTATCGACAAATGGGTAGTAATAAATGATAACCACAAAATGTGTACTAAAATTACTCCTTAATTTATATTCTCTAGTCAATATATTGTATTTGATTTGGTGTGTTTAAAGTCTTTCTAATGTATTGCAGGGGCTAATGAGTTTACACCAAAAAAAATAATAATTGGGTCCACTTGAGTTAATCAATGCAACTTGGAGTAGGTCCCAAAAATGACAAAGAAATCTTGACTATGAATTCTTGCAAAGATCCGTCAACCCAGATATTAATTCAGATGATGGAGTGCTCATTACACTAATGTTTCCGATTAGTGATCATAGTGGTGGACCGCATATAAAGTATCCATTTCTATTAATGAGCTTTAAAGCAATATCAATTATGGAGATTGGAGAACGAGCTAAATGTTGGACCCCGCAAAGAAATGGAATCCTTTTACAGGATTGCATTTGTTTTCTTTAAAAGTGGAAGAAGTCAGGGGAGTCAGCAAGTCCAAATGGGGAAATAGAAATGGAAAAGAAAGGAAGACAGGGAGAAAAGAAGTGGGCGGCCATATAAAATAGTAGAACGGGGCGTGAGAACGTGAGAAGTGAGCTGGACAAAGAAGAAAAGAAAAAGGTTGAGAATGGGTACGTAATAAGTAGGGGGATGGCCAACAAAAGAGAAGTGGGAGGCAATTAAATAAAGAAAGAAAGGATGGGGCGTGAGAAATTGTGACTTGGAAACATTCTTTGGGTTATAATATCCAAGATACTTTTAGTGGATATTAAAGGCATTGTTGGATTGGAATAGTGGGGGGACATTCACTATTTATGCATCAAATATATATATATATATTTAGCAATTGAAGAATGGGGACGGACACGAGGAACCTCCCCTATAAATAGGAGGAGAACTCAAAGAGCAGAGCGGCCCGGGGTGTCGTTGTGTTGGGGGCGGGTGGTTGTTTTGGACTCCGGCCAGGTAATTCTTTGTCTTCAAACCCCCGGTCAGGCAATTCTTTGTCTTAGGGTGTAAATGAAACCCTAATTTAGTAATGTATTTTTTATTTTAGTGTGTTTTGGATTTGTTATTTGCATATGAGAATTGCATAACTAAGAGGATTGTACCATATAATCAGTTTTAATGTTTTATTTCAAATTGTATTTAATTTTTGTGATTTTAAATGCAATGGTTTTCACTATACATATATTTGGAGATTAAAATGATTCATGCTTAGACAAGACGAGTCGTACCCACAAATTAGTTTATAATAAAGTAGGTGAGACGATCTGTGCTATATCTTTGATGAGTCATGCCTAATTTACAAACATATGAATCTTTATTAATGACGTCATTAAGCTTGTAGCTGCAATAAGTCCTGCTCATACTAACTGATGAATCTCTGAAACATGTTACAATAAGAGCATTTTTACAAGATTAGTGGTAAATTCGAGACCCTAAGCATTTATTATTATTATTTTTAGTTAGTAGATTTTAAAACCACAAATTTATTCTAAATGTATTCTTTGTAGAAATCAATTTTCAAAATTAAAATAATCCCAGTACAATCCCTGTGGATTCAACACCCATACTTCCATTATACTCAAATTTTATGTCCTACAGGTTATTTGATTTTGACACGTTTAATAAACATTAAACTCAGCCCCATATTTCTTTCTTTTAACTTCTTTTTACCTTCTTTTTTTTCTTTTTCTGCTTGGGGATATTTAATCGCTTTATACTAATAAATACATGAACACAAAAGCCATGTGCCAAGTGAAAATGGAAAATTCTTTCATTCCATGTTTTAAACCCAAAATTTCTCTCTCAATCTCAGTAGATTGGAGCTAAAAAACCAAGATATTCCTCATAGACAATATGCCCCTCTTTCCCGCTTTCTTTCTTTTTCTTTTTTTTCTTTCTCTTCACGTGTGAAATTGTAAGCATGGTTCAAACAATATTAACAATAGAATCAAACCCAGATCCAAAGACTCCAAAACCATTTAAACTCAAGACATTAACATAAGTTTCATTGAACATCTCACTTGCATCAGCAAGGCAAGCCACCACCATGATATCTCATAATTTATAAATTTCATCAAAAGCCCAAGGCCCATGGGCAACCCGAAGCCCGAAGGAAAAAAACCCTGCCCGAGCCCGAAAAAGCCCCAGCCCAAGCCCAAGCCCAGCCGGAGTACCCTTGAGCTAGGCTTGGGCCTTTAGTTGAAGCTCGAAGCCCAACACTATAGCATTATATATAATTTTAAATATTTTCCAATTGTTTGGAGAAGTATCTTTTTGTAATCACTTCTCAAATTAATACCAATACAAGGGTGTTTCTTGTTACCTTACAACAAATAGATAGTCAACTTAATACAAAGTGACTACTAATGTTCCCTATTTTGGTATTAAGATGGAAGTGGTCCCCAAGCGGTAATTTTTCACTTTTTCCTTTTGTTAAAACACTACCAGTATGTTAATTTTGCTCAAGCCTGAGGCCCGAAGCCCAAGACTCCAAAATGCCCGAGCCCGTGGGTTGGGCCTGGGCTTCATAATTTCCTTCATGACCCAGTTCGATGAATGGTGTAAGCCCGAAGAGTCCAACCCAAGGCTCGGCCCAAGCCCGTAGTTTTTTAAAAAAAAGCCCAAGCCCAACCCGATGCTGAGGCCTAATTTATAATAATTTTTTGACTGATTGAGGCCCCAAAAAAAAAATTTACAAAAATCCATCACACAAAAACCAAATCGAACCAAGCCCGTAAAAGAAAAATTACCAATTAATCAAAGAAAATATATTAGAGAAATCTAAAAATTAAAGTAGCAATGCTTTGAAGGGAAGAGAGGGCATGTCAATGATATATTGAGCCTTTTCAAAATGAAATGTACAGGATTCTTGAGAAGAGGGACCAGAGACTTGAAGTGGATGCACTCTCACGGAGCAGAGAAGGTGCCTTTCATCGCTAATGGTGATTGTTCCTAAAATTATGCCAAAAGAATCAGATAGGGTTTTGGAAGCACAATCATCTAGAAAAGAGATAGGAGAAAAGGGGGAGAGTGTGAAGAAAAGAAACGAGAGAGAGTTGAGGAGAGAGGATATGTGAACGAGAGAATTTGTACCTGGTGAAATCGAGGATCGAGGTCGAAAGCACGAGAGTGAGTGATATGAGCGATGGATTTGCAAATAACACCTATCTAGGCGTTATTTGAAATCCACATATTTTGGCTTATGAAATCCACCTTGGATTTGCCCGAAATCTAAATCCATAGAATTAAAATGTATCCAAACATCCAAATCCATCTTCCCAAAGGCTAGAAGAAAAAAGACATTAATTAAGACAAAATTTATCTTTTCTCTTTAACCTTTGTAGCATCAACGTTTTTCATTGAACTCAAATCCCATATCACTTGCTTAATGATTTTAAAAATTGTTATAAGATTTATCATGTCATCAATATAACTACATAAATTAAGACAAAGAAATTGATAAAAAAAGTTGATACACACATCATTTTTCCACCTATATTATAGTCGACCATGCACCATATATGAATGTGTGACTGAATAAGCTTGAATGCATAGACAATTATAGTATGAGAAATACAAATCGTATTTTAACTAAAAGAAAGATATTTTTAACAAGTATTATCTATTGTATCATGATATTTTTAAATAAGACTAGTATTTTTGGTAAACTACCAATGGGGATGAGGGCATCTTCATCATAGACGAACTCCCCACCCCCAAAAAAAGAAAAAAAGAAAAAAAAAAATCATATTGAAGGACACTTCGTAGTTTCACTGAAACAATGGGTGTGGGAGTAGATGAGGCTTAAACACCGCAGGATGTTTTCAGAGTAGCCCAAGCACCCAAGTTTGCTTGAGCCCAGGAGTATTTTGGATGTGTCGTGTGACCTTTTGCTGGGTTGATCTGGATCATGATGGGACATGCAATGGTTCCTTAGTCCAACTTAACGGCCCGTACTGCTCCAGTTATAAAATAGGAGAAATCCATCGCTCATTTTGTTCACTTGAAAACATCATTTTAAATTATAGAATAAAGTTTTTCTAAAATCTATAGTTTAACCCTCTATTTGGTTCATGGATTCTATCAAGTAAAAAAAAGGAAGGGAAAAAAAATAAGGAAGAAAGAAAATAGAAGGAAAAGATAAAATCATATTAAGCCAAAATTATACCAATTCTTCTTTTTCTTCCAATTTTCCATTGCAACCAAATAAATAAAAGTACAATTCCTTCTATTTTATTTTTTTTTCCTTGATAAAATCCGCAAACCAAATAGAGCCTAAGTGAATTTTTTGGTCATTTACCGTATCTGCATCTTTTGAAATGAAATAAAGATTAATTGGTCCAAGATTGGGAAAGCAATAGGCTGGGTTGGTTCAATGAGGCGGGGCTGGGCTCTTGTAGTTAGCTCCACCTTTGAAAAGCCCAAAATCATTTTTTTTTTTTTTTTAATAAGTCAGCTTCACATCATCAGCCACGTGATTTGATGTAAGGAGTTGGTACCGAGAGTTAATAACTTAAAACATATAACCACTACTCGTGAAATTAACCAACTTAAGTTTTAAAATTTATAACCTTGAGAGGTGTACTAATAGTTTCTGAGACTTACAGTACCTCAAGAAGAGAAAGGTCCTTAGTTTGACTTCTCACTTCCACTTGGAGCCAACCAGTAGACTTATTGGAATGTCAATTGAAGCAGTTTGGATGATGACTTTACTCATATTCCTAGATATTGATCAGGCTAAAAGACTAGATCCCCTTGTTAAATTAAAAAAAATTAAAAAAAAAATCCCTTTAAAGATTTATATAACTATATCATTGCGCTTTCAAGCTATTTTCAATGATGTCAAGCCTAACCATCATGCAATATTGAACAAATAAGTTTCCTGGAATTTATTGGGAGTTCTATCAAGTATCAACAATGGTGAAGTCACCAAATTCTTTAGCTCAACTCCGATAGTTCAGTTAGGGACAATGACAACAAATTAAGCAGCTTATGGTTTTGGAATGAGAGAAAATGATGGTCAACCTCATTGCAAGTTTGCAACTATGGTCTATGCCTTTCTTCCTTGACAAATATGTACTTATTTCAGGGAGGCCCAATGTCGTTTGGTCTGTGGTAGAAAATTTTTATTTAGTTTGTATTTTTTATATTTTGGGGTATTGGTAAGAACTAAGAAGCAGTATACAATTATTCTATAATTAATAGGTTAAATAGGATGAAAACACGTCTTCTGAAAATTTAAACCCAAATATGGGTTATATAGCTACACGCTTTATCATCTAATCTGAATGATATATTGGTGCGAAATAATTCTAGTAAGTGAAGATCTTAAGAATCTAATAATTATTTTTCATGAACTCCCTCATTTTTTTTTCTTTCAAAAAATGCTATAAACAACATCTTCTTATAGTACCTGGCATGACATGTATTGGTTGACAAAAATACCCTCCAAACTATTTAGTATTATCACAAGATGTCTATTGCCACAACAAGTGTTGTTTATATGAAAAATTGGTGTCGTATTATGGTGTCATGTATGGCATTGCCGTTTTTTTTTTTCATTATTTCAAATATGGAATTCAAGACATATATCATATCATCAACTTTATCATATTGAGGTCATCACATTAGTAAAAACTCAAACAAAATATATATTTTAAATAAGCTTACACGTGCTAACTATAATTAACAGAAATTTTTTATCAGATGAGAAAGGACATCAAATTTCGATTAGTATGCATGAGTAAATCAAGTAACAATTGTTTTTTTTAATTGTTATTTAAATTTTAATTTTTGTGTCATCTTTTAAGATTTAAAGAGGAACTTATCCACGCACTCTGAGGAAGATTGGAGAGCAGCAGTTGGGTTAGAAAATAGGAGTTTGGATTTGGTGTCTGTGCTAAGTTAATCTGAACCTTTGGATAAGGTATTTTGACGGCTTCTGATTAAAAAATTTAAAATATGATCTCAATGGACAATTATTGATCTTTTAACTTCATCCAAGCGGCTAAGAGCAGCTCAATACAATGTTTTGAGTTTTTTGAACTCAGCATGACGGCATGGAATCCAAGATCATAGAATAGAGACAAAGTGTGGGAAAGCACACAAACAAATCTATCTCACTGACTGACAGTGACGTAATTAGGCAAAATGCGTGGGAAGATAGCACGATGGTTACGACACGGTTTGTTACTGGTTAACGCGTCGTCCGTTCGAAGAAAACGCGTGTCGGTGCTTTCAGTGTTTAACTATCCGTTATAGGAGAAAGCGGCTTAAACCAGTCAAGAGGGAACAAATAGGATGGAGATTAGATGAGGGACGGCTGTTAGAATGGGTCGTCTGTCTGCTGCATCCCACTAGCTAATTGCTTTCCCTTGTTGAGAGAGTATAAGACACGTTAATTTATAATTATTATTATTATTCTGACATTATGTAGATTTCAAAAAATGGTCCCATAAGCCAAATACCAAAGGAAAAGAAAAGAAAAGAAAAAAAAAATAGTAAATTACACTTAAGGATTTAAAATTTGGTTCAAGTTTTATTTTAGAATCTAAAATTTAAATTGCATTCAATTTAGTACTCGAATTATTAATCGAATTACGATTTAGGATTTGTTGTCAAAATTTTCTTTATTATCTCTACTTTACCTCTTTTATGGGTTTGAAAACCCTATTTTACCCCTATCAACTAATAAATTTTTATATTTTAATAATCAATTTTATCTCCTTTTTCTTTCTCTATTACTTCTATCAACATCTAATAAACTTTTATATTTTCCATCTAACAACACACAAATCTAATAGTAAAGTGATTCAGATTTGGTTAAAATACAAAAGTTTATTAAATGGTGATAGGGGTAAAATAGGATTTTCAAACTCATAAAAAAGGTAAACTATGGACAATACAAAAAATTCTGAGGGCAGACCCTAAATTGTAACTCAACTAATAATTCGAGTACTAAATTGACGCGATTTAAATTTTGAACCCTAAAGTGAAACTTAACTAAAACTTTGAACCTTTAAATGCAATTTACCAAAAAAAAAAAAAAAAAAAAAAAAAAAAAAAAAAAACCTAATACTTTGCACAAATCACTGAGTATTAAAACTTGCCATGGTGCTCAAAACATGATAGCCTAAGTCTAGTGAAATCCTCATTGTTAGTTGAATGAGTGATTTCAGATTCAAGTTTATAAAAAAATATTGATACCCGTTTGTTGATATTGGAGGGTCAAAAGTAAAGGTAGGGATAGATTCTATTGATTGTTAAATTTTTTTTTATATTTTTAAAGAAATTACTTTGTTTATTTATACTACGTTATTTATAATAAAAATTACTTATTTTATTTTATTTTATTTATAAATATTTTGTTTGCATTTCTTATGTAACCGAAAGTGCTTGAGAATAATTAGACAGAACAAATAAAAAAACTAATAAGTTTTGGAGTCATGGTAACATTTTTTTTCCCCATCTTATAATAAGAGTTGGGGGTTGGGATCTAGATATTCAATTTTTGAAAAATGGGTTATAGGACCTACCCTATGTCATAGTTTGCTGACTAAATTGGTATCCCAAAACATAAAATAACTAAACAAAGAATTTGATGTTTAAAATGACTCAACGAATGACTTTAGTTGGAGTGATCCCTACACAAAAATAACAACCGCGACCTACCTTTAATTTCTTCTCTCATTTTGATCACCTTTTGTCACCAACAACATTTCTATTTTCACAACCTAAAAATTATCTGTACAATCTATTTATAAGAAGAGCATATCGTCCTTTTAATTTACACACTTGACCATTAAGTGACCTCCATCAACCCATGACTTCCAATTTTTATTAACACTAGTATGACACTAAAATGGTCAATTTCAGTATTCAAATATAGTACGCAATTTTCCAAAATAGAAGGTAGGTTGATAACTTACTCTTATAATCCCTACATAAGATCATCTCCATCCAAAATATTCTCCATTATTTTAGTATACTCACTTTATCTTTAGTCTATGAAGTATCTGTATATATTCCTAGACAATTTGATCAACTTAAGATCGATTTATATTTATACAATAAAAAAGAATTTATTAGAGCTTTACAAGACTATAGAATGCCGATCCCCTAAAACTTTTTTTTTTTTTCTCCTCAAGTTTTATTTTTCTATCAATAATTTTTATAGAAAACGCAAGCATGTGAATCAAAATTTTTTTTATAATAATAATATTTCTTCTATTTCAAATTGACTAAACACGTTTTTTAAGAAAATCATATTACATACTTTTATATCAATATATATGTTTTAAGATTCTAATTTTACCCTTAAATGTGCAAAACGTTAGAAAAAAATATTTTTAAAAATATTTTAAAAAATGAATTTAAAAAAACAATAATTTTTGAAATATAACAATAATTTCAAAACATTCAAAAAAACAAAAAATGGCTTACTTATTGAGTGACAAAGGAGTAACAATTTATTAAGAGTGGTCTTTGTGTTGGCCAGTTAAGATGGCGTGGACAGCCACGCACAAGATCAGCCGTAATAACTGCCGTTAGCCAATGCCGGCTCACTACTCTCTCTCTCTCTCTCTCTCTCAGTCTCTTGTCTCGAAACTGCCGCGTGCCACGTAACCCGGACAACATCAATCATCTTTGTCACCAGGGCGGCGCCTCTTCCTCAGTCAATTCCACCCTTGACTACTCTTCCTCCTCCCTCTCTATCCTCACTTCCTCTCTCTATCCTCCACCTTCTCTCCCTATATAAACCAACCCAACCTTGCCTTCCCCACCACCCTTCGCTTCTGTTCTCCCATGCTCTAGCCCTTTACAACAAACCGATACACTACTACTATGGCTCCCAGGCAGAAATCTATCTCTGTTAAGGCAACCAATGTCAAAGAACCGCGTTACAGAGGAGTGAGAAAGCGGCCATGGGGCCGATACGCCGCCGAGATTCGAGACCCAACCAAGAAGAGCCGGGTTTGGTTAGGCACCTTCGATACGGCGGAGGACGCCGCCAGGGCTTACGACGCCGCCGCCAGAGAATTCCGCGGCCCCAAGGCCAAAACTAACTTTTCCTCTCCCTCCGAAATCATACCCATCAACAACAAAAACAACACCAGTTCTCAGAGTCTTAGCCAGGGCAGTACGGTGGAATCATCGAGCCCCGATGGTGGAATCTCTCACGCGCAGCCCCCTAATTTGGAGCTTGATCTCACGCGCCGCCTCGGAGGTGGGTTTGACGGTGGACTGGCGGCGAGGTTTCCCTTCAATTACCAGCAGCATGTGGTGGCTGCCGGCGGCGGGGGTTTTACCCAACGCACGTCCGGTTTTTTTCTTGGACACGCTCGGACGGTCCGAGATAATGACTCGGGTTTACCCGATGCAGCTCGAGTTAGCGGCTGCTGAGTTCAATTCCGGGTTTGGAGGAGGGGTTCAGAGCGAGTCCGACTCGTCCTCTGTGGTTGATAATAGCCTTGTGGACAATGCTCCCCCGAAAAATGTTCTTGACCTTGATCTCAACCTCCCTCCTCCTATGGATTCTTGATTTTTCCGGGAAAACCTCTGGATTATCTAGGAAAATCTCTGGACTATTTTTTTTCTAATTTCCTCTTTATTTTGCATTTAACTATTTAAGAGAGAGAGAAGAGGTCTAATGTAAATATGTTCAGGGACCCTTTCTTTTTTCTTTTCTTTGGCAACTAGCTAGGAGAGATGCTTAGAATCCTTCCAAAGTTGTTTAATTATGTTGTGACCCCTCTTCTCACTAATATTGTTTCATTGAATACCAATAACATCTATTTCGTACTAAGTTTTATTTGCCTTTGATTCCTCTAATTTTTTGCAAAGTAATATAATTTCTCTCCCCAAAATCACTCGTAATCAAATTCTTGTTAGCATTGTGAAAGATGCCTTCAATCATTTATCGAAAGGAAAAAACAAAAGAACTGAAAAATGCCTTCAATCCATCTAAGCCAAATGGTAAAGCGCTTGTGTGTTACACACCATTGAAATTTATGAAAAGATGACAAAAAATTATGTTTCATAGTAGTTGTACCAAATATTTTGCTCAAACCCTAGAACACCTCAAGCGAGATCTAGTCATTGTCATGTTAATTGGGCCCTAAGCGAGATCTAATCATTGTCATGTTAATTGGAAAAGTAAATTCGGGTAAAATTTTTTAGACAATTAAAACATTTTTAAATTTAATATATAATGAGGTTACCAATCTTGATCAAATTTTTTAGCACATGCCCTTCTATTACTTTTTTTCTTAATTGCTTTGTATGCTATGACAATCTAACATTAGGATAGGTATTATTTTACTAGTTCACTGATTGTATAATGAAAAATAAAATTAAAAAAAGGAGTTAGTATTCTGGATTGGAAGAGATAGTTTGGCGACACGTAAGTGGATTTGGATTTGGAATTGGGGAATCACTTGAAGGAGGGCATTGAAAGGTCGATCTGGTGAGATCTTAGCTAGCATGGGGCGTGTGGGACTAGCATTCTTAGCAAACTGGGAAAATCGGTTGCTCACGACTTTTGGTGACAGGGTCGGTGCAAGTTTTGACGAAAAGAAGCACCCTCTATAGTTTATTGATTTTAGATTCCCACGAGTAGTGTTATACGGAGTACAACTCATATGCTGATCGGTTGCAAAAAAAAAATTATCATTGTGATGGTGTGATCTAAGTCTTCCATAAAAATAATGAACAATTCAAATCGAAAGCCCAAAAAATTGTTGACCTGAATTGACCAGCCATGAGCCATTTATTGAACTTTTGAGTCGAGTCGTCTATTCCTTTTATAAATGGCTTGAATCACACCATCACAACTATGATTTTTTTCAAACCATCATCAAATCTAGATCCATCCCCGTTTTCACTCAACATAATAATCTGCATGAGATTTATGGAGGTCTTGATATCAACAACGCATGTCTACATTAAAAATTTATCTTCACATAATTGCACATGGCACAAAGCATAATATGCGTCCCCTTTCAATAAAAGCTTGGCAATTTAGAAAGGTGATGTATACTACTTAAACAATAAAAGCATAATGATATTCTCCTCATTTGTTGAATGAACGATTTTGGATTAGAACTTGGGGTGAATTGTAAAAAATCCCCTTAAAGTATGGGGGGTAAGCAGATAACCCCTTTTATGTTTTAATTTTGCCAACGTGCCTCCTTTATGTTTTAATTTTTGACAATGTGCCTCACCACCACTCGTCATTAATGAAAATTAATGAAAATTTGTCACGCGGCTGGAACTATCGCCAAAATCATGTCCAATTGGATGACCATCAATGATTGGTTTTGTCTTCCAATTGAACTAGAGGGCACATTGACAAAATTAAAACATAAAGGAGGTTATCTGCCAACTCTCTCATACTTTAAGGGGGTTTTCTGTAATTTACCTTAAAACTTATAGAAAAGTATTGACACTCATTTATTGATATCAGGGTTCTTAAAAGTATGAGAAAATTTTATTGATTGTAAAATAATAATAATAATAATAATAATAATAAGAAGCTAATTACAAATGCTACAATATGAAAATCCAGTTCTTAGCTACTATTCAATCATCATCAACCAGCAAATTAATCCCCAAGAAAAAAAAAATTGAAAATCCAAAAGTAAATCTACCCAGTAACAGTGGTATTGTTTTTGTTAATTAAAATGGACACATAAATTGGTAAACTAAATTGATAGGCAAGATCGATAGCTTAAGTACTTCTATCTAATCGATAATATTTTTCCTTTTTGTTTTGTCAATAGGGGTACGCCTACTTGAACCTTTGATCCAAACGTTGATAAACTCATATCTATTTCACATCAATAGACATTTAAAATAAATTTATCTTACGATTAATTTTTAAATAATAAGTGAAAAGATGAATATAAGACCATGATTGTTTGGTGGGAATCGAATGGATGGAATGGAATTCCATTCCAATTCATTCGAAATGAGAATAAGAATGGAATCAAACAGTAGTAGTGAATTATAATAATATTTATTCCACAATGTTTATTTCAATTTCATTCCATTCCAAACTATTTTGAGTATAGAATCAGATTCCATTTCTATTCATTCCATTCCAACCAAACAAACATAGCCTAAAATCTTTCAATTCTCAAAAAATAAGTCTCAGAAATATATTGGTTTTACTCTAAAATCAACTTAACCATTTTTTTTTTCCTTTTATTCTTTGGGCCTGTTTGAGAATTTCAAAAATTAAATCAAACTTGATCCAGTTTATAATTGTTATTTATTTTTTAAGTAAACCAACTCACAATTAGTTTTTTAAAAAAAAGAATTATGTTTATATCTTATTTTCATAATAAAATTAAACTGATTAGTAGGAAAATAAGAATTATCTAATAGTGTGAAAATAAAATTGATTAAACTTATCTTCAACTAGTCAAATTTTTAACTTTACCGAACATTTTCTTTAACTATGGAAACGAAAAGGGGCGTCAAATTTGGAATGGGGGTATCATCATATAATTACACAATCTCTGTTTTCTTACTTTTATTTTTATTTTTTGGGATACAATATCATCTCGGTAGTGGGTTACTGTTCTTTTATTTCTAATACGCATTATAAGATTTATTTTGCTATTAAAAAAAAAAAGGGTGATGATGTAAGGCTCAGTACCCACCGGCGACGGCAGGATGACAGATTCACGAGTCGGAGTATGTGGAACCCACAACGTATTCCGTGTTGACGGGGTAGACTGTCGCGGTTGCGGTGGACGGCACGTGTACCTTTGCCGTCCAATTTTAATCTCTTGTATTTTGTTTTCTCGTAATCTATACTTATACTATATTCGAAGTAGTTAGAACGTAGAAGCGAATAGGAGAGTGAGAGGAGGCAGAGGTGGGGGCCACGTGGAATTTGAAAGTCGTGCGTCGCAGCGGCTTTCGGTGGGACCTACGTTTTTAGTCGGCGGAGTCTGTGTAGAGTTTATCGCTTTAGATTCACTCTATCTATCCTTGAATTTCTGGGTCACGCCAAAAGGTGCCGCCTCTGATACGATGACATGTTAACGAACATGCATGCATGCATGCATAAGAGTTAAGAGAGTTTAGGAATTGTAGTCCCACCAATGGAGAGGATAATACAAGTTGTTATTTTGGGTAGACTAATCTATCTATTTTGATTGATAATAAAATATCATATGATATGGTGCAATATTCAATGTTGTAAGGAATTACTTATTATTATTTTTTTAAATTGAAGGTGTTTTTAAATTTTTTAAAAGTACAATCATGTCATATATGATTTTATTTTGGGTCAAATATTACTACTTCTTTTATGATGATTTCTCTAACTAACCTATAATCTCGCTTATATTTTATTTATTAATTATTAGAGGTCTAATTGTCCGTATGAGACATTTCATATCCAGATTTGCAACGATAGTTATGAAGAATAAAAAAGATAATACTTTTTATGAGCACCA
The DNA here is from genome assembly GCA_039720395.1 of Liquidambar formosana. NCBI lineage: Eukaryota > Viridiplantae > Streptophyta > Magnoliopsida > Saxifragales > Altingiaceae > Liquidambar > Liquidambar formosana. Next base: position 11,843,093 of record CM077824.1, on the reverse strand, counting down.
TGATTTATCTTTTTTTTTTTAAAAAAAAAAGAATATTTACAATTAGGTTAATTGTGAAACTGTGTTAAAAGGGTTTAGTAAGTATGTAAAATTATAATTTTTATGAGCACCCATCAATATATTCTTGCAACTATGATCAATCTACATTTAGTGTAAAAAAATTTATCCTTATATCCACTAATATCTTTTTGTAAGATTCATATATATCACCAAGTCTAATTAACATTACATTAAAAATTCTCCTTATACACATCATGCATATATATATATATATATATATACTAAATATCAAGTTAATTGAAAAATTGGGAGGTATCCATTAGGTGCCCATATTATAATTTCATTTATAAAAGACTATATAAATTATATAATGGATCAAAGGCATCTTAATCTATACTACTATATAAAGCCAATTCCCTTTGTGGTTGGACTCAACCTGAAAATGCTAAAATATCGTTATAAGTTAACAAAATTAAGAAACAATTTGATAATTTTACTAATTTAAAAAACTCACCGCAACCTGTTTCCTCTTAATTCTCTTCGACACACACACATGCGGTTTAAAAACTTAGAAACCAACATAACAGTTCTACTGATTTAGCGGAAACTTGAAAAGATATGTTACACACGCATTGTGTGTGCTCAATTACTAATATCTAATTAATGCAAAATTTGGCATGCACTGACATGTCTACGAAAAATATCAAATTCAACAGTAAGGTTGACGAAATGTGAATCCTAAGAAAAAGATATTGATGGGTGTTAGAATAAAAAAATTTGACACCTAATCTAATTTAATCATGGCTCTAAATGAGAAGCCAGTTACAAATTAATTTTTGAAATTTGGAGTTTTCAATTTAATTCCTTAAAAAACGAACAAGCACTAATAGAAATTCTGTCATTTTTCAAAAAAGGCAACTAAGATGGTGCTTAGACCCTATTACTTTGGGCTAAACTAGTCTTTAATCTATTTCAAGCATGTAATGAAACACACGCCACATTATCAAATTTTGGACGTTAGGTTAATTCCACTTATAGAAATAGTTAAAATCAATTTATACACACCACTCATATAAACCATGCGCAAAAGTGAATGTCGGTTATACAACACCCTCCACGTTCACGCGCGTGGGAGATTCAGTTCTCGAACTAAGGCAACTAGAAAACGACAAATCGGTTAGTGGGAGGTCCCTAAGGCGCGAAGGGGCCGTCGTCTAGTGAGGTGTCGGAACCAGAAACGAAAATTGTGACGTGTCCAAAAATTAGGCAGAAGAAAAAGTTGCGCCGGCAGGTGGGCGTACTACGGATTCGGGCCGTGGGACCCGAATGTTTTCCAGACTGCTTTCGTTTCTCGCCACGTGCCACCCGAAGCCTCGAGGAAATAGAGGCACTCCGTTAAATGTGGGCGGCTAACCACCGCCTACACAACGTGGGCTCCAGTGCTTATCAGAAAAAAACCGTGGGCTCCAATGACTGCAGCGCATCTGAGTCGTCCATAACTTGCGAGGGACCCACCATTGGACGGCTTAAAGCTAATCCATGCCCGCGTAAGATAGCGGCGCATTTTAGAGTGGTTTGTCAAGTTGGTCTGGATGAAACCGCCATTGGATGGATGAGTTCGATTGATTAGGTTAGGATTTGTTTGAATCTGTGACATTGGTGTCGGGTCATAGCGAGGAACCTTCCTTTGTGGCCCTTTTTTTATTCTATATCATACTCCGTACATTTTCAGGATTAATTCTTTCACACGAGTTCTCCTTTTTATTCATATTTCAGGATAAATCTTATTATTAGGTATACTTCCACCTAGGTTACGTAGCCAAAAGGAAGAGGAAAAGAAAAAAAACAGAGGCTCTCACCTAAGTTTTGAGAAATTGTGGAATTTTTATAGTAATTTGCACATGGATAATCATATTATCTCATTACAACACGTTAATTTTTTTATATCAGCATTGTGAATTAGGGAGTTATATCTTATTAACAAGTGAATTTTATTGTATAACCTACACACGTATAAATTCCAATCCTAAATCATATGGCGTTAACATAACTTACATCAATATGTTATTATAAGATTGAACATGTACAGATTAAAAATCATGGGTATCGCAGGACTCTTGTCGAGTTATAAACCCAAGCAGCTAAATTCTTAATGACCCAAAACCTAACTTCTAGCCCAACTCTATAGCAGCATTTACGATGATATTGAAGGCACACGGATGATCATATTATTTTGTTACAACATGTTAATTGTTTTATATCAGCGTCGCGAATTAGAGAGTTATATCCTATTAACAAGTGAATTGTATTGTATAGCCCACACATATAAATTATAATTATAAATTATATGGCGTTAATGTAACTTACATCAATTTGTTATTATAAGATTGAACATGTACAAATTGAAAATCATGAGTATCGCAAGACTCTTGTCGAGTTTTAAATCCAAGCTAAATCCTTAACGACCCAAAACCTAACTTCTAGCCCAACTCAATAGCGGCATTTACGATGATATTGAAGGCAAAACTCCTTAATTGTTGGTTCCTAATCTCTGATTTATGTAAGTGCTGTCCCATCCACAATAACACCCACAACGATCACACCATATCACTACCCATATGGACGTCAAGTGGTTGCTTATCATCCTTATGGAGCTACTAACCATTTGTTTCTTCAATGAGTAGGCCATGGTGCTTGAGGTTGACTAAACCTTAAACGTTGGCATCACCTCTATGGTGCAAATGGCAATCACGTTACAAAAATGCACACTCATGAACGAACGCCGTATAATCCAATTTTGAAAGCAAAGAGTGCAATCTGTCATTTCCAAGGTTCACGATAAAGATCCGTGAATCCTTTGGAATGGTTGAAAGCCATTGGTGCGGTTAAAGTAGCAATAATGAGCTTTGTGCATGTGAATTCAAGCTGTCAAAGTGGGTCATTTGCTCCACCTGAAAGAGGCTTGTTTTGTCATGTATTATGAAAACTTATTTTCGAAAATGCATTTTTAGAAAACAAAAAGAAAATATAAATTGCGAACGCCATTAGACAGAAAACTTTAAAACAAAGCTCGAGAGCATTGTTTTTATGCTCTTTGAAAGTGAATCGTTTTCAATTTCTCTTTTTGTTCAGAAAAATCATTTTTTGAGAATACCTTCTCATTGGGCCATGGCAATCTTGATCCAAACCCATAAACCTGTCCAAACTCATCCGTAATAAATGGGTTTGGGTGAAGTGAAATTTTAAATGGGTTGGTTATGGGTTAAACCGCTGGATCCATTGGGTTACTACAGAATAAAATATACGGACTGTTGAACTTGGGCCTTGTGCCTTCTTCCTTTGATACACTCTAAATTACTAATAAAATAAGCAATGGTTTTCGCCAGCAAACCGCATCACAAGTTCAGAGAATCTAAGCAGACTAAGCTACGTGTGATGCCAATGCCTACGTTTTGCGTTGTATCTGATGGTGTTGTCGGTTCTCATACGGATCCAATGAGGGATCAACATTTTATTCTTAGCTTTTCTTTTCTTTTCCTAGCAACCAAACACAAAATTTTTGTTCCATTTTTTTTTTTAATTTTTTTTACTTGGGTAGGTTCGGTGGCCATAATTTCATTCCCAGGCAATAATTAATCTTTGTTTTTGTTGCAATTAGTTTAAACAAGATCTGAAACTTTTTTTTTTTTTGGGTCAAATTATTTTGAAAAAACCTTTTTTATTTTATTTTATTTTATTTATCTTTTGAAGCTGTTTGTAAATTTTTTTTTTTTTTTTTTCCCAAAAGTGTATGTAATTTGAAATCATGTATTTTTTTTGGGGAAATATCCAAAACCTCCCTCAAATATAAAATCATATCTAAAAACTCCATTAAATATTTTTCCTATCCATCTAATCCAAATAAAAAAGAATTATATCCATTGACTCCAATTAGTTAAATTTTTGTTTACTACGGTTAAAAGAAAAGACTGATCTGACTAAAATTCCCTTGTTTCACAATAATATGTTTAATGACAAAAATGCATATTCAAGTAAATTTTCCCTTTTGCCCCCTCTTTTCCCAAACTTACATACCTGTTCTCCCACTCTCTCTTTTTCTTCTCCCTTCCCCCCATGTGTACATTAGAGAAAAATTAATTAATGATAGTTAAATTTTTTTCTAATTACATTAAAAAGGATAAAAGTAGAAATTCAGTTAAATATATAATTTTTTCATTAAACATATTAATGTCAAAGAAGGGTATTTTAGTCGGATCACTCTTTTCTTTTAACAACAGTAAACAAAAAATTAACTGGTTGGAGTTAATAGATATGATTCTTTTTTATGTGGATTAGATGGATAGGAAAAATATTTAATGGAATTTTTAATATGTAATTTATTTTCGAGGGAGTTTTTGGATATTTCCCCTCCTTTTTTTTTTCCTACGTCAGCTTCCTTTCCTGATCCACAATTGCATGAATCAGCCCACAAAAAGAACCCCCATATGATGGATTAGGATTTGGTGAAGTTTGAGACTTTAACTGCATGGTGAAGTTATAACTGGATTGATGCCACGTGGTAAGAGAAAAGAAGGGACGGCTTAGATGCACTGGTAGTAAAGCAGTTCTCACATTTTGTGGTTTCAATTGTTTTGCTACCAGTGAATTTGAGTTATCCCTTCTTCTCCCTTGCCATATGGCGTCAATCCAGCAGCAACTTTACCATGCAGTTAAAGTCCCAAATTTCACCAAATTCGGATCCCCACAGGACATGATATACCCGTTGATGTTTTTTGTGTCACTCCCATTTAGGCGTGTCCTTCGACCTTACTTAGTTCTACAAACTGTTCTTCTTTCTCACTCATCTTTTAAGGTGATTTTTCAACTTTCACCATCATTCATGATTTTCCATCTTCTGTAATTGTCACTACCATTTATGTGTCTTTTTTAATCATATTTCCAATTATTCCCCATTTATGTATTTTTGTTTCTATAGACAGAGCTTCGGCAATTTCCAAAAATAAATAAACTTAGAAAAGTCTCGACTCTTAACCCTCTGTTAGGTTGCCCAGAAAACCAAGGAAAATAAAGAGGAAGGGTTTTTTTTTTTTTTTTTCGTTGCCCAGAAAACCAAGGGGACCATGTATTAAATTGGACACTATTTGCCTTCCACCCTAGGGTGGAGAAGTTCCTCCCCACCTCCATTCATTTTCTGCCATGTGTCATAAATCTATACTACCTATAAAAAGATAAATGTAAGAAAAACTTTTGATTGACTAATATACCCTTATTTTAATTTTTCAATACACAACTACCCACCCTTCTGTATATATAGGAAATATAGTAATATGAAAACTATAATTTTAAAACACATAACTTAATATATAAAACACAAATAGGAATTCAAAGGAAACGGAAACTATAATTCCTATATAATAAATAGAAATATATAGGAATATGGAAACTATAATTCTAAAACAATAGCCGGAACACATACCTTAATATATAAAACACAAATAGGAATTCAAAGGAAATGGAAATTATAATTCTTATATAATAAATAAACAGCCGGATTGTAAATTCCACTTTCTCCATCGAGAGTAGTTTCAACTTTCTCTCCACCTTTTACATTAACGGCGACTTTTCCCTTTTCTGGTTAACGGCGACTTTTCCCTTCTCTAGTAAGTTTTGCTTTGTAAATCTATATCTATACTACCTACAAAAGGTTGAATCTTAGAAAAACTTTTGAATGACCAATATACCCTTATTTTTAAAAAAAAATACATATCTATCATTCCTTTAATTGAAATACATAATAAACATTCTTATCATTTGATAACAAATGAAAGTTAGATTTTAATTCAAACTCTTAACAAATTAAAGTTAGATTTTTACTCAAATTCTTTTTTTAGAGCAACTATCAAGTTGCATGATAATATATGTGAATCTAAACTCTTTAAATATTCTGTTTTATGAAGGAAAAAAAATTCTGAATATATATCCAAAGAGTTTTTAATTTTTCGTTGTACTTTTGAATTTTAAACTTTATCTTTTATGAAAAAAATATAAAATCTTTATGTATTTATTATTTTGTATAACTAATATTATTTAAAAATATTCACGTGCAACGCACGTGTGCTATATCTAGTATTTTACAAAAATATGAATTTAAAAACACTAACAAACAAATAAGCTAATATGGATACGTGGATACACATTCATGTTAATATAAACATGTGATACTCAAATATGGATTTATGAAAATGTATTCCCAATTATGTAAACATAAGAATGCATGCACATAATCAATTCTCCTTCTTTATTTGGACAAGTAGTGAAATATGAGTGTAGGGCTGCAACTTGGGTGGGTTGAGCCTGCCCAACCCGGTCAATAGACGGGTTGGACAAATAGTTTTCAGACATTGGGTTGGGCTTGGGTTGGAAAATATCAACTCGATTTAGATTGGGTTGGGTTTGGGAAGGGGCTTAGTTAACCCAAACCCAACCCGAACCCGAACCTAACCTATATAGTATATAATTTTTTAAAAATATTTTTATATGCATTAAATATGACGTCATATGGTTTTTAACTATTGGTCATTTGGTGTGGACATAGGGAGCTTGTATAAGAAATTACTAAAGGAAGATGTGTAATCAGCTGGAGAAAAATGTGCAGCCAGATTACCTTCTATTGTTTTTTCCTTTTCTTTGGGGGTGAGGGGATTAAAAGGAAAGCTTTATTTAGACTGTTAGTCCTAACCTAGCGTTTAGTAGCTATAAAATCTCCTTTCTTAACAAGAAAAAAAAAAAAAAAACTGTAAAATCTACTAAAATCATGGGATTATAATCCATGTTTGACTTAAACGGCTCTTTAAATAAGTATCCATGAATGTCAATTTTTCTTATTTTTTTGAGTTAGTTCTTATCATTTTGGTATCAGAGCACTCTGCCGCCATTTCTCTCTTCTTTCCCCACTCCCCATTGGCTACTAACGAGTAACGTCGTTGATTTTATTGAAAGGGGTTAATCAATTGAGTTTAGATGATTAAGATTTATAGGCATATGCAATAATGCATTTTTATTTTATTGAAACAGGTTTACTAAAGATGAAAAATAAAAAATGAAATTAATAAGCTAACCCGTTCAACCCGATTTTAACCAACTCAACCCATATAACCTGTGTCCAACCCGTGCCCGCCCAACCCAAGCATGGGTTGAGCCTGGGCTAGGAATGTTCAACCCGAAGTATGGGTTGGGTTGGGCTTGGGCTTGGGCGTAAGGATTTACACTTAGGATTGAGCTTGGATTGACCTCTCAACTCGCCCAACCCGCCCAAATTGTCAGCCTTATAAGAGTGGGTGGAGCTCCTCCACCCAAGGGTGGAAACAAGTATTTTCCTATTAAATTTCTTCCATGTTAAATCTATGATCTAGAATGGGATCCATTGAAAGGGGGCCCATTACTTCAGCTAATAGTCTTACAAATTCATAAGGATTCAATGAAGTAATACACTCCTTCAAATTTTCATCATGAATTGTGATGATGGCAGCCTTTTTAAAAAAAAATATTTATTTTATTTTATTTTTATGGATCCAATTATGAAGATCAATTTGTACAAGATCATGAAATACAACTAAGTGATGCAATTCTTTTATTTATTTATTTTTAAAATTTTAATTTTCATCTACCACAATCATGAGTATGTTGCAAGTTGAGGGAAAAAAAAAAAAAAAAAAACCCAAAAAACTAACTAACTAGGGCTCAAAATGGGTTGGGTCAAAATTTGGTTGGGGTTTACATTCGGGTCGGGTCATAACTGAGTCGTTTGCGGGTTGGTTTTGGGTATACACAGTAATTGGGTTAGGCATAACCCAACTCATTAATAGCCCAAATTATATAAGGAGGCCTTTATTGGCACTTAAGGACTTACTTTTCATCCCCCACTCATTTTACACTTAAAGATTTTATGAAAAATATATAAAGTTTTCTTAAAAACTAATCGTGTTGTCTATTAAAAAATATCATTTTGAGCAACTTTTTGGAAGAATGTTTCTCCAAAATCTATTGTTTAGGTGGACTTTTTGATCATCTATGAAGCGAAGACTATAAATGGCCAAAAAGTCTACTTAACGATTGGTTTTGGAAAAACTTTCTTTTCAAAAATTGTTCAAAATGATATTTTCTAATAGAATATGCGATTAGTTTTAATGAAAACCTTTTATATTTGTCATAAAGTTTTAAAGTGTAAAATTAGTGGGGGATGAAAAGCAAGTCTTTGAGTGCTAATAGAGGTCCCCATTATATAACCCATTATGACCCAACCCAACCCATTTATGCCTCAACCCAAACCCAACCAAACCACCCAGAGATTGCCAGGCCTAATTCTCACGTATATATGTTTTCTGATAGTTATTTACTCTAGTAATTTTTATAACCCGATGAGTAGAAAACTGTTTTTAGAATCCACAACCAAATATCACCAAGCTAACGTAAAATTTGACCTCTTTCTAATTGATATATTTGATACCTTTCATTGTACATTTTGTTCTAATAGTATGAGCCCCGTAATAAGGAGCCATGACTCCTTTGGAAAAAGTATATAAATGTTTGAGAAGTACTAGGGTCTATTTGGGAATTTCAAAAACTGGATTAGATTGAATCTGGTCCATAATTGTTATCTGATTTTTAAATTAACCAAGTTTCAGTTGGTTTGAAAAAAACTATATTTATATCTTGTTTTCTAAACAAAATTGAATTGATTAGCAAAAAAAAAGAGATTTATCAATAGTGTGAAATCAAAACTGGCCAGACTTATTCTTAATTGATTAGATTTTCAAATTTGCCAAACAGCCCCTAGGCATAATGTTCGTCCAACAAATTGGGTCTTATGGATTCCATGTCCATAACAAGCATGTAATGGGCATTATGACGGGCCAGCAAACTTTTTGGGCCCCTATGAGGGCCATGAGGGCCGAAACTTGTCCTAGAGAATGTTTAAAGGGAACGGCTATTGCAACCCCCATTCTTATAAGTCCCATCCCTTTCTTTTTGGTTTTTAAGATTTCATGAAAAATATAAAAGGTTTTTGCAAAAACTGATCATTTGGTCTATTAGAAAACATCATCTTGAATAACTTTGCAGAAGAAAGTTTTTCCAAAATCTATCGTTTAGGTAGACTTTTTAGCAAAAAATGAAATAAAGGCTATAAATGGCTAAAAAGTATATTTAAACAATATATTTAGGAAAATATTTCTTCTACAAAATTGTTCAAAATGATGTTTTCTAGTGAAATAACGGCCGATTTTCATAAAAAATTTTTATATTTTGCATAAAACCTTAAAAACCTAAAGAATCAGAGGTGGGGTAATAAGAATGGGGGGTTGCAATAGCCATTCCCATGTTTAAATAGTTGAACCAGCCTCGAATCGAAAGAGATATGCTCCGTATTAGCAGCCAGAGCTTGGTCTAGCCCAACCCTTTGATTGAAGCCCCAGTGACTTTTTGGTCTAGCCCCAATCCTTTTACTGTCATTTGTGGCCTACCGGTTTCTTGAATTGTCCCATTTAGAACGGTAGATTTGTTCATAAAATTATAGTAAAAGCAAAATGAAACAATTCAAATTTAGTGGGACATACAAATAGGGTCTCATTCTTATGGCAAATATTCAACAGTGGCCTTTTTGCCATCAAAGTTAAACGATTTCTTCTTCTTTCTTTCTTTCTTTCTTTCTTTCTCACCCTTTTTTTTTTTTTTTTTTTTTTTTTTTTTTTTTTTGCTTCCTAATATAAGATTTGAATCCTAAACCTACCCACCTCGCCCTTGATCTCTATTCTGGGGAGGGGTGCTTATCTTCCCTTCACCCAAAAAACAAGAAAAAAAAAACAAAAGCCTCTTTGTTCAAATCACTTAAAAATAAATTGATGTGTCCCCACATATTTTGGTTGACACTAGTAGTGTATCGTTTTCAGAATTATTTACTAATTTTGCTTATAATTAAAAGCTATATACCCCTATCCAAAAAACCAAAAAACAAAAAAAAGAAAGAAAGAAAGAAAGAAAGAAGCTATATACCCTTTCATCAAAAGGAATATTCCACTTGAGGAAATATTAATCTATTTGAAATCTTAAATAGAATTTAGTAGCCTGCATACTTTATATTATTCACTCATTCATCCAAAACCTTCTACTCAGCTCATATAATGGATCATGGGACTTGTAACCAAAGTGATATATCTCTCCTAAAGAGGAGGTTAGGAGATTGAAGTTTTATCCCATTGCTTACAAAATATTTGGGTGGGAAACCTATTTATGGATTTGGATGTAGGATTTATTCTAAAATAGAATATAATAAAAAAAAAAAAAAAAACAGACAATATGTCACCCTTGGTAAACTAAGTGAGAAAAAGAAGAAGCTCTTTTTAATGATTTTAATGCACGTTGTAAATTAAGGCTCTTTTCCCTAAATATTACCTTTTAATAATTTATTTCGACTTTTGTATGATTTTCAATTTTATTCCCCAACACCGATAAATCGTAATTGTTATCCACTGTTTTTAATTAAGTCATGGTTAGCAACTATGATTTTAATATGAGAGATTCATATACCAGTATGAGAGATTCTTATACCCAGCTATAAATCGTGGTTGTTAGCCATGATTTTATTTAAAACGTGGATAGCAACCACGATTTATCGGTGTTGGAAAATAAATTTGAAAATCATACAAAAGTCAGAATAAATTATTAAATAAGTAATATTTAGGGAAAAATGGCCTATAAATTAAATTTTGTACAAACACTAAGGGTATGGTGTATCGGCTCAGGTTTAACTTATCACTCTTCTTAGACCCAACCCTCAATTGTATTTATTTAATAGGCATTGATTGCATTCATAATTAACTAGGCCAGAGATTTGTGAATTCTGTTAATTTAAAAATTAGTAATTTTTATTTATTTAAATTTTGTTAGTTTGAGCAAATTTCTGAATATTTTCTTAAAAATTAAAGGATATCCAAATTGACAAGCATGATTTTATTAGGAACTCCTGAAATAACTTACTTTATCTCAATCCTTTATTTTTGGTACGAAGATCTAAAAAATTTAAAAAGTGGGATGTTAGAGCATCTTCAAGAGACTATCTATTTTAATTTTTTAGTTAAAAGTAGAGAATTGCACCATTTCCAAAAGGCTGGCTATTCAACTCTTTAAAATAGCTAGACCTTTAATAGATAGACTTTTTGAAACACTCCAAATATAGTTAGCCATCTTGACTTCTTATCTAAAGTAGAGAAAAAATAAGATAGTACACTAAGGAAAAAATAGTTAACCCTGTTGGAACTTTCATTTAAATAGGGAGTTCTCTATTTTAACTAATCCTATTGGAAAACCCTCTAAACTCCCTTAACTAAATAAGAAAGAGCACTTATCAAGTTTTCAAAAATAGAGAAAAAAATAAATAACCCTATTGGAAGAGCATCCTCCAATGGACTCGCTATCCAACACCCCTTAGCTATTTAGCTAGTAAAAGCTATTTTTTTTCCTTTTTCAAGGGGTTAGCTATATGACTAGCTATTTTAACTATCTCCATTTCAGCTAATTACATTTGGCTAGCGAACATTCGCTAACTAAATTATTTTTAGTTAAAAAAGTGACACTTGTCCATTCTTTACTGTTTCATTTCCTTTTTATCTCTTCACTAAATGATTAAAAAAAGAAAGATTATCAATAAAAATTTTGAAAGTAGCTAAAAAATAACTAGTACTCTCAGAGTACTCACTTGGATAGTTAGCTAACTAACTTAAAAAATAGAATTTTACCAACTAAAATAGCAATAAAATAGCTAATATCCGGAGATGCTCTTAGATACTCACAATTTAAACCATTGAATAAAAAATAGAGAATCCGCATATAAGTTAAATTATGCAACCGTAGGGAAACCAAGCATTTACTTAAAGTGGCAGTATTACTCAACGATCAAATCCAAGGGTGCATAGTGCGTCCCCGTCAGTCAATCGCTGCGGACGAACGTATAAAACCACTGCCCTATTCTTATGAAACGAAGGAGGAGGAGAGAAAGACGAAGACGAAGACGAAGACGAAGTCGAAGGAGGACGAAGCAGCTGAAGAAGAAGAAGAAAGAGAGGTATGATCTTTGACCATTTTCTCAGCCTCATCAGTCAAAATCTACGGTTGAGATTTCATTAGGTTTCTACCCAAATTTTCAGATAAATTACTTGGAAAATGTTTGATTCGATAAATTTTGTTTTTTTTTTTGGATGCATTTGGTTTGATTTCCGATGAAATATGGATAGAATTTGGTGATGGATTGAATTCAAACGACGTTTTCTTTGGTGGGTTTGGTTCGCTTCCATCGTTTGGTGATCTCAATTTTGATTTACAAGCTTGAATGCTAGCAAAATGTGACCTCCAAAACCCTAGCACACACAGTTATGTATGGATATGTATGTGTATATGTAGTTTTTTTTGTATGTATGTCGGTAGATACCTGATGTTCATTACAATGTATTGAATTATTTATTGACCCGACTCTGAACGTACCCATATATATATATATATTTTGATGAAGTAACTGATGGTATTAGATGAAAAGGGGCTAAGCCCAGGTACATAAGTAATATACAAGAACTAGCCAAGCAAAAAGAATCCCAATTTAGAGCTTAAGGGAATCAATAAAATGTAAAAAGGAGAGATTTCGCTCATTAGAATAGGCACAAAACCACCAAAAGAGAGTCTTCACCAAAGAGGACTTAAGGGCAATAGAACAAACTTCGGTCTCTTCAAAAGTTCTCATATTCCTCTCCTTCCATAAGCACCAAAAAAGGGCATGAGGCACCATTCTCCACCCAATCTTAGAATTCTTGCGAACCATCTTGGAAGACCAACCTGAAGAAGGTCAAAAGTGTTGGAAGGCAAGACCCAATGAATCCCAAAAATATTAAAGATGAGGGCCCAAAGATTCCAAGCCATACGACAATGGATAAAAAGGTGATCCACCGTTTCCGCCGCTTCCTTACACAAAATACACTAATTAGCCATGTCCCATCCTCTACTAATCCAGTGATCAATAGTCAACCATTTATCCTTGGCCACCAACCAAGCAAAAAAGGCAACTTTGGTAGGGACCAAGGAAATCCAAATATTCTTAGCTGGGGTAAACAAAGCAAACGAAGAAGACAAGGCTTTGTAGTAAGATTTTACTGAGAATAACCTTTTAGAGTCCTTGTGCCACACCAAGGAATCATTCGCTTGAAGCAAAATCTTGCCATCATAGAGCCTTTGAAAAAAAATATCACCATCTCCAATTCCCAATCATTGAAATTTCTAAAGAAAATGACATTCCAATGAGTAAGACTATCCTCCCCAACCAAATAATCCTCAACCAAAGCATCCTTATCCAAAGCAATATTGATTTAATTTCAGTAGTTTGTTGCTCACAGTGTTTTTGTTTGATATTCAGATGCTGTTGTTTGATTTTCATTTCGGGTGTGTTTGAGTCGGAGAATTGGATTTAGTTAAGTTTTGAGGTTTGAAACAGATGCAACGGTGCTTGTATAAATCTTTAAGGTCCACTTTTTTTGGTCAAACTATGTAATCAATATTAACACTAGTTTTCAGTATAGTGTAGGCTTCCTTCTTTGCCTTACAGAAAGGGAAAGAAGAATTTTATGGCAAACCAAACAGATTAATTAAAAGGCCATTACCCAGTGTTATTCCCACTGAAAACCTTTGTTTTTTAGTATAAAAAGTGGCCGTTCTCAAGGCTGGAACATGTGCCTTCATGCTTGGTAGCCTGAGACTTTTATCATTGCACTAGACAATGACCCCTTACAAAATTGATTGATTATAAAGAATAATTGGGATACTAAAGTAAAGTTAACAAATGAACCCGAGTCGTTTGTGTTGTTAACGTTCCGGGCTAATAAAGTTCTTGAGGTTTATAACACAAACTACAAAAGCTTCCAAACAAAATTGAATATTGGCTCTAGATCTTTTCTAAGATTTTCAAATCATAGCTAGTGGAATGGAAATGAATTGGTGAAGCGATGGCTTGGCTGGTTTAATATGTTATTTGTATTGCTAAAGACAAAAACCCAGAGAAAACTGGTAAGACCTAATTGAACTGGGTTAGTAATTTTTGCTTGGTGTAACCCTGATGGTCCAATCAGTGAGCTAGCTTTGTCAGCTTAATAAAAAATCTTGTGGGATATTATGAATCGGACTAGGGTTTTAGTTGAGTTACCTTATTAGAAATCTCCTATTATTATTTTCTTGCTTTTTCTATACCCATATTTAATACTAAACCATTATGTGCTTCATATATATAAAATAGACATAATTAAAGCCATTTTTTTTCAATCATTATACAGTCTGGCTGATGACCTAGAGGATAAACCACTGACCTGCCCTATTGACCAGGTAGAAGTCATTGAACGAATAACATTGTTAAACAATTTGTTATTGTATTGCTTGTCAATTTCAATATGCAAATTCTTGATATGAATGCTTGAAAAGGTTCAAGCTTTGTTCAGTCCCAAGGATATACCATTTTCCTTCCATGATGAGGCACCCATGTCCTATAACATGCCAGTTTCATGCATTTTTAAACATACGATGTTAAGTGACTTAAGTCCCAGTGTATCTCTTCCCCTCATGCATCTGTATATATGAGGAAAGAGATCTCAGAGTACATTGTACACACAAAGGGACCAAAGAGAGTTATTACAGTGAAAAATACTTTTTCTCGTCAATGTTTACTTAATGCTTTACAAATGCAGTGTCCAAACTATATTCTAGAACTGCTGAACTCATGTATACAGGCAGGCACCACACATGCCCTTATATGTAGTTAGTTTGATGTCTTGATCTGACACACATAGATCTAAACTTAGAGAAGTGGTTCTTAGGCTGGATACTTGTTTGTTTGTGATCGTGCTGTCATCATTATTGGACAGTGGAAAACTCACACAGACCCACATGTATGCAAATTGACTCTCCTTTCTCCCGTGTCTATAGCCTTGTTCATTTGTGGATGTGTTAAAATGGCTAAGTTTTGCAATATGCATATCCAGAATCTTATTTTCCTGATTTCCTTCTTTTGCAGGATATGAAATTCTATGAACATTTTTTCTTTGTGATGGGGCTTCCAAATGTTGTTGATTACTAGACTATACTTGGAAGGAATATTTTAACATGATTGCATGCTTCTAAGTCAACAATGAAGCGCTTTGTTTACATCAATGATGATGAATTATCTCAAGATCTTTATTGTGACAACCGCATATCAAACAGGAAATATACTTTATTGAACTTTCTTCCTAAAAATTTATGGGAACAATTCAGGTAATCCTTATACTGATGTCAATAATTTCATATCTATTCTCTAAAGTTCTGTTGTAAAGTCTGTTGAGTAAACTTGTGTACAACTGCATAGATGATAAATGTTGTGCATCTATAAGTCAAAAAAATTATTTTAATAGGTATAAAGTCAGTTTCTCTCTCTCTCTCTCTCTCTCTCTCTCTCTCTCTCTCTCTCTCTCTGTGCACATACATGGATACACGCTAGCAGATGGCGCCCACTTGATGCATGTGCCACTCATTTATTGTAAGTCCTAAGTACCACCTCAAATAGTGTGATGATGCACATTAATAAGGGATCGTGACCCTCCATGTTTTAGATGGTTACTTTCAACTACTCAATTTCTATCTACTTCTTTGGATGGTGTAAATAGATCTGAGTGTGCTTTTTATAACTTATGGAAATATTGGTGGTTAATCAGTTATATTTTTAGTTGTGGTGATGAGCTTTGGGCGGCTCCAAATTGTGTTAGGAGGGATTGGAGATTGATTTTTGGGGATTTGGGAAGGGCAAGAAGGCAAGAATTCTTTGGAGGTGTGCTTTTCTTGCAATCTTTTGGGTCATTTGGCTTGAAAGAAATGCGAGGATTTTTTAAGGTAGGGAGTCTTCTTTGATTCAGATGTGGGCTAGGGTGCCTTTCTTTGGATCGTTTTGGGCTTCTTCTTCAAAGGAATTTGTTGGTATTCCTTTATTTTTATTGAAGTCTAATTGGAGGGTTGTTTGTTCTTAGTTTTGGGTTTTGTCTTTGTTTTTATATTGGTAGATGTTAGGTTTTAGGTGGACTTCTTGTCCTCCTCTTGTAACTGTTTTTGTTTACCTTTATTAATAATATTTCTGTTGTTGTTGATAAAAAAAAAAATGAGTCTCTGTTTTTATTACCCCCCCCTCCCAAAAAAAAAGTCTGTATCTTTATATAGTTGATGTACTAAGTAGGATTGTTTGATTGTCATTGCCAGTTTTTTTCCTTCAATGTTAAGTTGGTCAGATGTGAGTGGTTACCAGAACTTAATGGATGTTGCTAGTTTGAGAAGGGCCATACTAGATATGTTGGAAAGCTGAAAGCCACTATTATTGGCCTAATGGGCTGTAGAAAGATGTATGGAATGCAATTAATTCAAACAAATGTGATGACTTAAAGTTACTTTTATATACCCATCAATCCTTAATTAATGAATGGACAATAGTTTTCAGATGAGGCTTGTTTCTGGAAGAAACCTTGAGCCAGCAACACTTTTTTTGGCTTTATATTGTAGTATACACATAGGAAATGTTTATGTGTATTTACTGGCTTTACTTTACAATATTTATATATTTCAATATTCATTTCATTCTGCATGGAGATTTTTTCTCCATTCAGTTTGATAGTGTATCAGTTACGGTTAAACTGCATCTTTATATTTTCTCTGCCTTATGCATGCCCCACAATACAACACTGTTTTATGACTTTAAAAAAGGGTGGCGATATTGCCACAGCTCCAAACACTGCTTCCACAGCAGCTAAAAATATATTTCACTGAATGGACCATTTTACCCTTGCAACAAGATTCAAAACCAATCTGTCCCCTCTTCTCATCCGTTGGGCTCAAATCACTCCATTTTTTTTTCCAGCAGCCATGGCTCTTCATCCCCCACTCCCTAATGCTTAAACCCCACAAATTGGGTGTCACAATACATGGGAAGGGTCCCAACAGCGACCAAAACATTAAAGAGAAAAGAAAATTTTGAAAAAGAAGAATGTGACATCTAATTGGTGCTCTTCTTCTCAACTGGTGGGAACGACGATGTGAGCCTGTGGTGAGATGAGGGCTAGTGGCGAGATCCGAAGCCTCTCAGCTACTCTTGTTGACATCGCGAACAGACCCTCTCTCACTATGGGAAGAGTACCGAAAACCCTCAACTCATCTATGGCAAATGGCAACGACGATGGAGGCATCTAAGCTAGCTTGCCGGCGAGTTCTAGATCGAAAAAATGGAGTTCAACACCCATAGGTCACATCATCTTCACCCTTGACTTACTTGGCCGTGGTGAAGCCATGATCTTCCTGCCACACCCCATCAATGATGGGATCAAGTCCTCTTTCTATCTCATAGAACTCGATGGGTTTTCAATTCTTCACAGATGCGTGAGGGAAGGATAACAGAGCAAGGGTAAAATGGTCCATCAATTATTTAGCTTTTTGTTTGCTGTGGAAGCAGTGTTTTGAGATGTGGCAATATCGCCACCCAAAAATGTTGATATAAATGTGATTATTGGCTCATCTTGCCATTGCTTTGGAGCATGACCCAATCACTTCTTACTAAGTCTCATTTTGGAAACTGTTTTGACATGCATTGAGACCAGTGCGGACTAGCTTAAATCAAAGGTTTTTGGAGCATATCAAGTTTATGCCAACATGAATTTAAGCATGTATCATTTTTCTGTTCTAAATTTTATTTATCTCCTATATATATTTCTCAGACATTTTCTTTCCTACTTTCCTTCCCTTCTATTTTTTAACAAATTAATCTCTTCCATTTCCAGCCGGTTCATGAACCAGTATTTTTTGCTGATTGCTTGCCTTCAACTATGGTCACTTATTACTCCTGTAAATCCTGCGAGTACATGGGGTCCACTTATTTTTATATTTGCAGTCTCTGCGTCAAAAGAGGCATGGGATGATTACAATAGATATCTTTCAGACAAGAAAGCTAATGAGAAAGAAGTCTGGGTTGTAAGGCAGGGCATCAAAAAACATGTATGGAAACTTCATTCTAATCCTTTCCTCTTTTATGGGTCATGTTGTTTAACTTTCAAATTTTGATGGACTAAGGTTTGTTGCTAATTGATCTATTGGGTTGACTGGCTGACTGCTGATTGCTCTACTTAAAGTTTCTTCAAGATTTATGGGTCAAAGCTTGTTATTCTATTTTTGGTTGATTTCTTTGTATTGAATTTCAACTTTGTACATTCTTGTTTTGATCTTTGTTTAGTGGATTTGACTTCAAGAAAAAGCAATATATAATTTGTGTGTATGGGTGGCAAATATTTGAACATAGGAACTTCCGTAATTGGATTTTCTTCTTACAACTTTGTGTATATAACTATATATGTATATTCATGTGTATGCATATTTTTATGTAATTAGTTATTTGTATATGTGATACCAATTGAGCACATATGATGCTGTTTTGTTATCTGTTATCATTAAAATGATTTTAAACTATATTTGTAAGAAGTGACATATAATGGGAAAAGATACTGTTTGAGCCAATCAACTGGGAGTGGTCTCTTGGTCCCCTTGTAGAATAATGGTTCCGAGTTTCAACTCCATTCATGTATCTCTAAGGGGGCCATTGGAAGGGAAAAGGGACCATATTGGTATGTTTATCACATATTGGTATGTTTATAATTTTTTTTTTTTTTTTTTTTTTTATGAAAAAAAGTAATGGGATGTTTTTAAGAAGAGGAATGGGGAAGGAGAAAGGTCTCTCCAACATGAGAATGGATATTACATTATAAGGTTGTTGCAACACTAACATTAACTAACCAAATTATTATCCCAGTCATTATGCAGCCTCATACTTGTTTCTCATCCTTGAGAATTGCATGGCTCATGCCATATAAAGATTAAAGCTTGTAATATCTTCCTTTCAAATCCCCACAAAGTTTCAAGCAAGGATTAATTGAAGACCAACTTTCTTTGAGGGACAAAAGTGTCAATATGCTGACTGAGCCAATGCTCATCGAAAGAAACAGGGAAGACTCAAGAAACCCTAAGCCACAAACCACATGAAGTTGGAAACAGAAGCAAAGTTACATTGTATAAAGAGGTGGTGCATTGACGACTCTGGCTTACAACATAGGGTTGGAAAGGAACAAGCAACAATAGAGTGCAATACAAATTTTCTTCCAAGCCAAGGGGCAGAGATATAACACCAACTACCTGGTCCTTATGAGAAGCTGCATTACCATCCCTTTCATTATAATTGCGAAAAGAATAGGGTCTTCAAAACACCACCAATGGAGCCGAAGTCACATTGTCACCATTCCAATCCTGAAAGCAGACATGACTCCAGAAGTCTCCGGCAACCAACATAATTCCCTTATGAAGTCCAAGTCCAAAATGTGTGCTAACCTTATTGCTATCCTTTCCAT
This sequence comes from Liquidambar formosana, assembly GCA_039720395.1. Taxonomy (NCBI): domain Eukaryota; kingdom Viridiplantae; phylum Streptophyta; class Magnoliopsida; order Saxifragales; family Altingiaceae; genus Liquidambar; species Liquidambar formosana. The sequence goes on along the minus strand of CM077824.1, from coordinate 11,823,606 downwards.
TGGAAGCTCCAATATTTAGCATAAATGACATGACGAACTGTTTTAGAAGTTGATTTGTCATGTTTAGTGATGTAAAACCAAAATAAGAATTTAATGTAAGATTCAATTATCTGCAATATATACTTCATCAAAAAAAAAAAAAAAAAAAAAAAAAAAAGGAAAAAAGAAAAAAAGATTCAATTATCTGTAAGAGTTACTGAAAGTAGAACATTATAAGAAGCAAACATCGAATTATATAAAGGGTATCTTAATTAAAGCTATATGGTACATTATGTAAGTTTATTGTTATATAATTGTTCCTCCCATTTTTGTGGAACTTGATTTTTTCAATATGCATTCACAGTTTCTTTGTCCTTAAATTTTCTGAAAACAACTGTTTGTAATTTCTCTTCCTCTCATATTTTCTTGTAGATTCAAGCTCAAGACATTCATGTGGGGAATATAGTGTGGCTACGAGAGAATGATGAAGTGCCATGTGACCTTGTTTTAATTGGTACCTCTGATCTGCAAGGTCTTTGTTATGTAGAGGTATAATGTAACTCTGTATATTATTCTCATTGGCACTTTGTCTAAGTTTGATGTGCAACAGCAACAACATTTTCCCCTCTGCTTCTGTAAAAAAAGAGGGTGAAAAGTTTTGCTTTTGGTTGTGTGGGTTGGCATGCTAGCAATTGTTGAAGTGAACCTATTGGTATCGGAAGTAAATCAGGTTAGCGAGAATTGGAACTGCACTGTACATTTTAGCAAAGAGAGATTGTATTGGGCCTGTCGGAATATTTTTGTTTAACTACATAGATCTCAGCTATTCTGCCTCCTTTTTAGTGGAATAGAGTTAGTCATCTAAAATTTCAAAAACTTAAAATATTATACCACTTTTTTAATCAATCAAGGGGCATAGAAATCTTCGCCAACTGAAAAAACTTGCTTAAACTCTTGTGAAACTCAAAAACAAAATAGAACTTCTATGAAGATTGAAACTCCTATATTAACATGTATTCCAATTCTGGTTCCTACTTTCAAAGAAAATGAAAATGCCCAAAATTATGCCATGTGAACAGACGGGCATGATGCCATGCTGCTATAGAAGTTACAGTTGAGTCCGTAAAGGTGGCTGTCCAAAATGACCTAACTCTGGCCGATTACAATCAGTCCATGATGGTGGAGTAAGAGGAGTTCGATGAAAAGACTGTTGAATCAATGTCTAGTTTATATTACATATGGTAGATTAATTGGGATCAATCTCATTTATTTATAATATAATAATAGCAAGATTAAGTTGCTGTGAGGCCCACTCTTATGTTTATTTGATTGTGGTTGAGATTTTAAATAGTTCTGCAGCCATCATGTAGTACCAATGTGCCATTATGGAATAGGATCTGCCGTTGCTGAAACCCTTATGGGCCATTGCAGCGGTGGGTTTACAATAAATGACCTGTAAGAGCTGCTACATCACCGTAATGTGCTGTGGCAGCCTTTATGGCCCGTTACAGTTCTGTAATGGCAGTCACAAAACATTATGGTGCTTGTCAGCATGTGAAGTGTAGAATAGGGTTCTGAATACCATTTTCTCACTTCTTTCTCCATTTCCTTTCTCCAAACCTCTCAAAACCTATTTCTAACATAGATCTACCAAGTTGATTTGAAAAGAAAATCAAGAATTCAAGATTTGAGCTCCGATCTTGGATCAGAGCTTCTAAAGGACTGAGAATCTAAGAGATCCAAGATAAGAGACTTACTTTTTGCTTGAATAAGGTTAGATACGTCAATTCTAAGCTAGATCTATTTACTTTAAGGTTGGAAAGGAAAACAAGATTTATTGGTAGGATTTGAGTTTGCATCTCTAGGATCATCTTGAAGCTTCAGGTAAGATAAATTTTCTTTTTCACTTTTTAGTCCAGAAGCAAAATCAGTACTTTAAAAGTGGAGACCAAATGGTGCCTAAATTTTTTCATTTAAATGTACATTATTTATTTATCTATAGATTTTGATTGTTTTGAGTTTGTAATACCTAGATCTAGTAATTGTAACAAAACTTCAATTTGTTCCATTAAACTAGGAGATAGTTAATTAATATTTGGTTAAATTTAATTGCAATTTTTGTCATAAAATTAGTGAAAATTAAGAAAAAATATTTATTTCTACGGATGTGTTAAAAACATGATTAGATTGATTACCTATACTAAATAATGTTTGTAGTTAAATAAAATTCATCAACAAAAAAATTAAACACGAGTATGTGTGATTATGGGTCCAAAGCATGAGTATCTGTGAGTTTTAGAAGGTTGTGTGTGCAACAATAAAATACACAGCCTCGATATCTGCACCATTATATGTAATGTTCGTTACTTATGATAACCGCGACACAGTGACCACCACCATGATTTAAATATGTCTTAGATATGAATGGACTCCATCTTCAACATCCTCACTTTAAATAGAAAACTTGACTTTAGGTTTAAAATTGTTGTGGGATTGAGTAGCATGAAAGTTGTGCTTTCCTGTGACAGTGCAAGAGTTTTAGGGACCCTAAATTATTTCCTACAAATTTCGACAAAGAAACTTCAACTGTCATTGACTCATTGGAAATGCAAAATTTTCACTTCTCCCATAGTTATCATGGTTACTAAAAAGAGTCTTACTATTTTATGTCGTTAAAGATGTAAAGATGTTCTTTGGAACATGATGTTTGAACTTTCTAAAATTCAGGGACACTAATAATCTACATATTTTGCAGACGGCTGCCTTGGATGGTGAAACCGATCTTAAGACCAGGGTTATACCCCCTGCTTGCATGGGAATAGATTTTGAACTATTGCACAAAATCAAGGCAAGATATTCTTATGTCCTTATCATGGCTGGAAGACTTGTTGGTATATTTCTTTCATATGATTATACTGGTGTTTGTTTATTCCTTTCGGCAGGGCGTTATAGAGTGTCCCAATCCAGACAAGGATATAAGAAGATTTGATGCAAATATGCGGTTGTTTCCTCCTTTTATTGATAATGATTTGTGCCCTTTAACCATAAAAAACACAATTCTTCAGTCGTGCTACTTACGGAATACAGAGTGGGCTTGCGGAGTTGCTGTTTATACAGGCAAGTTCCCTTATTCTCTCTCTCTCTCTCTCTGATTTTGTCTCTACCGCATGCTTCATAGTTTGTGATGATTTTTTTTCTTTTAATTATTGATTCTAAATATTTTGTCTGCGGAATACCTTCCTGAATCCCATCTGTCACTTTGATGAGGATGAGATCAATTAATTAAGCAGTTGTTGAACCATCAATTTACTATCTTTTCTCTATTTTCAGGCAATGAAACAAAGCTGGGCATGAGTAGGGGTATACCTGAACCAAAACTTACTGCTGTGGATGCCATGATTGACAAGTTGACTGGAGCAATATTTGTGTTTCAAATAGTGGTGGTTATTGTACTAGGCATAGCTGGGAATGTCTGGAAGGATACAGAAGCTAGAAAGGTTTGTTTTATTTTGTAGTTGAATTTGTTGGGCAAATGCTTTTACATTTTTCGATTGGAGAATGCATGTTTCTCTAGCCTTTCTGATTGTAGTCTCATTTGAAAATTTAGTTTTTTTTATAGCTAAATCTCATTCAAACTTTACCTCATGCTAATGGGGGATCTTTCCTGTTCATTATGGCAAGATTTTCATGGCCAAATTCTCGTTCATCAGTGATCAGTGGTTGGTTGGTACCTTCAATGATTTGTTGCTGATTGTGATTTTGCCCCAAATCTCTTTAGTTCTTATCTTTTGACCTTTGAAATGACCTCTTTTTTTTTTTTAATTATATATTTTTATGAAAATTATCCTTTTAATAATTCCACTATAAAAGAACATTTTTTTCCCCACATCAATATGTTGTGTTACAAGGGAACTATGTTTTCTGTTGACACCTAGACTCAGTTTGTTTTGATGGGAAATAAAATCAAGAATTATGTATTACGCTGTTTGATGAGTTTGCTCATCATTGATATCGTTAGGTTGTCAAAGACTCAAAGCTGTATTATTAATGACTTTACATATGTGAGCTGGATGGAGCAGGTATTTCCAACCTATGGCTGGAAAATGACATCCCAACATTATGAAAGGAAATTAATTTCCATTTGTGTGAAGAAGTGAAGAATTGTTAAATTTTTTTTGACCTTTATTCAAGTACTGCAAGAACAAAAGTGATTGGGATTCCCTACGAAACCAAATGCTGGCTTAATTTTTTTGTTTTGAAAAATACTTCATGTTCTCACAATTTGCTTGGAGAGATACCTAGAATCTAAAGGTTTCACTGTAAGTATGACTAATTGAAATATTGGAATGTAAATTTAGGCTAACTAGGAATAGAAATGGGAGCATAATGCAAATTCATGGCCAAGAAATACCTAAAAGTCACTATTTTTGTCTTCATAAAAAAAAGGTGACCATTTTCGATGTCTTTGATCAATTATCCATAGAGATGGAGAGATTGGGGGGATGACATTGGATCTAAATTAGAGCAGGATGGTAGAGAAGTGCATTTGAAGTGCTGTGTGATGGTAGAATACCTATCAAGTGAAAAGGAATAGTTTTACAAGACAGGGTATTAAATTATGAAAATTTAAGAATCAATATGTTCAGAAATTGTGACACCAAAATGAGGATGTTAAGATGAATAAATGGTAATATGAGGAAAGATAAAATTAGAAATTAATGCATTTATGAGGTAGGAGTTGTATCATTTGTGTTAAGTTTCCAACTTAAAAGCCTAAGCTTGTAAGTAGAGGGCCCAAACAGGTATATGAAGCTATGTCAAACCTAATATTTGGGCGATGTGAGATGTGGTATTTTTCCAACACTCCCCCTCACGTGCAAGCTTAACATAGGCCTGTCACGTGGGCAACAAATACAGGCTCAATAGGCCCAATAACGACATGCTCTTATTACTATGTTAAGTTTCCAACTTAAAAGCCTAAGCTTGTAAGTGGAGGGCCCAAATAGGTATATGAAGCTATGTCAAACCCAATATTTGGGCGATGTGAGATGTGGTATATTTCCAAGTTTCCAACAGAGGACAAAATGAGGGAAAATAGTCTATGGTGGTTTGGTCATGTGCAACGAAAACCTAGGGATGCACGGGTCTAGAAGGGTGACTTGATTCAAGTTGAAGGTCCCTAAAGGACAAGAGGAAGGCTCACAACAACATGTTTAGTGATGATAAGAAAAGACAGGTGTGCTAGGAAATTAGCAGAGGATATGGATGTTGTTAGAGCAGAATAGCAAAAATAAATTTAGACAGCTGAATTCATGTAGTTGTGATTAAGGCTTGGTTGGGTTGAGTTAAGTTGTTTTGTTTTCTTCCACATTAGCATGAGTAAAATTACATCTCTATGGTTCGTTCAGAGTAGGTTAACTTAATTGTTACAAATTGAGTATATGTTCATAATCATTTGAACATCAAATAACTTTTATGTCGTGCTTTGCCAGTAATCCAATTCTGTAGTCTCTGATCTGATGTATTATTTGCTTTCTTCTTCCTTTTCTTAATATGGAAACTTAGTTAGTTTATGAAATGCACTTTTCTTAGAATGCCTTTTAGAAGTAGGGGTCTAATCTCATCGTCTCCCCCCAGCCCCCCTCTTTTTTTTAATTTTTTTATTATTTATTTTTAAAATAGTTTTATATGTCTTCCCAGTCTTGAGTCACAAGAATTTGGAGCGGATCTTCAATTAAAACTAGTGAGAAATTTCAAGGGAAAAATTTCAGAAGTGATCAGGAAGCACACTATAGTTTCCAGAAATGCTCTAGGAAAAATATCATGAGCCCTTGGACGCACCACAGGAATTTTTTGGAGCTTGGAAACTGTCTAAGAAACTCATAAGCATCACGCTTCCCATGATTCGTATATATTTATATTATATGCTTGTATTCCCTGAGCCTTTCCTATGATCTTTGATTTTCCACTAAAGCTTACATTGTGGTTTGTCATATCACTTTGTTAAGGCTTCCCATTTGTCTTGCTATGTTTTAAGAATTGGAAAGTTTAGAAGGGGTATGGTTGTGTAGTCGGAGGATGAAATCAATTGTTTGCAAACTGAAGTATTTCATTGTTATTTATATTTCCCCTCTCTAAGTAGACCCTTTTATTTTTAAATAATTTTGCAATGGAAAAGATTAGATTTTTTATGATGTTAGTGAGGAGCATATTGTTGGTTTGGGGTCTTTATGGTGTTCATGTTTGGGTATGTTTGAAGGGGTCCACTTTTTCAATTTATGCCTCTCTATCCACTTTCCCATTTTTACCTTTTCTGAACTTTATCACTAGTGTCTCACAATGGACCATTCTTGTGGTTATTGCATATGTGGTGTATATGCATTAACTTCTTAATTTGCGTTCTAGCTTTCTTGCTGTTATATTTGTAATATCGTTTCATACATGATATCTAACTTGAAAAATGAACTTGAACTGCCTTTGCAGCAATGGTATGTGCTATACCCAAAGGAAGGTCCCTGGTATGAACTGTTGGTCATCCCTCTAAGGTTTGAGCTTCTTTGCTCCATCATGATACCCATATCTATAAAGGTAAGAGGTTGTATACTTGTATATTATATTATTATTTAATCATTTTTCTTTGCTTACTGCGTCATTGTTGTGTCTTGACATATTTTTTCATTTACTGAAGCTGATAGTTAGAATATTCTAGTGAACTGAAGATAATTATTAATATTTTCTGATAAGAAACAATAGTTTATTATTAAAAGAATCCAATAATCTAATGGGGGGACAAACAGGTAGTTCTAGAGAAGGAAAAAGAATACAACCCAGAGCAAGAAAACAAACAAGATGCAATCTAACAGGATGAGAGTCTCTCCAGAATTCCTCTAAGGTTGAAGCTGCTCTTGTAGTTGGTATTATCTGATAGGGTGAACCCAAGAGAGGCTTGAATTGATGACTACAGAATTTTATAGTATTTCATGCATTAAGTGTGCTAACCTTTTTAAGCCCCTTGGGAACTGTTTTTGTGTTACTTGTTAAAATTTCAAATCTCTATTGTTTGTATTATGCACTGCTGATTCATTAATTCATTTTTATGGATCTTATGATGTTCGGGATATAGAAATAAAGAAACAGCCATTTCTAGAGTTTCAGATGTTGTAATGATATGTGACAGGTTTCTCTGGATCTTGTGAAAAGCTTATATGCAAAGTTTATTGATTGGGATTATGAGATGATTGATCAAGAAACCGGCACCCCATCAAATGCAACAAAGTAAGAATAGTGAAGACCACCCATGACTATCAGTACATATGTTCATCAAGTTATCTTGCTTATTATATGTTTAAGATTTTTTTGTTGTATTTGGCAGCACAGCTATAAGTGAGGACTTGGGACAAGTTGAGTACATATTGACTGATAAAACTGGAACCCTCACTGAGAATAGAATGATCTTTAGGAGATGTTGTATTAGTGGCATTTTTTTTGGGAATGAGAGTGGGGATGCCTTGAAAGGTTTGATTTCTAGTTGTATTAATGGAATTCTTCATTATTCTCTTGTTAGTTGGGTTACATATACTCATTTATCTCAGACTTATTTGCTTTTTGGATTAAATCATGTTATGTTTATAGTGCATACTGTATAGTAAATCTGGAATCTGGGAGATAGAGCTAAATCAACTTACACAGTTTTTATGGTCGAATTCGACACATATTATAGTCAATTCACCTTTGTGGATTGACTAACTTACCCATCAAACCTTTCCTTTTAAGACTACTTTCTTCTTCCTTGGACATGAGACAAAAAGGACCACAAGATACCAAACTGAGAAGGGGAACACCACAGGTGCACAATGGATTACATTACTAGGTCCTCAAAAGTTGGAGAATTAACTTTATTTCAATTCCATCACAACTTTCACAGCCTCCCCTGCCACGACTCCCACCCCCACAGCATCATAAACACACACACACACACACACACACACACACACACACACACACATATGTATATATATGTATATATGTATATGTATATATATGCACACGCATATAGTGAGAGAAGTTCACAATATATATGCAATCAATGCTTTTTTGAGTCGGGTATATAAAAACTTGGTTGGGAAGGTGAAGGTGCTGGAGCAGTTTTTTGACTAGCTTACCTTGATATGAGTGATCAGATGTTGTTCTAGGGAGCCTTGTGTTGAATTTAAGAAAGTTATCGACTCAGAAGGGAATGCCTATTATGTATGCATTTCCCGAGTATATAATGCTAATTCTAGTCATGCGTTTGTCAAACTTACCCTTGCTGCATTGCTGTGTTCTTTTAATTTCTCAGCCTGCTGATCATTGATTCCTCCATCACCTAAATTACCATTTTACTTGACCCAAATACTTGAAGCAGATTTGTTATCCAAAATATAAAGTCTCAGGTTTTAAAGGATTTAGGAAATTTTAATCTATGTGCATGAGACAATTATGATTACTTGTTTGAAATTGCTCCTCTTAAGGGCCTTACAATATTTAGCCAAGTAATACAATAGACTTGAAGCATATTCTGTTGTTAATGTGTTATTCTTATTCGTAACTTATAAATATATCTCTTACAGTAAACTTGTTTCTTCACTGGTGTATTTCGTAATGCATGGGGATTCGCTTTATATCATACATTGAGTATCTTTTTTAGTTTGTGGGATATTGAAATACTTTGACATTTGATTTGTTCTAATCTTTGATACACAGATGTGGAGCTCATTGATGCTGTTTCCAGTGGCTCTCCTGATGTTATCCGATTTCTTACAGTTATGGCAATATGTAATACTGTTATACCAATCAAAAGGTGATTCTAGCATCTTCATTGGCAATTCTTGTGGAATCTTGGCATCTATGTTGCATAGACACATACACAGGACAAGGATAAGACATGACATTGACACACTGACACAATAAGTTCTTGAAAAACTATATATGGACACAGCAGGAACACAACTATCTATGCACAGCATTATTGAATTAATTGAACTCATTTCTATTATGCGAGAAAAATAGTATTTCAGTGTCTAAGGAACGCCCTCATCATTCTTGTGACTTGGCACAGGAAAAATGTTGTCAGGGAAACGAAATTTCCGTAACTTTTTTGGTTGAATGTGGGCATCTATTAGTCCTAAGGATTTTATTCCTATCAGTTTGTTCACAAACCTTGCAGTATATAAGATTATCTCCAAAGTCCTCTTGATATATATTAGTTATTTAGTCTTCAGACCATCTGTTGTTAGTTTGCCTTTTTGTTGAAGAGTGGCAAGTTGGTAATGACATTACCAGAAAATATGGGCACGGTGAAGACATTGTGACGACATGGTTGAGTGTCAAATACATTTACTAGGAGTGTCAGACAAATGTCAGCGTTTGACACACGTCAAACGCAAGAATGGCTACTCAACTGATAGAAGGCTTTAGGCTACTCAGCATCGCATATGTTCCATTTTGATGCGCTTTAGGCATACCTGCTAATGCTTCATGTCATGAATCTTAAAATTTCTTCTGTTACTGTCTGTAGCAAAAGTGGAGCAATCTCATATAAGGCACAATCTCAGGATGAGGACGCTCTCGTTCAAGCTGCTGCTCGCTTGCATATGGTTTTTGTCAATAAGAACGCAAATATTCTTGGTACAACTCATTTGCTTTTGGCTGTTATAGAAGCATGGCTCTGATAGCAGAGACGATGATATTCCTTCCTCCAATTTGATATTTTGCAGAAATCAATTTTAATGCTTCAATTATTCAATATGAAGTATTGGACACTCTGGAGTTCACTTCTGATAGGAAAAGAATGTCAGTAGTGGTGAAAGATTGCCAGAATGGAAAGATTCTCCTTTTGTCGAAAGGAGCTGATGAAGCCATTCTTCCTTATGCATGTTCTGGTAACCCTTTTATGATGACTTACTGCCTTTTATTAATATCCCTAGGAAGATTCTTCTTTTGTCAAAATGAGCTGATGAAGCCGTTCTTCCTTATGCATGTCCTAATAACTCTTTTATGATGCCTTACTGCCTTTTATTAATATCCCTAGAAGGATTGAAAGAAGCATTATAAAACACAGGATTTGATCTAACGATTTGTTATGATTGATTAATATAATTTTTTCAGTCAATTCATTCCCCAAAACATCAGTTCTTCTTACAAGTTATTTTTATTTCCCTCAAGTTGCTTAAGGCCCATGCTTGGATTTCATTCTAGCTGGGAAACTTTGTAAACTGCCAACTCTGAGAACCAAGATTATAAACCATGGTTTATGGCGTCTTTGTTGGTTTGTCTTGATTTATTTTCCCATTAGCAACTATGAGTTGTTTCCTTCTTAAGTTGCTTGACTTGTTTACATATGTTTTAAATTTCCTTTTTTTTTTGGTTAAATTTTGAATATTCTCAAGGTGGCTTAACCCCAAGGGGTAGCTTAGTTGGCAAGGGACCACGCCTTAGGAAATGGAGGTCCTAAGTTCAACTTTTGCTGAACTCCTTGGGGTCGCTCACATAGTTTCATGGTTCTCATGAGCCATGGACTTACCTGGTCCATATGGGTTGTGGGGTCTTATATGGGGCTTAGGTTTGCCCAAAGGGTTTCCTTGTTATAAAAAAAAATTCTAAATGTGGCTTGTGAACAGTAAATTTTTAATTATTGTCCTTACAATACCAGTCTCTTGCATATTAATCTCTTGGGTGTTGCTAACACCCATTTTTACTTCAGGACAACAAACAAGAACTTTTAGTGAAGCAGTAGAACAATATTCCCAATTGGGACTGCGTACATTATGCTTGGCTTGGCGTGAGTTGAAGGAAGATGAATATCGAGAATGGTCCTTGTTGTTTAAAGAGGCTAATAGTACATTGATTGATAGGGAGGTAAAGGTTACATCTCAATATTCATTTTTTTTTGTTTAATTTTCTTGCTGAAGTTGGTAATTAATTCACTGTTTTTCTTAAATCATTATCTTGTGCAGTGGAGGCTAGCTGAGGTCTGCCAAACATTAGAACATGATCTTGAAATCCTTGGCGTTGCTGCAATAGAGGATCATCTACAGGTGAATATGTTGTTGTTGGGGCACTGAAACTAGTCTGAAATCCAACTTTTAGCACAAATGTAGCTTTTTAAACTTGGCACTTGTAGTTGAGTGTCTGCATTATCCCTTGCTAGCCTTTAAATAATGAGACTTATTTGTCATCTCCATTTTGTAACTTTCCTAGGATGGTGTACCGGAGGCAATTGAGACGCTCAGAAAAGCAGGAATAAACTTTTGGATGCTAACTGGAGACAAGCAGAATACTGCCATACAGATTGCTCTTTCATGCAATTTTATTTCGCCAGGTAAATTGAATATATTGTTGTTCATTTCCTTGTCTTATTGCAATTGCAGTTTTGACAAATAGGCTCAGTAAGAGTTTTCTTTTGACTCTTGAAACAAACATGCATGCAAATGAAAGAAGCTGATAATGTCTGATCGAAAGTATTAAGAGGCATGCATGTCTTATGCTATAAGAGTTGGCACAAGGAAACATCCTATGTTGCTGCCTTAGTTGGCTCAGATACAAAATTTGCATGTGCGTGGACATGTGATTGTTAATGGACATCAGCTCTTTCGTTTCAATCATTTGAAAAGACTAGATAGCTCTGTCGTACAAGCATCAGTGCCCACATATATGTGTTTCTACATATGTGTGTGTGTGCATCTGTGCATCCATGTGTGTCTTACATTAGTATGAATCTATAAGAAAATTTTCACTTTCTTGATTTTAACATAACGGATGAAAGCATGAGTGAGGAGACTTGGGCATCATGATGAGACTTAGGCGTTAGTGGACAGATCTTTTCAAGGTGTTCCTCCCTTTTTTGATCCTTCGAAATTGGATTGATGTTAAATACCCGCTACCATAACTTGCTACAGTACCACTATGGTATCTCTTTATAGTAGTGTTATAGTAACTTCTTGCTAAAACCTAATTTAATTGCTAAGAAAAATTGTTAATTTAGCTAATCGAAAATGTCTACTAATTAGTAATTACTAATGAGCCCTAGCTTACTTGGTATTAGGGTGGGGTGGGGATACCCACGCTAAGCAAAATAAATAAACAGGGACACTTCTCTCTTTCTGTCTCTCTCTCTCTTTTTAAATATAGAAAAAGGGGCTGGGTTAGAGGCTAAGAAGCACGGACACGGACACGGGACATGGCTACGACACGACACGGACACCTCGACACGGCAACTTCTAAAAAACTCAGGACACGACACGGTAGGGATACGGCTATATAAAAATAATAAATATATATTATATATATAAAAATAATAAATATATATTTATAATTATATATATATATGTGTGTGTGTGCATGGGGTAATTTTTTTTTGCATTCCATTATAAGAGACGTATGCCCCCATGTAAAAAATTATTTCCATAAAGGCAGAACCACTTACCCAAAAAAAAAAAAAAAAAAGGGCAGAACACTTTTATTTTTTTAATAGACTAACTAGCAAGTACTAAGTAGTAACTATGGACGTTAGAACTTAGGGAAACCAAAAGTTGGTTCCACTTTAGAGCTGTGGTGGGACAGTGGGGAGGAACCGAGGCATGACAAAATGTCAAAAAAGGCATCACAGCTCAGTCCTCATCTCTTCTCTATGCGTCCAAGCACTGAGAAAAGCAGGGAGTCACACTCTTCTCCATGCGTCTAAGAACCGAGAAAAGCAAGGAGAGAAGAGAGCGATGGAGAGAGAATCGGAGAGAGCATGGAGGCTTGCACTGCGCGCTCGAGGATTTGCAGAGATATTTCGTCCACCTCCGGCAACTATGACGCAACACTGGCAACAGTTTCTTTCCTTTTCTTCTTTTTTTTTTTTTTGGTTGATTTTTCCGGCGTACTGCGGATGTCCACTTCCGTCAACGATGAAGGCCTTGTTGTTAACTTCTCATACTGTGTCCGCAAAGTGTCTGAACGTATCTCGCTAAGTTTCGGAGCCGTGTCCAAGCTGTGTCCGATTTTTTTTTTCTTTTTTTTTTTTTTTCCAGACATTTTAAAATTGTGTCCGACACGTGTCGGAGGCGTATCGAAGGCGTGTCCGTGTCCGAGACGTGTCAGACACAGCCACAGGCACCATTTTAAGCTGTGTCCGTGCTTCCTAGGTTAGAGGTCAACCGATGCTCAACCTGAAGGAAAACACCCCCAATCCAATCCAAGTTTAACGCACGGTTTTGCTTTTAATGCTAGGGCTGAATTTGGGTATTTGGGTAGACTGGGATTGACAGGTTGACATGAAACTAAATGAAAACAAAGTAATTTTTGAATATAAAATATTTTAAAAGATTCATCTGGGGCACACTGTAAGGAGTGAAATCACAGCCATTGCCCATAATAAGAAGTGGAATCCTGGTAGCAGTGTAGGTATTACTGATACGCACAGTTACAAAGTTATATTAAGAACTGCTAGAGAAACAAAAATCTTCATATTGTAGAATAGCATGAGAACATATGTCTATTAATTTTGGTTCTTATTTCTTGAGAGAATATGATATTTGGACAGGATCATTGTTGTCACCTGAAACTCTGGATTCTTCTTAGAGATCAAACCAAAAGGGTGGTGCATTTACCATGGCTTATAAATTGGGGTGTCATTCCATGGACTGCTTCTTTAAAATTATACTACAACTACTCTCTGCCGCTCTAATATTTATTTTATTCATACACTTATAGCTCAGAATTATTACCTTATATGTTGGGTTCCTGTTGGTTTGGTTGCCCAACTCATCAGACCTCAGCCCAAGTCCCTTTGGTACTGGGTTGATATTTTCTAACCCAAGCTATCAAAAGGCTAGCCCAATGTTTTGAAAATTTTGTGTTAGGCTCAGGTTCAAACCTACCAACTAACAGCTCCAGTGGGGGTGGGGTGAGGTGGGGGAAGAGCACACTGGTATGGTTGATTGGAAAGGATTTATTGTACTTGTCATTATTGTGTTGGTTGTTATTTGTGTATTTAGTTGTGACTATACTTATGTTGGGAAGAGTGGGACTACTGATAGCTTTGGAATATGGCAAGGACCGAGGGTTCTCATGAATTCATTTTTTTACATGTGATCAAATTTTACAGTTTGTTGATCCTTACAGTTTTATTTTTCTTGGTCTTTTCTGACTTGTTGACAGAACCAAAAGGACAGCTTCTATTAATTAATGGAAAAACTGAAGATGAAGTTTCTAGAAGTCTAGAGAGAGTTTTACTTACAATGAGAATAACAACTTCAGAACCTAAGGTACAGTTTCAATTCCATCTACAGTTGCCCATATAAATTCAAAAATTGTGCAAAATGGTTGCCTTCATTCGTATTTAGGTGGCTATTTGTTATTAAATTTAGGTAGTGTTTGAAGCATAATTATCTCTGAATTCAAATTAATCATACTCCCGATGATGTAGTACCAGATTTTTTATTAATGTAGGCGTTGGCTTGATATACATTGTTGGTCCATTCCCTAACAGCTTAAGCTTTTGGGGCTAAGTGGTGTTCTAATATGGTATTAGATTGAGGTCTCGGGTTCGAGTCTTATTACCTCCATTTGTTTATTTCTCTATTTAGTCTGTTTGTTTGTCTTTCAATTGTGTGTTTGACTATTTCTTCATGTTCGAGATGGGCCACACATGAGGGGGAGTGTTAGCTTTGCATTGTTGGTCCCTTCTGTAACTGCTTAAGCTTTTGGGGTTAAGTAGTGTTCTAACAGTATAAACTGAATTTGCATTTGGGCACTTTAACAATGCAAAATTTAGTGAAAATAGCTATAGGTGTATATGTATACGATTTGAAGTTCTGATACCTTTGTAGCACAGTGGTGCTTGCACAACATGGGCAAGGTTGGGGTTAGGCTTCCAATCTTATCATTGACAATACACACACACACACACACACACACACACACATATATAAGTCACAATCAATTTTTGGGTCGTTGGTACACTCTACAGATGTAATCCACCCCCCACGTCCTCATTTTTTTGTATTTGTGTGGATTTGTACTATCTTTTCTATCTTACGTTTCAGTGCCTGCTTGAAGGTAATTTTTTTTTTAAGGTAATTTTTGCAGTACTGAAAGGTTTTTAGAATTATTGCTTTTCTTTTCTAACAGGATGTGGCATTTGTTGTTGATGGGTGGGCTCTTGAAATTGCACTTAAGCATTACCGCAAAGCGTTCACTGAATTAGCAATACTGTCAAGGACAGCTATATGTTGTCGTGTTACACCATCACA
The DNA here is from genome assembly GCA_039720395.1 of Liquidambar formosana. NCBI lineage: Eukaryota > Viridiplantae > Streptophyta > Magnoliopsida > Saxifragales > Altingiaceae > Liquidambar > Liquidambar formosana. The sequence goes on along the minus strand of CM077824.1, from coordinate 11,808,349 downwards.
AAAAGCACAGGTGCTTTTGTCAGTTTTTAAGTTTGTTTTATTTTGTATTTCACTGCACTTTAATCTGTTATACTAATATTTAATTGCTATTTGCATATATTTGGGCTTTGCTGCCTAAAGGATTACATTTTAATTTATTGCTAATCTCTCTTTCTCTCTCTCTCTCTCTCTCTCTTTAAATTTAATTACTGAGGTTCGTTGTTGTAATAGTATTAATATAAGATGTATGATCCATATGTTACCAAAGAATGGAGAGAATAAGGAAAACTAAGAAACAACTAGACATCAGACAGATAAAGGGTTTTGGTCCTTTATGAAATATCAGATTGGAAAACTTCCAAAATACTCTAAAATTCAGGAAACTGGACCTCTGGGGCGACAACCTTTACAGGTCCCTCTGGATATTCAAGCTTAATATCAAATGTTGAAAAAGAAAACTTAAAGTTGAGTGGTGGATCATGTGAAAGATGAGATCGATATAAGCAGAATACCAAAGAGTAAATATAGATTTTGACATTGTTATCGTGAATTTTGAAACTGGTATGATAAGTGATGCTTCATTTGGATTCACTTGTTATGATGTGCAAGGGCTGATTGCTAATGATTAAATATAATGCATCAAGAATAAGAATTAGGAATTTCCACTTCAGATTTTAGACACAGCCTAAAATGAGAGGGGATAAATTTTCTTTGAAAATTTGTTTGATTCACCACTGATATGTCCGATATGAACTGGTACAGGGCTGTTAAGCCAACAGTATTTGCTGCAGATACTGATTAGAAATATCAAATACCTCCATTTTGGGCATTGGAGGTATTTGATAATAGTATTATATTCTGAATAGAATTGTAAAAGTACGAAAGAGAAATAATATTGTTATTGTTGATTAACCATGAATTTGATCATGTTTATAATTAAAGATGAGGAATTCATGATATTACTGTTAGTTGTTATCCTTACCTCTCGATTTGATTTTTATTTTTTATTTTTACCTTCTATTGCAAGTCTCAGGATTTTCCCTCTTTCATTTAGCTGGTGGCACACACTATGCATGTGTAAGTGGGTCCTAGAAGAAAGACATGGGGAGACGTGTGGTAAGAGAGGAGGGTGAGAGAAGTGGGGGAGTGGGAGATATTTGATTTGGTATAAGATAACTTCTTTGACTTGAATATGATTTGCTGAAAAAAAAAAAAAAAATGATTGATAACTAGAAAATATTTTTAGTATAGTGGGGTAGGGTAGTTTTTTATAAATTAGAAAAGGATAAGGGAGAGAGCAAATCAGCTCCTTGCTTTTCCATACATGGTTGTCATCCAGTTGGACTTTTCATTGCTGGTTATGCTATTTGACCTTTTACAAAGGAGAAAAATTAGTCACAGAGATTTTCATGCAACTGTCTATTCTTGTTCATTAACTTAAAGAGGTAGCATTCCAGTATAGTTCAATATACAATTATTTCATTATGTTTATTGTTTCATTCAAAGAGGCCTATTAATAAAATTGAATTTTTATGTCTGATTTTTTATTTTTATCCTTTTTTGGTAGAAACGATAACTATATTATTTATATTTTATAACCTTTGCAGCTTGTGGAGCTCTTAAAATCATGTGATTATAGAACATTGGCTATTGGGGATGGTGGGAATGATGTGAGGATGATACAACAAGCTGACATTGGGGTTGGAATTAGTGGCAGAGAAGGGTTGCAGGCAGCAAGGGCAGCTGATTATAGTATTGGAAGTAAGTTATTCCAATTAGTTCTTATATATATTTATATATTCCAGATGGTGCTTTCATTAAAATTTTTGTTGAGTCATTATATGTATCTTGCATATGACTTTTCTGTTAATGGTGGTTAGTGGTTAACTAGTTATAAGTTCATGCTGATTTTCAATAAAATTGCCTTCTCATTTTATCACAACATATCTTTTGCAACAGCCTTTGAGGTGTACTTCTTCATTAAAATGGAAATGCTGGAATGCAGAATTGTTGTTACTATTATTGGTTATTGCATGGGAATAAACACCCTCAGCAATCTGGAAAGCATCCTAGATCCCAATGGTGTTCGGGGATTTTAACTTAATTGGAATTTGGAAGTTTAATGTGTACTTCAAAGTAACTTCTCCAGGTCTGTTCAATGGTGATGGTAGTGGGGAGCATTTAGCAGCTTTAGAGGAAAACTGGAAAACATTAGAAAAATTATTGAAATTATGTATTAAGACTAAAAAAATTTATAAGAGGCACATATCTGATTTGACTATAAAAATATTTTGAATTCATAATATTGCAAAAAAATATCATTTTCACTACGGCTAGTTCAGTGAGCAAAATTGCTAGTAGTTGGGCATATGATGTATTGCCAGTGGTCTATCAATGTAATTCTATCAGAACCTATATATATATTAAAATTATATCTATACTATTATAAAGGGAAGACACCCTTTTGGAGTGCTCGCAACTCCATTCCGAAATGTCCCTATATAGCTTTTCAATTTTTTTTTTAACATAAATATAAACGAGACAAAATAGTGAATTAAACTCATCCACTACCTTTTGCATGAAATCCGGGACCCATGGATTCCTTTACGTTAACTATTTAAACCACCCAATAAATAAGTGGAAAAAAATGCAGTGAGAGAAGGTGGACGGGCATAGTGCGTGCGGCGCCCTCTAGTATAAATAAATAAGAAGGTTTATAGCAAGCCATAATCTTTCTATAATTACAGAAACTTGCAAACTTCTCTGCAACATATTAATTACAAACATAGATGATTTAGCTCCTCTAATGTGTTTCTCTTTTTCCTCTCTTCTTTTCTTTTATCCTCTTTGGTTGTTAACCATGTAATTTTAGCTGGCTTCTTTGGGAAGTTACTAACTCTGGTGAGAGATTTACTAATTGCATGGAAATTTAAAACAATGTTACATATATATTGTTCATTATGACTTCCTAAATTCTTATTGGATGTAATGCTAGAATTTTGTTTCAACCTTTTTTGTATTGTTTATGATGACAGCCTAATTTCTTTGTCTGCATTTATATTTTAAGTATTTTGTTCAAATTTTTTAGGTCAGTATTTACTTGCTAATCTCCTTTTTGAATAATGTTTTTTAATAAGTCTCGTTACTCTTTTAAAGTAATCACTAAATAACAGACACACCAGTTAGTTAATATTAGGAAATCTATCATTCCTTAACTCCCCAAGGAGATGTTATATTCTCAGACAGTTGATCTTATATAGATATTGACAACATTTTTGTTCTAATTAATTTTCTGCCCTGGACTAGGCTTGATAGATGTTGACATTTGCAACTACTTCTCTTGGTTTGCAGGGTTCAGGTTCCTGAAAAGATTGATTCTTGTCCATGGGCGGTACTCGTACAACCGCACAGCATTTCTCTCCCAATATTCTTTTTATAAATCACTACTGATATGTTTTATACAGATCTTGTGAGTTCCCAAAAATCATATTCCTCATCTTTTGCCCTCTCTATTACGGTTTTTCTTGTCAATAACACAGTACGTTGTAGTATTATATGTGAACTTTTTTTTTATAATTGCATATATATATATATATATATTTATTTATATAGATGTACTAACACTAGGCCACATTCAGTTTCTCTTTTATTTCAGGTGTCTCTGGAACCAGCCTTTTCAATTCTGTTAGCTTGATGGCTTATAATGTCTTCTACACTAGTATCCCTGTTCTAATCAGTGTCCTTGATAAGGATCTTAGTGAAACAACTGTGATGCAGCATCCACAAATTTTATTTTACTGCCAAGCAGGGAGGTTGGGATTACTCTTACCTTTTTTTTTTTTCCACCTTCCATGTTTACATTTATATCTGAAATATAAAGGATTTCTGTATTTTTTGTTGATGAGAGATGTTGCATTTATTATAATGTGGAACTGGACCCTTTGTGTCGGGTCAATTTACTTCCTGCTGATCATTGAACTAAATCAGGATCATTCTTGAAACAGGCTTCTTAATCCTAGCACTTTTGCTGGATGGTTTGGGCGGTCTCTATTCCATGTGAGTCCTGTTTATTATTTTGGTTTTCTTTGTTCTACTATAGTTGTTACACTGATAGTTGATAGTTTTTGTTGGGAAGTCCCACATCCCACATCGTTTAACTATAAAAAGTTGACATGACTTAATATACCTGCTTGGGCCCTCCACCTAATAGCTTAGGCTTTTAGGTTGGAAACTTAACATGGTATCAAAGCGTGTCGTTCTTGGGCCATTTCATTTGTGAGCCCATTATTGTTGTTGTTGTTGTTGGGCCTATTTCGTTCATGAGCCCGTTGTTGTTGTCCACGTGACAGGCCCATTGTTGTCTTGTTAGGCCTGCACGTGAGGGGGAGTGTTGGGAAGTCCCACATCCCACATCGTTTAACTATAAAAAGTTGACATGACTTAATATACCTGCTTGGGCCCTCCACCTAATAGCTTAGGCTTTTAGGTTGGAAACTTAACAGTTTTAAGTTTTCGAAATTTTGTTGGAACGGATGAAACATTTTCATTTCAAGGAAATGGAAAGTAAGCTTAAAGATGACTTTCAAAGATCCATAATTTTTATTTACACCTCATGTAAAGTTATCGGTCCTCAACAAAACTTACCTTTTGAGGTTTATGATTTGTATTCAATCTCTTTATCTGCTGGGTTCACATGCACACAAATGAAAGCTGCATATTCAACCAAAAAAAAAAAAAAATGAAAGCTGCAGAAATCTCTACCTAACAAATCAATTTCTTGACTACAAATTTTTTCAGTCTTGTTATCCACACTTCTGATACTGGGGATGATTTGTAGGCAATTGTTGTATTTGTAATCAGCATAAACGCATATGCCTACGAAAAAAGTGAAATGGAGGAGGTATCAATGGTGGCACTTTCTGGATGTATTTGGCTGCAGGCTTTTGTTGTGGCATTAGAGACCAAGTAAGCTTCTATCTCATCAATTGTGGTCTTAGTCATATATTTGATTTCTTTATATTAAACAAAGCCTTGTCCCAACTAAATTTAGGTGGTAAGAAATTCTTGTTACCTCAACTTTTAAAAGTAACTATCAAAATTTTGCACTTAAAAAACTATCAAAATTTTCCTTTTTTACTTCTAAAAGTGAAAAACAGGAAGTAGAAGCTTATCCAAATGGTTTCTAAATGATTGTTTGCCTTCATCATCGAGGAGGGCAAAAACAAGCATTCATGTGGGAATCACTAGTCACGTTTAGTTTTATTGCTAAAACTTCTGTTTGATCCATGCAGTTCCTTCACGGTTTTGCAACATCTTGCGATATGGGGGAATTTAGCTGCTTTTTATATCATCAATTTACTTGTCAGTGCCCTGCCATCATCTGGGATGTACACAATCATGTTCCGGCTGTGTAGACAGCCATATTATTGGATAACCGTGATTGTAAGTACTGCCATTTTATGCTTGCTTTCATTTTATGTGCATCTCCTCTCCAGATACCATGTGGTTCCTTAGGTGACTGTTTGCCACATGCACATTACGTCACAAAGGAGTGCTGTTTTCATTGCCTTCTTGTTTTTGTTAAAGAGGAGTAGATCAGCACCTTTTAGGTCTATATCCACCTATAACATCTTTCCAAAGAATAGCTAAAATCTCCCTAGCAAAATTAGAGTTCCACGTCTGATTAAATTTTGTTCCAAAATCAGCTAACTAGTCTGCAGCTTTATTTATTTCCTTCTCTACAAATATGGTTTAACCTAACATTGCTGTTATTCTCTCGAATGATCTTAGGACAATCATTCAAAATACTATAAACCTTCCAAGTGAGAACTCTTTAATTTACTAAGACTATTATTCACAATATTGGCATCAGTTTCTATGTATATTCAATTAGTCTTTTTTTCCTTCCTTTTCACTCTTTTAGTGACTAGTTAGGTGTACTATGCTCCTTTGTACCCCCATCCTTCTCCTTTCTACGCCATTCATGTGTGGTAATAATAAGGGTTGAATGCTGGAGAGGAGCCAAACCCTTATTTAATTGGGCAAAACTTGATACTGACACGGATTGTGTTGCCTTTCCAGCTAATTGTTGTTGCAGGAATGGGTCCAGTGCTAGCCTTGAAGTATTTCCGATATACATATAGACCAAGTAAAATAAATATACTTCAGCAAGCTGAGCGTTTAGGGGGACCTATATTGTCACTGGGAAACATTGAGTCGCAGTCAAGATCCATTGAGAAAGATATTTCTCCGTTGTCTATCACTCAACCCAAGAACAGGAATCCAGTATTTGAACCTCTGCTATCAGATTCCCCAAATTCCACTAGAAGGTCATTTGGATCAGGGACAACATTTGACTTCTTTCAGTCACAGTCCAGATTGTCTTCAATCTATTCGAGAAATTGTAAGGACAACTGACTTCTACAATTCATTTAACGGCTTCAAACAGTGTATAGGCAGCACAATTGAGCTGTACTTCTTGTTTCTTGTTTTTTGTTATTTTTTGTTTTTGTTTTTCTACTTTTCTTACCATTGTATGAAGTATATTTCTAGGTTATACGAGCTGTTGATTATCCCAATATTTGTAAATCATGAATGGATTATTGCGATTGTTGTATATTCTTCCTCCTCCTTTTTTTTTTTTTTTTTTTTTTTTTTTTTTCTCTAATTGGTGTTGTGGTGGCGGAATGCCATCGCTGTATGAGTTTCTGTCGTGGAGGTTCAATGAAATAGTGAAAATAAAGTTCTAGTAGTTTTAGGTCTTATTGGCCGTGTCGCGTGGTGTGGGTGTGGTCAGTAGGCCTGCAAATGAACTGAGCCGTTCGTAAACAACTCGTGAACAAATTCGATAAAGGTTCGTTCGATTAATAAATGAGTCAAGCTTGAACTTGAATACTAGGCTCGTTTATTAAACGAGCCAAGCTTGAGCAAACCATAGCTTGGCTTGTTTACATTCGTGAACAAACTTGTTAAGGGCTCGTGAATAGGTTCGCAAATAGGCTTGTTAAAAGGCTTATAAAAGAGGGCCTCTATTGGCACCCCAAGACTTGCTTTCCATCCTCTATTTATTTTACATTTTAAGGTTTTATGTAAAATATATAAGGTTTTTATAAAAACTGATCGCATGTCTTATGAGAAAACATCATTGTAAACAAATTTTTAAAAGAAAGTTTTTTCGAAAATATATCGTTTAACTATAATTTTTTTCCATTTATAGTCTTCGCTTCACAAATGTCTAAAAAGTCCACTTAAAAGATAAAGTTTGGAAAAACTTTCTTTTAAAAAGTTGTTCAAAATGATGTTTTCTAATAGATAACCCGATCAGTTTTTATGCAAATCTTATATATTTTTCATCAAATCTTAAAGTGTAAAATAAGTAGGGGGATGAAAAGCAAGTATTTGGTTGCCAATAGAAGCTTCCCTCATAAAATAGCTTATTAGTAGGCTCATTAAGGGGCTTGTATAAATACCCTAATTTATTTTTGGCTTCTCTTTGCAGAGTGGACCAATTAACATGAAAGAGATAACACTTCCTCAGTAGTTATATTTTGTACTTATCCAAGGAAGATTTTTAAAGTTCGTGAACTTTTATCTTAATGTTTAAAATTCACATTCACAAGATCAAACCAATCTTAAATACAAGCTCGAGCTTGAGCTCAAGTTCAAACTAAGCTTGTTTTGTTAAACGAGCCGAGCTGAGCTTAAGCTTTTCTAAATCTTAATGAGCCAAGTTTGAGCACAATAAATTAAGCTTGTTTAAAGCTCGACTCGTTTATAAATAAACAACTTTTATCTGAACTGAACTTGAACACTTCAAAACTCGGGTTGGCTCGACTCGTTTGCAGCCCTAAGTATGGGTGTGGGTGTGATTGTTTGTTCTTGTTAAGTAGTAGTATAAACAGGTTTTTGAATAGATTTTCAAGGTTTTTGGATTTTTTTTTTTTACCCATTTTTCCTTTCTTGGACAGGACCTAGCTTTTTAAACGAAAATTGTTAAAGAATTTAATTCCTTATTAGGTGTGCTTTCAAAATCTAGAAGCATATTCTTTTAGGTTTAGTTTGTATCTCCAAAAGTTGGAGGGATAGGAAAATAAAATATTTGAAATTGCTTATGAATCACTAACACCCAATAAAAAATAAAATTAAAAAAAAAAAGAGGCTTATGAATGGTTTATTTTCTTATAAAAAGAAAAGAAAAAACCAAATAGGTTGACCTGTTGAGTATTCGCGAATTCAAATTTATGAAAAAAATATTACTACTTATTATTAATAGTAAGAGGAGTTACGAGGAAAGGTAAATTCTCTCTATTGTAATAAATAAATAAAATAAAAAAATCAATCGGGTTGAATTTGGACGGTGCAAATAGCAATTTTGTCAAGTCTAATGCAAACCATCTGTTCCACAGAAATTCTGACAAGACATTCATACTAGCATTTTCCCTTCAATTCTGGTTCTACACTTGGGACCCATCTTGGAAGAGGACTCGTGACAGGTGTCAGCCATACCTGTGTGAGGCATTACAAGTATGGGCCATATGTCTCATGAATAGAGCATTCAATTGATATGGAAACAGTGACCTAATTAGGGTGGTCACATTGTAAAAGGCAGGTAGGGGACCCCGCTTACCCTAGCTAAGGTCAATATAGCATGGGCTGCTCCCCCTCTCCCACACCATTTCTTGTGAATTCAGTGACAATCACCACCTAACCCAGCACCGCAACAAGCCCTACCAAAGAATCATTCCAAACAGACCCTTATGGTCCCTTCTCCCCACCATGCTAGCTGTCTAACAGATAAGTACCCCTCCGAGGAAACACAAATGATAAAAATCCAATGTGCGATGCTATTTGATACAACATGCTATTATTGTGCATCCATTGACCGATCATAGCCGTTGATCGCGCCGGTGGGTCCTTTTGTCTGATTTTCATCATCTAGGATGATCAAATTAACATGGGTAGGATTCTCAATTCTGACCATGATCATAATTGTACGGCCACGATGGATGCGGCTGCAGCTCAAGGCCCTAGGTATTGTAGCACTCAGAAACTTCAAAAGAGTAATGTAAAGAAAATAAATAAAAAATGAGATGAGTGATTAAGGCTACCTAGTGTCATGGATTTCTGTCCCACATTGGATAGGCACTGGGGGAGTTTTGGGCATATAAGTGGGGAGGGCAACTCCACCTATTGGGCTAGCTTTTTGGGTTGGAGACCCGACCTGTGACAAGTGGTATCAGAGCAAATCCGGTCCCTTATCCGATGTCACATCAAGCTCCTGGGCCCACGGGGTACGGAGGGCGTATATGACTCGCAAGGGGTACGGGGTGTGGACAGGTAGGCAGGGTGGGCCCAACCACGACGAGGGCGTCGTGCGGGTTGGGTGGGGGAGAATGTCATGGATTTCTGTCCCACATTAGATAGGCACTGGAGAGTCTTGGGCATATAAGTAGGGAAGGCAACTCCACCTATTAGGCTAGCCTTTTGGGTTGGAGACCCGACCCGTAACACTAGACATACTTTCGAATTGTGTCAAATTTGTTATGCCAATGTTATATTTTGCATTATTACAATGCTAAAATGATATATTATGAAATATTTGCTCTAATGATTTACCAATTTTTCATGTTAATGTCATGTAGATTTATCACAGCCAATTGGTGCGTGTGACTTTCATTTGTTTTTTACTAATTGGTCATTGGATTAAATATTTTTTTCATACATGTCGTACATGCCAAATTTCAAATTATTAACGTGATTAGTGGATTGATTATGTGAAAATATTCACTTCCTTATATTATAACAATTTGACTTTTCACTTTAAAGTAGTTTACCCATGTAATTAACCTTGTACAATTTATTTTCTTATTGAGGACTCTCCTCATTTATTGTATTTTTGTTATATAAACGTATCAATGTTGTTTGTTTGTTTTTGTTTTTTTTATTTTTATTATTAACGATTAGGGATATCTCAAGTCTTATTCTTGTTGAGGTTTCAACTTAAACTATTTTCCTACAACTTGCGTGAGATGTTCCATACCCACACAAGCAGTGATCTTTGAGAGGAATTGAAACGATGACCTCTGGATAGCACATCGAAGGTTTGATCGCTCCACCAACTGCGTAAGGGCATAAACGAAACGTATCAATGTTAAGTCTCTCTTTAGTTGAAGAAGGCAATACACATTTTCTACATTGTTTATTTTTTCTATTATGGTATCAGAGCATGTTATTTTTAGACTATATTTGTTCGCGAATTCTTTTTTGTTGTTCACATGATAGAATTGTTTATATCTTATCATACCTGTAGGTAAAGAAGAGTGTTTGAAAATACATCTTACTGGCCGTTTGTGTCTTGTTAAGCTCGTTTTTGTACAAATATGTCATCTTTAGATCCCTACTCTTGATAATGACACCCTGATGTAATTAGCCACTCTCAATAGTAAAAAGACTCTTAAAAACTTGAAGAAATATACAATTCCTTTCCGTTCATCTCTTAGCGTCTTATTTATTTATTTATTTTTTTAAGGGGTTCTAAAACTATTATCCCATTTAAAAAGTTAATAATTTTTTGAATTGATATCCTAAAAACAGACACGCAAAACAAGACATGACTAAAAAACCAAATATGAGGAACATAGATGTAAGGACACATATGATCAGAGCATAGAACCCAAATGTCGAGACAGGTGTCCCATGTCACTATGTGACTGTGTCAAAGTCATCCTAACCGTAACAGTCACAAGTCATCCTAACCGTAGGCAGCAAAATAAAAAACAAAAAAATATAATAATCATCCTAACCGTACGCAGTCCTAAATTAGGATGCCATACTTGCTTCCAGAACGACCCAAATTAAAGCACCCAGATTAGTTTTATTTTATTTTATTTATTTTTTTTTGGGTGGTGGTATAAGCACCTAGATTGGTTGGATTTTGAAAATTCTCAGTCTAGAAACCTCGGGCAGCAGCCAAACTACAAATAAACAAAGCAGGTACATTTCTATTTCTATTTCTATTTCCATTTCCAAGTGAAGTCGATTAGATCTTTCTTTTCTTTTGCATGTTTGCCACGTAGACTTCGCGATATGTATGCTTTGCCATCTAAGATAAGGATAGGTATGCTTTGCCACAAAACATGAGACGCCGGCTATCGTGTCACAGTTAGCTAGAAGACTCGCTCAATGAGATCCCCACAAATCATGGTTAGATCAAACATGTAGATTAATTATAACAATCTTCAAATTAAGCATATCGATTAACGAGGAAGTTTGTTAAATTTACATGCACAGAGAAATATTGACATTGAAAAAGGACTCTGGAAACGACTCACATTCAAACTGGAAATCATCGAAAAGATTCAAAAGAAAATCCACACCATAAAGTAATAATATTCACCGGCCAATTCACACACGCACATGTGAATGACTGGTGCAAGATTGTATATACAAATCTCTTCTTCTTCATTATCATCCTCAGCTTTATCGTACGTCATCATCTACATGAGGAGGTCATTGACCCACCCAAGATCAGGACTGTCATTATTGATAAGCTTTTCATCGATGGCACCGCCCTTGCTCGAACAATCTCCACTGAAAAAATTCCTCGACCCACAGGGTTTGATTGGGGTTGAAGGTGAGAGAATAAACTGCTGTTGATCCTCGCTGGCGAAAGAGACATCGACCCACGAGAGATTATTCCCATTGTTGTCGGTTTTTGGAGGCGAAGAAGCTTCATTGGCATTCATGGCTTCCAATGAGGTCATCAGCTCAGTCAGCACATCCTTGTAGCTCAACATCCGATTATTGAACTGCTTCAAAGCACACGAATCGGCAGGCGTTAATCGATCATTGAGGTATTGAGGTATTTGAGAAAACCCGCTCACCGATGGGCATTTCATCGGCGAGAGAGGTGGAGACATCGACGGCGACATCGGTGGGGACAAATGAGAGATACGCACTAGAGTTGAGGTCGGAGAAGAGTTAACAGAGTGACAATACATACAACGATGATTCGACGGCGCCAAAAAATTCTTATATTGCCTATCGGCGGCCACCGGAGAAACTTCCGGCGATGTTTTCTGCGGCAATACTCGAAGCTGACGCGGCGTGTGAGCGAAGAAGCAAACCTTTCTTTTACAGTGTTTTCCGTCTTTGCATGGCTCGGTGCGGTACCGAGCCGGGTGTAGCCAGCACTCGAACACTCCGTGGGCGAACTCGCAGTTATCACCACGGCTACAACCTCCTCGCCGGTACTCAGGACATACGGTCCCCGAATAATGGTACCGGCGAGGATCCCTCCGGCGAGCCTTCTCACCGGGATGGGCAAAAGGGCAGTCGGTCCAGTCGTGGCTTCGGCTGCGGGTGCACCGACGGACCTTGAACTCGAACATGCGGAAGTGGTCGGACGAGTAAGGGTAGGCCTTGTCGTCGTCATCCTCGTGGCCAGCGTTGTTGTACGGCAGGAATTTTCGTAGCAGGGCTTCGTCGGCGGGGGAGATCTTTAGCGAGTCCGCAGCAAACCTATCGGAGTTTTCTAATGGGATTGGAGGGTTGGTGGTTCTTCGGCTGAGGAGCTTTCTTGGTGGTATATCAATCTCTCTGAGGAGGGTTTCTTTGGTGGAGAAGAGTTGGTGGGAAGGGTGAAACTTGTGTTGCTCTGCACACACACTGCTCATCTCCGCTTGTTTATAGTGTGATATGTACGTTTACTATATAGAGAGAGAGAATTCTAGAGAGAGAGAGAGAGAGAGAGAGAGAGAGAGAGAGACTAGATGATACAAGATATGATAGAAATGTTGAATCAAAAGGGAGCAAGAGATGAGCTATATAGGGCACTTTTAGAGAGAGAATTCTAGAGAGAGAGAGAGAGAGAGAGAGAGAGAGAGAGGGAGGGGAATGACAGGGATGGTGTAAGGTATGGGCGGAGATATGCGTGGCTTCATTGCATTAGGGATGCCATGCAAAAGATGCATATGTGGCGGCTTCACAGTACATATACCAAAAAATCTGGTCATTATTTATTTATTTCTAAAACTTTGGGTAATGATAGGGTGACACAAGGTATGACGGGGTTTTGGATGAGATAGAGGCAAGGGGCACCAAATGACGGATGTGGTCACATGACCCATATTTTTTAAGGATTCGATTGAAAACACAGGCTAAGTAGGGATATATATATATAATTAGGGAAGTTGTTAACTTAATTTGATAAAGAAGAAAGAGATCCACTTTCTTATATCAACGAATGAATTTAAGCACAGAACCATCCTTGTCACACACCTTGCTTTTTCAATAATTAGTTGTTGTTTGATTGTTTGTTTGTTCTTTTTTCTAGAGGGGAAAGAAATTTGTCAGTATTTGGGTCATTTGGATTTTGTTATTAAGGAGGGGGTTATTTTATATCTATTTTCTATATTTTTTTTTAACCAACCTAGGTGATAGATAAATACATTGCCACATCAGTATAATGTTGCAACATCAATGTGTAAGGATTTTTTTAAATGGTTCCATCAAATTTTTTATGCTTAATTTTTCTCACTTTCATACTAATGGAGAGGATACATGTCCTCCTTGATGAGATAATCTACCATTAGGGGAAAAAACAAAAATGTTGGAAAGGATGACATTTTCCTTATATGTTACTTAATTCAATATATATATTTTAATTTTAATTTTTTTAAAATTTTTAAAAGGGATAGCATTAGAGATAGTAAAGGCAATTGAAGGACCCTTGTGGTAATTAGATGGGCTAGGAATGTAGGGTATTTTAGGGTTCAATCCCTCCAATATAACCAAAAAAATAAAAAATGCAGTTAAGTGCTTTTAAGAGTTAGTTCCATAACCTATCTAACCTACCTCCCATTATTTTTACCTCATTACTTCTATAAGTAGGGTAGGATTGCTGCAGTGTACTTACACCTCAGGCTACCTTCCCAATTCAGGCCATCTTACTGAGTTCAATTTGACCAACCATAAGCTGGCTCCCGTTAAATGATGTTATAAATATTTGTTGAAGAGTTAAACTTGTATTATTTAGCAGGAAATCCATCTTTAATCACAGACAATCAACTGAGACTCCAATACATACCTTTTCTTCTTCTAGATTTTCCATCTGATTTCAAGGTCACCAATCAGGTTGGGCCTCCTATGGCCCTCATTGATGAAGTTTGGCTGTTTTGGATGAATCACCATAACCAAGTCTAGATCTAGGGTGGATTCAAGACAAATTTTCAAATCCTATTTTGGTTTCACCCACCCATTTTGTTAACTAGTACGACTGATTTTTAAAAAAGGTTCATCTGGTAGATTCATCAGCTGGATGTAGCATGATTCATTTCCAAAACCCAAGTCTGATCAGGCTTGTAATTCTAGGAAAAAAAAATTTCGAAGTTGGGCTGGAATTGAGACCACTCATTCTAAACCCTACTTGGGTTTGAATCCTTAGGCCGAAAACCAATGAGTCCATCACAGAACCAAGCCCAACTTCAACAAAGTAGGCTTGGAAGTACCTAAGTGCATGATGAACCATATTTAGGGCAAGGGCTTAGATTGGGAGCGTTAAGACCAAGCTCAAGCCTAGTGCATGGTGGACCATATTTTCGACTGGCCTACCTCACCACCTCCGCAGGCAATGATAACACTTCGAAAGGCGTTTATAGAGACCAGCTATGTAGTGTTTTAACCACTGCAGGGATGTGGTATGGGACTGACTTCCATGCATGAGATTCTAGGAATCAAGGACACTTCTGGAGATTCCGTGTCCGATGTCTCTTTTGAGTTTTGACACACATCTGACACGACACTTCTCTCTTTTCATATTTTGTATTTTTAATTTTCTTTCCTTTTTCTTTTTGTCATATTTTATTAATGAATAACTAGAATAGGGTTTTAAAAAAAACATACAAAAGATACATTTTGAATGATGAATGTGAAACTATATGATGTTATTTACCTATATACGTAAAATATACATTTTATTAATGACATATCCTTATCGTGTCGTGTCTTAAATTTTGAGGATTTATTCTGTCGGCATATCTATGCTTCTTAGATGAGAATCTTGACAGGATGCCATCCTGGGGTTGTTGTCAGCAGCTCAATGACCTAAACACGATAGCAAACGAATAAGTTCCACGAAGGATCTGTCAGTGCATTCAGGACTCGACAGCTGAGACTGGTGAATTGATTTCCTCTCGCGTTCATGCTCTCTGACAAGCGTGGTGTGCATCCTAATTTTCCCACTTCTACCGACATGGAATGTTAAATGTAACACTCTCTCTCTCTCTCTCTCTCTCTCTCTCTCTCTCTCTCTCACGCGAAACTAACAGGTCTAAATCAGATGATTGAACAACTGTGGGAAAGTCTTAATGGAGATGATAGTATAGAGTAAAGGAAGCAAGGTTCAGCCACAAACCCAAATGGTCCCATGTTCCATCAATTTTTTTTTTTTTTTTTTTTGGTACGACGGATAATGTTTCCATCATTTGGATGTCTTCAATACATAGTAGAAATACAAATTTCACTTTGCCAAACAGATTTTGCAGGGACTGAGATTGATATCAAGACTAGTGCTTTTTTTTTTTTTTGGGTAGGCAAAAGAAAGCTATATTAATAGATATAAATGAATCTACATGATAGTAACCCCGATACCAACCACTAAGACAACCCAACTCCCAACTACACCAGACTGATGATATAACGCAAAACAGAATAACTCCCGACAGCCTCGAAACACAATGGCAACCAGAAGAAAAAAGAGATACCACAACAGACAAAAGACACAACTCCAACCAAAGACAAATCAAGAAACTGGCCTTAATGGGATGCATTAGCCACCAAGCCACCCAAGAGAACCATTAGCAAAGAGTAATGCATCCAAACAGCCATAGCGCACAAAGAAAAACATTAGCTCCTCCCCTGCATCATGACCTCCAACAGAAAGGAAACTGAAGTATCAAACCAAAATATCCAGAAGAGAAACAGCAGGCACCGCAACACCCAAAATGCAGGACCCAAACCAACAAAACCAAACAAATCAGACAATAAGCCAAGAACAAAATAAACCCCGAACTTTCACCGGCCAATCACACCACCAACCCCAGAAGAAACCAACCAAATAAGTAGAGCACAATTAAAACTACAACTAACCCCAACTCCATCATTAAAGTGGTTAAACGCCTAAACCTGAATACCCTGTAACATGAACCAATTAACACCTTACACCTTACACCCTTCAATTACACAATTTGAAATAGTTTAAAATTCATATAAAAAATTGTATGTTAATGTTCCCTTTAGCTACTGGAGCCAAACAAAACAAAAATAAGACACGGGGGAATTTTATGAAAAATAGAAAAACAAAAATGAATGTGAGTGGTGTTGATGGGTTGCAGTTACAACTTACAACAGTGCCAGAGGCACTGGTGTCAAAATCAACTACGAATCAACAACACATGACTCAAAACTCATGATCTAACCAAAAACTAAGCTTCTGACAAGCTAAAATGGTAAAACAGGTGTGGAGTGCAGATCAAAAAATGCCAAACAGAACTCAGGTTTTTCGGTGTCTTTTCTGGTATTCATTCATCCCTTAATCTCAGTGTGAATATACTCTCTTTTCTTAGTCAGATTACAAGAGAAACAACATGACGATAGTAGGCAGTGGGAGAAAATGACAAAACCTTACATAGCCCGTCACTTGGCAAAATGATGAATTCCAGTATCATTGTCTACCATCTCAACGGCTACATTTGGTTCCAAACTTAGGTGTAAGTTCATGCTCTTATCACCAAATGCCCTTGCCATTGCCAGCTCTCCATCAACACGCAAAACATCACCTGCGAGCATCACACAATGTGAACTTAATTCCAAGAATATACCTGTTTAAGAAGATTATCACGAAGAATTCAATTCCATTGACTCCCATTTCTAAAATTAATTTAAAGGTGGTTCAAATACCCTGAAAGCCTAACCCTCCATTACAAATTTGATTCACATTGCATAAACTACATGGAGAAGTGTCTGGATTCAAAAAAAATATATCAACACAGAACTTTAGTTGCAGGAAAAGGGAGAAAAAAAATAAATAAAAAGGTTCTGACTTGGTTCCAGCTCGATGGACTCTGGATAAATAATCAGCTGGCCATTTTCTATGGTTTCTGAAGAAGGCCCTTAAGAATATTAGTTTCAGCAAATTTTCAATCAATTCACTCAAATGAGATGATGTGCATGACATATTACTGCAGGAACCTACATAAGTTCAACAATTTTGAACCTCAAGAATCTGGTTACCTGGAAGGTTTAATACAAAACCAACCCTAGCCTGGATCTCAATTATCCTTTTTTCCTTGCTTGGGTCATGATCAACCGATAGCTGTTTGACCACACCATTCTTGCATATAACAGCCTAAAAATCACCCACATTTGCTACAACCAGCTTCTGACCATTGATCAGTATTGAACCAAGTTATATGATGTCGGAGCCAACTGAGGAAGACCCCTAATCGCCATTCCAAGCATTACTCTCAGAAAAAAGATCAAGCCCTGATCAGGGTCCATATTATGGAGTCTTGTTTTCATTGAGGAGCTCAAGATCATGTAAGTAGTCCTAAACCTCACTCAATATCCTCAGCGAGATCCCACTGGTTGTAGTCAATTACCTAAGACACTCTTGCATATAAACAAAACGATGAGGTTGTGTGGGACATCAAATTCAATTTTTTATTTTTATTTATTTATTTTGATGCCATGTAACTAAGTAGGAACAAAAAGAAAATGTCCCAAACAATTAGGTGCATAAACAAATCATTCACTCAAATCCACTGGAAGACTGGCAATAAACAAGGAAGAAAATAAGCGAAAGTTTAGCACTTGAAAATCTAGCTGCAAGTTCGTGGCTCTGCCTTGCCATCATTATGGACAAGTGCATTATGATTTAACCAATTGTTCCTGAGACCATACCAAAATTTATCACAGAAACTTGTAAATTACTTGCTCATTAGAAAAATAGGTGAATATTAGAAGCAAGCAAATTTCAAGCACTATATTATTCAATAGAATACGGCTGAACTTCCATTAAGAAGTCAAATATAGTAAACAAACAAAAAGGTGCAGTGACAGGAAACTGCATCTGCATGGCCAATCAGCATAACAAAGAAGATAAGAAAAGAAAGAAAAAACAGACAACTTAAAAATACATACTACCAGGAAGCAAGCATTTCTATTTAATAGCTTTGACTCATAACTGTAAGAACTGGTTGAATGTGATCTCTTTGTTCCACAGCAAATGTTTCAGTAGAGCAAATACATCATCCTACTCCCTGGAAAAGGAAGAAAAACTGATATTAATACAAGAATTTATAAATATCTTTGAACAACAAGACTAATATTAAGCTTTGTACAAGTGCAACACCATAATTACACAACCACCCATACCCAATCTAAGTTAATTACAAAACATTCAGTGGCAATGTAGTGAAAGAAGCTTTTGAATTTCTCTGAAGGGAATCACATGGCAGAAAATTTAGGAAAGTCCAAACAAAATTATAAGTTCACTGCCCATGGAACCACAGCTCGAGGAAATTAGCTCAGCAAGTCCACCAACATGATTGTAAGATTGTCAGTTTTGACAGCAGATGCACTTGAATGAAGATATTTGATCCATTGATATCAATGTATATGTTTTCAACTAGTAATTTGACAAGCAGTCTCCAAGGATGGGGTGATTCCCTATCCAGTTACGAACCAGGAAGAAGAAAGAGAACAAGAAAATTTTAATCCCTCTGGAGTGATCATTGAAGACACACTCAAAGTCACAATGGAATGATGCAAGATACAGCAGTGACCATGAAGATGGTAACTTCACTTATCCTTCTCAATAATCTCATGCATGCCAGAAGGTGGTCTTCAGTACATTTTCAGCACTTGTAACCCATCTTGGACCATATACTCAAGGTCCTTCACTTAATGACTGATTTTGATTAGCTCATATCGCCAGCGAGGGAAGTGCATGAAAAGATGAACAAAAGCTTGGCCCTTTACTACTCTTTAAATATGGAGGTGATGTCAACTCAACAAAGAGAAGCAATCTTGCTGTGCAGGTCTCATAAGGAGAAAGCAATAGGGGGATTCTGGTAATCAAGTAGACCATGAGAGTGAGAAGATAATGTCAAAAAAATCTAGTGGGAGATAGAAGGGAAGGCAAAGGCATTCAAAGATGAGATTTTTACGCTCAACATCTGATGAGACAGGGTACCCAAAATCCTCCACCTTTGTGTCATCGGCGTGAGATGGTGACATATCACATTCAAGGTGTGCCCCTACCAGCTACTGGACAGTTGTCAAGGCAGCAATGAGTTGACTTTGCATCTCCTTATCAATGTGGAATGATCACTGGAGTGGATAGAGTGCCTAACAGTTGCTGAAAGTAAGGGGTCCGAAAATCTAGCTAGACCCTCTCTCTCTCTCAGTCTTTATATCAAACCCTGAAGGAGTTGTATCACCACACTTCCTGTCTTAGCTTGGTACAACTTGTTTACAGCTTGGACTCTCAAGCATAGCTGCAGATTGGGCAATACATGGCTCGATGCCCATTTGGTTAGTTCAAGGTTTGAACATGATGAGCTATGTTTGATACAAGGTCAAACATTTATCACTTCCTACCAACCAACAAAAGAAAGCCACTTTGGAAGGAACCGGGGCAATCCAAACAATCTTCACTGGTAAGAAAGAATTCCCAAGAGGACTAATAGAATTGTAAATAAATAAAGCCTAGAGATAAATCAGAAATGTAAAACTTTCTGATGTCTAGCTCAAGCCATACATCTGTGACAACAACATGCTTGACAGAACATTCCACAGTTCACAAGAATACCTTAAAATAATTACTATGCTAATTACTCACAGAAAAGAACAAAAACCATACCATTTGATCAGCCACCCAAATAGGAAATGCTGCATGATCGGAACCTTCTCCAAGACCTCCACTTTATACATCTTAAGCATCCCACTGTTCACCTTGTTCCAATTAGGCACGCCACTAATATCATCCAACAATGGTGAGTGCTCTGCGAACAGGCCCTTCTTCACCTTCTTCACAAACGCAATGCACGAAAGATAAAGATACTCATTCGAGAAATTATCGAGAATATCCTGATTATGAATCGACTTGGGTTTCATATGCTTGTGTTCGATCAACTGCGACGACCCAAAAATAAAGGGCAGAAAATGATAGTCGTCGAGACCCCAAACCCCATGTGAACCTGCGGGCTCGAGGCAATAAACCAGCTGCAATTTCCTCATCAAGTCAAGGTACTTCACAAAAATCCTAGACACAACAGCCTGATAATCCTCTTCCCTAATAATCCCCATTCTAGCCAAGCAATACAGCCACGCCGTGAAATTGGTCTCGTGACCGGTGCCGTAATCGATGCGGCTCGAATTGCCGAAACTGTCGGTGAAGTACGGGACGATCTCGACGGTGGCCGGCCGGAGCTCATCGGGAAGGAATTCGAGCATCAGGGACTCGCAATTTTCAGTTAACCGGTCTTGCCAAACCCGAAACGAGTAATTACCGTACCGAGAGGATTGCTGGACCGGTGGGATTTCATCGACCCATCGAATAAGGGTTTCGATGATGGAAGTGATGGAGTTGACGGTGGGGGATTGGTGGCATGGGTCGGAGATCTTGCGGCCGCGAATCGATTCGGAGAGGGCGACGACGAAGCCGAGGAAGTTCTTGCAAGCATCGGAGCCGTGGAAGCGGCGGAGGTCGTCGACGGATTGGATTTTCTTAACGGGGGTTTGGAAATGGTAAGGTGGAGAAACGGTGGTGACCCTTTGGGATTGAGGGACGGGGGTGAGGATGATGGCTTGTTGAGAGTAGTGAAGAGGAAGATTGATGGCTGGGGCACGGAGGGGGCGGTAGTTGGATGGCGGGGAGATGTCGGACCATGCTGGTGGTGGTTGGGAAAAGGCGGTGGTGGCGTCTGATGGTGGTGGTGAAGGGGTTTCAGGGAGTATTTGTGTGTCGGTTTGGTTTTCTTCTTGTTGGTCATTGATGTGGGGAGAGGGATCGTGGCTTTCCATTTGGAAGAGTTTTGTGCTCTGCAAAGATGAGTGTGGATTTCAAATGGAGGTGAGTTGGAATCTGCACAGAGAGAAAGAAAATGTTCTAGTTCATTACTTGCTAGACAATGGCAATGGCAAATCAAGCACATCCCCAGGGAAGGTAACCAGTGTGCCGACTTCCTCTCCAAAGAAGGGCATAAAGCCCATAGTAATTTTGTTCTAGTTCATTCTCCGCCCAGTGGGCTTTGTAGCCTGCTTTTTGCTGACCTAGTGGGCGTTGGCGCCCCTAGGATCTAATTGTATTACATCTCACTGACCAAAAAAAAAAGAGAGAAAAAAAATGTTAATTTTTGGTTATTTTAAATCTTTCATTAATAATCATTCTTTTTTTTTCTTTTCTTTTTTTTTAATTATTTGGTAGAAAGAGAGAAAGAGGGAGTAGTGGATAGAGTGAAAGAAAGTGTTATTTATTTATTTGAATTAAAATAGTAACAGCTATTAAATATTACTAATTAAATGTAACGAGCCAAAATGAGAATAATTAAAACAACTAGTTATATAGTTAGCCCCTTAAAAATGGAAAATGAGATTTAGCTAATTAAAATAATTAAGGAGATTGGATAACTTGCCTCTTTGGAGACGCTCTTGAAAATATGCTGATAGGATAAATGAGGAGATAGTTTGTTTCTCTTCTTTTTCTTGGATGAATACTAAAAGGTATATTAAGGTTCAATTCATCAATTCAATGATCGAACTGGTCTGGTCTGGTCTGGTCTGGTTCTGATGACTATGCCCATTCTAATTCATTGTTACGTTCGAGCAGTTTGGCTTATATAATTTTAAATGGAATTTATCTGAATTTTTGACGAAACTAATCCTAAATACTAATAAGGCCATCTCTCTCTCCACATCAATTAAATAGTGCTAAACCCAAGTGAAAAAAAAAGAGAGAGAATAAAACAGGAGAGCCTTGACAAGCTAGTAATCCGGATTGATACTCTATTAAATCAACATGTAAGAGCTTTATTTTCACTCTGAGCATATAATTAATGTACATTGCTTCCTAAGCTATAATCTCTGGGTCTAAGCAGGACATTAGAAAAAAACAGGTCATTTTTGTCATTCAATAACCATTCAACGTCTGCAATTTGTTCCTGTAGACAGAAAACAGATCCATATACAATTACCAAATCGTAAGCACATCAACAACCATTTTTAATTCCATTGCCCAGCTCTATGCTCACTCTGAAGGGAGTGAGGAGGCATGCTATGACCAAATTGTGCTAAACCCATGTGAAAAATCTT
Source organism: Liquidambar formosana (assembly GCA_039720395.1). Lineage (NCBI taxonomy): Eukaryota > Viridiplantae > Streptophyta > Magnoliopsida > Saxifragales > Altingiaceae > Liquidambar > Liquidambar formosana. The sequence goes on along the minus strand of CM077824.1, from coordinate 11,785,999 downwards.
ATCATATAGCTAATGTCACAAAAATGGGCCTGGAATCAGCTCTCAGGGCTGAAAGGCGATCCGAGTCCAGACACGCACAAAAATGTTGTGACAGTAACATGTTTCCAGGGAAATCTCCAACAATTTCCAGTGATTAATGGAGCACAATAGTTGCATGTATTGAAGCTCAAAACTAACTATCCTTATACCCAATAATGGAGATTTATCATCTTATATAGACCTCCTCATCTTCACAGGCGAAGATAACACTGGCAAAAGCGCTGTCTATAGGAACCAGCAATGCCTCGCTATGTTGCGTTTGCAACTGTTTTACTTCTTGTTACGGGGGCAGCCATGGCTCAGACCTGGGATGACCCCAGTTGCGCAGATGTGGTATGGTACTTCCTTCCATGCATGAATTTCCTGCAGGGTCTTGAACGGAAGCCAACTTCGGGTTGTTGTAATCAGCTTAAGGACATGAATAAGATAGCAAAAGGTAAGAAAGGGCGGCGGAGGATATGCCAGTGCATTCAGTACTTGGCAGATGAGACCGGTGAATTGATTTCCTCTCGCGTTCATGATCTTTCTGGCAAGTGTAGCGTGCATCGTCAATTTCCCATTTCTAATCACGTCAAGTGTACCACGTAAGACCCATCTCTCTCTCCTCTCTCTCTCTCTCTCTCTCAAGTGCAGGCACGCAAAACTAGTAATTGTTCTTGCTTTTCTGCAGGATTAAATGAGATGATATATTGAACTATGGTGGGAAACTCTTAAAAGGAGATGTCGTTGGTAAAGAGCAAATGAGGAAGGTTTATAGTCGAGCATGTAGTGTAACTGGAAATGCAAGTTTGGTGACCAACACCTCCACCATCCTTCCACAGTCCGCACCCACCCAAAAAAAAAAAAATGGTGGAATAAATTTCAATGTAGTTCACAAGGATCTTATATATATATATATAATTAATTAATTATAAATTTTTGTATTTGATAGCTTAATTGCGGTTAACTTACGATGTTGGATTTGACAGTGAAATTTCCTACCTACTATTCATCATAACATTCAAAACAAACTATGGAGTATTCCTTTCCAACTAAAATTCACAGGAGAAATAGTATACCAACTATGGACATGGGAAATTGTCTAATTTTTTGTCATTTGAAATGTCTTGGCCATATAAAGCAAAAACATAATAAAAATCTCACACCGCCCGAACAGACTTTGACACAAGACCAGTGCACCTTTCAGTTACACAGTTTTGCAAATACTTAAAAGTACGTAAATTTTTTTCATTTAATTTCCATTTAATTCTTATTTTTATTTTTTAATTTATAGCTTCAATCTGGATCAGCTGAACTCAACAAATTAAAATAAGAGAAAGTGGGGAAGGGGTTTAAATTTATGAACCATTATTCAGAAAAAATAGAAAAAACAAGAATGAATGTGTCAATGAGTGTTCGCAGCAGTGGCCGCGTTCTCTGGGTGTCAAACTCAATAAAGAATTGACAACACTGACTCAAATCTCATGATTTAACCAAAAGCTAAGCTTTTGACAAGCTAAAATGGTGAAACGGGTGCAGGCCTAAAACAGCAAAACAGAACTTGGGTGTTTTCGTGTCTTCTTGCAGTACAAAGAATAACTATTAAACCACCAAACCTGAAAGGATGGAGGGCAACAAATCCCCCAAAGAGGAATTGCAGCCCGGGGTACATTGCTGTTACCGACTCCAGCCTGAAAGGAGGGCAACAAATCCCACACTGTGCAAGCATTTCACCCAAATCATTACTCTTATTTGATCAATTGTACATACAACAATGTTCTAGTAGATTTTAAAATTTATACAGCAAACAAATGAAACAAATGTATGCCTAACATATACACACAACAACCAGTTATTTTTTCCTTATTCGTTTAAAGTAAATCAAAGCTTAACTTCCCAAAGAAAAGATCATCGGAACTTTACAACAATACAGGAAATGTCATCCTTGCTTTTCCTACAAAGAGCCTCTTCTGTCAGATGCTTTGCTGCTGACTGAGCATCCTTTATGTGTTTGATCGAATCCACCGCTTCTTGGTTTGACATCACCTGCCAAGACATTAAAAACAGAACAAAACCAAGAATTCAGTTGCATATACAACTATAAAGAGTGAACCAGTCTGGAAACAAAAGAGCCAGGTTTTGTATTTTGTTATTCCATTTATCCCTTGATCTCAATGTGAATATAGCCTCTTGTCTTAACAAAGTGAAAGAGAAATAACATGAAGGTAGTAGGCAGTGATGGAAAATGACCTAACCTTCCATAACCCGTCACTTGCCAAAATGATGAAGTCTGAATCATCGCCTACCATCTCCACTATCACATCTGGTTCTGAACTTAGGTGCATCTTCAAGCTTTTATCACCGAATGCCCTAGCTACTGCCAGTTGCCCATCAACACGTGGAACATCCCCTGCGAGCATGCATCAAACATTGTCAACTCAATTCTAATATTATACCTGTTTAAGAAAATCATCAAGAACTCAATTTCATTGACCTCCATTTCTAAAGTCAGTTTAAAAGCAGTTAAAAACCCCTGAAAGATAGCCAGCCAATTACAAAATTAATTCACATTACATAAATTGTGTTTAGTGACATGAAAAGTGTGTTAAAAGTTCCAAAAAAAAAAAAAAAATCAAGTAATTAATACGGTTCTTTTTTTGCAAAGAAAGAACAAAATTAATGTCGCTCTGAATCGGGTTACCCTGAAAAGGACCCTAAAGAATGTAAGTTTCATTAAATTTTCAGGAAATTCACTCATACAAGATGATGTGCATGACACGTAACTGTGGGAACCCACACAAGTTCAACAATTTTGTACTCCAAGAATCTGGTTACCTGGAATGTTTGATACAAAACCACCCTTTCTCTCAATTATCCTTTTTTCCTTGCTTGGCTCGTGATCAACTGATAGCTGTTTGGCCACACCATTCTTGCATATAACAGCCCGAGAATCACCCACATTTGCTACAACCAGCTTCTGACCATTGATCAGTATTGCGGTAACTGCAGTTGACCCTCCTTTTCCCAAGAATGCTGCTTGGTCCAATATATCAGAATCAGTTGTACGGTAAGCTCTCCTTATTGCACTCTCTGTTTCAGTCCAGAAGTCATTCTGCCAGTAGCAAGAGAGTGAAATTGATACATATCAAAGCCCAAAAATATAAAGTTATATAACAAATTAAAAAAAACCAAAACAAAAACCAAAGGAACTCTTTAATGCTATGTTTGGATAAGGAATTTCTATGTAGAATTTGTCTTTCAGATGGAATTTGTAAAATTTTTATAGGGATTTTGTTCATCTCATCCTTATAAAAATTATACAAATTCCATCTCAAAGACAAATTCCATCTAGAAATTCCTTATCCAAACATAGCATAAAATATAAAGAAAAAAACTGGCAAGTGAAATTGCAGGAAGCAGCGAATAAATACGAAGGCTGCAAGGGACCCATTACTGAGAAATATATAATATGCATTACCTCTTTTAAAATATTGGCAAACAGATTGTCTTTTAAGTAATTTGCAACATCATGACCCAAATGGCCATCAAAAATTGCAAATAAACCCAACTCATGGCCCTCCATTTTCTTGAATTCAGAAACTTGACAATCTTCCATTGCATGATTTGATTTTCCCTTCACCAAGTGAAAGCCATGTGTGATGTTTGACATTTTGCTTTTGCCTTTCCCTGTGTCAGGTGCAGATGAACCAAACCCAGCCTTCACCTATAAAGAATGTTTACATAAAGAGTGAATAACTTAGCTGCATACAAGTTATGAAAACCTTAAACAGAAACTATCTGCATCAAACTGCTGGAAAAGAACTTTTCTCACAGTAAGCAAATGAGATTTTAGTCCTAGTCAAGTTAAAGCAAGGAAAAGACATAGGTACTCCTCTTGTAGATATAGATACTCAAAATAAAGGCCAGTTTATAACAACAAGACTAGTCCAGTTACTAAATTAGCAGTAAAAATGACCACATCTGGGAATCATGCTGTTACTAGGAGTAATCTGAAAGAATTTGGGACAGTCTAAAATAATGGTTTTAGCCAAAAAAGAATTTGGATACAAACCATGCACAGAAATGTAATCTGAAAGAATTTTAATCATAAAACTCACCATTATAACCTGAGGATTGAATGCATCTATTTTGTAATTAATATTATGCACCAAGCCATAAACCATCTACAATGGTTATATGATTTTATAACACAAAAAATCTCTTTTCAATATTGCTAGGTGTGAGAATCTGTTCATCTTGTTTGATGTTTCTAATTATAATAAGGGAGAAGAGATTCATGATGTAGAGCACCCAATAAAATGCTTGCAGCTTTTGGTTAACTGATTTCCAAAAAGGAACCCATAATACATTTAGTACACCGTAAATCTACCACTAGCAGTTTGCACATGTCGAGCAAGCTAGTGAATAAAGCTTACTTTGATTAAGGTTTAATTGTTGCAATGGAAACCATTTCATTGGAAAGAAGACGCAATATGTCTGTCACTTTAAACAATGTTAAGAATAGGTATAGTGATACACGTTACCCTAATCATACAGGACAAAAGTGGTGAAAACAAACTTCACAAGATTCTTAATTAATGTCTCTAGATTAGCAGCAGAGCATTGCATAACTTGGAATATTTCTTATGAAACAACTTCCAGCAGTGGTTATGAAATCAGCATGTTCAAAGAGAAAATATAGCTTTATGTCCTAGTGGAAACTTGGCAACCAGTTCCGTCATTGGGTGATGATCAGGGGTTTTATTTGATGAACAGAGGCCTCAACTTCACCCTTATAACCCGAAAATCTCTCTCTCTCTCTCTTGCCCTAAAAAAGGAGAGATTACGAAACTACCATTTAGAGAGTAGCAAAACATGGGCACCCTCCAATCTGTGTATATATATATCTACAAGTGCCCATTAGGGGGGTTCTAATAAAGTACCTTCAGAGTCCCACCAACAACTAATCAAGGGTGGTACAGAACTAGTTATGACTTAATGTTAGATGGGAATTTTTGTGAATATAACAATACTAATTGTTCCAATTAGCATTTATGAAAAAGTCATCATAGACATTAGTAGGCCAGTTAACTCTCATCATCAATCCATCGGCTTAAAATGCTTTGTTCTTTTTCTTTCCCTCCCTTACCTAAATGCTTTGCACTTAACTCTTATCATCAATCCATTGGCTTGAAATGCTTTGTTCTTTTTCTTTTCCTCCCTTACCTAAATGCTTTGCACTATTACTACATAGCTGTTTGATGCTTAAGCCAAAAGCCAGTCACCAGTAACATAATGAGTGTGCCTGCCACTATTAACCTAATAATTGTAATTGGTTTCAAAACGTGCATTTTGTTTGAAATCGATGGAACTACCCTTATCCCTGACACCCCCCCCCCGGGCATCAACAAATGGGTATCAATGCTTGTCCATAAGCTTGAACCCACTATCAAAATGCGCATTGGAATCTAATAATTTTATAATATTGAATTTATTTCTTTGGATAACCACTAAAATGAATCCCAATATTATCAAATTTTGCTCAAAAGACACAAACATTAATCCAAAAGCACATTCAACTCTCCTTCATCAGGAGGAAAAAAAAAAAAAAGCACATTCAACTCTCATCGAAAAGGAAAGTGCAAAAGATACTGGATAAATTCACTCACTCCTCTTACCGGCTGACATGGAAATAACAAATTAGAATTTATTAGAAAAGTTGAGTCCGTTTTGTTTTGAAATTAAGTTCGGATTGCTAAAACCACTTCAACCACAAGATGAATCCAACAAATTCATCCAGCATTCAAAGCAGCACTCTTAAAATTTCATAATCTATGGGCTACCACTCAAAAAAAAAAAAAAAAAATCGTAGTCTGTTCTCATTAGGGTCTATTGGGGCTTGTGGAACCACACCACACCCTCATGCAGGTCTATTGGCTACCACAAAAAACAAAAAAACAAAAAACACAGGACTTCTCATAACATGAATGTCACAATTTCTTACAAAATGAATGAAATCAATTCATGGTCACAATGTTGTTACAAAAGCAAGAGATCATCATTTCAAAACAACAACAGCAAAAAATTTTGAATATAAAGATACCCAAATGACTAAAATTGCAGTATTTCAGATTAAAATCACAACCACACAAATTTCAGTTTGCATAACAAAAATTAAGAGTATTGAAAGCCCTGGCTGACCTTCATCTTGTGGAGTAGTTCCTTTCCAGCCATGATGATCTTTTGTCAGATTGGTCCTCAGATATCATACACACACAAAAACTCAATAAATCTATATATCTAGCTATATATATATATATATGAAGAGAGAGAGAGAAATACAGAAGCAGACGAAGAAAGGAGGTGGGCAGAGACAAAGAAGAAAAAGGTAAGGTGCTTTGTGCGCGTATTTGGGTTTGACTTTTTTTTTTGTTTTCGGAAACGTGACCCAGCGGTGACTTTAACTCTGGGCGGCCAGTAGTTTAAGAAAACGCGCTCTGCCGACGACCTTTTCTTTCTTTTTTATAATTCATTTTTTTTATAAAAAAATTTAATCTTTAGAAAATACTCGTTTTCACCGAAGGGTGAAAGAGCTCTTCCTTCTTCTCACTTATATTTTGTTATTTGTCCAAATTATTGATTGAGTTTGTGAATATATTTTCATAAATTTATATTTATGTGTTATATATTTATTTTAATATGAATACATATTCACATACTTGTCTGTTTATATTTTTTTAATTCATATTTTTTTTAAAAAAATATTCATAACACGTAACAAAAAATGAATAGAGGTCCACGTATCTGATTGTTCATGTTTTTAAAATTCTTAATTTTTTACTCTCTCCATTCTTAATTAACTGTTTCTTTTGAAAAAACACGCTTTTTTAGGAAACTCTATTAAATGCTTTTACATCAACACATATGTTTTAACATTCTAATTTTACCCTTAAGTGTACAAAACATTGTAAAAACTAAAAAGAGAGAATTCCCTTTCAAGGGAATTTTAAGAAGTCAAATAAGAAAAATCATTGATTTTTTGAATGTGACAATAATTTTGAAACATCCCAAAATAGAAAGTATGCCAATTAAATAAGAATTGAGGGAGTATAATATTTATCACACATGACAGGAAATGAATAGAGGTAGGGATGAACTCTTATACCTTGGGATGGAGGCAAGTAGTGTTCTTTTTTTTAACTTCCACTAATTCCTAAGACAGCACTTAAACTTATTCACACATGAATTGCCGGAGCATATATTTTTGCCAAAAGCTCTAGCATAATAGTGCTTGACAAGCATTGGTGGGGTGGAGATTTAGATTTTGAATCTTGCCAATAACAAAAATAAAAATTAAAATAAAATAAAATTTGTATATAATCGGGATAAAATATTAGAGGTATTATTTTTAAATTTCAAATGTGTTTGAACATATAAATTGAGTTGAAATTTCACATGGGCACTATTATTATCTTGTCTATGACTTGTCTTGTGACAATTATAAGGCAACATAAATTCAAATATTTTCCTTTTTGGATGACGAAAAACCCTTTAGACAAATCCTGTGCTTATACAAGAACCCACAACTCATACAAACTAGATAAGTCTAAAGTTCATTAGAACCATAATACCGTTATAAAACTCTCCTAATATTTCTAGCTCCTGCCCTCATTACTGGCCAAGGTACGTTGGGGAATTGTTTTGAAATTGATCAACTCCATGGATGTAAAAAAAAAAAAGGGTTTAGCTTGGACACACGTATAAGTAAGTTGTAGATCAGTTTGGAAAAAGAAAAGAATCTGTATAATCTTAAAAGGAAAAAAAAAAAAAAAAAAAAATGGAAAGGGCTCGTAACAAGACCTAGACCACTTTGACTTGATCAATGAAAAAAATAAAATAGAACACTTAACAAACATCTTGCTGACTAAGAATTCTTAAGAGATCACCCATAGCTCTTGGATCATTAATTCCATTTGGGACTTTTTAATTTTTCATGTTTTTCACGTGTTTCTTTTCTTATTTGCAATAAAAGTAAAACTAATGCTAATGGGAAATGCTAATTATAGATGCAACCACCAAAGCACCCTTACACACTACCGCCATTCAAATTAAGGGGCTAGAGGAAAAAAAAAAAAAAGGAAAAGAGGAAACAAAAGAAAAAAGAAAAGTGATGCATGGGGGTTACTTCTTTAATTAAGATTCAGCATAGGCGCCAAATCACTAAACATTATGTCTCATTCTGTAGCAAATATGGCAAAGCTTGTGCATCAACAAAAAATCTTGTCCATTCTAATCAAGCACCTCACTAATTGGGAAAAACCATAACACTAATTATGATGCTTTTTTTTTTTAATTTTATTTGGCTGGGGTATGTTGCTCAAACATGAGAATTCATGAAGAGAAAAGCAACTCCATTAATTCTCATTGGTTGTATATTCTGAAAATAAATTTTTGTTCTCAAAGTCACACAATGACACATGCTAATTTTAAATATTAAAAAAAAAAAAAGTAGAAAATATATATTCATGACAAAATGTTATTGAGAAATTTTTAATTATTTATTTAAATTTCTTGAAAATACTCCCTACGTCCCACTAAGATAGACCGAGTTTGACAAAACTTGCAATTTAATAAAAATCATCATTACGTTGACTTCTCATTTATTGAACTTCATATTTCCAAAAGTACCATATCTTATTTGTTGTTGGGTTTTGTATTGAAAGTAATTATTGAAATAGCAAAGGGTATTATAGGAAAGTTCAAGAAAGTTATGATTTGATTTTTCAAAATAGACAAACATTTTTGAACCCAAAAAAAATTGCCAAAATGGCTTATCTTTGTGGGGCAGATGGAGTAACTCATTTTTGAGAGAACAAAAAAAAATAATGTTCTCAATTTCTATTTTTTTTGTTTTCTCTTTAGGAAACATAACACCATTGAAAATAACAAACTCTTAAAATTTCTTACTCCTTTCGTCTCACAAAGGTAGATTAAGTTTAACAAAATACACCGTTTAAGAAAAGTCAGCATTACCTTGATTGTCATTTATTAAACGTCATCTTTCCAAAAATACCTTCTCTTACTTCGTATTGGGTTATGCCAGAGTGATTGTTGAAATAAAAAAGAATAATATAATAAAATTCAAAAAAATTATGATTTGATATTTCAAAATAGACAAACATTTTGAGATACAAAAAGTGACAAAAAAACCCATCTTTATAAGATGGAAGGAGTACTATTTTATGAAGACTAGCTTGTTCCGGAAAATAGTTGTTGTAGTACAAAACATGTCAGTTGCTTTCGTTCAGACATGTTAAAGCCTTCAACCTACTTCTTTAATAAATTATTTTCTTTAAGTGTATATAAACTTAAGAATATGTAGTCGCCACATTTAATTAAGGCCGGTGTAGACCCCAAACTTACTTTTTCTTACCATACATGACTAAATTATTATTCGAGAAAAGAACAGAACAAACAAAATGAATGAATTGAGTTAGTTCAAAAGATACCCACTAGTCCTCAACCCTCCAATTGGTTCTCAGGTTGCATGCATGAAAAAAAAGAACATTTTCCTTTCATTTCTCTCCATAAACAATATTAATAATTGGATTATATATCATACAATTTCTCTTTATTTACAACAGTAGAAATTAAGAAGAAAGTGGGAAACCCCACCCCCCACCCTTTCTTCTTCTTCTTCTTCTTTCTTTCTTTCTTTCTTTTTCCTATTTTGGTTATACCAAAAGGGTTACAGCCCAGGAGCCGAAACTCTAGAAAATCATCTAAAAACCACCATATACAAACGAAGTCCATAAGGAGGACAGTCTAAAACAACAAGATTATATTGGTGCAAATATTTAGAAAAATAAAATAAAATAAGCAGCTTCTGGCTTCTGGCTAGCTAGCTAGCTAGCCTCACCATCTTCAATCTTGGGGACGGCCGGCGAGGATCGTACATTGCTGGTCGGATCATCAGCCACTTCACCATCTAGCTTGGCGCTCAAAATTTTTGTTAGGGATCGACAACCGGTGCATGCCATCTTTTTCTTCATTTTTACTTCTGTAATGTATACAATTAATGATACTCCTCTCTACAACAAAAGAACTACTGACTCCAATCTCTGGATGTTACAATAAAACTGACCCCTCCAAGGTCTATAGTTTCAATATATACCAATATTGCACTTCAATATTTCATGCATGCACCTCATATATGTACGTATATTCCTAGACACGAACACGGCAGACTGGGCAAGTGTGCATTTGCAGTAGCCACCGGTCTATACAACGCTGATGAAAAACATTGTTGCACTTGCACCTCAGAATTCGACAAAACTCGCCGTCCTTGAAATCCTCCAAACAAATGGCACACTCCGTCGAGTGGTTCATCCTCTTGTCATATTCCACAGGTGGTGGGAGTTTGCTTATGACCGGGTGCAGCCCTTGCACGATCCCCCAATATATTTCAATGTTGTTTGGGTGAACTCGTTCCAAATATCGAGGATCGAAAATGGACATGCGAGGATTGGGTCGTCCATTACCTCTTTCGGGGTCGCTGTCGATCTGAAACTGAGGATGGTATGGGAAGAACTGTCTAAAGCAAAAATTTGAAAGCCAGTTGAAGAAAGCAGCAAGTATGATGACAATTAATAGAATTATGAACCATGCAATGGCTGTACAAACTACGGTGCTTATCATCATCTTCTTGTTGTTTTTCTTTTCCTCTATAAAAGTATACGAGAGAGAGAGAGAGAGAGAGAGAGAGAGAGAGAGAGAGAGAGAGAGAGAGAGAGAGAGAGAGAGAGCAGAGAGCAGAGGTGCATGACATCCCTGCAAAGGTTTTTGATGACTTTGGGTTTTGGTTATTAGTTGTAACAATGTAGGAGTTGGATATGGACGTGGTAGGTGGAGGTCTCGTGATTTTGTTATGTAGTAACAAATTTAAGTGCCAAGTGGTAGGTGGAGGGACAGAGTACATGCATTACCCCCATTTCATAGTATTTTATTTTTCCTTTTTTGATAGCTACATTTCTCTATCTATATTCCTGTTTTGGTATTTTCCATCTTCTTTAGGGTGCGTTTGGTTCATGGAATGGGAATATTGTGATTCTGGGATTGGGCATTACTTGGGAACAAGAATGTTTATATATATACATACATATTCTGACGTTTGGTTCGCAGTAATGGAAAGTAAGATTTCCTCTGAACATTCTCACTCTTATGTTTGTTTGGGGTTAAGAAACTAACTCCCATTGGAGTAAATTGCATTAATACCCTTACTTTACTAAAAGCGGATCAGATCTACAAACCAAGGCATGCCCATGTCTCTCGATCTACAAAGAAGATCAACTCTTCTTCTTGTCCACCATCCACTGTCACAATCGGATCTACTTGCAAAATACTCATCAATTTCTGTGACATAACTTCGTCAAAAGAATCAATATACTCATCAATTTCTGCAAAATACTCATCAATTTATTTGTTGATGAGCATATATCCCTATAATGTAGAAAGCGGTGGCAAACAAACATATCACCATCTGAATCTCCATCACCAACAGCGTTGATCGAATACGGCATGAACTGTTGCTTCACAAGGAGGAAAGCGAAGCTCGCCATGAAAGCCAGCTGGGTGGCAATGATCAAGGCGTCACGTGGAAACAGGGAAATGCGCCTATGTTGTAGGCATAGAGGTAGTCATCAAACCCCATCCACCGCTTCACTTCTCTCTAATCCGCCGGCATCCTCTTCCTCCTCCTCTTCGAAACTACCTCCCTCCTCCCCTTCCCCTTCCGATCTCTTCTTCACCCTCACCTCCGCCCTCTTCCTCCTCTACTACTCTCCCTCATCAGTGACATCTTTGGAGTTGTGCTTCCACCATGGCTGTCGATTCGTTCTCCCTCGTTGGCGATGTCACTTGATTGTGCCTCCACCATAGCTGCCATAGGATGTGGGTTCATGTTTTTGGGATTGAGGGAAGGGACATAGAAGGAATAAATTGTTATTGTTTGTAAGAGTTAAGGGCACGCTCGTCATTATGTTTTATTATAAAAGCCATTTTCGGTAATCCAAATACAAACCCGCATTGGATGTGTCATTGGCTTTCCCCCATTTTGTGGGAATCTCATCCCTCCAGTAATGTATGTTTCTCGATCATATTGTCGAATCAAACATGGTAATCTAGAATAATTCGCTTTTTTCGGGAATGATACCCATGATCCAAACACTGCCTTAATTTAAGTTACTAGTATAATCCCACAAAAAACATAACTTCCATAAAAACTAATAGAAGTAAGGTAAACAAGGGTCGCAAATCTTTTAGAACGCTCTATTAATCCCTGCATGCACATGTAGTCCTACACCCACAATTGATATTACTAGGATAAATCCATGGAGGTGATCCCAAGGAGAGACAATTCAAATTCAGAAAAACTTAAGGTTAAAAATAAAAAAATCATTTTACTGTCATTCAAATTTTGTTAACATATCACTGCTGTCACTTTCACTATTCAAAAATCTTTACAAGTAATGATCAAATCAGAAGGGGCGAGGGAAAAGAGAGGAGTGAGAAAGAACGAGATTTTGTGAGGTAATGAGAGAAAGGCAATAGAATTGGACGCAATCTCTTTGTAACTTGTAACTTCGTTAGTTCGTAACCCTAGAATGTAAAGGGAATTCTTGGGTGTGTGCCTCTCTACCATAAATCTAAGATGCATGCAAGAAGTCACCAATAATTAAACGACATGTAATGTTTCGATATAAAAAAAAGGGGGAATTTTAGATTGGTTGGACTATAGAAAAATAATTACAATTCAATACAAATTACTACTAACTTCCAAGCAAATGACTATTAACTTAACTAGAATGGCTACTAACTGTAATTATTTTCCCATTACCGAACCAATCTAAAATTCCCCCAAAAATGTTTTATACGGATTGGTCAGGTTATTGCTTGGTCTCTCTGCCCAAGACTCAACCTGAATTGAGGTTAGTTCGGGAGCAACCCAAACCCAACACTATGTACAAAAACTGTTGCCTAGGCCCACCGAAATTTTGGGTTGGACTCTGGTTGGGCAAGTTGAGCTCACCCAAGTTGCACCCCCAACTAATAGGTCCAAGCCTCCATAACATGCAATATGCAATGGTCCGTGCTATCATCACTTATCCGCAATGGGATAACCAAGGCGGACACCACACATCGTTGGAAGATCCTCAACGCGAGAAGGAATCAACGTTCCCATTGAGTTCACCATGTTCTGAATGCAGTGACCGATTCTCTGTCGACAGCCCTTTGAGTTCGCGATCAAATTCATGTCCTTAAGTTGGTCACAACAATTCCGCGAAGGAAACGAGTCATACCCAAATAAGAACTCAGTGCATTGAAGAAAGTCCCACACCACATCCCTGCAGTTGGGGTCTGATGGGTCGTCCGATGTTGGCTGAGCAATGACTGACCCAAGAACAAGAAGGAAAAATGTTTGGCACACAAGAGGCCGGGCGAGCCATCGATCGTTGTTGGTCTGTGTGAAATTAGGCTATGTATCTTTAGTGTCATTGATGCCTGTGGGGATGTGCCTCATATACAGTTCTTAGATTTCTCTTTAGTGGCCAGAAAACCAGTAAGGTAGTTGGCTTCATAAACATGCACACATCATGCTCCAAGAAATATGGAATATATTGGGGAATTTCCTGCTGCCAAACACATCCCATGGTTTCCATATGAATAGGAAGCATGTCATTTATTGAACTATTAAACATGCAAATGTACCAAGTAGATGCCAAAAACTTTATACATTATACATTTTTTTTAATCAAATAAAAAGGTTTACAAAATTTTATTTAGCTTCCTAATTGAAAATAAATATGTTGCGTTAGGAAGTTTTGCTAATTGTGAAGGATTTTAGTTAACCCACATTTGACTCAATAAGAAATGAGGTTGGACCCCGGCAAATGCATCTGAAACGGTCAAAGCTTGGTTAGCATTTTTAAATTACCCTTAAATTTTTCCTCTCTTTTTTTTTCCTCTAATTTTTTTATAATAATTTTCATTTTAAAAATATAAAAATTGTATGAGTGTTTGGAAAGAAAGCATGCTTTGATGCCATGCGTTTTAGAAGTGGATTTGGTGTATTTAGTCATTTTAAATGTATCGTGAAGTTACCGTGCGATGAGCGACACGTGGAAAGAGTTGAGATTGGAGGGCTGAAATTGGAGACAATCATTTCATGCCCAACCAATCTTAGCCCTTCAATCTTAACTCTCTCTACGTGTCATTCTTCGTACGGTAATTTTATGGTGCATTTAAAGTGACTAAATGTACTAAATCCAAATCCATACGTTCCATGGTTAAGACAGTGAACTTGGGGAGACAGGCCAGAAAAAACAAAAAACCGAAGTTGTCTTTATAATCCCTACAAACGCTGTCGTTTGTAGTTAAACGACACTGTCCCGCATCGTTACGACCCATCTCTTATAGCCGTTAGAAACACCGACTATCCCAAGAGTCGTCATATAAGGCCGTTGGCCCTTCGGCTCCCAATTTTAAAAAAATTCGACCGTTGGAGATCTCAACGTTTATACTTTTCTCCCTACTCCCCTCTCCGGCACTCTCCATATCTCTCATTTACATCATCAAATATTCTCTTCATTTCCTCAGGAGAAAAAAAAAGAAGGGGCCGACGACTGATAATACTGTGTGTCCATCTTCCTCTAAACTTTCTCTATCTATATTCTACTTTCTCTCTCTAGAATGGCTGTGGTGGACGATACAAGCGCCGCCATAATGATCGACGAGGCCTACGAGTTCTCTGCGCCTCGATTCTTCGACTTCATCAGCGGTGAGTCCGAGGAGGACAAGCACCGAGCAGAGCTCTGGTTCGAGTCCACTCTCAGCTACGCTCCTTCCCGTACGCTTCTCTCTCTCCCCTCTCTCTCTCTCTCTCTCTCCAAATCTTATATTCTTCTCTGCAATTTCATTCGGGTGAATGAACATTTCAAAATGTAAGTTTCTCTGGTTCTTTCAAGAAAAGAGACACCTTTTTTGTTTGGTTGGAGGGAATGGAGGGAAATGGAAGAAATGAAATTGAAAATTTGAAGTATGGATTGTTCATTAAAAGGGCTTGAGGAAACCCAGAAAGCTTTAAGTAATTAGTGTGTATGTTTCTTTAGGAATTAGGGTTTTCCTATTGTTTAAAAAAAGAAAAAAGGGAAAAGAGTTTGGATACGTTTGGTTGCGGAGAAAGTGGAGGAAATGAGAAGAAAATGAATTCGAGAGAGAGACCAATTGAGTAGAATAAAGTGCAACTATTTGGCTTAGACCGCTATCCAGTACACTCCTTCCTGTACGTTTCTTACTATTAACCTCTTTGGGGTTTTTAAGGCTCTGTTTGGTTTTGTCGGGAATTATGAAGGAAAAGAAAGGAAGATGATTGGAAATGCTCACTTTGTTAAGCTTTTCATTTTCTTTTGCTTTGTCCTTCTAAGATACAAATGGAGGCTTAGGGTTTCAATTTTTTTCTCTTTTTCAAGAATTCGAAAATGGCAAATTATAGTTGAGTGTATGTTCTTTCTTTAAGTATTAGGGTTTCTTCAAGAACGGGGTTAGGGTTTGTTTGGTTGCTGAATAAATGGAGGAAAAGAAAAGAAGATCGTAATCTGGATTATAAAAATTTCATTTTTCAGGGCCTGGGAAAGCAAAAAAACCACTCTTAGCTACGCTCTTACCCATATGTTCTCCTTGCGCTAGGGTTCCTTTATTTTTCTTTCTCCAAGAAAGTAGTTAGGATCCGTTTGGTTCCTGAGAAAATGAAGAGATGAGAAAAATATGAAATTTGAAGTGTAATTGCGTATCTTTATCAGGGTGTTGGTGTTTCCCTGTTTTCCTTTTTATTTTCTTTCCAGAACAGAGTTAGGGCCCAATTTGGTTGCCGAGAGAAAATGAGAGAAAAGAAAAGAAATTTAGAGTTTTGAACTATAAAAATTCTCACTTTTCAGGACTTAGGAAGCCAGAAACCCTAAATAACTATAATAAAACAACAGAAAAAATTAGACTCAAGGTTTCGCTTTCTTTTGTTTTCCTCCGTTTAATTTCTTGGCTACCAAACAGGTTACATAGGTGAAATTTGTGTACCAATAGTCAAGAAAACGATTTCTTGTTTCCCCTTCTCTTTGTTGAATGCTGATTGTCTTTTGGATTATAATGGTTTTGATTCTGTTCTTGAATGTTGCTGGATTTTTCGTTGTCTCAGTGAATTTAATTGCTTGTGCTCCTTTGTTTTGAAGAGTCATATTGGATAACTTGCTTGTTTATTGCCATTTTTCATAGTTTGATCTTGGATTTCCAAATTGATTATGCAGCTTTTATGCCTAGAATCAAGACTGGTAGATCTGTTGTGGTTGAGAGCTTATGCGACTTTAGTGAAGCAGAGCCATTGCAAAAGGTCATGATCCTATATGTAGTTCTTATTTCTTCTATGGTAGAATGTTGATTCAACTAATTTCCTGATTGATCAATTGTATGAGAGACTGTAACTAACTGTAATTTTGCTGACTTTAAACATTGTAACAGGCTCCAGAATCATCAGATTCAACATCTACTGGTTGTCCCTCAGAAGCGAAGCCTCAGTCGGAGTTCATGCCTGCTGAAATCAAGGAAGGAGAGGAAGCAACCAACATTATTGAGGCCAAAGAAAAAAGTAATATAAACCTTGTCAATATGGTATGCAGTTTGGAACTTTCATCATTTATGAAAAAACTCATCCTCGTTAAAAGTAGAAGCCTATTTTTTTATTGTTGGTTTCTAGGTTTTCTCATAATTCAAGACCCTTTCAGGTTCCTGATGATAAGAGAACTCATGAATTAAAGGAGGGTGTATGCACTGAAGAAAATGGAAGGTTTGCTTGTGTTCTACGTTAGCCTTGTTTACATTAACTATTTAAAAAGAGTCAGATGTGTCAATACTTCAATTCTTGTCTTCAATTTGAGTTCCTCTTCTGTTGATCTCAGTGTTTTGAATGGAAGCACTTCTTCTACTGTGAGCACTGAACCGGCAAATGCTAAGGAGACCTCCAATGTCCAAGCTTGTACCCCTAAACCACTGATGATTTCTCAGAAGGGTGGCAAGCTAACATCAGATTCAAAGAAGCAGCAGACTGCTAAAAAGATAGCTAGTTTGGTTAGAAACCCATCAGCCCTGAAGTCGAAAAACAAGTCCCAGTTATCGCAAGTCAAAGGCAGCATAAAACCAACTAGTGTGAAGAGGTCAGTAGATATAATTAAATCTTTTCTGTGGTTTGGCTGTTTGTGTCGAAATCTGTTTGTTTTTTAACGTTCTTATTGAGCATCGTTGGCTATAACTTACAGAGACACGAATGTGAAAAACACTGTTGGGACTCTAAATTTTGCTCAAGAGAACCAAGCTATTAAGCGGCAGAAGCTGGAAGGAGGAAAAGCTAGACAGGTAACTGTTACTGTTGCTCTTCTTCTCTCTTTAATCATCATTGTCCGTCTTACCTGAAATGTTATCTTCCCCCCTCAAAATCACAGATTCTTAATGTCAAACCCCAAAATTTGCCCCACAAATCAAGACCGGGTCTTATCAGTGGCAGTTCCAACTTGCACTCAACTGCAAATACTCGCAAAGAGGACAGAAAGGTTTTGTTGTGTTTACCAAAATTTTCCATTGTCTAACTCTTAACAATTGCAAAATGTTAGCTGGATTAGGAACCTGACCTTTTGATCTTCTCTTTCACATTAAAGGTTTATGTTCGGGAACCAGCAGCTCCATTTGTTTCAATGGCAGAAATGATGAAAAAGTTTCAATCAAATACAAGAGAGTTATCTCTGCCTCGCGTCAATGGTTCTCTTTCACATGTAAATTAATTGAGTCCTAATCTTTCGAGCCTAATCTTTTGTGTCAACGGTTCTCAATTCC
This sequence comes from Liquidambar formosana, assembly GCA_039720395.1. Lineage (NCBI taxonomy): Eukaryota > Viridiplantae > Streptophyta > Magnoliopsida > Saxifragales > Altingiaceae > Liquidambar > Liquidambar formosana. Next base: position 11,768,050 of record CM077824.1, on the reverse strand, counting down.
TTACATCTCCTTTCTTTTTTCCCCAGGGTGATGCTGCTTCTATGATCCAGAGGAAGCCTAGACTCACCTTGACACATCCCAAGGAGCCCGAATTAGAAACAGCTCAACGGGTTCGCTCTGTCAGAGTTAAGAGTACTGCAGAGCTTGAGGAAGAGATGATGGCTAAAATTCCAAAGTTCAAGGCTCGACCTGTGAACAAGAAGGTGCTCATTATTTTAAATGACCATGGTCTAATACATGGTCTATATATATTGCACTTACTCAATTGGTCCTTTGTTTGTTACAGATTCTAGAAGCTCCAACATTACCTGCATTACCGAGAAGTATGCCCCAGCAACCAGAATTTCAGGTAAATTATAATCTGGATGGATGATGGTGGGAAAGAAATGCAAGATTATTGTCCCAGTTACAGCTAAACTGATACTGTCTTAATTGCTGCAGGAATTTCATTTGGAGACAATGGTAAGGGCTAATCAGAATGCAGAAACATCTACAGTAGCTTCAACAGAATCTGCCCGTCAGGTTTAGAAAGCTTTATCCCAAAAATTAAATTATTATTTGTCCTTTCATAACCATTTCAGTTTATTTACTGCATAAAATTTATTTTTGTTATCCAACAGAATCATCAGTGGAAACCTCATCATCTTACTGAACCTAAAACCCCCCTTCTTCAAACATCACTGAGGGCCCGTCCACCCAGGGTGAAAAGTTCTTTTGAACTTGAGCTGGAGGAACTTGAAAAGGTTCCGAAATTCAGGGCAAAGCCTTTGAATAAAAGGGTAAAATTCCACCTTTTAATGGCTAATTATAATAGCAACATTGCCACTTTAGTTTCTAATTTTTTTTTCTCATGTCATCTTTTGTAGATTTTTGAAAGTAAAGGGGATTTGGGGATGTTCTGCAACACAAAGAAGCGCGTAACTAAACCTCAAGAATTTCATTTCGCAACGGACGAGAGGATTCCACCACCAGTCGCTGTTTTTGATTTATTTGACAAGGTTGCTATTAGAGTGGAGAGCTCTTTGATTTTACTCTTAGTACTAGCTAAAATGTTTTGCAGTGACAGTTTCTCACCATTTACCATGTATATTTCAGCTTTCTTTGAATTCAGAACCTCGCCATGAGAATCACCAGCTTCCAAGAATCACAACCCCCAACCCATTCCATCTCTGCACAGAGGTAACTTTCTTGGGTTAATTGGACAAAAACTATAAAAGTTGAGTAAGCAGTTCTGTTTATACTGATTTTCCTGTGCTGTGGCTTTTGATGAAATTAGGAAAGAGGGGCAGAGAAAGAGAGGAAATTTGTGATGGAAGTTATCCAGAAACAGTTAGATGATGAGAGAGCTAGGATACCCAAGGCTAATCCATATCCTTACACCACTGATTATCCTGTGGTACAAAAATTTACTAATTGATTCTTGTTTAAATTATGAGCATTCTCAATGACCGTGGTATGACGATTATGATTACTTCTTATGCAGATTCCACCAAAGCCAGAACCCAAACAGTGCACCAAGGCAGAACCTTTTCAATTGGAGAGTCTCACAAGGCATGAAGAGGAAATGCAGAGGGAGATGGAAGAAAGGCAGAGGATGGAGAGAGAAGAGGCTGAGAAGAGGATTTTTAAGGCACAGCCAGTTTTGAAAGAGTAAGCAGCTCTTGAGGACATTGACCAGGGAATTACATCTATTTTGCTTCAGTGAAGTATAAGTGAATTATTTTTTTCATTGCTGTGTTCTTTGCAGGGACCCAATTCCAGTTCCTGAGAAAGTACGTAAACCCCTCACAGAGGTTCAGGAATTCAATCTCCACGTAGATCATCGTGCAGTGGATAGAGCAGAATTTGATAAAAAGGTTAAAATTAACTGTTGAGGCCTTCCCTAACTATTCTTCAATTGAAAAGTGTGGTTTCCAATACTCATATAAAGTTGGTTTTACAGATAAAGGAGAAAGAAATGATGTATAAGAGATACAGAGAAGAGAGCGAGGCTGAAAAGATGGTATGTATCGACGTGCTTAAATATTTATAGTACTGACTTTTTGTAGTTGTATTACTACACAATATTTTTTTAACTCGTTCTATATATGCAGATGGAGGAAGAGAAGGCGTTGAAACAGATGAGGAGGACCATGGTTCCCCATGCAAGACCAGTGCCCAAATTTGACCATCCTTTCTTCCCTCAGAAGTATGGAAAACCAAATCTCATCTTGTGTTTTTTAGCCCCTTTTTATTAATGGGGTTTTGAGTAATTGATGAGAAGTGTGTGTGCATGTTTTATTTATGACAGGTCTTCTAAGGAGACAACAAAACCGAAGTCCCCACATTTGCGTGTGCTCCAAAGGAAAGAAAAACGTAGAATAGGAATGACTGCAACTTCCAGTGCCGCTGCTCATATGAGATGATTGTAGTGTAATTGGTTTGTGTGTTATGGGCAGTGGGCTGTTCAAGAACTCTTGAACCCCTATAGTTTAGGGCTGTGTACGAGTTTTTCATGTAATCCATTTTCTCTCACCAAATATAGTTTAGGGGGGGCTGTGTACGAGTTTCATGTAATCCATTTTCTCTCACCAAATATAGTTCATTTTCTTTTGAAGCCATTCATTCAGATAATTACTTCATGTAAAGAAGCTCTACTTTGAAATCAAAACCTTGAATAAATGACTTTCCTTTTGTCTTCCTTCCTAGCTGGCTGGGGGTGGTGTGGTTATGGTTTTGGCTCACATATATAAGGAAAAAGCAAGATTAAGCTGACATTTTCATGTTCTCTGTAGTGAATTTTTCCTCCTTTTTTTTTTTTTTTTTTTTGAGTGGTGGGTTCAACATACTGGAATGTCGCTTGGTCTTTAGCTTTCTCTCTAAACTCCCACTTTTGAAACTTGGTCTTTAGCTTTCTCTCTAAACCACCCCCCCCTTCTGAAACTTGGGAAATCCTTCAAAATTTTCAAATTTATTGCACTACCCTTGGCACCTGAGGCAAAATAATTATTTCTTTTAAAGCAAAAGCTGAAAAAAAAAAAAAATGATGGCGTGGAGAGTAACAACTCTTTAAAAATAAAATTAATACATAATGTTTATGTTTTGTGTTCATCATTGACCAAAAACCATCCTGCAACATTTTCAAATATATCAATTGCACCATTGGCACCTAGGGTAAAATAATTTATTTTTTTTTAAAGAAAAAGAATAAAGGAAGAAAAAAAGGAGAATAACAACTCTTTAAAAATAAAATTAAGAATACCAAATTGTTAATGTTTTGTGTTCATCATCGATAAAAAACCATCCTGCATTTTTTCTCTCGAGCATATTTACATACACAGTCCCACTCTCCCAAGATGGCCAATTTTCCATATAATGCTGATCTTGTAAACTCACTGCAAATTTGCTAAGTAGTTTCCTTCTGTCGATACGCTAGAATCTGAAATAGCACAAAGGGAAAAAAGTAGATAATGTTACACATCATACAAAACGAATTCATGGTTAAACCACTAATGCAACTGAAATCATTCCATTTTATACTCAACATTTTGAGGCAATCAAGGCACAATTTATCATTCAACTATGTTATACGGACTTGGGTACATGTGCTGGGTGTGGTGCTGGGTGTGGATAACACAAGTACCCATCCTTCTGGCAATCAAGGCACAATTTTTGCCAGGTCCAGATTCGTCTACTTTCCAATGATTTTTCACTATTTTGAAGTGTTCAATAGGAGTACCCATACCCATACCCATGCCACATGTGTCTAACACGAGTGTCCAACAAATCCTAAAGTGTCCATGTAACATAGTCCTTCAGAATGGAGTCATAATTCCTTTCCAAAACAAAACAAGACAAAACCTAATCAATGACGTTTCTCGAATAGTTCAAATTTTGACGAGGAGCTTAGTATGCAAAAAATGTCTCGTTAGTTAAAATTTGGGTCATACAGGACTGCCACATTCAGTGACTAAGGGTGTTTCTCCATGCAAAGCTCCCATCTAATTAAATTCTTTCTTGAGATCATAAAATAGGGAAAGAACTCATTTAAACTCATCGATACAAATAAATGCAAACTTACTAAATCGTTTCTACTGGGAGTGCAGTTAGCTTTAAGCCCAGCCAGAGTTTCTTGCCCTTCCAAAATTTGCAGGTCATCTTTGCATGAATCAACCATCAGGGGCAAGGGATTTGGATCATTCATTGAGCTTGAAGGGCAGAGGGCAGGCTGATCATCCTTGGTATTGTAGCTCCCTTTGACCACCAATATTTCAACTTCTTCAGCTCGCAAAGGTGTCTTGACAGCAACATACTGTGGGCAATGTATACATTATATGCACAATTTTTCTAAAGTTAGAAAAGCATCACAAATGTGGGGGAAAATAACCAAGCATAAGGTTAAGATAAGGCTTTATATGCTTAAAAGAAAATAAAGAAGAGCAGTATATCAGCACTGTCATATGAGAACGCATCTGGACCTGGCAATGGTCAGGATTGGGCAGAATCAGATCAAGGCAAAATTTTGTTAGGTCTAAAACTTCCCAACACAGACTGAACCCGTCAACCCATTCATGTTAGAGAGAAGGAAAATTAAACATCATGTGTATCAAAAATGTTTCAGAGAATATTTGGAACATCATTAAAAATTAAAAGTGCAGTTGCGTTTGGGTCAAATTGAAGACAGAGACAAACTTATACCCATGTATCCGAGGCAGGCCAGCTCTACACATATCCTTATGTTGCTAATGATGGCATGCTATAACTATTGCAATAATGCATTATGAGTAGTGAATGGAGCATGTCTAAGCAGCTTCACTAAGACATTTTATTGCATGACTAAAAGAAGGCACATTCCTTTTATTTTCAAAAATTATATTCTCACATTCCAAGATTACGATAGTTTCTGGTAACCATATCCCAAATTGACTTCCTATAGCTAACAAGTCTAAGAGTAAGGTGGTGGGTGAGAAATCTCACTTCACACAGGTGTTTTACTGACAAAGTCGGCCGGCAGCAAAGGTGCAGCTGCTGCAAACTTGTTGCACTTTGTTTGTCCAAAGAAATAAGCGTGAGATGAACATCCAACTGCAACAAAGGAAATGATTTTATTGCAGAGGAATCAGATAATGCATCTCAGGGAAATTCCAGAACCAGACAAGAAATTATTGCACCACCCCTTAGAACTACTTTTTCAGCAAACAAAACTCCAAAGGTGACATATACTGTTAACCCCTGTGTGATCAAATCATGGTCCAAAAAATAATCAGACAGTATTTTTCCATACCTCATCATCATTTTCCTCTAAGCTCCGGAGATAATCAACCAACTTGGATAAGCGGGTGGTCCGGGAAATCTTATTGGAACCATTGACGCTGCCATGTCGCGTGTGACTCCGAGCTCCACCCCCACCCCAGGCAAGAATTTCTGGGTTCCACACAACCCCAGGAGAAATACCTCTGCTTTCTCTGCTTGCTTCTAAATCATTTTCAATGCATCCACCGTCTGAATTGGCAGCTGATGATGAAGCCTGAGAGGGCCGATTTCGTCCCCGTCTCCTATACCTTCTACGCTTGACTTCTGTACAGCGTTCATCTGCGGAAGATGAATCTTTGCCTCCATCATTATCATTTTCATCCTCATTGTCATCAGATCCTTGAAGTTCACTCCCTGTGTGGTTGCGTCTCCTTCTTGGATGAGCATTCCTATTATTGCGCTGTGATCTCGGCATAAAGGAACCTGCTGTATTTTTAGCTGGAGTGCGTTTTTTAACAAGTGCTTCTGATTGTCGTTGAAAAATTTGGGCAATTGATGCTTGAATCTGTTCAACAAAGTCGCAAAAAAACAAACCAGAAACCAGAAGGATATACACGGTTATGCACTAATGCACCTTATCTTGGAACGACAGAGAGTTCAAACATGAGATGGACATGAAGTATTATTATTATTATTATTATTATTATTATTATTTTTGTTTTCCATACTGTTTGAATATGAATGTACAGGTCCATTAAGAATTGAGTCATTAAAAACCAATAAATAAAAAAAAAAAAAAAAAAGAAGACAAATCTAACAAACAAATATACATAATATAATTTAATAAACAGGTCTGTGCAAATTAATAAGAATAATGTCACCAGAAATGAGAATAAAAGTCTAAACTTGAAATCCTAGGTATGGATAATCCCAGATATGATGTTACAGATGCAAAAAAAGTAGACACATTTGACCACCACACAAAGTTGACATTATACCTATGAAGCACAGATACAGGATGAGGATAAGATGCAATACAGATATGCCGATTTGGAAATTCTCAAAAAAAATGTAGGATACGATATGACAAGGATATGTTGTAAATAAATATATTAATATTAATATTTGATCTAAAACATTAATAATAAACATTAAAAAAAAAAATTGAAACATCTACAAAATTAATTAATATACAAGAATAAATGTACAAAGAACATACCCATAAGCATCAAACATGTTCATCATTCATAAAAATAAAAAATAAAAAATAAAAAATAAAATAAAAACCAGAATGACATAACATTACAAAATAGTCATTTAGTTCTATTACTCTACAATAGTTGTCCTAGAGAAAGAGAGAGTGGGAAGAGAACAAAGATGAGAGAACTAAAATGGGTTTATTGTTTTAATTGAAGTATGAATATTATGTATTTTTAAATTTACCCCCGTTTATTTAAAAATAATAATTACAAACTAATCCTAAAGGAATCCCAAACGTATCCGAGATGTATTCGATGCATAGAAGCACAAAGCGGAGGTGGCGGCTAGGGCAGGGGCGGAGAAGCGGGAGAACATAGAAGAGTCAAAGGTTTGGGGCGTGTAGGGGAAAATATATATATATATATATATATGTACAGTTACCTCAATATGATATTTTGTGGGATGAAATTCCAGAAAAAGGTGTAAAAAAGTATTCTTTTGAGAAGCCACCCTAATGTAAAGAAAAAGAGAGCATGCTTCTACAATTTTACCTTTTTTCGTTTTTCTTTTCTTGAGGAAGAGAATTGAGTAAACTAAGCATTAATTTGATATGATTTAATAGAAATCCTATTATTATTAAAAACATTTTTCACTTTGGTTAAAGTTGAAAAGAGTTTAGTTTTGGGGTGGAAGGGTCATGTCTTCTCCCCTCCATCAAGGTTCTGTCTTACTTAGAACCGAGATTCTCCCGAAAGAGAATCAAGATTCTTAAAAGGTTCTAACTTAGGAGCGCGGAACCTGTGGTTCCAAAGCAGGGAGCGACACCCTGGAGAGAAGGTTCCTGCTTCTAAGATTCGATGACATGGCAATGTGTGTTATTGTTCCGATTCATACGGAGAGTGTTGGATACGTATCAGGAGTATCCTAAGCGTATCAATATCCGATACAGATCCGTTGGGGTTTTTAAGTATCTATGCTTGATAGCATTATACCATTTTCAATCCCAGAATTCCTAGATTTTTGTGGTTGCAAAATGCCATCTCGAGTATTCCCCTAATATAATGTGAGCTGGAGTAACCAAAGCTTAGATTAAGCCACTGATGATCAGTAAGTGGGAACAACGTTTGCGCCCAAATAAATGATCCAATTGTTGAATCAACTAGGACTTATAATAATTCCTATCAGAAAGAAAAGGAGTCTTGCAGTAAACCACTGCTTCTTTAATAAGTGAGCTATTTTCCTGTGGCTTGTGAGACATTGCAGATATCCAGGGTTTACCCCGGTCCCACAAATGGTCAATGGGGTGGGGTCAAGGGTTCCACATCATCAAAAATATTTAAAAAAATTGGTTACTTTTATCAAGGTTTCACTGAATTTGAAAGTTACCACTTAGTTAGGTTTTATACCAAGGCTCAAACTAATTAATTCCATAGCAACTACCAATTTCACCACCTCCCCCCTAAGGACATATTTTTCAATAAAATAGTGTAAAGTTTCCAACCTAAAAGCCTAAACTTATAGGTGGAAAGCCCAAACGGGTATATAAAGATGTGTTAAACTCAATATTTAATCAATGTGGGATGTGGGACTTCCATCGCCCCTTCACGCGCAAGCCTAACAAGATAAAAACAGGTCTATCACATGGACAACAAAGACAGGCTCACAAATGAAACAACCCAAGAATGACATGCTCTGATACCATGTAAAGTTTCCATCCTAACAACCTAAGCTATTAGGTGGAGGGCCCAAATAGGTATATGAAGCCATATTAAACTTAATATTTAATCGATGTAGGACGTGGGACTTCCCAACACACACACACCCCCCCCCCCCCCCCAAAAGGCCTAACAAGACAATAATAAGCCTGTCACATGAACAACAAAAATGGGGTCACAAACAAAATAGGCATAACAAACACAACAAAAATAACAGGCTCTAAAAAAATGTTAAGTTTCCAACCTAACAGCCTAAGCTTATAAGTGGAAGGGCCTAAACAGGTATATGAAGACATGTTAAACTCAATATTTAGTCGATGTGGGATGCAAGACTACCCAACAAATAGTTTATATGCAATTTGGTCTTTTTATCGGATAACTATGTCTTTGAGCCCAAGGTTGATGTAGTCATCAAACCCCCAAGAGGTCAGAGTTACCACAAGCAAATATAATAATAATGAGGAACGTGTTGCAGTTGTGCTACTAAAACTGGTGCTTGCTTTGATACTCTTCCCAAGCCTGGTTGATCAGAGAGAACTCAGAGTAGTGAACTGATAAATGGTTGGCACAGTAAATATCTAGGACCAGTTGGTCCACGAAAACAGCATGTAGGTCACAAGAAACAGTACTCTTTAGTGTGGCAGAATGGAATTCCCCAGCATTAAGTTAGCAGTACATATGTCTACAAGGATGGTCACAAAAGCCTTCATCATCTTATGGTTTGAAACTTTGAATAAATGAACACCATTAGTGTGGGTGATATCAGGCAGATTCCACATGACCCATATAATTTATTCTAAGCATTGGTGAAGGCATCTGCACTGAAGAATAATCACAGATTCACATGTGCCTGGTGTCTGCAATGCCTGCTTTTCCCAAATTCAGTACCATCCACCCGTAAGGGGAGCAAAGATGAAAGCAGGCAAGCAGTACCCCCCCCCCCCCCCCCAAAAAAAAAAAAAAAAAAAAAAAACCAAAAGAAACAACAACAAAAATAAATGAATACGGGAGGAATAATAAACATAAACAAGAATGCACAGACAACTGCAAGCATGCAAAAATATATGTAACCCTGGATGACTGCATCTGACCTGCTGATTGCGAGTCTTCTCCTCTTCATGAAAAGCCAGTTCCTAAAACCAGATAATCAGCTAACCAGGGCTTGATTTGCAAAAACAATATAAATCACATTCAAAGAAGAAAGTAGTTAGGCCAAGAACCTTATACCTCCTCCTCATACTTATCAATGTCTGGATATAAAGCTGCAATCAGGGTGTCATAGTTTGGATCATCTCTCAAAGAACGTCTACTGGCACAATGTGTGCGGCAAGCAGGACACTCATTGTTCCTGCAACAAAGGTAAGTAATGAATTCGAATTCGTACACATAATGCTATATTAACTTGCAGTCAATAATAAGATTAGCCCAAACCAAGACAGAATGAGGAAAGTGTTATGCAAGTGTTTCACATAACAAAATAAACATAAAGTGAAATGGTTCTGTTACATACCCCAGTCGCATAGATTTGTCAATACAGTCCCTGCAAAAGCGGTGCAGACATTCCATTACAGTTCGAGTTTTCTTAATGATCCCTGTCCTTGCAAAAGATATGATTAATGTTTATATGTTACAAAATGATGAACAATTATGGATATTAAGAAAGGAAATGTAGGCAAAGTAACTTGCTGGTGTATATAATTTATTAGAAAGGTCCCTTATATTTTTTAAGAAAGTCCCTTATATTGCCGATCTGGCATCCATACTACATTGTGATTCCCCAATTAGCTGTGAATTTGAATAAAGAATGAAACTTGGCGAGTGCAGCTCATGTTTGTACATATACTGATCTTTTAGAATGTATCAACTTGGAAGATCCAAATGGCCTGTTTAACTGATATAAACATTGGCTCGGATCCCATAGATACTTCAATTAAACTAGTAAATGATAATGCTATAGCTTCAATCCAATAGATTCTTAACAAATCAAAATTCGCAACTTGTTAGGGCCATTTGTGGCTTTCTAGCTGTAGAAGAATATTTTGTTTAATAATAAACTAGAACTCTGTAGATTTATGAAATCGGTTACCATCCTGAATCACCATCTGAATCACCTGGTTGGTTGTTGGTCAAACACATCTGGTGATACAGATGGTGGGCACTACACAGTTAGCCAAACTTTATTTTTTCTACAAGATTGAAGCACATTCTAGTGACCTAATTTATACTTCCCAATAACCCCTTGGATAGGAATACATAAAAGGGCAAGCTGATTTCATATGTACCTTTCAGTTTTTTACATTGTAATTAGCAAGCATAAGTGATATCCACTTCTGCCAGGGAGCTTGAGTTTATCTTATTTTGCTTCAAAAAGAAACCAAATTGCATTTCAAAAATTGATAACAAGGTGTGCAGGGAGGAAAGAAATGCAATGCATTTGAATTTATATTAAATAGGGTGAAAGCTTCCATACACAAAATTTACAAAAAGAAAGAAATTGATACCATACCTTATAGCTATATAGTATGTGATAAACATGAGGCATCTGATTTTTGCACCTCTATTTGTTTTATTGGTTTAATTATAAAAAATAATAAATATAAATAAATAAAAACACTTGGAAAGGATAAGCTTGTCTATATAGTCATATGATCATATCTAGTGGATAGAGTTGCTAAAATTTACATTTAAAAACTTAAAAGCAGAAAAAAGGATGTTGGCTCTTAATAATAATAATAATAATAAAAGCAAAATAGTACCTAGACATATTGGACATTGCACATCTTTACGAACGTCTGGCAATTCTACATACACAAATCTGCAAGAATTACCAAGATATGTAAATTAGTTCCCCAGCATCAAAAAAATACAAAGTGCAGCATGGTATAAACCCATGTAGATCAACTGATTGATTAGAAGACATCATAAAACAAAGGTTCCTAGAAATAAGAGCACAGGACCTATTCCTTACAGACATAAGATTCGAGCACGGGTAGGAAGCAGCATTTCTAAGTCTCTAATAGACAAAGAAATGAGATATCTTCTTTATTGAATCTAAACTTTTGGATCTTGCAATTCCTTTCACTCTTCCTTTAGTGGCAACTTTCTTATGGTCAACCTTCTATAGTGGATATTCATTGATTTTTTTTTCTGGTCTTGGCATTAAAGCTATATCCTCTGTTACCCAAGTCACCTCCTAATAAATTTGTTGCAAGAAGATTGTCAACAGTTATGGCTTAAAAAATTCTTAAATGATCCTGGAACATTGAAGGATGTCCCCTGAGATCTATAAATGGAATCCCCACTTCAAACTTGGATTGATTGCAATTTCATGGATTTCCTGATCTTTGCTTCCAATCCTTTTTTATTTGGTTCATAGTATCCCCAAAGTTCGGGTTATTGAAAATCCTCTAGCCAAAAAAAGGTAAAATAAAAGAGGAAGAAGAAGAAGAAGAAGGATTTGCCTTCCTTATCCATTTGTAGACCAAACTTGCTAGGATTTTCATTGAGCTTGACTTACTAAAATCTAGACCTCATCGTCGCTCATTCTTTAGAGTTTTGACAAAAAGTAATCTACAGACTACCCTATAATATTGTAAACACTTCTCTAACCAAGAGATCAAAACGAATAGTTAAAATTCCTCCGTCATCATCAATCTGAACCTCAAAACCGTCAGAAGAAAACTTGTTACAAAATCCATCACCACATCTATTTCAAATGGAGCACACAAGGAACCAACAATCAGGACTATTGAGGTGGTACATCAGTCCATGAGTCCACTTCGAAGTCAATGAACCAAGTAGATCAAGCAATGAATGCAGAAGTCGAAATCAACATAGTTAAAAAAATGAAGATCATGCTCAACAGAATCAAGTCCATAATCAGCATCAATAGGGACAAACAGTGCACTGTAGGAGGAAGCATAACTAATGGATGAGGAGTTGGTTTGAGCAAGAAGTGAAGAAGTTGCTGCTACACATCATCCTCCAATAGAGACCCTGATGGTGCAATGCATATATGCCGGATTTATACCAACCAGCGATTGTATTGATAGTGTTGAATGGTGCTGATAAACAGAAAGTTGTAAATATGATAAACATATTACAGCTTCTGTTATCATTACAATGATGATGAAGGTTTAGATAACCACTCGATGAGAAGAAAATTTTCAATTGGAAACACCAAAACTATCTTGATTATAATAGCACTTAAGAATAACACATCAAATTGCGATGAAACAAAGATGTTAGAATACTGTACTGTGTTCACTGATAACCATAAAAAGTTTTGAGACTAACTGGATAATAGATGAAAGAAGGTTTTGGCTAATGTGTTACAAACAGACAGTAGCTTCATTTTACAGTATTAACTAAAAGAACTAGTGGGATTGAGTATTTGACTTTTTCCCACCTGTGATTTCCAGGAACAAAAGAAAAAATGGCATCTTGCATAGGTGTGAGCCCACTCTATATATGGCCAACCAAGGATACAAGTATGTAAAGGGACAATACCAGATGTCAGTAGATCTTATCAAATTACTTAGAAAGTTATTGTAGATTTATCTCTGGACCAGAACAAATCAATTTTTTTGAATAACATGTTGTCTTGCCAAGCCAACATGAGGAGGCCATTATATATTTTCAATTCTTAACATCTGCAAATAAGATTGGAAAAGGTGGTTTTAAAAATAAAAAATAAAAAGAGTTGATACACCCAAAACCATTAAAAGAAAATTGCAGATATGGAAAAGTTCTTAGCAGAGAGAGACTATGATAACCAATAAAGGTCCAGAGATGGCATACTCAAAGCAGCATAATTCCCAGAATACCAATTCATTGCATGGCAACATTTTCAGACAAGTTGGTCACAACCAGAGTGTCAAATTGTCAGAACCAACATCTTCACCAGCCCACCAACAACAATTTCTATACGAAGTCTAATAAATCAATACGAACAGAATGAGCAGCATCTAAACACCATAAAATCTGCAGCTTTTGACAATTCAATAAACATACAGTGACATGCAGCTATCTCGTAGACATTGAATCAAGCAGAACCAACACGTCAACGAGACCACCAAAATCTACCACACCCAAACAAACAAAAAACCAAATATTCCATCAAAAACTATCATCTCCTTTCACGAGATCAAAAAACCAACCACGGTGACACTCTCAAGCCGGCAGCATTAACTAAGTCGAACTTTTCTGATCTTCTACAAACACAGAAACACCTAAAACTGCCAGTTAAAATAAAAGAAAAAAAGAAAAATCTGGCAGTGGGAACGGCCGAACAGGCGAAGCAGAGCCATTTAGTTACTGTTTGGTTAGCATTTCTGGAAACCATTTTTGCTTTTGAAAGCGAGAAAAGTGCGAAAATTAGGAAATTTTTGCTCCTTAAAGCAAGAAAAGTTCTTATGAAAACGGTAACCGAACGATGCCCAACCTAAACACGAATCACGCGGAGCTGAACAATACAGAGAACACGAAAGGAAAGAAAGGTATATATATATATATACGTATATGTATAGAGGGAGAAAGATACATATACACATATACATAGGGAGAGAGAGAGAGAGAGAGAGAGAGAGAGAGAGAGGAGAGGGAAAGTACTCTGGTTTTTCTCCACTGTCAGACGAAGGGCTTCCATCAGAATCTGAGAAAGAGAAACCATTTCTGAATCGATCGTGACCACAACCAATACGAAAAGCAAACAACGAAAAATCAATTTTTTTTCAAGCAAAACAAGGAACAAAGAAAGGCACGTAACCCTCTCCATCTTCAACTTCTTCCTCCTCTACCTCTCCCACTCCTCCTTTTCCTTCTCGTTCGTCGGCCGCCGCCTCCTCTTCTTCTTCATCCTCCTCCTGAGCTTCCCGTTCGAGTCGCGATTGCTTGCGATAGTATTGCAGAGACTCCTCGTCGTCATCGTCGCGATTCTCCGACGAAGCACGCTTCTGTGCCGGCATTGATGCTTCTGCAAAAGCTTCCTCTTCTACGTTTGATAACTGATCAGTGTATATATGTATATATATGTGTATATGTGTATATTAGCTTTGTTTCTCTCTGCCTTCTGATGCGAAGAGAGAGAGAGAGAGAGGAGAAGAAGACGACCAGATGAGAGATTTATAGCTGATTTTATGCTTCTTCTTTTTTATATTTATTTATGGGATTTGTGTATATATATATAAATTTTTTTTTTTTTCGGAAACGGGTGTTGTAGAAAGCAAGAGCACATGTTGGCAAGAGAGACGGCCTTCTGTCTGTGGAGAGGGTTGTTTTCGCCATTTTGCACAGGATGCTGTATTTTTGGATTTAACTGCTCTGTAACTGTAACAATGTAACTTCTTTTATTCCCCTACTTTTTCTTGGAGTGAGCATGATTCAGTGACTGTGGGTAAAAAACGACGGAACATATTTGTTTGGTCAAGCTGTCCAGTCCTGCCTCTTAAGCGTCCCCCACCCCTTTTTTTTTTTTTTTTTTTTTTCAAGCCTATCATTTCGATTCTTTATAATTATTATTTTTTATATGGTCTCACATATAGATTATTAGGATATTAATTTACATTAAAAAGTAAGACTTGAACTACCACTGCTAACTATATTATAAAAAAAAAACCACTTACATGACAATAAGTCATTGTAAAAAAAAGAAAGATCTATTACCAAAAATAAAACTAACGAGAAACATCCAAACACATGAATATATGTTAACAGGAGGATGGCAGGTAAAAACATGTTGATTTAGATTATATTAGCACTCGTATTAGAAATTGAATTTCATGTATTAGTGAATTAAAGAATACATAAAGTCAATGTATGATATAACCCCAAATGTATAATATTGATATAACTTATGTAAATACATTCTTACTTGAGTGATGTCAACAAAAAGAAAAAATACATACCACCCACAAGTTTGCTTGTTCACCTATAGACTAGTTGCCTTATTTGTATAATGTGCTTCTTTTATATACCAAAGGAAAAACGAAGATCCTTTGTGTTGGGAATCATGCCTCCTTTTGTCTTGCCTGTATAATTAGGATCCACCATTTGAAGAAAAAAAACCCAATTGAAATCCACAGAATAGTGTGTCCCATTTCTTAGCATAAAATATATAGAGAGAGAGTGTATCCCTTTAAAAGCATTAAGTGGATGGATATGTGGAAGATGGATTCTTACTCACTTTTGCAACATTGATATGACCTAATCATTTAAAGAAGGCAAATTTAAGGAAGCAGTAAGACCGGCTATAAAATGAGTCAAACTATTCAATTAGGGTCAGAGATAAATATGAGAGAAGTTTTTTTAAGTTTACTCGTATGATAAATAAGTCAAACTCCAATCTATTTTTTCTATCCATTAATTTTTTTAAATCAAGTTCAACTAGATTACTATATAATTTTATAAGTTCATTAATGTTTTAAAAAACTAAACTATTCGAACTCAACTTGATAAAAAGCTTGTTTGAGCTCGCTCGCTCATAGATCAAAAGACCTGAGCTCAAGCTTTATTTAAAGTTCAATTCGTTAAATTAACGAGCTAAACTTAAACGGCCTATTACTCGATCCAGCTTGGCTTGCTTACAATCTTAGGCATATGATCTCCATTCTGATATTTGTGTAAACTTAGAAAAATAAAACTTAAAATAACAGATTAAATTTTGGGTCTGTTTCCAATCGGATTTTGGCCATGACATTTATATCCATGCTCAGTTTTGCGTGCCATTCATGGCGTTGGACGAGGAAACAAAACTGGAACTTACGTACACCAATTTGCCATGGCCAAATATAACTTGGACCCAAATTTTGGACAAGAAATTTGCCTCCAAATCTGACTTTTCCCACATCGATGGAATGGGTAGGACTACAAAACAAGAATTTTCATCGACAGAGCCATTTAGCCATCTGACTTGTCCATGTCAATCGAACGCTTTGGGCTCACAAACGAAAAAATTTCATCGATGGAGCTCTTTTTACTGAGACACCGACGAGAAAAATCCATTTTCAGAGTTGCTTGAACAAGATTGACCTTGTTAAAATGACATGATTTATTCCTGGCCACATACATTGGCTGAATAGGGGGCCTTTCTTCAAACTTCCAATTACTCTTCATCACCCCACTGCTACAAGATTACATGATTTTATACAAATATTTTATTGCTTTTAATAAAGACATTTTTCAATACATACCAAGTTGGAAGTATACTGCACAGCATGAGCCATAAGCTGGCTCAGAAAATGTATGCTGGCATTGCGTTGAGGTTCATGTCTGCACCAAATTCCCAACAAGATTTTTCTGTATGAATTCATGTTGGCCTGGTGTTTGAACTGGGTCAGACAAGAAACCAATGTCAAACAGTTTTGAGTTCTGATCAGACATGTATGCTGGCATGATCGATCGTTGTAATGTTTGAACCTGAGTAGAGCCATGACCTGTCGAAACTTGGTCATTCCCAACTCGAAAAGAAAAAAAAAGACAACCAACCATACAGGATTTATTTGCATCTCAAAGCGCATTAATTTGCAGCAGATGCAATTGGGCAAAAGGTTGCAAACAATAAATTATCTTAGGGTGTACAGTTCATGGAGTTGATAACTGTATGATTTTCAAGTATACGAAGAATGCATCTGACCCAATACGAAAAGGGCAAAAAGGAAAAATGTCAAAACACAAACCTGGTGTGAGCAACTCAGGTTTGCTTGGGGCAAGTTGTCCATTTTGTTGATAGAAATTTCCATCTCAGTTCATTTTTGCCATGTTGCTCTCTTTGCCATCAATCTGCAGTCTGGCACCCTTTTGGATGTTAAACACAAGCCCATTTAAGTAAATCTCAAACTAGCAGCAGCATCTCCGGCCATTTGGGCAGGCTATGCATTATGGAAAAAGAAGTCCATCATCAACATTCAGGAAGAGAACCTGAATCACAGGGCAAAATTTCAACTTGCAGCTCTGCCTCAATGTGGGAACTCGTTGACTCCAGCATACTCAAGTTTTGAGGTATTTCAATCACACGTGTGAGTTTTTTACTTCAACTTCAACATAAATTGAGTTTCAATTCATTAGATAAAGTAGTTGAACACTCATAATGGGTTAATTAGGAAGTACATGAGCTGCAGAATATACGAGCTCTAACTGGCAAAGCCACATAGATTAGACACTACCTACGGCCATAACTAGTAACCCTGGCACAATGCAATGGATGTTATAATGCCGATGGGCTTTCGTGATTGACCTAAATACAAATATTAGTACAACAACAACATCATTATCATTAACATTCAAGGAAGCCTTCGGATGACAGAAGAGAGAGAGCATGCTTGAGGATCTTATCTAATCTGGAAATGTTTGTAACTGGCATTTTCCTGGATGGATATCTGAATTCTCCCCCGATCATCAACCTGCCCACAAACAAGTTCCTTCAACTGAGTGCCCGTCCCCTTGCGGCTTGAGCCTTCTGCATGAGAATCAGCTGAACTTTTCCTTCTCCGTTCATTATGTCCTGCCAAACGCCTGCGACAACTTCGTTTGGCTTCATCAAATTCTGATAGCTCATGGAATCTGCATCATCATTGCTCAATGTCTTTAAAGAGACTAGAAGAGTATATAAGACAGCATAATAATGATATTTCCTTATGAGGGTAAATGATGAATTTAGTAACTTTGTCTGATTTCTCAGAGAGAGTAGGGAGATTTGAATAAATTACAGAACTAGCAACAGAAGTGATGGATTTCATCTTCATGCATAAACTTCTTGCTCAAATTGTAATTGCGTTCGACAAAAATCCAAACCATAATGTGACCCAAAGACACCACATCAACAACCCAAATGAATTATAGTCGTGCTATTTGGACACATAGGCAGAATCATTTGAAAATCAAATCCAGCACTTCTAGTACAAGTTTAATTACCATTATGCAATTTTTCTTATGCAAAAACCAATATCATCCCTAAAATGAACAAATTTTCCACCAATTGTGAAAGGAGTATAAAAGTCTTCTGGTGCAGACCCATATCACCTCTAAATTAAATAAATTACTCATCGATTGTGAAAGGAACTTTCAGTGTTTGATGGAAGACTGTCGATTTATAACAGTTTTTGACTTCCTCCTTTCACCTCCTTGAATTTCTCCTAGTCATTAAAAAGATCTACCCAGAAAGGAAAAGAGGGCAAGAAGAAATCAAGCGGAATTGTGCCAATCAACCATTAGGATAATTAAGTCGTATTTTTAGTCAAGGTACTCAGCCAGGGCTTAAATCCCAAAGGTTTGCTGCACAAATTTTCTTTTGTTAAGTTTGAATTTGACATAAGAGAGAATTTGGGTCTTGATAAAGCTGAATGGCGAAAAAGAAATTTGTGTAACGAGACCAAGTAGTTGGGATATAAGTCCTTGTTGAGTTGATTCGCCATTCAGCTCTATCAAGACCCGAATACTTGGGTTTTCTACACAAATTTTCTTTTGTTTAGTTTGAATTTGACATAAGAGAGGATTTGGGTCTTGATAGAGCTAAATGGCGAAAAAAGAAAATTTGTGCGACAAACCCAAGTAATTAGGATATAATGATTCGCCATTCACTTCTATCAAGGGATATGATAGACCCAAATCCTCTCTTATGTCAAATTCAGATTGCAACCAAGGAAAATGTCGGCAGTAGTTTTTCAGATAAGGAATAGTAAACCATAAGTCAACCATGATATATATTACACTTGAGATTCCTCAATAAACATATACACATACGACGAATGGTGATTTTGAATAGAATGGAGCATCCCAAACCTGCTACATTGCTGACAAAACCGCTGCCGAATTCCACCCACAAGCACAACCTGCGCCTTAGCATGATGCTCACACACCTTATGCCGCCTATGGTACGGCTTGGCGTCCGTCAGATCAGCCGTGCACTTGTCCGCCTGACAACACCGCATCAACCCACCACCACCGGCCGTCCCCTTCTTACTCCCAGACCCACCACCACCACCAATTCCCATCGCCGCTTTCTTCATCTTCTCCTCTTCCGAAAACTTCACCATGTCATCATCATCAACAAAATCATCCTCAGTCTCTTGCAGTACCATCTCTTTCTTCACCTTCTCCTTCGCCATCCTCTTCTTCCCTTCAACTTTGTTTACATCCATGATAAGAAACAAGGAGGTGACTAATGTTGGAAAAAAGGGTGTCTGAAGGGAGAAGGGGGAGGGAGAGGAGTGTGTGTGTATAATGATGAATGGAAATTGGTGTGATGGTTGTGGGGGATGGGGAATTATGGGTGAAAAGGTGAAAAGGGAAGGTGTGGGAGGGGGAGTGGAGGAGATGAGCTTGTTGGTGTGAGGACCACATCCTATACATTTTTTTGTGTTTGTACGTATATAGGTGTGCGGGGTGGTGGTGGTCGTGATGTGAGGAATGTTAAAAAGAAGTCCGTCTGCTGTGGGGGCGCCGCCCCCTCATCCGTCTTGCCATCTGCTCTTCCATAATCTTCTTCCTTTTTCCTCTTTTTTTTTTCCTTTTTTTTCTTTTTTTTTTTATATTTTTTAAGAGGAAAGTTACTATAAGGGGGCTCCCATGAGATGCATAATATTAGTACATTAATTCCAAGGGAATTGGATTTTGTATTATACTAAAATAATCCACATCCTTAAATGAGAGATTAGAGAGATTAGATGGCTTGAATTAAAAGTTAAAAAGGTGTTATTGAAATGACCAAAATGATCTCATTAGACAACTTTTTTAACTTTCAACTCAAGTCATCCAATCTCATTCAAAGGTGTGGATTAGCTTGGCATGATGTTGAATTTTATCAACTCAACACCAAATCCAATTCTAATTTCAAGACATGTGTTATATCATTGAATAAAGAACCACTTAAATGAATCACATACTTTATCAAATTTCATTATAAGACTTCAAGTGATTTGATCATAGTTGGGCCAATAAAAGTTATGCTCTCTCTCTCTTTGAAAATATTTTACTTGAATTTTCTACAAATTTTGACCTATCAATGTAAGCCCATTTTAACATGATTTACAGTAATACAACAGACTTAACATGTTACTGTTGATAATATGGTGTATGTCTTAATCTCTTAGATATGGTGTATGTCTTAATCTCTTAGAAAGCTTATACCAGTGATTGAAAAAACTAAAAGAGTTCATGGGAAAAGGGATGAGGGCAACCCCTTAGCAGCCTTATTTTTTTGTTCTTTTTCCTCTTTTGTCAATGGAGTCATTGTTTTTATTGTCAAGTCAAATTATTTATTAGGTACATAGAGTTTGCTCATAAAAAATTCATTCAAAAATATATTGAAATGAGTCTGCACATTCCAGGTTAGAGTTAACAAAGTATTTCAATTAAACATTGTTAAATAAGAGACATGCATCAATCCACATAAAATTTTATAATAGGATCAAGATTAAGGGACATAATTTTTTTATACAATTGTAACACAATTCCTAAGCCTTTGAATCTATAAAATTATAATTGAAAATAAAAAATCTATAGAATTTGATGGTATTTAGAAAAGCTAATGTGGGTAAATTAGGTAATTTTCATCTACGGTTTGATAAATCAGTTTATATTCTTAAGTCATTAAATCCATAAAATCCAATAGCATCTAACAAAACTGATTTGTCAAATAGTAAGTGGAGCTTGACTACATCAGTTGTTTCGGATATCATTGGATCTTATGAATTCAACGGTTTAAGAATTGCATGAAAAATTATGATCACATTTTATAAAAAAGACTTTTAAGAGTTATCGATTTAACGATCATAAAATTTACGTGAAATCTTACTACGTAGAGAAAGAGCTCATCAATATACCCATGAAGACACCCTCATGGTATCTCATCTCATGTTAGAAAACAAAGGTGAGAGCATATGTGGAGGAGGCTCAGACTCAGAGGACCGTGCTAATTCTCGTGAGTGGGTGGTCCCTACACCGTTTCGGAAAAGGAGTGTGTTAGGTTTGTGTAAGCGACCAGACCGTTGTTGGGTGGGGACGATTCTGTAAGTAGAAACTCTGATTCCATGTGCTTATAGGAACTCTAGGTTGCTGAGCTGTCAACCTCGGATTCGTTAATTGGGTCGGGTCAGAGATGAACCTTCTCTTTGCTTTGAATTTTCTTGTACTGAGCCAATGGGAGCTCGAAACGTGGTGCAGGTGCATTTGGCGGAGGGTTTGTGATTATCTTGTTTCGGGAAACTTGGCCTGTGTCCTTTTATTGCGTGTGGTACGAGTCCTTATTTCACAGTGGTGGGGGCAGCAATTATTGGGGCAACCCGGCAACCCGGTTGGACGGGACAGGCTATCAGCCGCGCTTGACACGCCTGGGACCCGAATGACAAGGCTTTACAGAGAAAAAGCCACTAGAGCCATTGTGACATATTAATCTTGTATACTACTTCATCATTTATATTCAATCATGTATGGTGACTATTGTTTTTTTTCTTTCTCATTTCACTCAACAAAAATGAAACTCATGTGCCGATCAAGCTAAAACATTTATCTTACATTAGGTAAGTGGAGGTGTTAGATATGATACATGATTAGGGTTTTATGTGCTTAAAAGTCGTTTAGATTTTTGAGAAAATATTACAGAAAAATTTCATAAAAAACAAGTTACATAGAAAGTTTTTCAGCATGCTTCTCTTACAAGTAATGACTCATCTATTATTATACCAAATTGAATGTATGCTTTGCATATTAATTCCAAAGCTGATATCTAACCCTTTATCGAACAAGGACTCCGAGATTAGATTTGTATAATTATTAGGTCAGAAAATTTATGCTACCTAATCTTATCTGATTCTACCTCTATTTAGTCATGTCATCGTGTAAGCATATGCTAATGTTTAACACTGCACTATCCAACGTTGTACTAATGTATGGTTGGATTGTATTGTACAACCTTCTTATACATGGGTACAATCATACAACAACTCGCAACACATAATGATGCAATGGCTGATGCAACAAGCATCATCACGTGCTGAAAAGAAAATGACTCTCTCTCTCTCTCTCTCTCTCTCTCTCTCTCTCTCTCTCTCTCTCTCTCTCTTTATATGTATATATATATATATAAAATATGTTTCCAAGTCAACCCAAAACCACGCCAAATTGCATAATTTAATTAATAAACATTGTCTCGAACCAATCCAGTCTAACTTGTGTTTGTCACCAAAACCTAAGTGGTAGGATGGATATGGGTTCATTTGATTATTGTCTATTTAGAGAAAATAATATAATTTAGACTGGAAGGGAACAAGGCCACGGCCTCAAGGTTCAAACGTAAACCTAGTCGTAGCTGGTCTATTTAGAGTCCAAATTTAGAAGTAAACATAAACCACTCAAAAAAGGTTTGGTGTTTACTTTTTTACACCATCATTTTACCACACCTTACAAGAAACATTAAAATATAAGCCAAAATGTCAAACTTAATTCGTCTAATTTACTAAGACTCCATTGATTCAACTCAAATCGTTAACCATTGTAGAGTAAATACCGTGAGTTCAAATGTATATGTAATTTTTGGCATAACCTTTTACTTCTTTTTTAAAATAAAAAAATAAAAAAAAAATGAAAATTTTTAAAATTTTTTTATAGTACAAAATTTTGATAATTACTTTTAGACATGGGTGGAGCCGGGGGGTTCTTTGGGGGCACGTGTCCCCATTGGCTCAACCAAGGGGTTTTTTTTTTTTTTTGAAAAGATATTATCATTTGATGACTATTTTTCAACATAATCCCAAAAAGAGGAAAATGGTAGTCATTTTAAAGTATATTTACAGTCAATTTGTATAAATTGACAAAAAAATCCTTTTTTTGGTATTAAATTGAAAATTGATTACTAAAAAATAATTTTTTCAAAAAAATGCTTTTTAGGGCTTTAATTCTCAATTTCCACTTCACAGAATCATAGCACAATGCCCTTATTGAAGATAAATTCTAACTCCGCCCTTGCTTTTAGAGTTGAGATAACACAAATTTCTAGTTTATTACCTCAACTTTTAAAGTAACTTTCAAAATTTTTTATACTCATAACTTTTATTTTTATTACTTTTAAAAATAAAAAATAAAAAATAGAAACTTATTGAAACGGGCTCTTAATATCCTATAATAACTTCTAAAATTATTTTGAAATACTTTTCGGAAGGTTATGTACACCTGTGTGATGCTGCCAGTCGATTCCTCCTCTTTGTGACCCACATTCATACACATACATGCTCAAGGTTGTTGCCTACACACTCTTGTATGTAGCTTCATGATAAAGGAAAGAGAGGTTTCTTTTATGGTGTCGTCTTTTAATTGTGAGGCGATGCGATAAAATAGGTACAAAAAGGGAAACCGAAAGTTTGATGCTTTGTTACTAGTCTTTTCTGCCATCACAGCTTTATTTTTGTTTTGAGGCAACAAGATATATATCTGGTTGCTTTGATGATTGTGCCAAGTAAATGACTGAACATGCGTGATGAAATGACAATGGAAGGAACTAAACAACTTCGCTTCTAATTTCTTTATTTGGGTAGTACTAATCACAGTAACAATGGTTGAACTGTTACATTATGATTATGCATGTAGGATTGACAAAAACATGTATGACACATTTTAATTACAGTGCAACGGTCTAACCGTCGCGATTATGATTGATTAACAACATTTCTCTTGTCTTTTTCTGTTTTCTCTTTTCAAAGTAAACATTTAACCATGCAAAGAACTAGTAAGTAACCATGCAAAAAAACATTTGTCAATTCTACTAAATTTAAAGTGTACCTACACCGACTCATTAAAACTTTAATGCGGAGTTGACTTATGAAAAAATTTAACAAACCATCTCACATCATCCTGAGATGATGCAGAAAGTTAGTACAAAAAATTGATGCAAATAATATTTTTGTTTAAATTATTAGGACGTTTAGGGATTTGGGATTTGGGATTTGGCCGTGCAATGTGATATTAGTTGTTTTGATGACCGTGCAAAGTAAATGACTAAACATGTTTAGTGGAAAGATGATAAAGCAACCATGACAACTTTGGCAACAATCCCTTTGTAGCTGCTTAAGCAAGGGATTCTAGTCACTTAAATAAGGGGTTTTAGATTCGGATTCGAATTTTTGTGGATGTAGCAAATTTTCTTAGGAGAGTTCTCTGTTTTGACATCTGACAGTACTTCGAAGAATTAATCCTAGACGAAGCTTTTGAACACCTTGACAAGAAAAAAAAAAAAAGAAAAAAGGAAAAAAGCCCTTTACATTTTTTCTTTCCAAAGAAACCTTCAAGTCTTCAACCATGCAAAGAGCAACAAGTAATTGTGCTAGGGGCGTTTTGTCCACACAAAAAAAAAAAAAAGTGTTTTCGACAATATTTAAAGTAGGGAAAATTGGCAATAACTCAATTTAGAAAAATGATTTTAGTAATAACCATATCAAAAAATTCTTTAATCCTTTAAAATCTACATCTGAGTATTTTCATTAATAGTAAACCCACATTTGAAAAAAAAAAAAAAATACCCTTATTATGTTTTATGTTAAAAATAATTATTGAAATAATTAAAGATAGTATAAGAAAATTCAAAACTGTTTATAATTTGACATTTTAGAGTGGACAAACATTTTAGTACAAAAAAAAAATTAACAATACAAAGTGGTTCCTACGCAGTGGACTAAGCCAGTGATCCCGTTGGTGTGAGTTTGCTAGTTGGTAGTTTGGTACCCATGGGGGGGGCTCGGCTCAAACCTTGGAGGGTCAAAATCAAATTCTATCCTGTATTCAAAAACACCATTTCCCCGCCCTCAACCTTTGGAGCCTCCCAAGCAGAGAAACATGGTCGTCATTTTCCCAGACATGCAGAACTCCACCTCTCTCCACGACCCCCTCTTGCCATGGCTCTTGTACTCCCCTCACCTCTCTCCCCCTCTCTATACTCACACAGTCACATTTACTTACAATTGTCCACTTTTCTTTCTTTTCCTTTTTTTTGTTTTGGGGTTAATTTAGGTCGATCAGGAAGGCACTGGATGCTCCAAATCCAGGCAAAGACTACAGCACAGATCTCGAGAAGCTGCTATCAGACTGCATCAGAACCTTCAAGGACGACAACCGGTACCGAAACGACCTCAGATTTCTCAAGATATGGTTTCTCCATGTAATAATGCTCGCTCCACACAGAGACACCTATATGATTCTAGGGTTTCATCTGGGTATTTCCAATTTTCCATGTTTGATGTGGGTTCTTTGTGGTATGTGCAGATGAACTCCAGTGAAGATCACGAAAGCATTTTCAGAGAAATGGAAGAGGCTAAGATCTGCATTGGTCATTCTTTGCTTTATGAAGCTTATGCGTTGTTCCTCGAAGCGAAGGGGAAGTTGCTCGATGCAGGGCCAGGTTTATCAATTGGGCATTTCAAGGTTCATCTCTCTCCCCAACCCTCCCTCTCCCTCTCTATTTTCGTATATGTGTATGTTAAAATATAAGTTGGATGGTGTTTTTGGGTGTTTCGTTTGGTAGGAATGTGGAACCGCTTGAACGGTTGAAGAAGGTGCAAGCATTATTCCTGGATAGAATGTCTGAAATAGTGAATACTTGTTCACCTCCGAAGGTATGTTATTTATTTCTTACGCAGTGTTCCTTTTATTTTGCTTCAACATAATTTTTTCCTTTTCTATAATTGGATAATAGCTAAGGACTATAGGTTATGTGACACACCTATCTTCTTCATTGATCTCATAGTCGTGCCATTATGGATACAGACACATTTTATGCCAAATTAATTGAACTTGTGGCGATTTATGTCAATGTGCGTTGTTGTTGCTTGGGTTTTGCCAAATAATTACACTTCGGTTGTAATAATGCAATTGGGTCATACCGAAATCCAATTGAATGATCAACTCACAAACTAGTTTTTTAATCTATATATAGCGACATTGATTTCGATCTCATAACAACATTTACAAGAGTATAGCACGAAGTGTGGTGCGGTATATCTTATCCAAATTTCTAGTGGAATCAAAATTCATGTAGCAGTCACACTACCTCTTTTGTTGTTGTTTTAAACTCTTAGCTAATGATTGTTGTACCCTTCAAGTAACAAATGCTCCTTCTTATTTCTTTTCAACTTTATTTCAAGGATCTTGTCTTTGAGTTCTAATCAAAGATTGTTAGGGTCCCACATCGGTTGCGGATGATGCCTAAGATAGGCTTATAAGATGGTGTTGGACACCTTCCTTGAAGAGGCGCCTTTTGGGCATAGGGCCCATAAGGTACAAACCCGGGAGGTCGGCTGGTGGGCTGGGCTAGAGCGGACAATACCTTAAGGTGAAGGGCTGGCTGCACGTCTAACAATGGTAGCAGAACCAGGGTCGTGCCAGTGCCAAGGTGGGGATGTTAGTGCCTCTCACATCGGTTGCGGAAGATGCCTAAGATAGTCTTATAAGACGGTGCCGGACACCCTCTTAGAGAGGCGCCTTTTGGGCATAGGGCCCATAAGGACAAATCCCTGAGGCTGGTTGGTGGGCTAGGCTAGAGCAGACAATACCTCGAGGTGAGGGGTTGGGCTGCGTGTCTAACAAAGATAAAGGGCGAATGACTCTTAATACTCGTAGTAATAGGTCCACCTCTTCATTGTCTAAAGTATTCCATACAGCTATATGTTTCTCAAATGATTTTTTCATTCTACCCCCTGTATTATTTGAGTTGAGGAAGATTGATGGAAAATTGAGTATTCTGCGTTTTATCTTATCAAATTCTAACTTAGATATAAATCTATTATGTCCTTTTCAAGCTCTTAGGCCTTCTAGTTTGGCATTCTTATCGAGGACCTTTCTCTTAGATAGTTGAGGCTAAGTGCCTTGCAACACTTTTCTTGTCAATATCATTCCCACCAAGAAAATTAGTGATGAATTTGTCCTCTGATGAAGGCAGGACATCGTGTATTAGAGGCCATGTCCTTTTCAGCAAACTTATTTTCAATAGAGATGTACTAAACAAGTCTTTTAAACTCAGGGTGTTTTACTGAATTACAGCCTGTTTTGTTTATCCCACAAATGAGTGGAAATTCAAAATTTAGAAGCATTTGCATGAATTTCTAGAATTAATCCTATAGCATCAAATTTGGTGATGACTCCCACTTTTTTCAAATGGTCTTACTCCAAAAGATTAATTTGTACCATCAATACTATGTGAAATACTTAAGGTTTATTGCTGAGTTTTTTTTTTTTTAATTTTATTTTTAAATCTAAGAGATCTTAACTATATTAAGGACTTTACTCCTCATCGCTTAGCAAAATTTTGAGCACATATCAGCCATAATGATAAAGACAAAAGGATGAGAAAAACTACAAATCAAGGCAATGTCAAGGTTTAGGCTTCATGTAAAATGTTTTTTACTTTAAGGGGTTTAAAGAAACAGAAAAGAATGCTATAAGGGTAACCATATGATGAAGAAATCCAGGGCAAATCAGAGAAAAAATGATGGTGGGATAGCAAGAAGGGTATAGAAAATTGCAAAAACAATTGAAGGAATGGGAAGAAAGGAAAGTCACCAGTCTTTCCATGCCTCTTGATTACAAAAGAATGACACAATGGATGTGTGGAAGTAATATAGCAGTCTCCTGTATACACCACTAGAGGGAGACAATGAATGGAAACTGGAAAGGAACCAGAAAGAAGAAGAAAAGGAGAACAAGAAAAATGAAGAAGTGATGGGTCAGCTGGCTCTAGTTACTTAACTAATCTCAAAAAAGCACTTGTAAACATATGCTATTGTGCTTTGTAAAGGAGTTCAACAATGAAAAGCACAAGTCACAACATATGTGAGAGGCAATGAAACACGTAGCAAGAAGTGTAAAAGAGAGCACCAACTGTTACAAGCTAACATGTGTAAGTGAGAGTGCAACACTTAACAATCCATCACACAATAGATTAGCCTTGATCCTTAGGATTCCCTAGATTCTTGGTCTTATATCATTTTTATTCCAAAGGTTGAAGTCTACTTTGGCCTTCATGTGAAAGTCATGTGACAAGTTAAGCGAGGATATGAAGATGCCCATGTGATAAGTCAAAACAATTGTTCAACTAATCTATACTACCTATAAAAGGCTGAATGTCAGAAAAGCTTTTGATTGACCAATATACCTTTATTTTATATTTTAAATACATCACTACCCTTATACACGGTACATTGATTGGAAGAGAATATAGGAATATAAAATATAAAACACATAAAGAGGAAATAAGAATATAAAACATGTAAATATAAATAGGAATTCAAAGTATACTATAATTCTACCCTTGTACTCAATACATTGATTGGAATAGGAAATAAGAATATAAAACACATAAATAGAAATAGAAATTTATAAATAGGAATTCAAAGTATACTATAATTCGTAAAACCACAAAAATAGGAAATCAAATTCATATAAAACCCTAAACCTTAACATATATCATCTACATAATTCTGAATTCTACTTTCTCCATTAACAGCAAGATTCTGAATTCTTCTTCCTTCGTTAACAGCATCTTCTACCTTGTTTGGTAAGTGTTTCTTTACAAAAAGCGATAACTTTTTCTCAGAATAAAAAAAACAAAAAACCACGTTCAACGCACGTGTACACCAACTAGTATATTAAAAAGGGAAATTTCCTTAAGATAAAAAGTGGTATTTTTCTTTCTCCCATCACACCAGTTAGTTTTTCAAAATGTGTTTTTGAAGATATCATTGTTTTCATACAATATACTTGAAATTCTTCTTTTCTTCTTTTCCCTTCTCACCAACGTCTGCCAATCTTTAAATTTTCCATTCATTCATCTTAACATCCTCATTTCAACTCCCTTCATTTTGTGAATGTGTTGTTTTATGATTGTCTAACATATTGCATTTGAAAGCATACATTCATAAAATTTCTAATATCATATACACCCTTCATTTAGAAATAACACCCATATGAAGAGGTATTTTTCTTTTCTTTGCCACCTAAGATAATATAATTTTCTACCCCTTTTTTTTTCCGTCTTTTGTGGTTGAAGCATTAATTATTTGATGTCATATCTGTAAGCAGTGAGATGACTGATCCTTGTGCATTTTCCTTTTGTAGGTTGATGTTGATGAATCTATTAATCTTGGAAAAAGTTGGGTTAATCCATGGTCATCCTCCACCATCAAAGACCTACTGAAGAGGAAGAATTCTCAACTCTTGAAATATGATGTGAGACAGTTTAGCTAATCTTATTGGTTGTTTTACATTGAGCAATCTTATTACTAGTTACTTTTACATTGCTATCTTTTTTTATTCTTGTTTTAGGGATACCATTTGAGTACAAAGGCTTACTCAGGAAAAGTATCCTTATCTTCATTGCAAAATTCATCAAGGAATAAGATTATCGAGATAGGTGACTCTCTACCGTTTACTTACTCTTGTTTAATCTCATTGAACTTCTATCATTGATTTCATATAAATAATCTCTCTCTCTCACTCCATTTTTTTTCTTTACAGGGTTTATCTATCCCAAGTTCATGATTTTGGGTTCACCTTTTGTAAATGTCAAAATTTATTATTTTTATTGATTTTTATATCAAAAAATCATATTTTTATCTGTCTATTTCTTGATTCTTAATAATTTAATTAGTTGTAAGTTGTGAATCCATTTTAGGGAAAATTAGGGAAAAGTTCACTTTATGGAACTTATGGAGGCATAAGTCGTTGGAAAAAACTTATGCAGCTATAAGTCCCTTTTAAGTGAAACAGTTGTATATTTGTCTAAATCGTAAGTGTATAAAGTCAAATATACCCTTAAGTTGTTATTTTTTGTTTTCGAACTTTAAAATAGCATAACTTTCAATCTATTTATTGGTTTTCGATAAAATTTATGATTTTAGAATCTATTCGCCAAGACCTTTAAAATAAGATCCATGATGAATATGAAATTATGCAAAAAAACAAAAATAAAAATAAAACAGTTACATTGATTGACTACATAAAACACAATTTCATTCAACTATTTATAAAAAATATTAGATTTTTGAATATTTGCATAATCTAACTTCAATATTCTATGAAAATTATTAAATCCAAGTGTTTGTGCCTAAATTTAATTTATTAAAACAATTAAATTTAAGTGATTATAACTAATTTTAATCATTGGAAGTGAATTTTGTTAAATAGTAACATGTAACTTTTTTTAAAAAATACGATTATATCTTGAATATTATGATATTCCATAAAAACAATTTAATCCAAGTGTTTATGACTAAATACAACTTATTAAAGTGTTAAATTTAAGTGATTGAGACTAAATTTAATTTCTTGAAGTGAAATTTGTGAAACAGTTACATGTAACTTTTTGTGATCAAATTTTTCAATGTTTTGTGTAATATGACTAAAATTTCTTATGAAAATAGATAAATCTAAGTATTTGTGATTAAACGTAACTTATAAATCAGTTTGTAACTAAATTTAACTTATTAAAATGGTTTGATGTGGGTTTTCTAAAGCAGTTACATGATTGTTTTAGAATTATACGTAACTTGATGTTAGTTCTATTAGAAATTGTAAAAGTTATAAAAGTAGAGCAATTTTTAGACACTTAAGAATCTACCATAATCAGTTTTTATATCTTCTAGCTCCATAGGAAAGATATCGCTATCCCCTCAAGTTGCTAACAGGTTGGGATGGGTAGCTTATAGCATATTGGTTGTATAAGCTTCATGGTCTTAGGTCAATAAATACCTCTAGAGTAGAAAGATCAATGGTTTTTCATCTTATCTTAACCCTCAACTACCATTAATGTTTTCCGAAATTATCATTACGTGCTCAAATCATGTTCCTCAAGATTTAGGTGTTCAAAAATTTGGTTTAGATTTAGAGCGCTTAATAATGACGACGAGCCACCACGCTATCAAACCTAATGATTGAGCACCTCCTTCATCAGGAAAAATGGAGGTTTCTTCTCTGCACACCACTTGTTTTGTCGAAAAAAAAGAAATTTGAGTGATGACTTTGGATCTAGATGTCTCCATCTCTTGAGTAGCAGATTTACAGATCTGATCGACTTCACACGGTCAAAAAATGGGGGTTTCTTGGGTGAGCAGTTACATTGTCGGCCACCATGGTTTTTGGCATCACAAGTTTTGATGGAGTGAAAAAAGAAAAAACTTGAAGCAGAAAGAGAGAAAAAGAGAGGGAGAGGCTAAGGAGAGAGAAAGGGAGAAGGATAGGGAGAAAGAGAGGGAGAGAGTGGGAACGATATTTTTACTGAGGGTGTGAATATAGTACATAGGAGGGTATTTTGGTCCTAAGGATTGCTTGGTAGACCTAGGGTTGCACAAGAATTTCCAAGGGACTAATGCCCACATAAGTCCTAAAATTTGGACTTGTGGCCAAAGCCCCCTTTATTTTAATTGTATATTTGTTGGATTTTTAATCTCTTTAGTGGAATTACACTTCAATTTTTGTTTTTGTTCACAAGAAACTCTTGTTTATAACTTGAATTAATTTTTTTCATTGATTAGGTGTTCTCTTTTCTAATGCATATAGAATTTTATGACTTTTGGTTGAAATTATGTGTTGCCTTTCTAAGTTACCAGAGAGTAGTGGAAGAAAGGCAAAATAGCACTTCTATGATCATTTTCTTCTTTTTTCCCTGTGCGACCAAATCATGTTTAAGTTCAACTTTCAATCTGAAGATATAAGAGGATACAGAGTGAGAAAAGGAATGAGAACTGTCTTCTTTGAATTAACAGCGAACACAGATCTAAGATGAGAGAGATGAGAAAGAGTGGGTACAAATAGCTTTTTGCATGCATGATGTCTCAGAATGGTTAAAATGTCTTCTCCCTAATTAAGTAGATCCCAAGGTGACGAAAGCATGCTTTGTGGACCAATCTATACCCCTTTATCTTATATCAATAATCTGGAAAAATGTTTTCATTAAAATATTTGATATGTTGTGGTCCAATTTATTGTGAATTGTCCACCATCATCATCATGTAAGATTCCTGGCTTCTTCAATGGAATTCTGCTTTATCACTATATATTGCTCTTTTTTTATGAAGATCACTATATATTGCTCTTTTTAGATGGAAAAGTTGTATTTTTGAGGAAGGCACAAACTTAATATGAGGAAATCAAATATTTATAATTGTAATGGATAATTGTTGCTGTTGTGATTCTCAAAGGTGGAAAGAAGTACCAGATCAAGGGTTGTGCAGGACAGGGTGGGTTTGCACAAGTATTCAAAGCATATGTTAACAGGTAATCCTGATGATGTTGTTGCATTAAAGGTAATCTATATATCTCTTTATTATTCCCCTGCTCTTAATGCATACCCAATGTGAATCACTTCTTTTTTTAATCTCTCAAAATGTTTTGAAATTTTTTTGGCAGATACAAAAGCCTGCTTTCCCTTGGGAGTTCTACATGTATCGTCAACTTGATAAGCGCATCTCAGAGAAGGAAGTATGCCATTTCCTGGAGTTTTCCATATTGATTGGTATTTTCTGGTTATATAGTGCTTCTTATTTTTGATATCTCATTTGATCAGAGATCAAGCTTTGGCTTTGCTCATAGATTGCATCTCTATTCCGACTATAGCATACTCGTCGCTGACTACTTATCTCATGGGACACTTCAGGTAAGTTGATGATAAATTGTATACGCCCATTACATTCTGTTGTTATATCTGTGCTTACATGACATCCTTCTGCAGGATGCCATAAACTCTTATGTGGTGATTGGCCAGAACATGGAAGAAGTGTTATGTATTTATTACACTATAGAGATGCTCTACATGCTTGAAACTTTGCACAGTAGTGGCATCATTCACGGTGATTTCAAGCCTGATAATTTGCTTATTCGCTATGCTAGGTAATAAATATTTTTGCATTGTGGATAGTGACTGTTTTTGCAACAAAAGTCTAATGAACCAGTAGAATGAAATATTCATGTTGATAATGGGTCCTCTTATGTACGAATATTTGTGGGCTTCACTTGTTGGCATTCATGGTGATTTCAGGCCTGATAATTTTGCTATTTGCTATGCTAGGTAATAAATATTTTTGCATTGTGGATAGTGACTATTTTTGCAATAAAAGTCTAATGAATCAGTAGAATGAAGCATTCATGTTGATAATGGGTCCTCTTATGTATGAATGTTTGTGGGCTTCACTTGTTAGTTGTTAATATCAACTAGAATATCCATTTGTCATCTTCCAACCAGTTTCTGTTTGAATTAATTTCTTGATCATGGGTAGACCACATTATGGTTTATGGTGATCTAAACCTGACTTTCTGAGCCTGGGATTTCCTCTTTTCTTTTCGTTTTCTCCCCTGGAATTTTCTTTCATAGTCAGGTTTTTAGTCAG
This sequence comes from Liquidambar formosana, assembly GCA_039720395.1. Classification (NCBI taxonomy): domain Eukaryota; kingdom Viridiplantae; phylum Streptophyta; class Magnoliopsida; order Saxifragales; family Altingiaceae; genus Liquidambar; species Liquidambar formosana. Next base: position 11,734,548 of record CM077824.1, on the reverse strand, counting down.
GAAATATGGAGCATTTACAGAAAGACCTCTTATTTGAAGTGTCCTTGATGGCAATTGCTCTCTGAAAATGTCTTACATAATCGTGAAGCATTACCATATCTTTTAGGTCACTAATCTAGGCATGAATCAGAACATAGCTAAAGATATTAGCTTGATGAGTTTGCCTTTTAAAATTTCATTATTTGGATGTGTTGAAGTTTTGCTTTTTTAAAGCTGATGTAATCCAGTTATCTGCTAGAGTCTAACCTCTCTATTTGAATAGCATTTTAGAAGCTAATGGCATTATCATGAATTTCTCACTGTATAGTCCAAAACTATCCCTTTTATAGCTGGAATATATTCCTAGCTCATATGTTAATTTTCTCCATATTCATGCATTAAAAAATGCAAAAAGATTGCCTAGGTTTCTTTATTGCTTATTTTCTCATCTTAAAGTTCAAATTCATAGTCATTACTACTTATTAGCATACAATAGTCTTATATAACCTTACCTTCATTGACTTTCGATGTTGCAGATTTGAAACTGTGATGTGTAGATAACCTTACCGTTCTTTGGAGTTTTCCATGTAGGGATATTGATTTTGATTAACTGACTTCTTGGCAGGGATGATCTTACAGAAGATGGGTTTCGTGACCGGACTGGCCCTTGGCGCGATCAGGTTATTTCTGAGCCCATCAGACTTTAGTATCTAGTTGAATTATTTATAATTCGTTGGAGTTCTGTCTTGCAGGGGCTTTGCCTAGTTGACTGGGGGAGAGGAATAGACCTAAGTCTTTTTCCTGATGAGACAGAGTTTAAGGGTGACTGTCGACTTCTGGCTTTCGTTGTATCGAGATGCAAGAAAAAAAGCCATGGAAATTTCAGGCCAGTCTCCATTTTTATTATGTAGCTTTATAGAATGCAGATGAAAGTATATTCAGACTGACTATACATAAGTACTTTTGTGTGACTGGTCACCAGGTGGATACTTACGGCCTCTGTGTCGTTGTCCATGTGATGCTTCCACAATTCATATATGGAAATTGAAAAGAAAGCTTCTTCTGATGGTGGCTTTGTTTATCAACCTAAATCGCACCTTAAACGGTATTGATTTTTCATTTCTGAACTCACATTATGGACTTCTTTGCAATTCTGTTGATCTTGTGAAGATGTTCGTTTGTTTGGGGGAGTGCATATCAAGAACATTATAAGTTTTCTAGATTCTTTGGTGTAGGAATTCCAATATTTGAAGTATTCATTTGCCTAAAAGGGAATTAGCTTCTTTCATCCTTGCTTTCACTCGTGGTCCTTTTGAGTTTTTTTCTTCATTCTGCTGATGATGTTTCTCCATTTTGCTTAACAAACTGACTTCAGATATTGGAATGTCGAACTGTGGAAGACCCTGTTTACGAAGCTGCTTAACAGTAGCCCTGGCTACGATAACACAAAGTTGTTGCAGAATTTGAGGAAGTCCTTCCAGGATTACATGTGCTCAAACCCTCAGCTGATAAAAAAGCTAAAGCAGTTATTGGTGAAGCAAAGGGCTTCCTTGTGTTCTGCTTAGTGCATCCTCGATCATTTCTTCTCTATGTTCATCGAAGTAGTCCTGCAATTGTCCAGTTTTAGTTGTTAAAGCGGATCACTACACGACAAACTCGCTTTAATGATGGTGTCATCACCACTGGATTCTTGCCTCCTGTTAGTCCCTTTTTTTTTTCTTTTTCGTCTCATACTTAGCTAACACAACAGATGTAAAGTCAAAAAATGTGATGTCATGTACCAATCTCTTTGATATAATTTTCAATAGAATCGGCCCACTTAGGGCATCATGTTCAAGCACAACATATTTTCTTTGTTGTCAAATTTAAAACAATGACTCAACTTTTTATTAATATCTAATTTGTACCTAACTCGCCTAAAGGTCCCAATGTTTGGAAATTTTCAAAGTAGGTTCTAAAATTGCTGAGTTTGTAATCCACCATGCTTTGTGGGCATCCCTAGCTAGCTACCAGGCCTATTAGCACTTGTACTGCGCCTTGTTATAGGAGAATGCAGAATCAAGTTCTCAACACCTATGAGGTTCTTTCACCTCAATTAATAACTATTAATAATGACACTCTCTCGATGATTTGGTGCGTAGTCTTGGATGGTGAATGGTGAAAGGACAAGGCTTGCCTATTAACCGGTTAGGAGGAATTTCCTCCTCCCTCACTCACCTTCCACCATCATGTTGAAGTTCATCAATTTGCCGAACAATTGATTGTCATTTATCAATGTAATTATGGAAACACATGTACATTACCATGTTTACTCCATTAACTTCAATGTGTGGCAGGTGTTGAGTGGGGGTAAGGAAATTTTATGGTGACAAGAAGGGAATTTATCCAATAATTTTTCGAGCTTAGATTAAACAAAATTTCTACCATTTATCCATCAAGCCTAATCGAATCCAACCTTAAAGGCTTAAACCTCACTAATTTAGCCCAAATAGGCCTTCAACCCGATCCGTCCCGCCCGAGTTGCAAACACAGGTAGAGAGTAGTGATCCTCTGCACATTCTTTCCCCTTGCCAATCCAGCCTACGCGTGAGCGAGACTCTAAGAGAGTAGCAGTAGTAGTTATTTGGAAGTTCATACACGGTCAAAATCGTACTTCTAGCACAAACCATATGATCAAATACGTAACGCTCTTCTCTTTCGCTTCTCTCCCTGCGATCAGGAAGAAGAAAGTCAGCGGTTACTGTCGTGGCGACCCTCTCAGGTTAGGCTTTTTCTCATCATCACCATCTTCAGTATCTCTTGTCTACCATCTATTTGGTTGCTGAGAAAATTGAGGTAAAGAAAAGAGAAAACAAAAATTTGAATTTGAATTTTTTTTTTGCTGCCAATTGATTGCTTTTGTTCTATGATCTTTTATTTTATTTTCCATCCTTTCTGTGCTAACTATCGAAGTATTGGTATTGTTGACTCATTTGATTATTTGCATGCCCGATGAAGTGTTGGTGTTTTGCATTTGTGCTCTCTTTTTTCATTTTTTGTGAACTTTAGGTAGTGGTCTGCGTTTTCTTGATTTGGATTGTTGTCTGTAGCTGATCCGGCTGTTCTTCGAGGTAGATTGATGTAATGTTGGGGTTTTTAAGAAGTATGAGGGTTTAAAGTTTTAAATGTGTTTAGCAATTTTACTTTTGGCTCTGTTTGGTTACCGAGAAACTACGGGGAAAGAAAACGCAGTGAAATTTGAATATTAGTCATTTTTAACCGTTTGGAACCCGAGAACGTAGTTGGGATTTAGGCTTGGCTGAGTTGAGTTGTGTTGAGTTGGGCACTGATAAAACTAAAACTTTTCCACTTAACGAGTATGGGGGTTTTAACTGTGTTTTGTGGTTTTACTTTGGCTCTGTTAGGTAACTGAGAAAGTGTAGGGAAAGGAAAGAAAAACGAAACTTGAATCTCAAATTTCCATTTGGGACCTGAGAATCTTAATTATGATGGCTTAATTATTTGGGCTAAGCTTTAACAATTTATGGAGTGGTTGGGATTAAGGCTTCGTGTCATATAATTTTCTCAAATTTTACTTTGCCTCTGTTGGGTAACCTGCATATTCTTATCTTGACTTAAAACATTGCTTTAGCTACATTATATCCAACTTTTCCACCTGATGTTGGGCAATGGGGTTACTGGATGATAACTCCATTCAAAAAATAAATGTTTTATATTTTGGTGTCATAAGTTCTTTTCAGTGAAAATTACGAAAAGAAAGCTTTTAATTTTTTTTTTTTTGAAGCCTGATGTTGGGCAATGGGGTTACTGTAAGATAACTTCCTTGAAGCAATGTCATGTATTTTTGTGTCCAATTTATTGTGAAAAAGAAAGCCAGCCTTCGTTATTGTTCTGTTTTTTTCACTTAAATTGACCTTCAGATTCAGGAATATAAGTATCTTGCTTAAGTGTCCTTGGTTGTGCTTATTTTGCTTATAAATATAGAAAATAAATAGGGTTCGGTTTGAGCATATCCGTGCATTGTTCTTGTTTTATGTCAAGTTATTCCCTTGCAGGTCACCGTATTGAGTTGCAAACATGGCGGATGGACCACAGCATCCATCAATAATCCAGAAGATACATCGGCAATCTTACCTTTTTTCTAGGCTTTCCCTCAATGTGCATGCCTGGAATTATCGTGTAACCAACCTGACTGGTTCCTATGTCAATGGCGGTCTGCAAAGTCCTTTGCTGCTGGCACGCCAAGGCACTAACTTGGCACTTGTATCACCCGTATCTCCTGTTTTTGTACAAGCTCCATCAGAGAAAGGTCCAAAAGAATTTGCGGTGGATTTCCTCATGGGGGGTGTTTCTGCTGCTGTGTCCAAGACAGCGGCTGCTCCAATTGAGCGAGTTAAGCTGCTGGTTCAGAATCAGGATGAGATGATCAAAGCCGGTCGGCTGTCTGAACCATACAAGGGAATTGTTGACTGCTTTGCCAGAACTACCAGGGAGGAAGGTGTTCTTGCTCTTTGGAGAGGAAACACTGTTAATGTTATTCGATATTTCCCCACCCAGGTCTAATCCTTTCTATTGATGTTTGTTGGTCACCTTTATTTGCACAACATCCTTCATTCCTGCTGCATCCCTTAAAACCACTTTATCTGGCCTGTTACAGAAGTCCGAATCTTGGATTTATTGGATTTTAAGTGTTGCAAGCATAGATTTGAGGTCTGTTACGGTAGTCATTTTGATGTATCAGTTAATGGAACATCACAGACTCACCCTGTATAGAGCTTGAATGTATAGATTTTGCTGTTTCATTATATTTTTATTCTTGTAGTCCCTATTGTCATGCTTAAAATCTTAAAATCTGCATAATATGTGCACTAGGCCCTGAACTTTGCTTTCAAGGATTACTTCAAGAGACTGTTCAACTTCAAGAAAGAACGGGATGGGTACTGGAAGTGGTTTGCTGGGAACATGGCATCAGGTGCTGCAGCTGGTGCTTCATCCCTTCTATTTGTTTATTCCCTGGATTTTGCGCGAACACGACTGGCTAATGATGCTAAGGCTGCTACAAAGGGTGGCGAAAGGCAATTTAATGGTTTGATTGATGTTTACAAGAAAACCATCCAATCTGATGGCATTGCTGGGCTTTATCGTGGATTCTGCATCTCATGTGTTGGAATTATTGTGTACCGTGGGCTCTACTTTGGATTGTATGATTCTCTGAAGCCTGTTGTTCTGGTTGGTGAGTTGCAGGTATGTGATTATGGTAACTTGCAGTTTGGGTTTTTTCTGTTTTTGGATTCATGCCGGACTTGCCCTTTCCCACCCTTCTTTTCTTTTCTTTTTATTCTCCTTTCTTCCTCCTTTTTTCTCTTCTTCCCTCTTCCTGTTTGTGTATATATATATATATATATTTTTCTGGATAATGAATTTTTTCTTATAAGAACATGGAATCAGCAAGGTGGTGCATACTATTTTTGGATTGAAACCCTGACTACTTTAGCCAGTTGAACTATTTGCAACATTCATTAATGGGTTACTTAAACCTCTAGCCTGTCTCGTTCAGGTATCTGTTTTCCATAGACGCAATCCATTCTTACAATTGGATCGGCTTTTGGGTTGAACTCTGGGTCCATGTTCCTTTCTTCAAAGGGTTGTTTGAACGGGAATAATGCCACCTAGTCACAACGGTCTCTCTTCCTGTCATAGTAATTTACTCCCTGGCAGGGACATTGACCAATCTTGTTTTCACTTTTCAAACACTGTATATATTAGTGGTCAGAGTTTGAAGGCAGGTTATTCATTACTGGTGGTATGATTGGTGTTTGCAGGATAGTTTCTTTGCAAGTTTCTTACTGGGATGGGTAATCACAACTGGTGCTGGATTGTCTTCTTACCCAACAGACACAGTACGTAGAAGGATGATGATGACCTCTGGAGAAGCTGTCAAATACAAGAACTCCTTGGATGCATTCTCTCAGATCATCAAGAATGAAGGCGTTAAGTCACTCTTTAAGGGCGCTGGTGCAAACATCCTGCGTGCTGTTGCAGGTGCTGGTGTGCTTGCTGGTTATGACAAGTTGCAACTCATTGTGTTCGGCAAGAAATATGGATCTGGTGGTGGTGGTTAACTTGATTACAATGCCTGGTGGTGATGCTGACAATGACAACAAAGTGATGTTTATCTAGGTTCTCTTTTTTCTCGAAGTTTTAAAATAATTTTGGCTGAATGATGGCGCCAAGGACTTAAATATCAATATTGATGGATATATCGAGAGTTAATAACATAGATATATCGCATATATCAATTATTAGACTCTAATAAACAGTTTAAAATCAAATTATTACAATTTAAATGTTTATTAGACAAGTAATTATTATGTAGGGTATAAAAATTGGGTTCGGATCCCCTCGAGTTGTTTAGTGTTCAGTTTTCTCCATTTCACGGCTGGAGTGGAGACACATCATCCAAGACTGATCCAACTGCTTAGGTGCTGCCACGTCATTAAGTCTTCCTAACATCACAAACATTTCTGTTTTCGTTTCCGTCTTCGTCTTCGTTTCGTTTCCGTCACAAACATCCCCGATGGTTTGACGAAACACTGAATCTCTGTCGACGCATAATCTCTTCTTCATCATTAATGGCAGGTGGATAGGTGACCATTTTCAGTAGGGAAGATGCTGATAGCTAGTCCGGCGGCACAAGCCCATCAAAAGAGATGGGAAATTGTCAACCAAGAAAAAAGAGATGGCAAATTGGGTCTTTTTCCTGAAAGGAAAAAGCAGTGAAATGAGCTATATATACCTCGCCAGCAATGGAAAATTTTCAGCAATTGACGTTTGAGAAGATGACCTGAAATTGGGTCTTCTTTCTTTTATTTATTTATATTTGTTTTCTCTCCAAAATTTGGTATTCAAATATCCAATCTTGTGCTGGCCCTCTTTCCAAAATATGATATTGTGGTGGAGTAAATCCACTGTGTGTTGGCCACTGATGGGCTGGTTGAATTTACAGGTTGAAGTTTGATGGTTGAGAAAGGTGTTGCCTAAGCCAATCAGCTTCACTGGAAATTGATGCCTTTAATGGTGGTAAGGCAGGTGAATGTGAGTCCATGAGCCGTGGTGAGGAGGTTGGAGAGGGCGTCGTCACTGATGGGTGATAGATAACACGCCGTTTATTTATTCTAGTTTATATTTTCAGCTTTGCCGTTTATTTTATTTCATTCTAAGCGTGGCAAAATGACAGCGGTTAGATTTGATTAGAATGATATGGGCCGTGAAATGGAGACGACCGGACAGAAAAGCAACTGGAGAGGATCCAATCCCATAAAAATTGTGCAAAACTGAGTAAAAGAATGAATATTTTTGCAAAGTAAATGAAAGTTGTTACTTCATAACACTAATTTAAGCCATTAGTATAAGTGAAATATTTATATAAATCAATACTAAAAAAGTAAGAGGTAATAATTTTGACATAATAACAAAAAAATGAATATCTCGACATTGTCGATATATATCTTCGATATAGTAAATATATTCAATCGACGATACCATGTAAGAAAGAAAATATTATGGATATATCGAGATTTTATCAATAATATCGACAATATCGTAAATATATTTTGCAAAAAAGATATGTCAGTTAGATATCGTATCGAGAGGTATGGATACATGGATATATCGTAGATATATCGAAGATATCGTGGATATTTTAGTCCATATTATGGTGCTTTCATTATATCCCAGTATTTAGGGATTCAATAGTAGAATTAATATCCCAATATTTAGGGATTCAACAGTAGAATTAATAGTGCCAATAGACCTACTTAAATTTTGTTGATATTCGTACTTGTGCTTGAGCTGTAGACGGTGTAGTTTTCAGTGACCTTTTTGTTGAGAATAGTTAAGACAGTGGTTGATGTAGGTCTGGTGTCCGCACCAGTGGTTCACTCATAGTTATGCTTGCTTGGGAATGTAATGGTATGAGTTTCTTAAATAGTGCAATGAGCTTGTCATCTGCAATACTGTTTGTGGTTGGATCGTAATGTATATAATATAATAATTTGTAAAGATTCCTTGTGGATACTATATGTTTTCTTACCATGCTATTTGTGAAAGGGAATGGCTGGAAAATGGATTGAAAAATACTTTGGAACCCCAACTTTCCTCTGTTTCGTGGAGTGGAGCACTGGAGCACTCTCTACGCATGAGATATTCAACCTGTAAGGAAATGGATTTTCCTGATAGAGTTGAGCATGTGTTTGTTGTTCAAGTGATCTCCATTCTAGTGCTGTTTCAATCGAGAGCAGAGCCCTTGGCTTCATTTGATTCAGGCTACATGGCTGGAAGGAGAAATATGAGAACCCTTCCAAAATCTATTTCCCGGAATTGATGAAAAATCCCCAAGATCCATGTGAAGTATATTAATGGTCAAGAAGAGGATTTTTTTTCCTGCTCTCGGGTTGGTCTTTGAAGATACCAAGCAAATCTGAAGTTCTTTAAGTTCCATTTCCTTCGCCCATGTCTATAGGGGGAGGGAATGAGGTTACGAATGGTTTAGCAAAATTTTCTAGTAATGTTTAGGTCTTTCCAGTGTGGATGAAGGAAGCCACAGAATTCATGAGCAACCAACTCCTAGAAGATGTTTTTGGTGTTCTTGATGTCATCGTTTGATCACTTTCTCACTAAAAAAAAAAAAAAAAGGGCAAGGGGGGGTCATTTGAGAATACGGTAATAGCATTGATAGTTGCATAGCCATATGTTTTCTAAATGCCCCTAATTTAGTAGGGTCATGTGTTATGCTAATCTAACTCTTTTTTTATTCACTTTGCGTTTGTCAGATAGACGGGAAAGGAAGCCATCATGAAGTTGATCATTTTTCTTTATGCCCCACTACCAGTTTCATTTTCCAGCAGGGGGAAAGCTGCGACTTGTGACAAGCATATATCTAAAGTTTATTCTTGTAAATTGGTCACTTCTAGATCTTTGATAGAATTCATGTCTATCCCTTCAAATTCAAGAATCTCTGGGGGGCTGAAGCTGTCTTTCTCCAGCTCCACCTTAAACAACTGGGAAAACTACATGGAAGGAGGTAGGTCCCTATCATGCGCATTGTCCTGTCCCTCAGACCTCAGAATCCTAGGCCAAATCTTCCCAAAGCTGTCTTTCTTTGTTCATTACCAAATTTTCAAAGAGAGTGTTCTATTGAACCATATTACATGTTGGGGGAGATATTTGTAACGGTTAACGGTCGCTGTAACTGGTCGTTGTAATAGTTCCTTTAGATGTCTACCTTCTTTGAAAAAAAAAATGGAGTGTTCAGTGGACATGAACTACATGATTAAACAGAAGACTCAAGATTTCAGTTGAAAGGGAGACAGCTCCTTACATAAACAAACATGCTCACTCTATTCATTACCATAAACTTTGCTAAGCAATGGCTTCCCCATTGTCGCCGTCTTCCTCTTCTGTCGCAACCACCCGTGTCGTGATCCTACTACTACTACACCTATCTTCCTTGTTCAACAATCTGGCTGCAAAACATGGCACCTCCACCACTCGTTCTCATCGCCGCCCCCACCACTCCCCCACATCAAACCCAAAACTACAGCAAGCTTATATTGCCCTCCAAGCATGGAAACGTGTAATCTACTCTGATCCTAGCAACTTCACCTCAAATTGGGTTGGTCCTTCTGTTTGCAGCTACTCTGGTGTTTACTGTGCACCAGATCCCCATGACCCCAAAATCCAGGTTGTTGCTGGAATTGACCTCAACCATCTTGACATAGCTGGGTTCCTCCCTGATGAGCTAGGCCTCCTCTCAGACCTTGCACTCCTCCATCTAAATTCTAATCGCTTCTGTGGAATCCTCCCTCAAACTTTAGCAAACCTTACCTTCCTTTTCGAGCTTGATCTCAGTAACAACCGATTTGTAGGCCCTTTCCCTTCGGTTGTGCTCTCTCTTCCTACTCTGTACTATCTTGACATTCGTTACAATGAGTTTGAAGGGCCAGTGCCTCCTGAGCTTTTCCAAAAGGATCTTGACGCGATATTTCTCAACAACAATCGCTTTACTTCTGTGATTCCACCGAATTTAGGTGGAAGCTCAGCTTCTGTGGTGGTATTTGCTAACAACCAATTTGGGGGGTGCATACCACCAAGCATAGCCAACCTTGCAAACACTTTAGAGGAGCTGCTATTGATCAACACCAGTGTGTCAGGGTGTTTGCCGCCGGAAGTTGGATTTCTATACAAACTGAGGGTGTTGGATGTGAGCTTTAACAAGCTAGTTGGTCCAATACCTTACAGCCTAGCAGGATTAGCCCACTTGGAGCAACTAGACTTGGCTCATAATATGATGAGTGGGAATTGTACCAGAGGGCATTTGTATATTGCCAAACTTGGCAAATTTCACATTCTCTTATAACTTCTTCTGTGAGGAGGTAGGAATTTGCAGCAATTTGACATCAAAAGGCGTCGCCTTTGATGATCGTCGTAACTGTTTGCCAGAGAAGCCGCTTCAGAGGAGCAAGAAGGACTGTGAAGCCGCGCTTGAGCATCCTGTCGATTGCTTTGAGCAGTGTTGTGGCAGTGGTGGTGGTGGTGGTGGTGGCGGCGGCATAGCCGCAGCTCCAACTCCTCTGGCTTTTCCTCCTAGCTATTCCTAGCTAAACTGTATGTAGACCACCTTTTAAGACTAGTAACTTCAAAGCTAAAATAAAGATCCAAAATGGGGCTCCGAAAAAACATTGTAAATATTATTCTTATATGCAAGTTTGTACATTTCTGTATGTAATCCTAAAGAAAATCATATGGTTCATGGCAATGAAAAATAAAATCTCTGCAATTCTGAAAACTGAAATGAGCAAAGGCCAGTGAATGTTGTAGCTATTAAGCTCAGGCACCTTGCCACTTGCCAAATTCTTTAGTCTATATTTTGTGTGGCCTTTTAAGTATAAATTAGAACCTCAACGTAATATTTCTTAGTGGTGGTTCCAAAACTTTTTGTTCATTGGCATACATGTCGCCAAATTTGAATTGAAGAAGAAAAAAAAAAAAAAACTGCGCATATTAAGGTTAAATTCATGTGATAATATTTTTTTTATCGAACTTAAAGTTCATAATTTAGGATAACAATTTGGTAAATCTCGGTGAAAATTGGCTAAATATCAAATGCATGTGTTCGTGTGTATATGTATAATCAAGCTTTTGGCTTTGGAAAATGCTAAATATCCCAATAACGAGAATCTGATCTTCTGACACGTGTAGGCCTCACTCCCATTTATAGTAAAAATAATTATTTTGACGAACATCGTAATCAGGAGGAGATGCAAGTGAATAAAGCAAGAGTCCCAATCTTTTATAAGTTATAGGGTTTCCTTAGGTAAGTTACATAAGGGTTTTGAATCTCAACCCTTTATTTTTGATCCAGTGACCAATTACTCTTTAAGTTCAATTATATTTTGACTTTTAAATAAAAAATAAAGGGTTCAAATTTAAAGTCCTTATCTAACTTGAATAAGGGATCTCTTGTACTATTGGAACTAAATAAGGCAAAGAGAGAGAGCCTTATTGCTAGAGAGGCCCACTTGTAGGGGTGTCCTTGAATTTTAATTTCAAGGAAACAATTATAAGAGGCGTTTTGACACATAAAAACAAGACAGTAATAGATGGACACGTGTTTTTAGTCTTTTAATTGTTGTACAAGTGCGTTGCACATAAATCATTTAAAATGTGATTATTATTATTATTTTTAATTGATACTTACATGATTTGTTTATGTATTGTATTGCAAGTAATGCATAAAATTCCATACGAAAGACAAACGATCTTAATTAAACTCTTCAATTAAGTTTAAATTAATTTATTGATTGCAATATATACAATTTTGCTTAAATTTAGCTATTTTAAACAGTCCTACATTATATGTAAGTCAAAATAAAACACATGCTTTTAAATTTCAACATGACAGTATGCATTGTATAAAATGAATAAAAATGAGAAATCATGCTCATCCATTATAAAACATTTTGGAAGAAATAACATAACTCAACACTGTATATCATGCTCATCTAGTATAATACAATATCACATTTTGTATGATTATAAACACTACAATTTATTTTACACTAAAAGAGGTGACTAAATTTTACAATAAATTTTATTTGGATGCTAATATGAATGACCTTTTGAAACACAATAAAAAATAATTATATAATTTAAATTCAATAGAATAAAATCAATATAACAATTGTACATAATTTCTATTATTTTTTTAAAAATTTATAGTAGACATCATAAATAAAAAAACAAAGAAGAAGTATAATTAAATATTATATTTAAAAAAATATTAGGATAAATGACAAGAAAACCCCCATAGCCCTATACTATAGAATCAGAGTCTTTACACAACAAATTTGCTGTGGCTTCATTCATTATAAGCACTTTTAATTCCATGTTATTTTATTTTAAAATTAAAATTAGATATGCAAAAAAAATTAGAACTTTAATTCATTATAATTGTGAACTTTTGTTCTAATATTGTCTACAAGTTCATCTCTTGTGTTAACTCACTCATGGTTTTACATATATTCATGATTGAGTTGCATGTTTTCAATCCAAAATTAATCTCCAATTTTAATTTTATTCATCTGTTATAATTTTTCAAATATTATATTCCTTATATTTTTTTAAATCTTAAAATAAATAAATAAATAAATAAAAACATTTTATCCCAAGTAAAGCATGGCCAATTCACCACGTGCTAGTATATATACAAGTAACATTCAGCCGATGGCATGATAGCCTACTGTCATTATCCACACTTGTAGAGTGAGTGATCTTAGATTCAAGCTTATAAAAAGTTTTGATACCCATTTGTTGAAATTGGGGGTTTGGGATAAGCTTAGATTCTATCAATTGTCCAAAAATAAATAAATAACATTTGCTTCACTTTCTCATTCTTCCACATGACCCTGAGATGGACAGCCTCTTTAATCCTTAAAGTATCACAATAAGCCACCTCATAGGGAATAATAAGTGTATTATTTTCAATCATTCCATAACAGTTAGTCTCTTTCTCTCTCCAAAGTTTCTTAGGAGCAATATCTTTTCATTTGTTTGCAGGACTCTTAGCAACAACTGTTGTTTCCCTAAGGTAAGTCTTTTTATAATTCTTCTCTATGTGTTTCACTATGCTTTCTTTTTTCTCTAACTCATGCTTATTACCTGTCATCAACTTAAGATTTTATATATGTACTTTCTTAATTGGTTTTTATGGTTATGCAAGATCCAATGCAGAATTTGGTTGATTTTCAACATATATACTCATATTGCATGTCATATATATATATGTACAGTTATGTTCCCATCAGCACGTATTGATACAAATTATATCAGTACCATACATTGAGAGTTATATTTCGTGCATTGACCCAATGTTCTACAGGCTAATTGGGCACACGAATCCGGTTACATCCTTCGACCTTCATCCAACAAAACCAGAAATACTTTGCTCCTGTGATAGTGGAAATGAAATAAAGGTGTGGGACATCAACCTGCTAAATTGCATACATACCTTAAAGGTTAGTTCTCTAATAGCAGAATCTCTTTCTCTCTCCAAAGTTCAAATATTTCTCAAATTTAAAAATGTTTCTTAGGAGCAATATCTTTTCATTTGTTTGCAGGACTCTTAGCAACAACTATTGTTTACCTAAGGTAAGTCTTTTTATAATTCTTCTCTATGTGTTTCACTATGCTTTCTTTTTTCTCCAACTCATGCTTATTGCCTGTCATCAACTTAAGATTTTATATATGTACTTTCTTAATTGGTTTTTATGGTTATGCAAGATCCAATGCAGAATTTGGTTGATTTTCAACATATATACTCATATTGCATGTCATATATATATATACACAGAGGTGATCCCATCAGCACGTGTTGATGTAAGTTACATCAGCACTATGCATTGAGGGTTGTACTCCTTGCATTGATTCAATGCACCTCACATCTCACTAATGCACAAGGTACAACTCCCAATGCAGGTTTTGATATAAGTTATATCAGCACGTGCTTACCTAATCATCATCCTATATATATATATATATACAGTTATGTTCCCATCAGCACGTGTTGATACAAATTATATCAGTACCATGCATTGAGAGTTATACTTTGTGCATTGACCCAATGTTCCACAGGCTAATTGGGCACACGAATCCGGTTACGTCCTTCCACTTTCATCCAACAAAACCAGAAATACTTTGCTCCTGTGATAGTGGAAATGAAATAAAGGTGTGGGACATCAACCTGCTAAATTGCATACACACCTTAAAAGGTTAGTTCTCTTATAGCAGAATCTCCAATTTGTGTTCTTTTCTACCATGAAGGTTTATTCTTTTGGATTTAATAAAAGAGAAAAAAGGTGGTGATCGAACCTCAGCTGTGAAATTCGACTTCAGATTTATTATTATTTTTTTGTCTCTACTAAAAATGAATTAGAAGAAATAAAATAAAATATAAAAAATAAAAAAAAGGTTGGAGTTGGGGGGAGGGGTTTGGAAAAGGCAGTGACAACTTTACACTTGGTGAAATTTAAGCCTGAATATAAGTTATATATATCAGCACCGCGCATTAAGAGTTGTATCTTATACATTGACCCAATATAACAGTAACCTACTAATGCATGAGATACAATCCACAATACAAGTATTAATATATATTATATCAGTGTTAATATGAATTATATCAATACGTGCTTACCTGATCATCATTTATATATAAAGTTTTGATCATGTGCGAGATATCCCATTCGATCATAGCCTTCCATGAGTGACACGTGCGCACATCAACCCTCTATATATATATATATATATATATATATATATATTATAGATGTGAGTAGGGTTAGAACCATGACTTAGGTGGTCGGCTTGGATGCATGAGTGGTATAGTTTTAATTGCTCTCTCCCAGGACGTAAATTGTGTATAATGACTTGTGTATAATGACTTGTTGAAAGTCTCACAATTCTGGTTATCCTTATGAGTTTCGGTATGATATTTTGGATAATGATGCTTATGGATCTTCTACTACCCCTCGTTAGGTTGCAAAAGATCTCTCTTGTAAACACTATTGTTTTCTAATATGTCATGTGTATTGGTTTTTTGTTCAAGGAAGAAAAGAAAAAAATGAAAAAAATCAAAGCCTTTCCTTCCCAGACACCTATAACTGGAAAAAAACCTAGTAAATGCAGTGGGAGACAAAGATGGATCTGAAAAGGGATTTGCACCTGTGATCTAAATATACTAAAAAATATATATTATACAAACAATACAAGAATTATGTAGGCTACAACTAGTGAGCCACCTGTAATAGCTCTAAACAGTTAAATGTTTGTATATCGGCCCATCTTCTTGGATGTACTTGGGCAGAATATGCATCTTCCACCTGAAAAGAAACATAGTCTCATGTGACTACAAAGGAGCAAACACAAATTTATTTGGTTCATGTCAATAGTACAGTGACAATTTTGAGATTATGATTTTTTTTTTTTTGGTTCTCTTCTTCTTCTTCTTTTTTTTTTTTTTTTTTTTTTTTTTTTTGTGTGGATAAGGTAAGGATATGTATTAAGTAAAAAGGGGGATTATGAAATTTTTTGGAATAGGGAATCATTTGAATTGAGGTACTGGTGGGGAAAATATGGTAAGTTGGGTCACGAATTATGGCATATCATATGGTTAAAGTATAAAATAAATTTAACAAAAAATACAACACATCTTAAAAGTAATAAAAAATATTAAAATTAAAAAAATATATATCTGTTGTGAACTGTTCAGGAAATTCTTTTAAATATATAAATTATTCAGAAATTATTTCCAAAATTTGTATCTTTGTAGTACACAAATCACAAGTGAAAAAGATGAATCATGTATGCAAAATGAAAAATGTTCACTTATTCAAAAAGTTGATAGAAGTTTGAAAAAATTTAATACTTAAAGGTTCAGAATAGTTTAAATTAGGGCAAACTACATATTAGTGTCACTAACTTTATCCCAAATTTCAATTTGGTGCATAAACACTAATGTATAGTTAGTGTACTAAATTGGACAAATTAAAAGTTTATACACCACATTGAAATTTGGGGTAAAGTTAGTGACACTAATATGTAGTTTGCCCTTTAAATTAATATTTGCAAAAAGCCATATTACCACAATAAGCAGGTTGGCCAACGTCAGTTAATCCTAAGTAACACAAAAGGGGAAGGATTTTCTCAGGCTGGTGGCAGTGAACGCCGGCAAGTTGGGCATTCCATCTTTATATCCATCCACCTTTGTAAACAACCAGAATGGAAGAAATGATCACACGGTGTCACCTGTAACAGAGTTTGTAAATTAGATTTGAGTCCACAGTTCGAAGGAAAATCACCCTACATTAACAACTAAATACAAAATAATTCTCAAAAGAATACCATGCAGTCATTAGAACGCTGTGTGAGATCAATGGCAGTCATGCAAATGACACAGTCTGTAGCATGATGCGCATTCTGATCAAACCTTCTATAGTAGCTATATTTCTCAGGTAGGATCTGCAAACAATCATAACAAAGTGAGATCTCCATAAATGCAGTCGAGACAAGCTCCAAGTATTTCAGCAATATAATCACAATTTCAAATAACATAAAATAACAAATGCCAATCTTAGAGAAAGGAAAGCTGTGTTCGGTTGATAACCAACAGAAACTTGAGCATAAATAACAAAAAATTTCCAGTTGAACGCTAGCATTTGACTTTAGAGAAATTATTATCCTAGATAGAGCAATCAGGCCCCCAAAAGGAACGTGCAGCCAAAATAAGTGGGTATAATGCATTGTTGAAATGACTCTTGCAGAACCAAGCAAGTAAGCTGGTGCCCATGAATCTGAACAGTCACAGATCCAAACTCCTCCTAGTAACTCTTCAATGCTTCAAATTGCCAAGATGGTGTAAATACAAGTTGATTAAATTCAGTGGGAAAAACTTAAAGGTAACCGAAAAAATAGATGAGAAAGTGTTCCCAATTTTGATTTCATATTTATATGCTGGGGCATGAGTGCCCTTACTAGTTTTGGGGGTGTGATTCACAAAAGCTGTTTTCACCTTCTAGCCGGTAGAGTGGTCAGCTGTTAACTGATTGGTCATATGTTCAAATTCTAGTTTGGAAAATTTATAGTTATCGCCTTATCGGTTGTCTGACCTAGTGACCCCTGTCCTCCTTAGTTTCTAAACTAGCAGAATCATGGGACATCAAATTTAGGAAGTTGATTGTAAGTTTTACTCCTCAATCTCACAAAGGTGAACTTGGTTCATCCAGAAAAGCTCCAATAAGTATACTACCTAAAAGCCACAGAAAGCTCAAGATTATAAAAAATATATAAATATATATACATGCACATATGAATATATACATTGATTTATATAACATGAAAGGCAGTGGAATGATGCAACAAGCTGATGTTAAATCATATACTTTTAATAATGGCATGTTTTTTATACGGATCTATTTGGGAAATCAGATATAAAGGTTTTGGGGAACCAGACAAAATTGTCTGTACACACTTTCCAGAAATTGCAACATTTCAAAACGTCAAGTGAAAAACACATTTTAGAGACACGTGCATTAAGATTTGCCAGGTGTGAATAATTAAATGCAAATAGACCTCAGGCCTTGTAGACCAATGATTATATGCACTGCCCACAACATAGGAAAGTTCTCACAGTTTTTTCACCCAAGTAATGGCTATAGCTTCTCAATGAAGTAATCAATACCCAAACCCAAACTGTGAAATAATAATAATAATAATAATAATAAACAAAAAATATAAAAAGACATTGCAGGAAGAAAATGAAGAGAATTGCATCCAACCTGACGAGGAATGAACCACCGAGATCCGAGATAGTGTTGAAGAAGAAGAATTGATGCTTGAAGTCCCATGAACACAGCCAAACAAATACACCAATTTTTGTCAGGCTCAATGCGCATGAAGTTGTTAGGGCAGCCAAATACATATAATGGGATTGCTAGCCGAGTGACAGTCATGCCTAAGATGTAATGAGGATGCAATGGTTTTCTTGAGTCGCGAACAACATTGGTGATTATTTGAGGTATCCAGAAAGAGTACATAAGAAGAAGAATAGGCCGCAGAAAATTATGAAACTCATACATGACCAGAATGCCTCCCAAAAGGATCCCATCTGCAAATTATTATAATAACTAGATAAATTTAGCATGAATGTCTTGATACAAAGAATTTTATATCTAGTCAATTAAATAAATCCATAAGCAAATAATAAATCACTTGATAATAGGATGTACAAAACAATGGAAGACACCAGAAATCATTTAGACTTGAAAAAATTCTGACTGGTTACGCCATTGATGAACAAAGTCACTGGTTACTCGTTGATCAACAAATTCAAAAACCCAAAATCAAGCATGACTACGAACTACCTGATCAGGTAGTAAATACCAAGATGGAGATGATTATTCTATGATGGAATTATTAAGATAAGCTTACTGTTTTAACTACAGCTGTATCTTTTTATGTGGTGTGTAAGAGAATAGGGAGGGGGATTGTTATTTTTTAAAAAATTTAATTTTTAATTTTTTATTTTTTGGTTGGGGGGGATTAAGTGCTTATCCATCCTCGAATCTGACACAGGTTGGGTCTTGGAACCCCATTCCTGCCCCTGTTCAAATTTGGGTATACCAATCACGTCCCAATAGGGGTTTGGAGGAGAGGCAGGGGTTACCCATTTACACCATCCCTACTTCAGTATCATTTCCAAATATATATTGCATTGATTCTTATTCCTAGAGATAAAAATTTAAGGAGGCTCATGTGTGTCACTCACAACAATATTATAAATAAATTTCCAACCAAAAATAAAAGGTTGCATTCAAAATGCAGATTCTGAAGAGAGACTATACATTCTGCAGAGTACTTACAGAAACGGCTATATAGAACTGAAAGTTCACGCCTCATTGTCTCCCAACCCTCTCCATTATTCATGGGCCTACTTGCCTTCCATATGGCAAGAAGATATCTCATCTCAAAAATCGAGAAGACTACGAACTTGAAAAATGCAGCAGTTGCAAACGCATTAAATAAGGATTCTGTACACAAAAAAGCAACAATCTCAACTTAAAATAATGACTATGACTAGTACAAAAGGTAAAAAGTTCATATGAGGTGATGAAGAAAGAGACAAATGTCATTATACATGATGCAGCTATAAAAAGCATATGCAAAAACAGTGGCACATTTAAAGCATGTAGTATGTAAACTCTCAACATATTGTCAAGGACAAAAATGCAGGTGTCAGCATTTAATACAGATGCGGAATGTCTAAAATAACAATATCAAAGAGGCCAAAATGAAAGCCATTGGGGCTAGCCTAGTGGTGAGGGAGGGTGGGGGAAAGGGTAGGAGTAGGATAGGTTAGGGGTTTGAACCCCTCCCAATGTACCAAAAAAAGAGTCCAAAATGCAATGCAACTACAATACAAAGGAAAGGCTACAATGCTAACGTCATTGTCATGTCGCAAACGAGCATTCAGAATGTACGATATACTTGCCTGCAAGACATGCATATGACAGTTAAACAAATAAAACATGTATATCTATACTAACTATAAAAAGATGAATGTAAGAAAAACTTTTGATTGACTAATATACCCTTATTTTAATTTTTAAATACACAACTACCCACCCTTCTGCATATATAGGAAATATAGCAATATGGAAACTATAATTCTAAAGCACATACCTTAATATATTCTAAAACACATACCTTAATATATAAAACACAAATAGGAATTCAAAGGAAACCCTAAATCAAATACTCTATTTAATACTATACATATAATCCTAAAGCACGTTGACTTCGTATCTCCCTCTTCCTCTCATTCTCTAGCAAACGAGAATGGCCTGTTAGAGGCACACCTACTTCCCAGCGCAGTCACAAACCAAATATCCACATCATGGAGACGATACATGGAAACGATACCGGATTTCAAGAGGCTGTTGCGTGAGTGTTTTATACTTTTATTATGTATTTTCTGGAATTTGGTGAGAATTCATATAATGCTGAATTTGTTTGTGGTTGGGGGTGGTTGTTTTCGAGGATTTTGGGTAGACTAGGAAAACCCTTGAATGTGTTTTGATTGTAACGTGGAAATTGTTGGAATGAGTCATATATGTATATGATAATTATTATTATTATTTTGCTTGAATTTGGTTGTTGATGGGAAGGGAGGGGGAAAAGAAAAAGGAAAAAAAAACAAAGAAATGAGGAAAAAAATAAAATGAAAATCTCGATCTCCACTCTCTTTTCAATCTCTAAGTGAACAAAAAAAAATGTAGATGATGATATCATATAAAAATAAAATTGAGAATCTTTTTTTAGAAAAAGTAAGAAAAACTATATTATGAGGGATCAATTTCACTTATTAAAAAAATAAATTAAATAATATTTAAAAGTATCAAAAATATAAAATATAGAAAATAAAAATAAAATAATTATGTTTGTTACTTTCCTTTGGAATGCACATCTCAAATTGAAGTAGCAAATTGCCACAGCCCACATAAGGTAGCAAAAGACAGATTTGTCACTTTTTTTTTTTTTTTTTTTTGCTACCTCCCTCAGAGATGCTCTTGTATCACATATTAAATTATATTATATCTATACTACCTATAAAAGTTTATACTTTAGAAACACTTTTGATTGACCATTACATCTTTATTTTAAATTTTAAATATTTATTTGCCTCCCATATTTAACTAATTAAGAATGTTTTATATTTAACCAATTAAGAATGTTTATTTTCTAGCAAAAAAGAAGGAAAAAAGATAACACAATTTATGTTCACTTCATAAATTCTATACAGCCTTCACTACTATGCATATGTTCTAGCTAACTTTTTATTCCTACCATAACTCCTAACAATTGAAGGAATTTTGACCTATTTTGTTGAGCGTTTATTCTAATAAGTTAAATTAACACAAAAGTAACAAATAATTAGATTTTCATATTCAATATATATATATATATATATATATATAGAATTTATAAATTTTTTTATTTAAATAATATTCATGTGCAATGAATGTGTGCCCATATATATATAGATATATTACCTATAAAAAGTTGAATGTGAGAAAAACTTTTGATTGACTAATATACCGTTATTTTAAATTTTAAATGCACAATTACCCTTCTACACATATAGGAAATATAGAAATATAAAACACATACATAAATAGGAATTCTAAGGAAAATATAATTCGTATAAATAAATAAAACCTAGAATTGTAAGTTAACTCTATTTCATAACATATATCATTTATTCATTAACAATGGGATTCTAAATTCTACTTTCTCCATTAACAGTAGCTTCAACCTATTTTAATAGAGCCCTCATATTCTTTTCTTTTTCGAAATATAGGGTTTTAGGGTTTGTTCTAATTGCTATAGAAAATACTGTTTTCTATGTAGGTCAAGTACTTCATATATTTCTATAACTTTGATTCTTCTACCTCTATTCTTACGGAATGCCCTACCTACAAGATTCCTTGCAAACGCAGTATAGTTCTATTTTAGTTCTGTTAGATATTATTACTTTTGAGTATTTTTTTATTTTATTTTTTTGGTGTAAGTTTTTGACAAATCATGATTCACAAATATTTTATGAGGATACCTTTCTTTTTATTTAATTATTTATTTTTGGAGTTGGTTTGTTTTCTCACATAGAACCTTTTATTAAAATATAATATAATAAAACCGAATGAGATTCCTAGACTATCAAAAACTGGCATTAAGAAAACCAAATCCTATATGTAACGATGTTAAAAATTCTACCTTATCTGATCAATAGAGCATCATCTCAACAAAGTACAACCCAGGAGGATTCCCATGTTTTAGTAAACACATTTTTTCATTGAGAAAATTTTAAAAATAAGTATATTTATCATAATTTCATTTAATTTTTTATATTATAAAAAAATTTTATAAAAAAAACCCAACTTCTCCACTCATAGAATAATATTTTCAATGAGTTAGATGACATTTATTTTAATTTATTTCTTATTTTTGAATTTAAACACGATGTTATTTGTTCAATTTATTTATGAAATAATTTTTTTTAAGAAATTATTACTCTTTGAAATAAGTACATAACTAGGTTAGTTGCCAAACAAGTTCGAAAAAAAGGGTTAAACTATTTAGCTTTTTCCTTACAAAAATAAACATATATATATACATACACACTGACAAAGCCATGAGAAATATCTTTTTGATAGGCAAGTGTACAATTGAAATTTACATATATTTTTTTATATTTATTTAAGTTATTGATGACACATTTAATTAATTTATTAGTTTTGGCACTGATTTTTTTTTTCCCATCACAAAAATCTCTTCTTTAAAAGACAATTTATATGGTCCTCTTTAGCATAAATTCGTATACCATTAATGAAATATTTATTTTATAATACAAAAATATTCACGTGCAACGCACATTTGTACCAACTAGTACATCTAAAAGAACATATAAGATGCACATACACACACACAAAGTTTGCTTTTGTTGATGGCATGCGATATAATAAACATGTTCCTGCCAGGATGCCTTCACGGAACTAATGCACATTGTGAGTTAAGACTAGACGTATTTTCAATTCTGAATTAAATTACATCGATCGTTTCAGTAAAAACACATTGTTCTTTGGAACTGTTTCTGTTTCCTGAGAAATGGAAACCCAGAAATTTGGACCAAAAGTTTTGGAATTTGAAAACTATGTTATGACAACACATCAATGGATCCCTAATGTCTGGCATTTATTCCTATAAAAACATTACTTGACATCTAAATTGCACCAATTAGGCTACTCTTGACTACTTCGGTGCCAGACACAAGTTTGCCAAGGGATTGTTGTATAATAAGTATATTTACAGATCTGCCAGCCTATCAAGTTAGCTTACAGAACTATCATGGTGATAATCTTTGTTGGGATTAATAATAAAACAACATTCTCCATTTTGAAGTTGTGCAATTCAGTTTCCAAGTAAACAAAATGTGCCTCTTTGGAGTGGGAAAAACAAAAAGAAAAGAAAAGTAGAGCTAAAAAAACATAAGGGACTCTCTATTCTCCAGCTCAATGGGATTCCTGAAAACTTTATGGTATCACATAGTTGGGTAGATTAGTGAGGCATGAAAAATATAACCAAACACACCCTAATCATGCCATCTCTGACCCAACACTCCCTAATCACCTAATCACGCCACAATTTGACCAATAAATCCGTGACTGTCTTAGATAATTGCAACAACTTTGTCAGAGGGCATCATACAAATGTACTAAAACTTCTGTGGAAATTACAGCTCCAATGAAATGCAAGTAAGCTGGCACTGATTATTTAGTAAATTTTTGTTAAGTAAATAAAATTCCATTAAAATAAAAAGGGAAAGGCCTTAGGCCTGTATACAACCAGTATACAAGCACTGATTATTTAGTAAACTTACCAACAAGGATTCCGGCAGTCAGATGTAGAAGGCACAGATAAGAATCCATGATAGCCTGTTGCCCAATCATCAAAATCGAAACTTTAGCAGCCCCCTGACAGAAGTAGAGAGACCATGATTATTTCTCACATTCTCAGTAATCACAAAGCTGAAAATTTATTGACAAGGATTGTATTTATACGCATGATGCACATCATATATTTTTTCCATCTATGGAAACTGGAATTTTTTTCTTCGACATATAAGTCTGAGATAAGAGTCTTACAGATTGGGTGTTGCCATGTTCCATTTGCCTAATTAACAGAAGAACTTGAAGGAAAGAGACCTGACACGAAAATGTTAAGGAATACACCCAAAACTGACTGATAACAATGTGATAAAGCCACAGGAGTAATGATTAATAAAGGATACAAAGGTGACCATCAAGGTATAGTTAACTGCTTTGTTATAGTAGACCTCAATGTTGACAGAAGTAGCATTCAAAAGTAAGGGTGAGAAGCAATCCCCATCATCATCCACTGAAGGACTCTCCATTAATCCTTCTATATGATAACGATCACGATCTCCATCTACAAACAAGTACATGATGACTTAGTGACTTCGAAAGAACCATTGATTTTTCAGAACATAAGCATTGGACATTAACTTATGAACGTTGTAAGTTTTTAACTTCCTATATACATCAGAAGGGCTACAACAAACCCCACAATACATTACATCAACATCAGAAAAAGAACTATGATGTCACTATTATGCAAGCACATAATATAAAGTTGATATGCCAAAAAATTCATAGAATGAAAGGATCATACATACACAATAGGTGAGTGAAAATCAAATGCAATAAAAACAAAAAATCAAAATTATGCTCCATAATGAACTAATCATGTCTCGTTAGGTGAGTTTGGTTCCCCCTATTGTAGGAAGGAACAACTAAGAAACTGTAACTAACTGCTATGTTGCATGGAACACTTTAAAATCTGTGGAAGTGTGAAGTGAACCGTGTTAGACACAACATGATGTGGATAAACTATAAGAAAATGCCTTCTTTTGAACACATTCAACAAGCATGTCCACTATAGAAGGGAAGGATGTATTCCAAGTTTGCTGGATGTTCTCCAAGACATTTTCCTAATCAATTTCTATGTTACGAGGATATTTTAAAATGAGCGAAGCACCCATGCCAAACAAACTATACCAAAAGATGAAAAATTGGACACCTTAAGACTTAGTTGTGTCCTTATCCTCATGTCCAAAAATTTGATAGGTAGGCAAATATGATACCTAGGCATAGTCTTGCACTTGACACACATCCTTGAGTCCACATATGTACATAACAAACTGATTCTATGGCTTAGATTTTCCAAGGTTTACACTTGTTAATATATTTTGCTTTGGTGTATTTGGAGGGAAAAGAATTGTAGAACCTCTGATGGAATTGAAAAGTCTAGCATTGAGCTCAAATCTTTTTTGCTTAAGAACCTTTTTTGTGGTTTTCTAGCTATTCTAATAGTAGTAACCTTTCTTTTGTACATTTTTTAGCTGCCCTTAAGCTTTAAAGGGATCTTCGTTTAGTACTTGTATATGTCTCAATGTCTCATGTACTTGGGCTAAGCCTTTTACAATTAATACATATCTTACTTCATCAAAAAGGAGGAAAAAAAAAAAGGTTTTCACTTGTTAATGGCTAGATTCATGTAGGAGAGAAGAGTGTTCTATCAGAGTTAGTAACATACAAGTTGATTGAGATAGTAAGATGGTGCTGCAGAGGAGAGAGTACCAACGCAATCAAGGGGAACCTCTAGGTGTGGTAGAAAGAGATGATCCAGAGATTTGAAATGCTCTTGGTCCATGTAAATCTCAATAACATCAATCTTTGCAAATAGGTCATTGATGGCCTTTATATCAATATTCAAGGCCCTCGTGAGGCCAAATTCTACTGGCCAAATCCTTGAGCTAGTGGAACCCTTCCCACTCATGATGCCTACATGCTTTCATAGCTGCAACTCCCTGCAAGGCCCATGATTGAGCCTATTCACAATGTCCATATGCTTTTATAGCTACAAGTGACAAATCACGCCATATCATAACTCCTATGGAACTCCAATTTGCAAGACTTTTATTGCGTTTGAAGCTAGACTTCTATGCCTTTGCGATGGTTTATGGCTTTATAGCTAAAATGTCATTATCAAAATCAGATTTTATATGAAAGTAAGATTTCTTTGCAAGGGAATGATACTTTGTTGTGGCGCAATGACTCAAAAGGTTTATTCTCGGTGAAATCTTATTATTCTTGCTTGGGTTCTAACTCGGTTGTGTTCTCTCCGGCTAAGAGCATCTGGATCCCTTCGGTGCCTTCTAAAGTTGCTTT
Source organism: Liquidambar formosana (assembly GCA_039720395.1). NCBI lineage: Eukaryota > Viridiplantae > Streptophyta > Magnoliopsida > Saxifragales > Altingiaceae > Liquidambar > Liquidambar formosana. The sequence continues at coordinate 11,708,650 of CM077824.1, read as the reverse complement.
CTTCTCTTGGTTGGTATCTCATAAAAAGTGTCTTACTATCGACTTTTTGATTAGAATGAAGTGGGAGATGCCTAATAGATGTATTATGTGCAAAGAGGCAGAGGAAACTGTAGATCATCTTTTCATCCATCGTGAGACAGCTAGAAGCTTGTGGGTTCTTATTTTCCATCTTTTCGGGGTCAAGTGGGTTCTTCCATCCACTACTCAAGACTTGCTTGTGAGTTGGTGGATTAAAAAGGGCCATAAAGATTCTAAAGTTGTTTGGAGGATGGTTCCCCACGCTCTTTTTTGGTGTATTTGGAAAGAACGTAACTTGAGAACCTTTGAAGGGGTAGAGACATCCACGTTGGAGCTTAAATCTCTCTTGGTTAAATCATTGTATTGGTGGTTTTGTAGTTATTCTAGAGGATGTAATCCCTCTTTTACTCTTTTTGTTGACTCCCTTAGCTCTTATTAGTTGTTTTGGGGTGTCTCCTTTCTTGTGGTTCTTTTTGTATAGTGAGCCATGTTGGTTTTTTTCTCTTGTATATGTCTCATGTACGAGGGTTTTGGCCCCTTCTTTTTATATCAATACATACTTTACTTGATCAAAAAAAAAAATCAGATTTTACTACCAGAATAGGGCCTGTTAGAACTTTAAATGGACCCACACTAAAACTCATATGTGTCCGATGAGTGGTTTGGACCTTGCCTCCCAAGCAATGACCAAGGCAGAAGGCGGCTTGCCAGTTGCCACAGCTATGGGATGGACAACTGGACTAGCCCAATTATCCCTTTCTATATTCACCGACTCCAAAAGAATAGTCTGGGATGGCTTATTTCAGTGCCTCAAACAGCACCAAGGCCTATTTAACACCTTCTACAGGTCCTTCCCAACGGCCCAAGTAGACAGTAAGCACAAAGGTGCAAATGAAAGGCTAGGATCTCAAGAGTATTTTGTCTTTCAAGTTGGTTTTATTCATATAATGAATGTATGGCTGAGTATAGATTTCATGAAGGGCTAGGATCAACTAGTATTAGGGTTTTAGGTTTATATCATCTTATAAATAGAGGAAACAAATGCATTGTAATAGACTATTGATTTCTAGTGTAATTTACCTTTGTCTCATGTTCTTCTGAGAACTTTAAGGTTTGCTTTATTTAGGATCCTAGGAGAGGTTTCTATTTGTTTCCTTCTAAGATATTTAGGCTTCAACAGAAACTAAAGTGTGCCTCTGTTCTATTGCACTCCCGATTGTGTCACATATGATGTAAAGATTTTGAGTTAGTAACACTATGTATCCAAAACAATTTTATATGGAGCAAATGCAGATAAGGTTCTTGGATATGTTTCTAGACATATATTATGGCAAAGGATAAGCAACTAAAAAAGAAAGAATTCATACGCTGAGACAACTCATGTACCATTTTGGGTGGTTGAGACGCGCGAAATTTGTGCCGCAATTTCAATATTACAATGTTTTTCCATGTCATGAATTGGTGCTGCAATACGAAAGGATAAAAATTATTACACTGTAATGGCAAAATGAACTTTAAGATCAAAGTGAAGTGAACAAAATTACAATGTTTCTTTCTCCATATCTTATCTCGAGGAGATTCTTGGAACACCTGAGATGAGAAAACTCCAAGCTGTACAAAGAAATAATACATACAGATATTAGTATTTAAAAACCTCCTTGATAAAGAATTACATGAGATGTTAACACCCATTTTGTAATCAATGTCCTCCACCCACATGCAAGAACTTCCACAACCAAAATTGAATCTCACACCCCGAACCCATCCCCAAAAAATTTATAGGTCCTAGATTCCCATTTCAACCCAATGGAGGCAGGGTGAATACCCACCTAACCCACATTAAAAAATAAGGGAAAAAAAAAGGTTGATTTATATGTAATATGTATGTAACTAAATATTTTTTGTATATAAAGACTAAAGAGAATCCATACAGATCAGATTAAACTAACAAAAGAAGTTAAACTCCCAGAGTTACAGCGCACCCATATCCCAATCCAAGGTTTAATTATATTCGAAACCCAGAGATCAACCTATCCTGTTGTTATCCTCCAGCACTCCGAATATTAAGAACTTTACAAGGGAAAACTACAGACATATGATCAGAGCAACATAAAGCGTATAGCAAAATGCATTGCATTATCAAGAGAATACAATGTCATCCTAATGTCATATCTGTTATGAAATAATGATCAATTGCATGTTCATAATTAATAAGTTGAGTGAGGAGTGTTACCAAGTGATATGGATTAGATAAAATATAATCTTCTTCCTGGCTCAACTCTCCCTCTTTCCCGCTGCAAAATAATAGTGCTATGACAATAAAAAGTTAAAAACATAAGATTCATTTGCACCATGAGAGGCATTCAAGTTGAATGTTATCTTTCCAGATGAATCATATTTTGGTGCTAGTTTTCCATATAAAGAAAATTTTTAATAAGACGTAAAAAAAAATTCAGTTTAGGGATTCTTGAATTTCCATGCATTTCCAGCATTGCTCAAGTTATCAACTATCTAACCATGCATATTAATATACTCTGTTGGGAAGTCCCTTATACCACATCGATTAAATATTGAGTTTGATATGGCTTAATATACCTGTTTAGGCCCTCCACTTAATAGCTTAAGCTTTTAGGTTGGAAACTTAACATACTCCATTGTAACTAAATGTATATTTTTTATTTTTTTTTCGATTTTCATTTTTTATTAAGGTATCAACTTTGTTTAAACTTGAACTATGTGTAAATTTTGACCAAGTGGTATGCATATTAATACTGGTATTTCACACAAGTTTTTAAATTGAAGCATGTGTAGGACACACAAACTTGAGCTAACATAAGTAACTAGGATGAAGATAATTTAGCAGTATTCAAACCATACGCTTCATTAACTAAACACTAAACAGCTCAGCCATAAACTGTTAAATAACCAAGGGGATAAAAAGAATATAGAATGTAAAAATGAATATGAAGGGATGTAAAGCCAACAAACCAAAACCGAAAAGATTACCTGTTGGCTACCATTCGAAGCTGTCTAAAAGGCCAAATATATACACCTTCTACCCTGATTTGAGCACCACCAACTTCATGTTCAGTTGCCATACACATCATGGAAAATAATCACCCCCTGTTGTCAATGCCGTAGAAAAGAAATACAACGTTATTTATAATTTTAGTAATCATGACATGAAAAATCAATAGTAAACCAATTACTCATATGAAGCTTTTTCCAAAAAAAAAAAAAAAGAAACGAAAAAGGTGCAAAAAGTTCATATTGGTCAATGATCTTCATGATACAGTGCTCTGATGTTGATCAGAAACTCATAGCACACATACCAAAACCATAGCCAATTGATGCAACTTGCTTCTGCATCAGGAACTGACAGAGTCTGTTTATATTATCAACCCCTATCTCAATGTGCTCTATTGAAGCAGGTCCTCATCTTCTACGATAAATTATAAAGCATACCAAACAAATTGACTCATACATCAAAGGGCCCCGTCAAGTTAGTTCAAGTTAGTTTTAGGCTTTTTGCTTTTTATTTATGTGGATATCTTCTAATGTCTGGATACATACATAGTACAAAAGCATATGGACACATAAGCTCATACATGGAAATTCCCTCCTACTTTAAGTTTGTGTGGTTACTGTGGGAAAAAAATCATCTAACCTCAGGATGCATAGAGATACATACATATTATAATAAACAAACAAATAAATTATACATTTCTGTTTACTATACAGACATATAAAATCCATCACCCAGTGCTGGTCCTGCTAAGCTGGGTCTTGGGAGGGATGAGCTAGATACGGTCCTAAACTTTGTCATTTTAATACAAAGTAGCTGCTTCTAAGAATTAAACCTGCACCTTCACAATCGGTAGCCCAAGACAATTATCATTCTCAACAAATATACACATACACCCACACAAACATATTGTTCACTTCTACATTAGTACACATTCTTTTTTTCCTTTTTTTTAAAATAAAACATTAGTACACATTCTAAGGATGGAAATGCGGAATTTTAAATTTCTAAAAGTCATCCATAACGATAGTCATCAATAGTCCTTCGTATCTCATTGCTTATGTCTTCTACCACAAAATGTGTAGAAATAAGAAGACCCAAAAGTTGAGATGAATCTCAAAATTTGGTATAGAAATTAGTATAGGTATAAAAATGTATAATATATACACGTATACGTGAATCATTTCAAACTGAATCCAAAGCTATGTTCTGTAGTCAAAGATGCAGGCAAGATATGAAATCAAATGTGTGTGTGTATCTGTGAGAGAGAGAGTTCTTTAACAAGGCTCAGCCATGTCATCCCCTCAAACTATCAGGAAAATGTTTCTCAACAAATAATATGATTCTTTTTCTCATTTTAAAAGAACAAGCTTGCATGCTTTTACATGTCAAAGCAAGCAATAACCATATTTTTTTGTTAGAAAAATGTATGTATATATATATATATTCTAGAGAAAAGGTCTCTCCAAGGCTTCATTTACCTCATGGATACAGTTTCCTTAAAAATATTTTCTGTCGAATCAAATACGCCTAAGGAAACATGAGGCTTTAGGTAGATTGGATCAGCAGTGAAGTAGTGGTGTTGCATACCCCAACTAGGTGGAATAATGCAGTAATAAAAGTAAAAAAATAAATAAATCCATAACTCATAAGTCACTAACAGTAATAAAGATAATGTCCACTTCACTATCCCAAAACAGTAATTATGAGAAAACTACTGCAACAAGCCCCAATCAAAATAGTAACCAAGCAAAGTTAAAAACTAATGCAATAGTGCAAGATAAATCACAGTTGTCTATAAAGTATCTCCATCAGATGCGGGGAAAAAAAAAAACAAATAAAAGAAAAGACATGCTATATGACTGAGTGCTAATTATCCCTAATATGACCATAATTAAAAAGAGTGCCAACCCCCTCACCTGAACATAATGTACACCAGTTATTTTTGTTGGCGTACTAACTAGTTCAAAGATAGAATTGCCCTTAGATTTTCTGAAATCTGGAAACCTAGAAGAGCTATTTGTGGAGTCTAGGAACCTCCATGTCCCTGCATCACACATTCCCAAACAAGTATATAATCAGAAGAGCTATTTGCTTGAGACATCAAGCTAGTGATGATAACAATTATTGCCACTTAATAGTAAATGTATTTTCACTAAGTAATCACATAACAAATATGAGTTTAACGGACCTATTTGTGTATTCTAATGACAAACTTATTCATGTCACAGAAAAAACCATCATTATTGGATCCATGAAGCAAATCTTGCAAGTATTTGCATTGTGGGATTTATAAAAAGAAAATAAAAATTAACAAGGCACAGTGCCATACCCAATCTACAAAACAACCACATGGATATATTATTTATGCTTGCATAACAATGGAGAATGCACTAAAAAAAAAAAAAAAAAAAAAAATTAGAGAAAAAGAAAATGTTTGGTAAGACAACTTTTTGAAAGATATGGTCTTCCCATTTAAGTACTTAGATGATCAGATTCACAAATATATAGATTACGAACCTCTGTAAGTTCCTGATATGTTCCAAGGGGAAAATGGACCCAATTCGTTCTCATCTTTTCTAATAAATAACCACTGCAAGAAGCAATATCAATAATAAGCAAAAAGAATGAACCTAAATATAGCTGCTATTCCAAATTGAAATTTTAGCCATGAAATTACCATTTAACAATAGTGAAATTTTTTTTTCCTTTTTTTTTTTTTGATAACGGTGGAACCATCCCACAGCAGAAACAATAGTAAAATGCAATTTTAAATAAATAAATTTACCTGTCAATATATGTAATTTTTAGAACCCGAATGTTTAATAGAGTTGTAGATTACAAAAATAACTAAACAAGTCCTTGGAAGTTAGAACAATGGTATAGTAGTTGTAGATAACAAAAATAACTACATAAGTCCTTGGAAGTTGGAACAATAGTATAGTATCCTTTAAGTGCTTAGAAATCTAGAGGGAGAATGAACATGATAAAATTAAACCTTATTGATCCAAACAATTGAAACAAAAGGGGGAGGGGAGCAACTGCTAAAAATGTTCATTCCTATGTATTCGCACAAAGCCTTTTTGGTGGTCTTGTACTACTGAGCATGACCCTTCTTTTAAATCCTTTTGTAGATTCTCTAAAGCTTAACTGGGGGTCCATTTTGTGGCTAGTGCATGTAGATATCTTATGTACTCAGGCTAAGCCCTTTTGTTTGTAATAGAAGTTTTACTTCATCAGAAAAAAAATGTTTTCTTGTGCTACCAGAAAAAAATATGAATTCTTCTGGAGAAAAGAGGAGCTTTATGCCCCCTGAAATGGACAGTTACAAAATGTAAACAGTGTTTAGGACAGGAAAATGGATGGACAAGTTTCTCCTTGACAATACAAGTCAGCTAGGATGGGCTACCTACTGAATTTTCAACTTCCAAATATTATCAGATAGAGTGATACTTGGAATAAAAATTTCTAGAAAGATTTGACTTGCCATGAAACACATGCTTGCATATTCATCCATAAGTCAAATCAGATATGTAATTATTGGAATACCTGTTGGAGACAAGCTAATAAATAAGCATGAACAGCATGATTGAACATATAGACAAAATTATATGGAGTTTGGCTACTAACACAGGGTTCTCCACTAGATTGATGCAATCATGGTGGAAATATAAAATTGGAACCCTTCCCCATGTATGACTGAAGAAAATAGTTTCCAATCAAAATATATTTTTATCTAAAGCTAATTAAAAAATAGATAGCAGATGTATAGCAGCGTCAAAAAAATTGGTATCAAATAGGCATCTATAAGCAATTATTGTTTTCCCCACCATGTGGGGGATAGTACTGCTTCCTTTCCCAGCTGCAAGATGACTTCTAACATTTAGACGTTTTGAGGTGATCTATGTGGCTTCAACTTTGGTTTATTTTTCATGTATCGAGGACTAAAAGATTGGGGTAACAACCAGTTTTATGTATTGATGTGTACTCTGCAATCTCTTTTCTTCTTCTTCTTCTTCAATTTTTTTTTTTTTTTGGGTGGGTGGGGTGGTGTTGGATGTAACTCTGTTTCTCACATGCCAATCTCCTCAAACTTCAATCATTCAAGAATTAAGCTTTCAGGAGTAAATATAAAGAAACAAGTGCCAAATTATTATATAAAATCCCCTCTAGAGGTGAGCAAACTCAAAATCAATGAATCATTGTAGGATAGCCAAGTTGCAAGAGTTTGTTATGGAAGGAGGAAACCTATATTTTCTTTTTTGTTATATATGATCTTTACTCCAACATGGTGGCTAAAATGAGGGTTGTTTCTTTCCCACATCACTTGTGAGACCTGAGTGCACTTCCACCTTAGAAGATAAGGTAAATAAATATTGTTTTGTGCTACCACATGGATGCAAATAGCTTACAAAGCCAACGGCCATGCAACTCTATTCTAAAGAAGCATATGATGTTTCTTCCCTATAATGAACTTCTTTTCCAATGATTGAGAATGTGCAGTGAAGACCAACAAATGCACCAATATGGTGGACTGACATTCAGATTGACGTCTAAACAAGGCCAAGAGTAAGGTCATAAAGAGCACGGGTCGGGATAGTGATAGTCTGATAGAAGACAGGACTACCTTTGATTTAAGTGAGGATCTGGCCTTCAGATCAGTGGAATGACCAAAACGGTTCGTCTAGCTAACCCTGGGTAGTCGGTGTTCAAGGCTTTGGTAGAGTTGAGTTTAGTATAAAATAGGTTCTTCCATTTGTGGAAAATTAAAAGGTTCCTTCTTCTCTTATGCTTAATTTAATTACCAAAACTCCTACAAAAAGAACATCACTACTCCATTATCCCACATCAATATCAACCTAACATAATGAACTTAATTCTTGGTTGTATGCTTATAGTTTTCAGCGAACATTGTGTCATTCCATTCATAAATTAACAGCACAACATAATTCTAATTAAATTAACAGCACAACATAATTCTAGTTTAACTCCCGAAACAGATACTCTCTTCCTCCCATTTAACAACATCCCCTTCAAAACTTAGACAAACCCAAATCACAAAATACAACACCCTTTAGTTCAACTAGCGAAAATCCATCAATAGTTAACTCCAAAAGCCCATAGACAAGATTTCTAAACAGCAAAAAGTCAACCTAAAAACACACCAAATTAGTAACTGCAACAGAATCAATAACATACTTAATCAATCAAAAATCTGTTCTTGTCAGTCGAGAATCTCAAGTTTCAGAACTACTAAAATAAAAATAGGAATGAAAACATAATTAAGTTCAAAAATCACAATCACACCATGATCAAGCACAAATGAACTACAATTCAGATACTGACCTCGTCACCCCACGCCCGTGCCCTCTCCCGCAATGGTCTCAGCGCCATCGCCGGCTGAAACAACATGAAACCGACCCAGATACCCAAAACAACCCGAAACACAAACCCTAATCCCCTCCTTCCCGACTGCGAAAAACCCAAATTTTCCGTGACAACCATGTCGGAATCAGAACATTCCATATCAAAATTCAAGTCCAATTATGCTATAATAATTCTCGTTGGAGCTCGTTTTGAGCGATACGATGAGACAACAAAAAACCCATGAGGGTTTTCAGAGACACAGAGTTTTTTTAGAGAAAGATAGATTGGGGTCTTGCTTCAAGAGGAGTCAACCATGTGAACCAACAACACAACGACGAGTCACCGATCGAGAGATGGGGGAAAGTGAGAGCTCAACGACCGTATGAAAACCCCCAATAAATTGTCACAACAACAAAACCTTCACCGGTCAATTTTGAACTAGAAAACCCTGAAATGATTATTATACACTATATAAATATGTATATATAGAGAGAGAAAGATATGTATAAAATGGGTGGTGATTCTCTCTCTCTAGCAGGGGGTAGTGGGAGGGAGTTGGTGGTGTTGCTGCTGGTGTCTGTGTTTCCGTGTATTTGTAAAAAATGGAGGCCAGAGGGATGAGTTCTCGTTTTATCCGCTTCAGAGTACCACGCGCTAAGACGGCTGTGCAAAGCACGCCCCAATCGAAAAGCTCTTATCTTCTTGCTTCAAACATACCCATGCATGCTGATGAGCTCATCCATGTCAAAAATTATTCTTACACCTGCAGTAAACCTTTACTAAATATCACAAACTATCACCATTGAATCACTGTATGACAATTAGCTCAAAGTTCATGGACTTCAGCTTTCATTCTAAACTTTTGCTACAATTGAGGAGTTTGATGGATTATGAAACTCCGGGTTTATTTATTGGTTCAGAACCAAAAAAATCATTATAAAATAAAATAAGATTTCAATAAAGATGTTAATTATTAAAATATTATTTTATTTCACTCTTATTTTAATCAAACATGTCGTGAGGAGTTGAAACTCTCTTTGTGATTTGATGCCCAATAATTTGTAAGACTCTAAGACTATGATTGATTTGAGCCTAGACCTTTACTTTTTTTTATGACCAGTGTTGAATTTTGCCTACACCATGCCTTAAATTGTGACCCAAAGCCATTTCAAGCTTGTCCTAATGGGCATGTTTAGGTTTACATGCTGTATCTTTTTATTCTTGTTTTTTTACCAATGGGAGTATCAAATTTTCTCCTCGGCTAATCCCTATCCAATATAAATTCAGTTGAAAGAAAAGTGGGACATCAAGCCCTAATCCATTCGTTTGTTGGTGAATAAGTCTAAACAATTTTTACCCCAAAAAAAATAAAATAAAATAAGTCTAAATAATTACGAATATAAAAAACATTTCTATAAATCACAACATCAAGTGATCTAGTAGTAGTCTATGCTTCTTTTTTTTTTTTTTTTTTTATTAACTATTATGGGTATCTTAAGTATTACTCCTGTCGAAGTTTCGATTCAGACTATTTTCCTAATAACCTATGTGAGATGTTCTATATCTACACAAATAGCTATCTCTACGAGTAGTAAACTATGCCATAGCCAACATGGTTTCAAGTTTCAATTTCTCTTTGGCGAATGCAATGATGCTATTTTTCTTGAATGGATTGCTCTCACAAGTCATGGGTTTGCTCTAACAACCTAAGGATTGTACCAATTTACCACCAATCCTCCCTAGCACTTTCTGCAAATATATATTAAAAAAATTGACTTAAAAAGTAGAGCTGGGGAACGTGCACTTTTGACAGTTGGAAGCTCTTGTTATTGTTATTATTTTTCTCCTTAATTTTTTTATTTTTTTATTTTTTTTAAGATGAAGCTCTTGTTAAAGTATGGTGTGCTTTGTTGAGCAAGGCGAACATGACTTGCAGAAATTTTAACTATTGTTAAATGGTCTTCATTGACAACATCGTTGATGGTGCATTTTTTTATTTTTAAAATAGAAATTAAGAAAACGATTGGGTCTTAATCCATGAGACCAACAATGGTCCGTTTATTTCTAAGGTACGCAAAAATAATTCGTTTCAGCTTATGAAATAAACAAACGGTGTCCTCCAATCACAGGCATTTTCCATTTTCTTCTTCTTTTCTTCTTCTTCTTCTTCTTCTTCTTCTTTATTTTTTTTTTATTTTTTTTTTTTTTCTTAAGTTACAATTTTGAGGGTTTAGTATTTTTATATTTTCTAATATATGTTTTACTTTATTAATAAATGTATCTTAACAAATGTTATAAGGACACACTTTAAGAGGATCCATATACTGGTCCCCAACCGCCGCAGCCTTTGTTTGGCCAAATGAAAAATAGTATTTTCTTCATTTCAATCAACTATCCCTTTTGAAAAAACACGTTTTTTAAAAAAACTCTATTAAATGCTTTCAAATCAATTCATATGTTTTGAGATTTCAATTTTATCCTTAAGTGTGCAAATATTAGGAAAAAAAAAAAAGAATATCTTTTTAAGAATAATTTATAAAACAAATCAAGAAGAACTAATGACTTTTAAAATGTAACAATAATTTTGAAACATCCCAGAAAGATAGACCAGTTATTTAGGGATGGAATGAACATATTTTGGATTGTATGTAAGTAGTGTGTTGATGCAAAAGCTATGCACTTATGGATGGCAACGAATCGGGTTTTTTATTCTCTTGGGTAGGAATGAGATGCTCTCGACTCAAGAGTACTAATAGTAGGTAACACATCCCTCGCAATAAGCCACATAAGAATTTTTCTTTTATGAGCAATTGGCAATTTCCAAATAATAATTCCTCCAATAACATCGAGAATGCTCATTAGCAAACAAACAAACAAAAAAAAAAAAAAAAAGAAAGAAAGAAAAAACTTTGTAAGCTAGTGATTTGTTATGAATCAAATTCTTGATCCTTTTAAGAATCTATGAGAGTTAGCAACATTATTGATCATAGTGATAAGCATTTATCAACAAAATGACATAATCATATTTAAATAGGAAATTTATCACATAAGTATTACATGATCATATATTGTTCAAATAGTACCGTGTGATGAAACTATAAATGTGCAAACCGAAAAGTGTTTTAAAAGATGGTCTAAGTTTTCAAATTTATTTATTTATTTTTAGTGGTAAGGCCGTGAGGAAAGGTGGGGGTAAAATGTAGGATTAAAATAAAAATAAAAATAAAAAACGTGACAAGCTAGATGCTTTAAATTTTTTCGATCTGCCTTCTAAAAAAATGATTTGTTTTAAGCAAAATTATTCCAAATGGTTAATTACCCAAAGCTGAAAAGATATATGCTTTCTCTTATCTTCTTCTTTCTCTTTGCTTTTCTCCCGTTCTCTTTCTCTCTCTAAACTTTTCAATCATCTTTTTATGCTCTAATCTCAAATACATTTTCTGTATTTTTTCCTCCCAGTTTTTTACTCTCTTCAAAACCCTTTCAAAACCCTCATAGGCCAAGATTTATCGTTGTCATGCCTTCTATAATCTACACCGTTGGATTTCAAGACATTTTCGATGCCTATTCTTGTTTTGGTATATATCAATATGTTGCAACTATGACCGTGGGATGAGTTATACTTTAGAGAGTCTTAATTTTTTTCCACCAAATATCATAATGTGTCAACTCATTCATTTTCTCACAAGTTTCCACTATTAAATTAATTGTTTTTCAAATTTTAGGAGTATGATTAAATTTTGTTTGATACATTATGCTAACATCGCATAAAAAATTATTTTGATTTAATTATTTATTTTATTTATTTATATATTTTCGATTTAATTGACATATTACATTAATAAATGCATTTTACTATTTTAGGGAATAAATATTCTATTAAATTTCAAATTTTCAAATAATATTATTTTTATAAATAAATTTGTACATCGCAAATCTGGTGAAGATGGAAGAGATGGAAGAGGAGAGAGAGAAAGAGAAATGGAGGAAGATGAGACAGAGGGAGAGAGAAAGTGACAAACCTTCGATGAAGATTGAGGAGATGGAAGAAGAGCTAGAGAGAGAGAGAAATGGAGGAAGATGAGAGAGAGACAATGACATAGAATCAGATTCAACTAGAATTATATTCAGTGAAGATGGAGCTTAGATCCGACGAAGATGGACGAAATGGAAGAAGAGAGTGAGAGAGATATAGAGAAGATGGAGGAAGAGAGAGAGAGAAAGAGAGTTTTATGGTGAGGGTGGAGTAAAAAACAAAGAAGAGAAAGAAAAAAAAAGTGAGAGGACAGAGGGAAAAATTAAATCATAAATTTTTTTGTTCCAAAATGTTTGTGTACTTTGAAAAGTCAAATCATCAATTTTTTAAGTTTCCTACTCTATCCCTTGTTATTTTAATAATTACTTTCAACACAAAACCCAATACTAAAAATGAGAGGGTATTTTTGAAAAGATTGGAATTTAATAAATAACAAGTCAATGCAGTGCTGGTCTTTTTTTAAACTCTGTGCTTTGTCAAATATGGCTTATCTTTGTGGGATAGAGGGAGTAAAAAATATATTTCAGGCTAAAATGGTTAGTCTCAATAAAGAAGAAAAAGAAGTTAGGTCTGGATATTGCAACCCCTTCAAATGATTTTCTCATCTCACTAATTTTAATTTTTTAAAGTTTTAGTAAAATATAAAAGGTTTTTATGAAAAATAGCCACATAAACATCATTTTGAACAACTTTACAGAAGAAAGCTTTTTCCAAAATATATAGTTTGAATTAACTTTTTGGCCAAAAATGAAATAGACTATAATGGCCAAAAAGTCCACTTAAATGGCAAAAAAAATATACCTTTTGTTATTTCAATAATTACTTTAAAAAAAAAACCCAATACATAAAAAAAAGAGAAGGTATTTTTAGAAAGATGGAATTTAATAACTGACAAGTCAATTGTAATGATGACATTTTTTTAAATTCCGTATTTTGTCATGGCCTATTTTTATGGGATGGAAGGGAGTATAAAACATAATTGTTTTTTTTATATTTTTTTGTTTTTTTTTTTTCTATGTTGTATACCTTCAATAAAATTTAAAAAAAAAAAAAAAAAACCCTGAAATAAAAGCAGTGTTAGTAACGCTGCTTTTGTAACACTGAAAGCGGTGTTAGTAACACTGCTTGTAATACATGGAAAGCATTTTTATTAACGCTACCTTTAATACACGGAAGAACTCTTACTGCGCTTTTAATACATTGAAAGCAGTTTTACTAACATTGATTTCCGCGTAATAAAAGCGGCAATAATAACATTGCTTTCACTGTAATAAAAGCGGCGTTACTAAAACTACTTTTAGTTCAAGCTTTTTTCTTTATTTTATTTTTAACATTGAATCAATGATTATTTTGATTTAATTATTTAATTTATATTTTTAAAATTTAATTGACATATTATATTAACAAAGACATTTTATTATTTTAAAGAATAAGTATGTTGTTAAAATTCAAATTAGTTAACGACCTTTAAGTCGAATGGCATGACCTATCCTAATAGGATATAGGACTTACAAAAGGTTTTAATTTCAACTTCTTGTAGGTATGTACTTTCTCTTATCATTTGGCAAAATATATACTTTCTCTCTCTCTATATATATATATATATATATATATATATAATCCGTGCATTGCACGTGTTTTGAAACTAGTACATATATATATTTTGGATGAGTGTTGTCAACATATATTTTCACCTTAATCCAGAAGAAGGGAGCAGTTTCAAAATTTCTTATAGAACGGTGTCGTTTTCAAGAGTTCAACCTCCCCTCTGAGATTTATACTGGAAGCTAAAACCCGATAACACAAATCTACACAAACTGCAATCTAATTGGCACAATGGGAGAGCCGGTGAAGGGAACGGTAACTTCACTCTCATCGATCTTCCCGCCGGAGGAAGCTCAGAAGGCGGCAAAGCGCGTGGAGGACACCATCGCCGACCACCAGAGCGAGCTCGACCGTCTCCGAGAATTCATCGCCGATAACACCAACCTCGTCAATCTCGTCCAACGACTCCCCGACGAACTCCACCACGACATCATGGCACGTTCCCCAATACCAATACCTATACACACACACACACATATGTATTTGTGTTTAGTAATTTGTTTACTTTGAATTATGTGGTTGCTTATAGGTTCCAGTTTGGGAAAGCGGCGTTCTTCCCTGGACGGTTGATACACACCAATGAGCTTCTGGTATGTCATTTATAGTTTAAATTTTGTAATTATTAATTCTGTAACATGCTATATTCTCTGTTTGGCTGTCGAGAAAAATGAGGGAAAAAATTAGGGGGAAAAAAATGGAATTTGAATATTATGTTTTATGTTGTTTTGGTTTTAAGAAATTGAAAAATAATTAAGTTATTCTAAGTTAAGTAGTTGTATTAGGCGCAGTGGAGTGGAGGTCTTTGCTTTATCATGCCCAGAATGATAAAAAAAAGTCCGAGGGCCTGTTTGGTTCGGGTTTCTAGACAAGTTTTTGGATTTGAAAAATACGCTTTTGAGATTCTGGGAAATGAAAAAGGTGAACCTTTTTGATACTCTCGTTTCATTTTTTCTTGAACGATGTTTGAAACATTGCGGAAAACAACATTTTGAAGGTCCTGGAAATGGGACATCTTTGGAAAAACATTTTCGGAAAGTTTTGGAAAATTCACCACCAAAATTATGGTTTCTGCATCATTTTCATTGGTCCTCCATTGTTTTGGGAACATAATATCTTTTTTCCCCTACCTAAACATGAACCAAAGATGCCCTAAGATTCAAATAGAATTTGCTGTTGAGTGCTAATGGAAGTATTGCTTAGTGCTAATTGCATGTCTCTATAACAAATGCTTAAGAATAAGTATGTCAAAAAGGTGCCATGAACGAAACATTTTCTAATTCTCAAGTCGTAATTAATTTAGTTAAAAAACGATAGATTTCCACATACACACACACACATCATGAACAAAGGAAGCATACCTCATTTAGCTTACATGCAGGTTCTTCTCGGAGAAGGTTACTATGCCGAGAGGACATCTAAACAAACTATTGAGATTTTAAAAAGAAGAGGGAAGATTTTAGAGTCCCAAGTTGAATCCTTTAATGCCATGATGCTAGATCTTAAAGCTGAGGCTTCGTTTTTTGATGCTACAGCTTCTGAAGCAGCGGTAAGTTTGGCAATTTTTTTATTTTTTCCTCATTTGGTGTGTGCATACTTTAATATGGTAGTTGTGGCCTGTTCTGTATTACTTTTTCAAATTGATCAGCTGTGGGCTTTGAATGATATCTCTTTCGAGCAATCTCAAGATAGTTATCACATTTTCTTTCTGTTATGTCGATTATCATCATTGCCCCATGAATTCCTTAAGTGCGGAGGGTTAAATTTTTTCATAGTAAGGGCTTAATTATTTTATCAATCAAAATGCAAGTCTCTAGCCTTTCTAGTTCTTGTGTCACACCAGATTCTCCACTTAAAAAATATATATATATTTATGAAGAGTGACGAATTTAGAGATTTTTTATTTTTATTTTTTTTTTTATTTTTTTTCCCTTTACAAAAAAAAGGAAAAAAAAAATTTATTGCTCCCTTTTTTCTTTAATAACTTTAAATGTGGAGTGTACATTATCTATAACAGATGGGAAGAGTGATCCTTATTTGCGAGTGAGAACATGCTTTTGGGAAGAAAGGACACCAATATTAAGAAATTTAAGCAGAATATAAAAGGATTAAAAATGTTGAGATCCAACTGGCATGCTTTGTAAGTCCTTTTTTTTTTCCTTTAAAAATTCAAAAGAAAAAAAAAAAATTCAAGGGACTGTAAATACTCTATCCACTAAATTTTTTGATCAGGGACTCCATTCACTAAATTCATCTGAACTCATCTCAAAAGAATTACTTTGGGATGGGGTGCATGAATTCTTTTTTTCCATTTAGCTCTAATTAGGTCCACATTTTTGCTAACTCACATGTCATTTCGAGGCTGGCTGCATTTTTTTTCTTTTGATGAAGTAATTTGTATTAGATACAAAGCATGGTTCAAAGTCTCGGCTGTCTCGGACGAGATCTCGCCGAGACAGCACGGTCTCGCCCCCCTTTGATCCGAGATTTTCCTCCGGTACAAGAATGTAAGGGGGATTACCATTCTCGGCCGAGAATGCCGTGATCTCAGACGAGACGAGCCGAGATCGACGAGAATGCGACATCTCGGTGTGATTCGGACGAAATATCTCCTAAATCGTCCGAGACCATACGGCCTACCTCGACAGTGGATTCCTAGCTCAAGCTTCCCTTTTTTCTCTCTCTTGTTCAATTTGCCTTCGATGGGTTCTCTCTCTAGTTCAAAAGCGTCCCTTTTCTATCTCGTCGCTCGAATCCAGATCTGCTGGTGGTGGTGCTGCTGTGGTTGTCTCCGGTAGGTGGCAACGTCTTCTCAAGTGGGCTGTAGTGGTGGCGGCAGCTGAGGTCAACAGTAGCGGTAGAGGCGACAGACGTCAGCGGCTGAGGTGGCCGGCAGTCGGGCTGCTGGTTCGAACTCCTCCATCGCCTCCCGCCCTCTCACTCACTCCCTTCTCTTCTCTCGACTGGTTGGTTGGGTCGACTGTGCGTATTGAACCCACCGACTTAAAAAACTAAGTTCCCTTGTTTTTGTTTTTGTTTTTGTTTTTTTTTTTTGCTTTCTTTTTTTAACTTTTATTTATTTATTTTTATCGAACCCACTGAATGTTTATTGTTTTTTTTTAAAAATTTTTGATTTTTTTTTTAAAAAAATGTATTGTTATTGAAAATGAACCTATAGTCTTTTTATAAATGATAAAAAAAATTTATAAATTGTAAAATTTTTATTAATTTTTTTCCCACTATCATGAACCTATAGTATTTTATAAATGCTAAATTTTTTTTATAAATGATAAAAAATTACGAAAGATAGTATTCTTTGGGATTATATGATATTTATTTATGTTTTTTGGGATTATATTAGATATCTAAAACATAAAAATAGTGTTCTTTCATGATATATTAGTGCGCTAGCGCCTATTTTTATGTTTTTGATTATATTATATACTTTGACTTCATTATTTTGCTTATTTGATGGTTCTAATGTAATCATCATATTTTTACAAATTTTCTATGATTTTTTTGGATTTTTTCAAACATTTTTTCATATGTTAAGTTGCATCTCGCCCGAGATGTGACGAGTTAGACGAGACCGAGATGAATGAGACCGAAATGAGATGGGGACCGAGACTGAGACTTTGAACCATGATACAAAGGGCAAAGCCCATGTATATAAGGGGTGTATAATGAGAAACCAAAAAGGGAACAAAACTCCCAACAGAGAGTGAGGGAGTCAACGAAAGAAATCAAAGAGGGGCTGTTGTCATTAAAGTAACTACAAGCCCACCAAAAGAGACTGGCTGCATTTTATTATGTAATATAACTGGCCAGGAACATTTCCCATTATTGCCCATTCTTGTGGACTTACCAATGTGGTTATAAAGTTTGTGCCACAAATATTCATCATATTATTTTCTGTTCTTCTCTGTACTTAGTGTTAGCTTGAATGCTTAATACACATTTTTGGCCCATTCCCAAACAGCTTAAGCTTTTAGGGTTAAGTGTTGTTCTAACACTTAGAAATTATCATTTATCTATTATTATTTTTGTCATTCAATATTTACGACAGGAGGGTCTTGTAGAGATAAGGGAAGACTACAGTGAGGAGGATTCTACTGAAAAGGTGTCTATAACAGGCAAGTACCCCTGCATATTGTTTTCTGTTAGTAGCTTGGTTTTTGAAATTTTGGTTGCAGTCAACTTGTTAAAAGTGCACGGATGATTTGATTATAAATTTTAGTTTCAACACTGCTGATTTTCTCCCTGTCCCCTCCCTCTCGTGTTTATCTGCTACATGATTTCAGTTATAGTGTCAACAGTTTGTATTAATTAGATTTTGAGACTGATTATGCCATAATTTAGAATGCAAAGTTGAGGTTTTTCATTCTGTACCTTTTAGCATTGCTGCATAGAAGGGATCCCTACTAGATACTTGAAGTCGATATTATGCTATTAATTAGAATGCAAAGTTTTTTTTTTTTTTCCTTTTCTTCTTGGGGATTTATTTTTGATGCCACTTGATTGAATACACTGTTCTAAATTGATATTGTTGCTTCAGGTCCTGTTTATATACTTTGTTCTCTATGTGTTTTTCCATTGCATTGCAATGCTGGCAACAGATTGGAATTTTTAGTGTTTCTAATTGTCAGTATAAGAAAGAAATTGATATTGCCCTCTGAACACACATACAATTAGGTAGAAATTTTCTGGAGGACCTCAATAATTACTATTTTGTACGGAAATTTTAGGTCCCCTGGAAACAGATTCTTCTGGTTTTTCTGAAGCAGACAACACTAAAGGTCCAGTTGAAGATGAAGAGTATGCTCGTTTACTGTCCCGTTTGGATGAGCTTGAGAAAGAAGAACTTGCAGCAGAAAGTGCAAATGAGCATGATGAAGATGAGCAAACTGAACTCTTTCAAAGCCAGGATTCTGTTGATCACAATCTCAGGAGTTCAGAGGTAATGTTTAAGATTGCTGACTTTTGGCTTGATATGTGGAAAAGAAAATGGTTGCTGATACATTAGATTTGAATTAAAGAATCACTCAGTTCCAATCACTGATCAAATAGGAGCATCAGTTATGGAATCCACTACAACAGTCGAAGGATGAATATACCACTGCCAAGGAGTTTTTTGGTCAAAATCACCCTGAACAAGATTTTTCTGATCAGTTAAATGTAAGGGATTGCTTCTTCATCTTTTCTTCATTCATTGTGTTATTAACTCTTTAATCTTCTTGGCTTCAGATAATTGACATTATGGATAAATTCATCCTCCTTGAAGCTTTATTTATTCTTTTTGAAATTTTAAAATGCAGTTTGGAGGTTCGACAGTGCAGCTTGTTCCCAAAGGTTAGTCTTACTAATTTATTGTCTGTTACTTATATGTAATTTATGCATGATAGTATAACAGCTTGATTTTAATAATAAAAAATTTGAGAAGAAAATCTTTTCTTTTGTTCTGGTTATTCAGGTGGGGATTTCTTGTTCACCTTTGTAATCTTTTGGTTTTCCATTAATAAAATTTGTTTTCGCTGATAAAAACAAAACAAAACAAAATTGAGAAGAAAATGTGTCTTAGATCATATGCTATCGATGGCACTAACTTTTGTGAGCCTTATCTAGCCGTTGCCAATTTGCCATTGATTTGTGCAATCTTAAGGTACTTTAGGTGACTCACTTTGTGTTTCCCAGAAGTCAAGGGACGAGATTTTCTTGGCTTGAGGGCTTAAGATTTCACTACTAGGCTCTTACTGCTACAAACATTTGAAATCAGAATTCATACAGAGACCTTCACGTTTGAACATCACGAGGTGGAAAATGAGTTCATACAATTATATACAAGCCCTATTAAGCCTGAACCCTGTCAAAAGTTTTACGAGACAGGAAAGGTTAATGCCTATGATGGAGACATCTTGTAGTCAGCATTCAACAGTTTTCAGTGTTGAAGCAGGTTTAGGATAGAGTGACAGCCTGCAGAAACCATCATCCGTGTTTTGGAATCATAGACGGGTAACTTCATCCATAATAAGGTTCATTTATAGATGCTAGGAAAATTGAACATATAAGGTTGGATGAACTCTTTTTACTGGAGTTTAGTGTAACTGTATGACTTTAGCTTCGAAGTTTCAATCATGTGATATGCATGGAAATAAATTGTTTTTCCTTTAAATTTTTTCTCCATTTGTTGTTTTATTTTCGTAGAGCATTTATCTTTTCCCAAATAAAGTTCAATGTCCTATGATAGCCTTGCCTTACACCTTGCAGCTTGTCCTATGAGATGACAGTAATTTCTTTCCCCTCTTGCTTTTTCCGAGCTGTGCTATTGAGTCATCTCTTCATGAAGTGAGCTTAATAATTTAGCAAGATCCTGTTGATAAATATTAATTAAATAAATTCCTTAATGTTGGTTAAGAGATTGATTCCTCTCTGGTACTCACCAGTTCTGTAGTCTTCATACTTTTAATTTTGAGACAACTTATAACTGGAAATTTGATGTCATTGAAATTGGTGAGCACATTGCATCCACTAATGGTAATAAAGCTGGCTTTTACTGTTAATTTGATTTCTTTATCATATTCTAAATTCAGATGAAGTTCCGCGTGGCAAAAGTTTGGCACATGATGTGAATAAGTCCAGTTCTAGTAAGGCAGCTTTGATGCTCCTGAAGTGAAGGAGAATGTTCAAGCGGTGTCTGCATCAAAAAATGAGGTAATATTGACTTGTTTCCATACTTCATGGCATTCTTACCGCCTTTTATACCGAGTTTATTCCAACCAGATTGAAAGGAGTCAGTTACATTACTTTGGGCACCTAATGCTGTACTGTATGTTAGAAACTAGCCTACAAGTCACCCCACCCCGTAATCTTTTTATAGGTATCACTGCAGTAGTTTAAGATCCCCATTCCTCAGATCCTATTTCTCTTCTTTAATTTTACTCTTTTCTGATAAATTACTATCATACCTTCATCTCTTGTTTTTGTCTTGACCA
The DNA here is from genome assembly GCA_039720395.1 of Liquidambar formosana. NCBI lineage: Eukaryota > Viridiplantae > Streptophyta > Magnoliopsida > Saxifragales > Altingiaceae > Liquidambar > Liquidambar formosana. The sequence continues at coordinate 11,687,613 of CM077824.1, read as the reverse complement.
TCTCAGTTGCCATGCTTGCGTAGCTGGATGGTGCATTAAACTGCTTTTACATGTTAGACTTTGAAATGGATTATGGGTTATAAACAATGCAGCTTTTCTGTCTCCTTTTTCCTTACAATCAAACAGTGGTTGCCTATTGTGACCTTTTTTGGACAATTCTTTGTTAACAATTTTGAAGCAGCCCATTTTGAGCTTAAAAAATAATTATACAATCCAGAATTCAGATGACGATGTTACAAATGAATTAAAACCTTGATGCTTTCAATTTGCAGTAGTTAGACCAAAATGACATCATTCTGTGAACTATTTAAGCGAACCATCATATTTTTAAGCGCAAATGACTTCGTTTATAGTATATTTGAAAACCATTAGGCGCAAAACGTCAACTTGAGCATGTGAGTACAAAATTGCTTCTGACATTTGAAAATGACGTCATTTCTAATCCGTTTTGGGAATTTACGACTGCACTGCAATTTTCCTTTCTTTCTTTTTTTGGTTCAAAAGCTTAGAACAGGTGATAGATTTTCTGATTCACAATTTCAGAAATCTTGCTACTGATCAGTATATTGAATAGTTTCCTTCATAATTGTAGTGGGATCATGTGTTGCACACAGAAATTTTTTGTTTGAATAGGGAGAGCAAGGAAAACTAAAGAAAACAAAGGTTCTTTCAAGGTATCTATATAAAGTTATTGAATAAAGTTACATTTAAAGAGAGAGGGAGAGAGAGACTCACAACAGAACTCAAGGGTAAGCTATGTTTGATACTCCCAAAGTCCGTCTTTATATATCTAGTTCTATGCTATAGAATTATTAAAACTCTTATAAAGTAAATTCAATCATAAGGAAAAAATGAGTATAGCGGCCAGGCATTTACAAACAGAAATATCACAGCAGCTCAGTGAAGAATCCATTTTTATCTTATAGATGGTGGAGAGATATAAAGAGAAAATTTTATAGAGTAATATTAGTTAGAAACCCTAATCAATTAAGGAATTGTAACTTGTTGGGATGCTAATAAATGAAAGTGGAACTCGATGTTGTGGCTTTAATATTTTGTGGCCCTTGGTATCTTGGGTATTTTGATAGTAATTAAGGGTATTTTTGTCAATCAAGTTTTTATGCACATATGCGAACTTTAAATTAGTACTATATTATAAAGATTATTTTGGTGAAAATGGCCACAATATTAAGCACATACTTAGTTTCTTACAATAATGCTTCTTTTAAAAAAAAAATGCTCCACTGAAATACCCAACAATGTACGCAATTTTTGTTTTACAGGTTTCTGCCCAGACTTCCAAACCAAGAACTGATAGTCTTAAGGCATGTTTACTCGGAACTGTTGTCCATATCTTGCTAATTATGGGAAAAGAATATAGTTAATATTCATGGAAGCATTCACATATTCTCATTTACTTCCACATGCAGGCTTTTACAGGCTCCATTGTTGAGCACACTCATAATTTACAAATGAATCCGAGGGAACAAACCACAGCTTCATCTCAGGTAAATTTTCTGAACTGTACATCTATATGACAATAATGTCATGCTTATTGGTTACCTGTAAATCATAACAATGGTTTGGTGTCCTGCAGTCTTCTGCTTCTCAGCCTTCAAAGCCAGTTTCCAGATTCAAAATGCAGAGAAGATAGCCACGCCAACTGTTGAAGTCCGGAAATTGGTAGACCCAGTCTGTTATTGTAGTTTGGGCTGTGTACATTAGAAACCTCAACCAAGTGAAGAAGAATGGTGCAAGATAACTATGCATGTTCATTTTGACCAAGTTTCTGAAACCGACCAGTATGTAAATCCTTAGTGTTCCCTTTGGTTGTTGAGATGGAGAAGAAAGTTTGTTTTTTGCAACCCATCTGACCATGAGTAAATGTTAAGAGGTTTCAAATTAGCTTTCATCTCCATTCCATTGCTTTGATAATTAAATGGAGCATGGGGGAGTTGGAACACCTTTCTCGTATGTGGAGATGCACCGTTGTGTTTGAGATTCTAAACAAAGCTGTCATAACCAGCCCTAAGCTACATTCTAATCTTATTAGAATCACTCATTAATTTTTATTTTTTATATTATAAATGGATTTTATTAAGAGGAGAATGAACAAGAAGAGACGGGGAGAAGGCGAATATGTAAAGGAGTAGGGAGTTCCTTGAGGAAAGGAAAAAATAAAGAAAAGAAAGGCAAAATGTATAAGAAAATGAAGAAGATTAAAAAAAAAAAAAGGCTTATCAAAAAAAAGTGTAAGAAAATGAAAAAGAAGAAGAAGAAAAATGAAGAAGATTAAAAAAAAAAAAAAGGTTTATCAAACAGTAGCCAATCTCATCAGATTGGGTCACTTCTTTTGCAGCCTCCCATATATAACTTCAAAAAATAAAATAAAATAAAATAATATTGCCAAGTGAAACAAACTATGAAATCAAATCAAGCTCCTTTCAAAATGCACAAAATCAATTGAAACACTAATTTAAGTAATTAGGATGACTAAGAAAAACCAACACATGCAACCTTTCAAGTTTTCAGCAATGCTGAAAGAAGCAGATGACTGCTGCAACAAATTTATTGAAGTTGTCGAGTAATCGCTACAATTTCTCAAACCAGTACAAGTGAGAATCTTGTGAGAGGAAAAAATATACAGGATCTCTACCAATCTAAAATCTATATATGTACACATTTGTATCTTTCATTATACAATATTATACACCAAATACTTACAGCTTCTATATTCACAAATCTAAGGAGACGAGACTATCTTTCATCCATTTGGCATCTTCTCCCTTCTCTTCTTGAAGTCTCGAAGCGCTTTCTCCCTATCCAAAGGAGTGGCAGATAGTAACCACTTGCTAAACTCAACCACCCCCATACCCATTGATTGAGCAAGAAGGCTATATTGGCTCCTTTTCCAGTCCTTCGATGAGGTTGCCTTTTCTTTCCCACCTACTTTGTCTGCTTTCCTTTTCCCCAGAAAGGGGATGGATGGCTGCTTCAGGCTATCATTCTGGGGTATGCTTACTTCTTCCTTCCTTTGAATCCCAGGTCCAAAGTTGACAATATCTTCATTACGATGAGTGTATACAATACCTGAACATCAAAAGAATAGTTGGATTTAAGAAACAGAAATATTTAAAATTCCACTTTTATCAACTAGTTTGTTATGACAACTGAAACCGTCAACCCCACCCTCCCCTTCGCTCTCCTCCATCTTGCGTTAATCCAAATTTACATCAAGTCCATTGGCATGTTGACAAAATTGAATTTGGGGGTTCTTCAGATGATGGAATCAGTGTGTAAGTCAGTAATTATTCAAACTGATAACTCGACTTGACGATGCCTTACCCAGGTATTTGGTGTTGGCTATAAATATTTGTTCACTGTTCTGTCTAATGTGGGGCCAAGTCTCCCCTCACAGTACATAATGTTTTCTCTTAAAGCCTTTCACTAGTTTGACTTCATGCCACTGACACAAGGAAAGAGTGATTAAATGGATAAGCAATGCGGCAAAAGTGAACTGACCCAAGTCTTCAAGCATTGGTTTATTTGTAGAAGCCCTCTCCAAATCATTAGGCTTTCTGGTCTCAGACCCTGATGAAAATGTTACACTAGCTTCTTTCAAAGAGACAAAGCAGTTCCCAAGTTCAGTTGACTCCTGTCTTGTACTATGATTATGCCCATGTTCTTGTCCCTGTTTTTCATGCAACTCAATGATCTCACTGGTAAAAAGCTTATCAGACAAGTCACGAAATAGATTGCAGATTCCAAAAAGCTCGCCTTGAAATTCCTTGCAATCCTGAAAGAATCCTAATGAAGTGAAAAACAAGAAATCTAATATTTTGAATATGCTATTAAGATGTATACCAGAAACCAAAACAAAAAAAGTTTCCGTACCTGAACACCTTCAAAATATCGTTTCTCCATTTTTCCAGAGACAGCAATGTTCGATAATTGCTGTTTGTACACCTGACGGGAATAAACAAGTTCCTCGAGGGAACCGGCTGCAAGAAGGCGGAAAACAACAACATGCCGCTTCTGCCCAAAACGAAACGACCTGTCCTGGGCCTGTAGGTCTTGGGCAGGATTCCAATTTGGATCAAATATTACCACGCGATTCGCACTGACAAGATTCAATCCTAGCCCACCAGCTCGAGTTGATATAAGGAACACCTGAAATAAGAAATTTTAATCCTACTGGAAAATAAATCAAAAACTTCCTACTCAATTGTAATCTATGAATTTACCTGTTTACTTGGACTTGAGTTGAAATCATCAACAAGAGACTGGCGCATATTGGTTGGAGTTGAACCATCAAGTCTTGAAAAGCAATAGCCTTTGCGTATAAGGAATTTTTCTACTATGTCAAGCATCCTGCCGAGAGTAATTCAACTTCAGGACCAGGAAAGAAAAAGCCATTCAGGAGAACTCACTGACATGGTCAATCATGTTTAAAAACTCTATAAACAACTTACTTTACAAATTATATATTGCAAAAAATGTCCAAAATATGAAAATACTCCTTTTAACATTTTGTATTCATACAATTTGTTGGTATACAAGGATTTATTGAGTTTGCCTGAGTATCTAACATGAAATAACCATTGGAAAATCATGGATATTTTATTCTTCAAAAGAAGAAATAACTGGCCCTTAAAGGCAAAAGGGGGGTGGGGGTGGGGAAGAAAATTTCCTTCTGGCTCCATTATAATATAACTAGTACTCATCAGTCATTAATACCATGTCAAAAACATGTTCTGTAACAGTCTACAGATAATGACAAAAACAGGCAAGTATGATGCAAGCGATAATAGGACTAAACACAGGGCTAACGAGCTCTTATTGAACTCTTCTGGAAAAATAGTGACCACCAACCACAAAGCATCAATAAATGAAAAAGGCAATGTCTCAACTATTTGGTGTCGGCTACATGAATCTTGTTATCCCATTTCAAGAGCCATAGCACCAATGAAAGAATGAGACTTTATTATCTTTTTACTAATTTATTTGAATCTTTCAACTTCCATCTAAATCTTTTAGTTGATCAAAGTACCAACTTACAACTTCATAGGCTCAATTCATTTAGTTCATTAGATCATTACCGACTTACACTCCACAGGTACCATTGTAAGTACTGACATTATCAAAACATCTCAAGTTGGCCCTGAAATTATTATTATCTTTTTTGGTGGGGGGTGAGGGGGGTGGGGGGAGGGGGTTGTGGAGAGTTACCTCTACATATCCCATATATTTTCATTCGTAATCTTATTTTTCCAAGTCTCCACTAATCCATATTGACATTCAGACATTCTCATGTCAGCTAAGGTGTCTTTCCTTAGTTATAGACTTATAGATTAGAACTTACTCCTACTATGGTTTCATAAACAACTAAATCATCAACAAACGACCGATATGCCTAATAAGTTTATCCATGGCTAAAGAAAAAGGATACATGCTCAATCTACTATAAAGATACGAAGTCCATGTAGATCTAGTTCCACAACCAACTGCAAATGTTAAGGGTTTGAGTAATTAATCTGTCCTATATTCTTTACCTTGAAAATAATTCTTGTAAGATAATTCCTACAATTTGAGGTGAGTACAGCCCACAACAATGATAAATTGATCAATCGATGAATTAAGAACTAGTAAAAGCCATTACTCAGAGTTAGTCAAGCTAAGGGGGTCCTAGGAGGTGTGAGCTACTGAGCTATTTACAGTCATAACTTTTGTTGTTCAATTCACACTGGCAGCTCTCAAGACTTGAACCTACGGCCTCGTGCTTGATAGCCTGAGACTTGTACGGTTGTACCATTGCACCAGACAATGACCCCAATGAACTAAGACTACTATTAAACAAATATTAAAATAAAAATAAAAATGAACACATGCACATAAAGGGCCTAATAAGCGAAGTCATTGGCAAATCACCTGACAGAGTAACTGAACAGAAGAATTTTGTCACCCTGTGAAACCCAAGAGAACATCAACTTTTCCAGCGCTCGCATTTTGCCACAATGTTTAACATCACTAAGGCCCATGAAACTCTCACTCTGACTGTTCCCTCCCACCAAGTCAATATCAGTACCAAAGACAGCAGAGGCAAACTCTGCATCTTTCCTCTGTTTGTCTGGGTCATCTCTTGGGTTAGGTTTAATCAGCTCCAGGTGATTGCTTATCTGCAAGACAACTCCAACATGTAAACATATATAAATACAATACTAATATGATATTAGCAATATAAATTCCTTCTGGGGACTCTTGAGGTTCGTCTGATGTTTGAAATGCATGCCTTACAAATTAGCCATAAGTCTCTTCTTGTTAATTAATTCTAATTCATTGCAATTACACCTCAAAAAGTAAATACTTGAAACAAGCCTAAAATAAAGTCCATTCCTGATATCTTAGCAATGACTTATTATAAATCATTGTGATGAAAGATGGCCGAACATGAGATCTTGTGTGGCATTCTAGCCTTAAAGTTCCAATTAGTTAGCACCATTAAATTAAGAATGGTCCACAAAATGTGGAAAATATACAATGCAACAAAAAGTAGTTTAACCTTAGATTTTTGTTTAAATGTTCATGATATGCATTCTATTTCTTCTCCACTCTTTTTTTTTTTCCCTTATAAATTTTTATTGTTGATTTTAATTTTTAGCAAATAGAAAAATCATGATACTTGCACTTTACACCTCAAGGTTTATGCCTCACCTCAAATAAAGACAAAAAGCTTAGTTTCATCTCACCTTTTCAAACTCTAAGTTAAATAATTACAAAGGCTTGACTAGTCTATAAGAGAGGGAAACATAAGGTTTTTAGTCAAAAAAATAATTTTGCAATAAACACTATATAGTATGAAAAAATAACTCTAAAGTGTTTTTCAATGACAATCATAATAATTTAATGCAAAAGGCTAAAGAGTAATCTATATATATATATATATATATATAAAAGCAAATGTAAAAGTGCCTTCAGTGAGCAGTCCATGCCCATCATTATATTACTGATTAATGACACATAAGCAACAATTAATAACTAATCGAAAGTGATAGGCATGCTTCAATTTAGGAAAGATAAAATAATTTTTATTAATAAAACCTGAAAATTAGTGAATATTGCATAATTTTTTAAGCGCTTATCTAGTAAGTGCAGTATAATACATTTACAAAAATATAAAAGCTTTTCCAATGAGACATTTATCTAATTATTGAATATTTCGACATCAGACTGAACACTGAACAGTAACCTGGAAATGAGAAAAACATTTGTAATTTTATCTAATTAAAAACACAAATCTCAAAAGCTCAGTAACCTGCTGTAGCTTGACGAGGCAAGGAAGGACAATGCAAAAGGGGCACGAATCACAACCGTCTGGGTTATCCCTGTGAAGATAAGGCCAGATGATTCCATTTGGAACAGTCCTTTGGCAACATTCCACTTGAGTAAGAGGGCTTCCACAGCTACAGGGACGATCCTTATTTATAAGGCATTGGATATCTGGAAGTTGTAGCATCCTCTGATAAACCCGTTTTTGCAACTCACTCATGGCACAGAATACAACATTATCTTCCTTTCCCATCATAAGATGCCCAATGGTCTCCTCTTTTGTTCTTCTTAACATATATTTACGAAGAACTGCCACTAGGTGCTGTTTTCGCTCATCAGCAACCCGGACAAATCTTTCAGGAGCAGTTGATCTCTGGCCATGCTTGAGGGGTTCATCATAGAACTCCCGGAAATGTTCCCGTGTTCCCAATGATCCAGGAGCAACCCAGTCCAAGATATTAAACAGTTCAATAATTTTGTTCTGCATTATGGTTCCTGTGAGACCAAAGCGTTTAGGGGTTTTAATTTCTAGACATGCTCTATAAAGTTTTGATTTTTCATTCTTAAGCCGGTGTGCCTCATCTACGATCACAATCTCCCATTGAACCTCTGACAAAATGCTGCCATGAATTCTGTATGTGTCAAAACTGGTGATAAGTATCTCAACTCCATGTGATTCCACTTTCTCAAGGATCAGATCACGGTTTGCACCATGGTAAACAGAAACACTAAAGGTTGCCCATTTAGAGAATTCACTCTCCCAATTGTGAATAACAGAAGTCGGGCAAACTATCAGCACAGGACCCTTGCCTACTTGATTTCCCTTTGGTATCATGGAGTCACCACCTCCTCCATCTTTTCCAAACACAGCGGCTAGGAATGCAATCGTCTGGATGGTCTTCCCTAGTCCCCTGTTCCCAGTTTAGACATAAGAAATTAACTTTATTAGTACACTAGGAAGTAAAATGAACAGAGGAAAGCAGATTTACCCAAAACAAAAAAAAAACAAAAAAAAAAAGGGAAGTAGAGATGTGTGTGTGTGTGTGTGTATATATATATAAACAAATTTTAAAAAATATTATACTAGAAAAACATTAGATTAAAAAGGAAAACAAGAAAAATCAGCATTGCATAAGGGTCCAGATGTATAAAAAAAATACATTGACAAGTTATTGGCTTGACAATGCATTACAAGCCCATATGCTTAATGGCCCATAGTCCAATTTTTCAGAATGAATTACTGAGTCAGTAATACAGTAACACAATCCCAAAAAATTTGATGAGAAGGTTATTAGCAAGATTGTTAGAATGCATTATTGATATTGCACTGTCATACATGGGCTAAAATTTCCATTGACATATAAAGATTCACTTTCCAGACCACTAGTTATGGATTGTGTACTACCAAACAACATTGCCATAATTCACTCACAGTCCAGCTGAATTCATTCAAAGTCTCTAACAATTCATTACAACTCTTTTCACAATAAGTGGTCATTTTCAGAAATCAATTGTTCATCCTCTTTTCTAAATAGCAACACCCAAGTGCATTGCAGCAGATTCATTTTCAAATTGAGAAGATAGTTACACTGGATTACAAAAGAGTGTCTTAAGAATCACAACCGCAGTTGAGGCAGAACATGAAATTGCCTTCCCAGGGAGAGCAAGGAGGGGGAGGTGGAGATGAGGAATATTTCCTTAATATATTAATGTCAGAGTAGCACCCTTATTGACCATAATACACACACATGCATTACCCTCACTGTACATTTTGAAGCTTGTTGGTCCAATTTCTTCCTAGCAGATTAAATATCCTCTATCAGCGGCCCATGGGAGTCAAAAATAGTATCTCATTGCAGCAATGTCTGAGAAAATCCTTGATGTCGGATTCACATATGATCTACTGAAAAAATTTCATCCCAACCAATGAGATGTCTTTTTCTAATGGTATGCAACTCCACAATACTTGCATAAGTACCATGGTTGCATCAGAAGCCAATTCGCCAACAACCTGTATTGTCTTTCAACCTCCTCTAGCTCTTCCCCATCCAGGTTTACCAGTAGAGCACCTCTCACTGTTCATACCTGACCAACCAATTGAACATCAGCACCATAAATTAATCCCCAAAGAACAGGACCCGGTGTCCTTACCACCTATTCATTGTCAACTACTATTTTCTAGATTGAAGAAATAGCAGAACGAGAGGGTGATTGTGGACAAGAAAAAAACTTCTTCCATCATGACCATGCTGCATTCCAAGTTTCCAACAGTGGTTGCATATAGAATATTCCACATAGCTAGGATGGTAGAGAAAATTTTGATGCTCTTCAAGGTTTAACATACTAAATTCAGAAAATATTCCCACAGATGACCACATCTCATCTGGCACAGGGTTCTTATTTTATTTTTTTTTGGGATAAGTGAAAGGCACAGAATTCACTCTGGTTTATATGCTGATTCTTCCTAAAGGATTATATACGAAATATGTCCAAACCAATTATAAGAAACCTAAAATTTCATGCAATAGGCAAGCTTCATATGATTTCCCAAATTATATTCAATGAACACATCACGGAACATAATGACTAGGCGGATATGTAAGTAAATCTGTGCCTTTAAAGTCCTCACTTCATGTAAGCTTATCCTTCTGTTGGAGTAAGTCTTCGGTGTAATTATGATGCGGCCACCTGGTATCACGAGCCAATAAGAGTGAAGCAAAGTGGGATTGTGGGGCCAAAAAGTACTATGACAATCCCACTTTGCTCCACTCTCATTGGCTTGTGATAACATGTCAGCCATCTCACAGTTACGTATAAGTTTTTCTCCTTCTGTAGGTCTGGTGGGACAAAGGGCGTCAGATTATCATTCGTCCAATGTTTCAAAAACCAATTCTCTGATGAGATCATTTTCTCCACAAAAAAAGAAGAAAGAACTGCAACCAAATTGACTTCTTTGAGTAATCAGGTGAACTACTTTTTTATTTTTTATTTTTTATTTTGATGAAGTAATCAGGTGAACTACTACATTCATGAAGATGAGGAGATTCTATATCAATCTGATTCTTAAAAATAGTATCTATTATGGGGCACAAGTTTCACTCTTGAACAAGCTCCATACACTATTTGGCTGATGCCCAGTTAAATTCTATCGTGGCCTTGTAGAGATCATTCTATACGAACCAAAACCTTCAAACTGTGAAGGACATCAGGCACCAAAATAGAGAAAAGATTCTGGGCCTTGGTAGCCAGCATAATTGTCCTTGGCATAGCCATAGAAGCATGAAAGCCACAACTGGTATATTTTCAAATTGCTGACTACATAGCTTCAATTCAGATAGTACTACATGCTTTGATATTTATATTTAGTAAATTATCAGTTAAATACTACTACTTCTAAACTAAAAACATTAATTACTTGTCACCACAAAAGTAGTACACATGAAAGTATAAGCCAAAATATAATGTACTCCGTAGTTCTTTAAAAAAAAAAAAAAAAAAAAAACAAATAATCTTATTAAAAGAGTAATTATCCTCAAAGTCGTCATGAAAAAACTCTTACTAACAATTCTGATGAGTGCACTACAACATTAACTTCCATATCAAAATCTAAATTACAAAGCATATTAATTTATCATATAACATAACAAATAAAACATCTGTTTGACCGCATCAAATGAATCTACAATGAACATAAGATGGCAAACTTTTCAAATAATGTGAGCCCAACCCCAAATCACATAAAAACATGGCATTATCACAGTAACTATTAACTAACAATATTAAGTATATGAAAAATGACTTGTCTCTAAATAAAGAATATTCAGGCTAACAATAAAATCAATCATACCATTCTTAAAAGAAAATAATAAAATGTGAAAATTTATCCCTCACCACATTAACAAAGAAGATTACTAGACTGTTGTTAGACTGTTAAAATTCAAAATTAAAGGCTTGATGCCCATAGCTCAGCTTAATGATATAATGACAATTGAAGGCCATAGATCAGATCCCAACTTTCCGCCAGAAGAATAAATTATCTCACATAAACTATAAAAGGAGGCAGGGGTGATCACAGGAACACAATCATCCTACCATAATAATGAAAATTTCTCAGAATGATTCATTAGCGCAGATTTCTATGCATTTCAAAAGGATACACTTTAATAAGTTACAGCTTCAGCATTAATCACTGATATGACTAAAAAAATAAGAACAAAGGGCCACCGGCCACAGTTAAAAATTATGACCAGAACCAACAGAATATTCAAAAAATATATATATACTCACATGTCATCCCCAAGAACACCTCCATGGTTGTTTTTGTACAAATTATATAAAAACTTCACTCCTTCTCTCTGATGTTCAAGCAATCTACAGTTGATAGATGCAGGAACCTACAACAAGAAAATTGCTTCTTATCAACAGATTCCTTTGAGTTTCATGAATTCCTTGAGCAAAAAGATCTTACGCTACATTGTCAAGCTGGTAAAAACCAAACTTCTAGTATTACTTATAAGTTATGTTAATAGCACATTGGCATTCCAAGGAGATAAAATCATTCCCTTACACTTTACAAGCCAAAACTCTTTTTGCTACAATAGAATTACATCCAACAAAAATACTTTAACTAAGGCTTGTTTAGTAACCAAAAAAACTAATTCTAAGAAGAGTTTCTTAAAGAACTCACACTAACATTATGTTCACAGCACAAGAGACATATGTAGATATTCAATCCTGGATAAGTATAAAGGTGGAAGTATACTATCACCACACTCAAAAGGAGCAGGCCGTGCTTTCACAGCCAAGACCCTAAACCACTCAAGCCATCAAAATTAGCTTGTTCACTTAGTGTCATTGTACAAATTCAGAAGTAATCATAATGTCCCTCTTTCTCATGTGTGAATAAATGAAATCAGATTAAAAGATGAACTCAATAGAGGTTAAACTGCATCTTCTTGTGTGTGGCCACAGCTGAGTAATAGTCACATGACTGAAATATTTATGTTGTAAACAGCTTTTTTAGGCATTAAAGGAAAATAAATGTATGTGATACAACCTCCTCTGTATCCTCCATTCCCAACTAATACAGACAATGAAAAAAATTGCCAGAAATGCTGCAAATTGTATGGTTTCCACCAAAATTCAAGAGATCTCAATTTGCTCTGCAAGCCCTTGAAGTTCATTTTTAAGAACTTATTTGTTGAAGGCATTTGACAAATAGATTGATTTTTATCCCATCTCCAAAAGATGTTAAAGCTCTAGCACAAGCCCCCCAACAATCCCTCCCTCACCCAGTCTACTCTACCCGACAACAAGCTTTCATTTCTCTCCTTCCATATTATTGACAATCAAACAGCCTACTAAAAATTTTCCAAACATAGTCCAGCATTCTTACCACTAAAAATATACACAGAATGAATTATAAACCAAATGGACCAAACCTTCCCTTATTCAATTATCCACAATACCAAACAACATTATCAACCAAACTAAAAACTATAACATCCCATGAAGCAAATCATCATTCTAATTCATAGAATTCATACAACACAAGACTATATATATTACATATGCATAATTTTTTTTGGTAAATCACAATTTCACCCAACAAATTGCAATAGCATAGAATTAAAACAACTGGGTCAGAATAATCAACTGCAAAAAATGCAAGGGCAAAAAAATAAAAATAAAAATTACCTGTATGACTTGAAATTCTCCTTCCGAAGACAGAACCATTGGTTCAAAGGGTCCAGTATGGTCAAACAATACAAACCCCATTTTGGGTTTCTCAAACCCTTCTTGTTCTCCTTCTTCATCTTCTTCTCCCTCTCCTTTATCTTCATCACTCCGTTGTGGTGGTTTTTGTTGTTTCTGGGTTTGAATTTCAGGCAAAGATAAAGGGTCTTGGAGGCGTAGAAGCTGCCGATAAAGAGATGATTTTGGAGGTTTTCTAGAGTTTGTGGGATCAAAATTGTCAAAATCTGAGGACCGGTGTGAAAGAGGTAAATGTGGAGGATGATGGGTTGGTGCAAGGCTTGAGGGTCTCTTTGAAGGTGTTCAATGACATGGGAAATTGCAGGGGTAGTTGCAACAGTTTGGGAAAGTGCTTTGTGATGAGTTCTATTTCAGTATTTCTATTGAATGTCGTTGAAAAGTGCTTTTCTTGTTTTCAGAACACAGCAACCGCCGAGGGCTTTGAAAATAGGAGAATCAGTTTACCTCTCGTGATGGCAAGTAGGCTCCAGAACCGCCAACTGGATGGACCTAGGATTACTTGGGCTGGGCCTAGTGTTTCCCAGCCCGGCTGGCCCAAAATGCCCAAAAATGCCATTTTCTTTTTGAAGGAAAATAAATAAAGTTCAAGTTTATATTTTTCTTCAAGGAGTCTTTATTGGCACCCCAGACTTGCTTTATAGTTCCTCATTTACTTTATATTTTAAAATTTTATGAAAAATATAAAATGTTTTCATGAAAACTTGGCACATGGTCTACTAAAAAATATCATTTTGAACAATTTTATAAATTTTTTTTTTCTAAAATCTATCGTTTAAGTAGATTTAAAAAGAAAAAAGAAAAAAAAGAGAGAAGATATTATGTTTTGTCTCGATAAAGGATTTATAGATGGAATTTGTAAAATTTTTATAAGAAATTTTCTTATACGAATTTTACAAATTACATTTCAAAATAGAAATTTCGTATCCAAACATAGCGTTTATAGACCTTAGAATCTCATTTATGTTATTAATTGGGTCAAGGTTGTTGCTCGAAACCCTTTTTTTTTTTTTTTTTGGGTTGGCAGGGGGAGAGGGGTTATTTAAAAAATAAATTGTCTCTCCAAAGGGTTTTTTATTTTATTTTAATTTTTCACTCTCTAATTTAACATATATTTATTTGAGGCATATACTCAAGTTCACTGGGCTTGAGCCCATGCAAGCGCATGTAATCATTTATTGTCTGTGAATGATTATCATAACCATACCATTATTAATAGCAAAATTTAGGTATTTATTTATTTATTTATTTAAATTAGATTAGGGGTATTGCTCTGAGGCCTTACTCTCATCAAAGTTTTAATTTAAACTAATCCCCTAACGGTTTGTATGAAACATCTCTCATCATAACCATGCAGGCAACAATAGTTGCGAGAAATTGAAACGACAACCATTCGAGAACACACCCAAGCCTTGATTATTCAATCAATCCTACGAGATAACAAGATAAAAGTTTTAAAAGACCAAAATATGGGTAAATATAGAAAAATCTCAGGAAATTCTTTAGAAAGAATATTAATGGGATAACAAGTATGTCACCAAAAATTTTGGACGACCTAATCAAAATTAGTTGTGTAAACATGACAATTCAAGACATTACATTTTTAAATATTTAAAAATTCATTTAGGTTCTATTTGGTTCGGGGATTTTATTAGGGAAAAAAAATAAAATATAAGGAATTGTACTTTTTCTTATTTGGTTGCAATGGAAAATTAATAGAAGAAGAATAATTGAAATAATTTTGGTTTAATATGATTTCATTTTTTTCCTTTCATTTTTTTTTCCTCCATATTTTTTTTCCTTTCCTTTTTTTTTTTTCCCTATGGTGAAATCCACAAACCAAATAGATGGTTAGTACACAAGAAAAGGAAGTTATGTAGGTGCCAAGATGAATAATAATAATAATAATAATAATAATAATAATAGGGAGCACTCAATTACAAAATGTAATTACATTACATGAAGGGAACTACTACCTCCGGTAAGATTTTGCCTCTTCCAAGCAAAGATGGACAAAGATCACAGAATTACAGTTCAGCCCCTACTTTCATATTTTGTTGTCACAGTATCAAATTAAATAAGAAATTTTAGAATCACAAATTTAAAATTTCGCTTGACCGTTGAATCCCTAACATGTCGCCATGTGTAAACACAATCCTGAGACATGAAGTCTCTGGTGGTAACGCCTGATAATTCATAAACACGTATCCTAATTCCAGCTAAAGCCTAGCAAATATTTTCCATTGCCATTTTGCAAGCTACAACGGTCAAATCATCACAAACTCTCCCTATATATCCACTCCTCCAGGCTTTCCTCAAATCTCCATCTCTATCTCTCTCTTTCTTCTCGCTCTAGCATTGCTCATATATTATAGCTTCTTATAAAATTCTGTGTGCGCTTCGGAACTTAGTTGATTGTTCATTGGAGTTTCTTCTGGGTTTTACTTGCAATGGAGTCTCGGATATCTCTAAGCTTTCTGGTTTTGGTCTTGATGGGGTTTCTCTGCTCAACTCAAGCTTACAAATTCTTTGTTGGTGGGAAAGATGGCTGGAAGTTGAACCCTTCTGAGAATTTCAATCATTGGGCTGAAAGAAACAGGTTCCAAGTCAATGACACTCTCTGTAAGCCCCACCTCTCTCTCTCCCCATAAATATACACGTTCATCAATCTATATATAATATATATGATTTTTTTTTTCCGAGGCAGGCTTAATAGGGTAGCAATATATTGGGATGGTTATCTAAGGCCCCAGCTCCTGAGGTTCCAAATCATCGATTAAAAAGTCCATGTACATGAGCTTCATTTAAAATTTTGGCCTTAGGCGTAATTCAAAAAGGCTCAATTTACAATTTTAGTCTTAAGTCACAACGACTTGTATTGGACCGTACCGCTAGGTTCATGATCATGACCGTTCGAGCATGATACATGCCCTTGCGTGGATGTGATGACAGCGATGTGCTTGTGCATGTCATGAATTAATGGACGACAGTGATACTGCGGAACATCCCCAAGATCATTATTTTCTCTCTATATATTTCTAATGGAGTTCTGATTACGTATTCTTGTTTTTCAGTTTTCAATTACAACAAAGGATCCGACTCTGTTCTAGTAGTAACAAAAGATGACTACTACAAGTGCAACACCAAAAACCCAATAAAGGCTCTAACAGACGGCGACTCAGTGTTCGAGTTTAATCGATCAGGTCCCTTTTTCTTCATCAGTGGTAACGCTGGTAGCTGCGAGAAGGATCAGAAGCTTATTATCGTAGTTTTGGCTGTCAGGAATAAGACTCACCAAACTCCACCTCCGGTCACCACACCTCCATCTTCATCTCCTCCGGTGCCATTAACTCCGGCGTCATTGGAGCCCAGCTATAGTCCGGCAGATTTGAATGCTCCGGCCCCGGCTCCAAAACCATCATCTTCACCAGCTTTTAGTTGTCCAGCTGCATTGGTTTGGGGTATTAGTATTGGGGTCAGTGTGGTTTTGGGTAGCTTTGTTAAGTTATTTTAAATAGTTAATTGTTTGAGTTGATAAGAAAGGGTTATATAGTCTTTGGGACTAATGAAGTGAAAAACAAAGAAGGGGGTAGTCTTTCAATGATTTATTTGGGGTTTGAATGATTATCTTATTTGCTTTGGTGGATCATTTAAAAGGGAAAAAGGAAAACAACTTGGCCTGCATGTATTCAACTTGTCTATTGAGTTTGATGTGATTTGATATGGTTATGGTGCCTATATATTTTTAGGATCCATGCTAATTAGCATGACGTATTGTTACTGCATGGCCACAAAAAGATTGTTAGAGTTTAAAAAAAAATCCATTTTTTATGATTTAAGCAATGACAGTCTGTTACCTTAGATTTTTCCATATTTTTATTAGAAACATTCACCAGTAGTGTTCTTTACCTCATTAATTGAATCTCTCCATCTTTCGAGTTTTAGTAACTACTCTTAGTTATTTATTTATTATTATATAACATGATGAACTGCATTTAAAAATGAAAAACGTACAAGATATAATTAATAGTGTGGATATGAATTTACCATAGACTCAAACATGTTGGAGAAATGACAATGACATGATAGTTTAGTGGCAATTTTTCTCATTTATTGAGTGAGTGATCTTAGACATATGGCCAACTTTCAATTTGGTGGTGGCCGAAATAGGCAAACATGCAATACAACTACACAAGAGAGTATACAAATCAGCAATGAGAGGAATGGATTGTGCATGACTGGCTAGTGTAGGAAAGTGAGAATATTCCTAGGAATATTCGAGAATCTGCTAATTGCACCCACACTGAAGGGAATGGAATCACCAAACTTGCAGGATTCACAACTCCTACCGAAACGCTTAATATTGTTCGTGTTGGTATAAAAATGAACGAGGTGAGCACAACCTGAACTTTTCATATGAAGAATGGGAAGTGAAGCCGTTGATGACAAATGGATCAACCTGTCTCGGCTGTCGCTCACAAATAATGGTACGAGCCATGAAACTGATATCGTGTTGTTCCTCAGTACAAGTAGAGACAAAAAAGGCTATAGGATAAACCCGAGTGCAAGCCGCCGAAGGAGGAGGCGGTACCCATGGGGACATCGGAGGAAATGACGTCGGTGGAGAAAAAGATCGAAAAGGGTTAACCACCATGACATCAACGCTTGCCACCACTGGGAGAACCACCCCCCCATCAGAAAAACTAATCCAATAAAAAAGTACTAGCAATTTATGAAAATGGCAGCTCTTTGTATTTTCTTGAAGACTTTGGCTGAAGTTTTTAAATTAAGACTTGTAGAGTTATAAGTTCACTTGAAATTTTTATCTAATTTAAATTCTTTTTTTTATTTAATATAATTAAATGAAGATAGTGAATAAGAATTCATCGCATAACATGGGACGACCCAATATTATCAATTGGGGATCGGATAATGTGATCTCGCAAAGAGGAAAGGCTAGTCATTGAGATCAAAGTTGATGAGTATATCCACCATTATTTGAAGATTCCCTCTAATACATAAGGCATATAAAAATCAAATCAAGTTGTACATTGAGTTTTAATTATGAGTTAAATTTGAGGGACACAAATTTTTATAACTTCATATATATATTTACGATTTATATTTTGTGAAACCCTATCATTAGATTAGATTATATAAAAAATTCAAGTTAATCTGACATCGATTGCCATCTGATGTAAAAACTTATATTTTTATTCAATTAAAATTTCATATTTATAAATGAAGCAGTTCTTAATATCGAAACAACTTGATTTTTTGCTTATATGCTCTACATAAGTAGATAATCTAATATAAAAATAAGTTTCATAAATATATGATTCATAGATGAAATTATAAAAACTTGTGTCCCATCAAAGTAACCTTTTAACTACTCCATTCTAACATTCATATTTCTCTCTCTCCAAGGGTGTTATTAAACCCGAATCGCCCTGGCTGGTCCGACCGATGAATCATGGGTATGGATGATTCGGATTCTACGTGAGTGGTCAAGTGAATGATTACCCATTTGCGAAAAGACAACAATGCCCTTGGAGAGAGCAACATCTCCTTGCGTTCTCAGAAACCCTCCTTGGCAGCATACCCATCTCCCTTGGAAAATCCCTCTCCTTTCCGTCTTCCAATTTCCCTCCCTTTCTCTCTCTGTCTCTCTCTCTCTCACTCCTCTCCTCTTCCCCTGCTCCCTCACCACTGCTAGCACCAATCGAATCGTCTTCCCTGCAACACGTCGCCACACAATCGTGTCTAAATCAATCAGCTAGGGTTTATCATCTTCGCCAATAATCATTTCCTTTTCCTCTCACTGGTATGTTCCGTTCCACCTCCATATATATATGCTTTCTTCATCGATGAAATCGAGTTAAAGTTTTGAATTTGACTATTAGAACACATTCAAATTCAACCAAATTTGGACGGTAATGCATTTACTTCTACATATATATTATGTGTATATATGTTTATGTTTTACTGTTGTTTTTGAAAAATTTGAAAAACGTTCATGTATCCGGCCTTTTTTTTTGTTGGGTTCTGTTTTTCTGTTTTTGATTCTGGTGGGAACCCAGAATCTAGAACTGATAGGAGCTGATCAGAAAGTGGGTATTGCTGTATTTTTAAAAGCAATAACGGCGTGTGGATTTCCTCTCACAGTAAGGTGTTTGCATGAGATTTGAGTGATGAGACTAATTGGGCAAGTGATGCTAATGAGAATGTGATGATATAATGTGTGTGAAGCATGCAAATTGGGACCTTCTCTTGTGCATGTTGCGTCCGGGGCTCATATGTGTGTTGAACATGTGAGAGCTTGAGAAATGTCTGCATTTCTATGCATAGTTCTGTTTATTTTTTTCAAAGGACCATAAATTTGTTTTGCTGTCCACATAGGTTTAAGAGTTTTTTTGGGGCTTATGCCTTGAAGTTTGAATCTAGGCTTAAACTAAAATGCCTTAAGGCACATTAAGTCATGTGATGATCAAGCCTTTAGGTGTGAGGGATTCGCAAGCCACGAATCTCACTCCTTGAGGTTTGCCTTATGTGGTTTATTTATAATAATGTGCACTATATAGACCAGCCAAACACACACACATACCCACCCATATATTATATATATTATTACAAAGTTTGTAGTAGCATGTTTTTCTTTTTAATTTTTAACTTATAATGTTTGATGCTTCCCCCCCTTCCCGCCCTCCTTCACATCCTGAGTTTTGTAGATTCCCTTGTGGCCCTTGTGTAGTATAAAACAGAACTATATAGAAATTTTAAGTGAATTCAAAGCCATTGACCTATTACTAAGATTGAACAGCTAAATTTGAGTTTTTAAGTGGCTTTATAACTTTTTAATTATTAGAATTTAGTAATATGCACAATAAATTGTTTGATAAACTGAGAATAGTTCTTAAAAGTTTTATGAAACACATTGCACCAAGAATAGTTATACCACCAAAGTTCTCTTTAAATTTTTGGTTTCCCTTATTTGCGGTTCAATTTTTAGGTACACATATTCTCAATCCATATGCTTTAAGGCTTACAGGTTGCCTTATGGGATTACAAGAATTATGCTTATGATTTTTTTCTTTTAAATCTACACTTGTGTGGAAACTAGTATCGGTGAAACATTTCTGTTGTGACCACCTTAGCTAGTTTGTGGCTTGGTCTCCTAGCACAGACTGGCACTTGCATTTGGGCATTGGTGTGCAATGTTGCAGTTTCCTGGTTGTGTCGATTCACTTAAGCCTAAATTTTTAAAATTCTGGTTACCGATATCTATATATATATATATAGCTACACTATGAATTTCACTTTTATACACATAAAGAAAGCAATCAATCTAATGAGATGCCCTCTATTGATCTTAGCTGGCTTTTCATATCTCGAAGAATCTAGATGGTGAAAGGCTGTCTGCTCTTCACTATTAATTCTGTTTGATATTTGTTTCTTATTTATTTATTTTTATGGAGTTACGGAGAGCCATCATACATATTGACGTAATCATATAATTTGCAATATCTATTTCAGATTCCTTTACAGTATATCCATCACATCACCTTGAACCATTCTTTCTCACGAAGGGCTGGCGATGTAGATATAAAGGATAGTTCTAGCATTGAAGCCAATAATCTTCTTCCCTTGTCCTAAGCGTAAGAAGAGCTCCTCTGCTTTACAGGCAGTCTTTCAGCATCAGATTTCCTCTTGGTTGAGTGTTGGATCGTTTGTACCAGATCTTCAAAAGGGACTACATCCATTCTCTACACAATTTGAAAGTATTGCATCCAAAGAATAGTGAGGTGAGCCCTAGCTCTGTGTATAGACATATAGTCAGGCTCAACTTTATTTTACCAAAGTAGAATACTTGTACTCCCTGTACAATAGGTTGGAAACTATCATTAGTTTGACGTAAAGGAAGCTAATCATAGTTGAATTGAAGTAGTTAGATCAATTGAAGTATAAAGTGTTTGGATTTTTTTTTTTTTTTTTTCTGGATAACAAGGAATCCCTTTGGGCAAACCTCGAGCCCATATAAGACCCCACAAACCATATGGATCAGGTAAGTCCAAGGCCCATGAGAACCATGAAACCTTGTGTGGGTGGCCCCAAGGGGTTTAGTAAGAGTCGAACTTAGGACCTCAGGCGTAGTCCCTTGCCAATTGAACCATATAAAATGTTTGATTTGGTTTTCACTTAGAATAGGATTGGTCAATAGAGAAGGTCTTGGAAATACTATTTTGCAAAGGCCCTATACTGTTTGGTTTTCAAGATCAATCAAACACTTCTTGAACTGACCTCTTTTTTGATCAAGACCTACAGTGATTTTCTGTGACAGGGAACCATAAAGTGAAGAAATTTGTCCCAATGTGGAAAATGTTTCTTTATGGTTGTATTATTAAACAACATGTATGTATCAGCCCAGCTAAATGAGGATGTTGAGATGGATGAAAGAGTACAAGAAAAGATAGAATAGGTAATGGTGGCATTTGTGGGGAGATTCAGGTAGTACTACTTGAGGCCAAGATGAGAGACAATTGTCTAAGATGGTTGGCTATGTGGAATGAATACTACTAACTGCACTAGGAAGGAGGAGTGATTTTGTTCAAGTTAGAAGCATTCCAGGACAAGAGGAAGGTAGAAAAGAACGTTGGCTAATGTGGTAGAAAAGACAGGATGGCCCATTATTTAACAAAGGATGTGACCCTATTATAGAGTTGAATGCCAAAAAAAGCATTAGGTTTATGGGATTTAGGGCTTTGTTGAGTTGAGTATCAACATTAACAATGTTGGTTGTACTAAGGCTGTGTGCACACAAACTAAGTTTTTCATATTGAGTTAATTAAGAAAACCAAAACAAAAAGAAGAAACATTCCATTTGACTGTTGGAATGTAATGATGTGGTTCTTTGTTTGTTTAACAATTTAGTTACCAATCCCTCTCTCCCCCCTCTAGTTATGTATATCAGTTTTCTTGTCTAGGTCTTTGCTTGGAGCTTTTGATGATGGATGTTCAAGATCAGAATGAGCATATTGAAGGGAAAACGATGCTTCCACCTCCAGTTGGTATCTTTCAGACGCGTGAAGAACTTCTCAAACATGTCCGTGACTTTCGCCTTGACACAGGGATATATGGTATCCATTAAGGATTCTTCGAAGGATAGGTATGTGACTATTTCTTGTGATAGAGGTGGTGTTTATCGTAAACGGCTCAAGACCGGCGAAAATATGCGTCAAAGAAAGATGGCTTCTCGCCTCACAAATTGCCCTTTCGAAGTTGTGGGCAAAAAGGATGATGACTTGTGGGCACTCAGCATTAAAAATGGGGAGCACAATCATGAACCTTCAAGAGATATTTCTGACCACCCTTCTTGCCGTCGTTTTAATGAAGAAGAGGTTGTACTTATAAGAGAAATGACTGCGACAGGTAAACGGCCACGCCAAATTCTCAAGGCTCTGAGGCAAAGGAATCCAAATCTTGTATCAGATTCGAGGAATGTTTACAATGTCAAAGCTAAGATCCGTCGGGAGATTTTATCAGGTAAGGACCTATCTAAATCTTTATTGCATGAACTCCCCCCTCCCTCTAGGTTTTCCCACCTCAAATTCAATTTCAATTTCCGGTGGGCTTGAAACTTCGACTTGCTGGTGGGCCATTTTCACATGCATCATCAAATATACGGGAGTTAGTGTAGGTTGAATTTGGGGGCTTGGCTGGTTTTGCAGCAAATTACAGATACGACCTACCGTGAAATTTTTATACAGCCCAATAAGAGCTAAGATGTGGGTACGCTGACTTGTTTCACCTGTAATATTTATAGAGGAAGACCAAAACTTTCCTGATCCCAATACAAAATTCCTGCGAAGGGATTTTGGCATTTTTCTTGCACATTACAAGAGAGTTTAGAAACAAAACTACCCACATACAAAACCTGAGGATTATATTGTTTTGTTTTGTTTTTTGTTTTTTTTTTTTTTTTGGGGGGGGGGGGGGGGTCCAGTCCTAGACCTATTCCATAGACTAGACTCCCACCCGATCCATTGATCTGAAAGCAGTACTTGGGCTTATCTTTCTTGGAATTTCCCTGTGGAAGAGATTTTAAAGAGATAGCTAGCAACAACTCATAATTATGATTATTATTGTTTCTGGGTGTGGTCCAGCCCCTAATCATATACCATAGCTAGACTGGGCTCCCACGCCCCCAGTTGACACACAAAGTGTTACTCAAGGTGATCATGCTTGGAATTTCTCCATGGAAGAGGCTGTGAATAAGCAATCTCCCTCCATGTTGTCTGCAATATGACTTTCTTATAGCATAGTTCTAGTCATTCTTTAACTATACATTTTTATCTTTCATTCTAATTGGATCGGTCATTCTAAATCCCACTTGAAGTAGTCTTCTTATGCTATGAACATAAATTTGATCCTGCCTTTTCCGTTTTATCTTTTTGAGGGTCATGGTAGGATGGGGTCCAGGGTTCGAAATGCTGAGCACTGTCCTTCAAAATATGTAGTCTACCATCTACGGCCAGCTTATAACTGGAAATAGAAGTTAAAATCTTGATATCTATTAGTAAACGATTTCCTACCCATTGAAATTGACTGAGGTCGCTCGACTAAGTGATTTTTCCTTGTGTAGCTCGGGGACCAAAATCTTTGCTTGGTTCAAAAGTGTGGAATGGTGCAGGATATGACAAAGAGAAGGGTAAGGCTGAAAAAGGATCAACTTTGGTTGTGAATATAACTAGAGAGTCTGATATGGTCCTTCATTGCGTGTAATGACTACAAGATTTATGCAGTGGATCATTGCCATTTGGTTTCTGGGTCCCTTTTTTATTTTATTTTATTTTGTAAAATGTAAATTTCCCTGTTTTTTTGTGGAGACCTCACCAACCCTTATTGATGCCATGACCCTTACTCAAAGTAAAAATGAAAAGAGGAAAGGAGTAGGGAAACTTAGGGGCTTTTTGGCAAACCTGAAAATCTTGCCAGCTTAAGGATAAGTTTGGTCAGTTCTGATTTCATATTGTTTGATAAATCTTTTTTTTCTATTAATCAGTTCAGTTTTGTTATGAAAATAAGGTATAAACACAGTTTTTTTTTTTTTTCAAATCAATTGTGACTTGGTTGATTTAAAATCAGATTTTATGGATCCAGATTTTGAAGTTCCCAAACAGATCCTTAATCTCCTACGTTCATACTTGGTAAATTAGTGAGCTCAAAACTCCTTATCTTATGAGCCTTTAATACAGTAAATCATGAGCTGAGCTCAAGTCGTTTGGTTATGTGTATTAATAATAAGCTTATTTGGTCCATTAGTACTCTATTGGAGTTTAGTTCTATAAATTGCTGAATTTAAAATGAGTTTGTGTTGTCGTGCAAATTCGAACAAGCTTCTTATCTAGTCAATCTCGAGCCAAGACCTAGTGGCTTGATTTGTCATACAGCCCCAACCCCAACCCCAAGCCCAGGCCCAGGACCAGGCCCACCCGAGCCTGTATTGATTATTTTCAGTGACCTTGTGTGCTTGTATTAAAATCCGACTGTGACAACTGACAAGTGGGTCATCTACACGTCTGTGATGCACTTTTTAGCTATGGACTGTCTGTGATGAAAATTATACATTGCGCTGTGGATGTGCTTGATCCTTAGTATAAGACTCTGCACATCTGATCAGCGCTCCTCCAAAGCGAGAGCACGTTGTTAGCGGAATAGCGATGTAGCAGACTACCAATAGGTCAGTTTCCTCGCGTCGTCTGTCCACATCCGTTACATGCAAATTTCGTGAAACCGTTGGTAACCGTAAAATGGGAGGAATGGGGGCATGAATCAGGCAGCAACACTAGTCGAAGCATCTCTCTGTGTTTTCTCCACATATACATAGAAGAATTGCTTCAATATTGTCAATCTAATATACCTACTCTCTCTCTCTCTCTCTCAAAGGCAAAATGATGGAATCATCATCGTCGTCTATGAACGGTGCAACGACGGTAACATCATCGCAGCCAGCAGTCCCA
This sequence comes from Liquidambar formosana, assembly GCA_039720395.1. Lineage (NCBI taxonomy): Eukaryota > Viridiplantae > Streptophyta > Magnoliopsida > Saxifragales > Altingiaceae > Liquidambar > Liquidambar formosana. The sequence goes on along the minus strand of CM077824.1, from coordinate 11,662,498 downwards.
AACTGTGTGGCAACGACGGCGTCGTCGTCTCAGGTGTATGTGGACAGCAAATCCGTGAACGATACTCGGGCTCTAGTGGCGGAACTGTGCCGCCATTTCTACACTCTCGGGTGGGTATCGGGTACAGGTGGCAGCATTACCATCAAAGTCCACGATGACTCCATCCCCAAGCCTCGCCAGCTCATTGTCATGTCCCCTTCTGGTACTCTCTCTCTCTCTCTCTCTCTCTCTCTCTATATATATATATATATATATATATATATATATAGAATATAGATGTATGTGTGGTTCTTTGTATGTATGGTTTTGTAAGACCATGTTTGGTATTCTCTCATTAATTATTTAAGTGTGTGTTCTTTTTGTAATATGAGATGATGCATTTTACGAAAATGGGTTTTTTGTGGTAAGGTGTTCAGAAGGAAAGAATGGTTCCGGAGGACATGTATGTGCTATCTGCAGATGGGTTTATATTGTCGACGCCTCCGCTTAAGCCATATCCCCATAAGCTGCCCAAGTGCACTGACTGTGCTCCTCTCTTCATGAAGGTATTAACTAAATTGTTTGATTTTATTTTAAAGATTGTGTCGAGATTTTGGTTCAGTTCAAATTTTTTGAAATTTTTTTGAATACCAAGTTGGGCATTTGTTTGTGAATTATAGTATACTAGGAAGTGGCAAATGTCATGCATTTGTATGTAGTAATGGTGGTGGAGGGCTTGTAGTGCAGCAATTTTGGTGCTGATGGTGCAATGTGGTTAGGCTACTTGTTTTGAATTATAATGAAATGAGGGCTTCATAGTAGGAGTTTTTTTTGAAATTATTTTTGGGAAAGGGGGGTGGGTGTGGTGAAGCTGTCACTCTTTTGCTTTGAACCTAAAAAAGAGAGTGCACATCATCTATGGTTCAAAGTCTCAGTCATGGACATCATTGTGTCTTGGTTGTGGTCGTCTTGATGCGCCTTGGACAAGATGCAATTTTACACATGAATGAATTTTTAAATAAATCTAAAAAATCATTGCGTAATGAGAAAGGATAGGGCAATCACATTGGAACCATTAAATAAGCAAAACAAATAATGTAGGATACATAATAAGTTAAAAGCATCAAAACAGGAGCTAGTGTGCTACTATACCCCTTAAATACACAATATTTAGGTTTGAGATACCCTATTTATTGCCATAGTAAATGTATTATAAATATATACAAATAATTTATGATTTATGTTTTAATATGATTTATGTATACATGTATACATATATTGGAGTAAAGGGCATGCTTATCAATTTAGTTTAATAAAAGTGAGAAGAGAATTAGGATAATTTATAGGAAAAATATAATAAAATTGTACATATGTATATATATATATATATATATATATATATATTGAAAAATGGTATAATTGTTAAGAAAAGATACATAATTGTTTTTATCATGAAAAGTAAGATTTTTGGGTAGTTTTCCAAAGAGACAGAGAGAAAGAGAGAGAGAGAGAGAGATCATTGGCTAGTGGCCACATTATTCCCTTTCCACTCTTTGAAGATGATTTAGCCTCTTTGAAGATGAAATACACGAGTTTTGGAAGGGAGAAATGAAGAATGGTAAGAAAAAAATGAATAGGAGAGAGAAAAAAGGGGGTTTGTACTACTTTTAGTTGGAGAATATCATCTTGTTTGAGATGAACAGATCTCAGCATCTTGTCTCAAGATCTTGGCTGAATGAGGCCCCCCTTATATATTTCTATAACAGTGATATTCCTTGCTGAGGCCATTGAGTCATCTTGGTCTTGGCCAAGACCTTGAACCATGGCCCCATCAGCCAGTAAATGAATCTAGTAACAATATTTGGTGGAAGCAGCACTCTAAAGATTTATTTAAATCCCAAGTCAGGGATTTGCTTCGATATATTGTTTTAGTTCTTTTTGTGCTGGTGGTGTCATATCACGATTTTATAATGGGTATTTAAATGTGAAGAAAATATTGTTTTGGCATATATCAGAGTTAACAATAAAAGAGAGATGTTTTTGCATGCTTTAATGGTATTGCAATTGGTAGTCCTACTGATTAGAAATAGCGGTCAAAGGAGCTGAGAAATGCCTAGATGAGGTGGCCCATAAAATGCCTAAACATAGAGGCATCACCCTGATTACCAGGTTAAGTGTGTGTGTGTGCAGCCGTGGGCATGCGAATGGGTGCACGTTGTGTATGTAAACTTTTATTTGCACCTATACTCTATAAAGAGATAAATAAAATCTGTAGATAACTAGATGTCACTCATTAAGGATTCAAGATTGATAGTTCAAACTTGTATTACCGCGATTTTTGTGTCTAGATAGTTAAATTGAAAAATAGTAGAAGCCACTGATGCTTCAGACTACATTATTTTATAGCATGCTCTATCATTCTGCAATGGATTAAGACTTATGAGTGTCCTTGGAGACATTAATAAGATGACAGTGTTTTAACTTGTTTGATAGTGAAAATTATATATGCAAAATTCAATTTCTAGCACTTATTTCTAAATGACCTCTCTATCACCTTTGATGAACTTTTAGTAGGTGAACTTCGTCAAAAAAAAAAAAAAAAAAAACCTTTTAGTAGGTGAAAGCGTTTGGAGCACATGTAATAAATTGGAAGGTGAGGTGAAAACGAAAAAATAAGCATGAGTTATTTGTGTGTATATGTGCATGCATCAGTTTGATTTGGATGTTTTTCATTGTGTTTAGAGATTGGGGTTGTTGATAGGTTTGGTCACTTTTTAGTTTTTTTAATGATTTCTTGTCCTTTCTTTGTATTCTCTTATTTTATTTTATTAACAAGCTTGTTGTTTGTCAAAAATAATTTTTTTTTTTAATATTATTTCTATAATTATATCTTATTTTCTTTTGTTTGATCTGGGTATATGAGTATATCTCAGTATTACATCAACTCGTGTGATGTCTCTTGGCACTTATCTGATTTTCTTCCTTGAATATGGAAAATGATGCCTTTTGGGTTCTTTAAAATGTGTTTTTCTCATTTTAGTACATATAAAGGCATTCTCAACCGATGAAGTTTTTTTGTTTTTTATTTTTAGATTTTTAAAATTGTGTTCCCTATGTTTTGTGATTCGGTTGATTGACGTAAAAGTGCTTTTTATTTATAGAGAAGAGACAATTTGTAAGTTTTCATTATATTGGTAGTCATTAAATATGGAACATTTTTGACTGATACTTAATCTCTTTTGCCTTTTTCTTTTCAGGCTTTTGAGATGTGTAATGCTGGGGCTGTTATTCACAGTCATGGAATGGAGTCTTGTCTTGTAACAATGATCCAACCTTTCTCAAAGGAGTTTCGAGTAAATTTTTGAGCCTTGACAAATTATTGTTGAGAGTAAAAAGTTTTGTTCTTTTATTTTTTATTTATTTTATCATCATCATCATCATCAACAACAACATCTAAGTTTTATTGTTGTTTTCCCCATTCTTTTCCCCTAATTATATACTATATTATCCTCAATGTATATTGGATAAATTGTTTTCTGTGTCTGAAGAAGGAGTTTTAGGAACTTATGATGTTGCATATTCAGATACCGTGTCTTTTAATAAGATATTTGGATATTCTGTAAATTATCCAATAGCTATGTGGAAGAAACTGCTGATACATCTAACCAATGATCGTAGAATATAGAATTTGCATATGAGATTGATGGAGTCTCTGGATTTTTTTAATTTAGAAATGGAGATTCAGGCATACACCGCGTTACACTTTGCTGGATATGTTAAACAGATGAAAATGGTTATTAGTTATCAGAACATCCAGACTTTAATTTTAAGTTATTGCTATATAAGATGATCATATCGTTTTCCTACTGAATGCTGCATCTGGAGGATCAGATCTTCCGCTTTATAATTAAATTAAGGCTTCTTGGAGCATGATTAGTTTGTAGTGGCTTTTTTCCCAATATGGACATCTTAAGCAGAAATGTGTAGTGGTTACAATTTGCATGATTGTTCCATTCTAATTTGTGTAAAAGTAATTTCTTTTATAACAAATGAAGTATTGCCAGCTAGTAATTGGATGATGAAAAGATAAATTTGTAACCACACTCACGAGATGAACCCTATAAGGTAGTGAAAATTGAAGTATGGTGAGACCAATTATTGCATCTGTTAGGATGTTATTTTAGTGCAACTTGAAGTGCTTTGGGGAGTTTGAGGGAGAGAATTAGTATGAAGCGTTACAGTTTCTTATATGCTGTTTCAAGGAAGTGGGATGGCATGCCTCAGTTTATTTTCATGGTATGTCGAGAGACAAGAGGAACGTTGCTTAGTATGTAGAATAGGAAGTCGAAATAATTGTTGGTTTCATTGTTGTGACTGTTGTTGGTTGAATGATTAAGAGCACTTTAATAGGTGAAGCATTAATAATACTATAAATGAAGATTGATGCTTTTGAGATACCACTACAATATTGAAACCTATCCAGTTTCAAATTTTGATAGAGCTACCTTTAATTTCTGAGATATGCTCTCTAACTTTTTAGATCTCTACCGTTTTATGAGTTGGATACTTCTATATTCTAACTTTTTCACCCTCTTAGTTTGACCAATCTTTGTGCATTCACTTGCTCTTCTTTCATTTCTTTTCCTTCCTTTTTTTTTTGAACTCTTTTGTTCTTGCACTGCTTCAACTACAATCCACTCACCCCCGCCTGCGCGCCTTTTCTTTTGATGTGTTTTATAAAGAGCTCTCCCTACAAATTTTGCAGATAACTCATATGGAGATGATAAAAGGAATTCAAGGACATGGTTATTATGACGAGCTTGTGGTTCCAATAATTGAGAACACTGCCCATGAAGGGGAGCTTACAGAGTCTCTTACTGAAGCGGTATTCTCTTTTATATGTGCAACTGTGATGATTATATTGACTTTGTCTGCAATCTTTGCTGTCTTATTGGTTCTTTTTAAGAAAATAAAAAATATATATGTGAATGAAACCTATAAGAAAGATCTATTCTTCCATAATGGGGTATATCACTAATGTTGATTTAATTTTCTGTGGAAATCATAAGTATGTTTTTACTCGAGGAGGAACTGGAATTTTACTTGGGGGACTCATGATGCTTGGTTTGTATTTGCATGATGCCGCAACATTCCCTTGACATCATTCTAGGATTTTGTATTTGGTTTTTTTCCACTCTTGTATATTTTCTTATTAGAGATTTATTAGAGATTTCTATGAACGTGTTTATGCATCTAGGTTCTATTGTAGTTTTGGGGAGCCAATTTTCAGCAACTGTAGGATTAGCTAAACAACAAAGCCTTGTAGGATTCTCTAATGGCCTAAAGAAGCAAACAACATCTACAAGATGCCAATGAGGTGCTTTAGAAATGGACATACAGCCTTTTGTCAGCAAGATTGTGGTCTAAACCCACATGGCCAACCATGGCTCAAAGCTCAGAAGGGAAATAAACATCCAAAAGGGGATGGTAACAGTCTCTTTAAAGCCACTAAGTGCCTGTTTGGATGAGATTCTGGGAGGCCCAAAATCTCTTCTGATGGCCCATAATCACTTTTAAGAGTGTTTGGATAAAAAATGAGAAAAGTGATTGTAATCCCAAAAGAGATTTTGAGGCCAATTTGCTCAAGCTGCCTCTCCCTTGATTCTGATTCAGCTTCTGATTCTACTTCTGATTATACTCTGAAGCTATCCCAAACAGGCACTAAGAGATGTGGGTGGGCCTCATCCATGCATGAAACTAATTTTGACTTGGGTTGGGAACTGGAAAAACTCTATATATATAAAAAGGAATATATATGAAAGGGGAGATAAGCAGGTTGTCGGCGAGGCTGGTATAAGGCATAGAACTCTTGTAAATGTACTGAATACAATGGATGAGTTCATAAACTATAAAAGAGAGGAAATCCAAAGAATGTGATAATGTTAAGTGAACCGAGGAAGAGCTTTTTAATGTGATCAGATTAAAGAAAGGTAATGATCAATATATAGAGATCTTGTAAATGAAGATTTTGATAAGCTTATAAGGAGTTGGGACAAGGAAACATTAACTTTTGTAAGACTAAATATGTGTGTGCATGTGCATTCATGTGTGTTTCAGCTTTTTATTTTAGGCTAAAAATGTGTTGGAAATATGCACAGCTCTTTTGGCCAAACTTGAATTGATTCTGGGCCATATTGAAATGCCTCTGAACCATTTTTATGATTTCTAAACATGGCTTAAACCTTTCTACAATTTTTGAAATCAAAGAAAATGCCACACATATGGAGAAATAGAGTTCTGTGATTGTGTCCATTAGGAAACGAGTTATGAATAAAACTAAACCAACTATTGAGAGATCAAATTTAGGAGTGAGGAGCGTTTAACTTTGATGAGGCAAATTAGGCCAAAAATTTAAGTTATTAAGGAAGTCCATTTGCTTCATATTAGATGTTAAATTATAGAATTTAATTCTGTGCTTTGACCCTAGGAGTTAGTAGTGTCTTATCATGCATTAAATTTAGACGCATGTTCGGAGCTGTCTTATCATGCATTAAATTTATATATTATCTTGGTTTCCTACCCCTATATATATAAATATAGATTTGTTTTTTTTCCAGGTAGGAAACCAAGGTAATATATACATTTAATGCATGATAAGACATCTCTGAACATGTATCTAAAGGCTCGGATCATTATCTCTCTTCAAATTGCAGAGTTTTTCCATGTCACTAGGTGATACTCATGAATTAATCTTGTCTTTCCATAAAAAATTATCTCCCAAGCCTACATGTTTTTTCCAACAATTACTTGATGCTGAACTAGGCAGAATTTTACGTTTCCTTGTCAGGTGATTCTCCATGCCTTCGGGGAGAACCATTTTTCTGTTACTCAAAGCCCTCCTTACACATCTCAGACAGATTTTTGCTAAGCATCAAGATGAACAATAGTCAAACTTGCTTCCTAAATTAACCTTCCTGTTACTGCTTTTCCTTAGATTAGTATGCAACCTTAGCTCAGATTTAATATTGAATTTATGGATTTATCAACCATATGGCATGAAGTTTCTAGTTTATGTCTGGTTGAAGAACTATGATGGTGAGTTAGCCCCACTAGCTTAATTGGATTACATTTAAATATTGCACTTATATCAAATGATCCAAAATCCTTATAGAAGAGTGTTCCCTGTTTTCATCAATAGTAAATTTAGCTTTTGTGTTTCTTGTATACATTTTTAACTGGTATAATATATATATATGGCTATACTGAAGTTAGCTACAGAGAATCCGTCTTCCATTTGGTGCTTTTACTGTTTTATAATCTTTTGTTGTACAAAAGTTTTGTTTGACATTCATAGTGATCCTGCGGAACTTTATATGTACTTTTTATTCCTATTTAAAACAACCTGTTAGTTATTTCTTGTCATTTATGTTGTTTGAGATTCTGCTCTAGTTTTATTTTATTTCTTTTCCGTTTTAGGGATGGATTGGAACTATGTGAATATATTTTGGTCAGTTTCCTTTCAAGATTTCAGATCTTGTGCTTGTTTCCAATTAATGGTGTTTGACAAAATACTCGTCCGGAGTGATGTTGACTTTATGTTTTACAGATCACTGCCTACCCAAAAACAACAGCTGTACTTGTCCGCAACCATGGGGTGTATATATGGGGAGACTCATGGATCAGTGCCAAGACTCAGGTTAGTGTGATCAAGAAGAAAATTATTTCAGCCATATTGATAGTGAAAGGCTGAGAAACATTTTCTTTTGTGAACCAAATGATTTAGTACATTAAGAAATTCCTGTTTAAAAAATTATCTGAAACTATAAACACATCACTCACTTGTGGATATGATTGGTGATTTCTATGTGTGCAAAAACTCCAATGATTGGCAATAGCATGTTTAGAAAGCTATAATTTTATTTTTTTTGCTAAGTTATAAAGTTATAAATTTCATGCATATTATCGATGTATTAAATAGACCAGATTATCACTTGGGGTCACAGGGATGCCATTTATGTTTTATGTGTAAGGTTGCAGATGTTGGGCACAGGTGATTCGGAGTTGAATCCATTCAAATTGCATATCTTGGCATCTGGGTACTTATTTATGATTTACAACGTGCTCCCTACCAAGTACCAACTACATTTACTTGGATATATCAAATCATCAAACAAAAAAAATTATGATTTTCTTGCAAATAAACATCTTTTACATATTTCCCATAATGATGACATTTAATTCTAGATTGTAATAATACAAATTACAGAAAAACTAGTAGCCCTAGTGCTCTTTAAGTGCAATAAATTCAGAAAACATTCTTTTAACAGGATGAAGGGATCTCAGGTGGGGGCACAAAGTATGATATAGAATTATCAACAATCCCCTTTAAAATCTATTGGCATACATGTTGCATAATATACTCATGTTCAAATGCTGTTAATCCAATAATATTTGTTCCATTAATTCCGCTAGATGTTGTTTTCGTTTTGAGATTGGCTTGGCTTGAATAGGGTATGTTCAAGTCAAAGCATGCCTCTGTATCCCTCTAACGAACAACTATCTGTTCATTATGCATTTGGTGCTCTCGTCCGAACAGAATAGATTCATTTATTATGTTTTCATCTTATGTTTTGCTTCTAATTTGTTTATTATTATATCAGGCTGAATGTTATCACTATCTCTTTGATGCTGCTATCAAGCTTCATCAGTTGGGATTGGACTGGTCTACTCCCAGTCATGGTCCCATTCGCAATGTCAATGGAGTTTGGGGATTTGGTGTGAATATGAGCAGGGGTCTGAAAGCGGGTTCTCTGGGTTTAGATTACATGATTGAGCCTTCCCAAGTAAGTTCTTGGTGCTTTCTCCCTTCCAGAAGGAATATCACGGTTCAGACCTCATTACACTTATCCTATGGCAAGTTTCTAATACGAGTACCTCTATTTTGGAGCTTGGTAGATTGTTAATGGTGCCTGGATGAGAATTAACATTTGAATTTGTCTTCGTTTTGTTTAAAATGTCAGGTTTCATTTCCATTTAATCTTGTGCTGTTTATGGTGCAGCGTTGTATACTTCTTGACATTGAGGGGACAACTACTCCTATATCGTTTGTTACCGATGTTCTTTTCCCCTATGCTCATGAAAATGTGGGAAAGCATTTAGCTACGGCATATGACAGTGAAGAAACTCAAGATGATATCAATTTGCTGCGTTCTCAAGTGAGATATTTTTCTCTACTTCATTGCCATCAACATTATGATATTAATGAAATAGGCATATATGTGTTGCAATATATCTACAGGGGCGGAGCCAAGATTTCAAATTACCCTGGGCTAGGGTTCACTGTTCCATTATATGAAAATTACCTATTTTTTGGGCGGCTATTGGCACCCCAATATCTTTTTTTTTTTATCCCTCACTTATTTTAAACTTTCTAAGGTTTTATGAAAATTATAAAAGGTTTTCATAAATTGGCTGCATTATGCATCAGAAACATCATTTTGAACAACTTTGTAGAACAAAGTTTTTCCAAAATCTATTGTTCAGGTAGACTTTTTTGGCCAAAATCTATGGTTTAAATGGATTTTTTGGCCATTTAATGAAATAGAAATGGTAAAATCTATGGTTTTGGGCTGCCCCTAGTTTTTTTCGCTTGGGCTAATTTCTTTCTATTACTTTTTGGGTTGGTTCTTAATTTTTCTCACTTGGGCTACTACTCAAGAGCACTTTAGTTACACAAGTAATAAAAAAAAAAATTGGGCAGGCTACCTAGGCTACAGCCCAGTGTAGCCCGCTGTAGTCCCTCCTGCGCTTGTATATCTATGACTAATTTTGGGTACTACTGAATTCATTTGCAATAGGGTGCAAACCTTGCTCTCTAGGTGCTTTTCACCACTAAGATCTAGGTGTCAGATTCCATTAATTTCCAAGCTTTAGGATACAGGGACATAATTGTATTATCAAAATGTCAATTTTTCTTCATCTATACCTTTGTGGTAATTGTAATTTTTATGACATATGTCACGGATTTCTGTCCCACATTGGATAGGCACTTGGGGGAGTCCTGGGCATATAAGTGGGGAGGGCAACTCCACCTAATGGGCTAGCCTTTTGGGTTGGAGACCCGACCCGTGACAAGTGGTATTAGAGCAAACCCGGTCCCTTATTAGATGTCACGCCAAGCGCCTGGGCCCATGAGGTATCGAGGATGACCAAGTGTGGGGTCGTGAGGGGTACGGGGTGTAAGACAGGTAGGCAGGGTGGGCCCAACCATGATGAGGGCGTTGTGCGGGTTGGATGGGAGAGAATGTCACAGATCTCTGTCCCACATCGGATAGGCACTGGGGAGTCCTAGGCATTTAAGTGGGGAGGGCAACTCCACTTAATGGGCTAGCCTTTGGGTTGGAGACCCGACCTGTGACAGGTGGTATTAGAGCAAACCCGATCCCTTATCAGATGTCACGCCAAGCGCCTAGGTCCACGGGGTATCAAGGGCGACCAAGTGTGGGTTCGTGAGGGGTACGGGCTGCAGGACAAATAGGCAGGGTGGGACCAACCACGACAAGGGTGTCATGCGGGTTGGGTGGGAGAGAATGTCATGGATCTCTGTCCCACATCGGATAGGCACTATGGGAGTCCTGAGCATATAAGTGGGGAGAGCAACTCTATCTAATGGGCTAGCCTTTTGGGTCGGAGACCCGACCCGTGACACATAGCTTGCTAGATGAGGATGCATCACTTTGAATATTCCCGTAAAAGAGGGGCATGTCAAGAATGGGGAACTACTAGTTAACTGGGATGTTTTACTTTTGTCCTTTCTCAAGACACTTCTATTGTGCATGTTAGACAGATATCCCATGTTAAGTTCTAGGTTCTAGTGTTGGCTAATTTTGTTGCCAAAAACCTGGAGTTGTATTTGAGACTAGGATATCCATGTCTTGTGCTTCCAATGAAGATGAAGACTTGAAGAATTAAAGACTCATTGTGTAGAAAACTGAGTAAGACTAAGTGTGTGGAAAACTAAGTTTTACTTTAGGCATGGTAAGTGACTTATAGGTCTTGGAACTACCTTAGGTTGTTAGTTTCTTGTTATTGTTTGGCCTTGCATGTGTAGGTGTATTTTGGGTTTGAAATCTACAGGTTAGAGCAGCATTTTTTGTTTTTTGTTTTTGTTTTTGTTTTTTTTTTTTATGGGTCTTGTGAATGTAGGGCTTATGTTGTTCGAATGTCGTATAACCCTAGTGTTCAGTTTGTTCTCGGGAGACTTGCCATTTGAATGTCGTGGAGATTGAGACACTATTTCTTCTTAGTCATCCCAATGTTTAAATGCCAAACCCTAGCCGTTTGAATGATATGGGACCGGGAGCCAATTCAAAAATGAGTCTCTTGCCCTTTTTGGAAACCTTACACATACTCAAACCCTAGGTACAAATAATTCTTAAGTTGGTGCTTTTGAGTAAGAAAGTCGTAAGCAAGCCTAGAGAGAAGACGTATAAATTGGAGTGCTTTTCTTGTAGGTGCACATAATTAATTAAGATTAAAATTGATCTAACTTCAATGACCTAGGGACTTACTTGAATCTTAGGCCTAAGCACTAGGTTTTATAAACCCCTTGTTACAAAGGGTCTTTTTCATCCCATACCCACATCCATGTTACATTGAAAATCTGAAGTGGGTACTTCACTCATTTTGAAGTTTCATATAACATGGCCATTCATAAGTGAGTGGGTTTCCAAGGAAGGGTTATGGTCTAGCCATGCTACTTCATTGGTTACAATGAGGATTTAAACTTCAATCTCATGTTAAATGATGCTTGATTCAAGAACCAAAATTGGAATTAAGTCCTAGAAGTTTGAGAGTATACTCCTTGTATACTTGGCTTTTGGGTTCTTTGTTTTTGTCCTTGATAGAATTGAATGGCATAAAAGGATTCATGCAACTCACCCCATGCAATTTGGGAATAAGGCTTGGTTGAGTTGATTTGTAAAATTTACCTTTCGTTGGAAAGGGACCAAAAAAAAAATGAAGGTACCAAAATGTACCATTGGTATGCAAAGTACCAAACTTTTAGTTGGGGTTATGCTTCAACAATCCCAAAGACTAATGGATTAGGGTTTTACTCCAGCAATTCTAAAGAGCGAATAATGGGTGTATTATGAACATAATATTCATTACTGAATGAGGGTGCATTATTAACTTATTATCATTCCTTTATCTGGTAATGTTGATAGATAAATAACGATATGGAGTAAAATATTCCTTAGTTTGGACTTTAGATAAGATCATTTTTCGGAGATATGAAGAAATGGTCCCAGAGTAATGCGTTCTTCACCTATATTTGATACTTTCTAACCGCCTTATCATGGCTCTTGCTTGCCACTTTCAGATGGATCTCCAGCAAGCTAGTTGGCATAGTAAAATTTATTGTGAACCTTTCTCCCATCTTCTGCTGGGTATGGGAGAAAAAGGTGGGGGGTTGTTTTGAAATACATTTTTTATTTTTTAAAGTTTGTCTAAAATATTAAAATGATTGTATTTTGACATAATTGTTGCCTGAATTCTTCAGGTGGTTTCAGGGTTTTTTTTTTTTTTTTTTTTTTGCCCAATATATTTGTTATGATTGCCTTACTGCCTTCTAGGTCCCAAGGGATGGTTTGTTATGCATTGTTTTAATGAGAATTATGCTGGCCAAGAATGTCGGCCTTGAAAATCTATGATAAAAAATGGTTAATATCTGTCTAAACTTTTTCTTGGCAGATACAGGATGATTTGGAGCAAGGTGTTGTTGGTGCTGTTCCCATTCCTCCAGATTATGTGGGGAAAGAGTTGGTGATTTCTTCGCTGGTTGCTAATGTGGAAGCAATGATTAGAGCTGACAGAAAAGTTACTGCCCTGAAACAACTTCAAGTATGCTGACTACAGAAGTAATATCAAGGACTTCTATATTGAACGTGAATCTTGTTCTAATTTACATTTTATGTATGCAGGGTCATATATGGAGGACTGGTTTTCAGAGTAATGAGTTGGTAGGTTTTGTATTTGATGATGTACCAGAAGCTCTTGAGAGATGGCATTCTTCAGGTATCAAGGTATAAATCACACTTGTGATCTTTTTCTTTGCCTTGTTCAAACCCCCACCCTACTGGGATGGCTCTCTCTCTCTCTCTCTCTCTCTCTCTCTCTTTTATGTTATGTGTTTATGCCTTCTGTAGATTTGTTATTCAGTGTTCTATTTCTTTTATCTGAGGTTTAAAGAATTTTCCAGTTATAGCCTTGTAGGGCTAAATATTTTCGCTGATTCTCTTATTTAGGTGTACATATATTCTAGCAGTAGCCGAGAAGCACAGCAGCTTCTGTTTGGAAATTCTAATTACGGGGACCTGAGAAAATACTTGTGTGGATTTTTTGATACGACAGTAGGGTAAGATTTCGTCATGTGTGCTCTGCTTTCAGGTGTATTTTTTTAATTTTTATTTTTATTTTTTTTGCACTTTCATGTCATTCCATGATATCTTCATTTCTTTTAATCTGCAGAAACAAGAAGGAATCACACAGTTACTTTGAGATTTTGCAATCTGTTGGAGCGGATAAGCCTGCAGACATGGTATTTGTGACTGATGTTTATCAAGAAGCTGTGGCTGCAAGGGCTGCAGGTAACGTGCTGCTAGTGGTTTCAAAATATTTCTAATTATTACAGTTTCATAGCTCTTATTATACTTAGCTGATACTATGCATTTTTTTTCCTGATTTAATTTTTTGTTGATCCTTCATTATATGATGAAAATATTCATGGCAAGACCTAATTAATGATGTCCTTAGTTTGGTTCCATCTTTTGCGTCTGATCAGTTCTACTTGTTTGGTATTTTCAAAATGATGGCCTGCCTGGTCTAGACAGGTATTGGGTTTGTCTCCCAAGCCTGAGCGATCCTCAACAGTTTGATTAGATTATTGTAATGAGGTAGGATCAACTTAAACTAGTATAAAACTTCTAGTCTTATGCCTCTCAAGCCCACCATTGGAGACATTGGAGTAAGTGTTCATTCTTTACCCATCATGCTCACCGCATATCAAGTTAATTAGAGATTAGTTATCCCATCCATAAAGCACTTCGAACTAGAGCTTTTATTTGTAAAAGGAAATGAAACTTTATGAATCAAATGTGTACTAATATCTAATTAATGAAATATCTGGCATGTAAGACAAAGCATAGAAGGAATATTTAATCCAATGGTGGGCACCGCCAACTGTGGTTCCTACAAAAAGTTATCGAGGGGTGTTAAGCCTAGGAGTTTTACATTTCTGCACCAAGTGTAAATTGATTCTGATTCGTTTGTAATATGTTATTTTTTTCTCAATATTTTTATATTTTTAATAATTGATTTTTATTGATAACTATTAAAAAATGTCTACATGTGGGATGAGGGGGACTACATGTGCCCAGGGGATTAGTCGGGTGCGTAAAGCATCCCAAGGAACCTCCTAATATTAAAATAAAATAAAATAAAAATAATTAAAATATATTTCAACAAAGTTTGTAATTAAATTGGTTGGAGGGGTTTAGGCATTCTGGACCTGCTCAAATTCAGCCCAACCAAAATCAAACTTGACATATATTGCCAACAAGTTTCTGAAGCTGTGTAGGGACAGGGGATTGCACGATCCCTTTACTAGGATTAGTCTCATGCCAAAGGGATGGGATACCCATGCTAAGGCATAAAAAGAAAGAATAAAAAGAGCTAGCTTAAATGCTAGGGTCAATTTTGAGCAATCCATTCAATTGTTAGCGCGTCTTTTTTGAAACTGGTATCTGGCCTGATAAACAGGTTTCCATTTTTTCTTTTTAATTCTTTTAATTTATTTATTTTAAAATTTTCATTTTTTTTTTCTATTGGAAATAGGAACTTGTAGGTAGCTGGTTGATGGAGTAATTATCTTAATGGGATTTTATCAAATAGGATCGAATGAGATTGTTACCTGATTGCTACTCATAAAGAAATTGCTAATTAATTCTCTCACCAAATAATATTTGCATTTTTATATTAATGTTTCAGGTTTGGAAGTGATGATCTCCATGCGGCCTGGAAATGGACCTCTCCCAGGGAATCACGGGTTTAGAACAATTGAGTCCTTATTGGAAATCTAAATACCAAACGTGGTCTTCTGTAATCATATGATCAGCTGCATAATTATGATTAATAAATTAATAGATGGAGCGACAGCATCATACATTTATTTTATATTATTTTTAATTTTTATTTTAAGCTTCTGCCTCCAGCGGTTGAATTTCATTGAATAGTGTGAAATATTGTGACAAAAAAGACAAAAAAAAACCTATGGTTCTAAATATTGTGACAAAAATCAACTATAGAATTGCAATTTTTCACCTCTAAAAAATATTTCTTTCAAAAAAAAAAAAAAAAAAAATCTCTTCACATCTTGTAACGACTCCACAAAGGATATATATGGATGATCCATGGGGGTAGGACAATTAAATCTTAGCCATATCCCAGATGTTATGAGCAAAAAATAAAATAAAATAAAATAAAAAATATGATAAAAAATTTATTCATGGTTGTTACAAAAGGGGTACTCTAGAAGCAAATGAATAGTTTTACGATTTATTTATTTATTTTTTTGTCAAGCGTTAGAAACTCACACCCAGGGGGTTGAACCCTCGACCTCCCCCAAACCCCCCACCCAAATGGACGGGAAATACCATCTGAACTACATATGTTCGGCAATAGTTTTATGAGAGTCCAATGGGAAGCAGCTAAAGAGAGGTCCTAAATCTAAGAAGTAGGCCTCGCTGTAAAGTGTAAACTTAGGGAACGGCTATTGCAACCCCTCAAAGGGTTAAGTTGCCCCCTTTTGTTATTCCCACCTCCCAAAAATATATACCCAGCCCTCTCAAAGACCTCACTACCCCTCATTCTCACCCACCTCTATCACTCATCCCACACCATGGCAGTAACGACCGGTGACGGCGATGGCGACGGCGACTTCTCTACCACAACCACTTCGGCCAACTTCATCCCACCCCATCTCACTTTCTTTTTCCTTCCCGTAAAAAAAAAAAAAGGAAAAAAGGTTGGTCGGAGGTGAGAGGGAGCCGCACCCTTTGGCACTACCCCTCATTCTCACCCACCCCTATCACTCATCCCACACCATGGCAGTAACGACCGACGACGGCGACGGCGACGGCGACTTCTCTACCACAACCACTTCGGCCAACTCCATCCCACCCCATCTCACTTTCTTCTTCCTTCTCGTAAAAAAAAAAGAAGGAAAAAAGTTTGGTCGGAGGTGAGAGGGAGCCGCACCCTTTGGCGCCAAAGGGTCATCGACGGTGAGAGGGAGCCTCACCAGTTCGATGGCAGTGAGGAGCGATTTTGGCTGTGAGAGTTTGTAGATCTGAGAGAGGCGACTCTTCTCTCTTCTGGCGACTCCCCTCTTCTTCGCCTCTTTTTTTTTTTTTCTCTGCTGCTGGTCAGATCTGTGTTTTCCGGCATCCATTTTTTCTGACGATGGTGCTTCTTCTTCTTCTTTCTTTCTTTCTTTCTTTTTTCCCCCTTGCTGGTCAGATCTGTGTGTTTTCCGGCAAGGGCCTCCATTTTTTCCGGCGACGCATCCATTTTTCCGCCGACGAGAGGGGAGTTCTGGAAGGAAAAAAAAAAATGGAAGAGAGGAGGGAGGAGGAGGAAGGAGAAGAAGGGGTGCGGCCTTACCAAGAGAAGAGAAGAGGGAAGAGGGGTCATCGCCGTCGCCGGTGGGGGGTGCCAGGAGAGAGTTGCTAGGGGAGGGGTGCGGGAGAGGGGATGGGTGAGGGTTAAGCCCTTTTTGGTAATTTTATATAATAATTTTTTTAATTAAAAAAAATAGGAGGGCAACTTAACCCTTTGGGGGGTTGCGTTAGCCGCTCCCGTAAGCTTATTATTTGAGAGTCTCCAACAGAAGGTGTCCTAAATATAATCAAATTGAGTGGCCTAAAATTGTGTGGTTAGTTTCCCAAGCAAGCATGCATTTATCCTTTGGCTTACTAATCAGAATCGTCTTACTACTCGAGATCATCACTAACAATGCAAATTGTATTTTGTGCAACAACCAAAGGGTTTTTTTTTTTTTTTTTTTGTTATGAATTGGAACATTAACTTTGATATTCTTTATTTAATGCTTGCTCGGACTGTGAGGGTTTATTTTTGTTTCTTTGTTGTTACTTAATTGCAACTCTCGCGTCCAGGTAAGCTCTAACATTCTGTTTAAGCTTACTAAGGTGTGTTTATTGTTGAGTTGGTTTAGATTTCTTCCTTCTTGGCTTGTGGTCCATGGGCTTGTATTGCTCTTATTATACATATTTTTTTTTTGGGGTTTCGTCCTCAGTCGCAATCCGATTAAATCGCACATATATCAAGTGTGGGGGTGGAGAGAGAGAGAGAGAGAGAGAGAGCTGTGGGTCTCTTTAACCCTTGTTTGCAATTGGGAAACATCATTGGCCAAGAGGAGGGGCCTTGGACGACATCGTTTGAGAGGGTAGGGTAAGTAGAGCTTCCCCCATCAAATGCATTCATGGTCCATTCCTTTTGTCATTCGCTCAACATTAGTCCAATGCCAACCACCAACTGATCGACAATTGCCATAAATAACCTTAAACAAACTCAGAAGCCTTGCTTCCATTGGAGCTTACGTGCATGTCACGCACTAATCACATATCGAAGTACTCAAACTGCTTTATGTACATGTCACGCACCAATTACATGTCAAAATACTCGAAACTGCTATATGTACGTGGTGTGGCTGATCCTCACCTTTGCTCACTACCCTCTTAACTAAAAAAACCCCACGCTATATATGTGAATATTTTGTCACACATGCAATTGGAGTGAAACAATACAGTAATGGAGTTTAAACAAGAAGAAGAAGAAGAAGAAGTATTAGAGCCAATGAGCCCACCTTCACAATACTTCAACAGCGGCGTGCTATCGGTCTCCATTCTTGCCGTTTTGGAATCCCATGTTCCCATCGATGACTCGCGGACCATGTCGTTGCTTAAGGATGTGTTCCTTCCTATCAACCGTCGCTTCTCCTCCATCATGGTTCTCTCTCTCTCTCCTATTGGTTTTTTTTTTTTTTTTTCCTTTCCAAATATAATTTCTGGGTATAGGCAGCTTTTAAGTAAGCTCATATTTCTTGTTTTGGGGTCAAAACATATACGGAGGAGAACATATCATTTCTCCTCTGAATAGGAGAAATGATATATAATATTTAATAAATTTAGGATTGGAATATATATACATATATATGTGTTGAAAATATCATGTGCGGATCATCTTAGATTGAATCACATAGCTTGAAACCGTGTGATCTGTCATGAACGTCCCACATTGGATCAACTCCGATATATATGTAATTATGTATGTATTTTTTTAAGGTTGGCTACTCTACACTCTCTTGCCAACTTTGCCAAACAAGCTAGGTTACCCTTTGGTAGTTCAATTCACAAGGACAAATTTATAATTGTATGATTAGGCAGATGGTCATAGGTTTGATTCTCTACTAGAACAACCCAAGATTTGAGTGAGAAGTCGTGATGGTGGGTTGCTGCCCTAATCTCCCTGAGGGTTTAGGTTCTATGGGTAGATCTAAAGGATCTTATTATGGGACGATTCTCCCGTTTAAGGAAAACAGACAAAAAACAAAACAAAACAAAACAAACCAAAAAAGAACTTTGCCAAATAAAGTAACTAGTCATGCCATAATTATTTAACATTCCCTTGGCACCACATTTGTACGAACGAGAGTGCTACACCGAACAAATTGATCGCTGACACACCTTTTTTGGCTTTATTTATTTATTTATATCATTAATACAAGGTTGAACCTAAAATCACTTACTAATTAATTGAGGCAAATACCCTTCAACTATCATGCCATTGAACACTCCTTTTGGCTTTCTTAAGAATATCTTTCTTGTCATCCAATCCAAACACTGCCCTAGATATGGTTTAGCCTTCTAGGATAATTAATAACTTGGTCAAAGTTATGGCCTTATGGGTACCTTGGTCATAAAATGTATCTGAAATTGTACGAATTTCTAGTATGAGCATAATTGTCACACCCCCTTCTAGGCTTTTAATGCGAGTTTAATTTAGTTTCCATGCAATTCAATGCAAACACTACCCAAATTGTTTGAGAAATGTTATAAATAGTTTTTAATTATAGCATCTAATTATAGGACTTGAGGTAACATAGGTTGATTAATAAAAATACCTTCCAAACTGTTCAGGATCACCACAAGAAATTCATTAATTGTCATGTAAGGTGCTGTTTATATAGTGTTATGTATAGCATTGCCCAATGATACATATATATTTTGAATGAAAACTTTTAAGTGCATATATATTGAATGAAAACTTTTTTAAGTGCAGGTTTGTGATGACAATGGAGTAAAACAATGGAAAAAGGTTGCAGTGAAGCTCGAGGACCACCTTAACGTCCCTGTTTTCCCGTCTCGACTGTCACCGCAGTCTTACGATGAATATTTTGACGACTATTTAACAAAATTAGCCATGGAACAGTTTTCAAAAAGCCGACCATTGTGGGAAATTCATGTCATCAAGTACCCAACAAGCAATGCAGCAGGGAGCTTGATATTCAAGCTTCATCACGCCCTCGGCGATGGCTTTTCTTTGATGGGTGCTCTTCTTTCTTGTCTACAGAGAGCTGACAATCCTTCTCTTCCTTTAACGTTTCCCTCGTATCCATTGAACTCAAAATTAAGCAGCGACATTAACAGAGGCATTTTCGAGAGTGTTTCTCAGGCTTTCGCCTTGGTCTACAACAGCGTAATGGATTTTGGGTGGAGCCTCTTGAAGAGCAGTTTGGTTGAAGATGAGAGGACACCCATACGATCTGGGAATGATGGAGTCGAGTTCCATCCCATCAAGATATCGACCATGACATTTTCTCTTCATCACATCAAACAAATAAAGGACAAGCTTGGAGTGGTGAGTTTAGCAAATCTTTTCCTTACTCATTTGATGCACTGGTAACATGCCTTGTTTACTTTTAGTTTGGTAATTTCAAACGGTTATGTTCATTAGTACAAAGGCACTATATATATATATATATATATAACCAGTCCTATGAGGATGCTGATATAAGTATCCGAGGTTATATCTCTTGCATTAGCTCAATGTATCTCATAATTCGATTATCAATGTAAGGGGTACAACTCCTAATGTATGGTGTTGATATAACTTATATCAACACGTCCTTACAGGATTAAATTTAATTTGTCTATATATATAACCCTGGTTACGTCAGCACGTGTTAATATAAATTAGATTAAGATTATACTTTAAGGGTTGTACCCCTGTATTGACCCAATAATATACTTGTAACCCACCAATGCACATGGTTAAGACTAATAAGAATATAATGCATGTTTGTTTCTTTATTGTTTATGAGATGAACTCTTTTGCAGTAATAGTTGTAAAGTAAGCTGTGGTGAACGGACATTGAGCTCATCCCTTGGTGGCTTTCTCTTGGCTGAATTCACAGGGCCAGGGATCTTATTCTTTTTCTCATGACACTTAATGCAGACTTACGTCTTTTGAAAATTAATGAAGTTATAATGAAAGTATTCTATCCGTTTCAAATTGACCGTCCCCTTTAAAAAAACACGATTTTCAAGGAAATTCTATTAAATGCTTTAATATCAATGCATATATTTTGAGATTCCAATTTTACCCTCAAGTGTGCAAAACATTAGAAAAAAAGATAATACATTTTTAAGGATATTTTAGGAAATGAATAAAAAAGAACTAATAACTTTTGAAATGTGATAATAATTTTGAAACATCCAAAAAAAAAAGAAAAAAAAAGTAAGCCACTTATTTAAAAACTGAGAGAGTTAAATAATTCAGAGTCATACTAGAAATGATGTGAAAAAATAAAAAGAAAAGAAAACCAAACATGCATTATAATAAATACTTGAAATGACCACACCACAACGACAACCAAAATAAACTAAAATAAAAATAAAACTTGAAATGACATGAAGAAAAATGAAATTCACAGCTATATATATATATATATATATATATATATATATCAGAAATAAACTCATCTCATCCGCCACTAAATGAACGAAATAGATTATTTATTGGTGCAAAATAAACAAACATGAAGCTTCTTTCCAAAAAAAAAAAAAGGAAAAAGACACAAACATAAAGTAAAAGGTCTCGTTAATTAATTTATGGGCCACATATATGAGCAAATTAAATGCTATAGTCCTTTCTTCTTTATGAGAGTACTGTACATGGCAGTCCTCTTTGGTATACTAACAGCATACAGCTGTGCCTTTTTTTGTAAGGTGGAGAAGGTGCATCAGGGCCATTATGACAAAGAAGCATTCGTCATATGAATAATCTAGATATGCCCTTGACATTTAAAATCTTGGTGGAATTTTAGATTGGTTTACAATTGGTAGTGATTATTAATTAAGTTAGTAGTTATTTACTAGAAAGTTAATAGTATTTAACACTTAACTGTAATTATTTTCCCATAGACCCGATCAAACTAAAATTCCCCCTAAGATTTTCTCATCCTACCCCATCCAGTGGGAAGGTTATTATTACCTACTGACAAGTGAGTGTCTCCCTTGAGAGGCAATTAATTTGTGCCATGTGGATTTTCCGAAAGTAAGACCCAATTTTTTTATTTTTTTTTTCCATAATAAAAAAAGGGTAGAAAGGGCAATCAATTGTAATAACTCTATTTGAATGTGTTGGGAAGTCTCACATCCTACATCAATTAAATATCAAGTTCAATATGTCTTCATATATCTGTTTACATCAATTTTCGTATTAGCTTAAGCTTTTAAGTTATAAATTTAAAATGGCATCATCATATTAGCTCCCCTATTTGTAGGAGAATTGCATGTGCCCCCTCAAGCAGGGGAAACCCCTTTGATGTTTGGCCTTCTTTCACATAACCCCCTGAAAGAAATTGATTGTAATGCCTTTCTAGACAATTTGCAAATTTAGCAATTAGTGCAACTATTAATTGTTCTTCATGAAATGAGAAGGGACATTGCAACTATTTTTCCTTTAGGGGGTTACATGAAAAAAGGTCTAACTTGAGGGAGGTTGCTTGTAATTTACCCTAAAAGTTTTGATAGGACATATAAGAAATTTTGACAAAATAATTGAAAAGCTTGTCACAAATTCTACATTTTGGATAAATTCAGATTTGAACGAAAAATTTCAGCAAATAATTAGTAAATTGAAACTCCCTTTTTTTTTGTTTTTGGCAGCAAAATAGTTTTGGTGAATAACTTAGGATCCAACTATAAGGTACATATTTACAAGCAAAAAGGGGAAATATAAATTTTATATAATTCTAAGCTGGAGTGTACCCAACCATATAATATATACTAGCTCTCCCCCTTTAATTTCCGGCCTCTCAACTATATTTTCTCTCTTCATTTCTTTTTAACAGACTATAAATGATGTAATCACTGGAATAATCTTTTTGGGGACTCGTTTATACATGCAAGCAGCAAGCCATACCTCAAGCCATGCACATTCTACAGCATTGGTGTTGCTCAATACTAGGAACTTACGTGGTTATAGGTCAGTGAAGGAAATGCTCAAGCCTAATGCCGAGGCGCCATGGGGGAACCACTTCGCATTCTTGCATGTTTCGTTACCTGATTTGGTAGGGGCCAAGTTTTCGAACCCACTAGACTTCATATGGAAAGTACAACAGACAATCAAGAAGAAGAGAAGCTCTTTAGGTGTTTATCTCACTGGTGGATTACTTGAATTTATGAGAAAATACAAAGGCCTTGAGGTATGCGCATGATATTAATTATGATTTGACAATAATTCTTAATCATATCCCTAAAACTGTAGGAGAAGAGATTCTCTTCTTTTACTAGACGGTCTAGTGAAATTCGGACCGCTTACAATATGTGAAATCCACCAAAACATATGAGACCCACATGATATAAATAGTTCATATTTCACTAGACTGTCGATTGCAATGGGAGATGATCGATACTTACTAAAAATGGAAATAGATTTTCTTTAATTACTAGACGGTTCAATAAAAACAACTTCATAAAAGAGTGACTTTTTTAACGTGCCATTAAAACTAATTTTAGTAGCAGTATCCTTTGACGATTGCTTCTCTCAATAATTAATTCTTGTGAATAGAGAGAGAAGTTAGTCCAGACTGTAGACTCTAAACTATTGGGTTGAGGTGTACCACTTTGGTTAGGCCCACTTTTGAGATTGATAATGAATGAAAATATTAAATCCAAGATTGATTTATTTTCACTTCTTCCACCATCTAAGTTGAAAACCTTTTCCTAGCCCAACTTTCCAAGAGAGAAAAGGAAAAATAAAAAGATAAAAGATAAAAGATAAATTAACCAAAATTAGGTGCTCCATAACAATTGTGGGGTGTTGCCCTTTAGTGTTTCACCTTTTACGCACGCTTGGTGGGAATCGTGTATTAACCAAGGTGGGATGTGGCTGGTCATTTTCTCTTTTTTGAAGACTAGTTTGAGTATTGATATTAAAAAAATAAAAAAATTGTGAATGGTAGTTAAATCATGGCCATAAAATATAATAAATCTTAAATATTTTTTTAATGAATTAAAATTTATTTGTAATCATGATTTGACCGTTATTGTAAATTTGTCATTCTAGAATAACCCTAAAAAATTTTCACGTAAAAACAAAATAAATATTTACCCAAAAAACAAATATATATATATATGGTCACCTTGGTGGTGCAGGCAACATCCAGACACATTCATAATACATTGAAGAACTCAAGCATGACAATCTCGAATCTGATCGGGCCGTTGGAACAAATGGCTCTGGCTAATCATCCGGTTAAAGGCTTGTACTTTATGCCTGTCGCTGTGCCTCAGGTAATTTACAGCTACTTTGTTTTTTTTTTTTTTTTTTTTTTCAATTTAAGTTATTTAATTATTTTATATTTTTAAAAAATTGAAAGCTTGCCATGAGGTTGTTGAGAGCACTCTTATTAATTAAATGGTAAATCACAAGAAACTGCCCTAATGTTTATCCCTGTTTCACATAACTCCTTTAAAGAGCAAAGGGATGCAATGTATCTCTTGTTTAGGTTTCAGGGGAGAAAAATCAAGTGAAATTTGACTGAAAAACACTATAAACTATATCCTTTTCATTTACTTAATATTCATCAATTCCTATATTGTTTTTTAACCTAATTTTTACTCGAATTTTCATCCGAAACTTAACCAAAGGGGTACATCGCATCGATTTTTTCTTTAAAGAGGTACGTCATGTAAAAAAAGGTCAAACATTAGAGGATTTCTTATAATTTATCCTTAATTAAAACCATAATAATAATAAAAAAACACTAAAATCATGTCATTTTTAGCCATTATATATAACATGCTCTTAATGTGGTTGCAGAGTCTTACCATTACAATGATAAGTTATATGGGAAAGCTGAGAGTTGCAGTGGGAACGGAGAAAGGCCTCATTGATCCTCAGAAGTTCAAGACAAGCATGGAAAATGCCTTTGAGATTATATTCAAAGCCGCATGCAAAACTCTTTACATGCAGCTTCATAGGTTCATAACACTCAAATCTATCATCATTTTAGTTTCTCTTAGTGTTTCTTTCACCATAACATGAACCAAAGATTATTCCAAGCGACACTATATTTATAGTGTTCATTTTCTTTTCTTTCGATTATGTTTTATATATGAATGCGAATAGTAATGATGAAGGTGTATTTCAACTAAGCAATTTTTAATTTTTAGAACCATCTTGAGCACCTGGCTGCCTTTAAAGCTGCGTTTGGTACATTTGAATGGAATGAAAAAAGGAATGGAATAAGAATGAGAATGAAAAGAATGATCAATTTCATTGACTGCGTTTGGTTACGATAGGAATGAATGTCCCGAAAAAGAATGTTCATTTCATTCCTTCGTTTGGTGCGACTAATAGTTGCCTAGGAAATGATTTTTTCATAATACCACAATTTTCATATATTCAACTTTTTGTTGATTTCCAATGGTCCTTGGGTCTAGTGGTATGTCTCATTCCAATGGGGTTGTGGGGCTTGTAAAGGTTTTGGTTTCGACTTTCGCTTGAGTGCATATGTGGGTGTGTGTTCTCCTATCAGTTTCGCAATATTAAAAAACTCTGGCTTCCTAAGGTATTAGGCTTCACTTGCTAAATCAGGAGAAGATGAAGCATTTTTAGCTGCGGGCTAGGTGGATCTCCTCCCTTCTTTGACAGGACTGTGATCAAGGATCCAAATGGGCTGGAGACCATTTTCTAGAGCAAAGTAGGGATTAAGATGTTGGGTGTCTCTATTGGCTGGCAACCCAAGACTAGCTTAATTATATTTGCACTCTCAATCGCTTGTGGTCGGTTTTTTAAGTTTTATGAAAAATATAAAAGGTTTTCATAAAAATTGGTTATGTTGATATTTTGAAAATATCATTTTGAACAACTTTTATTTATTTATTTGGTTAGAAAATAGATCGATAAGATATTAAAATATATTAAAATACAGAGAAATAAATTTGGCATATCAATTGGAGTCGTTATGCTAGTTTTTTTTTTTTTTTTGGATAAAGAATTAGAGTTGCTAGTTTTGACCTTTAAGCGAGCTTTCAAATTGTTACATAAGTTTTCATTTTATATATGATATTAAATTTGGCATTACCGTGACTTTTATTTTTTATTTTTCTTGGGAATTAGCCACGCTGACTATAGCAATCAATAGTTCGAGCTAGCTGATGTAACTACATAATTGCAGCTAGGTTTCTTGATTATAAAGAATTAGGACAAAAAAAAAAAAAAGGAAAAAGGAATAAAAGATTACAAAGAGTTGAAGCACGGTACCCCCTTCTCTAGAAAAGGAATTGAGGGCGGTGATAAGAGAATTAACCTACCAATATAACACCTGAACACCAGCAGGTTGGCTTTGGTTCAAGAAAATTCTTACGGAGAATTAATTCAAGGAGCTACCTACATGAAGAGATGCGACAATTCGACTATTAAAAATATTAGATGTGAGATCTTCCGCACACGAATGTTACGCATTGTTTTATATCATCCGAACTTTTTCAAATGATTCGTGATTAACTTATTGCCTAGTTGTCGAAACGAAAAAAATTAAATAATAATATTAATAATATATGGTAATAATAATAAAAAAAAAAAACTCACGAGTTAGATAAATCCAATTAAAAATTGTCGCATCAAATTGGGTGCAGTGGATCCTTCCTCGCCTAGCTTATTTAATTTACCTTTTAAAAAAAAAAAAAAAAAAATATCTTTTGGGTCCAAGTCCATTTACATTTAGTTTTTTTGGGTATGCTACACAAGCTCCCAAGGCAAGGTGCAAATTGATACCTACTCACCAACAAGTGGTTACCAAGCCCTCTCATTCGCCTTCACCCTCTCAATACCAACCCCCGAACCTTCAACTGTAAGAACGGTCAGCTAACCACCTAACCATCAAGGCTACGTGCAGGGATGGTTACCAAGCCTTGAATTCAAATGAGTTGAGTGAGGAATTCGAGAAAACGGAAATATAGAAATTTTTTTAAAAAAAATCATGATTTGATTTTTTAAAGTTGACAGACATTTTGGTTACCAAAAAAAAATCAAATAGGAGGGAGTGCAATTTTACAGAGGGTGTTACAGCATCTTTCTTGACCAATTTTGTCCACATATTATGGCTGAAATCATTAAGCTGTAAGCTGTCCCACCTCCTCAATTCCCCAGGGGACAAGGGATCGGGCGTCTATTAAACCACTGTCCTGCTTTTTGTGAAATCATGAAGCTGTCCCACCTCCTTAACTCTCCAGTATTAAACCAGTGTCCTGCATTCCTGTGGCTACAATCATCACGCTGGCCCACCTCCTCGATCCTTGTAAAAGTGTATCAACCTTAATTAATCTCCCATGGATTTTGAAGTTCACAGCTTTTGCTATATCCATGCAGTTATGGTACTTTTACGAAGTTTTAAGGGTATCGTTCGTATGTATTGTTTTAAGTGACGTATTTACTATTAAAAGTAATTCACTATTTGAAATAATTTATTTACTATTTCAAGGGATTTGTAAATATGTTATCCAATTTTTTGCTTGGTATTATAAAATTGGTCACGCAATCATACAGTTAGGAGAAAAGTAAAGGATGATGTCTCTTGATTACTTTAACATGTAAATTTTTTTAAAATAATAATTAAAATTACCTTTCAATAAAGATAATGAATATACCATAGATGAGCTACACCATAGTAATTTTTCAAGAAAATTTTTCACAAGGCACAAGTGTGTATATATATATATATACACTCTCTCAACTACAATTAGTATTAATCTCAACTACAATTAGGATTCTCTTTGATGCTTCTACTTTTATTTTATTTTTTTTAAAAAATATGTATAATCAATTCTCATTTGTTTGTTATATATGTGGAATAATATGAGAGGGAGAGAGGAGCAGTGACTCTTCCACTATGAGGAGCCAACTATTATCCGTAAATAAAATAGGAAAAAAGGGAGTGCTACGTATTATGGTTAGTTGAAAGATATTGATATCTACACATTCTCTCTGTCTCTCTCCTTCCTTTTTAGACTAGATGTACGTAGGCCACTAAATTTTTCTAACAACCCACAACTAGAAAATTTATTACCATTGAATTTAAAGCCCATCCTTTCAGAGAATAATAGATGTTTTGTTGGCAGCTTGGATTACAAGTACCGCCCTTCACGGTTGTAATTAAAGCCCATACTAATTACATATATGATATATGTGGTAATATATATATTTGTCATGCATTGGAATAAAAATTAATATACGAAGTTGATCAGAAGTCACTGGTGACCACATAGGTGAAGCTCAAGAACACATATACCACTATACATGATGGAGTTGAAGCAAGAAGAGGAAGTATCAGAGCCTGTGAGCCCTACTGCAGAATACTTCAACAGCTCTGTATTATCTCTCTCCATCCTTGGTATTATGGATTTGGAAGTTCCTCTCCATGACTTGCCAACCATGTCATTGCTTAAGGATGTGTTTCTCCCCATCAACCCACGCTTCTCCTCCATCATGGTTCTCTTCTCTCTCTATCTCTCTCTCTCTCTCTGCAGGGACAGGCAAGCTTTGTTTCTCTTTCTCTGTGTTTGCATGCGCTGATGCGCATGCATGGGGATAGGCAAACTTACAAAACATGCCTACCAAAAAAAAAAAAAAAAAAAAAGGCTTACAAACTCATGGAGAACATGCCATTTCTCTTTTAAATCTGTTTTGAAGGGTATATGGTTTTAGTTTTAGTTTAGAGTATTTTCAATTGTGTGCTAAAAAGTGTGCTATAATAATATTTTAATAATATAGCACATTTTATTGATGTTCCAATGATATGTTAAAAGGTATGTAAAAAAATAGCAACTGCAACACCAAACATCGTGATACTAGCGGCTTTGTAGAGCTTGTAAGAATGGATCCACAATTAATTGTTGGTCAATTCTCCCTTAAATTCCCATGAGAATTGTACCAAGTAATAATTACTTTTTGGGATTCCCATGAAAATTATTAGTTTTATATATTATTACTACAGAGTAAGTACTACTATAGTATATAAGTACTACAATAATATCGGTGTTAATTTTATCCGAACCCCTATACTAAGTAATAATAACATTGATTACTCCGAATTATTTCTAATACTATTATTATTATTATTATTATTATTATTATTACTACTACTATTTTTGTTAGAACCATTCATTATTCTTAGACTATGTTTGTTATGACAGAATAAAAGATGGAATAGAACTGGTGATTCTCTTTTTTGTTTATTTTATTTTAAAGTGAGTGTTTGGTAGTATAAGATGGAATGGAATGGAATGACCAATCATTCTTTTGTATGAGGGTTTATTCCTAGCCTCTTTGGAGGGAATAGTCAATATTATTTCCCAAACCAAGAGAAATGGCTATTCCCAAATTTTAATGAGTGAAAATCATTAAAAGTGTCTCATTTATTCTTTTTTATTCCATCCACCCCCTTTACCAAATATTGACATAGAATGATCATTCTTATTCTCATTCCATTCCTTCTTCATTTCATTCCCTCAAATCAAACGCAGCCTTAGGGTTAAGTTCATACCCTTTTTTATGGGCTTAAGATTCAAAACTTGAAACCCCAATCCCCTACAAGAGGATGGGGAGAGATGTTATTGTACTATAAGCCTACTTTTTGACAAGTAATACCAGCATATATAATTATCTCTCTACTTTCTTATCATTTTGATTAATAAACCTGGTAGGGGTTTGCTTTAACCCCCACCCTCCTAGCATGGGGTGTTCTAGTTAAAAAAAAAAAAAAAAAAATGCCAAACAAACAATCTCTCCACTTTTTGACAAGTGAGTAATAGTATCAAAATAATTATCTAACCACTACATGCTTTTTTATTTTTTATTCCCTCTTTTCTATAAAGATAGGTCATTCTGCTACTTCTTTTAATTCCAAAATGTTTATCAACTTTGAAAAGTCAAACCATAATTTTTTTAAAGTTTCTTATAGTACCTTTTATTATTTCAATAATTACTTTCAACACAAAACCCAATATAAAGAAAGAAAGGATATTTTTGAAAATATGAAATTTAATAAATGACAAGTCAATGCAATGATGACTTTTTCTTAAGCTCTGTGTATTATCAAACATGGCCTATCTTTGTGGGATCGATGAAGGGAGTATTATTTTTTTGTTAGGATAAAAAAGGTATCCCAAGTCATTGGATCCCGACTAATCCCCTTATAATACACGAATCACTTGCAAGATCTTGATCCTTACATCCGATAGTGAGAGAGTAGATATTCAAATTCAAGACCTACAAATCCTGAGTCATGGTTCTTTGCCATGAACTGCCCTATCGGGTTCTCTCCTCTATGCTTTTAAAACTACTTTTTCTGTCCCATCCAATCCGAACACTACTCTAGATATGTTAGGGTATCTTGTAAAGATTTTTTTTGGATGTCATGTATCTTAAAACTTTTGATAAAGCTCTTTCTTAGAATGGTACTAATAACTAGAACTTTGAGTGTAGGTAAGCGATAAAAATGGAGTAAAACAATGGAAGAAAGTTGAAGTGGAGCTCAAAGACCATGTTCACGTCCCTGTTTTCCCCTCCGGAATGTCGCTGGAATCTTACGATGAGTACCTAGCTGAATATTTGTCAAAGATAGCCATGGAACAGCTTCCACAAAGCCGACCATTGTGGGAAGTTCATATAATCAATTACCCAACAAGCAACGCAGCCGGAAACATAATATTTAAGATTCACCACGCACTTGGTGATGGCTTTTCTTTGATGGGTGCTCTTCTTTCTTGTCTACAAAGAGCTGACAATCCTTCTCTTCCCTTAACATTTCCTTCACATCAGTCAAGCTTGAAATCAGACCAGACCAATAAAGGAATTGTCAAGAGAGTGCCACGAATTTTCTCGTTGATCTTCAACACTGTATCAGATTTCGGATGGAGCTTCTTGAAGAGCAGTTTGGTTGAAGATGAGAGGACACAGATAAGATCTAGGAATGCCGGAGTTGAGTTCCGACCCATGATGATATCAACAATGACGTTCTCTCTGGATCACATTAAACAAATGAAGGCCAAGCTTGGAGTGGTAAGTTTAGAAATTAATCTTCTGCTTACTTGTTTAATGTTTTACTAATGTGCCTTGTTTATTTTAATTTGATCTTAGTAATTTCCAATGCTATTTTCATCTTCACCGATGACTACCTTACCCACGAAGCATTTTAGAATCAATTTGACTCTCAATGAACTTGTTACAGGTTCACATGACTTTTTAAACACCTTTATAATTTCATTTCAAGATGCGTTAGATCGTACTGACTGCACAGAACTCTCTAGACTTACTTAAATATTTAAACATCACTCGTCAAGTTTACTTTTTTCAATGATCCTATTTCTTGGGATATGCACCTGTGCATTTAGTTGTATGGAATCATTTTTTGTATAAAATTGGAAGAGCAAATGAGTATTTACCTTGTACATATATTCTTGATTTTTTGCCGACATAATCATAAGTATTTTTACATGAACTCCAAAAAATATAAAAAATAAACAATAAACAAAAAACTCACTCTGAAAACAATTTATGAAAAGGAAACTTGAAGGGGTCAAAGGTTTAGAACATGGCATGTGGAACCATTATTTTCATTATAGTAGTTGGTGCCCAGATGCGTTGTGCGTGAAAGTATTTAATTGATAGATTTGTTTTTCTTTCAAAGGAAAATATATGTTGATTTAACAAATTTAAATATTAGATGCGTGGCAAATGTTTTATCTTAGGAAAATACTACTTCACTCATGTTTTATCCTATCAATTCATGCATTAAAATTATAAGAATATGATAAATGCATTGGATAAAAATCTATGTAGACTATACAGTTTCGGTAGGTAGACTATCCATAACTTACGAGAATTTTTTTTTTTTTTTTTTTTTCAAAATAAAGCACAAAAATAAATAGGTATAGTTCTATTGAAGTAGAAAATCAAAAAATCTTTCCTGCTATCTTATTTTTCTTTCAAAATCATATAATTAAGGGTCTTTTTGGACGTCTAATTAGAATTTAAACAATTGAAAAAAAATTATAGTATTTTAGACACAAATCTATCATTAAAAAATAAATAAATAAAAAATAGAGCCATTACTATATTTGATGTTATAGGATCAATTCTTGGAAATTCATGAATTGCCCCTATTTTGAATTTCTACTCTTATATGTAATGATAACCCTTACTAAAATATTATCTAAAATTTCTTGAATTGTCTAATATTGAATTTGATGCCCATATAGAACCTAACAAAAAATTCAAACTGCACAACCTATTGCTAAAATGTTATCAAAACGAACTTATAATCATAAAAATAATACGAAGTAATATTAATTAAAATCTCGCCAAGCACGCTCACGGTTAAGACTCTCGTTGAACCAAATTGGAACGTGCTTGTACGAACCTGCACTTTGCCTGGTTGTCGTCGATGGAAGAGAGTGGAAAACGAACCACGAACCAATAGAGTTAAAAGGGAGAAAAAAAAAAAAGAAAAAAGAAGAAGAAATAAACGAATATAGTTC
The DNA here is from genome assembly GCA_039720395.1 of Liquidambar formosana. Lineage (NCBI taxonomy): Eukaryota > Viridiplantae > Streptophyta > Magnoliopsida > Saxifragales > Altingiaceae > Liquidambar > Liquidambar formosana. The sequence continues at coordinate 11,630,330 of CM077824.1, read as the reverse complement.
ATATTATGCATGATTTAAAACACAAAATTAGTAATAATAAGAAACCCTATTAAAAGGAAATTTAATTGGAAGGAGACTTCCACAATGAAAAAACCAAAGAGACTGTGTGTCAGTGTATGCACTTGTTAAGAGTAGAAGATAAAAGAAAAACCATGCAGTTTACACACCATCTTGAAGACAATAATAATAATAATAATAATAATAATAATAATACATATGAAAATTACATACCAAATAGTATAAGATGCCAAGTCTACATATTTTACAAACGCCATAATTCCATACTTCATATATACTAATCCAATGATTTCATAATAGCTTAAACAATTTGTATCTTGGAGGCTATACATGCGGTTGCCATTAGTCCTAGGATGTAGCAAGTTTCAAATTATATGGGTTTTTGTTAGGGTTACGTGTTAATTAAAGAATCAATGTTATAGAGAAAGACTTCCTATCAAAGACTGTTACAAAGAAGGATTTTCTAAAGATGTATTCTTGTGGTTGAGGAGTAATTTGCAATTATTTATCTTTTTAATGCATCTTTTTTCTTGTTTTATTTAATTATTATAAGAATTATAGTTTCCTTAGAATTCTTATTAGGGTATGTGTTTTATATTGCTATATTTTCTATATATGCAGAAAGGTAGTTTGGTTTTATTTAATTATTATAAGAATTATAGTTTCCTTAGAATTCTTATTAAGGTATGTGTTTTATATCGCTATATTTCCTATATATGTAGAAGGGTGGTTGTGTATTTAAAAATTAAAATAAGGGTATTGTGAGCGCCGTGCCCTAAACCGCGCGGTTCGGGAGTACGCACTAGCCTCGGAGGACTAGCTCGGAGAGGAGTCGCTACCCAGGAAACCCGGGAACCAAACTTAACCCCTTGCAAGGGTCTAACTTGTCATAACCAGAGAGGGTTCGGAGCTAGGGTATGCTGTCGGGAAGGTGTTAGGCACCCGACGTCGCCCGGTCCTTAGACCGGCCCCCACTTTGTATTTATTAATCATATTTAATATTCCAATTTAATTGGGATTACCCTAAAGGCATGCAACAATTTTATTACACACACAAATGACAGGTCAATACGATATAATAATAAAATAAACAAAATAAATAAGTAAAAATTAATGAAATGAAACAATAAAACAGGGGAATCGGATCTGGCCTAAATCAACGTGCGTACGCACAACATAGGTGTGCGTACGCGTATCTTTATGGTGCGTACGCTTGATAGCAAAACGTGTACGCGCCTTGGTGCGTGCGTACGCACCACGGACCTGCAAGACAACCGTTAGCCTTCCCTGCAAAGCAATATTAGCCAAACCCAAATTCATCCGAATATTCTTCTCACAAAATTCCTAACATGCTCCGCACATCATGATACGAAATAAACAAAGGACCAACCCTATCATGTAAATAATATTAACTTTGTCACCCTATATTATGCATTTCAATATCAAAATATTATAATATCTTAATCACATAGGCAATAAAGCATGAGTTTAAGGGAGAGTTTTACCACACGTGATGTTGTGGTTGATTCACGGTTCCCTCAGGTCTATTGCGAATGCCTGTTGTCTATCTCCTTCTCTAAGATCAATAAGCACGGTGAATCCCCAAGTTCTTCTCGGTAGGCACAAGATGGACTATCTTTCTCTAAGGTCTTTCTCTCTAGGGTTTTTCCTCTAGGGTTTCTTTCTAGCCTCCATGGTTCAAGCTCCCTTTTCTACACTTTAAGTTGGGTATTTATAGTGAAAATTAGGTTAGAAATACCTTAGGAAAGTCTCCCCCCCGATTTCCAAGTTTATGGAGCTCAAAATAGGCAAAAAAGGTTCATTTTTGGGTAAAAAACGCAATTGGACAGCATGTTTACGCATATTCAGAATATGTGTACGCGCAATCAGACGGCGCGTACGCGCGGTGAACGACGCTTACGCGCGGCGAACGGTGCTTACGCATGGTCATATGGCGCGTACGCGAGATCAACAGCGTTTACGCGCGGTGAATGGCGCTTACGCACGGTCAGATGGCGCGTACGCGTGGTCAGACGGCGCTTACGCGCGATCAGCAAATTTTAGCTTTTTCTAGTGATTTTTGCCTCCGAAATTCACCGTGCTTATTTCTCTTGTCGAATATTGATTGACTAAAGCAATAAACTAACATTGACCTCATCATCGGGAACCCGGGACTCAAGCTAATAATCGATACAAAATGGGATGTCTATAGGTATATTAGTCAATCAAAAGTTTTTCTCACATTCATCTTTTTATAGGTATTATAGATTATAGGTAGTATAGATAGATAGATATAGATATACAAATTATAGTTTTCATTTCTTTAGAATTCCTATTTGGGAATTTGGTTTTATTTAATTATTATACGAATTATAGTTTCCTTAGAATTTTTATTAAGGTTATTATATATGAATTATAGTTTCCGTTTCCTTAGAATTCCTATCTGGGTTTGGTTTTATTTAATTATTATATGAATTATAGTTTCCTTAGAATTCTTATTAAGGTATGTGTTTTATATTGCTATATTTCCTATATATGCAGAAAGTTAGTTGTATAGTTTCCTTAGAATTTTTATTAAGGTATGTGTTTTATATTGCTGTATTTCCTATATATGCAGAAAGGTAGTTATGTATTTAAAAATTAAAATAAGGGTATATTAGACAATCAAAAGTTTTTCTCATATTCATCTTTTTATAAGTAGTATAGATAATATGTCTTCTAGCTATTGTTTGGTCAGGGAATTAATGCTGGAGGGGGACTTTATTTTTTAGGACTCAGGGCACACGATAAGAAAATGGGAATTCTATGGTATCCAAAAAAAAGAAAGAAAAAAATTTTGAGCTATTGTACGTTAAGTGGTAAGAAATTGACTTTTCACTTCTTGGTTTTCCTTTAATAATATGTTTCAATTCTAATTTCCATGTAACAGACTATAAATGATGCAATTACGGGAATAATCTTTCTTGGGACTCGATTATACATGCAAGATGAAGGTGGTGATGGCACAAGCTATGCGCATTCTACGGCATTGGTGTTACTCAACACAAGGAACTTGCGTAGTTACAAGTCAGTGAAGGAGATGGTCGAACCCGACGCCGAGGCACCATGGGGAAACCATTTCGCATTCTTGCATGTTTCCATACCCGAATTAACGAGGGCTAGGTTTTCCAATCCGCTCAAATTTATATGGAAAGCACAGAAATTAATCAAGAAGAAGAGAAACTCTTTGGGTGTTCATCTCACTGGCAGACTACTGGAGGCTGTCAGAAAATGTAGAGGTCCTGAGGTACGTACGTGCATGATTTTATTTATATAACTCTTCTTGCACACATGGAAATTGGAACCCATCTTTTAATTATGAAATATTTTTAATAAAAAATGAAAAAAAATAATTATATATATCTACACACACGTGCAGTTTCGATCAGGTAAAAATGTCCTTATATAAGTTATATCAACACTATGCGTTGGGTGATGGTTGTACTCCGTGTATTGGCACCGTACACCTATAACCCACAAATAGATAGAGTACAACCCCCAATGCGAGTGCCAATATAAGTTATATCAGTACGTTCTTACTTGACCACCATCTTTTATATATATATATATATCCTATGAGAATGTGTTGGTGTAAGTTATATCAACACCATGCAGTGGAGGTTAATTATATTCCTTGCATTGGCCCAATGTATTCCATAAAGTACTAATACAAGGGTTACAATCCCCAACATATGGTGCTGATATAATTTACATTAGCATGTCCTCATAGGACCGGTTTTATATATATATATAATCTCAATCTTTTAAGGGGCGTTATGAGAGTACCGTAGAGATTTTTAATCTCAACCCTTCATTTGTTATACAGCAGTCCACAGACAACATACATGTTGGTTACCCAACTGGTATGTAATTCGCTTTATAAGTCCAATTATATTTTGATGATGGGATTAAAAATAAATGGTTTAGATTGAAAGTCTTTACCTAATTCACATAGGGCATCCTGGGATACTTAAGATGTTTACCCTTAAAATTTTGGCACTTCCAGAGGTCAGAGTATTAATTTTAATATTACAACCAAGAGTCTTAATTTTAGACTATTTCATGTAAAAACAATAATTCCATAAGAAGAAACATGTTTTGAAGGCACAATTGAGCTCAACCAGAGAATGCTAAACATGGTAATATAAGTTGTGGTGGCAGGCATCAGCTAGGCACATTCATAGAACATTGAAGAACTCAAGCATGGCAATCTCAAATATGATAGGGCCAATGGAACAAATAGCTTTGGCTGGTCGTCCAATAAAAGGCTTGTACTTTATGGTGGTCGGTTCGCCTCAGGTATATTACCAGCTTTTCTCTTATACTTCCATTTAAAAAAAAAAAAGAAAAAAAGAAAAGGAAATTGCTATAAGCTTTGTGGGATTTGCCAATTGTTTTAGATTTTGGACTTGAGGGCAGTCATTGTCGATCATGCGCTTTTATTTCTAAATGAATTTGTGAGATGAGCATATATATTTTGATAAAAACTAAACTGATTTTGATGGAGTTGCAGAGCCTTACCATAACAATGGTAAGTTATATGGGAAAGCTGAGGGTTGCAGTGGGGGCAGAGAAAGGCTTCATCGATTCCCAGAAGTTCAAGTCATGCGTAGAGAATGCCTTTGAGACTATATTCAAAGCCGCATGCGAAGCTTGATCCTTTACCTGCAAATGTATAGGGTTTATACACCCAATCTCATATATATCTCTCTCTTACTATACTACTTTTACTACCGTAAGAATCCAAGATTATTCCATATTACATTAGTATTATTATTATTATTATTATAATTACTATTACTTTATTAATGGTGGAGTAGTCAAGGTGTGCTCTTTGGAAGTCATCTTCTCAATTCCTCGTAAAGATCATTGCTGGCGTGAGTAGTCAGGCTTTGGTCAGGGGAATAGTCTGGATGAAACCTCGACAAAAGTAAAATTGAAATACCCCTAATTATTAATAAATAAATAAAAAATAGTAGTAGTAGTTGTTGTTGTTGTGGTTCATGCATATTGTTTTTTCTTTGAATTTTGTAGTAAGTTCCTAATTAAAATTGTTACCTTTTATTTAAGTGGTTGGGCTTGTAGTCTTGTACATTGAACGTGATTGTAATGATAAAAGGTGTCATTTGAGCAAGCAATTTCATTTGTTTAAATTTCGAAGAGTACTTATTTAATGGTCTTGGCCGGTGTTGGGCAAATTTGTGAATTTTGTAAAACTTGACACAACATATATTAAAGAGAAAAGGGTAAATTACAAGAAACCTCCCTAATATTTAGTCCTATTTCACATGACCCCCTTAAAGAGAAAAGGGATGCAATGTACCCCTTGTTTAGGTTTCAGGGAGGAAAATCTAGTGAAATTTGAGTGAAAAACACTATAATTAAACTATATCATTCTCATTTACTCAATATTCATCAATTCCTATATTGTTTTTTTACCTAATTTTTACTCGGATTTTCATCCGAAACTTAACCAAAGGGGTACATCGTATCGATTTTTTCTTTAAAGAGGTACGTTGTGTAAAAAAAGGTAAAAAATTAGAGGATTTCTTATAATTTATCCTTAATTAAAACCATAATAAAAAAAAAAAAACTAAAATCATGTCAATTTGAGCCACTACTTGGGCTCGGATCCTCTTTAGTTTGCTCCTCTACATTTCCCTCCAGTCTGCAGGCTCACAATTCGCCACATTAATTGTCCTAAAGCCAATCCAATGGCTTGTAATGACCATGTCATCCTTTCCACTACATGTGCTCTGTTATCTTCTCAAAAGGGTAATAGATACTGTGACAGGGTAATATACTCTTCGGCGGCAATCAAACTCCATGGATGGGAACCAAAGGTGCATTTAGTGAATTGCCATGACATTTTTTCTTTCTCCTTTTCAATCGAACATCATATTTTATACTTATTTTTCAGAAATTTTTTCAAAGAGTTGGTTTAGAAAGTTATGGTGACTCCCTTAAGATTCACCCTCTGGAATCAAACAGGACAAAATCTGTATTAATATTTTTCTTTCTTTCTTCTGTAAAAATTCTGACAATTTGGTTGTGGTAATACACAATAGATCCCACCCCAATCTCCTGTTTCTCCCTTTGCCCATCGCTGAAGCAAATCATGTGCCAATGAAATCAATCATTTGCTAACAGATTGCATTTATAATCCAAATCCCATTGGCAAAGGGATTGCAACAATGCTCTAAAGAGGTCCGTAGCAGAGGTTATTAGAGCATAGAATCCATTGAGATACAAAGATCAGGAGTTTTGAAAACATGGGTTATGCCCAAATTTTGAATTTGTAAGATGACAATGGCATCCAATCCAATAAATCAATTCCATTTTATGTCTTCCTTATTGCGTTGCCGTTACAGTGATGGAACGGTAGTGCTGGTAAGCTAAGAATGTGAAAATGAGTCTGCAAAGTGACTTGGCCCATCAAGAACCCTTAGATTTGGGTGAGCTGTTAATAGCCGTCAACTGGACCCAATTGGAGACTAGCAGGACTGGAGGGGATCTGATCCCTTATATATAACATGCTCTTAGTGTGGTTGTAGAGTTTTTACCATAACAATGATAAGTTATATGGGAAGGCTGAGGGTTGCAGTGGGAACGGGGAAAGGCCTCACTGATCCTCATGAAGTTCAAGACAAGCATGGAAAATGCATTTGAGATTATATTCAAAGCCGCATGCAAAACTCCTTTACATGCAGCTTCATAGGTTCATAACACTCAAATCTATCGTCATTTTAGTTTTGCTAGCGTTTCTTTCACCATAACATGAACCAAAGATTATTCCAAACGACGCTATAATTTATAGTGTTCGTTTTCTTTTCTTTCGATTATGTTTTATATATGAATTCTAATTAATACTGTTGCCTTATTTCATATGGTTGGGACTTATAATTCTCCTCATTGTAGGGTGAATGCGAATAGTAATGACGAAGGTGTATTTCGACTAAGCAATTTTTAAATTTTAGAACTATCTTGATGCCTTTAAAGTTGCGTTTGGTACATTTGAATAGAATGAACAAGAGAATGAAATAAGAATGAGAATGAAAGGAATGATCAATTTCATTGACTGCGTTTGGTTACAACAGGAATGAATGTCCCGAAAAAGAATATTCATACCATTCTTTCGTTTGGTGCGACTAATAGTTGCCTACGAAATGAATTTTCATAATACCACAATTTTTATATATTCAACCTTTTGCTGATTTCCAATGGTCTTTGGGTCTAATAGTATGTCTCATTCCAATGGGGCTGTAGGGGTTTGTGGAGGTCTTGATTTCGACTTCACGTGGGTGCATACGTGGGTGTGTGTGTTCTCATATCGTTTTGCAATATTAAAAAGATAATAATAATAATAATAATAATTTATTCCACAATTTTAATCTAGATTTTTTTAACGGGATCACGTACCATTCACCACGCAATGGCCGATGGTCGTTCCACAGATGGTTTCCTAAGGTATTAGGCTTCACTTACTATATCAAGAGGAGATGAGGCATTTTTTGCTGCAGGTGGATCTCCTCCCTCCTTTGACAGGACTGTGATCAAGGATCCAAATGGGCTGGATACCATTTTCTACAATAAAGTAGGGATTAAGATGTTGGGTACGGCATCTCTATTGGCACCCCAAGACTAGCTTAATTATATTGGCACTCCCAATCGTTTGTGGTTTTTTAAGTTTTATGAAAAATATAAAAGATTTTCATGAAAACTGGTTATGTTGGTATTTTGAAAACATCATTTTGAATAATTTTTATTTATTTTTTTGTTAGAAAATAGATAAAATATAAAAATATATTAAAATACAAAGAAATAAATTTGGCATATCAATTGGAGTCACTAAGCTAGTTTTTTTGATTTTTTGATAAAGAATTGGAGTTGCTAGTTTTAACTTTTATGTAAGCTTTCAAATTGTCACATAAGTTTTCATTTTATATTTGATATCGAATTGGGCATTACCGTGACTTTTATTTTTATTTTTTCTTGGGAATTAGCCACGCTGACTATAGCAATTGGTCTAGCTTATATAACTACATAATTGCAGCTAGGCTTCTTGATTACAAAGAATTAGGGCCAAAAAAACAGAAAAAGAAGAAAAAAAAAAGGAAAAAAAAGATTACAAAGAGTTGAAGCACCCCCTTCTCTAGGAGCCCACCATTTTCTTGGGTCGATATCAGAGGACTGACTTGGTCCATGAAATCCTGAATAAATAGTGTCAAATTCGAGTTTGAAGAACCTCCCAGCTCTTTTTCTTCTCCTTCATCCATCCGCTAGCTGTAATATAGCCTTCTCTATTTCCTCCCTTTTCACCACTACCCCAACATTAATTCTCTTCCTTCCCCTGCTCCATCGATGACTCAACCCCAATCCTCACGCCAGTCCTCAATACTTGCACAACCAACTTCTCATTATAAAATTGCTCAGAAAACATAGGCCAAGTTATCATTAACCTTCCGACTTAGAATTCCAACTGCAATGTGTTATGAACCCGCCAATTGCTCGATGGGACAATATTAAAACTTGCGGTGCCCATCCTCCTATTATAAGACCTCTCTTCGAATCCCTCTTCTGCCAAACGTTTCTCCATTTCTGTCGAATAATCGTCCTGTCTAATATTTACCCAAATGAATGGGCGTTTTGACGATTCTAAGCCCAAACCGAACTCTATATATCGATTGCAAAGGTAATGAGTGACAGAGGATGCCAAAGCAAACGTAAATGATAGGGCTTGGCTTCATCGAATCAAGCCACTCCAAGTAGTACTGCTGCTCATTCGTGTAGTGGGTCTTGTTGCCTCTCTTGACGTATCCGATATTTCTTTGTTGCAGGTTAGAGAAACCGTCCCAACGCACCAAAGCTTCTTCTTCACCACTCTTTGGTATCCTTTCACGTATTCCGGTTTCCAACTGCTCGAAGGATTTCACCGCCGTATATACCACCCATTGTGCTGAAAACTCCCCCACTTTCATTCGGGCCACAAAATCTCCCGAGTCATTATTTGTACCTTTTTTCATTGTTGGAGGTAATTGGGTGTCAGTGAATTCAATTCTATCTGGCATGTCAGGCACAAACAAGAATTTCGAATCAGATGCAATGCTCTGGTGAGCTTTATGAGGTTGAATGTTGTAGGAGCACCAGAGGGTGAAGCAAGATAACGATGGAAGACATACCTTGGGATATTGAATTGAACTGCGAAGCCGGCCGTCCATGGAAGACAAGCGTCCGAAATCATGCAGCTTGGCTGGCATTCTAGTGTTCCAAGCCATTTTTCTAGTGGTTGTTGTAGCATTGCTACTTCCTAAGTACAGTTGTTTTAATAACTCTGGAGAAGGGAAGGAAGAGACTCCATGGTTTCGCATCCATCGGGCAATCCGGCTTCCTGCCAAGGAAAACAGAGTGTGAGAAGCTGGATTTTGAGGTTTGAATTTATGGCATGATCGATGATGGTTTTGAATCGGATGGCATTGAGGGGTGTGGTGAGTTGGTAACGGATAGGCCACGGTGGGCAAGTAGTTTGGCCAAGTCCGTGAAGGGGATTAGATTAATGAGGAAATAAATCAAGGGTAAATTGTCAATGGAGAGATCCAGAAATTATAGCAAATCAAGGAGATCTAGAAAGTATGAAGGAGATTGATTTATTTCTTTCATTAAATAATTTGATAAGAATAATGTAATTGAGATACAGCAAAAGTGATTTGGTTTGGTGAATCTCAATCCCGATTTTTGAGATTGGGTTGATGTGATTTGATTAGGAGAATGAATATTTGATTAAGTCTAGATTAGGCCTGCCAATTGGGTGGGTTTGGATGGCTTTAAATGGGCTTAGTCGTAATATCACCCAAACTCAACCCAACCCATTTACATGAGAACCCATTTAAGCAAAACCCAAACTGACCCATTTATTGCAAGTAGAAACCCAACCCAACCTGCATACCTCCGTTGACCTATTTAAGATGTTAATTAGGCTTGTGATTCCACTTTTGACGTTGGGTGATTTTGCATTATAATTTTTTTTTACCCAAAAAATAAAAAAAAAACATTTGTCCATTATTTTTGCTACTTTTATGAACAACTCATTTTTAGATCTCCAAAATATAAAATCTCAAGGTTGACCCGAACCCATTTTAATCAGGTCATGACCCGGATTTAAAAAAAAAAATAAAAATCCAACTACTATAGCATTTCATTTTCAAATCCACCAAAAATACCAAATTCAAAAAGTAAAAAAAAATAAAAAAGAGAAATATTGAAAACCTGAAAGGCATTTTCAGATCACTAGCCTTCAAGTAAATGTGTTCATTTCATTATTAAATGTTTATTAAAGGGCATTTTCATTTCATTTACAACCCAATTTTATTAATTGGGTTGTAAATGTGCTCATTTTATTTTCAGTTAAACATTTCATTTTTAGATCCTATTGGGTTTGTTTCTCACCCAACAATTTTTAAGTAAACCTGATTAGACCCAATTATTAGTTGGGCTCCTTATGGGTACTCATTTACAACCCAATTAATAAAATTATCCGTACACATCCCTTTAACTTGGGCGGGTTTGGGTGGGTTCATGGGTTTGGGCACAAATTGCCAGCCCTAGTCTAGATTACCTCATTTCCATAATTATGTTATGTCTAAACTTCTACTTAAACCCTAACAAGAGTGGTTTGTAATCAAGCAATCTATTATAAATGAAATTCAATTATTCTATATGGGATTAGAGTGGGTCGAGCAAACCTAGGTTTTTTTTTATAATAATTTCCACGCTTTTAGTGGACGGCACTCTGTTGCCCATCTAATTTAAACATTTGTTTCCTTTTCTTTCTATTCAATATTTCACGAAAAAAAAAAAAAAAAAAAACAAAAAACAAAATAACAAAACAAAACAAAAAAACAAACAAACTTCAATCACTCTTCAAAAAAAAAAAAAAACTGAGATTCTTGCCATATTGTCTATGATGTTCATATTTTGTCATCAATTTCTGGCTTACGCAAATATTCAATTGGGTTTCAAAACCTTAGACTAGCTAGGTGATTCGTTTGAAGGAAGGAGAAGAACAAGAAAAAGAAGACTTGAGGACTTTGAAAAGCTCAAGTTTATTGGTCCGTTGAGACACATCGTGGCACAAAGAAGCCTTGACTTGTAGAAACTCTTTCTTTTTAGCCCATTGAGGCTTATCTTTGTTCTTAACTTTTATCTAGACAATTTTCGCTAGCACAATCTAGTAGTGGAAAGACCCCCAAACAAGCATGCGAGCAAGCAACATGGTGAATATTTCAGTGGCAAATCCATTATGATTTTTTGTAAAAATCCCTATGAATTTGAAGGGGGTATAGGAGAATATAAATAAAATCATAAGAATAATGTAATTGAGATACATCAAAAGTGATTTGGTTTGGTGTATCTCAATCCCAATCTTTGAGATTGGGTTGGTGTGATTTGATTAGGAGGATGAATATTTGATTCAGTCTAGATTACCTTAGATTACCTTATTTCCATAATTATGTTATGTCTAAACTTTTATTTAAATCCTAATAAGGGTGATTTGTAATCAAACAGTCTATTATGAATGAAATTCAATTCTACCTTAGAGACGGCTTTGAGACATTAGAAGAATAAGAAGGACGTGAAGCTGGTGGATTTGGAAAGCCATGGAGGAAAGCTTTGGTGTGGTGGGATAAGGGTTCAATGGACTGTCTATTGAAGGATGGGTTCAGCTACCATAAATTGAAGGATAGGGCTTGTAGTTTACGAGATTTAAAGGGTGCAGCAGGTAGGCATTTTTTTTTTTTTTTTTTGGGATCAGCAAGACGTACAACAGAGTTATCATAATGATAAATAATAATAAATAAATAAAAAAGATTACATAACACAAAAGCTAACCCCAAGATAAACCCCACCCCAAAGTAAACCAAACCAAACACAAATAAGCAAAAGAAGAAAATCCACCCTCAAGGAATTAAGGGCGGTGATAAGAGAATTAACCTACCAAAATAACACCTGAACACCAATAGGTTGGCTTTGGTTCAAGAAAATTATTACTCTATCTGTCTCACAAAGATAGACCATTTTTACAATTTTTTTTGTCTTAAACCAAATACAAATAAGCAAAGGAAGAAAATCCACCCTCAGCAAGGAATTGAGAGCAGTGATAATAGAATTAACCTACCACAATAACACCAGAATACCAGCAACTTGGCTTTGGTTCAAGAAAATTATTACTCCCTCTGTACTACAAAATAGACTATTTTTGCAAATTTTTTGTCCTAAAATGTTAGTTCATTTTGAAAATTCAATAAATAATTTTTTTGAACTTCCTATACTATCCCTAGTTATTTTAATAATTACTTTCAACACAAAACCCAACAAAAAGTATGTGAGGGTAATTTTGGAAAAATAGAGTTTAGTACATGACAAATCAATAAAATGATGGTTTTTCTTAAATTGCGTGTTTTGTCAAATATGAGCTATTTTTGTGGGACTAGAAAGAACATTAATTCAAGGAGCTGCCTACACAAAGAGATGCAAAAATATTAGATTTGAGATGTTCTGTACATGAATGCTACTGCGTTGTTCTATACCATCCAAGCTTTCTCAAATGATTATTGATTAACTTATTGCCTAGTTGCCAGGAAGGAAAAAAAAAAAAAAAAAAAAATATATATATATATATATAGTTAAAAAAAAAAAACCACTAGAACCCATTTTTCACGAGTTAGATAAAAACAATTAAAAATTGTCGCATCAAATTGGGTGCAGTGGATCCTTAAGCTAGACGAAGAAGGATAATATGTTTATTTAGGGGAAATTACCTATGGCTGAAATAATTTAATGTGCAGCATCTTTCTTGACCAATTTTGTCCACATATTACATATGGCTGAAATGGGAATACGCAGGATCCCCTAACTGTGCTCCTATCTCCATAAGTGAGTTTGCTTTCCCTGCCATTCTAAAGTCATGGGAGGACAATCATTAAGCTGGTTCCACCTCCTCAATTCTCCAAGGTATATTAAACCAGTGTCCTGCATTTTGTGGCTACAATCATCACGCTGGCCCACCTCCTCGATCCTGGTAAAAACATATCAAGCTTAATTAATCGAGTAATTAATCCCCCATAGAATTTTGAAGGCCACAACTTTTACTAAACGCAGTTATGGGTATTTCTGCCAAGTTTTTAGGGTATCATATATACACATTTATCATTTTAACTAACTTACTTATCATTTGAAATGATTCACTTATCATTTAAAATAACTTACTCATTATTCAAATTGACCTGTAAATATGTTATCTAATTCTTTGCTCGGGTACTATAGAATTGGCTACGCAATCATATAGCTAAGAGAAAAGTAGAGGATGATGCCTTTTACTTTAGCATGTGATTTTTTATTTTTTAAAAATAATAATTAAAATTAAATTTCATTAAAGATGACAAATACAGCACGGATGAGTTACACCATAATAATTTTTCATGAAAAATTTTCTCAAGGTACAAGAATATACATTTACTCTCTCAACTACAATTAGTATTAGATCCTAATCATATGAGCTATGACGAAGACTAGCTGCATAATCAAGAGCTACCCTTATTAGCTTGTCTAAAAGCATGTTTAAATTCAATAATCTCAAATTTATATGGCGACAATTTTTCAAATGTCATGAATGAATATCATGAAGTGCCACAGAATAAGCATGCAATTAATAAATGTAACTTTGGTTCTGATAAGAGGTAACTCCCATCATTTTTTTGTGGGAAAAATTATATATACTTGAACAACGTAGCAGAAATACAGGCATCTTCTCTTATTTTAAAAGATTATATTAATTTTTTTTTTTTTTTGATTTGTTAACATAAGTTGCAAAATAATAAATGTAACTGGATCGAAAAAGCAATGTTTTATTATACCTGATGCATTTATCATATTTTATTCATGTAGAGATATCATATATATTTTAATGTTAAAAAAAGGTCTACTGTACTCTTAATAAAAGTTGAATAACATAATTCAAATAAAACATAAACCAAGGTGGTCTCACGGCCCCCTCAATTGTGGTGGCTTATATCCGTTGAAGGGTGAATGTATAACAGTCGCTAAAGGATGGGAGTGATGGATAATTAGTCATCCACCAAACACGCATGCATGTAGCTTCTTTCTGCCCATGTGCGCTCAATTTGAACCAAAAAACTAATAACAAATAGCATTAATTATGATTTGAGAGTTTCTTTCGATTATAGGATCAAAGGTTAACCATTGCGCCTAAGATTCAAATAGTCTCAACCAACATAATGCTGATTCGAGCCCTTGCAACCTCTGTAGTCTAAGCTAATAGAAGCCTTCTCTCCGAAGAGCCACAATAACACCGTTTCTAGGGGCAATACACTTTGCTACAAAAACCAAAGCGTTACCTAATTTAAATGAAGATGCCGCAAATGCTCTGCCTCTATATATCTATCATCTTTAATCACATATCTTCCTATAACTTTTTCCTACTTAGACTTTCTTGATCCATCAAAATTAAGTTTCGTCTAGTTTGTTGGGGACTCCCCCAAGCTATACCCAACAAAATAGATTATAATTATACACACATTCTAAGAGTACAACTCTCTCCGTTCTTAATTGATTGTTACTTTTGAGTTTTGAAAATCACTGTGGTTTTTAGGAAAGCCTATTAAATGCTTTTACATTAACATGTGTTTTAATATTTCAGTTTCACTCTAAAGCGTACAGATATTGAAAAAGATAAAATACTTATGATGAAGGGTATTTTAAGAAATCGAATCAAAAAAATTATTGACCTTTTGAACGAAGCTATAATTTTAAAACATTCCAAAAAAGAAATGGAGTTAATAAAATAGGAATAGAAGGAGTGGTCCGTGTTATGGTTTGTTGAAAGATATTGACATCTATCCTTACTAGAATTAGTTAGCAGGTGCTTATGTGGCACTTAAGCACCACTTTCTCTCTGTGTCTTTAATTCCTTCCTTCCTAGACTAGACATAGGTAGGCTACTAAATTTTTCCAACAACCCACAACTTACAACTAGAAAATTTATTACCTTTGAAATTAAAACCCATATATCCTTTCATAGAATAATACTCCTGTATGTTTTGTTGGCAGCTTGGATTACAAGTACCATCCTTCACGCTTGTAATTAAGGCCCATACTATTACACACATGATATATGAGATAATATATATATTTGTCATGCATTGGAATAAAAATAATATACGAAGTTGATCATAAGTCACTGGTGACCACATGGGTGAAGCTCAAGAATACATATACTACTACATGCATATGATGGAGTTGAAGCAAGAAGAGGAAGTATCGGAGCCTGTGAGCCCTATTGCACAATACCTCAATAGCTTTGTGTTGTCTCTCTCCATGAACTCCAAAAAATATAAAAAATAAACAAAAAAAATAAAAAAAAACTCACTCTGAAAACAATTTTATGAAAAGGAAACTTGAAGGGGTCAAAGGTTTAGAACATGGCATGTGGAACCATCATTTTCATTATATAATATGTCTTCCATTGTTTGGTCAGGGAATTATTGTTGGAGGGGGCCTTTATTTTTTAAGACTTAGGGGCACACGATAAGAAAATGGGAATCCTATGGTATCCAAAAAAAAGAAAGAAAAGAATTTTGGGCTATTGTACGTTAAGAGGTAAGAAATTGACTTTTCAATTTGATTGGTTGTAGACTTTAATTGCCATGTGGCTTTATGGTCTTCCAATTGTACACATGTTTCACCCAATGTGGATTCATATTTTAGGTCAATTGGTATCTTTTGTTGCAATAATGAAATATTCATATACAAATTTCAAAATTCAAATTTGTGGGTTATATTGTTATATCATTTCAGCATTTTCCTTCTTCCTTTCTTATTTTTTATTTTGGTAATGGATGGACGATATGTGCTTAACATGACAATTAGAAGTAAAATAAACTTCTTGGTTTTCCTTTAATAATCTGTTTCAATTCTAATTTCCTTGTAACAGACTATAAATGATGTAATTACGGGAATAATCTTTCTTGGGACTCGATTATACATGCAAGATGAAGGTGGTGATGGCACAAGCCATGCGCATTCTACCGCATTGGTGTTGCTCAACACAAGGAACTTGTGTACGTAGTTACAAGTCAGTGAAGGAGATGGTCGAACCCGATGCCGAGGCGCCATGGGGAAACCATTTTGCGTTCTTGCATGTTTCCATACCCGAATTAACGAGGGCTAGGTTTCCAATCTGCTCAAATTTATATGGAAAGCACAGAAATTAATCAAGAAGAAGAGAAACTCTTTGGGTGTTCATCTCACTGGCAGACTACTGGAGGCTGTCAGAAAATGTAGAGGTCCTGAGGTACGTACATGCGTGATTTTATTTATATAACTCTTCTTGCACACATGGAAATTGGAACCCATCTTTTAATTATGAAATATTTTTAATAAAAAATTAAAAAAAATAATTATATATATATCTACACCCACGTGCAGTTTGGATAAGGTAAAAATGTGCTTATATAGGTTATATCACTACTATGCATTGGGATATGGTTGTACTCTGTGTATTGGCACTGTACACTTGTAACCCACAAATAGACAGAGTACAACCCTCAATGCGAGTGCTAATATAAGTTATATCAGTATGTTCTTTATACATATATATATATATATATATATATATATACACATATATATATGTATATACAGTCATGTTCCCATCAGTACCTGTTGATATAAATTGTATTAGCACAATGCATTGGAGGTTGTACCTGTTACATTAGTCCAATGTACCTCATAACCCACTAATACATAAGGTATAACTCCCAATACGGGTGCTGATATACCTTATATCAGCACGTACTTACTTGATCATCATCCTCTATATATATATATATATATACATATATATATAAGGTTTTGTTCCCATCAGCACCTGTTGATATAAATTATATCAGCATATATGCATTGGCAGTTGTACTCCTTGCATTGGTCCATCAGCACCTGTTGATATAAGTTATATCAGCACCATATATGCATTGGCGGTTGTACTCCTTGCATTAGTCTAATGTATTTTATATCCCACTAATGCATAAGGTATAACTCCTAATGCGGGTGTTAATAAAAGTTATATTAGCACGTGCTTACTTGATCATCATCCTATATATATATATATATATAGATATATATACTATGAGGATGTGTTGATGTAAGTTTTATCAACACCATGCATTGGGGATTAATTATACTCCTTGCATTGGTCCAATGTATCCCATAAACTACTAATACATGGGATACAATCCCCAATATATGGTGTTGATACTTAGCATGTCCTAAGAGGATATATATATAATCTCAATTAATCTTTTAAGGGGCCTTATGAGAGTTGCGTAGAGATTTTTATTCTCAATCCCTTTATTTGTTATACAACAGGCCACAGACAACAAACATGTTGGTCACGTAGCTAGTAACTCGCTTTATAAGTCCAATTATATTTTGATGATGGGAAAAAAAATAAATGGTTTAGATTAAAAGTGTTTACCTAATTCACATAGGGCATCCAGGGATACTTAACATGTTTGCCCTTAAATTTTGGCACTTCTAGAGGTCAAGTATTAATTTTAATATTACAACCAAGAGTCTTAATTTTAGACTATTTCATGTAAAAACAATATAAAATTCCAAGTCTAGTAATTATGTTGCTGAATTGAGAATTCCATAAGAAGAAACATGTTTTGAAGGCACAATTGAGCTCAACCAGAGAACGCTAAACATGGTAATATAAGTTGTGGTGGCACTTGGCAGGCATCAGCTAGACACATTCATAGAACATTGAAGAACTCAAGCATGGCAATCTCAAATATGATGGGGCCGGTGGAACAAATGGCTTTGGCTGGTCATCCAATAAAAGGCTTGTACTTTGTGGTGGTCGGTTCGCCTCAGGTACGGTATATTACCAGCTTTTCTCTTACACTTTTTTTCTTTTCTTTGTTTTATTAAGAATTTCCTATAAACTTTGTGGGATTTGCCAATTGTTTTAGATTTTGGACTTGAGGGCAGTCATCGTTGATCACGCGCTTTTAATTTTAAAGATTTTGTAAAAAATATAAAAGCTTTTTAAGAAAACTGGTCACACTATACATTAGAAAACATAATTTTGAACAAGCTAGCGAAAAAAGTTCTCCCAAAACTTGTCGTTTAATTGGAATTTTTGACCTTTCTTCTATGTTTAATAAAATATTTCTCCTTCAAAAATTAAATAAGTAAATTCATGGAGGGCTGAATTAATTTTTGAGATGAGCATATATATTTTGATAAAAACTAAACTGATTTTGATGGAGTTGCAGAGTCTTGGCATAACAATGGTAAGTTATATGGGAAAGCTGAGGGTTGCAGTGGGGGCGGAGAAAGGCTTCATCGATTCCCAGAAGTTCAAGTCATGTGTAGAGAATGCCTTTGAGATTATATTCAAAGCCGCATGCTAAGCTTGATCCTTTACCTACAAATGTCTAGGGTTTGTTACATTATTATTATTATTATTATTACTATTACTATTACTGTAACTTTATTGTTGGTGGAGTAGTCAAGTCTTATCTAAGTGTGCTTTCTAGAAGTCATCTTGTCAATTCTTCGCAGAGATCATTATTGGTGTAAGTAGTCAAGCCTTAATTAGGGGAATAATCTGGCTGAAACCTCGACGGAAGTAAAACCTAAGATACCCCTAATTATTAATAAATAAATAAAAAATAGTAGTAGTAGTTGTTGTTGTTGTGTGGTTCTTGCATATTGTTTTTTCTTTGAATTTTGTTGTAAGTTCCTAATTAAAATCGTTACCTTTTATTTAACTGGTTAGGCTTGTAGTCTTGTACATTGAACGTGATTGTAATGATAAAAGGTGTCATTTGAGCAAGCAATTTCATGTGTTTAAACTTCGAAGAGTACTTATTTAAGGGTTCTGGTGTTGGGGAAATTTGTGGATTTTGTAAAATTCAGCACAATATATATTTATTAAATTTGAACAAAAATATAATTTACAACACATATTAAAAATCACAATTACAATGAAACTTAACATTACCTCTTAAATACTACTGAATATCTTAATTTTCAATCCATACTATATACCTCTTAAATAATGGTTTTGAATTTAAGAACTCTTTTTGAATTAAATCCAATTACCTTGAAATGAAAAAAGAAATAAAAATTAATTAGAAAGAAATAAACAAAATAAACAAAAATAAGAAGTTCTTGAGATTAAACATACCTATATGAACAGAGATTAACGATGCAAAATCGCCATCAAATGTGCCTACGCACTTATACTAGAATTATGAATTGTCATAGTTTCCATAACCGCTCGTGCTCCTAGGATCACTTGATCCATCTCTCAAGGTTGTAACCTCAATAGACTTATAAAGAGGGTTAGAAAGAAGGGTTACATCAATTAATTATAATTAGACTCATTAAGAGGGCTACAATTAAAGAAGGGTTACATCAATTAATTAAACTTTGGGGGTTGAAGACTATTACCAATTTTGGGGGGGGGGGGGGGGGGAACACAAATTATGCAAGATCGATCGAGGCGCATGTGGAAGACTGATGGAGCTTTACCAAGGTAGGTCAGACAGACACCTCATACCTCTCATTATCTTACACTCACTATTATTATTTAATTTGATATAGATATTTGAATACACACATACCATAGATTACCGATAAACAATGCTACATCCACCGGATTTGTCCCTTGGGTGATGTGGTTTTATCCTTTTTTTATTTTCAAAACAACATGAATCTTCGTTTTTTATTAATTACCTTCTGACATGCATGTACGTCGGTCTATTTAGCATTTTTCATTAGAGCAACTCCAATAGTGAGAGTTAAATTGAAAAGGACAAAATCAAACCATTTCTTACCTCACTACAATGCCAAATGGTTAAAATTTGCTTCTAACAACTCTAATGGTGCAAAAAATATTTTTTGATCGAGTTGAGGGTGAGAGAGAGGGAGAGAGGTTCATTCTCAATCATACAAATGGATTCATCTTGGATCATCATTGGCAGAATATATGCCACAAAACCTCACCATTGGAGCACCTCATTTGTTGGGAGAAATTAAAATTTAACTTCGCCCTCTAAATTGCCACATCCTTGGAGTCGCCGTATAAATGCACTCTTAGAGAGGATTTTTTTCTTCTTGTTGATTAATTGATGAATTACTTAATTTCTTTTCCTTTTGTAGGTAGTTAGGCATTATTTTGGCCAGTAATGCAAAATTTCAAGTTGACAAATACCAAACAACCAACTATATATATATATATATAATGATGATGATGATGATGACGACGACTCCAATAAAGTCTGGATAAAGGTTCTTAATAGTCAAAAGGAAATTCATGCATGTAGCTACCAACAACTGGTGGTTACCCAAATTTATGGTCTTGGACAAACCCTAAAACCTCACTTCGTTTCGCTCACGTGCATCTCACGCCCAAATCACATGCAGCCCAGGGTAGCTGCTTACGTGGCATGCCCCTCTCTCTCCTCAGCTAGATGCAGGGGCGGAGCCAGGGGGGGCCTTGGGGGGCACGTGCCCCCCCTGGCTGAACCAAATTTTTTTTTTTTG
The DNA here is from genome assembly GCA_039720395.1 of Liquidambar formosana. Taxonomy (NCBI): domain Eukaryota; kingdom Viridiplantae; phylum Streptophyta; class Magnoliopsida; order Saxifragales; family Altingiaceae; genus Liquidambar; species Liquidambar formosana. Next base: position 11,609,642 of record CM077824.1, on the reverse strand, counting down.
GGAGAGATATTACCATTACATGACTATTTTTCAACATAATGCCAAAAAGAGAAAGATAGTAGTCATTTTAAAGTATATTTACAGTCAATTTGTAATAAGTTGACCAAAAAATCCTTTTTTTGGTATTAAATTGAAACATGATAACTAAAAAGTAATTTTTTTAAAAAAATTGCTTTCTAGGGCTTTTAGTTCCCAGTTCCCAGTTCATAGAATCATAGCACAGTGCCCCCCTTGGAGATAAATCCTGACTCCGCCCCTGGCTAGATGGCACCAAATTTTTCCATGCACTTTGATATAAAAGCGCGTGAGATTGCATGGTTGTGATTGAACCCACGCTATATGTAAAAGAGAGATGGCACGTCATTGGGAATGAGACTATAAATACATGCACAAAGTCACAAGTCACTTGTAGGCTATATTGGTGAATTGAAGCTTAAGTACGTAGACACAAGTATAATGGAGTTTGGGCATGAAGAAGATGTAGTAGAGCCAGTGAGCCCTACTGGACAATACTTCAACAGCTCCGTGCTATCGGTATCGATTATCGGGGTTTTGGAGAGTGAGGTTCTGATCGATGACTTGAAGACCATATCGTTGCTTAAGGATGTCTTCCTTCCAATCAACCCTCGCTTCTCCTCGATCATGGTTCTCTCTCTCTCTCTCTTTGTGTGTTATAATTTTTTATTTTTTATTTTTGTTGGTATGGCAATAAGCTTCTCTTTTTTTCTTTTCATTTTTTCACCCTTAATTTGGGGGTCAACATACAAAGGGAGATCATAACCTTCTAGGTCAATTAGTAAAGTCGTATGGGTGTCGCACTTCATGTATTGATTCCAGTCCCCATTGAGGTGAGGTTTTCATCAAATCTATTAACCCACTATGTACCCATATAAAGTACTTGTACTTTGAGTTCTTTCTTGCCAGATACCTTGAAAAGGGGGAAAAAAAATGAAAACATGCAATCTAATTATGATCAACATTCTATGACACTGATAATTTTTATAAGTAATGGTACTAAGCATAAATATCACACCTCTGTGGGCTTTTTAAACAAGTATTTCATGCCATCCGACCAATTCAATCAAGTATTCTAGGGTAACTTTTGAATGCATGTATGGATGATATCTAGGCAGTTTTTCTTTCTCTTAGCCAGAAATATATGAGACTTAAGTACTGAAACTTTGAATGTAGGTAAGTGATAAAGACGGAGTAAAACAATGGAAGAAAGTTGAAATTAAGCTCCATGACCACGTAAACGTCCCCGTTTTCCCCTCCGGAATGTCACTGGAATCTTACGATGAGTACTTCAACAACTATTTATCAAAGATAGCCGTGGAACAACTTCCACAGAGCCAACCATTATGGGAAATTCATATCATCAAGTACCCTACAAGCAATGCGGCTGGGACTGTCATCTTCAAGCTTCATCACGCCCTTGGTGATGGCTTTTCTTTAATGGGTGCTCTTCTTTCTTGTCTACAAAGAGCTGACAATCCTTCCCTTCCCTTAACGTTTCCTTCAGTTCAATTGACTTCAAAATTGAGCAACGGCGCCGATAAAAGCTTTTTCAGGAGTACTGTGCCTCGAGTTCTCTCCTCCGTCGTCAACACTGCATTGGATTTTGGATGGAGCTTCTTGAAGAGCAGTTTGATTGAAGATGATAGGACACCGATACGATCTGGGGATATTGGAGTTGAGTTCCGTCCGGTCACCATTAGCAACGATGACATTCTCTCTTGACCACATCAAACAAATAAAGAACAAGCTTGGAGTGGTAAGTTCAGCCATCCTTTGCGTGTAACATGTACATATATATTTGATGAACTACTAACATGCCTTGCTTACTTTCGGTTTTGGAAAAGTCTAGCTAGTGTTATTTTCATTTCTACCAACGGAATTAATAATTTGTTAATTTTAATCACAAAATAGAAGACATAATCTCCCTTAACTGAACCGTCCATACTATTTGGTACTTCATCAAAACATGGGGTTCACATGATATGAACGGATCAAATTTCACTAAATTGTTTATTGCAATAAAAGAAAATTCTCACTCGTCTATAATACCATTAATTAATTCTAGCTCCGGCCATATGCTTATGCACGCCAATATACACATGATTAAAAGCTCAATAATTATTGTTATGTAAATTACATCGAGGTGATGAAAACATTTCACTATTTGTAGTAGAAGGGTTATGGCCTCAGTGATATCGATCAAAATCCAAACTGTATAGAGTATTATCCAGGTTTTGATTAGACTATATATATACTCGTAATTAAAGAATATTTAATTCTACTGGATCAATAAAAATATCTTACTAGCTCTAGATATGAGTGCCCTTGTAATATCTTCTCTCCAATTAAAACGGTGTCCGATTAAGGTCACATTTAAGACAGGTATGGAGACTTGTTCAATAGTGCGAAATATCAGTAGCTAGGTTGGTTCATGTTGTTGTGATTATGACCCCACAGTATAGCTAGACTTGAGACAGGAAGATGAATGATGGACAGGGATCCACTCCCTTTGAGAGGTTGGAAGCTAAGGGCCGTGGGATGTTTGTCTGGCAATTACTCCTATATGGTTAAGGGGACATGTCAATATAAATTGCACTTCTTTCCTTAATTGATGTACACCACAATTTTTCCTATTCTACACGTCTGGCCAGGTGTGTGGTAATTAAACCTCTGCATCCTTTGTTGAAAGCAAGACTCAACCGAAGTACACCTTAAATGTGGACCCCATCACAAACCTCTGCATCATTTTTATTAAATGGCGGTGGTTATTAATTAGTTTTAATTGCATGGTTATCAATAAATAATTGTTTAATTTGTCTCTAAATTCTTTATTTTCTTTTTCTAATTACCCAGACAATAAATGACGTGATTACCGGAATAATCTTTTTCGGAACCCGATTATACATGCAAGCAGCGAGCCATGGCTCAGGCAATTTGCAATCAACGGCTTTGGTGTTGGTCAATACTAGGAACCTGAGCGGCTACAAGTCAGTGAAGGACATGATAAAAAAAGATAGCGACACGCAATGGGGAAACCAGTTCGGGTTCTTGCATGTATCCATACCCGAATTGACCGACGGTGCCAGGTCTTTGAACCCGCTCGACTTTGTATGGAAAGCACATCAAATAATCAAGAGGAAGAGAAACTCTTTGGCTGTTTATCTCACTGGAAGACTACTAGAGATTATGAGAAAATATAGAGGCCCTGAGGTATGCACATGATACTAACTATTTATTGAACGCTAACTACAAGGTCATTTAGGTTTTTGGAGTATAGTGCGTCTATCAGATTTATATATTATTTTATCACCTCTATATATATATATATATATATATATATTTTAAATCGTTTTTATCACCTCTATTCAGTCCTGCTAATGTACAAGGTCAATAGAATTGGAATTTACCCCCTACCCCTTTACCCACCTTATAAATACAAACAAATGAGTATCACTTACTTAACAAATGAAATAAATGTCATTAGACTACCATGCAATCGGTATTTCATCACCTCTATTCAGTCTTGCTAATGTATAGTCTTATGACTTATTTTTCCTTATCTTACCTATAGCGAAAAAAAAAAAAAAATAGAAAAAAACTACTAACTACTATTGGATGCTGCTAGGTATATTGGATAAAGTATCTAGATTTCACAATTTCTATTCAAAGTTGGGAGAATGCTAAATATAGTCACAATGGTGGTGCAGGCAACAGCTAGGCTCATTCTTAGCACATTGAGGAACTCAAGTATGGCAATCTCAAATATGATTGGGCCAGTAGAACAAATGGCTTTGGATAATCATCCAATTAGTGGCATTTACTTTATGCTTGTTGCTGCACCTCAGGTACATTACTGCTTTGTTTTGGGCTATTATTATGATTATTATGATTATATTTTTTATTTTAATTTCTTTTCTCTGAAAAAATTGCTATTAGTGAGTCATGAGCGGCGTCGTTTTGCCCATGTTGGTATGGACAAGTTAAACGTTGGGATGGGAAAAGGCTCGGCCATAGTTTTTGCCAACTCAAACTTTGTGCAATGGGCTTTGTCTAGATAAAATTAGCATACTCCTTGATTTTCTCTTGGGATATGGGCTTGACTCGGCTCAGCTTCCGCTTAGTCCAAACAAGTTGAATTGTTGGGCGAAGTGAAGCCCAAGCCCAATAGCTACAAGTCATCCACCCTTGGACAAAAATTAAAATTTCATCATCGCTCATATTTAAGTGAAACTTGGACTAACAAAATGAACAATACATACAGTTAAATAAATATCATTGGGAACCATATATTTTGGGAAGGGGATCAAATCTTCCCTCCCTTGCTATCTTATGCATGTGCTTTGATGGTTTATGCATTAGGTGGGACTATTTTGGATTCAAACCTTTACAAAGATCGAATACCTAAGATACCTAGGTTTGGCCACCAAAAAATCAATAAATAAATAAATAAATAAATAAATAAACTCATATGTGACTTGTAAGGCATTGGGGCCAAAACTGAGATCTCCATGACGGAGCTGAGTTCATGAGATGAGCACACGTATTAAGACCAAAGTTAGAAGTGAAAAAACTAAATTAATGTTATTTTTTTGGCCATTATTAACTGCGGCGGTTGATGGAGTTGCAGAGCCTCACCATAACAATGGTAAGTTATATGGGAAGGCTAAGAGTTGCAGTTGGAATGGAGAAAGGGTTCATTGATTCAGAGAATTTCAAGTCATGCATGGAGAAGGCCTTTGAGACTATATTCGAAGCCGCCTGCAAAGCTCCTTAATTGACATGCGGCCGCATATCCCATATAGATCTTCCTCTTACTGCTACTTTCACCACATGCAACCATCAAATATGATTCCAAACTACATCGTAATTTATATATATATATTGTTTTTGCTTTGAATTTTGTTCTTCGACAAGTTGTAACAAGTTTTTTTTTTTTTTTTTTTTTTTTTTCCCTTTTGTTTTTTTTTTTTCTTTTGGAGGGTGGTTATGGTTGTTTGTTTAGGAATCTTTAATATGGTTGGGGATTGTAATTCTACGCTGAAAGTGAATAATAATGACAAAAAGGTGTCATTCGACAAACAATTTGATTTTTTTGAACTTCGAATAATTAATACTTATTTTCTAAGGGTTCCGTATTTTTTTTTTCTTTGTAAGGAGCAAAATTAAACTTTGTTTTTATTAATTCTACGCGTAAAATATTACTCATAAAGAACAAAAAAAAAAAAAAAAGCAATAAAGGCTAGTGTGTAGGACATGAATGGTTCATCGAGACGTCTTTAAGGGCGTTATATTTTGGTTGGCAAGCAAAGGATCCCAACAAACTAGCCTGTTCCACTGAAGGTGCATGGGACAAGAGATAATTAAAGACGATTGCAATGATTTTTCGTTCATTTATTTTTCACTTTTTTGGTATGGATTGTGAAATGTCATTGTTGTTATTTATCACGTGAATTTATATATACACAATCACCTAGAGTAGAATCACCCCAGCCTATCCCAATGCTATGGGATAATGATAGGTTATGCACCGTCTTGATCACGGTTATTATTACCATCAACTACTACCATTATACTATATTATCACCTGAGTTTTCTGAATCCAACGGCTCTTATTTGTTTGAATATTTATATTGTAATCCAACGCCTATGCCAATACCTGTTTCTCTCTCCTTTAATTGGTTCTAATCCCTTCATATACTCTCTCCCTCCAAGCCCTAACCCCTATCTAATGTCTCTCACTCTGTCAGTTTTCAACAGTCATCATCGATCATCCGACCCCCTATGATGTACAAATCAAAAGATGTTGTAATGAAGCCATGACGAGGAGATTTCTCAACTCGGAACCTTGTATCTTCTGTCATGTGGGAGCAACGAGTCAATTTTCTAATTGGGTGTTGGGTTTTCTGTGGGTGCTTTGGGTGTTGGGATGTATTGCTTGATGTTTTGCTGTGGGTGTTTGTTTTTGTTAGTCGGGGGGTTTTTTTGGGTGTGGTTTTCTGTTTAATCAAAGGTGTTCTTTTCAGCTTTTAGGGGAGTTCGGTTCTGTTTGGAGTGTAGTCTTGGTGTTTGGATTATCCTGGGGGTTTTCTTTGTATGTTCAGGTTTCTCATATTATTAATAATATTACATTTTGTGGATTAAAAAAAAAAAGAAAAACGAGTCAATTTTCTAACAATTGAGAAACACAATATTGTAGCACTAAATGAAGAAACAAAGATGTGCTTGTTCTGAGTATCCAAACAAGAAGTGAATCTTCAATCTCTTTTTTCTCTAGTCATGAATAATATATAAGTTCCCTCCTCTCTCTTGAGAGTGTTTAATCTCCATGGGTAAATTGTAACTTAGTGAGTAAAACTGTAAAAGTAAGGAGTAAAGACCAACCCTATACTTTTTCTCTAACCCATCAATGACATACTATATACAGGTCCACACAAAATAGGCGATTACATGCAATAAGGTGCACTAAAACTCAATGGACCATTCCAATAAGGTCTCTCTCCACTAAATCAAGCATTTTTACTAATGTGGTTCTTTGCAAACCATGATAAATGAACTATGTCTGTCAATACAAAAGGAAAAATTTTATCTAATATCTTTAATATTTACTTTATCTACGTAATTAATTCTTACTTCTTATTCCATTGTCCTGATGTGTTTTCAAAAAACAAAGCTTTTTAACAGCTAAGACTGTGACACAAAATACTGGCTTAATAAGAGGCTTAATTGTTTGTAAATAAATCTGTGGCAAATCCATTAAGATTTTTTGTAAAAATCCCTAAGAATAATGTAATTGAGATACATAAAAAGTGATTTGGTTTGGTGTATCTCAATCTCAATTTTGAGATTGGGTTGGCGTGATTTGATTAGGAGGATGAATATTTGATTAAGTCCAGATTATCTTATTTCCATAATTATGTCATGTCTAAACTTTTATTTAAACCCTACTAAGGGTGATTTGTAATCAAGAATGGAATTTAATTCTTCCTTAGAGATGGCTTTGAGACATTAGAAGAATAAGAAGGACGTGAAGCTGGTGAATTTGGAAAGCCATGGAGGAAAGCTTTGGTGTGGTGGGATAAGGGTCCAATGGACTGTCTATTGAAGGATGGGTTCAGCCACCATAAATTGAAGGATAGGGCTTGTAGTTTACTTGATTTAAAGGGTGCAGCAGATAGGCATTTTTTTTTTTTTTTTGTATCAGCAAGACGTACAATAGAGTTATCATAATGATAAATAATAATAAATAAATAAAAAAGATTACATAACACAAAAGCCAACCCCAAGATAAACCCCACCCCAAAGTAAACCAAACCACACAAATAAGCAAAGGAAGAAAATCCACCCTCAGCAAGGAATTAAGGGCGGTGATAAGAGAATTAACCTACCAAAATAACACCTAAACATCAATAGATTGGCTTTGGTTCAAGAAAATTATTACTCTATCCGTCTCACAAAGGTAGACCATTTTTACAATTTTTTTGTCCTAAACCAAATACAAATAAGCAAAGGAAGAAAATCCACCCTGAGCAAGGAATTGAGGGCAGTGATAAGAGAATTAACCTACCACAATAACACCAGAATACCAGCAGGTTGGCTTTGGTTCAAGAAAATTATTACTCCCTCCGTCCCACAAAATAGACCATTTTTGCAAATTTTTTGTCCTAAAATGTTTGTTCATTTTGAAAAGTCAATAAATAATTTTTTTGAACTTCCTATACTATCCCTAGTTATTTCAATAATTACTTTCAACACAAAACCGAACAAAAAGTATGTGAGGGTAATTTTGGAAAAATAAAGTTTAATACATGACAAATCAATAAAATGATGATTTTTCTTAAATTGGGTGTTTTGTCAAACATGACTTTTTTTTGTGGGACTGAAAGAATATTAATTCAAGGAGCTGCCTACACAAAGAGATGCAAAAATATTAGATGTGAGATGTTCTGCACATGAATGCTACGCATTGTTCTATACCATCCAAACTTTCCCAAATGATTATTGATTAACTTATTGCCTAGTTGCCAGAAGGAAAAAAAAAATAAAAATAATATATATAGTAAAAAAAAAAAAAAAAACACTAGCACCCATTTTTCACGAGTTAGATAAAAACAATTAAAAATTGTCGCATCAAATTGGGTGCGGTGGATCCTTAAGCTAGACGAAGAAGGATAATATGTTTTTTAGTGGAAATTACCTATGGCTGAAATCATTTAATGTGCAACATCTTTCTTGACCAATTTTGTCCACATATTATATATGGCTGAAATAGGGAATACGCAGGATCCCCTAACTGTGCTCCTATCTCAATAAGTGAGTTTGCTTTCCCTGCCATTCTAAAGTCATGGGAGGACAATCATTAAGCTGTTCCACCTCCTCAATTCTCCAAGGTATATTAAACCAGTGTCCTGCATTTTGTGGCTACAATCATCACGCTGGCCCACCTCCTCGATCCTTGTAAAAACATATCAAGCTTAATTAATCGAGTAATTAATCCCCCATAGAATTTTGAAGGCCACAACTTTTACTAAACGCAGTTATGGGTATTTCTACCAAGTTTTTAGGGTATCATATATACACATTTACCATTTTAACTAACTTACTTATCATTTGAAATGATTCACTTATCATTTAAAATAACTTACTCATTATTCAAATTGACCTGTAAATATGTTATCTAATTCTTTGCTCAGGTACTATAGAATTGGCTACGCAATCATATAGCTAAGAGAAAAGTAGAGGATGATGCCTTTTACTTTAGCATGTGATTTTTTATTTTTTAAAAATAATAATTAAAATTAAATTTCATTAAAGATGACAAATACAGCACGGATGAGTTACACCATAATAATTTTTCATGAAAAATTTTCTCAAGGTACAAGAATATACATTTACTCTCTCAACTACAACTAGTATTAGATCCTAATCATATGAGCTATGACGAAGACTAGCTGCATAATCAAGAGCTACCCTTATTAGCTTGTCTAAAAGCATGTTTAAATTCAATAATCTCAAATTTATATGTCGACAATTTTTCAAATGTCATGAATGAATATCATGAAGTGCCACAGAATAAGCATGCAATTAATAAATGTAACTTTGGTTCTGATAAGAGGTAACTCCCATCATTTTTTTGTGGGAAAAATTATATATACTTGAACAACGTAGCAGAAATACAGGCATCTTCTCTTATTTTAAAAGATTATATTAATTTTTTTTTTTTTGATTTGTTAACATAAGTTGCAAAATAATAAATGTAACTGGATCGAAAAAGCAATGTTTTATTATACCTGATGCATTTATCATATTTTATTCATGTAGAGATACGTATCATATATATTTTAATGTTAAAAAAAGGTCTACTGTACTCTTAATAAAAGTTGAATAACATAATTCAAATAAAACATAAACCAAGGTGGTCTCACCATTTCTCATACTCAACCATTACTACCAAAAAAATAAAAAATAAAAAAAATCCCACGGCCCCCTCAATTGGGGTGGCTTATATCCGCTGAAGGGTGGATGTATAACAGTCGCTAAAGGATGGGAGTGATGGATAATTAGTCATCCACCAAACACGCACGCATGTAGCTTCTTTCTGCCCATGTGCGCTCAATTTGAACCAAAAAACTAATAACAAATAGCATTAATTATGATTTGAGAGTTTCTTTCGATTATAGGATCAAAGGTTAAGCATTGCGCCTAAGATTCAAATAGTCTCAACCAACATAATGCTGATTCGAGCCCTTGCAACCTCTGTAGTCTAAGCTAATAGAAGCCTTCTCTCCGAAGAGCCACAATAGCACCGTTTCGAGGGGCAATACATTTTGCTACAAAAACCAAAGTGTTACCTAATTTAAACGAAGATGCTGCAAATGCTCTGCCTCTATCTATCATCTTTAATCACATATCTTCCTATAACTTTTTCCCACTTAGACATTCTTGATCCATCAAAATTAAGTTTCGTCTAATTTGTTGGGGACTCCCCCAAGCTATACCCAACAAAATAGATTATAATTATACACACATTCTAAGAGTACAACTCTCTCCGTTCTTAATTGATTGTTACTTTTGAGTTTTGAAAAATCTCAGTGGTTTTTAGGAAAGCCTATTAAATGCTTTTACATCAACATGTGTTTTAATATTTCAGTTTCACTCTAAAGCGTACAGATATTGAAAAAGATAAAATACTTATGATGAAGGGTATTTTAAGAAATCGAATCAAAAAAATTATTGACCTTTTGAATGAAGCTATAATTTTAAAACATTCCAAAAAAGAAATGGAATTAATAAAATAGGAATAGAAGGAGTGGTCCGTGTTATGGTTTGTTGAAAGATATTGACATCTATCCTTACTAGAATTAGTTAGCAGGTGCTTATGTGGCACTTAAGCACCACTTTCTCTCTGTCTCTTTAATTCCTTCCTTCCTAGACTAGACGTAGGTAGGCTACTAAATTTTTCCAACAATCCACAACTTACAACTAGAAAATTTATTACCTTTGAAATTAAAACCCATATATCCTTTCATAGAATAATACTCCGTATGTTTTGTTGGCAGCTTGGATTACAAGTACCGTCCTTCACGCTTGTAATTAAGGCCCATACTATTACACACATGATACATGAGATAATATATATATTTGTCATGCATTGGGATAAAAATTAATATACAAAGTAGATCAGAAGTCACTGGTGACCACATGGGTGAAGCTCAAGAACACATATACTACTATATGCATATGATGGAGTTGAAGCAAGAAGAGTAAGTATCGGAGCCTGTGAGCCCTATTGCACAATACCTCAATAGCTCTGTGTTGTCTCTCTCCATGAACTCCAAAAAATATAAAAAATAAACAAAAAATTAAAAACTCACTCTGAAAACAATTTTATGAAATGGAAACTTGAAGGGGTCAAAGGTTTAGAACATGGCATGTGGAACCATCATTTTCATTATATAATATGTCTTCTATTGTTTGGTCAGGGAATTAATGTTGGAGGGGGCCTTTATTTTTTAGGACTTAGGGCACATGATAAGAAAATGGGAATCCTATGGTATCCAAAAAAAAGAAAGAAAAAAATTTTGGGCTATTGTACGTTAAGAGGTAAGAAATTGACTTTTCAATTTGATTGGTTGTAGACTTTAATTGCCATGTGGCTTTATGGTCTTCCAATTGTAGACATGTTTCACCCAATGTGGATTCATATTTTAGGTCAATTGGTATCTTTTGTTGCAATAATGAAATATTCATATACAAATTTCAAAATTCAAATTTGTGGGTTATATTGTTATATCATTTCAGCATTTTCCTTCTTCCTTTCTTATTTTTTATTTTGGTAATGGATGGCCGATATGTGCTTAACATGACAATTAGAAGTAAAATAAACTTCTTCGTTTTCCTTTAATAATCTGTTTCAATTCTAATTTTCTTGTAACAGACTATAAATGATGTAATTACGGGAATAATCTTTCTTGGGACTCGATTATACATGCAAGATGAAGGTGGTGATGGCATAAGCCATGCGCATTCTACGGCATTGGTGTTGCTCAACACAAGGAACTTGTGTAGTTACAAGTCAGTGAAGGAGATGGTCGAACCCGACGCCGAGGCGCCATGGGGAAACCATTTTGCGTTCTTGCATGTTTCCATACCCGAATTAACGAGGGCTAGGTTTTCCAATCTGCTAAAATTTATATGGAAAGCACAGAAATTAATCAAGCAGAAGAGAAACTCTTTGGGTGTTCATCTCACTGGCAGACTATTGGAGGCTGTCAGAAAATGTAGAGGTCCTGAGGTATGTACATGCATGATTTTATTTATATAACTCTTCTTGCACACATGGAAATTGGAACCCATCTTTTAATTATGAAATATTTTTAATAAAAAATTAAAAATGTATATCTACACCCATGTGCAGTTTCGATAAGGTAAAAATGTGCTTATATAGGTTATATCACTACTATGCATTGGGATATGGTTGTACTCTGTGTATTGGCACCGTACACTTGTAACCCACAAATAGATAGAGTACAACCCTCAATGCGAGTGCTAATATAAGTTTTATCAGTACGTTCTTTATCTATGCTACCTATAAAAAGATGAATGTAAGAAAAACTTTTGATTGACTAATATACCCTTATTTTAATTTTTAAATACACAACTACCCACCCTTCTGCATATATAGGAAATGTAGTAATATGGAAACTATAATTCTAAAACACATACCTTAATATATAAAACACAAATAGGAATTCAAAGGAAACCCTAAATCAAATACTCCATTTAATACTATACATATAATCCTAAAACACGTTGACTTCGTATCTCCTTCTTTCTCTCATTCTCTAGCAAACGAGAATGGCCTATTAGAGGCACACCTATTTCCCAGCGCAATCACAAACCAAATATCCACATCATGGAGACGATACCGGATCTCAAGGGGCTGTTGCATGAGTGTTTTGTACTTTTATTATGTATTTCTTAAAATTTTGTGAGAATTCATATAATGCTGAATTTGTTTGTGATTAGGGGTGGTTGTTTTCGAGGATTTTGGGTAGACTAGGAAAACCTTTAAACGTGTTTTGATTGTAACATGGAAATTGTTGGAATGGGTCATATATGTACATGATAATTATTATTATTATTTTGCTTGAATTTGATTGTTGATGGGAAGGGAGGGGGAAAAAGAAAAAGGAAAAAAATGAAAATGAAAATCTCGATCTCCACTCTCTTTTCAATCTCTAAGTAAACAACCAAAAAAAAAAAAAAAATGTAGATGATGATACCATATAAAAATAAAATTGAGAATTTTTTTTTAGAAAAAGTAAGAAAAACTATATTATGAGGGATCAATTTCACTTATTAAAACAATAAATTAAATAATACTTAAAAGCATAAAAAATAAAAAATATAGAAAATAAAAATAAAATAATTGTGTTTGCTACTTCCTTTGGAATGCACATCTCAAATTGAAATAGCAAATTGCCACAGCCCACAGTAAGGTAGCAAAAGACAGATTTGTTACTTTTTTTTTTTTTTTTTTTGCTACCTTCCTCAAAGATGCTCCTGTATCACATATTAAATTATATTATATCTATACTACCTATAAAAGTTTATACTTTAGAAACACTTTTGATTAACCATTACATCATTATTTTAAATTTTAAATATTTATTTGCCTCCCATATTTAACCATTAAGAATGTTTATTTTCTAGCAAAAAAGAAGGAAAAAAGATAACACAATTTATGTTCACTTCATAAATTCTATACAGCTTTCACTACTATGCATGTGTTCTATCTAACTTCTTATTCCTTCCATAACTCCTAACAATTGAAGGAATTTTGACCTATTGTGTTAAGCGTTTATTCTATTAAGTTAAATTAACACAAAAGTAACAAATAATTAGATTTTCATGTTCAATATATATATAGAATTTATAAATTTTTTTATTCAAATAATATTCATGTGCAACGCACGTGTGCCCATATCTAGTACATATATATATATACAGTCATATTCCCATCAGTACCTATTGATATAAATTGTATTAGCACAATGCATTGGAGGTTGTACCTGTTACATTAGTCCAATGTACCTCATAACCCACTAATGCATAAGGTATAACTCCCAATACGGGTGCTGATATACCTTATATCAGCATGTACTTACTTGATCATCATCCTATATATATATATATATAAGGTTATGTTCCCATCAGCACCTGTTGATATAAATTATATCAGCATATATGCATTGACGGTTGTACTCCTTGCATTGGTCCATCAGTACCTGTTGATCGATATAAGTTATATCAGCACCATATATGCATTGGCAGTTGTACTCCTTGCATTAGTCTAATGTATTTTATATCCCACTAATGCATAAGGTATAACTCCTAATGCGGGTGTTGATAAAAGTTATATTAGCACGTGCTTACTTGATCATCATCCTATATATATATATATATATATACTATGAGGATGTGTTGATGTAAGTTTTATCAACACCATGCATTGGGGATTAATTATACTCCTTGCATTGGTCCAATGTATCCCATAAACTACTAATACATGGGATACAATCCCCAATATATGGTGTTGATATAGCTTACCTTAGCATGTCCTTAGAGGATATATATATAATCTCAATTAATCTTTTAAGGGGCCTTATGAGAGTTACGTAGAGATTTTTATTCTCAACCCCTTTATTTGTTATACAGCAGGCCACAGACAACAAACATGTTGGTTACCTAGCTAGTAACTCGCTTTATAAGTCCAATTATATTTTGATGATGGGGAAAAAAATAAATGGTTTAGATTAAAAGTGTTTACCTAATTCACATAGGGCATCCAGGGATACTTAACATGTTTGCCCTTAAATTTTGGCACTTCTAGAGGTTAGAGTATTAATTTTAATATTACAACCAAGAGTCCTTAATTTTAGACTATTTCATGTAAAAACAATATAAAATTCCAAGTCTAGTAATTATGTTACTGAATTGAGAATTCCATAAGAAGAAACATGTTTTGAAGGCACAATTGAGCTCAACCAGAGAACGCTAAACATGGTAATATAAGTTGTGGTGGCACTTGGCAGGCATCAGCTAGACACATTCATAGAACATTGAAGAACTCAAGCATGGCAATCTCAAATATGATGGGGCCGGTGGAACAAATGGCTTTGGCTGGTCATCCAATAAAAGGCTTGTACTTTGTGGTGGACGGTTCGCCTCAGGTACGGTATATTACCAGCTTTTCTCTTATACATTTTTTCTTTTCTTTTGTTCTTTTAATTAAGAATTTCCTATAAGCTTTGTGGGATTTGCCAATTGTTTTAGATTTTGGAATTGAGGGCAGTCATTGTCGATCACGTGCTTTTATTTTTAAAGATTTTGTAAAAAATATAAAAGTTTTTTAAGAATACTGGTCACATTATACATTAGAAAACATAATTTTGAACAAGCTAGCGGAAAAAAGTTTTCCCAAAACTTGTCGTTTAATTGGAATTTTTGGCCTTTCTTCTATGTTTAATAAAATAGTTCTCCTTCAAAAATTAAATAAGTAAATTCATGGAGAGCTGAATTAATTTGTGAGATGAGCATATATATTTTGATAAAAACTAAACTGAGTTTGATGGAGTTGCAGAGTCTTCTTGCCATAACAATGGTAAGTTATATGGGAAAGCTGAGGGTTGCAGTGGGGGCAGAGAAAGGCTTCATCGATTCCCAGAAGTTCAAGTCATGCGTAGAGAATGCCTTTGAGATAATATTCAAAGCCGCATGTGAAGCTTGATCCTTTACCTGCAAATGTCTAGGGTTTGTTACATTATTATTATTATTA
The DNA here is from genome assembly GCA_039720395.1 of Liquidambar formosana. Lineage (NCBI taxonomy): Eukaryota > Viridiplantae > Streptophyta > Magnoliopsida > Saxifragales > Altingiaceae > Liquidambar > Liquidambar formosana. Next base: position 11,594,287 of record CM077824.1, on the reverse strand, counting down.
TTATTGTTACTATTACTGTAACTTTATTGTTGGTGGAGTAGTCAAGTCTTATCTAAGTGTGCTTTCTAGAAGTCATCTTGTCAATTCTTTGTAGAGGATCATTACTGGTGTAAGTATATAGTTAGGCCTTAGTTAGGGGAATAGTTTGGCTGAAACCTCGACGGAAGTAAAACCTAAGATACCCCTAATTATTAATAAATAAATAAATAATAGTATAGTTGTTGTTGTTGTTGTTGTGTGGTTCTTGAAAATTGTTTTTTCTTTGAATTCTGTTGTAAGTTCTTAATTAAAATTGTCACCTTTTATTTAAGTGGTTGGGCTTGTAGTCTTGTACCTTGAATGTGATTGTAATGATAAAAGGTGTCATTTGAGCAAGCAATTTCATGTGTTTAAACTTCGAAGAGTACTTATTTAAGGGTCCTGGTGTTGGGGAAATTTGTGGATTTTGTAAATTAAATTCAACACAATATTTATTAAATTTGAACAAAAATAGAATTTACAACACATTAAAAATCACAATTACAATGAAACTTAACATTACCTCTTAAATACTACTGAATATCTTAATTTTCAATCCATACTATATACCTCTTAAATAATGGTTTTGAATTTAAGAACTCTTTTTGAATTAAATCCAATTACCTTGAAATGAAAAGAGAAATAAAAATTAATTAGAAAGAAATAAACAAAATAAACAAAAATAAGAAGTTCTTGAGATTAAACATGCGCAGTTAAAAATATTCAATTTCTTTCTAGTTTACCCTATATGAACAGAGATTAACGATGCAAAATCACCATCAAATGTGCAAACAACTTATACTAGAATTATGAATTATCATAGTTTCCATAACCTCGTGCTCCTAGGATCACTTGATCCATCTCTCAAGGTTGTAACCTCAATAGACTTATAAAAAGGGTTAGAAAGAAGGGTTACATCAATTAATAAAATTAGACTTATTAAGAGGGCTAGAATTAAAGAAGGGTGTACATCAATTAATTAAACTTTGGGGGTTGAAGACTATTACAAATTGGGGGGGGGGGGGGGGGGGGGGAGCCAACACAAATTATGCAAGATCGATCGAGGCGCATGTGGAAGACTAATGGAGCTTTACCAAGGTAGGTCAGACAGACACCTCACACCTCTCATCATCTTACACTCACTATTATTATTTAATTTGATATAGATATTTGAATACACACATACCATAGATTACCGATAAACAATGCTACATCCACCGGATTTATCCCTTGGGTGATGTGGTTTTATTCTTTTTTTTTCAAAACAACACGAATCTTCTTTTTTTATTATTTACCTTTTAACATGCATGCACGTCAATGTATTAGAGATGTACATGATAAACCTAACTAGTACATTAAATCGGTTTATTTAGCATTTTTCATTAGAGCAACTCCAATAGTGAGAGTTAATTTGAAAAAGACAAAATCAAACCATTTCTTAGCCCACTACAATGCCAAATGGTTAACATTTGCTTCAAACAACTCTAATGGTGCAAAAAATATTTTTTGATCGATCTGAGGGTGAGAGAGAGGGAGAGAGGTTCATTGGCAGAATATATGCCACAAAACCTCACCATTGGAGCACCTCATTTGTTGGGAGAAATTAAAATTTAACTTTGCCCTCTAAACTGCCACATCCTTGGTGTCGCCGTATAGATGCACTCTTAGAGAGGATTTTTTTCTTCTTCTTGATTAATTGATGAATTACTTCTTTTCCTTTTGTAGGTACTTGGCATTATTTTGGCCAGTAATGCAAAATTTCAAGTTGACAAATACCAAACAACCAACTATATATATATATATATATAATGATGATGATGATGACGACTACAGCAAAGTCTGGATAAAGGTTCTTAATAGTCAAAAGGTAATTCATGCATGTAGCCACCTCAATACACACGAAACGAAATTTCCACCATGGGCTACCACCAACTGGTGGTTACCCAAATTTGTGGTCTTGGACAAACACTAAAACCTCACTTCGTTTCGCTCACGTGCATCTCACGCCCAAATCACATGCAGCCCAGGGTAGCTGCTTACGTGGCATGCCTCTCTCTCTCCTCAGCTAGATGGCACCAAATTTTTCCATGCACTTTGATTTAAAAGCGCGTGAGATTGCATGGTTGTGATTGAACCCACGCTATATGTAAAAGAGAGATGGCACGTCATTGGGAATGAGACTATAAATACATGCACAAAGTCACAAGTCACTTGTAGGCTATATTGGTGAATTGAAGCTTAAGTACGTAGACACAAGTATAATGGAGTTCGGGCATGAAGAAGATGTAGTAGAGCCAGTGAGCCCTACTGGACAATACTTCAACAGCTCCGTGCTTTCGGTATCGATTCTCGGGGTTTTGGAGAGTGAGGTTCCGATCGATGACTCGAAGACCATATCGTTGCTTAAGGATGTCTTCCTTCCAATCAACCCTCGCTTCTCCTCCATCATGGTTCTCTCTCTCTCTCTCTCTCTCTCTGTTTGTGTGTTATAATTTTTTATTTTTTATTTTTGTTGGTATGGCAATAAGCTTCTCTTTTTTTCTTTTCTTTTTTCACCCTTAATTTGGGGGTCAAAACACAAAGGGAGAACATAAATTTTATCCTTTAAATACCTGTCCAAAAAAAAGTAGTTTTAGCTTATAAATTTAAGCTATATATAACATCTAAGGAAGTGTTTGGCCGGGTTGGGGGTGGTCTTTGATTCACATGTTACCATGCGAGGATGAGTCAGTTTATGCAATGATCAGTTTGGGCCTATTTGGTCGTCCGAATGATAAATAGACTATCATAATGTATTTTTACATAATATTGAAGGCATGAATTCATCCTCTTAAATGAGACTATTTAAAAAAAAAATTGGAATCACCGCCAGCTCATAACATCAACTAAGGTAACGATTCCATCCTTTTTAGTCGGTCTCATTCAAGATGAAAAATTTATATAGTTTTCAATATTGTATTTTTACACAGTATTGAAGGTAGGAATCCATAATCTTGAATGAGACTATTTAAAAAAAAATTGGAATCACCAGCTCATTACGTCAAGTAAGGTGATGCATGACTCCATCTTTTTAATAGTCTCATTTAAGATGACAAATTTATACTGCTTCAATACTCTATACAACATCCTGTAATTGTTTACTTCATGTGCTTAATTGCTTTTGGAAGTGAGGATTTGAAATGAGTTTTAGCTCTTTGATAAAAACAAGAAACTACTTTAAAAATCCCAACCAAACAATAATTTAGGATGTATTCCTTCAAGGAAGAACTTGAGATACTACTATTTTTATTAAGAACAACGTTTAACAACGCTGGTTGCCCACGATAAAGCTATTTCATTGAAGATAAGAACTTTAATGGGAACATATATGTTTTTCAAGATTGTGAAAGATCTCCATTTTCCAGCCAGCTTTGAACCACAAAGGACAAAGTGGGGAGATTAATTTTTGGCCACATATTAACAAGTTTTTGGCACCATACGTGTGCCATTTAAAGTCCACCAATTAATCAACACACCCCTTTCTGCTTTCAAAACAAGCTTTTCCATGCCGTCCAATTTGAAACCTAATATAGATATTTAGGTTAACAACGAACGTACGGTTGGTAAGAATTAATGTATCTTACAAGTTTCTTATAAGTAGATACCATCTAGGTCAATTCGTAAAGCATGTAGGTGTTAAACTGCACACAAGGATGGTTCAATATAGGTTAGCATTAATTGAGGCAGTCGTCTTAGGCGGCCACTCTAAGGCATCAACCCACTTATTAAAGAGTACTCATATTGTATAAAAAGCTTCATTTAAAATTTTAGCCTTGGACCACCTTTTAAAATTGTCTCATTTAAACTTTTAGCCTTGGGCACAATTTATATTGGGCCACTCCTGGCTCCACATATAGGATTTGAATCCCTATTTTTTATAACCTTCTAGGTCAATTAGTAAAACGTATGGGTGTCGCACTTCATGTATTGATTCCAATCCCCATTGAGGCGAGGTTTTCATCAAATCTATTAATCCACTATGTACCCATATAAAGTACTTGTACTTTGAGTTCTTTCTTGCCAGGTACCTTGAAAAGGGGGAAAAAATATCAAAACACGCAATCTAGCTATGATCAACATTCTATGACATGATAATTTTTATAAGTAATGGTACTAAGCATAAATATCACACCCCTGTGGGCTTTTTAAGCGAGGTTTTCATGCCATCCGACCAATTCAATCAAGTATTCTAGGGTAACTTTTGAATGCATGTATGGATGATATCTAGGCATTTTTTCTTTCTCTTAGCTAGAAATATATGAGACTAAATACTGAAACTTTGAATGTAGGTAAGTGATAAAGACGGAGTAAAACAGTGGAAGAAAGTTGAAATTAAGCTCCATGACCACGTAAACGTCCCCGTTTTCCCCTCCGGAATGTCACTGGAATCTTACGACGAGTACTTCAACAACTATTTATCAAAGATAGCCGTGGAACAACTTCCACAGAGCCGACCATTATGGGAAATTCATATCATCAAGTACCCAACAAGCAATGCGGCTGGGACTGTCATCTTCAAGCTTCATCACGCCCTTGGCGATGGCTTTTCTTTAATGGGTGCTCTTCTGTCTTGTCTACAAAGAGCTGACAATCCTTCCCTTCCCTTAACGTTTCCTTCAGTTCAATTGACTTCAAAATTGAGCAACGGCGCCGATAAAGGCTTTTTCAGGAGTACTGTGCCTCGAGTTCTCTCTTCCGTCGTCGACACTGCATTGGATTTTGGATGGAGCTTCTTGAAGAGCAGTTTGATTGAAGATGATAGGACACCGATACGATCTGGGGATATTGGAGTTGAGTTCCGTCCGGTCACCATAGCAACGATGACATTCTCTCTTGACCACATCAAACAAATAAAGAACAAGCTTGGAGTGGTAAGTTCAGCCATCCTTTGCGTGTAACATATACATATATATTTGATGAACTGCAAACATGCCTTGCTTACTTTTGGTTTTGGAAAAGTCTAGCTAGTGTTATTTTCATTTCTACCAACGGAATTAATAATTTGTTAATTTTAATCACAAAATAGAAGACATAATCTCCCTTAACTGGACTGTTCATATCGTTTGGGACTCATCAAAATATAGGAGCCCACATGATATGAACGGATCAAATTTCACTGAATCGTTCATTGCCATAAAGAAAATCTTCACCAATCTATAATACCATTCATTAATTCTAACTCCGGCCATATGCTTATGCACGCCAATATACACATGATTAAAAGCTCAATAATTATTGTTATGTAATTTACATCGAGGTGATGAAAATATTTCACTATTTGTAATAGAAGGGTTAAGGCCTAATTGATATCGATGAAAATCCAAACTATATAGAGTATTATCCAAGGTTTTGATTAGACTATATATACTCGTAATTAAAGAATATTTAATTCTATTGGATCAATTAAAATACCTTACTAGCTCTAGATACGAGTGCCCTTGAAATATCTTCTCTGCAATTAAAACGGTGTCCAATTAAGGTCACATTGAAGACAGGTATGGAGACTTGTTCAATAGTGCGAAATAGTCAGTAGCTAGGTTGGTTCATGTTGTTGTGTTCATGACCCCACAGTATAGCTAGACTTGACAGGAAAATGATTGATGGACATGGATCCCATCCCTTTGAGAGGTTGGAAGCTAAGGGCCGTGGGATGTTTGTTTGGCAATTATATGGTTAAGAGTACGTGTCAATATAAATTGCACTTCATCCCTTAATTGATGTACACCACATTTTTCCTATCCTACACGTCTGGCCAGGTGTGTGGTAATTAAACCTCTGCATCCTATGTTGAAAGCAAGACTCAACCCAAGTACACCTTAAATGTGGACCCCATTACAAACCTCTGCATCATTTTTGTTACCGTGTACTGAATAACATGGGATTTCCCTATGTACTATACTGTTACCATGTACAGCTGTACTAGCTGTACCGTGTACTGATGTACAGCTGTTTCTCTATTCTTTCATACTTATATATAGGTCCCTCATGTACATGTATGATTTATATTGAATACAAGGGTTTTCACCCACTTCTCTATTCTTCATTTCTGTGTTCGAATCTAATAATTTTTATTAATTGGCGGTGGTAATTAATTAGTTTTGATTGCATGGTTATCCATAAATAATTGTTTAATTTGTCTCTAAATTCTTTATTTTCTTTTTCTAATTAATTACCCAGACAATAAATGACGTGATTACCGGAATAATCTTTTTCGGAACCCGATTATACATGCAAGCAGCGAGCCATGGCTCAGGCAATTTGCAATCAACGGCATTGGTGTTGCTCAATACTAGGAGCCTGAGCGGCTACAAGTCAGTGAAGGACATGATAAAAAAAGATACCGACACGCAATGGGGAAACCAATTCGGGTTCTTGCATGTATCCATACCCGAATTGACCGATGATGCCGGGTCTTTGAACCCGCTCGACTTTGTATGGAAAGCACATCGAATAATCAAGAGGAAGAGAAACTCTTTGGCTGTTTATCTCACTGGGAGACTACTAGAGATTATGAGAAAATATAGAGGCCCTGAGGTATGCACATGATACTAACTATTTATTGAACGCTAACTACAAGGTCATTTAGGTTTTTGGAGTATAGTGCGTCTATCAAATTTATATATTATTTTATCACCTCTATATATATATATATTTTAAAATCGTTTTTGACAATCAATAGAATTGGAATTTACCCCTAACCCTTTACCCACCTTATAATACAAACAAATGAGTATCACTCACTTAACAAATGAAATAAATGTCATTAGACTACCATGCCTTCGGTATTTCATCACCTCTATTCAGTCCTGCTAATGTATAGTCTTATGACTTATTTTTCCTTATCTTAACTATAGCAAAAAAAAAAAAAAAAAAAAAAAAAAAAAAACTAACTACTATTGGGTGCTGCTTGGTATATTGGATAAAATATCTAGATTTCACAATTTCTATTCAAAGTTGGGAGAATGCTAAATATAGTCACAATGGTAGTGCAGGCAACATCTAGGCTCATTCTTAGCACGTTGAGGAACTCAAGTATGGCAATCTCAAATATGATTGGGCCGGTAGAACAAATGGCTTTGGAAAATCATCCAATTAGCGGCATTTACTTTATGCTTGTTGCCGCACCTCAGGTACATTACTGCTTTGTTTTGGGCAATTATTATGATTATTATTATTATTATTATTATGATTATGTTTTTTATTTTAATTTCTTTTCTCTCAAAAAATTACTATTAGTGAGTCATGAGCGGCGTCGTTTTGCCCATGTTGGTATGGACAAGTTAACGTTGGGATGGGAAAAGGCTCGGCCATAGTTTTTGCCAACTCAAACTTTGTGCTATGGGCTTTGTCTAAATAAAATTAACGTACTCCTTGATTTTCTCCTGGGATATGGGCTTGACTCGGCTCAGCTTCCGCTTAGTCCAAACAAGTTGAATTGTTGGGCGAAGTGAAGCCCAGGCCCAATAGCCACAAGTCATCTCCCCTTGGACAAAAATTAAAATTTCATCATCGCTCATATTTAAGTGAAACTTGGACTAACAAAATGAACCATATATACAGTTAAATAAATATCATTGGGAACCATATATTTTGGGAAGGGGATCAAATCTTCCCTCCCTTGCTATCTGATGCATGTGCTTTGATAGTTTATGCATTAGGTGGGACTATTTTGGATTCAAACCTTTACAAAGATCGAAACCTAAGATAACTAGGTTTGGCCACCAAAAAAAAAATAAATAAATAAATAAAAAAACTCATATGTGACTTGTAAGGCATTGGGGCCAAAACTGAGATCTCCATGACCGAGCTGAGTTCATGAGATGAGCACACGTATTAAGACCAAAGTTAGAAGTGAAAAAACTAAATTAATGTTATTTTTTTGGCCATTATTAACTGCGGCGGTTGACGGAGTTGCAGAGCCTCACCATAACAATGGTAAGTTATATGGGAAGGTTAAGAGTTGCAGTTGGAATGGAGAAAGGGTTCATTGATTCAGAGAATTTCAAGTCATGCATGGAGAAGGCCTTTGAGACTATATTCGAAGCCGCCTGCAAAGCTCCTTAATTGACATGCAGCCGCATATCCCATATAGATCTTCCTCTTACTGCTACTTTCACCACATGCAACCATCAAATACAATTCCAAACTACATCGTAATTTTTATATATCTATTGTTATTGCTTTGAATTTTGTTCTTTGACAAGTTGTAATAAGTTTTTTTTTTTTCCCTTTTGTTCCTTTTTTTTTCTTTTGGAGGGTGGTTATGGTTGTTTGTTTAGGAATCTTCAATATGGTTGGGGATTGTGAATAATAATGACAAAAAGGTGTCATTCGAGAAACAATTTGATTTCTTTGAACTTTGAATAATTAGTACTTATTTTCTAAGGGTTCTGTATGTTTTTTTTTTTTTTCCTTTGTAAGGAGCAAAATTAAACTTTGTTTTTATTAATTCTACGTGTAAAATATTATTCATAAAGAAAAAAAAAAAGCAATAAAGGCTAGTGTGTAGGACATGAATGGTTCATCGAGACGCCTTTAAGGGCGTTATATTTTGGTTGGCAAGCAAAGGATCCCAACAAACTAGCCTGTTCCACTGAAGGTGCATGGGACAAGAGATAATTAAAGACGATTGCATGATTTTTCGTTCATTTATTTTTCACTTTTTTGGTATAGATTGTGAAATGTCATTGTTGTTATTTATCATGTGAATTTATATATATATACAATCACCTAGAATAGAATCACCCCAGCCTATCCCAATGCTATGGGATAATGATAGGTCATGCACCGTCTTGATCAGTGTTATTATTACCACCAACTACTACCATTATATTATACTATCACCCGAGTTTTCTGAATCCAACGGCTCTTATTTGTTTGAGTATTTATATTGTAATCCAACGCCTATGCCAATACCTGTTTCTCTCCCCCTTAATTGGTTCTAATCCCTTCATATACTCTCTCCCTCCAAGCCCTAACCCCAATCTAATGTCTCTCACTCTCTCAGTTTTCAACAGTCATCATCGATCATCCAATCTCAGTACCCCCTATGATGTACAAATCAAAAGATCTTGTAATGAAGCCATGACGAGGAGATTTCTAACAATTAAGAAACACAATATTGTAGCACTAAATAAAGAAACAAAGATGTGCTTGTTCTGAGTATCCAAACAAGAAGTGAACCTTCAATCTCTTTTTCTCTAGTCATGAATAAGTTCTCACCTCTCTCTTGAGAGTGTCTAATCTCCATGGGTAAATTGTAACTTATTGAGTAAAACTGTAAAAGTAAGGAGCAAGGACCAACCCTATACATTTATAGAAGACAATGGGCAATTGTTAACCCATCAATGACATACTATATATTAATTACAGGTCCACACAAAATAGGCGATTACATGCAATAAGGTGCACTAAAACTCAATGGACCATTCCAATAAGGTCTCTCTCCACTAAATCAAGCATTTTTTACTAGTGTGGTTCGTCGCAAACCATGATAAATGAACTATGTTTGTCAATTCAAAAAGAAAAATTTTATCTAATATCTTCAATATTTACTTTATCTACGTAATTAATTCTTACTTCTTATTCCATTGTCCTGATGTGTTTTCAAAAAACAAAGATTTTTAACAGCTAAGACTGTGACACAAAATACTGGCTTAATAAGAGGCTTAATTGTTGGTAAATAAATAAATCAGTACGTCAAAATCCCATCTTATTTTTGGGAGCTATCCACGAATTCAAACGTACCCTAATAGAAATTTTCTTTAAGTTCATTGGAGCTCATGACGAGAATGCTAAATATGGTCACCTTTAGGGGTGCCAGCTAGGCACATTGTTGGCACATTGAGGAGCTCAAGCATGGCACTCTCAAATTTGATTGGGCAAATGGAACAGATGGCTATAGCTAATCATCCAATTAACAGCATGTATTTTATGATTGTCCCTGCACCTCAGGTATAATATTACAGCTTCGTTTTCTTGTTCGTTAGAAGTAAATAAGTAATTACTTAAACAATATGGATCTTGTTTTGAAAATGTTGACGAATAAATTCTAAAAATATAAATTTTTTGGAAATCCGATATGTAAATTGCAAGTTATAAGTTTTTAAAAATTGGAACATTAAAAAACCAAGTTAGTTACATAAGGTATCCTTAATAACAACAACAACAACAACAACAACAACAACAAAAAAAAAAAAAAAAAAAAAGAGTGCCCTTAGTAATAATAAGGGTAAATTAAAGATTTTATTTTAAAATGTAATTAATTGTTAAATAAATTTTAATTTCATTGACTAATTAAGTGAGAAAAAATTTTGCTTAACTAATTGCCAATATTTTACCTAAGTATGAACTAATCGAGAATTCTCCCTATTTTTTTCTTAATTAGCTGCTAATAGTTTTTTCCCTTGATTTTTTTTCCCTTGTATCGGCGGTCATGCCAATAAATAGATGACGTAGTACTGACATCAGATGACCTAAAGCCATTCAGAGGATATCACTACCAAACCGTAGCCGAATAACCAAATCAGAAAAAAATGGCCTTACTATCTCAATCTAGATTCGTCGCCATCTCCGACCGACTTGCAAAGCCGTCCATCTGCATGAACGACCGACGTGCAAACCCTATTCAACCAAAATTTATCTCCGTTGCATATCCGGTGAAAGTGTCTGCAGTATTTCCATCTACTTCTAGACTTATCTCCAAGAATTACCGACTTGCAAACCCCATTAAAAATTTTGTCATCTTCTCTGCATCTTCGTTCGACGGCCAGCCTCCTCGTTTGCCACATTATTCTGTTGCCAGTTACGCCTCTAATTTCATTTCTTCCTTTCTTTGATATTTATTTATTGTCCTTTTGTTTTCCTCATAATGCAAGACAAGAATTACAAATAGAACAGTTTAGAGCTATCTAGAGCACCAAATGGCTAGGTGGAGTGGCTATTACAAAAATAATAGATGCTATATTTGAATTGAATTGTCATATAAAACACTAGAGTGTTATTTTATTTTATTTATTTATAAAAAGAGGGGTGCAACTTGAGGACTTTTAAGATGGAATGTTTCATATACAAGAGTCTTTCTTTATATAGGGTTTGGGTTGTCCACTGAGCCTAGCTTGTAATTAATCGGCCAAGGTTTTTATGGGGTCCACTTAACGACTTGTTATATAAGTTTGTAGCCTTAATAAACCTTTTTATTTTTTTATTTCAGAAGGTTCCAGATGTTTTGCACCCGATTAATCCCCTGAACACATACGGTTCCTTGTCTCATATGCACGGGGTAATTATTGGACAAATCTCATGAGGGTGACCTTAAAGGGGAGTAATCGATGAGAGTTGACCCTAGGACCACTCAATCCACCCTAAGATCACTTGATCCATCTCTCAAGGTTGTAACCTCAATAGACTTATAAAGAGGGTTAGAAAGAAGGGTTACATCAATTAATTAAAATTAGACTTATTAAGAGGGGTAGAATTAAAGAAGGGTTACATCAATTAATTAAACTTTAGGGGTTGAAGACTATTATGCAAGATCGATCGAGGCAGCATGTGGAAGACTAATGGAGCTTTACCAAAGTAGGTCAGACAGACACCTCACACCTCTCATTATCTTACACTCACCATTATTATTTAATTTGATATAGATATTTGAACACACGTACACATGCATACCATAGATTACCGATAAACAATGCTACATCCACCGGATTTATCCCTTGGCTGATGTGGTTTTATCCCTTTTTTTTCAAAACAACATGAATCTTTTATTTATTTATTTATTAATTACCTTTTAACATGCATGTATGTCAATGTATTAGAGATGTACGTGATAAACCTAACTAGTACATTAAATTGGTCTATTTAGCATTTTTCATTAGAGCAACTCCAAGAGTGAGAGTTATTTTGAAAAAGACAAAATCAAACCATTTCTTAGCTCACTACAATGCCAAATAGTTAAAATTTGCTTCAAACAACTCTAATGGTGCAAAAAATATTTTTTGATCGATCTGAGGGTGAGAGAGAGGGAGAGAGGTTCATTCTCAATCATTCAAATGGATTCATCTTCGATCATCATTGGCAGAATATATGCCACAAAACCTCACTATTGGAGCACCTCATTTGTTAGAATAAGTTAAAATTTAACTTGCCCTCTAAACTGCCACATCGTTGGAGTCCGCCATATAGATGCACTCTTAGAGAGGATTTTTTCTTTAAAAATTTTTTCTTCTTCTTCTTCTTCTTGATTAATTGATGAATTACTTCTTTTCCTTTTTTAGGTACTTGGCATTATTTTGGCCAGTAATGCAAAATTTCAAGTTGATAAATACCAAACAACCTACTATATATATATATATTATATAATGATGATGACGACGACGACTCCAACAAAGTCTGGATAAAGGTTCTTAATAGTCAAAAGGAAATTCATGCATGTAGCCACCTCAATACACATGAAACGAAATTTCCACCATGGGCTACCAACAACTGGTGGTTACGCAAATTTATGGTCTTGGACAAACCCTAACACCTCACTTCGTTTCGCTCGCGTGCATCTCACTCCCAAATCACATGCAGCCCAGGGTAGCTGCTTACGTGGATTGCCCCTCTCTCTCCTCAGCTAGATGACACCAAATTTTTCCATGCACTTTGATTTAAAAGCGCGTGAGATTGCGTGGCTGTGACTGAACCCACGCTATATGTAAAAGAGAGATGGCACGTCATTGGGAATGAGACTATAAATACATGCGCAAAGTCACGTACAAGTCACTCGTAGGCTATATTGGTGAATTGAAGCTTAAGTACGTAGACACAAGTATAATGGAGTTCGGGCATGAAGAAGATGTAGCAGAGCCAGTGAGCCCTACTGGACAATACTTTAACAGCTCTGTGCTATCGGTATCGATTCTCGGGGTTTTGGAGATTGAGGTTCCGATCGATGACTCGAAGACCATGTCGTTGCTTAAGGATGTCTTCCTTCCAATCAACCCTCGCTTCTCCTCCATCATGGTTCTCTCTCTCTCTCTCTCTCTCTCTCTCTCTCTCTCTCTGCTTGTGTGTCATAATTTTTTAATTTTTATTTTTTATTTTTGTTGGTATGGCAATAAGCTTCTCTTTTGTTCTTTTCTTTTTTCACCCTTAATTTGGGGGTCAAAACACAAAGGGCGATCATAAATTTTATCCTTTAAATACCTGTCCAAAAAAACAGTAGTTTTAGCTTATAAATTTAAGCTATATATAACATCGATCCAAGGAAGTGTCTGGCCGGGTTGGGGGTGGTCTTTGATTCACATGTTACCATGAGAGGATGAGTCAGTTTATGCAATGATCAGTTAGGGCCTATTTGGTCGTTCAAATGACAAAATAGACTATCATAATGTATTTTTACATAATATTGAAGGCATGAATTCGTCATCTTGAATAAGACTATTTTAAAAAAAAAATTTGGAATCACCGCCAACTCATAAAGTCAACTAAGGTGACGATTCCATTTTTTTTAATCGGGCTCATTCAAGATGAAAAATTTATACTGTCTTCAATACTATATTTTTAAATATAGATATATATATATATTGGAATCACCAGCTCATTACATCAAGTAAGGTGATGCATGACTCCATCTTTTTTAATAGTCTCAGTTCAAGATGACAAATTTATAATGCCTTCTATACTCTATACAACATCCTGTAATTGTTTACTTCATGTGCTTAATTGCTTTTGGAAGTGAGGATTTGAAATGAGTTTTAGCTCTTTAATGAAAACAAGAAACTTCTTTTAAAATCTCAACCAAGCAATAATTTAGGATGTATTCCTTCAAGGAAGAACTTGAGATACTACTATTTTTATTGAGAACAACGTTTAACGTACAACGTTGGTTGCCCACGATAAAGCTATTTCATTGAAGATAAGAACTTTAAAGGGAACATATATGTTTTTCAAGATTGTGAAAGATCTCCATTTCCAGCCAGCTTTGAACCACAAAGAACAAAGTGGAGAGATTAATTTTTGGCTACATATTAACAAGTTTTTGGCACCATACATGTGCCATTTAAAGTCCACCAATCAACATGATCAACACACGTACCCATTTCCGCTTTCAAAACTAGCTTTTCCATGCCGTCTAATTTAAACCCTGACACAGATATTTAGGTTAACATTGAACGGTTGGTAATAATTAATGTATCTTACAAGTTTGTGATTAGTAGATACCATCCAGGTCAATTCGTAAAGCATGTAGGTGTTAAACTGCACACAGAGATCGATGGTTCAATAGTTTAGTAATTGAGGCATTCGTCTTAGGCGGCCACTCTAAGGCATCAACCCACTTATTAAAAAGTACTCATATTGTACGAAGGGCTTCATTTAAAATTCTAACCTTGGAACCCATTGAAAATTGTCTCATTTAAACTTTTAGCCTTAGGCACAATTTATATTGGGCCACTCCCGACTCCACATATGGATTTGAATCCCTATATTTTCTATAACCTTTCTGGTCAATTAGTAAAGCATATGGGTGTCGCACTTCATGTATTGATTCCAATCCCCATTAAGGTGAGGTTTTCATCAAATCTACTAACCCACTACATACCCATATAAAGTACTTGTGTTCTTTCTTGTCAGGTACCTTAAAAAGAGAGAAAAAGGGGGGGGGGGGGTGGCGGGGGAAAACACGCAATTCTAGCTATGATCAACATTCTATGACATGATAATTTTTATAAGTAATGGTACTAAGCATAAATATCACACCCCTGTGGGCTTTTTAAACGAGTATTTCATGCCATCCGACCAATTCAATCAAGTATTCTAGGGTAACTTTTGAATGCATGTATCGATGATATCTAGGCACTTTTTCTTTCTCTTAGCTAGAAATATATGAGACTAAGTACTGAAACTTTGAATGTAGGTAAGTGATAAAGACGGAGTAAAACAATGGAAGAAAGTTGAAATTAAGCTCCATGACCATGTAAACGTCCCCGTTTTCCCCTCCGGAATGTCACTGGAATCTTACGACGAGTACTTCAACACCTATTTATCAAAGATAGCCGTGGAACAACTTCCACAGAGCCGACCATTATGGGAAATTCATATCATCAAGTACCCAACAAGCAATGCGGCTGGGACTGTCATCTTCAAGCTTCATCACGCCCTTGGCGATGGCTTTTCTTTAATGGGTGCTCTTCTATCTTGTCTACAAAGAGCTGACAATCCTTCCCTTCCCTTAACGTTTCCTTCAGTTCAATTGACTTCAAAATTGAGCAACGGCGCCGATAAAAGCTTTTTCAGGAGTACTGTGCCTCGAGTTCTCTCCTCCGTCGTCAACACTGCATTGGATTTTGGATGGAGCTTCTTGAAGAGCAGCTTGATTGAAGATGATAGGACACCGATACGATCTGGGGATTTTGGAGTTGAGTTCCGTCCGGTCACCATAGCAACGATGACATTCTCTCTTGACCACATCAAACAAATAAAGGACAAGCTTGGAGTGGTAAGTTTAGCCATCCCTTGCTTGTAACATATATATATATTTGGTGAACTACTAACATCCCTTGCTTACTTTTGGTTTTGGTTAAGTCAGTGTTATTTTCATTTCTACTGACCGAATTAATAATTTGTTAATTTTAATCACAAAATAGATGAGATCATCTCCCTTAACTGACCATTCATACTGTTTGCGACTCATCAAAATATGAGAGCCCACATGATATGAATAGATCAAATTTCACTAAATCGTTCATTGCAATAAAGAAAATCCTCACTCGTCTATAATACCATTCATTAATTATAACTCCGGCCATATGTTTATGCAAGCCAGTATGCACATGATCAATTAAAAGCTCGATAATTACTGTCCTGTAATTTACATCGAGGTAATGAAAACATTTCACTATTTGTATAGAGTATTATCCAGGTTTTGATTAGACTGTATATACTCGTAATTAAAGAATATTTAATTCTATTGGATCAATTAAAATACCTTACTAGCTCTAGATATGAGTGCCCTTGAAATATCTTCTCTCCAATTAAAACGGTGTCCAATTAAGGTCACATTTAAGACAGGTATGGAGACTTGTTCAATAGTGCGAAATAGTCAATAGCTAGGTTGGTTCATGTTGTTGTGATCATGACCCCACAGTATAGCTAGACTTGACAGGAAAATGATTGATGGACATGGATCCCATCCCTTTGAGAGGTTGGAAGCTAAGGGCCGTGGGATGTTTGTTTGGCAATTATATGGTTAAGAGTACATGTCAATATAAATTGCACTTCATCCCTTAATTGATGTACACTACATTTTTCCTATCCTACACGTCTGGCCAGGTGTGTGGTAATTAAACCTCTGCATCCTTTGTTGAAAGCAAGACTCAACCCAAGTACACCTTAAATGTGGACCCCATCACAAACCTCTGCATCATTTTTATTAATTGGCGGTGGTAATTAATTAGTTTTGATTGCGTGGTTATCCATAAATAATTGTTTAATTTGTCTCTAAATTCTTTATTTTCTTTTTCTAATTAATTACCCAGACAATAAATGACGTGATTACCGGAATAATCTTTTTTGGAACCCGATTATACATGCAAGCAGCGAGCCATGGCTCAGGCAATTTGCAATCAACGGCATTGGTGTTGCTCAATACTAGGAACCTGAGCGGTTACAAGTCAGTGAAGGACATGATCAAAAAAGATACCGACACGCCATGGGGAAACCAGTTCGGGTTCTTGCATGTATCCATACCTGAATTGACCGATGATGCCGGGTCTTTGAACCCGCTCGACTTTGTATGGAAAGCACATCAAACAATCAAGAGGAAGAGAAACTCTTTGGCTGTTTATCTTACTGGGAGACTACTAGAGATTATGAGAAAATATAGAGGCCCTGAGGTACGCACATGATACTAGCTATTTATTGAATGCTAAATACCAGGCTATCTAGGTTTTTAGAATGTCGCGTGTCATATTTATATATTATTTTATCACCTCTATTTATTTTTATTTTTTTTAAGATTGTTTTTGACAATCAATAAAATTAGAATTTACCCCCTACCCCTTAACCCACCTTATAAATACAAACAAATAAGTATTACTCATTTAACAAATGAGATAAATGCCATCAGACTACCATGTCATCGGTAATTCATCACCTTTATTCAGTCTTGCTAATGTATAGTTTTTTTCAAAGTGGGGAGAATGCTAAATAGAGTCACAATGGTGGTGCAGGCGACAGCTAGGCTCATTCTTAGCACATTGAGGAACTCAAGTATGGCAATCTCAAATATGATCGGACCGGTAGAACAAATGGCTTTGGAAAATCATCCAATTAGTGGCATTTACTTTATGCTTGTTGCCGCACCTCAGGTACATTACTGCTTTGTTTTGGGTTATTATTTTTTTATTTATTTTTAATTTCTTTCCTTTGAAAAAATTGGTATCAGTGAGTCATGAGCGGCGTCGTTTTGCCCATCTTGGTATAGACAAGTTAAACGTTGGGATGGGAAAAGGCTCAGCCATAGTTTTTGCCAACTCAAACTTTGTGCAATGGGCTTTGTCCAGTTAAAATTAACGTAGGGGAACAGCTATTGCAACCCCTCAAAGGGTTAAGTTGCCCCCAGCTGAAATCCCCACCCCCCAAATATATATACCCACCCTTTCAAAAGACTAAAACACCCCTCTGTTTGCAAACCCTCACCCACCCCTTCACCCACCCTACTCCCCCCCCGACGGGAGAACGGCGACGGAAAAACGGCGACGGCGACGGTACCTCCGTCCCCTTCTCTCTCCTTCTCCTCTTCTTTCTTCTTCTTCTTCTTCTTTTTTTTTCTTTCCTTCCTCTGCTAGTCAGATCTGTGGGGGGAGGTTTTTTTTTCAAAACCTCCATTTTTTCCGGTGGGGTGGGGTGCCGGCGACGGGAGTTCTTCCTCTTCCCTCTTCTTCTCTTTTTTTTTTTTTTTTTTTCCCTCTGTGGTCAAATCTGTGTATTCCTCCATTTTTTCCGGTGACGGGGAGGGAGGGCTGCCAACGAGGGGCGGTGCGGGAGAGGGGTTCTGGGAGGGAAAAGAAAAAAAAAAAAAAAAGAAGAGAAGAAGAGAAGAAGAAGGAAAAGGAGGAAGGTATGGCAGAGGGGTGGGCTACCGACGAGGGGGGTGCGGGAGAGGGGTGGGTTACCGACGAGGGGGGTGGGGTGCGGGAGAGGGGTTCTGGGAAGGAAAAGAAAAAAAAAAGAAGAAGAGAAGAAGAGAATGAGAGGGAAGAGGAGGAAGGTGCTCGCCGAAAAATATTGCCGGTGGGTAGGCGCCAGAGAAGGTGCTGGAGAGTAGAATGGGGAGGGGTGGGTTGCATAAAGCCCTTTTTGGTCATTTTGCAACATCATTTTTCTCCTTAAAAAATTCGGGGGGGGGGGGGCAACTTAACCCTTTGGGGGGTTGCAATAGCCGTTCCCTTAACGTAGTCCTTGATTTTCTCCTGGGATATGGGCTTGAGCTCGACTCAGCTTCAGCTTAGTCCAAACAAATTGAATTTTTAAGCCAAGTGAAGCCCAGGCCCAATAGCTACAAGTCATCTCCCCTTGGACAAAAATTAAAATTTCATCATCGCTCATATTTAAGTGAAACTTGGACAAACAAAATAAACCATATATATAGTTAAATGAATATCATTGGAAACCATATATTTTGGGAAGGAGATCAAATCTTCCCTTCCTCGACGCATGTGCTTTGACGGTTTATGCATCAGATGAGACTATTTTGGATTCAAACCTTTACAAAGATCAAATACCTAAGAGACCTAGGTTTGGCCCCCCCAAAAAAAAAAAAAAAAAAAACTCATATGTGATTTGTAAAGCATTGGGGCCAAAACTCAGATCTCCATGACCAAGCTGAGTTCATGAGATGAACACATGTATCAAGACCAAAGTTAGAAGTGCAAAAAACTAAATTAATGTTATTTTTTGGCCATTATTAACTGCGGGGGTTGATGGAGTTGCAGAGCCTTACCATAACAATGGTAAGTTATATGGGAAAGCTAAGAGTAGCAGTTGGAATGGAGAAAGGCTTCATTGATTCAGAGAATTTCAAGTCATGCATGGAGAAGGCCTTTGAGACTATATTTGAAGCCGCCTGCAAAGCTCCTTAATTGACATGCAACCGCATATCTCATATAGATCTTCCTCGTACTACTACTTTCACCACATGCAACCATCAAATATGATTCCAAACTACAGCGCAATTTATATAAATATTGTTTTTGCTTTGAGTTTTGTTCTTTGACAAGTTGTAATAAGGTTTTACTTTTTTATTTTTTTATTTTTTTTGGAGGGTGGTTATGGTTGTTTGTTTGGGAATCTTTAATATGGTTGGGGCTTGTAATTCTACGCCGAGTGTGAATAATAATGACAAAAAGGTGTCATTTGACAAACAATTTGATTTCTTTGAACTTCGAATAATTAATACTTATTTTCTAAGGGTGAGAAGCTAGAGGGTTCTTGTGAGCGCCGTGTCCTGAACCACGCTCGGGCTCGAGAATACTATGCCACTAACCACGGATGATTAGGGCGAAAAAGGAGTCGCCACCCGATTTGGCTTCGGGAACCAATTGACCCTTTAGAAGGGTCCAACTTACCATAACCAGAGATCGTTCGGGTTCGGAGCTAGGGTACGCGGATGGGAAGGTGTTAGGCACCCATCTACGCCCGGCCGAGGCCGGCCCCCACATGTACTTATTGGCTTTAATTAAAAAGGACTTGATTAGGCTTAACCATATTCAATTAATTCAATGATTTAATTCAATCGATGGCACACAATGGCAAATAGGTATGAAATCAAGGTAAAACGAGAGAAATAAATATATACACAGGAAACAAAAGCATTTAACAGAGTCGAATCATACTTACACAGCCTGTAAAACAAGGATTAGTCTGCAAAATGTGGGTCATGCACGTACGTGCATATGAGATGCACGTACGTGCATCTCATACGTACGTACGTACGTGCCTACAAAAATCTCATCCTGCACTTACCATGTTGTGCTCGAACGGATCTATAACTCGAATATATGCAATGAAATGGCTACAATGCGATTTAGGGATAATAGGATGGCCTAAACCTAGATGATGGAATGATAGTGAATGCTAGTGAAGATGCAATAAACAATATTCATACATGTAGTCCTAAATCATGTGAATCGAATACCAAGAATTAATGAAGAGATATGATTGCGGAATTCTACCTATCCTATATACCCGAACAATATATAGAATATGGAATATCATATGTAAGGGATGAATAGATGCTAAAACGAATCTGAATGCTAACCATTAAATGAAAGGGATGTGGAAGATGTTATGCACATTTCATACATTTAATAATCACGTTAAATCACAAGGAAATGGAATAAAGGATTGAAAATCGTTACCCTCAGGTTCGGGCAACAGCAATTTCTCCACGAGCTTGCCTTCCGGACCTCTCGTAGTCACAACTATGAGTTTTCAGATCTTTCAGGTTGGAGGCTAGGTGCAAAAGTTGGGATCTTTCAGGGGTGGAGGCTGGGAAAAAGGGGTTGAATGGAGGCTAGGTCAAAAAGTCTCCGCTGAACAGAAAAATCCGATCTTTTTAGGGGGTGGGGGCTTAAGAAAAATCCGTCCCTTCTCTTGAATGAAAGCAGGGTATTTATAGATGGTGATTAGGGTTTATTTCGGAGTCCATTAGGGTTTCCCAGCCGCCATCAAGCAGCTATAAGCACAGGGGCTTCATAAGGTAAGAAACGATTTGGGGGGAAATGCTAAAAATTTGAAATTCGAAGGGCATGATCGTACGTGCATGGAAGATGCACGTACGTGCATGAACCATGCTCGTACGATCATGGGTATCAGAAAGCTGTGTTGGAAATAAAGGGCATGATCATACGTGCATGGAAGATGCACGTACGTGCATGAACCATGCTCATACGATCATGGGGTATCAAAAGGTATCAAAAAGTTGTGTTGTGCCTGCACGGGTCCTTCGGGCTAGCTTGTGGTAGTTTATCTGCTGTTGCCCTTCATCATTGGGCTTAAAGGTGGTCCAAAATGTCAGGCGGTACAAAATTGGGTGTCAACAGTTGCCCCTTCTTTCGGTTTCATTCACAAAGTGATTAGAATCGGAAGACCAGAAGACAAACCATTTTGAACCGACTGACTTTCCTGAACCAAAAGTGCACATGTAATAAATGCAAATGCATGCATGAGGGTCGGATTAGGCTTCGCCTAACTTCCTACGTACTCTATGGAGATCAGACCTATCGTAGTTCATGCAAGACAATGGGGCACTCAGTAAGTAATTTCTCGAAACTACTAACTGCGAAGAGTAACATAGCAATGAAGATGCCAAAGATATCTTTATTCCTTTCCCGGGGAATAAAAGCATGATCCCTTTCCCTGTGAATCATAAACAAACATAGAAATTTTATCCCTGTCCCTGTGGATAAAAGCACGATCTCTTTCCCTGTCGATCATAAACAAGCATAGAAATTTTATCCATGTCCCTGTGGATAAAAGCACGATCCCTTTCCCTGTAGATCATAAACAAACATATAAATTTTATCCCTGTCCTTGTGGATAAAAGCACGATCCCTTTCCCTGTGGATCATAAATAAACATAGAAATTTTATCCCTGTCCCTGTGGATAAAAGCACGATCCCTGTCCCTGTGGATCATAAACAAGCATAGAAATTTTATCCATGTCCCTGTGGATAAAAGCACGATCCCTTTCCCTGTGGATCATAAACAAGCATAGAAATTTTATCCCTGTCCCTGTGGATAAAAGCACGATCCCTTTCCCTGTGGATCATAAACAAGCATAGAAATTTTATCCATATCCCTGTGGATAAAAGCACGATCCCTTTCCCTGTGGATCATAAACAAATATAGAAATTTTATCGCTGTCCCTATGGATAAAAGCACGATCCCTTTCCCTGTGGATCATAAACAAACATAGAAATTTTATCCCTGTCCCTGTGGATAAAAGCACGATCCCTGTCCCTGTGGATCATAAACAAGCATAGAAATTTTATCCCTATCCCTGTGGATAAAAAAGAAATGCAATTCCTTTCCCTGGGAATGCACAAGCAAACAAACCTCATCCCTTCCTCGGGGGATGCACAAAGATATGAAGTTACATGAATGCAGAACCTATTTCAAGGAATAACGACAAAAACAGACCCTAGTCTAAGGGATGGATAACAGAAGAATGACTTATAAAATAAAGGCCTTAGATGAGAAGACTCCCAAGACACACTAAGGAGGAAATTGATTCATGAGACCAACATGGATAATCTTTGAAATATTCTTTTATTTTGGGACACATCCCTCGCAAGGTTCACCTTGCCCCTTGCTTGAAATCCTTCCTTCATCATTTTCTTCATTTTATTATTTCCTTCTTATATATATTTTTTCCTTTTTCATCTTTTCATTTTCCTCATGCCCTAACTTTTGCCTAGGTCGCCCTTTCGGGTTTTCAACCTAGCGGGCCTTCTTCTCCTTATTCTTCCCATAATCAACCCATCAGCACCTTCAAAGAATTATTCTCACCATCACATTGAACTGCTTGAGACCTTCTTCCATGGCATGGAAAACATTAATAAAATCCCAATCTTCCTTTTGAATTATCAATGGTTCAATCTTCCAACACATGAGTCTTTTGGCACATGACCCTTGCATGAATAATAATGTGGCTGCACCTCTAAAGGTTGCCTACGTACCCAAGAAGGGATCAAGCCTTACGTAGTTCACTTGAACAACTTCAATCAATCAGAGAGGACTTTATCTGGACTGTAATGTAGGCTCAGGGTTCTAGGCTCAAGAAAGAAAAGATAATAAAGGCTCAAAATTTATTTCCATGGGTTCCTATCTATCAAGGATTACCTCAACGATGTTTCTTCACTTCATTTCCCAGCTTGGTAATCAATTCGCTATTTTATTCCAGCACCATTTCTTTCTTTTTTCCTTTCTTTCTTTCTCTTTTTTTTTTTCTTTTCCTTTTCTTTTTCCTTTCTTTCTTTCTCTTTTTCTCAATTTTCTTCAATCAATTTTTTTTTTTTTTTTTTTCCTTTCAATATATATACTACCCCTTCTTTCAGACAAACACCTCGTTAAAATTTCTTACTAGTGTAAGGGGTAATCCTTGACAAGGGTATCAGAAAATAAATTATTCAGGCTCAAAAGGGTTAGCAAGGGATTTTTCTTTTCTTTTGAAGGATAGCAGAAATGATGGCCTCTCTTCATTTTGATTTCCATTGTTCGCAATTCAAGCATTAGGGCAAGCATATTAACTCATGTGCTAAAAAGACAGACCACATCAAATTTAAAGAAAGCAAGTAATAAATTAATGCAAACCATTCACTGATAAGCAAAAGAAATAATCATACCAAAATAATTATCCCAAATAGTTGTTCCAAACTATAAAAATCCAACCAAAATGACCAATTATTCAAATAATATCTTAGAACTGTAGAAACTAAGCAACCATTTTCTTTCAAATCCACGACGCCCCATCCCCATTTGGAGGTGGCATGGCATGATAGTTTGGAAGTGGATTCGTCGATATATTAGGCAATCCTGGTTTAGGAAGCTTCCCCGAATCAATCATGTCCTGAATGGTATGGCGGAGACGACCGCATTTATCAGTGTGATGGCCGTGACTCTGGTGAAAATCACAGTATTCATTCTCATTGTAGTTAGGTGCTGATTTGTTGATAGGAGTAGGATCTAGTGGCTTCAACTTTCCTCTTTTCACCAAATTTCGAAGGGCTGTAGATAAGGACACACCAAGTGGAAAGAATTCTCTAGGTCCATTACGCGAATTAACAGCATTCACTTCATTCGGCTTACTACCATTACTTGCACTCGAGCTACCAAATCCATATGCACGCTTCTTCCCATCATTTTTGTCAATCAACCCACTATCTATGCCATCTTCAACTTGTATACCAGCATCATACAAATCCTCAAAAGTCTTCAATGGTATCGGCATCAATGGTTTTCCAAAAATCGGCAGAAGATTCTTCACAATCATGCGCACCTGATCCTTCTCAGTTGGACGATTGGGCATTTTAACAGCTTTAGCCCTCCATCTTGTCAAGAACTCAGAGAATGTCTCATTACTCTTCTGCTTAGTGGTCTCTAAATCTCGTAAAGTGACATCAAGTTGGACATTGTAGTTATAATGGTGCACAAACTCCATAGCTAGCTCCTTCCAGTCTCGGGTCTTTGCATTGTTCAAGGAAAGGTACCAGTTCATAGCATTGCCATTAAGAGTTCTAGGGAAACAATGCACAATTTGCTCTTCAGAAAGTCCCATAGGTTTCATTGCTAGAATGTACTGTTTCAAGTGATTGCGAGGATTACCAGTCCCATCAAACACATCCATCTTTGGCATTTTGAATTTTGGGGGTAATTGGACGTTCGGGAATGGGCATAACTCATCCATGTCTAGCATGTACTCTTCAACACCTTGGGATTTCCTCAAAATAGTTTTCATTTTTTCTACCTCATCAGAAATGTCTTGCACCTTTCTCCTTTTAGCTTTCTTCTCGGCTTCAGATTCCTTCTTAGCTTTAGCTTCCTTCTTCTTAGCCTCAGTTTCCTTCTTCTTAAGGTAGTCCTCATGGTCTTTTTCATCAAAAATAAAATCTTCATCCTCTTCCCCAGTTTCAACTGTCTGTTTGCCCTGGTTAACTTCAATCTTCTGGAGTCTTTTCAAGATAGGAGCCATTGATCTTTCCATCATCTTTGCCATCATTTCTTCCAGCTTCTTCACCAAATCTTGTTCAGCATCCATTTCAGTGGTTTGTGATGTTTCTGCTCTTTCTAACCTTCCAAATGAATTACGAACCCAAGCAATGGTTGGTTACCCCTGCAAGGAATGTGTTTGTCCTTATAAAAGCCATTTACTTTGATTATTCATAATGATTCCATATCAATTTCCATCCAAACATGCCCTTGGAATAAGATGAAGACAAACAAAGACTAAAGAGGTTGAACCACAGGAAGAAATTAGACACACTTAGAACAAATGACAATGACCTAATATGGAGGATGCAAATGGACCTAGACTCCTAAAATGACAACTAAAGACCTAGACAAGAGATATGATAACAACATACAAAACCAAAAAGGAAAAGATGTAAACTTAAAATGAATGGGCCTAATGCCCCTAAAATGGACCAACTAAAAGACCACACATCAAAGGAGATACAAAGAACCTAAGACCCCTAATGAATAAGATGACTCCAATCAATGGGATGCCCCTAGGAAGATGAGATGATAATGGATCTACAACCTCATAGAATCACATTAAGGACACATGAAGTTAAAGTATCACATTGGGTTTAACCAACCAAAGTCCATCCTTTTTTGCACCTAGGCCCATTACAATATTCACGCAATCTTTCACTCTCATTTGGATCCAAGCCCATATATATATTTTTTTTTGAATTTTTTTTTTTTTTTTTTTTTGAGCTTGGGTCTAATTACATGATCACACCTCACCTCTCAATTGGGCCTAGACTTGAAAAGATAATAGACAATGATGGGCTTTGCCCCCTAACCTAAACATCATAAGCCTAAGTGCAAATGCAACATGACATGCATAATGACACACATTCAATTAAGGCTATGCAATGGTATGTGGGGGACATTAGTGTGGTCGGTCAATTAGGGTACTTCTCCTTCAAGGGTCACCCAGGCTAGGGTGCTTAAAGAGCAACCCGTTAACGTACTCACTAACTTATTACAGGCTAGTGGCACAGGCCGTGGGTTGATGGTGCTGAATCGAGTTGCCCATAGGAACTAAATGGAACCCGGGTCTCTAATCAGACTGCCATTGAGAGATAATAAATGCCAAAATTGTGCGCGTGTGTGCAATTTTGGTTTTGCCCAATTAAGTTTCCTAATTAATTAAAGCCAATAAATACCTTGGAGTTTAGCTCTCGATCCCCAGCGGAGTCGCCATTGTGAGCGCCGTGTCCTGAACCACGCTCGGGCTCGAGAATACTATGCCACTAACCACGGATGATTAGGGCGAAAAAGGAGTCGCCACCCGATTTGGCTTCGGGAACCAATTGACCCTTTGGAAGGGTCCAACTTACCATAACCAGAGATCGTTCGGGTTCGGAGCTAGGGTACGCGGATGGGAAGGTGTTAGGCACCCATCTACGCCCGGCCGAGGCCGGCCCCCACATGTACTTATTGGCTTTAATTAAAAAGGACTTGATTAGGCTTAACCATATTCAATTAATTCAATGATTTAATTCAATCGATGGCACACAATGGCAAATAGGTATGAAATCAAGGTAAAACGAGAGAAATAAATATATACACAGGAAACAAAAGCATTTAACAGAGTCGAATCATACTTACACAGCCTGCAAAACAAGGATTAGTCTGCAAAATGTGGGTCATGCACGTACGTACGTACATACGTGCCTACAAAAATCTCATCCTGCACTTACCATGTTGTGCCCGAACGGATCTATAACTCGAATATATGCAATGAAATGGCTACAATGCGATTTAGGGATAATAGGATGGCCTAAACCTAGATGATGGAATGATAGTGAATGCTAGTGAAGATGCAATAAACAATATTCATACATGTAGTCCTAAATCATGTGAATCGAATACCAAGAATTAATGAAGAGATATGATTGCGGAATTCTACCTATCCTATATACCCGAACAATATATAGAATATGGAATATCATATGTAAGGGATGAATAGATGCTAAAACGAATCTGAATGCTAACCATTAAATGAAAGGGATGTGGAGGATGTTATGCACATTTCATACATTTAATAATCACGTTAAATCACAAGGAAATGGAATAAAGGATTGAAAATCGTTACCCTCAGGTTCGGGCAACAGCAATTTCTCTACGAGCTTGCCTTCCGGACCTCTCGTAGTCACAACTATGAGTTTTCAGATCTTTCAGGTTGGAGGCTAGGTGCAAAAGTTGGGATCTTTCAGGGGTGGAGGCTGGGAAAAAGGGGTTGAATGGAGGCTAGGTCAAAAAGTCTCCGCTGAACAGAAAAATCCGATCCTTTTAGGGGGTGGGGGCTTAAGAAAAATCCGTCCCTTCTCTTGAATGAAAGCAGGGTATTTATAGATGGTGATTAGGGTTTATTTCGGAGTCCATTAGGGTTTCCCAGCCGCCATCAAGCAGCTATAAGCACAGGGGCTTCATAAGGTAAGAAACGATTTGGGGGGAAATGCTAAAAATTTGAAATTCGAAGGGCATGATCGTACGTGCATGGAAGATGCACGTACGTGCATGAACCATGCTCGTACGATCATGGGTATCAGAAAGCTGTGTTGGAAATAAAGGGCATGATCATACGTGCATGGAAGATGCACGTACGTGCATGAACCATGCTCATACGATCATGGGGTATCAAAAGGTATCAAAAAGTTGTGTTGTGCCTGCACGGGTCCTTCGGGCTAGCTTGTGGTAGTTTATCTGCTGTTGCCCTTCATCATTGGGCTTAAAGGTGGTCCAAAATGTCAGGCGGTACAAAATTGGGTGTCAACAGTTCTGTATGTTTTTTTTTTGGGTGAATGACTTTTTAGTACCACCAACTTTAGGGGTAGTGTCAATTTAGTCCACAAACTTTTAATTGTCCCAATTTAAGGATTAAATTAAATTTGGTGTTTCAATGTAGGACAAGGGTTGACGGCCGTCAATAAACTTGACGGAATGGCCACGTGTATGCTGATGTGGCACGAAATAGCCACGTGTATGCTAATATGGCAAACTAGTGGCAGGATTTTAAACCCAAAAAAAAAAAAAAAAAAAAAAAAAAAAAAAAACCAACGATAAAAACAAAAACCAAATTTTTTTTTTTTCAAAGAACATCTTCTTCGTCTCATGGATTGCCCATGGTGGCTGCCATGGCCAATCCTCGTATCTTTCTTCTATTTCCCCACTCTACTACTCTCATTTTGAACTCTTTTATGATAACCTGATTTGATTAAAAGGGGAAAAAAACCTCTAAGCTATATATGATTTGGAAAATAAATATAAATATAAATAAAAAAGGGTTAAGAGCATTTCTGAATTCTCCAGTGAATTGGGCTCCATTTTTTCTGGCCAAGCTTGCCAGCCACCTTTTTTCTTCTTCACTGTAATGTAAAAGTTATAAAAACCTCTAAAAAAAGCTTGGTGGCCATTTTTTCCGGTGAGCTTCGTGCTTGCTGTGGTATAGTTGAGATTCTTGGTGGTGAGAGGAGGGGTGATGAGCTTCAAGCGGCAATGGCCGTGAGCGAGCTCCAGGGTCGCGGTGAGGTCGTGGGGCTTCAGATCTGACGAGAATGCGCTGTGTTTTCAGATCTATTAAGTCACCGGTGAGGAGAGGAGGAGCAATGAGAGGATGAGGGTTTTGAGGATGAGAAAGCCAAATCTGGGTACAAAAAGCTTGCTGGCCATTTTTTCCGGTGAGCTTCGTGCTTGCTATGGTACAATTGAGATTCTTGGTGGTGAGAGAAGGGGTGGTGAGCTTCAAACGGTCATGACGGTAAGGGAGCTCCAACGTCGTGGTGAGGTTGTGGGGTTTCAGATCTGATGATAATGCACTGCGGTGTGTTTTCAAATCTATTAAGTCGCCGGTGAAGGGAGGAGAAGTAGTGAGAGGATGAGGGTTTTGAGGTTGAGGAAACTATATCTAGGTAAAAAAAGCTTACTAGCCATTTTTTCCAGTGAGCTTCGTGCTTGCTGCTATACAGTTGAGATTCTTGGTGGTGAGAAGAGGGGTGATGAGCTCCAAACGGCGATGGTGGTGAGCTCCAGCGTCACGATGAGGTTATGGGGTTTCAGATCTGACGAGATTGTGCATGATTGGATCGTTTCCGACAAGGGCAACCAGCCCTCCATTTTTTCCGGTAGATTAACATTAAAGAACTTCTTCCTTTTTTTTATTTTTTTATTTTTGTATTTGTTTTTCTATATATATATATATATATATATATATATATATATATAACATGTCTCTATTTATGGCACTTAGAGACTGTAGGTTCAAAAATTTTGAAAAAACAATGTTAGGAGGAGTCCAATCCGGTCTCCATGCTGGACCAGTATATTTTAATTGTTATCCAGACTTCACTATTAGTCTGACTGACCAAAATATATTGGATGCATTAACATTAAATGTCAAAATACATAATTCTGAGATGAAAACAGGCTCCCAACTTCTTGCTATCATCTATAGGACATAATATAGGGTGTATTCTACACTTGTAAATACTCCAATTGTAAAAAGACAAAGTGAAAAGGGCAAGACTGTATTGTTACAAAGTAATCTAAAAGACCATGAAAATGCAATAATACCAAAAACCTTAGTATAGTCTGAACTGGTCTTTTCCAGAAGAATGGAAACTCCCAGATGCTATTAAGGTTGCGGACACAGAACCACCACAGCAAACTAAGCAAACTACTAAGATTAAACAATTGGTAGAATATGCTGATGGAAGTGGAGGGATTAGATTTAATAGTCCTTTTACCTAGTCTTTTAGACTACCTAATACTAAGCCAATAATAACTGAAATTCCAGATTCTTCCCGAGCATCTTGCTCATCTGTACCTGTAAGAATCTTCAGGCAAAATTCGTCACACTCAAGCTCTGAAATTCCAGACCTTGAACCTGTAATCCCTTCAGCACCTCCTCAAGTTCATCCAAACTTACAAGGAGTCCACAATAGTAATATTTCATATCCATACTATGAAACTGCAACAAATCAACAAGAAGACAATTCTGAGGAAGATTATCAAAATATGTCACCAACAAAAACTGAAATGGAAATACCCCTAGGCATAATGATGCTTAGTATACCCTTTGTCATGGACAAAGACTTACTAAGAAAAGAATTTATGCGTGAAAAGAATAAGACAAAAAGAAAACAATTTTTTGACAATCATAATCAGGAACAACAGAGCCAAATACGTACACAGTGGTATACGTATATGGAACGTAACAAATTTCACATATACTTTTTTGAATGGTTTGAAAAATATATGCTGAAGCAAAACAAGTAAATGTAACAGGCAAAAATACTACTACTTGGCAATTAACTCCAAGCAATCAATTAACAGAATCTATACATCCACCTTTGGAGCAAATTAAGATACCATATTATAAGGTAAGCATAACTGCTGCACCTTATAAAGTCAAAATTGATGAAGAAGCTCAGCCAACAGGAAAAGATATTAAAAATATCTTTGAACAAAACAATTACACAAATCAGCATATTAAGAAAATCGCAGATCAGTTGACCAGAGTGGAAAATATGGTCCAACATGAAACAATTCTGCTTAAACAACAGGATGAAAAACCACTTTTCATTCCACAAGAAATTCCCAAGAAATATGTTAAGCAACTTGCTAAAGGACAATTGCATTCAGAAATTTAAGAAAGAATTAAACTTCTTGATGATGCAATAGGCAAGACTGTGGTACAAGATACTCCACAAAAATCCCAACCAACTATTAGCAAGACAATTACTGTAATAACGCAAAATCATAATATCATAGATTCTGAAACAGAAGCCGATGATATTATACAATAATTCAAGCAACAAGAAAATTCGGCTGTTAACACAATAAGACATGCCCAACCAATAAGAAACATTTATCAAAATCCCTCTTTCCCCAACATGAAAATCGAAGATAGAAGACAATACCATCAAGCTTCTTATCATAGAGGAACAATCTATGAATGGAATATTGATGGATTAACGCAATATCAAATCATGAACTTACTACACCAAATGACAATGGTAAGTTCAGCATACCAGGCAAAAGATTCAGAAGTAACTGATCACGCCATAGCTCATTCCTTAGTTGCTGGATTTACCGGACAACTAAAAGGATGGTGAGATCATACTTTAACACATGCTAGTAAGCAAGCAATTCTTTATTCAATTAAAACTGACCAAGAAGGCAATATAATTAAAACAGAAGAAGGAGAAGAGATAGAAGATGCGGTGGCAACTTTACTCTTCACTATCTCCAAACATTTTGTTGGAGATCCTTCTAAATTAAAATATACTACTGCTGAAATATTGGCAAACCTCAGATGTAAAAGGTTAGGGGATTTTAAATGGTATAAAGATGCCTTTCTGACAAGAGTCTTCTTAAGGCCAGATAATAACCAACCATTTTGGAAAGAAAAGTTTATATCTGGTTTACCAACATTGTTTGCAGAAACCATTAGGACAAAACTCAAAGATCAAAATAATGGAATCATCCCTTGGGAGCAATTAGCATACGGAGATTTAATTAGTACAATTCATCAGGCTGGAATAGCCCAATGTACTCAATTCAAACACCAACAGCAAATGAAAAAAGAAAAAATCCGAAACAAACAGGAGTTTGGTTCATTTTGCGAACAATTCGGATTTACTTCTATTAAGACCAATCCTAAAAGACACCACAGATCTTCTAAAAAATACCATCATAGAAGATATAGTAGAAGAAAATCACACAACAAACCATCGGATAATCAATATTATCAGTTGACAACTTCTAGACAACAAAAAGATCATCACAGGCCAAACCCTAAAAAACAGCATAGGAAAAAATATAATAATCAACAAGACATTGTTTGTCATAAATGTGGCAAAAAGGGCCATTATAAAGCCCAATGTAGAGTAAAATAGACTATTAATGAATTACAGATAGACACTAACCTATCTCAAGAAGAAATAAAAGCAATAATTATAAATGCAATATATAATTCTGACTCTGAATATGAATCTTATTCAGAATCAGAAGAAGAAAGACAAATTGATGAAATTAATCAACAAACAACAACATCAGATTTGTCTTCTGAATCTAAACAGCAATGTCAACAAGATTGTAGCCAACAATGTTGTAATATGATTAAAAGAAATATCAATCAAGAACAACAAACTCTCCTGTTGGATATCATTGATAGAATGACTGATCCAATTTTAAAAAGAGAATATTTGCAAAATCTTCAACAAATAGTTAGCTAACCACAACAGAAACCTAAAAGGATTTATAATCTGCAAGAAATTTTTGAAGAAAAATATAAGCAACAACAAACAGAAGAGATATCTGTCCAAGATCTAAAACAAGAAGTCAAACAGATAAAAATTGAACTAAAAGAATTGAGACAACACACAAACTTGCAAAACTTAAGCATAAGTGCTTTACAGCAACAAATTTGCCAGTTAAAACAGTAACAAGCTTCTACAAGTAATGGTAAGCAAATTATCATTCAAGCAGCTGATAATGAAGAAAATAATACCGCCAAAGAAAAGGATAACCTTGGTGAAGAGGTTTTTGTCCAACTCATTAAGCAAATAACATATCAAAAGTAGAATACTACCATAAAAATTATGGTCCAAAACCCACGAGACAAAAATGACTAATGTATATTTTTCATAACTGCATTGATTGATGCTGGTGCGGATATGAATTGTATACAAGAAGGAATAATTCCTTCAAAATACTATCAAAAGACAAAAGAAGAGTTGAGTTCAGCCAGTGGTGCTAAACTTAACATACGATACAAATTAGACAAAGTTCATATATGTAATGATAGAACTTGTGTTGAATAAACATTTATCCTTGTTAAAAACTTGAGTAGAGAAGTAATACTAGGTACACCCTTTATTACTCTCATTCAACCTTTTAGCGTTGATACAACAGGAATTACATCTTACATAAAAGACAAAACTACAAAATTTGAATTTCTTAACCCACCCTCGGTTAGAGATGTCAATATTTTAAAAGATAAATTTGTTTATCCAGAAGAAAAACAAATTAATTTAATAACAAATAAGACAAAACATTTGAATTATCTTAAACAAGAAATTCAGTATAAACAAACTGAGCAACAATTGAGTGATTGGAAACTTCAATCTGCAATACAACAATTTGAAGACAAATTAAAAAAGACAATTTGTTCTGATAATCCTCATACTTTCTGGCATAGAAACAAATATATTGTTAATTTGCCTTATGAGAAAGATTTCCAGGAAAGCCAGATCCCTACAAAAGCAAGGCCCATTCAAATGAATCAGGAATTGCTTGAAACCTGCAAAAAAGAGATCAAAGAACTGCTCTCTAAAAATCTTATAAGAGAAAGCCGCTCACCGTGGAGTTGTACAACCTTTTATGTTTTTAAAGCAGCAGAAATTGAACGTGGTGTTCCACGGTTAGTCATAAATTATAAGCCTTTAAATGATGCTTTACAATGGATAAGGTATCCTCTGCCTAATAAAAAAGATTTATTAGGAAGACTTAGCAAGGCAATAATATTCTCAAAATTCGACATGAAGTCAGGATTTTGGCAAATACAAATAGCTGAAGAAGATAGGTATAAGACTGCTTTCACAGTCCCTTTTGGCCATTACGAATGGAATGTAATGCCTTTTGGTTTAAAGAATGCCCCTTCAGAATTTCAAAATATAATGAATGCAATATTTACGTAATATACTGAATTCACTATTGTATACATTGATGATGTATTAGTGTTTTCAAAATCAATAAAGCAACATTGGAAGCATCTTAACACATTTTTCCAGCTAATCAAGCAAAATGGTTTAGCCTTGAGTCCTACAAAGATTAATCTTTTCCAAACAAAGATTAGATTTTTAAGACATCATATCTATCAGGGAACCATTGTCCCTATAGAAAGGTCAATCCAATTTGCAGAAAAATTTCCTGATGAAATAAAAGACAAAAAACAGTTGCAAAGGTTTTTAGGGTATCTCAATTACATTGTAAACTTTTACCCCAACCTTAGTCAAGAATGTGCAATTCTCAGGAGGAGACTTAGAAAAGATCCCCCGGCATGGACCCAGGAGTACACAAATACGGTCAAAAGGTTAAAACAGAAGGCTAGAACCCTTCCCTGTCTTAGCTTAGCAGATCCTTCCACATTTAAGATAGTCCAAACCGATGCATCAGACATAGGTTATGGTGGTATCCTTATGCAAAGGATGGGCAATACAAACAAAATTGTTAGATTCACATCTAGTACTTGGAACACATCACAAGCAAAATATTCAACAATCAAAAAAGAAATATTATCTATAGTTTTGTGTATTTCAAAATTCCAAGATGATATTTTAAACCAGAAATTTCTACTAAGAGTAGACTGTCAAGCTGCAAAACCTGTTTTGAAAAAAGATGTTAAAAATATCGCATCAAAACATATTTTTGCTAGATGGCAAGCAATACTTTCAGTTTTTTATTTTGATATAGAATATATTAAAGGAGAAAACAATTGTGTCCCTGATTTCCTCTCTCGTGAGTTCTTACAGGGTCATATATCCAAAGAACAGGGCAATTCTTCAAAATGCCTAGACAAAACAAAGCCAAATCCAAAGCCCCTCAAGGGCAACTAATCAAACAAAATAACCAGGCAACAGGGTCATCTACCCAGCAAAAAACCATGGCAAAGAAAAAATGGTTTGAAGATCTTCAAGAAGAAGAAGAATTGCTTGACCAATACAAGCAACAGCAATTGACAAAACAGCAACAGCAACAACTCAGCTTTCAGCGAGTATCCCCAATAAATAAGTCACAAACTTATTCATTGGCAGCTTCCAGTGTTAGGAGTAGTGGCAAACAAATTGCAACTTCTTCTAAATCTGAGGAGCTATTAGGAGCATTTTCTGCTCCATCTTCGCAACTTCTTTTGAAAAATAAAAGCAGTAATTTTCGCAAAAATCATAGCCCATATTTTGCAAAACCCTCTTCTTTAGACATTATGGTTCTAGAAAGGGAATTTTCTCAAACAGATATCTCGGATATCATAGAATCCTATTTTCCTCCAGGATTCCACCATAAGACAAATGATTTTCGCAAAGACCAGGCATGGTATCAATATGTTTTAGAAAAAGGAATAAAATTGGCAATTTTCAAGCACAACAGGCTAGAAAATGATCCCTCAGACATTACCCATTCCACCTGCAATATTTTGAGAATCCTTAGTCCTTCAGACTGGGGACAACCTCTTTTCCAACCCAGAAAACTTCCAGGCAATATCCTGCCTAATCTCTATAATTACTTTGCTTATGAGAAGGCATGGCAAAACACTTTCTTTGTTCAAAATAAGATCAACCATCATTCATGGATGATCTACTTTGATAAAAAATTTGATATCGAGACAATCCCTTTATGGTTTCTTAATTGGTGGTATTACTTTGGCCCCATCCAAGAAATCCTTCTAGAGCAACCCGTCAATATTAGTAAGTCATACACTTACTATGAGCAACAAATCCAGCCAAAACCTCATTTGCAAATCTTTCCAAAGCTTTTCCTATTCTATGCATTTAGTTTAGCATGGATTATGTTTTGGAGATATGATTATACAGGTACACAGCAACTTCCTTGCCTAGGGAGAACCTTCCATGTAAAATGGTGGGACAATGCCAAAACGGAACACATTACCCTTGAGGCTATTTAGAAATGGTTCCACAAACATCCGGCAATTCAGTCAACAGTTGGAGACTCATCCAAAGCTCTCCTGTCAAAAAATCAACTAATGACAAAATTGGCTGCTGCTCCTCTTAATAGCAAAGAATTAAAAGCATATCTCCAGGAGGCTCTTTCATCTCTAAAGGAAGAAGAAGATGAACAGGGATCCTGTGCTTCGGTCAATTTAGGAGATGACAATGAAGATGACTGCTTTGGGATCCTCCCTCATATTCCTCATCATTGAGCAAGGGCCAAACGAGGCTTTAGATCACTGACATAATCTTTGGCACACCACCTCTGCTCAGCAAACAGCTATTAGGCATGCGAATCTACGTTATTATTGTACTTCCCGCCAAAGCATCATGACAATAATCCTTTCACATGGCAACAGTAACACCATTAAGCCAAAAGCAATGGACACCGACAAGCATCCTCAACAGTAAAAAGCAACAAGCAACCCCCTCATGGCAATAGTAACGCCACTCAGCAACAGACAAGTACCCTTCACATGGCAACAGTAATCATCAGACAAGTACCTTTCACATGGCAACAGTAAGTCCACTCAAACAAAGTAGCAGAACTCTTTCACGTGATTGAATAGTACTGCTCAGCTTTATGAATAGGCATAGGAATCCCTTCTCCTATATAAGAGAAGGATGACCATTGTAATCGGGGACTGGAATTGATTAGTTTTCTTTCTCTCCAGAAAATACCAAACTCCCACTATAATACTTCCCTCTCCATCCACTTTTGTAATACCTCCATCTTCATCTCAACTGCAAATTTCTGCAATTGTATCTCTGCAATATTTGTAAGTTTTATAAAGCTTACTTTTATCATTTCATTTTGCAATTGTTTTTAAATTATCTATTACCTATTTTTATTATTTCTCATTATTTATATATATATATATATATATATATATATATATATATATATATATATATATATAACTTGAAACGGTGTTGTTTAGAATTAATATAGATGACTCTGCCATGTGTGTGCCACGTCAGCATACACGTGGCTGTTCCGTGCCACATCAGCATACACGTGGCTATTCCATCAAGTTTATTGACGACATCAGCCCTTGTCCTACATTGAAACACCAAATTTAATTTAATTCTTAAATTAGGACAATTAAAAGTTTGTGAACTAAATTGACACTACCCCTAAAATTGGTGGTACTAAAAAGTCATTCACCCTTTTTTTTTGTAAGGAGCAAAATTAAACTTTGTTTTTAATTTTTTTATTAATTCCACGCGTAAAATATTATTCATAAAGGAAAAGAAAAATAGAAAGAAATTCAAAAAGGCTAGTGTGTAGGACATAAATGGTTCACCGAGAAGTCTTTAAGGGCCTTATATTTTGGTTGGCAAGCGAAGGATCCCAACAAAGTGACAAACCAACCTGTTCCACTGAAGGTGCATGTGAATGTGACAAGAGATACTTAAAGACGATTGGATGATTTTTCCATTTTTCTTTCTTTACTTTTCTTTTCTCTTTTTTTGGTTGTCTATAAGAATCCCTAGCCTATCCCAATGCTGTGGGACAATGATAGGTCATGCACCATCTTGATCGGTGTTATCATTACCACCTGCATCATTGAGTTTTCTGAATCCGACGGCTTTTATTTGTTTGAATATTTATATTGTAATTGTTGATATGAATAAAAAAAACCCAATACCCGTTTCTCTCTCTCTTAATTAGTTCTATTCCCTTCACATGCTCTCTCCCTTCATGCCCTAACTCCACTCCAATGTCTCTCACTCTCTCAGTTTTCAATGGTCACCATCATCTCAGTACCTTATGATGTACAAATCAAAAGATCTTGTAATGAAGCCATGACGAGGAGATTTCTCAACTGGGAATTTTGTGTCTTCTGCCGTGTGCGATTGGGCAATGAGTCAATTTTCTAACAATTGAGAAACATAATGTTCTAGCATTAAATGAAGAAACAATTAAAGATGTGCTTGTTCTGAGTATCCAAACAAGGTGTTCATATAAAAAAATAAAATGTTGATAAAAAAATAAAAAAATAACTGCATGTGTTGATGAGATCATATCTATATATATATATATATATATATATATATATATAGATATATATATATCTAAAACGGAGGATTGGATATATATCTAAAACGGAGGATTGGCACCTTTTCTGTGCCAAGTGTCAAGATGAGATATTTTTTTTCTTTTGTTTTTTTTTTTTTTTTTTTTTTTTTTTTTTTTTTTTTTTTTTTTTTTGCTTTCACATGCTGAAACAGGGATGCCTTTTTGGTAAATTACATTTTAGTAGCCGTTTTCTAATCTAATACCCAAAAAGGATATTTTCTATCCACTTGTTACAAATTGACTACAAATGTGTGCTAAAATAACAACTAATTTCCATTATTTCATATTAATTTAGGAAGTAGTCACTAAATTATAATTTAGGAAGTAGTGACTTTTGGGAAAACTACTTTTAGTCATCACTTTCCAACTTAAAACCAAACAAAAGATATTGTTTGTCAACTTACCACAAATTGACTTGATAGGTGTTTCAAAAGGACTATTAACTTTCTTTGTTTGGTATCAAGCTGGGAAATGGTCACCAAAAGATAAATTCCCCAAAAGATAAATTTCTCACCTTTTTTTTTATTTTTTTATTTTTTTTGGTATTACTTGCTCTTTCTCATGCGGTAGAGGTAAGTTGACGCTTGGTATTCATTGTATATCTCTTTGTTTTTATGTGTGAAGATTAAAAAATCCATACCATACAATGTTCAATCCAAACTTAATAGACTGTACTATATTTTTCTATTTTCTTTATGCCTATTCATTTCCCCTTCTAAAAATTGAACATATAAAATTATAAAAGTCATAATTAAAAACAAATACAAATAAAAGAAAGGAGAATTAAAAAAAGAAAATGCGATCCGCTGAAATCTTCAAATTTTCCCGATTTGCTTCTGACACCAATAAAAAAATAAAAAAAATTAAGAACAAATCTATTTTAATCAAAATTCTTCTATATAGTTAATTACATAAAGTTGAAAAGATTTATACTTTCTCTTATTTTCTTCTCCCTTTGACTTTTTCTCTTATTCACTTTCTCACTCTAGATTTTTCTCTTATCTTTTTATGCTCTAATCTCAAACAAATTTTTAATATTTTTCCCCATGACTTTTCACTATTTGTGAAACCCACTCGAAACCTCATGGAAGGTTAAGATTCATCGTTGTCATGCATTCTAAAATCTGCACTGTTGGATTTCGAGATACTTTCAACGGCTATACTTGCTTTGGTATACACCAACATGTTAAAACCATGATTGTAGGATAGGTTAAGCTCTAGAGAATTTTAATATTTTCGCACCAAATATCATAATGTGTCAGTTCCTTCATATTTTACAAGTTTCTACCATTAAATTAATTGTTTTACAAAATAATTTATCTTTTTCGGGAATATAATTAAATTTTGTGTGATACATTACGTTAACATCACACCAAAAATAATTTTGATTGAACATCAAAGATTATTTTTGTCTATATCTTTTAAATTTAATTGACATATTATATTAACAAATACATTTTTTTATTTTAGAGAATAATTATTTTGTTAAAATTCTAATTTGCTATTAAAATTATTTTTTTTATAAATTAATCCATGCATCGCACGGGATTCGAAACTAGTATCTATATATTATCAATCTCCATCATGTAAGATCGATCGAGACGCATGTGGAAGACTGATGGAGCTTTACCAAAGTAGGTCATACAGACACCTCACACCTCTCATTATCTTACACTCACCATTATTATTTAATTTGATATAAATATTTGAATACACACATACCATATAGATTACCGATAAACAATGCACATCCACCGGATTTATCCCTTGGGTGATGTGGTTTTATCCTTTTTTTTATTCAAAACAACATGAATCTTCTTTTTTTATTAATTACCTTTTAATATGTACGTCAATGTATTAGAGATGTACACGATAAACCTAACTAGTACATTAAATCGGTCTATTTAGTATTTTTCATTAGAGCAACTTCAATAGTGAGAGTTATTTTGAAAAATACAAAATCCAACCATTTCTTAGTGAGAATTATTGAATTGAACTGCGAAACCGACCGTCCAAAGAAGACAAGCGTCCGAAATCATGTAGCTTGGCTGCCATTCTAGTGCTCCAAGCCATTTTTCTAGTGGTTTTTGTAGCATGCTACTTGCTAAGTACAGTTGTTTTAATGACTCTGGAGAAGGGAAAGGGAGAGACTCCATGGTTTCGCATCCATCGGGCAATCCGGCTTCCTGCCAAGGAAAACGGAGTGTGAGAAGCTGGATTTTGAGGTTTGAATTTATGGCATGATCGATGATGGTTTTGAATCGGATGGCATTGGGGGGTGTGGTGAGTCTGGTAACAGATAGGCCACGGTGGCAAGTAGTTTGGCCAAGTCCGTGAAGGGGATGAGATTAATGAGGAAGTAAATCAATGGTAAATTGTCAATGGAGAGATCTAAAAATTATAGCAAATCAAGGAAGGAGATCTAGAGAATATGAAGGAGATTGATTTATTTCTTTCATTAAATAATTTGATAAGAATAATGTAATTGAGATGCACCAAAAGTGATTTGGTTTGGTGAATCTCAATCCCAATTTTTGAGATTGGATTGATGTGATTTGATTAAGAGAATGAATATTTGATTGAGTTTAAATAACCTCATTTCCATAATTATGTTATTTCTAAACTTCTACTTAAACCCTAACGAGTGGTTTGTAATCAAGCAATCTATTATAAATGAAATTCTATTCTTTCATATGGTATCAGAGTGGGTCGATTGAACCTAAGGTTTTTTTTTAATAACATCCACGCTTCCAGTGGACGACACTCTGCTGCCCGTCCAATTTAAACATTTGTTTCCTTTTCTTTCTATTCAATATTTCATGAAAGAAAAAAAAAACACAAAAAAAAAAAAAAAGAGAAGAGAAAAAAAGAAAGAAAGTTCAATCCCTCTTCATAAAAAAACTGAGCATTCTTGCCATATTGTCTATGATGTTCATATTTTGTCATCAATTTCTGGCAAACGCAAATATTCAATCAGGTTTCAAAACCCTAGACTAGCTGATGGTTCGTTTGGAGGAAGGAGAAGAATAAGAAAAAGAAGACTTGAAGACTTTGAAAAGCCCAAGTTTATTGGTCCGTTGAGGCACATCGTGTCACAAAGAAACCTTAACCTGTAGAAACTCTTTCTTTTTAGTCCGTGAGGCTTATCTTTGTTCTCAATTTTTATCCAAAAAATTTTTGCTAGCACAATCTAGTAGTGGAAAGACCCCCAAACAAGCATGCAAGCAAGCAACATGGTGAATATTTCAATGGCAAATCCATTAAGAATTTTTTGTAAAAATCCTTATGAATTTGAAGGGCGTATAGGAGAATATAAATAAAATCATAAGAATAATGTAATTGAGATACATCAAAAGTGATTTGGTTTGGTGTATCTCAATCCCAATCTTTGATATTGAGTTGGTGTGATTTGATTAGGAGAATGAATTTTTTATTAAGTCTAGATTACCTTATTTTCATAATTATGTTATGTCTAAACTTTTATTTAAAGCCTAATAAGAATGATTTGTAATCAAGCAATCTATTATGAATGAAATTCAATTCTACCTTAGAGATGGCTTTGAGACAATAGAAAGTGGATTTGGAAAGCTAAGGAGGAAAGCTTTGGTGTGGTGGGATAAGGGTTCAATGGACTGTCTATTGAAGGATGGGTTCAGCCACCATAAATTGAAGGATACGGCTTGTAGTTTACGAGATTTAAAGGGTGCAGCAGGTAGGCATTTTCTTTTCTTTTTTTTTTTTTTTTTTTTTTTTTTCGGATCAGCAAGACGTACAACAGAGTTATTATAATGATAAATAATAATAAATAAATAAAGAAGATTACATAACACAAAAGCCAACCCCAAGATAAACACCACCCCAAAGTAAACCAAACCAAACACAAATAAGCAAAGGAAGAAAATCCACCCTCAGCAAGGAATTGAGGGCGGTGATAAGAGAATTAACTGTTATCCCAAGTGTAAAACCCTAGAGGGGGGGTGAATAGGGTTTATAGCCAATTAAAAATAATTATGGCAAACTAAAAATCAGATTATTGCAACCAATAGAAAAAGTAACAATAAGCAATAATAAGAGAGAGTTAGAGAATGCAAACACAAGAAATTAACGAGGTTCGGCCTTCCCGCCTACGTCCTCGCCTCAAGAGCGCCGCTTGAGGATTCCACAATCCACTATGACAATCTCCTTCAAGGGTGGAGATCAAACCTCTTACAAAGAGAAGCTCTCTTCAAGACAAATCTCTCTTGTCTCACTAGGGTTCACACAACCCTTACAACACTTGAATTTGAAGTTGGTTTGTTGTAAACAATCACTCTAGCAGTAAATACAACTCTTGAAAGCTCAACAAACTTCTAATAATTGCTCAATTGAATGCTCTTTAAGAATTAGGGCTTGAAAGCTCTTTTTCAAAGGATGAGATTGATTGCTCTTGTATGGATACTCATAAATGAGTTTAAAGCTTTGTATTTATACCCATAAGGCCTAAAATGGCCGTTGCAAGCATTAAATGCCGGGAAATAGCCGTTTGGTGGCAATTAATGCTCCATTTGGCTTTAAAAAAACTAGCCGTTACAGTTCATTCGAGCCATTTAGTCGACTAAAAGTCCTCATGTAGTCGACTAGAAATATCAGTAGTGAAAATATGGCATATCTGCATGATTTAGTCGACTAAATCTCTTC
The DNA here is from genome assembly GCA_039720395.1 of Liquidambar formosana. Taxonomy (NCBI): domain Eukaryota; kingdom Viridiplantae; phylum Streptophyta; class Magnoliopsida; order Saxifragales; family Altingiaceae; genus Liquidambar; species Liquidambar formosana. The sequence goes on along the minus strand of CM077824.1, from coordinate 11,551,966 downwards.
ATTTAGTCGACTACAAATATCAGTAGTCATTATAGGCCATTTTCACTTGATTTAGTCGACTACATCAATGATGTAGTCGACTAAACCTTGGATTCTCAAGGTTTAGCCTTGTTTTCATGTGATTTCAACACTAGGATCAATTTCTATCAACTTAGGCCTCTTATGAATGATAAATTGAGTTCAATTAGGGTTCCTAGAGTCCATCTAGGTCAATAGAGCAAAGTCATGAGCAATTATTTACATTTTGGAACCTAAAACCTCACTTATAGCCTAATTGAGTCTCATTGACGATGATTGCATGGCTTGAGGTGCTTGTAGGTCCATTTCTAGCTTTTTATGCTCTTGATGCATCATGCTTGAGTTTCCTTGACGCTTTGGACACGAGCCTTGAGTTCCATGTCTTGGTTGAGCTATTGAGTGCATGTGCTCGAGTCATTTGATCCTTAAGCTTGTGCTTGAAGCTATTTGATCTTGATTACCTAGCTTTGATCATGTTCTTGACATTTAAACCATTAGAACTTACATCGATCTTTTGTTATCATCAAAATCTCGGATATGCCCTTGGTTGAAAACCTTTAGGTCTAACATTAACCTACCAAAATAACACCTGAACACTAATAGGTTGGTTTTGGTTCAACAAAATTATTACTTCCCTCTCGTCCCACAAAGATAGACCATTTTTACAATTTTTTTTGTCTTAAACCAAACACAAATAAGCAAAGGACGAAAATACACCCTCAGCGGGGAATTGAGGGCGGTGATAAGAGAATTAACCTACCAAAATAACACCTGAACACCAACAGGTTGGCTTTGGTTCAAAGAAAATTATTACTCCCTCTGTCCCACAAAGATAGACCATTTTTATAATTTTTTTTGTCCTAAACCAAACACAAATAAGCAAAGGAAGAAAATCCACCCTCAGTAGGGAATTGAGGGTGGTGATAAAAGAATTAACCTACCAAAATAACACATGAACACCAATAGGTTGGCTTTGGTTCAAGAAAATTATTACTCCCTCCATCCCACAAAGATAGACCATTTTTGCAATTTTTTGTCCTAAAATGTTTGTTCATTTTGAAAAGTCAATAAATAATTTTTTTGAACTTCCTATACTATCCCTAGTTATTTCAATAATTACTTTCAACACAAAACCCAACAAAAAGTATGTGAAGGTAATTTTGGAAAAATAGAGTTTAATACATGACAAGTCAATAAAATGATGACTTTTCTTAAATTGCATGTTTTGTCAAACATGGTCTATTTTTGTGAGATAGAAGGAATATTAATTCAAGGAGCTAACTACACAAAGAGATGCAACAATTCGACTATTAAAAATATTATATGTGAGGTGTTCTGCAAATGAATGCTACGCATTGTTCTATACCATCCAAACTTTCTCAAATGATTATTGATTAACTTATTGCTTAGCTGCTAGAAGGAAAAAAAATAATTATAAAAAAAAAAAATATATATATATATATATATATATATATATATAGTAACAAAAAAAAAAAAATAGAACCCATTTTTCACGAGTTAGATAAAAACAATTAAAAATTGTCGCATCAAATTGGGTGCAGTGGATCCCTAAGCTAGACGAAGAAAGCTAAGATGTTTATTTAGGGGAAATTATCTATGGCTGAAATCATTTAATGTACAACATCTTTCTTGACCAATTTTGTCCACATATTATATATAGCTGAAATCATTAAGCTAGTGTCCTGCATTTTGTGGCTACAATCATCACGCTGACCCACCTCCTCGATCCTTGTAAAAATATATCAAGCTTAATTAATCGAGTAATTAATCCCCCATAGAATTTTGAAGGCTTTTTAAGGTATTGTACACATCTACCATTTTAATTGACTTACTTATCATTTGAAATGATTCACTTATCAATTAAAATAATTTACTCACTATTTCAAGTGATCTGCAAATATGTTATCTAATTTTTTGCTCAGATACCATAGAATTGGCTAGTTGGTTAAGAAATCATATGGCTAGTTAAGAGAAAAGTAGAGGATGATGCCTCTTACTTTAGCGTGTGATTTTTCATTTTCTTAAAATAATAATTAAAATTACATTTCATTAAAGTTAACAAATACAGCATGGATGAGTTACACCGTAATAATTTTTCATGAAAACTTTTCACAAGGTACAAGAATATATATCTACTCTCTCAACTACAATTAGTATTAGTTCTCAATCATATGAGTTACAACTCTCAACTACAATTAGTATTAGTTCTCAATCATATGAGTTACAACGAAGACGAGCCGCATCATCAATAGCTAACCTTATTAGCGCGCTTGTCTAAAAGCATGTCTAAATTCAATAATCTCTAATTTATATATGGACAATTTCTCAAATGTCATTAATTAATATCATAAAGTACATGCCACAGAATAAGCATGCAATTAATAAATGTAATCTTTGGTTCTGATAAGACTATAAGAGGTAACTCCCACCATTTTTTTGTGGGAAAAATTATACTTGAACAACGTAGCAGAAATACAGGCATATTCTCTTATTTTAAACGATTATATTCAATTTTATTTCTTCAATCGACATAATGCTAATTCGAACTCTTGCAACCTCTGTTGTCTAAGCCAATGGAAGCCTTCTTTCCAAAGAGCCACAATAACACCGTTTCTAGGGCCAATACACTTTGCTACTAAAACCAAAGTGTTACCTAACTTAAACGAAGATGCCGCAAATGCTCTACCTCTATCATCTTTAATCACATATCTTCCTATAACTTTTTCCCACATAGACTTTCTTGATCTATCAAAATTAAGTTTTGTCCAATTTGTTGGGGACTCCTCCAAACTATACCTGACAAAATACCTTATAATTAGGGAATTAGCAATTACCCCTATTAGGGGATTGCTTTTAATTAACCAAAACCCCATCATAAGAGTTTTTAACTCCAATACCCTTTTTTTTAAAGATTCTTTAAGAATAAGGAAATTGTTTTTTGACAAATACCTGTTTTAATTAGTCTTTGGAAGGTTGTAAAACTTATATTAAAAAATGATGGGTTGGTTTCTGTGGAAACCCATCAAGGAGGACTAGCGACAACGGGTCTCTTTCTCCGACTAGCCACGGCAGTAGCTTTTCTCCGACGTTGACGGATCTCTTCCTCCGCCAACTAGCAATGTCACCCCCATCTCTGACGACTGTAGCAGTGACACCCCCCTCTCCGTCGATGGATCTCTTCTTCTCCGGCGGATCTTCATGAAGGCTATGACTAAACGTGTCATCTTCTTCTCCGCCATGGCTGTCATCTTCTTCTCCTTCTTCTTCCTTTCATCTCCTAACTCTAGATCTGCTATCTTTTTTTTCTTTTTCTTTTTTTTTTTTTGGTTTCAATTTCATATCTGATCATTTTTTTGGGGGTGCTATTGTAGTGTTTTTTTATAACTTAAAATAGGAAGTTGTTATTATGTTGCTATATATTTTTTCAAAGACAACAATAAATTATTACTATTTGGTGTATAATTTTTTCAAAACACATAATAGTAAATTGTTACTATTGTCTGTATAAATTTTTCAAAGCACACAATAGTAAACTGTTACTATTATTTGTATAAATTTTACAAAGCACATAATAATAAACTGTTACTATTGTATGTATAAAATGGCACCCTTACAAAGCACACAGTAATAAATGGTGGAAGCACATAAGAGAGCCATAGCTGTGTTTTGGCCATGGCAACAGATCTGGTGGGAAAGAAGAGGAAAAAAAAATGAGAAGAGAAGAAGAAGAAAGGTGCTCACAAAAAAGGGAGAGAGATGAAACTGTTGGAGAAGGTGACTGGCATTGGAGATGAAAAGAAGAATGTATCGGAATAGCATTTGCAACTTAATCGGTGGTGGGGAATCATGGGAGGCGGTGGAACCATGGGAGAGAGGGAGAGAACGTGGGCACAAAAAAAAAAAATAAATAAAATAGCATGGTTGTAATTTGATTTGAATTATAAAATAGGGGTATTTTTGTCACTATGGAGTCAAAAGGGGTTTTCACAAAACTGTTTTTCACTTAGAGTCTATTGTAAAAATACTCTTATACTTAGGGGCTATGGCCAAAATTTTCTTATAATTATACCCACGTTCTAAGAGTATTACTCCCGCCGTTCCTAATTGATTGTTACTTTTGAGTTTTGAAAAATCATGTTTTTTTAGAAAAGCTTATTAAATGCTTTTACATCAACATGTGTTTTAATATTCCAATTTTACCTTTAAAGTGTACAAATATTGGAAAAAGATAAAATACTTATGATGAAAAGTATTTTTGAAAATCAAGTCAAAAAAATTATTAACCTCTTGAATGGGGCTATAATTTTAAAACATTCTAAAATAGAAAGAGAGCTAATAAAATAGTATCCAAAGGAGTGCTCCGTATTATGGTGAGTTGAAAGATATTGACATCTATCCTTAAAATTTCCTTAAATTAATTGGCAGGTGCTTATGCGGGACCTGAGCACCTCTTTATCTCTGTCTCTCTCCTTCCATCATATACTAGATGTACGTAAACTAAAAAATTTCTCTAACAACCTACAACTAGAAAAAAATTTAAAACCCATGACCCATCCTTTCATAGAATAATACTCCGTATGTTTAGTTGGCAGCTCGGATTACAAGTACCGCCCTTCACGCTTGTAATTAAAGTATTGTACACTTATACCATTTTAACTGATTTATTTATTATTTGAAATGATTCACTTATCATTTAATATAATTTACTCACTATTTCAAGTGATCTGTAAATATGTTATCTAATTTTTTGCTCAAATACCATAGAATTGGCTAGTTGGTTAGGCAATCATATGGCTAGTTAGGAGAAAAGTAGAGGATGATGCCTCTTACTTTAGCATGTGATTTTTCATTTTTTAAAAAATAATAATTAAAATTACATTTCATTAAAGTTAACAAATACAACATGGATGAGTTACACCGTAATAATTTTTCATGAAAATTTTTTACAAGGTACAAGAATATATATATCTACTCTCTCAACTACAATTGGTATTAGATCTCAATCATATGAGTTACAACGAAGACTAGCCGCATCATCAATAGCTAACCTTGTAATAGACTATAAATGATGTAATTACGGGAATAATCTTTCTTGGGACTCGATTATACATGCAAGATAAAGGTGGTGATGGCATAAGCCATTCAACAGCATTGGTGTTGCTCAACGCAAGGAACTTGCATAGTTACAAGTCAGTGAAGGAGATGGTCGAACCCCACGCCAAGGCACCATAGGGAAACCATTTCACGTTCTTGCATATTTCCATACCCGAATTAACGAGTGCTAGGTTTTCGAATCCGCTCAAATTTATATAGAAAGCACAAAAATTAATCAAGAAAAAGAGAAGCTCTTTAGGTGTGTATCTCACTGGCAGACTACTGGAGGATGTCAAAAAATGTAGAGGCCTTGAGGTACGTACGTGCATGATTTTACCCGTTTATTTATGTAACTCTTCCTGCACACATGGAACCCATCTTTTATGAAAGATTAAATATATATATATATATATATATAGTTTCAATCAGGTAAGGATATGTTTATACAAGTAATATCAATACAATGCATTGGGGTTATACTCTATGCATTGACACTGTGCATCCTGTAACCCTGCCACAAATACACAAACCCTCAATGCGGGTACTAATATAACTTATATCAGCACGTTCTTACCTGGCCACCATCTTATATATATATGTTTCCTATGAGGATGAGTTGATGTAAATTATATAAACACCATGCATTGGAGGTTAATTATACTCCTTACATTGGCCCAATGTATCTCAAAAACTACTAATACAAAGGGTATAATCCCCAATATATGGTGCTGACATAACTTACATTCGCATGTCCTCATATGACCGGCTCTGTATATATATATATAACTTACGTTAGACTATTTCATGTAAAAACAACATAAAATTTCAAGCCTAGTAATTATGTTACTGAATTGAGGATTCCATAAGAAGAAACCTGTTTTGAAGGCACAACTATTGAGCTCAACCAGAGAATGCTAAACATGGTAATATAAGTTGTGGTGGCAGGCATCAGCTAGATGCATTCATAGGACATTGAAGAACTCAAGCATGACAATCTCAAATGTGATAGGGCCGGTGGAACAAATGGCTTTGGCTGGTCATCCAATAAAAGGCCTGTACTTTATGGTGGTCGGTTCGCCTCAGGTATATTACCAGCTTTTCCCTTATACTTCCATTTATTTATTTATTTATTTTCTAAATAAGAAGAAATTGCTATAAGCTTTATGGGATTTGCCAACTGTTTTAGATTTTAGACTTGAGGGCAGTCATTGTTGATTACGCGCTTTTATTTCTAAAGATTTTATAAAATATATAAAAGTTTAAAATAAAAAAAAAAAACTAGTCACACTATATATTAGAAAACATAATTTTAAACAACTTAGCGAAAAAAAGTTTTCCCAAAACTTGTCGTTTAATTGAAATTTTTAGCCTTTCTTCTTAGTTTATTAAATTATTTCTCCTTCAAAAAGTAAATCTATAGATGGGGAAGCTGAGGGTTGCAGTGGGGGCGGAGAAAGGCTTCATCGATTCCCAGAAGTTCAAGCTATGCGTAGAGAATGCCTTTGAGATTATATTCAAAGCGGCATGCGAAGCTTGATCCTTTACCTGCAAATGTCTAGGGTTTATTACATTATTATTATTATTATTATTATTATTACTATTACTTTATTATTGGTGGAGTAGTCTTATCTAGGTGTGTTCTTTAGAAGTCATCTTTTCAATTCCTCGCAGAGATAATTGCCGGTGTAGGTAGTCAGGCCTTAGTTAGGGAATAGTTTGGTTGAAACCTCGACGAAAGTAAAGCCTAAGATACCCCTAATTATTAATAAATAAACAAAAAATAGTAGTAGTTGTTGTTGTTGTGTACGTGGTTCTTACATATAGTTTTTCCCTTGAATTTTGTAGTAAGTTCCTAATTAAAATTGTTACCTTTTATTTAAGTGGTTGGACGTGATTGTAATGATAAAAGGTGTCATTTGAGCAAGCAATTTCATTTGTTTAAACTTCGAAGAGTACTTATTTAGACCAACGAAGGTTGGCTTGAGTGTAAGGGGCTCTAGTCGCTTAAGCAAGAGGTCTCGGGTTCGAGTCTTTGTGGATGCAGCAAACTTTCTTGGGAAAGGTCCCCACTATAGCGCCCGACCATACCTCGGAAGATTAGTCCTAGGCGAAGCCTGGGGACACCTTGGGAAACAAAAAAAAAAAGAAAGAAAAAAAAAAGTACTTATTTAAGGGTCTTTTGGTGTTGGGGAAATTTGTGGATTTTGTAAAATTCGATACAATTTTTATTAAATTTGAACAAAAATATAATTTACAACACATATTAAAAATCACAATTACAATGAAACTTAACATGGATAAATAAAATAATATTTACAATTTGAACAAACAAAAATCAATACAGGAAATATATTTAATTAAAATAAAATAGAGTAAGAAGAACTGGCCTGTGAGAAGGCACGTGAGATCATGTTATTCTAAAAGAACTATTGTCTTCCTATGTACTGGTGTTAACGGACGATAGAACCTCCAAGATACAACCCCAAAACTTGCAGCTCCCTATGGGTACATCCACAAGAGGAGTATGATGAACCCATCCACGATTAGTTGCCTATAAATACAATATATAAAATAACTATATAAAATTCTTAGAGAAATATAGTAGAAAAGAATTTAAGAAAATAATGTCAATCCCTTATCCATATAGAGAAGCCCACTATTTATCTATACTACCTATAAAAGGCTGAATCTCATAAGAACTTTTGAACGACTAATATACCCTTATTTTTTTGAAAAAAAACATACATATCTATCATTCCTTTAATTGAAACACATAGTACGTAAACATTCTTATTATTTGGTAACAAATAAAAATTAGATTTTAACTCAAACTCTTAATAAATTAAAGTTAAATTCTTACTAAAATTCTTTTAAAAAAAATATGTACTTTTGAATTTTAAACTTTATCTCTTATGAAAAAAATATAATTTTTTTATGTATTTATTATTTTGTATAAAACGACCAATATTCCCTTATTTAAAAATTTTTTTAAAAAATACATATCTACTTTCCTTTAATTGAAACACATAATAAATGTTCTTATCATTTGTAACAAATGAAAGTTAGATTTTAACTTAGACTCTTCACAAATTAAAGTTAAATTCTTACTCAAATTCTTAAAAAAAATATGTACTTTTGAATTTTAAACTTTATCTTTTATGAAAAAAATATAAAGTCTTTATGTATTTATTATTTTGTATAACTAATATTATTTGAAAATATTCATGTGCAATGCACGTGTGCTATATCTAGTAATAGTAAAATGCTGAAATTGGTTTGGACGTACTAATAAAGGTCCAATATAAATGTTATAATAACTCTTCTAACAGCCCAATAAATAACATGAAATAAAGTCCAATAACTAGTAATGGACACTCATAAATTATAGAAATGAAGATCCAACGGTTAATAAAATAAAACTCATAAAATCAGTTTATAAATTATAGAAAGTAAGACCCGACGGTTAATGAAATAAAATTCATAAAATCAAGCCATAAAGCCATGTGCTACATCACATCTCTCATGTACCACGTCACAATACGGCTGACCAGTCCAGGTCGAGGCAAGCTACGCATGTGTGCACACATGTGTAGTCCGAAGTTTTGAAACTTTAAATAAAATCACATATTTTCTAACACGTGACATGCTAATTAACCAATTTTCACCAAAGAGGTGACAAAAGATTAAGATGAATACATGACTTTTGCCCATTCGTTTTCCTTTCATTAGTACAGATTGTGAAACTGTCAGTGTAAGATTTTAATTGAAAATTATTGGTTACGACTAATCAAGCGAATTCGGACATGGACAAGCACCAGAAATTGAATCAAAGTAAAGAAATTGGACTGCTAATTAAAGAAGTATAGTACATTAAACAAAATTTAGAGATTGGGGCTCGTTTGTCAGTTTACGTTTCCAAGTTTAAAGAGTATAGGTAGAAAGACGTGCTGCAAAATAAACTTTTCCCTTTCTATGATGATATATATATATATATCTATATATAATTAATTAATGGTTTTGAATTTAAATTTTGTTCTCGTTTTTTTTCAATACTAACTGAATATCTTAATTTTCAATCCATACTATATACCTCTTTAATAATGGTTTTGAATTTAAGAACTCTTTTTGAATTAAATCCAATTAACTTGAAATGAAAAGAGAAATAAAAATTAATTAGAAATAAATAAAAAAAATAAACAAAAATAAGAAGTTCGTGAGATTAAACATACCTAGTAAAAAATATTCAATTTCTTTCTAGTTTATCGTATATGAACAGAGATTAACAATGCAAAATCGCCATCAAATGTCTCATTCAGTGCATACGCACTTATCCTAGAATTATGAATTATCATAGTTTCCATAACCTCGTGCTCCTATGGAACCCCGAACCCATGAAAATATATATAATTAGAAGTGTTAGCTTGATATACATTGTCCCTTTTCTCTATTAGTTGTATTATTTTTCTTCCCTTAATAAAATTTAGAGTTTTGATGCACATGCATGATAGTGAGGGTCTAGGGTATATGCCAACATAGTTGGGATGTTAAACTTCTCTTTGATGCTTAAGCTCTTTTATTTTTTTAACAAAAAAAAATTTTGCCGACGGTTTGGAACCGTCGATAAAGGGCTATTAATTATTTGCCGACTGTCTTTAATCGTCTATGAATCGGATCATTTGCCTGATGGTTTTTAAGTGTCGTTAAATAACACCATTTGCCAATGGTTTATTTATGAAATGCCATTGGATTCTTTTTATTTCATTTCTACCTTTCTCTGATATTTATTTATCGTCCTTTTGTTTTCCTTATAATACAAGACAAGAATTACAAATAGAACAGTTTACAGCTATCTAGAGCACCTAATGGCTAGGTGAAGTGGCTATTACAAAAATAACAGATGCTATCTTTGAATTGAATTGTCATATATAACGCTAGAGTGTGTTGGGTATTTCTTTCTTTTTTTTTTTTGTTTTTTTAAAAAGAGAGGTGCAACATGAAGACTTTTCAGGATGGAATGTTTCATATACAAGTCTTTCTTTTATAGGATTTGGGTTGTCTACTGAGCCTAGCTTGTAATCGATCAGCCAGGGTTTTTATGGGGTCCACTTAATGATTTGTTGTATAAGCCTATAACCTTAATAAACTTTTTTATTTTTTTATTTCAGGAAGTTCTAGATGTTTTGCACCTGACTAATCCCCTGAACACAAATAATTCCTTGTCTCACATGCACCGGACAATTATAGGACAACCCACAGGGATGACCTTAAGGGGGAGTAATTGATGAGAGTTGAATCTAAGATCTCTTGCTTGACAAGAGACCCTATGATTACTCGATCCAACCCATGCCAAGATCACTTGATCCATCTCTCAAGGTTGTAACCTCAAAGCAATTTCGGATAGTTTTAATAATCAACCCTTAGGCTCGGCTGATAAAAGGTGGATATTTTCAAAGCAAGGTGGTCGAGATAGTCTTAATCTGTCTAAAGGGGACTTCTTTGATGACATGTTTGATGATGAGGAGTTGGAGATGGTTTGTAGTTCATGTAATTTTCGTCAAAGTAAGAGCAAGAAAGGGAAGGTGGAGAAGCAGGAACAAAAAGAATAAAGCTTCAAAAGCGAGGAGGGGTAGGAGGAAAGCTTTGAAGGAAAAATTGAATTGTTAAGAGGTTATCCCTAAGGATTTGGTGGATTTTCATGGGAGTGGAGCCTCAGTGCGGGATAGTGGGATTGTTTATAGAAAGAGGATTTTTTTTGGAGGAAGTTAAAAATACTTGGGACGTTTGCAAGAAGATTGGGATTAATGTTTAGGTAATGAAGAAGAAGTTATTAATAGGTTTGCATAGTTGGAAGTGAGGGATTGGGACCAATTTGAGAAGTATCAAGAAGAAGTTTAAGTAGGGTTTTGTTTTTGTTTTGTTGATGGCTCGTGGTTCTTGTCGTCGAGGGTTGTTGGCTGTTTTTGGGTGGTTGGGTTTTCCTGTTTTCCTTTTGGATGGCTATGTTCTGGCTTTTTTGGGGTGCTTTTGCTTGAGCTGGTTTCCGCTTGGGTTATTGGAGCTGCTTCTTTGTCTTGTTGGGCTTGGTCTTTTTTGGGGTTTGTTCTGCTAGGCGCCTGCTGGAGCTGGTCTGGGTGTTCTTTGTTGCTAGCTAGGCTTGTTGCTGCTGCTTTCTTCTTATCAACTGTGTGTTGCGTCTTCTTTTGGATTTCAGTTAGTTTTCTTTTTGTTCTCTCCAGATGTTAGTGTGTTTTTTGTTTTTTTGGGTTTTCTTTGTGGTGCTCTGTTTTTTGTTCTCCCCTAGTGTCAGTTATTTTTGGGGTTTTGCTGGGCAGTTCTTTGGGTGTTGGGTGGGTGTGTTGGGTTTTCTTGGGGTTTTGGGTGTTGGGCTTTCTTTGGGTGCTTGGGGTGTTGGGATGTGTTGCTTGGTGTTTTTTCTTCTTTAATTTTAATATAATTTTTGTTCCTATCAAAAAAAGGTTGTAACCTCAATAGACTTATAAAAAGGGTTAGAAAGAAGGGTTACATCAATTAATTAAAATTAGACTTATTAAGAGGGCTAGAATTAAAGAAGGGTTACATCAATTAATTAAACTTTGGGGGTTGAAGACTATTACAAATTGGGGGGGACCGACACAGATTATGCAAGATCGATCGAGGCGCTTGTGGAAGACTAATGGAGCTTTACCAAGGTAGGTCAGACAGACACCTCACACCTATCATTATCTTACACTCACCATTATTATTTAATTTGGTATAGACATTTGAATACACATACCATAGATTACCGATAAACAATGCTACATCAACCTGATTTGTCCCTTGGGTGATGTGGTTTTATCCTTTTTTTTTTCAAAACAACATGAATCGAGGTTCATTTTTTTTATTAATTACCTTTTAACATGCATGTGCGTCAATGTATTAGAGATGTACATGATAGACCTAACTAGTACATTAAATCGGTCTATTTAGCATTTTTCATCATAGCAACTCCAATAGTGAGAGTTATTTTGAAAAAGACAAATCAAACCATTTCTTAGCTCACTACAATGCCAAATAGTTAAAATTTGCTTCAAACAACTCTAATGGTGTGAAAGATATTTTTTGATATGAGGGTAAGAGAGAGGGAGAGAGGTTCATTCTCAATCATACAAATGGATTCATCTTCGATCATCATTGGCAGAATATATGCCACAAAACCTTACCATTGGAGCACCTCATTTGTTGGGAGAAATTAAAATTTAACTTCGCCCTCGAAACCGCCACATCATTGGAGTCTCCGTATAGATGCACTCTTAGAGAGGAATTTTTTTTTTTTTTTTTTTTTCCTGATTAATTGATGAATTACTTCTTTTCCTTTTTTAGGTACTTGGCATTATTTTGGCCAGCAATGCAAAATTTAAGTTGACAAATACCAAACAACCAACTATATATATATAATAATGATGATGATGACGACGGCGACGACTCCAGCAAAGTCTACCAACAATTGGTGGTTACCCAAATTTATGGTCTTGGACAAGCCCTAAAACCTCACTTCGTTTCGCTCACGTGCATCTCACTCCCAAATCACATGTAGCCCAGGGTAGCTGCTTACGTGGCATGCCCCTCTCTCTCCTCAGCTAGATGACACCAAATTTTTCCATGCACTTTGATTTAAAAGCGCGTGAGATTGCATGGTTGTGATTGAACCCACGCCATATGTAAAAGAGAGATGGCACGTAATTGGGAATGAGACTATAAATACATGCACAAACTCACAAGTCACTCGTGGGCTATATTGGTGAATTGAAGCTTAAGTACGTAGACACAAGTATAATGGAGTTCGGGCATGAAGAAGATGTAGTAGAGCCAGTGAGCCCTACTGGACAATACTTCAACAGCTCCGTGATATCGGTATCGATTCTCGGGGTTTTGGAGATTGAGGTTCCGATCGATGACTCGAAGACCATGTCGTTACTTAAGGATGTCTTCCTTCCAATCAACCCTCGCTTCTCCTCCATCATGGTTCTCTCTCTCTCTCTCTCTCTCTCTCTCTCTCTGCTTGTGTGTTATAATTTTTTATTTTTTATTTTTGTTGGTATGGCAATAAGCTTCTCTTTTTTGCTTTTCTTTTTTCACCCTTAATTTGGGGGGCAAAACACAAAGGGAGAACATAAATTTTATCCTTTAAATACCTGTCCAAAAAAAAGTAGTTTTAGCTTATAAATTTAAGCTATATATAACATCCAAGGAAGTGTACGTTTGGCGGGGTTGGGGGTGGTCTTTGATTCACATGTTACCATGAGAGGATGAGTCAGTTTATGCAATGATCAGTTAGGGCCTATTTGGTTGTCCAAATGACAAATAGATTAGTCATAATGTATTTTTACATAAGATTGAAGGCATGAATTCGTCATCTTAAATGAGATTATTTAAATAAAAAAAAATTGGAATTACTGTCAGCTTAGAACGTCAACTAAGGTGATGATTCTATCTTTTTTAATCGGGCTCATTCAAGATGAAAAATTTATACTATCTTCAATACTGTATTTTTACAAAGGTAGGAATCCGTAATCTCGAATGAGACTATTTAAAAAAAATTAGAATCACCAACTCATTACGTCAAATAAGGTGATGCATGACTCCATCTTTTTTAATAGTCTCACTCAAGATGACAAATTTATACTACCTTCAATACTCTATACAACATCCTGTAATTGTTCATGTGCTTAATTGCTTCTGGAAGTGAAGATTTGAAATGAGTTTTAGCTCTTTAATAATAACAAGAAACTACTTTAAAAATCCCAACCAAACAATAATTTAGGATGTATTCCTTCAAGGAAGAACTTGAGATACTACTATTTTTTATTGAGAACAACGTTTAACGTACAACGTTGGTTGCGCACGATAAAGCTATTTCATTGAAGATAAGAACTTTAAAGGGAACATATATGTTTTTCAAGATTGTGAAAGATCTCCATTTTCCAGCCAGCTTTGAAGCACAAAGAACAAAGTGGGGAGATAAATTTTTGGCTACATATTAACAAGTTTTTGGCACCATACGTGTGCCATTTAAAGTCCACCAATCAACATGATCAACACACGTACCCCTTTCCGCTTTCAAAACTAGCTTTTCCATGCCATCTAATTTAAACCCTAATACAAATATTTAGGTTAACAATGAACGGTTGGTAATTAAGAATTAATGTATCTTACAAGTTTGTGATAAGTAGATACCATCCAGGTCAATTCATAAAGCATGCAGGTGTTAAACTGCACACAGAGATGGTTCAATAGGTTAGTAATTGAGGCAATCGTCTTAGGCAGCCACTCTAAGGCATCAACCCACTTATTAAAATGTACTCATATTGTACGAAAGGCTTCATTTAAAATTTTAACCTTGGAACCCATTGAAAATTGTCTCATTTAAACTTTTAGCCTTAGGGCACAATCTATATTGGGCCACTCCCGACTCCATGTACATATGGATTTGAATCCCTAAATTTTTTATAACCTTTTGGGTCAATTAGTAAAGCATATGGGTGTCGCACTTCATGTATTCGATTCCAATCCCCATTGAGGTGAGGTTTTCATCAAATCTACTAACCCACTACATACCCATATAAAGTACTTGTACTTTGAGTTCTTTCTTGCTAGGTACCTTAAAAAAGGGAAAGGGGGGGTGGGGACACGCAATTCTAGCTATGATCAACATTCTATGACATGATAATTTTTATAAGTAATGGTACTAAGCATAAATATCACACCCCTGTGGGCTTTTTAAACGAGTTTTTCATTCAATCAAGTATTCTAGGGTAACTTTTGAATGCATGTATGGATGATATCTAGGCACTTTTTCTTTCTCTTAGCTAGAAATATATGAGACTAAGTACTGAAACTTTGAATGTAGGTAAGCGATAAAGACGGAGTAAAACAATGGAAGAAAGTTGAAATTAAGCTCCAAGACCACGTAAACGTCCCGGTTTTCCCCTCCAGAATGTCACTGGAATCTTATGACGACTACTTCAACAACTATTTATCAAAGATAGCCGTCGAACAACTTCCACAGAGCCGACCATTATGGGAAATTCATATCATCAAGTACCCAACAAGCAATGCGGCTGGGACTGTCATCTTCAAGCTTCATCACGCCCTTGGTGATGGCTTTTCTTTAATGGGTGCTCTTCTTTCTTGTCTACAAAGAGCTGACAATCCTTCCCTTCCCTTAACATTTCCTTCAGTTCAATTGACTTCAAAATTGAGCGACGGCGCTGATAAAAGCTTTTTCAGGAGTACTGTGCCTCGAGTTCTCTCCTCCGTCGTCAACACTGCATTGGATTTTGTATGGAGCTTGTTGAAGAGCAGTTTGATTGAAGATGATAGGACACCGATACGATCTGGGGATATTGGAATTGAGTTCCGTCCGATCACCATAGCAACGATGACATTCTCTCTTGACCACATCAAACAAATAAAGAACAAGCTTGGAGTGGTAAGTTCAGCCATCCTTTGCGTGTAACATATATATATATATTTGATGAACTACTAACATGCCTTGCTTACTTTTGGTTTAATTTGGCAAAGTCTAGTGTTATTTTCATTTCTACCAACGGAATTAATAATTTGTTAATTTTAATCACAAAATAGAAGAGATCATCTTCCTTAACTGGATTGTTCATATCGTTTGGAACTCATCAAAATATAGGAGCCCACATGATATAAATGGCTCAAATTTCACTAAATCGTTCATTGCCATAAAGAAAATCTTCACCAGTCTATAATACCATTCATTATTTCTAACTCTGACCATATTCTTATTCAAGCCAATATACACATGATCAATTAAAAGCTTGATAATTATTGCCATATAATTTACATCGAGGTGATGAAAACATTTCACTATTTGTAGTGGAAGGGTTAAAGCCTCAGTGATACTCGATCAAAATCCAAACTGTATGAGTATTATCCAGGTTTTGATTAGACTATATATACTCGTAATTAAAGAATATTTAATTCTATTGGATCAATTAAAATATCTTACTAGCTCTAGATATGAGTGTCCCTTGTAATATCTTCTCTCCAATTAAAACGGTGTCCAATTAAGGTCACATTTAAGACAGGTATGGGAGACTTGTTCAATGGTGCTAAATAGTCAGTAGCTAGGTTAGTTCATGTTGTTGTGATAATGACCCCACAGTATAGCTAGACTTGAGACAGGACGATGAATGATGGACATGGATCCCATCCCTTTGAGAGGTTGGAAGCTAAGGTCCGTGGGACGTTTGCTTGGCAATTCTATATATATATATATATAATTTTTTTTTATAATTTTTTTTTTTATATTAAGAGGTTCTAGATGCTTTGCATCTGACTAATCCCCCTGGGCACATACAGTCTTCCTGTCTCACATACACTAGGCAATTCCAGGACCAAAATCCATGAGATATCTTGAAGAGGGAGTGGTGGAAATAGAACCCAAGACCTTGGATCATCCGATACACCCCTCGAGGGTTGTTTGGCAATTATATGGTTAAGAGCACATGGTCAATATAAATTGCACTTCATCCTATTCTACACGTCTGGCCAGGTGTGTGGTAATTAAACCTCTGCATCATTTGTTGAAAGCAAGACTCAACCCAAGTACACCTTAAATGTGGACCCCATCACAAACCACTGCATCATTTTTATTAATTGGCGGTGGTAATTAATTAGTTTTAATTGCATGGTTATCCATAATTAAATAATTGTTTAATTTGTCTCTAAATTCTTTCTTTCCTTTTTCTAACCCAGACAATAAATGACGTGATTACCGGAATAATCTTTTTCGGAACCCGATTATACATGCAAGCAGCGAGCCATGGCTCAGGCAATTTGCAATCAACGGCATTGGTGTTGCTCAATACTAGGAACCTGCGCGGCTACAAGTCAGTGAATGACATGATCAAAAAAGATACTGACACGCCATGGGGAAACCAGTTCGGGTTCTTGCATGTATCCATACCTGAATTGACCGATGATGCTGGGTCTTTGAACCCGCTCGACTTTGTATGGAAAGCACATCAAATAATCAAGAGGAAGAGAAGCTCTTTGGCTGTTTATCTCATTGGGAGACTACTAGAGATTATGAGAAAATATAAAGGCCCTGAGGTATACACATGATACTACCTATTTATTGAACGCTAACTACTAGGTCATCTAGGTTTTTAGAGTGTCGTGTGTCTATCAGCTTTATATATTATTTTATCACCTTTATTATTATTATTTTTTTAAAATTGTTTTTGACAATCAATAGAATTAGAATTTACCCCCTACCCCTTAACCCACCTTATAAATACAAACAAATGAATATCACTCACTTAACAAATGAGATAAATGCCATCAGACTACCATGCAATTGCTATTTCATCACCTCTATTCAGTCTTGCTAATGTGCAGTCTTGTGACCTTTTTTTCCTTATCTTACCCATAGCACGAAAAAATAAATAAATAAAAACAACTGCTGCTATTGGGTGCTGCTAGGTATATTGGATAAAGTTATCGGATTCATCTAGATTTCACAATTTCTATTCAAAGTTGGGAGAATGCTAAATAGAGTCACAATGGTGGTGCAGGCAACGGCTAGGCTCGTTCTTAGCACATTGAGGAACTCAAGTATGGCAATCTCAAATATGATTGGGCCAGGTAGAACAAATGGCTTTGGATAATCATCCAATTAGTGGCATTTACTTTATGCTTGTTGCCGTACCTCAGGTACATTACTGCTTGGTTTTGGGCTATTATTATTATTATTATTATCATTATTTATTTATTTATTTTAATTTCTTTCCTCTGAAAAAATTGCTATCAATGAGTCATGAGTGGCGTCGTTTTGCCCATCTTGGTATGGACAAGTTAAACGTTGGGATGGGAAAAGGCTTGGCCATAGTTTTTGCCAACTCAAACTTTGGGCAATGGGCTTTGTCTACTAGTTATCTCCCCTTGGACATGGGCTTGAGCTCGGCTCAGCTTTGGCTTAGTCCAAACAAGTTGAATTGTTGAGCCAAGTGAAGCCCAGGCCCAATAGCTACAAGTCATCTCCCCTTGGGACAAAAATTAAAATTTCATCATTTAAGTAAAACTTGGACAAACAAAATGAACCATATATATAGTTAAATAAATATCATTGGGAACCATATATTTTAGGAAGGGGAATCAAATCTTTCCTCCCTCGCTATCTGATGCATGTGCTTTGACGGTTTATGCATCAGGTGGGACTATTTTGGATTCAAACCTTTACAAAGATCAAATACCTAAGATACCTAGGTTTGGCCCAAAAAAAAAAAACTCATATGTGACTTGTAAGGCATTGGGGCCAATAATCAGATCTCCATGACCGAGCTGAATTCATGAGATGAGCACATGTATTAAGACCAAAGTTAGAAGTGAAAAAACTAATTAATGTTATTTTTTGGCCATTATTAACTGCGGCGGTTGATGGAGTTGCAGAGCCTTACCATAACAATGGTAAGTTATATGGGAAAGCTAAGAGTTGCATTTGGAATGGAGAAAGGCTTCATTGATTCAGAGAATTTCAAGTCATGCATGGAGAAGGCCTTTGAGACTATATTCGAAGCCGCCTGCAAAGCTCCTTAATTGACATGCAGCTGCATATCTCATACAGATCTTCCTCTTACTACTACTTTCTCCGATCACCACCACATGCTTTGAGTTTTTGCTTTCAGTTCTGTTCTTTGACAAGCTGTAATAAGTGTTTTTTTTTTTCCTTTTGTTCCTTGTTTTTTCCTTTGGAGGGTGGTTGTGGTTGTTTGTTTAGGAATCTTTAATATGGTTGGGGCTTGTAATTCTACACCAAGCGTGAATAACAATGACAAAAGGTGTCATTCGACAAACAATTTGATTTCTTTGAACTTCGAATAATTAATGCTTATTTTCTAAGGGGGAGAAGCTAGAGGGTTCTTCCTTTTTTTTTTTTTTTTTTTTTTTGTAAGGAGCAAAATTAAACTTTGTTTTTATTAATTCTACGCCTAAAATATTATTCATAAAGGGGAAAAAAAAAAAGTAAAGAAATTCAAAAAGGCTAGTGTGTAGGACATAAATGGTTCACCGAGAAGTCTTTAAGGGCCTTATATTTTGGTTGACAAGCGAAGGATCCCAACAAAGTGACAAACCAGCCTGTTCCACTGAAAGTGCATGTGAATGTGACAAGAGATAATTAAAGGCGATTGCAGTGAGTTTTTAGTTTTTTTTTTTCCTTTCTTTTCTTTTCTTTTCTCTTCTTTGGGTTGCCTATAAGAATCCCTAGCCTATCCCAATGCAATGGGATAATGATAGGTCATGCACCATCTTTTGATCGTTGTTATTATTACCACCTACTACAACCATTATATTATATTATATTACCATCCTGCATCATTGAGTTTTCTGAATCCGACGGCTTTTATTTGTTTGAATATTTATACTGTAATTGTTGATAATGAATAAAAAAACTCAATACCGGTTTCTCTCTCTCTCTCTTAATTCGTTCTAATCCTTTCACATACTCTCTCCCTCCAAGCCCTAACTACAATCCAATGTCTCTCACTCTCTCAGTTTTGAATAGTCACCATCATCTCAATACCCTATGTTGTACAAATCAAAAGATCTTGTAATAGAGCCATGACGAGGAGATTTCTCAACTCAGAACTTTGTATCTTCCATCGTGTGTGGGGGCAACGAGTCAATTTTCTAACAATTGAGAAACACAATGTTCTAGCACTAAATGAAGAAACAATTAAAGATGTGCTTGTTTTGAGTATCCAAACAAGGAGTTGATATAAAATAAAATAAAATGTTGATAAAAAAAACTAATAAAAAATAAAAAATAAATGCATGTGTTGATGAGATCATATCTATATATTATCAATCTCCATCATGTAGTTCTCTTACTATTACTTCTACTACCACAAGAATCAATGATGATTAATTCCAAACTACATTATTATTTTATTTTGTTTTCATAAGTTGTAATAAAAATTGTTTTTTTTTTTTTTTTTTTTTTTTATGGGGTGGGTATGGAGGCGTTTCAGGAATTGTAGCCTTTCTTTAATAGGTTTTCTTTTCTTTTTTTTTTTTTTTTTTTTTTCTTTTTGGGGATAAATTTCTTTAATGGTTAGGCTTGTAATGTTTGAAGTTTGTATAATGCCTACTAAACTAGGGTAGTGTGCCCATGCAAGCACAGGCCCGATGATATGTATAAGATTTGTTATACTTTTGTGGGTATGGAGAGGGGCACGTGGAGCGGTAGAGCGGCCACAGAATTAATAGAGAGAGGAGCACATGGAGGCAGGTTTAATTAATGTCAGATCTCTCAAATCCCAATAAAACGACGTGTTTGGGTGTCAACATTCATAGCACGGTATCGTTTTGTTACTTTGCTGCAAAGGGTGGACCACTTGTTACTAGTTAGCTTGTTCCACCGAAGAAGTGAGAAAAGATAAATAAAAAAAAAAAAAAAATGATTACATATTGAATCCAATAGTGCTCTACTCAAATTTGACTCGAGAGTAAGGTTTGAGTTAATTTGTTTATTAATCTTGAACAAACATTTTATTAAACCAAAATCGAATTAAACCTAAGTTGATTGACTCATATTATATTCCAACTTATTTGATAGATGTAATAAATGATAGATGCCAAACACATGGACACCTTGCAGAAGAAAGAAAGTGTCGCCCACACATACATGTCCAAATATTTATTATTGCTATATCAAAAAGAAAAAAAAGTATCCACTTTTGCAAATGCAATAACCAATTGCTATTTGACATATTAGCATAGCAACACCGGCCACCACTCACTTGAAGGCGTAATCAATCAAGAAAACCCAAGTGAATATATGATTGACCCTTTAGGGGTACGAGCGGAGGAGTCATAAATCAATATCTTTCAATTACTTCGGCATATGTATTAGGACCAACTAAACTACTACTCGATCATGGTTGTTAGTGACCAGGCCTTATACCAACCATCATTAGTAGAAGGGTCGTACCTCCACACCTACCTTCTGAATTACCATAACTGGGTTCTGGTTGATCGAATTCAAGCTGGACGTACCAGACATCCCTCATTACCTTAATTAATTACCTTCTAAATTCTTAAATTTACTATTGTTTTTTCAATTGAAAGCACACATTCCAAATATGAATACACAGAAACTCTAGCATTGATTTTGGCCATCAATGCCATGAATTTTTGCCAACAACCATATGAGATCGTGATGGCCTATACATTTACAACTTGGACAAAATGTTAATAAAAACCCACTTGTATTGACTATCTGTATCTCGCCCACCAATGGCACTCGATCCAGCTGTTTAGGAGGCTGGCATTTATTTCTCTCTCTCTCTCATCTGATACTAGAGCTTACTTTCAAAGTCGATCACAAGTCACTTGTGGGTCATCATATATATATATATATATATATATATAGGTGATCGAAGCTCAAGGCCATACATTAAACCAAAAGAAAGAAAAAGAAGGTCAAGAACGCATAGTACTATAATGGAGTTTAAGCAAGAAGAAGAAGTAAGGGAGCCAGTGAGTCCTACTGGACAGTACTTCAACAGCTCGGTGTTATCGATCTGCGTTCTCGGCATCCTGGATTCAGAAGTTCCTATAGATGACTCGTCAACCATGTCTTTGCTTAAGGATGTCTTCCTCCCCATCAACCCACGCTTCTCCTCCATCATGGTTAATTTCCTCTCTCTCTCTCTCTCTCTCTCTCTCTCTCTCTATATATATATATATATATACACACATGTGTGTGCGTAGGGGGCAGCCATTTAGTAAACTAATTTTCTCATCTAATTCGATTTTGAAAGATACTAGTTTTATTATTATTATCATTATTATTATTATGATTAGATATTTTTTTTTTTACTCTAAAGAAGTGATTTGGTGTAGTCTTTCATTCACTTATTGGAGAGGCACTCCGCACTATTTGCACTTCCAAAAGAGGGTGTGGACCCTCTCCAGTCTACTTCCCACTGGTTGTATCCATTTTATAGCTATTAAGGGAGTGTGTTTGGTTGGGGGAACGAGAATAGGAATGTGACTCTTGAAAATGACCCTACTATTTGGGAATGGAAAAGTGAGGGAATAGGACCCATTCCCATGTTTGGTTTATGATAATGGAAAGTATGATTCCCCTAAACATTCCCATCTTAATGTTAGGTTAGGTTAAGAATCTCATTCTCAAATATAATAAATTCCCATAATGCCCTTACATTGCCAAACCCATTTTTCAGATCCACCAACACAATTTCTCACGAACTATATCTCATGGCAGCTTGAAATCCCCAAACCCATTTTTTCAGATCCACCAACACCATTTTTCATGGCAGCTTGAAATCCCCAAACCCAGTGAAGCATATTTCACCCAAATCTCTCTCTTTCTCTCTCTCTCGATATATATATATATATATATATATAGATAGAATGCCAAAGAAGAAGACCCAAATCCAAAAAAAAAAAAAAAAAAGGAAAAAAAGTTACAGAGATGAAACGGAATCGAAGAAGAAGATCCGCACCATCGTCTTCATCTCCGTCCTCCTCACCTACACCACCCTCGCCGCCGCCTTCCTCTTCTTCTCCATCACAACCAACCCTATCCATCTATACTGTCCCAAATCATTCAAACACTCCCCCCCAAAAAAAAAAAAAAAAACCCTCAGATCTGTGTTGTGTTCTACCATAGATGTGCCGATTTGTTCTCCTTTGCCGGTGATGTTGTTGGAGAGGTGTGGGTGAAAAGCATTTGGTCCATGGATTCCGATGAAAAGGAGAAAGACAAACGGTGATGGGTGTTTGTAGGTTTTGGCAACTTGTGTTTCTTTGGAAAGGAGAAGGATATGATTTAGAATAAAAAATTTGTTGCGTGTAAAATAGAGGGCACGCTCGTCTTTTTCTATTATTATAAAAGTGATTGTTGGGAATGGATTTACGAACTCATATTGAGCACAGGAATGAAAATGGCCTCTTTAGTGAGAATCCTCCCTCCTGGTTACAAGAGATTCCCGGTCAAATTGTTGAACCAAATATGGGAATCTGGTATCATTCCTCTTTCCCAGGAATGATACCCACGAACCAAACACCGCCTCAAGTATTCCAACAGCTTCTAACATGCCATATCATATACCTTTTTTAAATTAAATAAAAAAAAAGGTAACCACAAGCTTATCTCTGTTAGTTTGACGTTTGCGGCACCACTTTCCTCTTCTCGCAAACTTGCTCCAACTTCGCCCTCACGGTCGACAACTCTTCGATCAACTTCACCGTCAACAACTCTTTGATGACCCCTTCATATCTAATCTTTGTAATCGCTGTTTCGGATCATCGGCATCATCTATGGCAATGGAATTCCGTGGCTGGACCAAGATATATGCCATCACTCCTCTTTACTCCTCTTTTGATGGTGATCAGTGAAATCGTGGGTCATCAACGATCTTCAATTAAAAAGAAAAAAGATCTTCTCTCACCGAGTTTCTAATGGTTTTCTTGGTCGTTTGTGCTGGTGCCTTCAGTACACATAGGAACCCAATACCTCATTAATGGATTTTGAAGGATAGAAATTGTTATTGTACCGATTGAGTAATTGTGATGAATACTTGGCCCAAAAAAGAGAGTTACAGTGATGAATAATCACTTTATAACTTCAGAGGACCATCTTTTCTTGGGTATTTTTTACCTGTCTCCTCCCCACTGTCTATCCATGTTCTAATTTTCCGAGCAATCCATGCTTAGCTCACACCAAATACCATTTATAAGAAAAAAATCAAGACCAATTTCTATATATAAAAAAATTTCCTCACAATTCCATCTGACCCTCTCGACCCTGTTCTATGCTTATTTTTCATTTTAAATATTTCCCCAATATCCAGAGGTTGTAGGAAAAAATATGTATTTTTTAAATATTTCATGATAAATCTTTCTAGCTAGGATAACTTTTTGAAGGGTTTGTTTGGATCGATGTATCTAATAATAAAAACCCATGATAAATCTTTCTTCTTCATTTAGAATGGAACTTAGTGTCGAAACTTTTGAGTGTAGGTACAAGATAAAAATGGAGTAAAACAATGGAAGAAAGTCGAAGTGAAGCTCAAAGACCACATTAACGTCCCCATTTTCCCCCCTGGAATGTCGCCACAATCCTATGATGAGTACTTTGATGATTACGTATCAAAGATAGCCATGGAACAGCTTCCACAAAGCCAACCATTATGGGAAATTCATATAATCAAGTACCCAACAAGCAATGCAGCAGGGAACCTAATATTCAAGCTTCACCACGCACTTGGCGATGGCTTTTCTATAATGGGTGCTCTTCTCTCTTGTCTGCAAAGAGCTGACAATCCTTCTCTTCCTATAACATTTCCTTCGTTTCAAGTGAACTCAAAATTGAGTGCAGACAATAAAAGTATTTTCAAGGGTGTGCCTCGAGTTTTGTCTTCGCTGTTCAACACTGTATCGGATTTTGGGTGGAGTCTCTTGAAGAGTAGTTTGATTGAAGATGATAGGACACCGATACGATCTGGGGATGTTGGAGTTGAGTTTCGACCAATCACGATGTCAACGATGACATTCTCCCTTGATCACATCAAACAAATAAAGGCCGAGCTTGGAGTGGTAAGTTTAGAAATTAATTAATCTTCTGCTTGCATATTTGAGGAGTACCACTAACATGCCTTGTTTATCTTCAGTTTAGGTAATTTCTAATGTTATTTTCACTTGTATCATGTTGTTAATTTGTTTATTTTCATGACAAAATTAGCCAATAGTAACATTTGTTTTAACATCAAAGCTTATCACAACATATACGTGATTAAAATAAAAAACGCTCAAAACCCCAAAAATAAAAGTAAAATAAAATAAAATAACACTCAAAACCCAAAAAAGATATTATCATAAAAAACATTTGAACATTATTATGATTGTATATGAAGTAAGTTGTGCAGTAGAGAGAGGCCACCTAGGTTAACCAATGCTTAGGCTTATCCTTGGCAGCTTCTCTCAATAAGTGACAAGTTTCACAACGTGTCTTTTCCCTTTTTCATATTCCAAAAATTAATGAAGTTTTAGCGAAAATAAGGAGGACAATTTAGAGACTAGAAATAACATGAGGAAAAAAAATAATTAAAAGGAACAAGAGGACCACAAATACATAGAATACATAACTTGAACAAAAATGAGTTTCAAATTAAAGCTATCCTAAATAAACTCATTTCATTTACCTATACATCAACTAACATAAAGCATTCTTTCCAAAAATAAGAAAAAGAAATTGACATAGACCCAACAATAAAAATTCTCATTTGTGGGGAATAATTAATGGGTCATTTTCTACTCCATTAATTAATTTGGTGGGAGGTCCAATTAATAATGATGGGATGGTGCAGTTGGTAGGAAAACATTTAATTTTTTCCATGGATGAGGAAAGGCCATTTGTTGGGTAGGCGAAAACAAAGACTAGCCCACTTGTAATTGTGTCCATGACATTTGAGGCATTTATTGGTTGGTATACTTGCACACTTGCCACTAGTGTAGTGTCATTGTTAAGAGTCACTTCAATTAATTGTGGCAAGTGGATTTGCGAAAGCAAGACTTGACCAACCATACAATACGCGATTTAATCATGGATATAGGATTTTCCATAGTGTCACATAAAGTCAACTAATGATCTAGATAAGGCAGAAATAGCATTAATTGCCTGTCCCAAAGGAATAAGAATAATAATAATAATAATCATAATAATAGTCAGTAATTGAGGAAGGATATGTTTGGGAAAAAAAAAAAATCAATAATTGAGGAAGGATATGTTTGGGAATGAGTAGGAATACTCATCTGGATAACATTGGACTTGGGCCAAAAATAAAATAAACATCAGCCAACGTATTGTAAAGTGAAACTTGGATTTTATTTTTACTTTTTAATGGTAGTATATTGGTTTTGGTTAACATATTAGGATCCAATTTGGGTATGCCCTAATGCTCAAATCAAATCAACTTAATTTGAGAATTGACAACTATATATGGGCTTGTTCAGTCGCTTAAAAGAAAACTAAACAATAATAGTATATGTAATTTACATCGTATTGAAAGCACAATTTCATGTCATCAATTGGAATGAAACTATTTGAAGAAGTTAGAGTCATCACTATAGCTAATCATTCAAGTTAATGAATTTGTATTTTCAATACTGCGTAATTAACATTAAAATTAAATATTGTTTAATTTCCATTTGGACACCCGAACGATCCCCATATATATATATATATATACACACGTCAAATATAAATTTACATATAGAGGAGAAAGAAGAATTTTATATAAAATTTCTTAACTGGATTGGACTCATCTGAGAAAAAAAAAAATGATGATGATATAATAACGAGAAGCATGCATGTATGGTACATTAATTAACAGAATCGATCTTTGTGGTTTTCTCCTAATTATTTGTTCTTAAATTTCTTTAAACAGACGATAAATGACGTAATTACCGGCACAATCTTCTATGGGACTCGATTATGCATGGAATCAGCAAGCCATGGCTCCAGCAAAGCTCATACTACGGCATTAGTGTTGCTCAATACTAGGAACATTGGTGGTTACAAGTCCGTGGAGGATATGGTCAAAACCAACCCCGATACCGAGTGGGGAAACCGGTTCGGGTTCTTGCATGTTTCAGTACCCGAGCTAATTGGTGATGGGTTTTCGGACCCACTGGACTTTGTGTGGAAAGCACAGCAAATGATCAAGAGGAAGAAAAGCTCTCTAGCTGTTTTTCTCACTGGTAGATTACTGGAAGCTGTGAGAAAATATAGAGGCCCTGAGGTACGTGCATGATATTAGTTTCTTTTTCTTCTTTTCACCATCTAATTTTGAATTTTTTTCTCGTCTTTACCACTTTTGAAGGAAAAAGAATGATAAATTAATCGCAGTTAGATGATCAATAAACATTTACTCTCTCTCTCTCTCTCTTCTTCTTCTTCTTCTTCTTCTTTTTTTTTTTTTTTTTTTTTTTTTGTACTTTTTTTAATAAGGAAGCCCTTCGGCCAAATCCCTAACTTAGACCCATAGAAGATCTTGCAACTTAACTAGACCAAATTAGTTCAAGGCCTATGAAAACCATAAAACTTTATATAAAAAGTCCCAAGGGGTTTAGAAAAAGTTGAACCTAAGACTTCTGCTTCCTGAAGTGGGATTCCTTACAAACTGAGCTACCCATTGGAGATATTATATATAAGTGTCGATTCCTTTAGGTGGGTCTATTTTGTTAGTCAAGCCATATGTAATTCATTATGAATTTTAGTGCTCATAGAGGGTTTGAGTATCAATTTTCAAAAAAAATTGTGACCTCGAGACTTTAAGCCTCGATAAAGAGAAGGTTTTGGGTTCAATTTCTCACTCCCTTTTAAAATCAATTATCAATCAAGTGTACCTTGAATGTTGATTGACACAGAGTGGATGATGATACCCTTACCCGTGTTTCAAAAGATTTATTTGTGTTTTAGAGAATTAATCTAAAAACCCTATTTCTAAAAAAAAAAATTTAAAAAAAAAATATGGAGAATACTAAATATGGTGACATTATGTTGGTGGTGCAGGCAACAGCTAGACACATTCATAACACATTGAAGAACTCAAGCATGACAATTTCGAATGTGATTGGGCCAGTGGAACAATTGGCTTTGGCTAGCCATCCAGTTAAAGGCATGTACTTTATGGTGGTTGGCGTACCGCAGGTACATCATAGCTTTGCTCTTCACCATCTTTTTCGTTCTATTTTGTTTTTGTTTTTGTTTTTGTTTTTTTTTTTTTTGTTTTTTATGCCCCAACCTAGAAATGCATTAGACTTGGCTCTGGCTTTCTTCAAATAAGTTGTATTGTTGAGCCAAGAAGGCCCAGGCCCATTGGCTAGAAAAATAAAAAATAAAAAAAATGTTTCATCCATGCTAATTTTTCAGAGGAACACAACTAAAACCATATTGTTCTATGATTATCGTCAGGGAACTTAAATCCCAAGAAGTTATATTTAGATTTCTATTCTGACATACCAATTAGCCGATTAGGGGTACAAGTATACAACTAAGTTTGATTTGGGGCCAAAATTTTAACCCAAACCGAGCTCTCTGAAAATTGGATTGGAACCAAATTGAGGTTGTATTAACTGGATTAGGGTTCTCTTTGGTTCAATTCTCAGATTTAAAAAGTTCTACTAAACATATTTTCAAGCAATATATAAGAATCTTATAATAATAATAATAATAATAATAATAAATTTTTAAAAAATGACCTAAACATGTACTGTTAAAAAATTTCAAATCAACAACATTTCTTTGATAAAGTAATTTACCCATTGATTAACAATATAATTTTTATATGAACTAGAATAATAAGAGAATTACAGATGGCACCTAAGGATGCAACTTGGGCAGGCTTGACCCGACCAACCTGTGTACAACCCAAGCTTTGGATGGGCTTAGGAAATCACTCTGAATTTGTGGGTTGGGCATGAGCAAGAAAATGGCTGCCCAAACTAAATTCGAGTTGGTCATGGGCAAAAGGCTCCAACAATTCCCCAACCCAAAACCTAGACTGCATATCATTATTATTATTATTATTATTATTATTATCTAACATGAAACTTAATATGTAAATTCTATACTAACTAAGGGTGAAACTAAATTCATGTCATTTTTAGCCATTTATAACATTGTGTTGGTGGAGGTAATTGCAGAGTCTTACCATAACAATGGTAAGTTACATGGGAAAGCTGAGGGTTGCTGTGGGAATGGAGAAAGGGCTCATAGATCCCCTCAAGTTCAAGTCAAGCATGGAGAATGCCTTCGAGAATATATTCAAAGCTGCGTGCAAAGCTCCTTTACATGCAGATTCATAGGTCCATAAGCAAACATGTCATATACATCCTTCTCTTATATTCTTTCACTACATTATCATTGATAGTTTGTGCTTTTCTTTTAATTTGGTTCTATAATTTGTAATAAAAATGTCATTTATTTTACGTACGCTAACTAAAGGTTGAGCTTGTAATTCTCTTACTAATACGTTGAAGGTGAATAGTAACAACGAAAGTGTTATCCGATGAATCAATTTAATTTGTTTCAACCTTCGATTGATACTCTATTTTTTCAAGAAGTTAGAAAGGGAGGGGAGCCGTTTTTATTTTGAACAATTAATGTATAAGGCTGATATACTATGTTTAGTGGAACATATATATCCAACATAAGATGTCCTTTTTTTTATTATTTTATATTAATGATTAGGGGTATTTCAAGCCCTACTCTCACTGAGGTTTTAGCCTAAATCACTCCTCTTATATATATATTGTATATATGTGAATGTGCAAGCAAAGGGGTCTTGTTGGGCGGGCTAATTAGTTTGTTCATACTTCCACCTATGAGCTAGGTGACAAAAAATTAAGATGATTACTTGATTTTTATCTTGGTCATGTAGAAAATTGGTCTTAAATTTTTTGTGTCGGAGCAATAATGTAGCTTTGTGTTGAGAGCATGAGAGGAGAGAAAAACTAAAAAAGTGAAGTAAAATGCATGTGTCACAACCCGAAATTAATGAGTCGTGATCACGTGAAGTAAAATGAATTTTTTTATGGTTTAATCCAAAAAAAAATGGGCTTTAGGGTTTATATCACTTAAAAGCATATTGAATGTTACTTTGTAACCTCAAAGTTTGGTAAAGAAACACATAGGAAAACTCATTCAAAAATAATTTTTGATATAGAGTTAGTGTTGCCCAGCAAAAATTCTAGATTCAGGTACACCACGAAATAATTTCACCAAAAATACCAAATGGTCACCAAATAACACGAAAATTGGTAGGATGTTAGCCCAACAAGTCAGTGATAAAATCCAATTCGTTTCACCTCAAAATCATAACTAAAACTAAAGTTATGAATTAAATGGTAAAATGGGTTTATGGCTGCCATCACTGTATAACACACACGCAAAGTGTTTTAAGTGGTACAAAACCATCCCAAATAATAATTACTTGAGTCTTAAAACTTCCATAAACTCCAATAACAATTGTGTATATATATACATATACTCAACATCAACCTAGAATTTCAAATTAAACACAATCTCAAGCCAATGAAATATGTATATATAATGCTCCCAAATATCACAACAATTCATAATAGTTTCCAAGAATAATAAATGAATTACAAAGATCTGAAATTTTATCTTCAACCATGATAATATTCTCATTCCAAGAAAATAAATTGAATAAAACTTCAATTTAAATACATGCATGTAAATAATAATCCAATTAATCATCCCCTTTATCACCGATCATATTTTTGTAACCCAAATTTGATGAATCTAATCATGCATGTTTGAAATCCATAACAGAAATAGCTTTTCACATGTAACCTAACCCATATACAAGAAATACAAGAAGGGTTTCCAATATACATGAGGGTTTCATACCCATAATACAAATTTCTTTCAAAAAATCATAAATCTTGCAAGATCACTTTTTAATAAACAAAATACATTCCATGTTTCATAATATCCTTAATGTACTAAGAAGAAATATGTACTTACCTTAAATGGATGAAGAAAATAGAAGAAATATGCTGAAATTTTGGTGAAGCAAAACCCCCAAGGGTGTCCGTACACCCCCTTCTCCCCATTCTTCTCTTCTTCTATTCTCTCTTTCTCTCATTTTATCTCTCTCTAAAAGTAGCTGATCTAAAAAATGAGAGTAATACATGAGGCTGTTTTGGCCTTTAAAGAGTTAAATATAAGTGTTTTCTACCATTTGGACAAGTGTCTAACATGCAAAAGTGGGTTGGGCAAATGTTTTACCGCTCACCCAACTACAACTAATATAACATTAGGTTCAAAATATATTGGGCCTAATATAAAATAAAAACCCAAATATAACATAAGATTTGAGTCCACATATAAAATGTAAAAAAAATCATTGACATTAAATCCCACCAATTCTAAATAGTAGGGAAAATATGTTTGGAAATATGAATTAAAAATTAGTTTAAAATTTTTTTTTCCCCTAAAGATCCATGTAAAATATGTTTTTTTTTTCTTTTTTTTTAATAGTTGAAACAAAACCACTTGCATGGTATCATATTTTTTAAAAAACTAGATCTAGCATACGTGCGTTGCACGTGAATATTCTTAAATACAAAATAATAAATACATAAATATCTTATATTTTTTCATAAAAGATAAAGTTTAAAATTCAAAAATACATTTTTTTTAATTTTTTTTTATAATCAAAATTGTCAACGAAAGATTAAAAACTCTTTAGATATACATTATAATATTTTTTTTTCTTCATAGAACGGAATATTTGAAGAATTTATATACCTTAATTCTAAATAAGGAGTACGTGATGCACCTTATACCAAAAAGCTTCAATTACACCTTAAGCAACCCCAACGGAATGAAATTATTATTATTTTTTAAAAATAAAAATAAAAAGATTATGTATTGGTTCCATGCCATACCTCTATAATATATGATCCAAGTACATGTTGCTTAATTTAGACACTTTAGAGGCGGAATTTGGTCAACTTGCCTTGCTCATCTTTAAGAACTTGGTAACCAAAAATCCCACAATATATCTTCACTTGGAAATTAAGTCATACGCAATGCAGGCATGTTAGAGTCTTAGGCTGAGTGTCTGTTTTTATTTGGTTTAAGATTTTAATGTGTTTTTTCTATAAAAAAAAAAATTTATATTTGTTTTAGGATTCTATTATTTAGTTAAAAATAAATATTAGACACGTGTGGATCATCTTTATATCAAACCCACATGTAGGCCACTTTATCTCACACCAATAGTAAGAATATATATATATATATATATATTTTAAATAAAAGTATAATCTTTTAGAGTTAGTTATTGTGTTATTATTACGGTGTTAATTAATTTTTTTTTTTTTTTTTTTTACAACAATAGGGTGAAATAATTTATTAGAGCATGAATCAGTAGCATTTACTTTATTGTCTTTACTCTTTACCCATTTTATACTTAATTCATACTCATAATTTAAACCATTTTTTTTTTCTTTAATGGTGTACGCGGCATGCATCTGCAACATTTTTATTCAATTTTAGAAGAAAATAATAATAATAATAATAACAATAATAATAACAACAAAGGATGCATACCTGATGATGTAGTACTGGTAAGATGAGGGTTAGGGTTAGGGAAGCTCAAGATCTGAAAAACACAAAAAATAAAAATATATAAGGAAAATAACGCAACCATAGTAGGATAGATATTCTGACCATGAGATTATCTTGAGATTAAGTGATAATGAATTTCAAAACTTAAACTTCTATTAGAGATTTTTTCTCATGTGCTCCAAACTTACATGGGTAAAACCATTTAATATGGACTTGATTGTATACTTGTTTCCCCCACTATGTGATGTCCTCCTTACCACTTACCATTGAAGGTGTTTGAGGGGCTGTAAGCCCGCAAGATGTGGTTTTCAACTTTTCAAGAATTTCTTGTAACTATTTATCACGGCTATATTTCTTATTACTTATATCAATATCATGGTCTTGGCCACAAAATAGGAAACCCTATGTGGTGTTTACAGTGGAGATCGAGAAGCGCAAACCTTAAACCCTAGATTTCGAGAGAGAAAAGTAGGTGGGGGCTATTAACAAAGATGATGGACATTGGTGTCGGTTTAGGGCTTGTTGAGGGAGTGAAAACATTAATGTTTTAAAGGTTTTCTAACACAACGTTAATGTATATTTATATATTTAAGGAGGTTTTATTTTTTTTTTTAAAATGTATTATTGTTTTTAAGATTTCTAATGAGGGTAATTAAGTGAATCAAAAGTTTTTTTTTTAAGAGATTTTTATAGGTAGTATAGATATAGATATACAAATTATAGTTTCCGTTTCCTTAGAATTCCTATTTGGGTTTGGTTTTATTTAATTATTATACGAATTATAGTTTCCTTATAATTCTTATTAAGGTATGTGTTTTATATTGTTATATTTCCTATATATGCAGAAGGTAGTTGTATAGTTTTTTTAGAATTTTTATTAAGGTATGTGTTTTATATTGCTATATTTCTTATATATGCAAAAGGGTAGTTGTGTATTTAAAAATTAAAATAAGAGTATATTAGTCAATCAAAAGTTTTTCTCACATTTATCATTTTATAGGTAGTATAGATAGATATAGATATAGATAAAAGGAAAATAGGGAGGAAAAAATTATATAAAAAAAATTGAGGAGTTGAAAAGAAAACTGGAAAGGGCTAAAGAAATTTTGAGGAACAAAATCTTGAGCTTAAAAAAATAAAATAAAAAATTGACATATAAAAATAATTTTAAAAAATTCAAGTGATGGTACGAGGCGTATGTCTCACCTCAAGCATGTGTGGGTGTGTGGCTTCGTCCAAAAAAAAAAAAAAAAAGTTATAGTTTCAATCAAATGGTACTATCAAATCGAAGCTTTGAGTGGTTGCCGGAACGCTTGTCAGTGGTGTAATCCAATGATCTGCTGCCTGCACTTCAGCTGCTTCGATTTTCCGGTGAGAATGGAATGTTTTTGGTTGGGAAAGATAGTGGGCAAAGGTATTTTGGACAACACACTGTTCACAAGATCACATGCTATTCACGTGATTTCTCGTCAATTTTGCTAATGGTGTGGCTGATGGAAAAGAATCAAAACTTTTAAGGGGGGATGGATGGGTTTTGAAATTTAGGGGTAATGTGTTGACCCCCTAATACTTCAGGGGAATTTATGCAATTTATCCTTATAAATTTGGTCCTTTTGAAATTTTGAAATTTTGTTTTTTTGGCGTTATATTATTTCTACCCAAGTATATCAATACATCTCATAATTTTTAAGGTTTCATGAATAATCGCTCTCATGTTGAGTGACAAGGCAACATAGTCGCCTGTGGTTTTGCACAACATGCTAGAATATTAGAGGACATTGAAACTTGGATTGAGGAGATCCTCACCTTCATAAAAGAATGTTTCCTACTTGATTTGCCTTATTGTAATGGTTGATTTTTTATTTGTTAATAAAACTCTTAACCATTTCTTATCAATAATAATAAATAAATAAATATAATGAACAATCACTCTCAATTCTCTCTTAGTGACTTTTTCTTCAGAGTTTGGTTTCTTCGAACCCAATTCCTAACTCCGCCACTACATGCACTCACTGAGTACTAATAGTCATAAAGAGACAAAGATCCATTAGACCACTTTCCTTCCTCAAATCATCAACTCTTCCTTCAACCCCTCCAACCCCACAAAACCCTCCAAACCAAAACCAATCCCATATTCGCCTAAAAAAACCCAAAAGCATCCACAAACCTCATCAAAATCAGCCAAAATCCAAACCTCATCAAAATCCCAAATCCACAAATGGGTTCCCCTCAATCCTGGCAAATCAAAAGTATTTTTACCCTTACATTCCCCCACGGGTCAAACCTTCAGTTGGAAACAAATAGGAGTGAGTTTCCATATAACTGTGACACGGTTATATGAAAAAACTTATATGTAATTGTGATATGATTGATGCGGTACACAAGGAGCAAAGTGGGATTGTATGGCACCTTTTGGCTACATAATCCCATTTTACTTCACTCCCTTTGACCAGTGATATCAGATGACCGTGTCATAATTATATGAAAGACTCACTCCAACAAATAGCCCTGTTCAGTATGGCAATATTGTTGGTTCTCTCACCTAGTAATACAACTTTACAAAGTTCTATATTTTTATGACTTGGGGCCAAGGGTGTTTAGTTTTTTCTTTCCACATACAAACATTACTTCTATGATTAGCAATTTGTTGCATAATTTGGAATTTTTTCAATCATTTGTGAATAATTTATACAGCATTTCGCTTGTGAACTTTTCAAACAAATTTTTAAAATTGTGGATATTTAAGGCCCAACAAATAAGATAACCTTATTGAGTAATTTAAAAAATATTAGACAAACAATTTTTTGTAAGTTTGTCTGGCTAGAATCGAAGGAATGAGAATATAGTATAATGAGATTTCAATGACGAGTGAGATACCTCAATTGAATAATTTTAAAAATATTAAACCAAAAATTAATGACACATTTGTTTGGTCGGATTTAAATGGATTAATCAAAATGAAATATAATATAATGGAATGAAATTTTAATAAAGAAATTGGAATAGAATGAAAAGAAACAAGATTTCAATCGTTAGAAAAATGAGATCATTGTCCATATTTATCATATTTTGCCATTGCATAAAAAAGGCAACTTCGAATGTTGTTTTGTTTTGTTTTGTTTTGTTTTTACTTCTTCCTACTTTGAGAACTTAAAAACCCTGCATATATGACTATATGAGTATGACATTATGTTTACAGCTTCACGTGATGGCGTACCAATGGCTCCACTCCCTCAGCTCATTTACTTAAAGAGTTAAAGTACTGCAAGTCTGCAACTTTGGCCTTGGCCTCAAATATTTGACTTTAATGTTGATTCCCACCAGGATGCTATTTCCTAGAAGAACTTATATGCGGTATTTTAAAGTAAAGTGAATCCCTTATATACGGACAATGCTTGGCTCTTCACAGTGGAAGAGTACTTCTTTTTTTTCACTTATATTACGTCACATGTAATAATTAATTTTAAAAAATATAAATACGTAGATACAGATACATAAATATAAATATATAGACATATAATTATATTTATTTGAAAACATATATGGGACTGCATTTTTTATTTTCCTTTTGCTAGTGTAGGCCGTAGTATCTCTCACTGGTCTTTTTATTTTTTTTTTAAATTTTTTTGGTAAGAGTCTCTCCCTAGTCACCACAGCAATCCAGTACTGCTCTTGTCGCCTTACGTTGCTGTAAAATCGGTGAGACACTTTCCTACGCTTTTTCGTTACCGTTCTAAGCTTTCAATCGTCAGTTTGGTTCATGAGAAAATAAAAGACAAGGTAAGAAATAAAACTTTGGTCCATGAGGCTTAGTTGCTCAGTTTTCTCAGTAACCAAACAGAGGATCAATTTCCTTTTCTCTCCTAATGGTCCTTCTTTATAACATTCCCAAATGCTGCCACTGAGTGTCACATGTCAGGCAACTCACTGAGGTACTTCTCTTCCGTTTGTTTTTTTTTTTTTTTTCTCAACTACAAATTCGCCGTATAATATTCGGTATTTGATGCTCTTCACTCATCAACCAACTTTTGTAGACTTATTCATAACTGCATTGTCTATATTGGTTTGAAAATCATACGATATTATTGTGGTTGCACGCAACCTGTTTGGAAACTTGTCTGAGAGAAAGCTGCCTGTAAACTAGGAACATCATATGCAGTTTCCTTCATCCAACCTCTACCCACGAAGGAAGTTTGGTTAATTGTAGTCTTTTGACAAATTAATTTATTAACGAAAAGCCCATTATCTTGAAAGAAAATGCTGCATTAGTTTGATTCTTACCAAAAAAAAAAAAGAAAGAAAAAAAAAAAACATTTTAGCGAGGAGTTGAACGTCTATATGCTCTGATAATAATTTTTTTTCCCTTTCAACAGAGAAAATTGTTGGTATTCAAAAGTGGCTTTAGGTTGTCCCGTGGCCATTTAGAATGATAAAGACTTTGGTCTTTCCTTGCAAAGTATGTATAATCTTTAATTCCTTACTTTTATTTGGTTTTTCCTTGCACAGCATGTATGCTTCTCAATTTCTAATCTAATTTGACATCTTCTAATCATACTATATAATATATATATATATATATATATCTTGACATCTATTATTCAGGAGTGCTTGGGGAGACTATATTGGACTTTAATAGCTCAGTTGGCAAGGAATCCCGCCTTAGGAAGCAGATGTCCTAAGTTTTTTTTCTCCTTTTTTAGATAAGTTTAACAAAAAAAAAAAAAAAAAACTCAGGACCTCTGTTTCGATTCTTGCTAAGCCCCTTGGGGCACCCACACAAGGTTCCATGGTTCTCATGAGCCTTAAGGTTACCTAGTTCATATAGGTTGTGGGGTCTTATATGGGCCAGAGTTTGCCCAAAGGTCTTCCTCGTTGTCAACTATGTTGCACTGACACGGCAAAAAATGAGGAAATGCAATGTTGGACATGGACACGTGCCCGACACTCCTTTGGCACGTGTCCGACACTCCAGGGAGGTGTCCGATCAATTTTTCTGTTCATTGTTGGTCCGACACGGACAAGCTGGCCAGCTGGGTCTTTACCTCGATCACTTTATCTGTCTTTAGATTTTTTTTATATGTAACTTACAATTGTTTTTACACTTTTTTTAATGTAAATTGGGTGTATGCTGACATAGTCACATGCTTTGTCTCATTTTTTGTCTAAGCTGCACGTTTTATACCTTTTTATATATTGTTGTTGTAGTGATTACTTTCTTTTAAATTTTTTATATGTAACTTGTAACTGCACTTAAGTGTATGCTGTTGCAATAATTTGTATATAATGGATTATGTCCTAATTTTTTTAGGATTTACCATGTTGCGTTATCAAAAATAGTTCACCAACTTTTAAACTTTAGTGAAGGTATTGAATGATTTCTCCCTTGTCCTTATCTTATTGCAATTTTCATTGTGATATAGGCATCTAAATTTCCTTTTGCAAAGATAGAAGGACCTAACCAGCTAAAGCGCAAAGGATCAAAGATGGAGCTCACTATAACACGACCTGATGATTGGCATCTTCACCTCCGTGATGGTGACCTTCTTGAAGCTGTTGTCTCTCATAGGTCAGTTTACTTTAATAATGATTTGTTTCATTGTAGACTTGTATAATTGTTCCAACTATGTTGGATGTGTCTCCTTTTTTTATTTATTGTTGATTTTGGGTTAATTGCATTCAGAATGGTTATGGTTCATATTTTGTCTAATAATGCCTACAGTGCAACTCATTTTGGAAGGGGAATAGTGATGCCAAACTTGAAACCCCCCATCACCACCACAGCTTCTGCTGTGGCTTATCGAGAATCTATCTTGAGAGCAGTGCCTACCAGTAGTGGCTTCACTCCTCTTATGACACTTTATTTGACAGATTCAACAAATCCTGAAGAGATCAAGCTTGCCAGTGAGTCCAATTTACAATATACAATTTTGGAAGCCTGTTAGTTATTGAACTTCTGAGGAGTATTAGTTGTTTTAGCACTAAGTCTCTGAGGCTCTAAGTTGCTAGTTTACATATCTGCTGTTTCATCCTTGTTTGTTTTAACAATATATTGTAGCATCAATTGTTGATTCATATGATAGATCTAAGGTTATTTTATATTAAAAATTGAAAAGGAAAATTTAAGAGCTAGAATGTAGGGATAAATTAGTGCTAATTGAATTCTCAATTTTCTGTTAATGCATACAATTATTTCTTTTCTTTTCTTTTTCTTTTTTTAAATGTTGACTTGTGCTTGATTTTTAATGCCATCAAATACCACAAGGGTGAATATATTTTATTTAGCTTAACTGTATGACAGTGGCAATAGTAATATTTTAGGAAAATTCCTGGGATAGGACTTCATTCATTAGAAAATTAGTTTCTGCTCAATCTCACGATAGCTCTTCACTAGCAAGTATTTTGCATGGAGCTTATCAGCTTAATAAGCTATTTGTTTATTTAGTGATGTAGGACATCCACACCAAAATCACAGTTCACAACACAGTATTCACGGTTAAATCAGCAAAATAATAGAAGCAAGAAGAAGCAGTAAAGAAGCAAGAAGAAGCCAGAAAGAAGCTAGGGTTTTGCCTGGAACACAGCCCAAACGTGTAAGTTTTCTTTGATAATAATGAAGTATCCCTCAAACCCTAATATTCAGAACCTTAAATAAGCCCATTACATCTAATTAAGGAAATAAGACATAATAATCAAAAAGGAAATCTAAATAAACCAAATAAAATTAAAATAGTCTTAAAAAAGGTAATAAAATCTTCTAGCTCTCTAATAATCCATCGTATCCAGCCATAAGGTCACCGGGTGTGCTGTCCGGCGGCGTCGGCGGCGCTCGTACACCTGTGTGATCTGTGGTCGAGGTCTGGTGTCCGCACCAACTCCCCGGTGTGAACTGTGATTTTGGTGTGGGTCAGCCGAGACTCCTTCAGAGGATACTACAAACCCTAAGAAGATAACACTAGTAGTGAAGAATGAACACTTCTTAAGATTGGCATATAAGTTGGCCTCTTGGAGGGCTTGACAAACTTGTGTGAGGTGGTCTAGGTGTTGCTCCTTGGTATTGCTATAGATGAGGATGTCATCGAAGTATACAACGAGAAATTTACCCATAAAAGGTCGAAGTACTTGTGTCATCACTCTCATAAAAGTACTAGGAGCATTGGATAACCCAAAAGGCATGACCAACCATTCATAAAGACCATCCTTGGTTTTGAAGGCCGTTTTCCATTCGTCTCCTGGACGAATTCGAATTTGGTGGTAGCCACTTTTCAGATCTATCTTTGAGAAGATCGTAGCTCCGGCCATCATATCTAACATATCGTCAAGCCTAGGGATTGGAAAACGGTATTTCACTGTAATCTTGTTGATTGCACGGCTATCCACACACATTCTCCATGACCCGTCCTTCTTGGGGGTTAGTAGTGCGGGTACAGCACATGGACTTAAACTTTCCTGAATAAATCCCTTTCTCAAGAGTTCATCTACTTGCCTCTTCAACTCAGCATGCTCTGTAGGATTCATCCTATAGTGGGGCAAGTTTGGGAGTGTCGCTCCGGGAACAAAATCAATTGCGTGTTGAATGTCACGCATTGGTGGTAGTTGATCTGGGAGGTCCGCAGGGAAAAGGTTCTGAAACTTATGAAGAACAGGGATAACTTCTTCAGGTGGTTCTTCATAAGTAATAGATGGGACTTCCTTGGCGACTAGGGCAAACACAAGAGATCCTAGATTTGCTTCTTTCTCGATCTCTTTGGGGCTGATGATGTGTAAACCCTTTTCTCTACCCATTTCTTTCTTTTGACCTTTGTGACCTTTGTTGGGAGGTTTGGGCTGTAAAGGGTTAAGCTTGATTTTCTGCCCATTGAAGACAAACGAGCACGAATTAGAGCGACCATAAATGGTAACATCTAAATCGAAAAGCCATGGGCGCCCTAAGATGATATGGCCCACATCCATGGGGACAACATCACACCATATTTGGTCCTTATAGGAAAGGAACTGAATAGGAATAAGGCACCTTTCTTTAATAGCTATGGATGAGGTGTCAACCCAGGAGACATTGTAGGGACTAGGGTGGGGCATGGATTTTAAACCTAGACGAGAGACGAGGCTAGAAGAAACAGCGTTGATACAACTCCCACTATCTATGATCACCTTGCAATCCTTTTCTCTGCACTTGATGTAGGTGTGGAAAATTGCAGTCCGTCTCCAGTCATCATTCTCCCTAGACTGCGCTAAGGCACACCTGACGACACCCGTTGTGAGTTGATGACTAGAGTCCGTAAACTCATCATCGAGATCATCAATATGGTTTATGTCAGGTTCATATATCTGCTCGTCCAACTCTTCTTCAGTTCCCTCATGATGCTGACCTTCTATATATAAGGTCTCTTTAGTGGGGCAACTAGAGGCTACATGCCCGAAACCATGGCACTTGAAGCATTGGATGCGCGAATTTGGTCTGGGAGGGGCACCACTCACTTCTTTGCCCTTATTTGGTACGAAAGGGTTTGATACCTCTTTCGCAACCGGGGCAGGAGTAGGGTTGGGTCTAACCTGAGGCGGACCGACTGTTGTTCTAGGCACTGAAGTTGAAGGATAACGAAATGGGCTCCTAGTTTCAGTGCGCCTTGAGAATGGGGGCCTAGCAACTAGTTCGTGATTTTGAACGAAGGTGTAGGCGTCGCTTAAATTTGAGACCTCACGTAAGACAAGTTCCTTTCGGAGGTCATCATTAAGACCGTTCCTAAACCTACTCAAAATCATACGCTCATCCTCAACCACGTCACATCGCATCATATACTCATCAAACTGGGCGATGTACTCAGTGGCAGGTCGGTTCCCTTGCCTTATGTTATTCCATTGGTCGAGTAGGTTGCCTTGATACGACTGGGGCAAATATTTGTCTCTAAGCTTCTCTTTCATTTCCACCCAATCGTTAATAGGAGGCTGGTGTTTTCGAGTGAGAAGGAGTTCAGTACTTTCCCAGAAAAGTTTAGCCTTACCAATAAGTTTCATTTTGGCAAACCTAACTCTCCGATCAGCTGACAACTCGTACCACTCAAAGAAGTGGTCCATCTCTCGGATCCAATCAGTGAAGGCCTTTGGGTCGAGTCGACCATCAAAAGTAGGCGCTTCAACTTTGATTGTGCTCCTAACTCTATCATCAGGATCTCTAAAGTCCCTATAATCAGCATAAGGCCGATTAGGATTTTGCTCATGACCTCTAGGAGGTGGCCTAGGGTGTGCTCTATCTGCATTGCCAATCACGATTCCTGACTGGCGTTGATCGCCTTCTAGGGCGGTGACAATTTTTGTCACAGAAGCTTCTAACAACTCAAACCGAGCGTCAGTTCTGGCACGCTCCTCAGCAAACTGAGAATCAAACTTGGTGTACAAATCTTGGAGAAGTCTCCCTAGGGAGTCCTCTTGACTCGATCCCATGGTTGATTGACACTCAGGACTAGATATAACACGACCACTACGCAAGTGCATGCGAAGATGTACTAGGTATGGGGTGCTATAATGAAATAAGGATCCTACGAGGTAGCTAAATGCACTGAGATTAGGGCAAACAACTTCAGCAAGCAATTTGACTTCTTTTTTTTTTTTTTTTTTTTTTTTTTTTTTTACACTCACTTTGGTCCAGTAAACTTTTAATACCAGAGACTAAGTCCTAATTCACTAGACAGTTGCAAGCATGTAGTGCTAGTATTCAAAGTGCTAACTAACCAAATGAGTTAATACTACCACTAACTTGACAGTGCTCTGCAATTAATAAATCGAATAGAGTACTTTAAGGCATGCAAGAGTGACTTGGTTTAATTCAAGAGGAAAAAAGACAATTTGGGTAATCACTGGGGTGAGCTTGCAAAGCGGGTAAAAATAAAGAAATAAATAAATAAAGCAAAAGGTGTTTTTTTTTTTGGGTATCAATTTCCAGCCAAGCACATGAGAGGTTATTGATACAATTTTAAGCAAACAAATTAAAATCTACTAAAGGGCAGGAATAGCACTAACCTGGATTAGAATGGCCTGTCCAAAATGAGGACAGCCTTATCCCAATTCTGTCCGGCCCACACCTGTCACCAAACGAGCCTGGTCTTGCAATTTAAAACCCAAACAAAATGCAGGTTGGCTTAGCCCGAAACCTCCTGACGCGAGACAAACCACAGGCAGAGCTCCCGCAGCGTGAAATCGACGGCGATGGGGCGACGGCGAGATGCCGACGGCGACGCGATGGTGGCGCGACGGCGGTGTGACGACGAGGAGTCGCTGGCAGGTTCTGGACAGCTACGGATCGACGATGGGGAACTCGACTTCAATAGTGGTTAGCTGGACGTCTCCGACGGCGGTGATAGGGGCTCCGATGGCGTTGTGCAAGGGCGGGTCTCCGGCGAAGGTGGCCTCTGATGGCGACGATGGAGGTCGTCGGATATGGGGATGTCGGTGGTGGGTTGAGGGTCTGGGGTTGGATTTCACAGTGGCCGTGAAGTGTTTTTTTGTTTTTTTTTTTTTTTTTGTTGCACGATGGGGTTTTGTGCTCTGGGTTTTGGTTTTGGCTTCAGTGGGTATGGATGCGTTGGGGTATGGGTTTCAAGGGTTTTGGGGTTTGATTATGGGTGAAGTGGTTGCTGGTAGGGGTCAGATGGAAAATTCCTTTTTTTTTTTTTTTTTTTTTTGGGTTGTAGTGGTGGCGGCAGAGGATAGGTGAGGGGTCGGCTAGGGTTTCAGAGACGAGAACGAAGGGGAAACTCGGGTTTCTTGGATTGTTCAGCGGGGGTTTTGGATTTCTGGGCTTGTTCTTCTGCAAGGGCTGCGCGGGTGGCTTCAAAAATCTTGTGAGGAAGGACAAAGGGGTGGGGAATGATTTTCTTTTGTGGGAAGAACTCGTGGGGCATCTTGAAGCGAGGATTAGCGGAAGGTTTCGGCGCCATGGATGGAGTTTGCTCTGATACCAAAGTTGATGTAGGACATCCACACCAAAATCACAGTTCACAACACAGTATTCACGGTTAAATCAGCAAAATAATAGAAGCAAGAAGAAGCAGTAAAGAAGCAAGAAGAAGCCAGAAAGAAGCTAGGGTTTTGCCTGGAACACAGCCCAAACGTGTAAGTTTTCTTTGATAATAATGAAGTATCCCTCAAACCCTAATATTCAGAACCTTAAATAAGCCCATTACATCTAATTAAGGAAATAAGACATAATAATCAAAAAGGAAATCTAAATAAACCAAATAAAATTAAAATAGTCTTAAAAAAGGTAATAAAATCTTCTAGCTCTCTAATAATCCATCGTATCCAGCCATAAGGTCACCGGGTGT
The DNA here is from genome assembly GCA_039720395.1 of Liquidambar formosana. NCBI lineage: Eukaryota > Viridiplantae > Streptophyta > Magnoliopsida > Saxifragales > Altingiaceae > Liquidambar > Liquidambar formosana. The sequence goes on along the minus strand of CM077824.1, from coordinate 11,508,307 downwards.
GCTGTCCGGCGGCGTCGGCGGCGCTCGTACACCTGTGTGATCTGTGGTCGAGGTCTGGTGTCCGCACCATTTAGTTAGTGGAATGTAGATAGGCTAGTGGTTCTTAGATTTTCTTAGAGATTAACATGGACTTAGTTTTATCAAATAAAGTAAATTTGTATTTGTGTGTTTCCCCTAGTTTATATTTTATTGTTTTAAAGAAAATGCCAATTGCTTTGACAGGAAAAAGTGGGGTTGTTTTTGCTGTTAAGGTGTACCCTGCTGGTGCTACAACAAATTCTCAAGATGGTGTTACAGATCTCCTTGGGAAGTGTCTCCCAGTCCTTGAGGAGATGGTTATGCAAAATATGCCTTTGCTGGTAATTTCAATTATTTGAATCAACTCTTGTGTTTGAGAAGCCACTTATGCACATTTTGGTTTTCAACTTGAACCTTAAAACAATATTGATTTCCTTCTTTGCAAGCATTGTTTACCCCAGTGCAGAAGACATAATATTACATTGAATCTTCTATCTGCTTGTGTGATGTTATTAAGTTATTTACAGGTCCATGGGGAGGTTACGGATCCTGATATTGACATATTTGATCGTGAAAAGGTCTTCATTGATACTGTTTTAAGACCTTTAATCCAGAAGCTTCCACAACTGAAGGTTGTGATGGAACATATTACTACAATGGATGCTGTTAGATTTGTAGAGTCTTGCACAGAAGGTATAATTAATCACTTGCATGGAGGATTTTTGCCATTCACTTTTCTTTTCTCTATTCTTTGTTAAAAAGAAATATTTCTGTTCATCTATTTGGCTACTTGTCATTCCTATAACTTACTTCAGTTGTATTTATTAGGATTTGTTGCAGCAACGGTTACTCCACAGCATCTTCTTCTCAATAGAAATTCTCTTTTCCAAGGAGGATTGCAACCACATAATTATTGCCTTCCGGTTCTCAAAAGAGAGATCCACAGTATGTTTAATTCGACATTTTCCACAAAGCTACGACTGAAAATCACTCTTTCCTATGTGCACCTTTGGACTTTCAAATTTGCAGTTATTAGTTGTTGCAGACCTGAAATTTCTATGGAACCATACTGTATGCACAGTATCTATGTAATTTAAAAGACTGGCAAATGGATTTGATGTCTGACATAGTTACTATCAAGGTACTATATTTCATTTCAACGTGTCATTTTGGTTGTCCTCACAACAGAAACGTTGCAAATGTCCTGAGAAACACAACAGAAACGATGAAAATTTTGGAAAAGCATGGAAACACTGGAAAACATAGAATGAGAAGTATTTATATGTGACAATAAGTGTATTAAACGATTAGTTGAACATGTTTGAGGCCTATATGCCTATGTTAATAGACACAAACTTTAAAACATTTGAAGCTATAGTACTACTTTACCATTTTGATACTAACTTATAATTGTATGATTGTGATAAGTACAAGTATTTAATACCATTAGTTATACAAAGTAGTTATTATTTTTTGGAACAACATTCATCTCTTATGATGATTGATACCCCGTATTTAGATGGTTAAAGTTGACGCTACTTCTAAATATTCCGTCTCCTTAGTCTTTACCGGTGGAATTTTGTTGGGTGATCTGCTGTAGTAATTTAGACACCACTCCACTTGATAAAAATTTAAGAACTAAAGAGAGAAAAGGAGGAAGAGCCTTTTTGAAAACACGAGGCAACAAAGTAAGGGGTGTTCGATTGTAACATGAAACTTACCAGTGATGCCAACAGCGCCAAGGTTTCCTTCTTCTTCTTCTACTTCTCAATTCTTTCTCCTATTTCCTTTTCTCCTCTCCCATTTCTCAGTTCTCTTCTCAGGGTTCTCTCTTTCCTTAATTTGTCAGCTCTCTCTCTCTCTCTGCACTTTTAAAAATAGGGAATAAAATTTTGCCAAGAATTTATGTTTCTGAATGTTTTTAGAAACATTGGATCCATAAAATGTTTTTATTTTGACTAGTTTCGACTGAAACGTTGATGTCTTAGTTGAAACCATAGATTTTTAATATTTCTATGGTGTTCCATTTCAGTCAACCAAGAAATGGAGATGTTTTGGCCATTTTGAGGGAAAGAAAATAAATTTTGTTCCTTAGGTATTAGTTGACCAGCTTGACATGGTGATATCAAAACTAGATTAACTGTGACATTGGTTTTGGTGCCCTAAATAGTGTCTAACATTCATACTATATAGTATATATTATGTGATCCTCTGGGTTGTCCTTGTTAAAATCCTAAGGGTGGATTGCCTTTGTTTATAGGTCTCGTTATTAATATTATAAATACAAAGATTATTGTAGAAAGGAAAGAGTACAGATTGGGAAAGGACAAGAAGTACATCAGAACAAAAGAATTGCAAAGAGAAAGAAAACTGGGAAGGCTATGCAGGGAAGAAACTAAGTTGGATAATAGTGTCCTCAAAATGTCTTCCATGCTTTCACCAAGATTATTTACAGGACAGATAGGTCTGACCGTCTGACATCCTTTTGTTTTTTTTAAATGTTAATATCTCCAAGGACGTAAGTTGGGCTTAGCCCAATTGATGATGTTAAAAGTGTTCTCCCACGGTCCCACCTTCAAAGTTTGCAAAGCTTAAGCCATAAGATCAACCATAAAAGCTACCAACTTTTTGTCGACTACATCTTTTTGTTTTGCTAAGTATGATGACATGATCCAACTCACTGCTGGCCTGCCAATTGTTTTTCCTGAATTTCAAGCTATTCCTAGCGCCAAATAATTCCTAAGACCCGTATTTGACTCTGTCATTTTTGGTTCTAAGGATTCTTGGTAATGTTATAATTCCCTTGATTGAGGGGTAATTAGTGAATGCTATCAAATGGATTAGTTTAATTTTGTTTAACATTGGAATTATATTATTTGTTTAACAATTGATTCCATTTGGTTAGTGACTTTTCTTGGCTCATCATTGTGCCAACTTGAAAGTTGAACTACCTGGGAAAGGAGCTTAGATAGTCAATTCTGTTTTTTGTTTTTTGTTTTTTCATTGGCTCTGTATCTATTCCTCTTTATCTTCTTCTTTATGAACCATTTGGTCCTTCTCCTTCTAATTTTCCCTCTGCTTATAGAATTTGCTCCCCCCCCAAAAAAAAAACAAAAAAAGAAGGAAAGAAAAAGCTTGACTTACTGATTTATTGTCTGCTTTGCTACTGTTGATCATTTATTACCTAGATGACATTCTTTTTTCCTTTTTTTCAATAGAGGAATCCCTTAATGGTAAGCCCTAGGTCTATGCAAGACCCCACAACTCACATGGACCAGTTAACCAAAGGCCCATGAGAACCATAGAACCTTCTGCAGGTGGACCCAAGGGGTTGGCAAGAGTTGAACTCAAGACCTCTACTTCCGGAGGCTTATTCCCTTGCCAATTAAGCTACTTCTTGGAGTTAGAGGGCATTATTTTGTATGCATTATTACTAGTGGGATAATCTCACTTTTGGCTATCCTGGAACTTTCACACTTCTTTTTGTTTCTTCATCAATCTAAACATAGTACAACAGAACAAACACCTGGAATTATGACCTTGGGGCTGAGCCCCAGTTTAGCTTTGAGCCACAGATCCATAAAATTGAAATAGATTTTGAGTCCATATTTGTATTGAAACTGAACTATACTGTAATGTATTTGATTGTGAGCTCCTCTGATTAGCTATGCATGCAGTGTAAATTGGAGGAGAAGGTTGATCAATAGATTTTTTGAGGATGCAATTGGTCTTCAAGTAAGAGATGCACTTGCACCAGCTATTTAAGTATATGATAATTTTCATATATGTTCTATATAAAAGTATTGAACCAGATAGCAACTTAAATTATTTTTTTAATTCAGTAAGATTCTAATGTTATGCTGCCATTTTTCCATTGTTAAATATAAAGGATTTGGGGATGACCCAGTTATAATTTGTAGAAAGTATTTTGAAAAGTTAGGATCCAATTGGCAGCAACAGAACTCTACAAGATTTTCATGAATATCTTGGAAAAAATTCAAGAATGATTTTTAGGTGGAGGAAAGCAGTCGATGTTAGTGAAAAAAATCAAATAAACAAAAACAAAAATGCATTGGCATTCTACATTTCTGGTGAACGACTCTTGAATTATTAGATTACATGGAAAACGCTCAGTTTACTTATGATTAACAGAAAAATAACATATTATGGGGTTTTCTTTGAATTGATGATCGGTGTCGCAATGCAGGTGTTATTTTTGTTACTTACTCATTGCTCTTTCCTGAGCCTATACATATGTTTCTTATATAGGACAGGCAATCGTGTCAGCCGTGACTAGTGGAAGTAAAAGATTTTTTCTCGGAACTGATAGTGCTCCTCATGAGAGACGAAGAAAAGAATGCCCTTGTGGATGTGCTGGTATATACAATGCCCCTGTTGCCCTGTCACTGTATACCAAGGTCTTTGAAGAGGTAAAATCTCACCTTGTATTATGTCGGTTATTGGTTTCTTATCCGCCGCACTAACTTTTCCTTTTTCCTTTTTCCATTTTTGGGTGGGCAGGCTGGGGCTGTCCTTTATTTGAAGTCTTAAGAATTTAGTGTTCAATGACCTTTAATGAAGACACATGTATTTGTCAATGGTTGATGGACTTATTAATGCTAGAACCCAAAATTTATTCAGATAATTTGGATTAGGAGTAAAGTTTACTACCAGATGAAAATCAAATAAGCATTAGAAAATTCTATGCTTAAAATAACATAATGAGGTGCATAGAGTTTGGATTGAATATAGTTCATGACTTTGGATTGAGCCATAAGACAACAAATTTAGTTTGATTGTAAAGGAAATAGACATGGGCTAGGCTTGTTACAATTCAGTTGAACTTGGTTTGGCTTGATGGAGGATATGGCTCTTGATAGAGGTGCATGGAGAAGGAGCAATGTAGCTGACCTCAAGTAGTGCTCAAGGCTTTGTTGAGTGGAGCTTTATGTTCACTCCTTTAGGTTTGGTGAGCTCTGGCTAGTTATGCTGTTGGATCATTTAGGCACAAAATACAGGTGAGTAATGCTATACAAACAAAAGGATTTTACAAAAAGTTTATACAAACTCACATGGCATAGTGGACCCCGCAAGCGTTAATCTTAAAACAACACTCATCTTATTTACATTGCACAGACTTCTTGTAAAAATGTAAATTTGGTTGTCAAGTTTTTCATTACCTCTCTTCAAAGACAACCCAACGCGAGTTACAAAGTATTAAAGACACGCACACAAACAAACACATGCGCGCTAGAACACAGTATACTGGGAGTCACCTATCACCTGGATCTAAAGAGCTTTGCAGGATTCTGGGGCACAGATATGATAGAATCCTTGCCCAAAAATATAATAGGGTGGGGTTGGCGGGTAGGAAAAATCTCAACATTCGTCTGAGAACCCTTTGGTTTCTGATCAATTAATTTTTAAAGAATATATATTTACTGCCTTCTTTAAGATGGTTTTACCCTCTTTGGCTGTTAGATCCATGCCTGCTAGACTACTAGTGTCTTACTCTCCTTACGCTTCAGTTCCCATTGAGATTCTAGTAACTAATAATGCATACATTTTTGTGAATTACTGTGAATGATGTTTTTTTTTGTGTCATTTTTAATAGAAACTTTTTTAAAAGAAAGAAAAACTTATGCTTGTTTTGTAATTCGTATACTACAGTATATATATTATTATTTCCAAAATTCATGTAATTTATTTCTTGCAAAAATATGCTCTTGCTGAAAATTTAACATATTAGCTACCTAAATAGTCAATTTGATTATTTTAGGTGGGCGCACTTGACAAGCTAGAAGCATTTACGAGCTTTAATGGACCGGACTTCTATGGGCTTCCAAGAAACACTGCAAAAATCAGATTGAGAAAGACTCCATGGCAGGTACCGGAGTCTTTCTCGTTTGCATTTGGAGATATAATTCCAATGTTTGCAGGTGAAACACTTGAGTGGCAGCCGTTCTCCATTTGATGGTGGCACTAATCAGCAAACCAACTTGATCGGTTGGCTGCTTGCATAAGGAACATTAGATGCCCTTATTAAATAAAAATTTCTGTTTGTTTTTGAAAGACTATCCCTCATGTTGTACAAAAATCGAATGATTCTATTTCCAGTGCATGTCTGAACCCTTGGCAAAGATCGTGAACCTGGAGAGAGGAGAGTTGCATAGGTTGACAGCCACACCAGGTTTAAGTTATATGATCACTTTGATGACCACCCATTTATGTATATGGGTTGGAACTTGGAAGAGCTGAACTGAACAAGACCTATCTTATGGGAAACAATTGACCTAGAACGCTAGAACCAAGCTGTCAACTCAGAATAAATTCAAAAGGTAGCGATTATTATTACCCCAAAAATTATCTTTTATATACCCTATTTCTAAATGTACCCCACATGAAAATTTCTAAAAACAGTTCTTTTTCTTATTATGTATTTACATCTAGGGCCGGAACTAGGAATCTCCAAATGCAGGGACCAAGTTAAAAATATTTTAAACAATAATAATTTTTATCTTCACAATACAAGTTTTACTATAAATTAAAATTGATAAATTTACTGTATTTTTTATTGTTTGGAATTTGGATCCCAACTCCCAAGTAAAATAACCAGTGGGAAAATTGGTAGATTTCATTTTATAAATTATTATGATGATTTTTAATTTTTTTTTTAATCTTTAATTTTTAATTGTTATGATGATTTTTAATTAAATACAGGTTCACAGTTTTTTCTTTAATTTAAATGACATGTGAAGGTATCACATGTCCAATAGCATAAAAATGAAGACAAAGTAAACAAAAAAAACTTGCCCATTTGTAGTTATTTCCTCTAGATACTGGACAAGGGTTTTAACATTTTCCATCAAGACAATGATACAATGAGTAAGAAATGAATAACCAAGTCATACAGCAAAACATATTATAGTCGCCGTCAGAAACTATCGACCACAAAGGTTATATCTGAACTCAAATCAAGATGGAGGCTCGCCAAAAAAGCCGAGTCCCAATCCACACTCGTGAGCATTTTCAAATCGATGATCTTATCCTACACATCTAGGCTCAAATTAAGCTAATCCTCATCCACTCTTTTACCTAACGCTCACAGCAACCTCTTCCTCAATGCCTTCTGCACCGGTCACAGCATTTGTTCCATCACCATCATTGAACTTAGCATTAAGTGTTAATTAATTTTGTAGGGGCCATGGCCCCCCTTGGTCCCCATGTAATTCCGCCCCTGTTTACGTCCCATGAGTTCCCAAAAATATCCCCACCCCATTACTCCCCATACCCAACCAACAATTGAATATTTTTGGTAGTTTCACCAACAATTGATTTTGACACCCCAACATCCCAAACCCATTTGCTGTGTTTGTTATAGAATTTTTTCTTTTAATTTTAATTTAATTTAATTTAATTTAATTTTTTCATATTGGAATGGTAAAAGATGAGTTAGCTGGGAAAAAAAAATGGGGTTAGCCAGAGGTTGGGACTGGTGTTGTAGATGGAGATGTGTTTTATTTTTAATTTTTTATTACTAATATCCTTAATGGTTAATTTACACGAGTAAAATTGTAATATTAAATTTCATTAAATGGTGGGGTTTGGAAAGAGATATGTGCGGTGGCAATAATCGATCCTAATTTAAAATTATCAATAAATAGATAAAAGTTTGTAACTTGACTAGAAATACTGATTGGGTTGGTTTCAACTATAGATTTAAATATAAATAAATCAATCACAAGTGAGACTAATTATACTTCTGTTGATTTTTGCAAGCCACTAAATAAACTATTTCTAGCTTCAATTTTTACATATATATTTAATGAGATTGTTGAAAGTGACTGCAGACTGCAGATGGACAAAGTAGCATTAAAGTTAAAAGATGAAACAGGGCACCCTGTTATGGTGCAATAATTGCCTGTTATGGACACAAAGTCTATACAATAATATATATATAAAACTCAGCTTCATATACATAACATGCAAGTCTACCTCTTTAGTGCAATTTTATGATTGACATGGAAATACGAAGCAAGAAGGCTCTTCTTCTTCTTCTTTTCTTTATCTTTTCCTTCAGAGCCCATCTCACAATTGGGTCTGACACCATCTCCCCAGGCCAGTCCCTTTCTGGGAATCAGACCATATCCTCCCAAGGTGGAGTATTTGAACTGGGTTTCTTCATACCAGGTAACTCTCAAAACCATTACATAGGCATATGGTATAAAGGGTTACCAAACCAAACAGTTGTTTGGGTGGCCAACAGATACCAACCCATCTCCAACCCATTCTCTTCGTCTTTGGAACTCTCCCTGGATGGAAACTTAGTCCTACTCAATCAGTCCAAATTTAAAATATGGTCGACAAATTCGACCTCAGACATTCAAAATTCTACTACAGCAATGCTTCTTGACAATGGAAACTTTGTTATAAGAGATATGTCGGATTCGTCTAATGTAATATGGCAAAGTTTTGACCAGCTGACGGATACATGGCTTCCTGGTGGGAAGCTTGGGTACAGTAAGCTTACCAATGAAAAATGGATCCTTGCTTCATGGAGAAACTCAGAAAATCCATCACCTGGGCTCTTCTCTCTTGAGGTAGAACCGAATGGAACAAGTCTTTTGTTGCTGTGGAATGGGTCTAAAATGTACTGGACTAGTGAGGAGTGGACAGGGAGAATTTTCAGGCTAATTCCTGAAATGGGGAGGAACAACTATATTCAAAATGGTACCCTTGTTTCTAATGAGAACACGAGCTATTTTATTTATGCAGCAACTTCCCCTTCTGTTCTCACTAGATTTGTGCTGGACGTCACCGGACAGCTCAAGCAATTTGTCTGGAGGGTGGACTTACAGAAATGGGCTTGGTTTTGGACGCGGCCAGAGCAACAATGCGAGATTTATGCTTTCTGTGGGGCATTTAGTAGCTGCAACCCGCTGAATGTTTCGCTTTGTAATTGCATGCCGGGATTTGAACCACGGATGCCAAAAGATTGGGAATTGGAAGATCACTCAGAAGGATGCATGAGAAAAACTCCTTTACAATGCAAAAATGGAGGAACAGACATGTTTTTTGTGATGCCCAACACACGCTTTCCAGTGGATTCAGAGTCTTTGAGAGTCGAAAGCATTGAAGAATGTGAATTGGCATGCTTGAGAAATTGCTCATGCACCGGTTATGCTTACGATAATGGGTGCTTCATTTGGAAAAAGGATCTGGTCAATCTACGACTCTCAACTGATGATAAGATTGGAAAGATTTTCCATGTCCGGATTGCTGCATCCGAGATTGTGGGAATTAGAGTTAAGACAATACGAAAGACTATTTGGATTTTGATTGGATCAATTGGAGGGATCCTTACCCTCTTGGGGTTTGTCCTGGTAATTATTTGGAGGAGGATAAGGTTTCCTGGTGCATTTGAGGCTGCTGATGATTCTTTGCAGCTGTTCAAGTACCGGGATTTACGAAGCGCAACAAAGAACTTCTCTGATAAACTTGGGGAAGGTGGTTTTGGTTCTGTTTTCAGAGGGACATTGCCCAATTCAACTGGCATAGCAGTGAAAAAACTTAAGGACTTACAGCAAGGTGAGAAGCAATTCCGAGCAGAAGTGAGCACAATCGGAATGATCCAACACATTAATCTTGTTCGTCTTCGTGGGTTTTGTGCAGACGCTTCAAAAAGATTTCTAGTCTATGACTACATGCCAAACGGTTCTCTGGAATCCCATTTATTCCAGACGGATTCAAAGATTTTGGATTGGAAAACCAGATATTGTATTGCAATTGGGACTGCTAGAGGATTGGCTTATCTTCATGACAAGTGCAGAGATTGCATCATACATTGCGACATCAAGCCTGACAACATCTTGTTGGATTCTGAATATAACGCAAAAGTGGCTGATTTTGGGCTTGCGAAGCTCATAGATCGAGACTATAGCAGGGCTCTAACAACAATGAGAGGAACCATCGGCTATTTGGCACCAGAATGGTTTTCAGGCGAAGCTATCACACCAAAAGCAGATGTTTTCAGCTACGGGATGCTTCTTTTCGAAATCATATCAGGAAGAAGAAATAGAGACATGCCAGATGGAGAGTTATGTAACTACTTTCCCGCTCGGGTTGCACATACGTTAAACAAGGGGGAAGAAGTTCTGCCTTCATTAGACAACAGGCTAAATGGCAATGCCAACAAGGAGGAGCTCACAAGAGCTTGCAAAGTTGCTTGCTGGAGCATTCAAGAATATGAGAAGAATAGACCAACAATGGGGCAGGTAGTTCAAATTCTGGAGGGAGTCGTGGAAGTGGGCATGCCTCCAATCCCATGGTTTTTCCAGAGACTTTCAGGAAGTCCAATGGAATACAAAATGTAAGAGGACACTTCTTCCAGTTCAAATTATGATCATTCCCAGGTATCTAGATACCATTCAAGCACCCTAGATAGTTTCTAATTCATGAAGGTGATCATCTAATGTAGTTATGAACCGCGAAAGCAAGCTTTGTAGATAATAGAGAACTCTTACTCTTATGTTTTTCATGTACTTCCTGTTTCATAATCATAAAGGAATTTATGTCATTAATTTGCATTACAGAAAATGTACTTTGAAGAGAATTCTCCCTCTTTTGGAATATATCATTAGCACTATGATTTATTCCAGTTAGTGATTCAGGGTACTGCAAAGACACAGATCATTACATGTAATGCACCTACGATCTAATAGCAGATTGTTTTGGTTTCTACCATTTTTTTTTCCCCATTTTGTTTACCCTGAATTGTTCCATTTGTAATTTTTGTATTCTGAAAGATGGAATTCTCTGTTCTTTAAAATATCAGAATGGCCCATTTGCTTGGTGATCATGAGACCAGCCTAGGCAAGCAGACATTTGCAGCTTTCTAAAAGATGTTAGAAAGGCCCATGCTAGAGGCTGCAGAAAAAGCTTTCCTTTGATGGGCATTCCATTTTCTTCTTGTTCGAGAGGAAATCTGAAAAGGCCATCCTAGGCAACCATCACGGAGCCCAGTTATGTGATTTTTCCAAGATGGGGTCTACTAATTTTGCTAGAAAATTGGGGTGGTTGATGTTATAATGGATCGGCTGCTGCTATCTCCTTTCATTGTGGCCTGCTCTCAAAAGTCAAAACTACAGTTACTCCATTAACCAAAACTCTCTCAGCCACTTCCATTGTTTCGCATCATTAGCACCATCTATGGCAATGGAATTCCGTGGCTGGACCAAGATATATGTCATTACTCCTCTTCTGATGGTGATCAGAGAAATCATGGGTCATCAATGATCTTCTTTCACCGAGTTTCCTATGGTTTTCTTAGTTGTTTGTGCTGGTGCCTTCAGTACACATAGGAACCCAATACCTCATTAATGGATTTTGAAGGATAGAAATTGTTATTGTACCGATTGAGTAGATGAATACTTGGCCCAAAAAAGAGAGTTACAGTGATGAATAATCACTTTATACTTCAGAGGACCATCTTTTCTTGGGTATTTTTTGCCTGTCTCCTCCCAACTGTCTATCCATGTTCCAATTTTCCGAGCAATCCATGCTTAGCTCACACCAAATACCATTTATAAGAAAAAAATCAAGACCAATTTCTATATATAAAAAAATTTCCTCACAATTCTATCCGACCCTCTCGACCCTATTCTATGCTTAGTTTTCTTATTGCAAATCCATCCTTCATGAATACTGTTCTGGTGAGTTTTCCAGGATAAGAGAGGAAACCAAGGATTTGGGGCATAATTTCACTTCGTTAAAGTTAACATCTCATAAATTTGGAAAAGGTAAAAGATACCATAAGTGAATGGCTGTTGTGAGCCGTAGGATTGTCTCAGATAGAGTGGCACATTTACGGCCGTGAACTGGACACTACTGGTGGGCAGTGGACTGGAGGGGAACCTCACCCTCCAAAAAAAGCCTTGGCACACTACTCACTTGCACACATGAGGAGTGTAAAATTTAGGCATTGTTTGTAAAGCAATTTTGAAGCATTCTCTAGTTTTTAAAAGCAAAAATGTTGGGCTTTCAAAAGCAAGAAACTACCTTTAATTTCTTGGGGGCTAGGGTTTTACATTGGACTGATTCAACCCCTAGACTACTCATGCCATATCCCCATCCGGGTCATCACAAGGGCCCATAGGTGGTAGGAAAACACTTTCTAAATCCTAACCGAACAGTACATTTGTTGTGTTCCTTGGCTGATACTTAGTTGAAGATGCCAAAACAAAATTTAAAAATATGGAAATTTACATGTTTTCTTTCCTTTTTCCTTTTTCTTTTTTTGGGATATGAGGAAACATGTTTTTAGTGGTCATTTGTTATTGATGTGTAATTACAAATTGGGGGCAAATAATTACAATTAATAGTCATTATTAATCAAGTTAGTAGTCATTTATTACGAAATTGGTAGTCATCTGTATTGATGTGTGCTCATAACCAGACCAATCTATAACTCCCCTGTTTTAAAAAAAAAACTTGTGATCTCCGTGGCCAACTTTGAGGCCCTATTTGGTTTGCGAATTTTATAAAGGAAAATAAAATAAAATATAAGGAATTGTACTTTTTTTATTTGGTTGCAATGGAAAATTGGAAGAAAAAAAAAAAAGAATTAGACTAATTTTGGCTTGATTGGACCCATCTGGGAAAAAAAGGGGGGGGGGGGGGGGACGGGGACTTTGGCCACAAGTCTATATTATTGTACTTATATAGCCATAAGTTTATGAAAAAAAAATTATAAGGCCTCAAGTCCACAAATATGCCATAAACGCAAATACCTTCAATAAGCGTTGAAAGGGGACTTTATCTTCATTGTTTGTTCAGATTTAGTCATTCTTTTATCAAGGCGACTGATTGAACCAAACATACCTATATATATATATATATATATATATATTCTTCTTTTTTTCTTCTCCTACTTTTCATCTTGACTGAAAAATGATAGCCACACATGACATGTAATTGTTTTAAAAGCACTATATTATCTTCAATTCAAAAAAATTCAAATCACTAATACTAAATTTAATTGTTTTATTCATAATGTAATTGTTAAGATTACTCCCAAAACAATTAATTTTAATTTAAAACTCTACTAAAAAAATTAATTTACAATTTTTAAAAATAGTTGCGTGTAACTATTTTAAAACAGCACGTTTAGTCATAACACTAAATGATATTATCATAAAAAATTGTTCCTTTGATCCACATATATATAATATACCTAGTGGGGATGAAAAGAATTCATGTAATATTTTCACTAGTGGGTTATAAGGCCTCATTCACTGCTCTCAAAACCCAAAAAAAAAAATATATATATGTAAAACGCTCAAAACATTTTAGTATTATTACATGAATACATGATGAACGAAAATAAATGAATAAATAATGCTCAAAACATATTTAGGAATAGCTAAGGATTTCCCAATCCATAATGGCATGAAGAGTTAGTTTTTTTTCTTTTAAATTTTTTTTTTTTGGGGGGTGGGTGGGGGAGAGAATTTCCATGGGATCAACGTGCTCCCAATCCTTTGCAATGATGGTTGTATGTGAAGTAGGTTGTGCAGTAGAGAGAGGCCACCTAGGTTAACCAATGCTTGGGCTCATCCTTGGCGGCTTCTCTCAATAAGTGACTAGTTTCACAATGTATCTTTCTCCCTTTCTCATATTCCAAAAATTAATGAAGTTTTAGCAAAAATAAGGAAGACGATTCAGAGACTTGAAATAACATGAGAAAAAAAAAAATTAAAAGAAACAAGAGGACCACAAATACATAGAATATATAACATGAACAAAAATGAGTTTCAAATTAAAGCTATCCTAAATAAACTCATTTCTTTTACCACTATGTGGCATGGACAAAAATTGATTATTTATTGGTGCAGAATAATATATACATCAAGCATTAAACATACATCAACTAACATAAAGCATTCTTTCCAAAGATAAGAAAAAGAAATTGACATAAACCCAAAAATGAAAAGTCTCATTTGTGGGGAATAATTAATGGGATGGTGAACTTGGAAGGAAAACATTTAATTATTTCCATGGATGAGGAAAGGCCATTTGTTGGGTAGGCAAAAACAAAGACTAGCCTAGTCATAATTGTGTCCATGACATTAAGGCATTTATCAGTTGGTACACTTGCACACTTGTCACTAGTGTAGTGTCATTGTTAAGAGTCACTTAGCCTTAATTAATTGTGGCAAGTGGATTTGCGAAAGCAAGACTTGACCCAACCATACAAGACGCGATTTAATCATGGATATAGGATTTTCATAGTGCCACATAAAGTCAACTAATAATCTAGATAAGGCAGAAATAACATTAATTGCCTGTCCCAAAGGAATAATAATAATAATAGTAATAGTAATAGTCAGTAATTGAGGAAGGATATGCTTGGGAAAAAAAAAAAATCAGTAATTGAGGAAGGATATGTTTGGGAATGAGTAGGGATACTCATTTGAATAACATTGGACTTGGGCCAAAAATAAAAATAAACATCAGCCAACGTATCGTAAAGTGAAACTTGGATTTTATTTTTACTTTTTGATGGTGGTATATTGGTTTTGTTTAACATATTAGGATCCAATTTGGGTATGCCCTATTGGTCAAATCAAATCAACGTAATTTGAGAATTGACAACTATACGTGGGCTTGTTTAGTCGCTTAAAAGGAAACTAAACAATAATAGTATATGTAATTTACATTGTAATTGAAGGCACAATTTCATGTCATCAATTTGAATGAAACTATTTTAAGAAGTTAGAGTCATCACTATAGTTTAATCATTCAAGTTAATGAATTTGTGTTTTCAATAATGTGTAATATACAATAAAATTAAATATTGTTTAATTTCTATTTGAATGCCCAAACGAGCCCTATATATATATCAATACGTCAAATATAAATTTACATATAGAGGAGAAAGAAGAATTTTATATAAAATTTCTTAACTGGATTGGACTCATCCCAAAAAAATAAATAAATAAATAAATAATGATGCTGATATAATAACAAGAAGCATGCATGTATGGTACATTAATTAAAATAATCTCCTGATTATTTGTTCTTAAATTTCTTTTAAACAGATGATAAATGACGTAATTACTGGCATAATCTTCTATGGGACTTGATTATGCATGGAATCAACAAGCCATGGCTCGAGCAAAGCTCCCACTACGGCACTAGTGTTGCTCAATACTAGGAACATTGGTGGTTACTAGGGGTGTTTGTGATTCGGTTTGGTTCGGTTTTAGAGCAAATTTTACAAACCAAAACCAAACCAAACCAAACCAAACAAAAAAATATCGGTTTGGTTCAGTTTGGTTTTGGTTTTCTCTTATCAAGTAATAACAAATTATGAATAATTGGATACACATAACAAAATGAGAAAATTGACAATCCAATTTAAAAATAAGAACAAATGTAATAATAGCATTAAAGATTGCTAACTAAAAAAAGCATTAAACATTGTATCAAAATGGAAACATATTAAAATAGGAAGTTTACATATTGAAGTTTAATATATAATAAACATATATTATAACATATTATATATACTTCGGTTTTTTCGGTTTGGTTTGGTTTTTTTAACATGCAAACCAAAACCAAACCAAATAAAAGAAAAACCGAACCGAACCGGCCGTTTTGGTTTGACTCGGTTCGATTTTCGGTTTTAACCTAAACCATGAACACCCCTAGTGGTTACAAGTCCGTGGAGGACATGGTCAAAACCAACCCCAATATCAAGGGGGGAAACCGGTTCAGGTTCTTGCATGTTTCAGTACCGGAGCTAATCGGTGATGGGTTTTTGGACCCACTGGACTTTGTGTGGCAAGCACAGCAAATGATCAAGAGGAAGAAAAGCTCTCTAGCTGTTTTTCTCACTGGTAGATTACTGGAAGCTGTGAGAAAATATCGAGGCCCTGAGGTACGTGCATGATATTATTTTCTTTCTTTTCACTAGCTAATTTTGAATTTTTCCTAGTCTTTACCAATTTTTAAGGAAAAAGAATGATAAATTGATCATAATTGGATGATCAATAAACATTTACTCTTTTTTCTTCTCTTTTATTTTTTATTTTATTTAATTATAGATAAGGAAATCCTTCGGGCAAACCCAAACTTAGACCCATAGAAGACCTCGCAACTCATATGGACCAACATAGTTTAAAGCTTCTGAGAACCATGAAACCGGCCTTATATGGGTAGTTCCAAGGGGTTTAACAAAAGTTGAACTTAATTAGGACTTTCACTTCCTAAGACGGAATTCCTTACAAACTGAGCTACCCATTAGAGATATTATATATATAAGTTGATTCTTTAGGTGGGTCTATTTTGTTAGGCAACCGAATGTAATTACGAATTTTTATGCTTATAGAGGTTTGAGTATCAATTTTCAAAAAAATTGTGATCTCAAGACTTTAGGTCTCAATAAGGAGAAGATTTTAGCTTCAATTTCTTTCTCCCTCTTGAAGTCAATTATCAATCAAATGTACCTTAAACGTTGATTGACGCAAAGTGAACGATGATGCCCTTAATCGTGTTTCAAAAGATTTATCTGTGCTCCTGTTGGAAAAAAAAAAAGGGAGAATAATAAATAAGGTGACATTACGTTGGTGGTGCAGGCAACAGCTAGACACATTCATAACACATTGAAGAACTCAAGCATGACAATCTCGAATGTGATTGGGCCAGTGGAACAATTGGCTTTGGCTAACCATCCAGTTAAAGGCATGTACTTTATGGTGGTTGGCGTACCGCAGGTACATTATAGCTTTGTTCTTCACCATTTTTTCCTTTTCTTTTTTGTTTTTTGTTCTTTTTTTTTTTTCTTTTTTTTCCCCCAACCTAGAAATTCATTAGACTTGGCTCTGGCTTTCTTCAATTAAACTGTATTGTTGAGCCAAGAAGGCCCAGGCCCATTGGCTACAAAAATAAAAAATAAAAAAATATATATTTCATCCAAGCTAATTTTTCAGAGGAACACAACTAAAACCATATTGTTCTATGATTATCGTCGGGGAACTTAAATCCCAAGAAGTTATATTTAGATTTCTTTTCTTGCATACCAATTACCCGATTAGGGGTACAAATGTACAACTAAGTTTGATTTGGGGCCAAAATTATAACCCGAACTGAGCTCTCTGAAAATTGGATTGCAACCAAATTGAGGTTGTATTAACTGGACTAGGGTTCGCTTTGGTTCAATTCTCGGATTTAAAATGTTCTACACTTCTACTAAACATATTTTCAAGCAATATATAAGTATCTTATAATAATAATAATAATAATAAATTTTAAAAAAAATGACCTAAACATGTACTGTTAAAAAATTTCAAATCAACAATATTTCTTTAATAAAGTAATTTACCCATTGATTAACAGTATAATTTTTGTATGAACTAAAATAATAAGAGAATTACAGATGGCACCTAAGGATGCAACTTGGGCAGGCTTGACCCGACCAACCTGTGTACAACCCAAGCTTTGGATGGGCTTAGGAAATCGCTTTGGATGGGCTTAGGAAATCACTTTGAATTTGTGGGTTGGGCATGAGCAAGAAAATGGCTGCCCAAACTAAATTCGAGTTGGTCATGGGCAAAAGGCTCCGACAATTCCCCAACCCAAAACCTAGATACATATTATTATTATTAGTATCTAACATTAAACTTAATATGTAAATTCTATATTAACTAGGGCCATGTTTGTTTAACTGGAATGGAATCTCATTCTAATTTATTTCAAACAGCATATTCGGATGAGGTAATTTAAATGGAAGTGGAATCAAACAGTGTGTTTATAGAACCATTTCAAATCACTTTCCATTCTATACTACTTTAAGTATGAAATCAGAATCCATTTCCATCCATTCCATTCCATTCCAACTAAACAAACATGGCCTGAGGGTAAAACTAAATTCATGTCATTTTTAGGCATTTATAACATTGTGTTGGTGGAGGTAATTGCAGAGTCTTACCATAACAATGGTAAGTTATATGGGAAAGCTGAGGGTTGCTGTGGGAATGGAGAAAGGGCTCATAGATCCCCTCAAGTTCAAGTCAAGCATGGAGAATGCCTTCGAGGATATATTCAAAGCTGCATGCAAAGCTCCTTTACATGCAGATTCACAAGTCCATAAGCAAATATGTCGTATACATCTTTCTCTTATCTTCTTTCACCACCACATGAATCAAATATCAATCAAAGATACATTATCATTTATAGTTTGTGCTTTTCTTTTAGTTTGGTTTCATAATTTGTAATAAAAATGTCATTTATTTTATGTACGCTGAAGGTTGAGCTTGTAATATAATTCTCTTACTGATACATACATTGAAGGTGAATAGTAATAGCAAAAGTGTCATTCGACCAATCAATTTAATTTGTTTCTACCATCGATTAATACTTTGTTTTTTCAAGAAGTTAGAAAGGGAGGGGAACCGTTTTTATTCTGAACGACTAATGTATAAGGCTAATATACTATGTTTAATGGAACATACATATCCAACATAAGATGTCCTTTTTTTTTTCCTTTTTTTTTTTATATTAACGATTAGGGTTATTTCAAGTCCTACTCCCATCGAGGTTTTAGCTTAAATCATTCCTCTTATATATATATTGTATATGTGTGAATGTGCAAGCAAAGGGGTCTTGTTGGGCGGGCTAATTAGTTGGTTCATACTTCCACCTATGAGCTAGGTGACAAAAAATTAAGATGATTACTTGATTTTTATCTTAGTCATGTAGATAATTGGTCTTAAATTTTTGTATCAGAGCAATAATGTAGCTTTGTGTTGAGAGCATAAGAGGAGAGAAAAAATAATAAAGTGAAGTAAAATGCATGTGTCACGACTCAAAATTAATGAGCCATGATCAAGTGAAGTAAAATGAATTTTTTTATGGTTCAATCCAAAAAGAAATGAGCTTTGAGGTTTATATCACTTAAAATTATATTGAATGTACTTTGTAACCTAAAGGTTTGGTAAAGAAACACATAGGAAAACCCATTCAAAAATAATTTTCGATATAGAGTTAGTGCTGTCTAGCAGAAATTCCAGATTTAGGTGCACTACGAAATAATCTATACTACCTATAAAAAGATGAATGTGAGAAAAACTTTTGATTGACTAATATACCCTTATTTTAATTTGTAAATACACAATTACCCTTTTGCATATATAGAAAATATAGCAATATAAAACACATACCTTAATAAGAATTTTAAGGAAACTATAATTCATATGATAATTAAATAAAACCAAAACCAAATAGGAATTCTAAGGAAACGGAAACTATAATTCGTAAAACCCTAAAAATGTTAACATATAAATACAAATAGAAACACATTATAAAAATCATAAAACCCTAACACAGAAAAAAACAACTACTGCTTCTTTCTTCTGCATCTTCTATGTGCCTTCATTGCATCTCCTTTCTTCTGGTGCTTTGTCTGGTATGTAGTTTTCAACTAGCTTGACTCATATATACAAATTATGTTTAAACATTTAAATCTTTGATTGCATAAACATGTAAATCTCTGCCTACATTGCATGATTGGACTTTTAAATCACTATTTGAATTGCAAAATTAGCAATAAAAAGAAGAGAATCAAAAACGAATCAGTTGAATGAAAATAAAAAGACGCATGCTTGAACAAAAAAAATGAAAACCCAGATTAAGAGGCCAAAAAAAAAAAAAAAAAAAAACTTGAATTGCATAAATAAAGTTTTGAATAGCACATATAATCTTTGATTATTTTCTAAAGATTCGTATATCAGAAAAAACTTGAATTGCATTATTGAACTTTTAAATTGCTGCTGTTGCATAATTTTCATATTTTGTTGAGAATTCATATATAATCTCTGATTTTTGAAAATAATCAAATGAAATTACCAAGAAAAAGAAGAGAATCAAAGACGATTCAATTGAAGGAAAATTAAAAAAGAAGCAGGCTTCAACAAAAACAAAACAAAACCCCCCCACCCCCAAAAAAAAAAAAAAAAAAAACCATTAACAAATGCACAAAAAAAAAAGAAAATAAAAAGGGAAGGTCTAATGAACCACCAAAAAAAGACCCTATCAAATCGTGAGGTTCATGAAACTTTACAATTTCTACCTGCAAACCTAAAATACCAAACTAAACAAAACAAAATAAAAAAGAATAAAAAGAAAAGAAAATAACTTAGATTACAACCCCAAAAAAAAAAAAAAAAAGGTTCAAAAATCATTTTTTTAAAAAAATGTACTGGCCCAAAAAAATAAAAACACAAGCAGTGATCCACCACGCATCGACGAAGAAAAAAAAAACATATATATATATATATATCAAAATCAAATCATATCAAATAACCTATGTATAATGAAGTTTCAAAGATAATTTTAAACACTATGATTTGGGAAAGATAAAGAAAAATAAATAGTAATCATATCAAAAGCAATAAATGATTGAGTGATCAAAGTGCTTTCATCTTATACAAAGGCACGATAAAATTATTAAATTTAAAAAATTATTATCATTATTGAAAAAAATAATTTAACTCAAAAAAATTCACGTGCAACGCACGTGTACACCAACTAGTTACACCAAAAATACCAAATGACACCAAAATTGGTAGGATATTAGCCCAACAAGTCAGTAATAAAATCCAATTCGTTTCACCTCAAAATCATAACTAGAACTAAATTTATGAATTAAACGGTAAAATGGGTCTGTACTGCCAGCACTGCATAACACATGCGCAAAGTGTTTTAAGTGGCACAAAACCATCCCAAATAATAATCAATTGAGTCTTAAAACTTCCATAAACTTCAATAACACTTGTGTGTGTGTGTGTGCGTGTGTGTGTATATATATATACACACACACATATACTCAACATCAACCCAGAATTTCGAATTAAACACAATCACAAACCAATGAAATATGTATAATGCTCCCAAATATCACAACAATTTATAATAGTTTCCAAGAATAACAAATAAACTACAAAGATCTGAAATTTTATCTTCAATCATGATAATACTCTCATTCCAAGAAAACAAATTGAATAAAACTTTAATTTAAATACGTGCTTGTAAATAATAATCCAATTAATCATCTCCTTAATCACTGATCATATTCTTGTAACCCAAATTTGATGAATCTAATCTTGCATGTTTGAAATCCATAATATAAATAGTTTTTCACATGTAACCTAACCCTATACAAGGAATACAAGAGGGATTTCCAATAAACATGAGGTTTTCATACCCATAATACAAATTTCTTTCAAAAAATCATAAATCTTGCAAAATCATTTCATAATAAACAAAATACTTTCCATGTTTCACGATATCCTTAATGTGCCAAAAAGAAATATGTACCTACCTTAAATGGATGAGGAAAATAGAAGAAATATGCTGAAATTTTTGTGAAGAAAAAACCCCAAGGTGTCGGTACACCCCCTTATCCCCATTCTTCTCTTCTTCTATTCTCTCTATCTCTCATTCTATCTCTCTCTAAAAGTGGGTGATCTGAAAAAGGAGGGTAATGAGACTGTTTTGGCCTTTAAAGAGTTAAATATTAGTGTTTTCTACCCTTTGGACAAGTGTCCAACATGTAAAAGTAGGTTGGACAAATGTTCCACCACTCACTCAACTACAATTAATATAACATTAGATTTAAAATGTATTAGGCCTAATATAAAATAAAGATCTAAATATAACATAAGGTTTAGGTCCACATATAAAATATTAAAAAAAAAAAATCATTGATGTTAAATCCCACTAATTCTAAATAACACATGAGGCCAACTAAATTTCAAAACTTTAGGGTGTAACTCATCACATAAAAATAAAATAAAAACATTTAAAATAATTGTCGTGTATAACACGCGATAATATCAAATGAATAAATAATACTGTCAAAATTAATTTTATGACATTCTTGAAAAATAAAATAAAATTTTGAACACATCATTAAATTTTGGGATTGACCCATCTAAATATAAATAAATAAATAAACAAAATGGTTACAAACTTAACACTAAGAGTAGTGATACATAGGACACTATTAGGGGACGAAACTGTGGGACGACTGCCAACCTTGAAGCTGATTGGTTAATTCAAAAACCACCTAAATAGGTAATGTCGAAAATACCCATCACACAAATCGGAATCAACCGAAAATCACGCCCAAATCAAAAAATGAGATTTCCGCACTGATTTTGAGTTTGCAAAATCAAATCGACCACTTGATTCAAACCAGGAAAAAAAGGAAAGAAAAGCTACAAGAAAATTCAAGATAAAAATAAAAAGATAAATATCAAGATAAAATCATTAATTTAAAACATAAGTTCATACAACCAGAGCAAAGAATAATAATCTTGATATTTTAACTTTTAACTTTTTAAAATCAAACACTTCGATCACTCACAAAAAAATTGGAAACTCAAGATAACTATTTGAAGACCCAGGATAATTATCTGAAGAACCGATATAATTATCTTATAAAATTGAGATAATTATCATGATTTGTGAAACTCAAGGTAACTATTTGAAGAACTAGGATAATTATCTGAAGAACTTATAAAATTGATCTGAAGAACCGAGAAAAAAATTATCTTGATCTGGTTTGATACAACCAGTAGTAAAAAAAATTGGAAACTCAAGATAACTATTTGAAAAACCAGGATAATTATCTGAAGAACTGAGATAATTATCTTATAAAATTAATCTGAAGAACCGAGAAAAAAATTATCTTGATCCGGTTTGATACAACCAGTAGTAAAAAAAATTGGAAACTCAAGATAACTATTTGAAGAACCAGGATAATTATCTAAAAAACCGAGATAATTATCTTATAAAATTAATTTAAAAAACCGAGATAATTATCTTATAAAATCCACTCATCGTCAGTAGAAAAAAGAGAAAGAAGCACCTTGTGGTTCAGATCGACGGCGCACCCCATGATCGATTGTGACGATGGTGGCCAAGGGGATGGATGTGTTGGTCTGATTTTGTCAGCCAAGCTTCTTAACGGCGAGTAGCAAACATAAAGGAAAGGCCTCAATCTCTTCACCAGTACCTTGGTGGATTTGACAAAACTCAACTACCATCGGTTGATCGGCTGGTGTAACATTGCTTGTCGAGATGGGCTGTCAAGAGACAACATCCTGCCCGTTAAAGGTTTTGGTGGTGCGTTGAGGGATTTTTGTGGTGACAGAGAGAGAATCTGGATGGGGGTGGGTTGTTCTCCCTGTTTTGTGGGTAGAAGGGTTTTTCAAAGATAGAGAAAAGAAAGATCTAGATATGAGGGAGAGAAATTTGGATGAGGTATTACCGTGATTTGTGGTTTTATTGGTAGAAGGGCAAGTTTGTCACTTTGGCAATTCGGCTTGCTTTTGGTCCTAAAAGGTTCGTCCTGTTAGTCATTACCCTAACAGTATCAAACCAAAATTAATTAATTACGGATTAATTATCAAAACCAATTGCTAATGTACTAAAAACATCATAATTAACTCAAAATTAGAATATAGATATTACAGCATGCACGTAATCAAACCAAGGAACTCATGTTGGCTGAAAATTCTATAATTTGGATGAAGTCAGACCGCCCACAAACGAACGCGCAAAGAGGGTTTAAAACAAATTATTTTCAATAAACGCATAGGGTTTATGGAGATTTTAGTTAAACCTCTCTTTAGGTGCTGGTGTCTATTGTTTGGGAGGAAAAAAAAAAAAAAAAAAAAAAAAAAAAAAAAAAACCCATGTCGTATGTGACCTGAAGGAGGATTAATTTTATCATGGATAACCTTATCAGCGTAACCAAACACCAAAATCATTGCCATCGGAGTTGATCGGACGGCTGCCACTAATCAAAATTTAGGGCTTCTCCAAGTCCATCGCTATAAGACCACGATGTTGCCTCTCTCGCTCTCTAACTTCTCGTCACCAGTGTCTCTCTCTCTGTGGCTGTGATTCTTCTAACCAGTATCCCCCTTATCTCTCTCTCTCTCTCTCTCTCTCTCTATATATATATATGCATGTGTATGAAGTTAGAGAATGGATATGATGAGAGTATGAAATGGATGGGTGATGATCAATTTCATGTGATCAAAGATATCCTCGCTACGTTCTTTCTGATTCATGCCTTTTCTACTGTACTGCCTATTTGTTTATTTATTTATTTATTTATTATTTTCAAGATGATGAAATCAGAAAATCTTAGGACACCTTCTGACACAGTATTAGATTGCTGTGTATGAGAAAGATTTTCATTTCTGATTGATAGGGATTCTACTTTTTTTCTCTTTTTTGCTGGATTTAGACCCAATCACCTATTAAACCTTTTTTTTCTTATAATAATAATAATAATAATAAAGTGAAAAGTCTAATTTCTTGATATGTTTAGTTGATTGATAGGAATATGGGGTTCAATTTTTTTCTTCAGAAGTTGGGACCTGGTGAATTTTGTTTTCTCACAACGCTTTTCTGTTTTAGTGTTGCAAGGTAAGGAAAATAGTAGGGAAAATATGTTTGGAAATATGAATCAAAAATTAGTTTTAAATGTGTGTTTTTCCCCTGAAGATCCGAATAAAAATATGATTTTTTTTTTCCTTTTTTAATAGTTGAAACAAAACCACTTGCACGGTTATAGTAAGGGCATGAGGCGTATGTCTCACCTCAAGCATGTGTGGATGTGTGGCTTCGTCCAAAGATTAAAAAAACAAAGGTTATAGTTTCAATTAAATGGTACTATCAAATCGAATCTTAGAGTGGTTGCCGGAAGGCTTGTCGGAGGTGTAATCCAATGTTCTGCTGCCTGCACTTTAGCTGCTTCGATTTTCCGGCGAGAATGGAATGTTTTTGGTTGGGAAAGATAGTGGGCAAAGGTATTTTGGACAACACACTTTTCATAAGATCACATGCTATTCACGTGATTATTTCTCGTCAATTTTGCTGACGGTGTTGCTAATTGAGAAGAATCAAAACTTTTGAGGGAGACATTGATGGGTTTTGAACTTTAGGAGTAATGTGCTGACCCCAATACTTAAAAGAGGATTTATGCAATTTACCCTTATAAATTTGACTCTTTTGAATTTTTTTTTTTTTTTTTTTTTTTTTTTGCCTTATATTATTTCTACCTAAGTATACCTAGACATCTAATGATTTTAAGGTTTCAAGAATAACTTCCCTCATGTTGAGTGACAAGGCAATGGATTATTGCAACATACTAGACTTGTGCAGGACATTGAAACTTGGATTGAGGAGGTCTCCGCCTTTATAAAAGAATGTTTCCAAAGAATGTTTCCAATTTGATTTGTTTTATTGTAATGGTTGATTTCTTATCTTTTGATAAAACTCTTAACCATTTCTTATCAATAAATAAAATAAAATAAAAAATGAACAATTGTTCTCAATTCTATCTCTTGATTTTTTCTTCAAAGTTTGGTCTCTTCGAATCCAATTTGTAGCTCCGCCACTACATGCACTCACTAAGAGTACTAAAAGTCATAAAGAGACAGAGATCCACTACACCACCTTCCTTCCTCAAATCATCAACTCTTCCTTCAACCCCTCCAACCCCACAAAACCCTCCAAACCAAAACCAATCCCATATTCACCAAAAAAACCTAAAAGCATCCTCAAACCAACACCACCCAAAATCCAAACCTCATCAAAATCCCAAACACTCGAATGGGTTCTCCTCAATCTTGGCAAATCAAAAGTATTCTTACCCTTGCATTCCCTAGGTCAAACCTTAGGAGTGAGTCTTCCATGTAATTGTGACATGGTTAGATGGAAAAACTTGATATGGCTGATGTGGTACACAAGGAGCAAAGTGGAATTGTGTAGTACCTTTTAGTTACACAATCCCATTTTACTTCACTCCTTTTGACCCGTGATATCACTTAACTGTATCATAATTATATGAAAGACTCCCTCCAAAAATAGCCTAGTTTAGTATGACAATATTGTTAGTTCTCACCTAGTAATATAACTTTAAAAAGTTCTATATTTTTATGAATCGAGACCAAGGGTGTTTATTTTTTCTTTCCACATACAAACATTATGTCTATGATTAGCAATTTGTTGCATAATTTGGAGTTTTTTCAATCAATCATTTGTGAATAATTTATATAGCATTTCGCTTGTGAACTTTCCAAACAAATTTTTAAAATTGTCGATATTTAAGGCCCAACAAATAAGTTAACCTTATTGAGTAATTTAAAAAATATTAGACAAACAATTTTTGGTATGTTTGTTTGGCTAGAATAAAAGGAATGAGAACATAGTAAAATGAGATTTCAATGACGAGTGAGATAACTCAATTGAATAATTTTAAAAATATTAAACCAAAAATTAATGACACATTTGTTTGGACGGATTTAAATGGATTAATCAGAATGAAATAGAACATAATAGAATGAAATTTCAATGAAGAAATTGAAATAGATTATAGAATGAAATGAAACAAGATTTCAATAGTAAAAAAAAAATGAGATCATTTTCCATAGTAATCATATTTTGCCATTGCATAAAAAGGCAACTTCGAAGGTTGTTTTGTGTTTTGTTTTTTTTTAATCATTTTTTTTCTTTCTTATTACCTTGAAAACTTAAAAACCCTGCATACATGACTGTGAGTAAGGCCTGTATATATTTGACAATATGACATTATGTTTACAGCTTCACGTGATGGTGTACCCATGGCTCCACTCCCTCAGCTCATTTACTTAAAGAGTGAAAGTACCACAAGTCTTGCTACTTTGGCCTTGGCCTCAAATATTTATATGTGGAATTTTAAAGTGAAGTGAGTCTTTTACATAATTGTGGTACGATCACATGGTGTCATAGATCAATAAAAACAAAATAAGATTAAAAATTACTTTAACATTCTTACTTTTATCTTGTGACACGATAGCTGTATCTTTTTTATGTATCACAATTACATGGAAGACCCACTCGCTACCTACAGTCGCAGCACTTTCCATTGGGATTGGACTATTCACAGCATTGACATGGGCGCATATAAATCCTCAAAATTGAAATCTTCTTAAATGCATATAATAAAACAAAATATCGGACAATATAGCATTGCCTAAATCTCACGACGCGCATACCGTTTTAACTTCTAAGAACTGCATTTTTTTATTTTCCCTTTGCTAGTGTAGGCCGTAGTACCATTATAATTCTCTCACCGATCTTTTTATTTTTTTATTTTTAAATTTTTTGGTAAGAATCTCTCCCTAGTCACCACAGCAGTCCAGTACTGCTCTTGTTGCCTTAACGTTGCTGACTTGCTGTAAAATCGGTGAGACACTTTCCTCCGCTTTTTCGTTACCGTTCTAAGCTTTCAATCGTCAGTTTGGTTAATGAGAAAATAAAGGAAAAGGTAAGAAATAAAACTTTGGTTTATGAGGCTCAGTTGCTCAGTTTTCTCAGCAACCAAACAGAGGATCAATTTCCTTTTCTCTCTTAATGGTCCTTCTTTATAACATTCCCAAATGCTGCCACTGAGTGTCACATATCAGGCAACTCACTGAGGTACTACTCTTACGTATTTTTTCTTTTACTCTCAACTACAAATTCGCCGTATAATATTCGGTATTTGAGGCTCTTCACTCATCCACCACCTTATGTAGACTTATTCATAACTGCATTGTCTATATTAGTTTGAAAATCATACGATATTATTGTGGTTGCACGCAACCTGTTTGGAAAATTGTCTGAGAGAAAGCTGCCTGTAAACTAGGAACATCATATGCTGTTTCTTTCATCCAACCTCTACCCACGAAGGAAGTTTGGTTAATTGTAGTTGACTACACCTATGTGATGCATTTTATATGTATCTTTTGACAAATTAATTTATTAACGAAAAGCCCATTATCCAGTGTTGATCTCACTAAACGGGGTCCTTGAAGGGGGTGAGCAGGATACAATACTAACATTTTATTTTGTTTGAAAAATTAATTTATTCTTGAAAGAAAATGCTGCATTAGTTTGATTCTTACCAAAAGAAAAAAATCATTTTAGCAAGGAGTTGAACGTCTATTTTCTCTGATAATAATTTTTTTTTCCCTTTCAACAGAGAAAATTGTTGGTATTCAAAAGTGGCTTTAGGTTGTCCCGTGGCCATTTAGAATGATAAAGACTTTGGTCTTTCCTTGCAAAGTACGTATAATCTTTAATTCCTTACTTTAATTTGGTTTTTCCTTGCACAGCATGTATGCTTCTCAATTTCTAATCTAATTTGAGATCTTCCAATCAAACTACATATATATCTCGACATCTATTATTCAGGAGTGCTTTGGGAGACTATATTGGACTTTAATAGCTCAGTTGGCGAGGGATCCAGCCTCAGGAAGCAGAGGTCCTAAGTTTTTTTTTTTTTCTTTTTTGGATAAGTTAAAAAAAAAAAAACAACAACAACAACAACTCAGCCTCCGTTTCGATTCTTGTTAAACCCCTTGGGGCCACCCAAGGTTCCATAGTTCTCATGAACATTAAACTTACCTAGTTCATATAGGTTGTGGAGTCTATATGGGTCCAGAGTTTGTCCCGTAGGTCTTCCTCGTTATCAAAAATAGTTCACCAACTTTTAAACTTTAGTGAACGTATTGAACGATTTCTCCCTTGTTCTTATCTTATTGCAATTTTCATTGTGATATAGGCATCAAAATTTCCTTTTGCAAAGATAGAAGGACCTAACCAGCTAAAACGCAAAGGATCAAAGATGGAGCTCACTATAACACGACCTGATGATTGGCATCTTCACCTCCGTGATGGTGACCTTCTTGAAGCTGTTGTCTCTCATAGGTCAGTTTACTTTGATAATGATTTGTTTCATAGTAGACTTGTATAATAGTTCCAACTATGTTGGATGTGTCTCCTTTTTCTATTTATTATTGATTTTGGGTTAATTGCATTCAGAATGGTTATGGTTTGTACTTTGTCTAATAATGCCTACAGTGCAACTCATTTTGGAAGGGGAATAGTGATGCCAAACTTGAAACCCCCCATCACCACCACAGCTTCTGCTGTGGCTTATCGAGAATCTATCTTGAAAGCAGTGCCTACCAGTAGTGGCTTCACTCCTCTTATGACACTTTATTTGACAGATACAACAAATCCTGATGAGATCAAGCTTGCCAGTGAGTCCAATTTACAATAAACAATTTTGGAAGCCTGTTAGTTATTGAACTTCTGAGGAGTATTAGTTGTTTTAGCCCTAAGTCTTGAGGCTCTCAGTTGCTAGTTTACATATCTGCTGTTTCATCCTTGTTTGTTTTAACAATATAATTGTAGCATCGATTGTTTGATTCATATGATAGATCTAAGGTTATTTTATATTAAAAATTGAAAAGGAAAATTTAAGAGCTAGAATGTAGGGATAAATTATTGCTAATTGAATTCTCAATTTTCCGTTAATGCATACAATTATT
This sequence comes from Liquidambar formosana, assembly GCA_039720395.1. Taxonomy (NCBI): domain Eukaryota; kingdom Viridiplantae; phylum Streptophyta; class Magnoliopsida; order Saxifragales; family Altingiaceae; genus Liquidambar; species Liquidambar formosana. Next base: position 11,478,854 of record CM077824.1, on the reverse strand, counting down.
TCTTTTCTTTTCTTTTTCTTTTTCTAAATGTTGACTTGTGCTTGATTTTTAATGCCATCAAATACCACAAGGGTGAATGTATTTTATTTAGCTTAACTGTATGACAGTGGCAATAGTAATATTTTGGGAAAATTCTTGGGATAGTACTTTATTCATTAGAAAATTAGTTTCTGCTCAATCTCACGATAGCTCCTTCACTAGCAAGTATTTTGCATGGAGCTTATCAGCTTAATAAGCTATTTTTTTTTTTTTTAATTAGTTAGTGGAATGTAGATAGGCTAGTGGTTCTTAGATTTTCTTAGATTAACATGGACTTTGTTTTATCAAATAAAGTAAATTTGTATTTGTGTGTTCCCCCTAGTTTATATTTTATTGTTTTAAAGAGAATGCCAATTGCTTTGACAGGAAAAAGTGGGGTTGTTTTTGCTGTTAAGTTGTACCCTGCTGGTGCTACAACAAATTCTCAAGATGGTGTTACAGATCTCCTTGGGAAGTGTCTCCCAGTCCTTGAGGAGATGGTTATGCAAAATATGCCTTTGCTGGTAATTTCAATTATTTGAATCAACTCTTGTGTTTGAGAAGCCACTTATGCACATTTTGGTTTTCAAATTGAACCTTAAAACAATATTGATTTCCTTCTTTGCAAGCATTGTTTACCCCAGTGCAGAAGGCATAATATTACATTGAATCTTCTGTCTGCTTGTGTGATGTTATTAATTTATTTACAGGTCCATGGGGAGGTTACGGATCCTGATATTGACATATTTGATCGTGAAAAGGTCTTCATTGATACTGTTTTAAGACCTTTAATCCAGAAGCTTCCACAACTGAAGGTTGTGATGGAACATATTACTACAATGGATGCTGTTAGATTTGTAGAGTCTTGCACAGAAGGTATAATTAATCATTTGCATGTAGGATTTTTGCCATTCGCTTTTCTTTTCTCTATTCTTTGTTAAAAAGAAATATCTCTGTTCATCTATTTGGCTACTTGTCATTCCTATAACTTACTTTGGTTGTATTTATTAGGATTTGTTGCAGGAACAGTTACTCCACAGCATCTTCTTCTCAATAGAAATTCTCTTTTCCAAGGAGGATTGCAGCCACATAATTATTGCCTTCCAGTTCTCAAAAGAGAGATCCACAGTATGTTTAATTTGACATTTTCCACAAAGCTATGACTGAAAATCACTCTTTCCTATGTGCACCTTTGGACTTTCAAATTTGCAGTTATTAGTTATTGCAGACCTGAAATTTCTATGGAACCATACTATATGCACAGTATCTATATAATTTAAAAGACTGGCAAATGGATTTGATGTCCGACATAGTTACTATCAAGGTACTATATTTCATTTCAACGTGTCATTTTTGTTGTCCTTACAACAGAAACGTTGCAAATGTCCTGAGAAACACAACAGAAACGATGAAAATTGTGGAAAAGCATGGAAACACTGGAAAACATAGAATGAGAAGTATTTATATGTGACAATAAGTGTATTAAACGATTAGTTGAACATGTTTGAGGCCTATATGCCTATGTTAATAGACACAAACTTTAAAACATTTGAAGCTATAGTGCTACTTTACCATTTTGATATTAACTTATAATTGTATGATTGTGATAAGTACAAGTATTTAATACCATTAGTTATACAAAGTAGTTATTTTTTTTTGGAACAACATTCATCACTTATGATGATTGATACCCCGTATTTAGATGGTTAAAGTTGACACTACTTCTAAATATTCCGTCTCCTTAGTCTTTACCGGTGGAATTTTGTTGGGTGATCTGGTGTAATAATTTAGACACCACTCCACTTGATAAAAATTTAAGAACTAAAGAGAGAAAAGGAGGAAAAGCCTTTTTGAAAATATGATGCAACAAAGTAAGGGGTGTTCGATTGTAACATGAAACTTACCAGTGATGCTGACAGCGCCAAGGTTTCCTTCTTCTTCTTCTACTGCTCAATTCTTTCTCCTATTTCCTTTTCTCCTCTCCCATTTCTCAGTTCTCTTCTCAGGGTTCTCTCTTTCCTTAATTTGTCAGCGCTCTCTCTCTCTCTCTCTGCACTTTTAAAAATAGGGAATAAAACTTTTTCAAGAATTTATGTTTCTGAATGTTTTTAGAAACATTTGATCCATAAAATGTTTTTATTTTGACTAGTTTCGACTGAAACGTCGATGTGTCAGTTGAAACCATAGATTTTTAATATTTCTATGGTGTTCCATTTCAGTCAACCAAGAAATGGAGATGTTTTGGCCATTTTGAGGGAAAGAAAATAAATTTTGTTCCTTAGGTATTAGTTGACCAGCTTGACATGGTGATATCAAAACTAGATTAACTGTGACATTGGTTTTGGTGCCGTAAATAGTGTCTAACATTCATACTATATATTGTGTGATCCTCTGGGTTGTCCTTGTTAAAATCCTAAGGGTGGATTGCCTTTGTTTATAGGTCTCGTTATTAATATTATAAATACAAAGATTATTGTAGAAAGGAAAGAGTACAAATTGGGAACGGACAAGAAGTACATCAGAACAAAAGAATTGCAAAGAGAGAGAAAACTGGGAAGGCTATGCAGTGAAGAAACTAAGTTGGATAATAGTGTCCTCAAAATTTCTTCCATACTTTCACCCAGATTAATTACAGGACAGATAGGTCTGACCATCTGACATCCTTTTGCTTTTGTTTTTGGTTTTTTTAAATGTTAAAATCTCCAAGGACGTAAATTGGGCTTGGCCCAATTGATGATGTTAAAAGTGTTCTCCCACGGTCCCACCTTCAAAGTTTGCAAAGCTTAAGCCATAAGATCAACCAAAAAAGCTACCAACTTTTTGTTGACTACATCTTTTCATTTTGCTAAGTATGATGACATGATCCAACTCACTACTGGCCTGCCAATTGTTTTTCCTGAATTTCAAGCTATTCCTTGCGCCGAATAATTCCTAAGACCTGTATTTGACTGTCATTTTTGGTTCTAAGGATTCTTGGTAATGTTATAATTCCCTTGATTGAGGGGTAATTAGTGAATGCTATCAAATGGATTAGTTTAATTTTGTTTAACATTGGAATTATATTATTTGTTTAACAATTGATTCCATTTGGTTAGTGACTTTTCTTGGTTCATCATTGTTCCAACTTGAAAGTTGAACTACCTGGGAAAGGAGCTTAGATTGTCAATTCTGTTTTTTATTTTTTGTTTTGTCATTGACTCTGTATCTATTCCTCTTTATCTTCTTCTTTATGAACTATTTGGTCCTTCTCCTTCTAATTTTCCCTCTGCTTATAGAATTTGCTTCCCCCCCCCCCCCCCCCCCCCCCCAAAAAAAAAAAAAAACAAAACAAAAAAAGAAGGAATGAAAAAGCTTGACTTACTGATTTATTGTCTGCTTTGCTACTGTTGATCATTTATTACCTAGATGACATTCTTTTTTTTCAATAGAGGAATCCCTTAATGGTAAGCCCTAGGTCTATGCAAGACCCCACAACTCACATGGACCGGTTAACCAAAGGCCCATGAGAACCATAGAACGTTCTGCAGGTGGACCCAAGGGGTTGGCAAGAGTCGAACTCAGGACCTCCACTTCCGGAGGCTTAGTCCCTTGCCAATTAAACTACTCCTTGGAGTTAGAGGGCATTATTTTGTATGCATTATTACTAGTGGGATAATCTCACTTTTGGCTATCCTGGAACTTTCACACTTCTTTTTGTTTCTTCATCAATCTAAACATAGTACAACAGAACAAACACCTGGAATTATGACCTTGGGGCTGAGCCCCAGTGTAGCTTTGAGTCATATATCCCTAAAATTGAAATAGATTTTGAGTCCATATTTGTATTGAAACTGAACTATACTGTAATGTATTTGATTGTGAGCTCCTCTGATTAGCTATGCGTGCGGTGTAAATTGGAGGAGAAGGTTGATCAATAAATTTTTTGAGGATGCAATTGGTCTTCAAGTAAGAAATGCGCTTGCACCAGCTATTTAAGTATATGATAATTTTCATATATGTTCTATATAAAAGTATTGAACCAGATAACAGCTTAAATTCCTTTTTTAATTCAGTAAGATGCTAATGTTGTGCTGCCATTTTTCCATTGTTAAATATAAAGGATTTCGGGATGACCCAGTTATAATTTGGGACTAGGCCAGTTAATGTAGAAAGTATTTTGAAAAGTTAGGATCCCATTGGCAGCGACAGAACTCTGCAAGATTTTCATGAATATCGTGGAAAAAATTCAAGAGTGATTTTTAGGTGGAGGAAAGCAGTAGATGTTAGTGAAAAAAATAAAATAAACATAAACAAAAATGCATTGGCATTCTACATTAATGTGGATTAATTTCGGAACTATTTCCAATACTACTGAACAACTCTTGAATTATTAGATTACATGGAAAAAGCTCAGTTTACTTATGATTAACAGAAAAGTCACATAGTATGGGGTTTTCTTTGAATTGATGATCGGTGTCGCAATGCACATGTTATTTTTGTTACTTACTCATTGCTCTTTCCTGAGCCTATACATATGTTTCTTATATAGGACAGGCAATCGTGTCAGCCGTGACTAGTGGAAGTAAAAGATTTTTTCTCGGAACTGATAGTGCTCCTCACGAGAGACGAAGAAAAGAATGCCCTTGTGGATGTGCTGGTATATACAATGCCCCTGTTGCCCTGTCACTGTATACCAAGGTCTTTGAAGAGGTAAAATCTCACCTTGCATTATGTCGGTTATTGGTTTCTTATCCACGCTAGCTTTTCCTTTTTCCTTTTTCCATTTTTGGGTGAGCAGGCTGGGGGAGTCCCTTATTTGAAGTCTTAAGAATTTAGTGTTCGATGACCTTTAATGAAGACACATGTATTTGTCAATGGTTGATGGACTTATTAATGCTAGAACCCAAAATTTATTCAGATAATTTGGATTAGGAGTAAAGTTTACTACCAGATTGAAAATCAAACAAGTATTAGAAAATTCTATGCTTAAAATAACATAATGAGGTGCATAGAGTTTGGATTGAATATAGTTCATGACTTTGGATTGAGCGATAAGACACAATTTAGTTTGATTGTGAAGGAAATAGACATGGGCTAGGCTTGTTACAATTCAGTTGAAGTTGGTTTGGCTTGGTGGAGGATATGGCTTTTGATAGAGGTGCATGGAGAAGGAGCAATGTAGCTGACCTCAAGTGGTGCTCAAGGCTTTGTTGAGTGGAGTTTTATGTTCACTCCTTTAGGTTTGGTGAGCTCTGGCTAGTTATGCTGTTGGATCATTTAGGCACAAAATACGGGTGAGTAATGCTATACAAACAAAAGGATTTTACAAAAAGTTTATACAAACTCACATGGCATAGTGGACCCCGCAAGCGTTAATCTTAAAACAACACTCATCTTATTTACATTGCACAGACTTGTTGTAAAAATGTAAATTTGGTTGTCAAGTTTTTCATTACCTGTCTTCAAAGACAACCCAACGCGAGTTACAAAGTATTAAAGACACGCACACAAACAAACACATGCGCGCTAGAACACAGTATACTGGGAGTCACCTATCACCTGGATCTGAAGAGCTTTGCAGGATTCTGGGGCACAGATATGATAGAATCCTTGCCCAAAAATATAATAGGGTGGGGTTGGGGGGAGGAAAAATCTCAACATTCGTCTCAGAACCCTTTGGTTTCTGATCAATTAATTTTTGAAGAATATATATTTACTGCCTCCTTTAAGATGGTTTTACTCTCTTTGGCTGTTAGATCCATGCCTGCTAGACTACTAGTGTCTTACTCTCCTTATGCGTCAGTTCCCATTGAGATTCTAGTAACTAATAATGCATACATTTTTGTGAATTACTGTGAATGATGTTTTTTGTATCATTTTGAATAGAAACTTTTTTAAAAGAAAGATATTAGCTACCTTAATAGTCAATTTAATTATTTTAGGTGGGCGCACTTGACAAGCTAGAAGCATTTACAAGCTTTAATGGACCAGACTTCTATGGGCTTCCAAGAAACACTGCAAAAATCAGATTGAGAAAGACTCCATGGCAGGTACCGGAGTCTTTCTCGTTTGCATTTGGAGATATAATTCCAATGTTTGCTGGTGAAACACTTGAGTGGCAGCCGTTCTCCATTTGATGGTGGCACTAATCAGCAAACCAACTTGATCGGTAGGCTGCTTGCATAAGGAACATTAGATGCCCTTATTAAATAAAAATTTCTGTTTGTTTTTGAAAGACTATCCCTCATGTTGTACAAAAATCGAATGATTCTATTTCCTGTGCATGTCTGAACCCTTTGCAAAGATCGTGAACCTGGAGAGAGGAGAGTTGCATAGGTTGACGGCCACACCAGGTTTAAGTTGTCTTAATTTAGAACTTATGATCACTTTGAAGACCACCCGTTTATGTATATGGGTTGGAACTTGGAAGAGCTGAACTTGAACAAGACCTATCTTATGAGAAACAATTGACCTAGAAGGCTAGAGCCAAGCTGTCAACTCAGAATAAATTCAAAGGGGAGCGATTATTGTCACCCCAAAAATTATCTTTTTATACCGTATTTCTAAATGTATCCCAAATGAAAATTTCTAAAAACAATTCTTTTTCTTATTACGTTTTTACGTCCAGGGGCGGAGCCAGGATCTCCAAATGCAGGGGCCAAGTTAAAAATATTTTAAACAATAATAATTTTTATTTTCACAATACAAGTTTTACTATAAATTAAAATTGATAAATTTACTTAATTTTTTATTGTTTGGAATTTGGATCCCAATTCCCAAGTAAAATAACTTGTGGGAAAATTGGTAGATTTCATTGCATAAATTATTATGATGATTTTTAATTTTTTTTAATCTTTAAATTTTAATTGTTATGATGATTTTTAATTAAACACAGGTTCATAGTTTTTTCTTTAATTTAAATGACATGTGAAGGTATCATGTGTCCAATAACGTAAAAATGAAGACAAGGTAAATAAAAAACACTTGCCCATTTGTAGCTATTTCCTCTAGATACTGGACAAGGGTTCTAACATCTTCTATCAAGACAATGATACAATGAATTTTATTATGGATAACCGAGTTATATAGCAAAACCCATTATAGTCGCCGTTAGAAACCATTGACCACGAAGGTTATTTCTAAACTCAAATCAAGATGGAGGCTCGCCACGAAGCCGAATCCTAATCCACACTCGTTTGCTTTTTCAAATCGATGTTCCTATCCTACACATCTGGGTTCAAATCAAGCTAATCTTCATCCACTCTTTTACCTAACGCTCACGGCAATCTCTTTCTCAATACTTTCCCCACCGGCCATGGCATTTATTCCATCACTATCATTGAACCTAGCACTAAGTGTTAATTAATTTTGCAAGGGTCATGCCCCCCTTGGTCCCATGTAGTTCCGCCCCTGCTACGTCCCATGAGTCCCCAAAAATATCCCCACCCCATACTCCCCATACCCAACCAGCAATTGAATTTTTTTGGTAGGTTCACCAACAATTGATTTTGACACCCCAAGATCCCAAACCCATTTGCTGTGTTTGTTATAGAATTTTTTCTTTTCTTTTCTTTTATTTATTTTTCATATTGGGATGGTAAAAGATGAGTTAGCTGGGACAAAAAAAGGGGTTAGCCAGAGGTTGGGACTGGTGTTGTAGATGGAGATGTGTTTTATTTTTAATTTTTTTATTACTAATATCCCTAATGGTTAATTTACACGAGTAAAATTGTAATATTAAATTACATTAAATGGTGGGGTGTGGAAAGAGATATGTGCGGTGGCAATAATCGATCCTAATTTAAAATTACCAATAAATAGATAAAAGTTTGTAACTTGACTAGAAATACTGATTCCCAAACTCTAACTGTTCATTTTAGATCCGGCGCCCATCTGGGTCCCAGAGACCAATATGTTATAGAATCACCCAGCCTAATTAGTATATTCTGCACAGGTTCGAGCAGGTTAAGCTTACAATTGACCCAGTCTTTGACAAATTCTTGCATGACCTATTGTGGATTATTTTCTTGATTTATTATTATTATTATTTTATATAAAGGATGAAGGATCCACGATGGTAGAAGCTTCGACTGGTCAGAATCTTTCCAGAAGTTTAATACATCTCATTGCAAAGAAGACTTGTCCTCGTAAAGAATAAATGAGCCAGAAAATGAGCATACTTCCATTGAAAATTTTTGAATCTTCCTCTTATCTATTTGGTGGTGGATTTTTCTTGACCACAAAAAAGGTTCAAAACCTTAAAAGTGAGCGTTCAAAGATGTACAATTGACCACATGCTTATCTGTATCTACCAATCAAGACTTAATTGATCCCTACTCCAAAAGTTCAACAGGGACCATGATAAGTACATTGAGAGGTAAGAGTGAAGGTACAATATATACAAATATTTCAAGGATAAGCCAAGAAATCAGTCATTTGGTTGTCAATCAATAATTTTATAATGCCTATTGAACATTTGATAAAATTAGAAATAAATTAAACTAAAGCTCACGGGACAAAAAATTAATAAATAAATAAAAATGCTTGTAGAGGACCCAAAATCCACAATGCAAATGTCACCCACATGTGAGATTTAAATATAAATAAATCAAACACAAGTGAGACTAATTATACTTCTGTTGGATTTTGCAAGCTACTAAATAAACTATTTCTAGCTTCAATTTTTTTATTATTATTTTATATATATATCTATATATATATATATATATATATATATATATAATGAGATTGTTGAAAGTGACTGCAGACTGCAGATATAAATGGAATATTTTAGAGCAACTACAAGCCTGATGCACATGGACAAAGTAGCATTAAAGTTAAAAAATGAAACAGGGCACCCTGTTATGGTGCAATAATTGCCTGTTATGGACGCAAAGTCTATACAATAATATATATATAAATCTCAGCTTCATATAGTCCAGGGGCAGAACCAAGAATTTCCAAGTGAATTGCCTGTTTGAAGCTGAGATTCTCCCTCAAAGTGAATTCTCCTTCTTTTGGAATATATCATTAGCACTATGATTTATTCTAGTTAGTGATTCAGGGTACTGCAAAGACACAGGTCTTTACATGTAATGCACCTAACGATCTAATAGCAGATTATTTTGGTTTCTACCATTTTTTTTATCCCCATTTTGTTTACCCTGAGGCCATGTTTGTTTGGTTAGAATGGAATGGATGGAATAGAATTCCATTCCATTTTTTTCCAAACAACATATTTGGATGAGGTAATTAAATGGGAATGAAATAAAACAGTAGTAGTGAATTATAATGATATTCATTCCACAATGTTGATTTTAATCTCACTCTATTCCAGACTATTTTGAGCATGAAATCAGATTCTATTTCCACTCATTCCATTTCAACCAAACAAACATGGCCTGAATTGTTCCATTTGTAATTTTTGTATTCTGAAAGATGGAATTCTCTGTTCTTTAAAATATCAGAATGGCCCATTTGCTTGGTGATCATGAGACCAGCCTAGGCAGGCAGACATTTGCAGCTTTCTAAAAGATGTTAGAAAGGCCCATGCTAGAGGCTGCAGAAAAAGCTTTCCTTTGATGGGCATTCCATTTTCTTCTTGTTGGAGAGGAAATCCGAAAAGGCCATTTCCTTTTCGCATCATATTCTGGTCAACAATCATAGTATTTCCATAATAACGATATACAATGTCATATCTTAGCACAAGGACTGAGCAATGTTTTGGACTGACAATCCATACTTCAAAAAACAAATGCAAATTACATAAAACATGTTTTTGGTTGCTCCTGTATGGCCGTATGAAAATCTCTAAACCAAAAGGAAGAGACTAAGCTCAGCACAAAATGAGACTATCCCTGTAAATTGAAATGGGGGTAAAGGCTTTTTGTTTATATTATCCCATCCATGTTGAGATTGATAATTTAATCATGTCACTTGAAACCATTTTGATTAAGTGGTGTGGATTCAATCATCTGCCCTAATATCTTAGTGGGGTCTTTGTGCCCTGGTGGTGAGGCTGGGCTCATAATGCAGTCTGACTTCATATGAACAGATGGCCCACTTGTTGGGTCATCTTAATCTAGAATTCTACACTGATAGTGATGTTTTCAATTGGTAAATGGGGGTAGGTACCAGAGTGGAGCATATAATCGCCAGATTGAAAAGGTACTTAAATCCTAAAGATGCTTTATGTTTGATAATGTAATAAAAAATTTCACAGATACAAATCTCATCGGGAATTGCCCTTCCTGCCCCCATCCTAGGCAACCATCACGGAGCCCAGTTATGTGATTTTTCCAAGATGGGGTCTACTAATTTTGCTAGAAAGTTGGAGTGGTTGATGTTATAATCGATGGGCTGCTGCTTTCTCCTTTCATTGTGGCCTGCTCTCAAAAGTCAGAACTACAGTTACTCCGTTAACCAAAACTCTCTCAGCCACCTCCGTTGTAGTGATGTAGACATATCGTGGACTGGATTCCTTGACGTATGCATCTTGTAAATATTAGGGAGACATTGGTTTAGAAAACAGCCTTAGGTTTGCCTTTTGATCCTATAGACCAACCCCCCGGGGGGTTGGTTTTAAGCGTATTTAGTGCATCACTGCCTTGAATTTCAATTACATTCTAATTACTTAGGAAAAAAAAAGAAAAAGGGATTGGTCGGGCTACAAGAAAATAATCACAGTTCAATACAAATTCCTACTAACTTCTTAGTAAATGACTACTAACTTAACTAAGAATGACCTACTACCGGTTATTTTTTACCCATAACCCGACCAATCTGCAATCCCCCCCTAAAAAAAAGAAGGTTAAAAAAAGAAAAAGTTGGCCAAGTTAACATGACGCACCAAAGTTTTGGAGTTTGACTTTTTTCCCCCCACCCCCCCCAAAAAAAAAAAAAAAAAAAAAAAAAATGGTCGGCCAAGTTAACATGACGCACGGAAGTTTTGGAGTTGCCTTGGAAAAAAAGTTGACTTGGTCACAACTAAATTGAGAAAATTTTTTCAGCCTCTCGTTGGTTTTTTTATTTTTATTTTTCTTATTTTATCATTGTTTTTTTTATTTTTTTTTAATGTTAAAAATAAAAGCCAATTAAGTAAATTTAAGCCAGAAAAAAAAAAGGGATTGGTCGGGCTACAAGAAAATAATCACAGTTCAATACAAATTCCTAATAACTTCTTAGTAAATGACTACTAACTTAACTAAGAATGACTACTACTGATAATTATTTACCCATAACCCGACCAATCTGCAATTCCCCCCCCCCCCCCCCAAAGAAAAACAAAAAAAAAAGTTGGCCAAGTTAACATGACGCACCGAAGTTTTGGAGTTGAATTTTTTCCCCCACCCCCAAAAAAAAAAAAAAAAAGTCGGCCAAAGTTAACATGACGCATGGAAGTTTTGGAGTTGCCTTGGAAAAAAGTTGAATTGGTCACAACTCCATTGAGAAAATTTTTTCAGCCTCCCATTGGTTTTTTTATTTTTATTTTTATTTTTTTTAATGTTAAAAATAAAAGCCAATTAAGTAAATTTAAGCCAGAAAAAAAAAAAAAAAGGGATTGGTCGGGCTACAAGAAAATAATCACAGTTCAATACAAATTCCTACTAACTTCCTAGTAAATGACTACTAACTTAACTAAGAATGACTGCTACTGATAATTATTTACCCATAACCCGACCAATCTGCAATTCCCCCAAACCCCACCCCCCCCCCCCCCCCCAAAAAAAAAAAAAAAAAAAAAAAAGGTTGGCCAAGTTAACATGACGCACCTAAGTTTTGGAGTTGACTTGGAAAAAATGTTGACTTGGTCACAACTCAATTGAGAAATTTTTTTCAGGTGAGCACCCTCTCATTGGTTTTTTTATTTTTATTTTTCTTATTTTTTGTCATTGTTTTTCCTTTTTTTCTTATTTTTTTTAATGTTAAAAATAAAAGCTAATTAAGTAAATTTAAGCAAAAAAAGAACCCTCTCATTGGTTTTTTTATTTTTATTTTTCTTATTTTTTATCATTGTTTTTCCTTTTTTTTTATTTTTTTATTTTTTAATGTTAAAAATAAAAGCTAATTAAGTAAATTTAAGCAAAAAAAAGAAAAATGTAGAAGAACCTATAGAGTCAAAATTTTGAAATAATATAGTAATTGGGAGGTTAGGATTTGATTCAAAAGGCCTCTCTATGAGTCAATCCCTCGTGGGCTGCTGCATCTTTTTTATTCGGTGACTTCTGGCATTGTTCAAAATTGATTAGAAGATTCTAAACCGTCCGCCGTCTATTACACGAGGTTGTTGAAACTGGTTTAAGATAATGGTCTAGAAGTATTACAAATTTTGTGTCACATCATTCACAAGCCTTTTTCACTAACATTAAGAAATGGCTTTCATTTTCCTTACAAATGGTTGCGTATTTGGCTAATACATACTCCCTTCGTCCCATTAAGATAGATCATATTTGTAATTTTTTTTTTCCCAAAATGTTTGTCCACTTTGAAAAATCAAATCATTATTTTTATAAGTTTCCTATAATGCCCTTTGTTATTTCAATGATAACTTTTAACACAAAACCCAATACAAAAAAGTTGAGGATATTTTTGAAAAGATGAAGTTTAATTAATATAAGTCAATACAATGATGACTCTTTTTTATATTCCGTGATTTGTCAAACCTAGCTTATATTTGTGGGACGGAGGGAGTATAAAAACACAAAGGAATGTTTGCAAAAGAAATGTCACCACCTTGTGGTGAGAATAGGTAAAGTCATTATTTTTGTAGTGGAGCCATTAATCATTAGTGGGTTTGAAGTTAGGTTATGGCTCATCTAACTTGAATACAGAGGAATGTTTTCAAAAGAAATGTCACCACCTTGTGGTGAGAGGTAAAGTATTTATTTTTGCGGCCGAGCAATTAATCATTAGTGGGGCTGAAGTTAGGTTATGGCTCATCCGACCTGAGGGAACGCATGCGATTCCTCTACTTTGTTGGCATGTCTAGGCCCCTCCTGTCATTGGCGGAGCCAAAAGTTTTCTCTAGCAGGATCAACTTTTGTATCAATATTTGTCTTTTGTTTTTTTGCACTCTATAAATTAAAGATTCCTTTTAAGTAACATTCTACCGATTTTTTTTTTTTTTTGCACTAACAAAAATAAAGGAAATTTTTTTGAACTTAATAATTAATACAAGGGGGTTTTATTGTCACCACAAGATTCGCTTAGTCACTTGGCACTCCCAACCCATTCTGGTTTCTTAAGGTTAATGAAAAATATAAAAAGTTTTCAATGACGCTAGCCGCGTCATCCTCTAGAAAACCTCATTTTGAATAGTTTCATAGAAAATTGTCATTTAAGTTGACTTTTTTTGTCATTTACAATCCTTTTTTCTGTAAAAATCCAAAAAGTTCACTTAAATGGTAATTTTGGAAATATTTTCTTCTACAAAGTTGTGCAAAATGATGTTTTTTAATATACACATGACCAATTTTCATTAAATATTTTATATTTTTCATAAAATTTTAAGAAACCACAAAGATTGGAGGATGTAAAGCAAGTCTTGGATTGCCAATAGAAGCATTTTTAATACAAAACTTAAATATTTTTCTATAATAAAAGGGGTACAATTAGAAATATTAAACTTTTATGAAATAAAAGAGGTAAGAGTTATATGTATAAAGGGAAAAAAAAAAAAAAAAAAGAAAAAAGAGAGAGGGTTACAATCAGAAAATGGAAAGGACAAAAAAAAAAAAATTTAGGAAAGGTCAAATTGAGAAACACTAAAATTTAGGTGTAGTAAAAATCATTTTTTACATAGGTGAAGAGGGTCAGGTGCCCCCTCTGGCAGCCCCCTTCCTTCGTCCTTGCCTCTTGTTATTGGTTCCTCTACAGGTATGGGAGTTATTATGGTCGCGCTCAAGCAGAGTCACTACAATTGGTTGTCCTCTTTTTTCTACCCTTTTTTATAAAATCATAAAGATCTTTTACAATATTCACAAATTTTCCATATCAATCACAGGAGGAGAATATGGGATTTCCAAATGTAAACCCAGATCAATCAAAAGGAGGAGAATATGGGATTTAAATTTGGAAATTAGAAATCAAGGAGGATTTTCTCTAACAATTCATATTCCAAGAATCACAACCCATATATGTATGCGAAATTGCGAAGTCATCCTCTGGCATGAAGGAATATATTGCCACATAACAACTCTGGAAAGTCAAATTCAAGGAGAAAGTGAGTGGGTGAGTTTGTGTAACAAGAGAACCTCTATTTTGGTTTTATTTATTATTTTTTATTAGAGGATACTCTTGTTAGGTAATGACACCCATGATGACATATTGCCTCTGGATCTTTTCATTAACATTTTTTTTTTAATTATTATAATAAGGTTCCTAAACTTTGTTGAGATGCCTGGCTGACTACAAGAGTCCAAAATTGGAACAGAGCATTTCAAAATAGGTCTTAGCCATGTATTAAAAAAATGGGTCTATGGTTGATGGCCCAATATTTTTAAAACATGTGACCGATGGATTAGGATGGAGGCACATTCAAATGAAACTTCATATTTATATATCTTAATTTTTTTACTAATTCAAAACCCTATACAGGTCAGATTTGGAAATTCAACTTTGGTAAAATTATTATATTAAGTCTAGGAAGCAGTTGTTATAAGAAATATTTTTTTCCTTTTTACTTCTTTAGTATTTTTCCCTGCACGCACATGCCTCTTCCAGTTTAATCTCCCCAAGGATTTGTTCAACTGTTGCGTCCAAGCAAAGGATCAAAACACAGATAACAATAGTTTAGGTGATTTAATAGTGCAGGTAGGTCCATGGAGTCATGGAGAGAAAGAGAATAGATTCTTTGTCTCTCTCATTTCATTATGTGAAGATTAGGATTAAGGTCACAATCACAGTCATGCAATTTCAAATTTTTTTATTGTTTGTTTTTTTTTTTTTTTTTTTTAACTCTTGACCTCTTGAGGTTGAAATTTTGCAGGATCAAGAAAGGTGTGCTACTTTTCTTCTCCAACTACCAGGCTGTTGTCCTAATGTAGAGAGTGACTACCAAAATTAATTATAAGTAGTAAGTAGTCTATGACGTCGTAATCCATCTCTCCCTCTCTCTCTCTCTCTCTCTCTCTCTCTCTCTCTTTTTAATATTTATTTTGTAATAATATATATACATAAATGTCTCATGTTTTTCTCCACTCAAGCAAATCTTGCTCTTCTGTGTAATTTTATGACAGAAATGGAAATTACAAGCAAGAAGGCTTGGTTCTTTCAGTCTCTTCTGTTTCTCTTATTCCAATCCTTGAGAACCCATCTCACCATTGGATCCGATACCATCTCACCAGGCCAGTCCCTTTCTGGGAATCAGACCATATCCTCTCAAGGTGGAGTATTTGAATTGGGTTTCTTCAAACCAGGTAACTCTCAAAACTACTACATTGGCATATGGTATAAGGACCAACCAAATCAAACTGTGGTTTGGGTGGCCAACAGAAACCAACCTATATCCAACCCGTTCTCCTCCACATTAAAACTCTCCCAGAATGGGAACTTGGTCCTATTCAACCAGGCCAAAACTGAAATATGGTCGACAAATTCGACCTCAAACATTCCTAATTCTACGATAGCAATGCTTCTTGATGATGGAAACTTTGTTATAAGAGATATGTGGGATTCGTCCAATGTAATGTGGCAGAGTTTTGACCATCCAACGGATACATGGCTTCCTGGTATGAAGTTTGGATACAATAAGCTTACCAATGAAAGACAGATCCTTGCTTCATGGAAAAACTCTGAAAATCCTGCTCCAGGGCCTTTCTCTCTAGAGGTAGAACCGAATGGAACAAGTCTTTGGTTGCAATGGAGTGGGTCTAACATGTACTGGACTAGTGGAGAATGGATAGGGAGGGTTTTCAGCCAAATTCTTGAAATGGAGAGGAACCTCTATATCACAAATGCCACCTATGTTTCAAATGAGAATGGGAGCTATTTTGTTTTTGAAGCAGCTTCCCCTTCTACTCTCACTAGATTTATGGTGGACGTCACTGGGCAGTTCAAGCAACTTTTCTGGAGGACGGACTTACAGCAATGGAGTTTGTATTGGACGCGGCCAGAACAACAATGTGAGATTTATGCTTTCTGTGGTGCTTTTAGTATTTGCAACTGGCAGAATGTGCCACTCTGTGATTGCTTGCAGGGATTTGAAGTAAGGATGCCAATAGATTGGGAATTGGAAGATCATTCAGAAGGGTGTGCGAGAAAAACTCCTTTACAATGCGAAAATGGAGGAAACGACAAGTTTCAATTGATGCCTAACACAAGCTTTCCAGAGGATTCGGAGTCTCTAACAATTGGGAGCGCTGAAGAATGTAAATTAGCATGCTTGCGCAATTGCTCATGCACCGGTTATGCTTATGATAATCAGTGCTTCATTTGGAATGGAGATCTGTTTAATCTACGACAGCCCTCAGCTGATGATGTTAAGATCGGAAAGAGTTTCTATATCAGAATGGCGGAATCCAACATGGTGGGAACTCGAGATAAGGTTTCAGGAAAGACTACTTGGATTATGATCGGATCAATTGGAGGGTTCCTTGTTCTCTCTGTTGTCCTGGTAATCATATGGCGGAGGAGACAGTTTTCTGGCGCATCTGAGGCAGTTGATGATTCTTTGAGGACGTTTAAGTACCAGGAATTACGAAGCGCAACAAAGAACTTCTCTGAAAAACTTGGGGAAGGTGGTTTTGGATCTGTTTTCAGAGGGACATTGCCCAATACAACTTGCATAGCAGTGAAGCAACTTAGAGATTTAAAGCAAGCTGATAAGCAATTCCGTGCAGAGGTGAGCACAATTGGAATGATCCAACACATTAATCTTGTTCGGCTTAGGGGATTTTGTGCAGAAGCTTCAAAAAGATTTCTAGTTTATGATTACATGCCAAACGGTTCTCTAGAGCATTATTTATCCCGACAGGAGTCCAAGATTTTAGATTGGAAAACAAGATATGGTATTGCAATTGGAACTGCTAGAGGATTGGCTTATCTTCATGAGAAGTGCAGAGATTGCATCATACATTGCGATATCAAGCCTGAGAACATTTTGTTGGATGCTGATTATAACCCCAAAGTGTCTGACTTTGGTCTTGCAAAGCTACTTGGTCGTGACTTTAGCCGTGTTCTAACAACCATGAGAGGTACCAGAGGCTATCTGGCACCAGAATGGATTACAGGTGAATCAATCTCACCAAAAGCAGACGTTTTCAGCTATGGAATGCTACTTTTTGAGGTAATATCAGGAAGAAGAAACAGAGACCTGTTTGATGAAGAGTTTGGTAATTTCTTTCCCACTAAGGCTGTGAAGATGATAAGCAAAGGGGAAGAAGTTCTGACCTTATTAGATGACAAGCTAGAGGGTAATGCCAACATTGAGGAGCTCACCAGAGCTTGCAAAGTTGCATGTTGGTGCATTCAGGATAATGAAAAGGATAGACCAACTACAGGGCAGGTAGTTCAAATTCTGGAGGGAGTCTTGGAAGTGGGCATGCCTCCAGTCCCACGGTTTATGCAGGGACTAGCAGATTGTCCAGTGGAATACAAAATTGATCACGAGTCTTCTTCCACTTCATATCTTTCGAACTCCCCAACCAGTTTCTGAATCACTCCTGTAATGCAATTTTGCGTTCCTAAAATGGTCCTTGTAGTGTATAGCTAGTTACTACTAGGAAGAAAACTTTTCTGCTTCTCATTTGCTTAGTGTTTCATACCATGAATGGGAATTATGTTATTAAGTTGCATCAGAGTATTGTTATTCCATTTCATATATTGATAGCAATAAAACATTCTTTTATTTTTCATTTTTATGGTCACTAGCCTTCTAGTTGGACAATCTGATTGTTCGACCCATGAATTTTTTTGCCTTTCCATTCTGCCTCCCAATTCGAGTTTGAATAGTAGGAATATGAACCAGATTTCCTCATGGGAGAACATGACAACCCAGGCAAAGAGAATGAGGCCGAATGCGAAAAAAAATATGTCAAATTGAAACTCTATGATACCTTGAAAAGGTAATCAATGAGCCAACCATCCAAGCTAAAGCAAGTCCCATGCTTCAATGCTATTCAAAAGCACATGCTTTGAAAAAAATAATGGGCAATGTTATTGTCAGATATAATTCAATGCTACTCAAAAGCACGTGCTTTGAAAAAAATTGTTGTCATAGCGCATGCCTTGACATTGTCAAACCAGGAACAAAAGGCAGATACAACTCTTCATTAAAAATGGCATGAATGAATTAGTGTAGTTCAGTCCAAGATCATCATGCCACATGGATTGCAGACTCCACAAGTTTCATCAGTTTAGGTTCCCTTCATTTATTGACTAAAATTTCTGCAATTTACTAGCTAGAATTGAAGCGCATGGATAATGAACAAACCCATATGATTCATGCTACATGTCATGAAAAATATTGTCGTTTTACTACTCTCTGTTATCTCCAGTAATCAAGGATGCCAAGGCGAGTCCATACCCACATTCTTTTTTTCTTTTTTTCCTTTTGTTTGGAGAAAAGCATCATGCCAAAACTAGTTGTTGTGGCCCATGAGAATAGTTGTTTACCGAAAATCCCATTGCATTTAGTGCTTGGAGGGAACCAACATTAAGTCATTAACCAATGGCTATTTGTTGGGCCTTGGCTGAAGTGGTTAAAGGATGGGTTGCAGGATTGAATTAAGGGGAGCGTTTGGGCTTCACATCACAACTAAGAATGGCTTATAGAGGACGTTCAGTAACCTGAATTTATTTTTAAATGATACAGCCATACTTTGGCGAAAATTTTAATCAATTTAATCTAAATTTTCTCTGAGCTCTTGAATCCAAAATTTAGGAAAGGTAGTTGTGACTAGTAAAATTGCAAAACCATGTACAGCACCCTAGTTCCATATTTGATTGCCCATTGTAAGTGGTTTTGATGCTGATATTGCTGGTTTTTTATCACCAATTTTCCACCGTTGCAGAGGATTCACTAAACATTGAAGGCAAGCTAAATTAGTGCCATGTTTGTAGCTCGGCTCATAACTTGAAAGCTCTAATTCACAATTAAACATGTACATTTTTTTTTTTTTAAATTCTTTTTTTTTTTTTTGGGGGGGGGGGGGGTGGGGTGGGGTGTTCTAGTATAATTTGGTGCAGAGTGAAGATAACCCAAATTTTTAATTTTTATGGTTAAATTTCACCCGAGTTGAATCTAATTCAAATCAATGTTTAGCAAAATTGATATATCTATAAAGTAATTAAATAACTAACTTCATTTAGTTCAACTGCCTTTCTTTTTTTATATTAAGAATATCGACAAATTTATGAACTTAGCCCAACATTTTTAACTGTCCAAACTTAAATTCAATACATTTTTCTAATAATAATAATAATAATAATAATAATAATTTGATGCAAGAGCCGTATCCAAAATAAGTTTCAACCAAGAGTAATGTTGAATTTCCGTATGCGCACAACTTAAATAAAATTATACTTGTATGGTTCTTGTGTGAGAGAAACTATAATGGAGCCCAATCCGCTGGGGTCTCATTGGAATCAACTGTAAAAGTTCAACTTGCTTCCGTCAATCTTACTAATAGCTATGAACAAGCCCACTTAATAATTGCCAGCAGTAACCTGCCTGTGGGACAAAATTACATGCAAGCAGATACTCATTTAAGAGAACCAAGTTACCAGTGACTGTAAGTGCACTCCCTTTTCCCATTATTTCTGTCACACCCCAAACCCAAAAGACTGGATTTGGCGATATGATTGACACAACTCACAAAGGTTTACGTCTCACATAGGCTAGACCACTTAACAAAATCAACCTCTAATAAACTTGTCTCCAATAATCCATCCAGTCTAGCTCTTCGTATGCGGAAGCCACTCACATCAAGCTATTCATCTGTGGGGAAAAATATAAGGAGTGAGCATAACGCTCAGCAAGAAAACATTACACAATATATACAAGAAGAGGTCAAGCATATTCGCACGATTGATTTAAAAAAACATGAGTAACAAAACGATAAAATTTCACAATAAATCATTTCTTTCAATTCAGTAGGCA
Source organism: Liquidambar formosana (assembly GCA_039720395.1). Taxonomy (NCBI): domain Eukaryota; kingdom Viridiplantae; phylum Streptophyta; class Magnoliopsida; order Saxifragales; family Altingiaceae; genus Liquidambar; species Liquidambar formosana. Next base: position 11,458,759 of record CM077824.1, on the reverse strand, counting down.
TATAAACTTTTAGAAATAATTCTCTTACTTTCAATTCAATAAACAATAACACTGAAACACTTCCGATAACAATGCATTCGATAAATCACTTTAAAATCACTGATTCATATAATACAAATCAATAAAACACTAGTTCATACAAGTATTTCCTCTGGCTAGACTCACATTCAATAGGCGCCCATCATCGTGGGACTTTACATTACATCAGTACTGATGACCAACAGTATTAGAATCCCCTGTTGGCACAGACCAATTTTCCAACAGTATTAGAATCCCCTGCGGGAACGGACCAATAATCTAACCAGAGTTCACACTTATATTAAAAATATTTGGCAAATATCTTTCACAAGTAAAATGGATTCAAACACATATGTAAAACAATTTCAATAAATGACTATTTTTGCTTGACCCACAGTACATAAGGAATAAACACTTTAATAATGAAATGATTTTGAAAACAATTGTCCATAAATCATTGGCTCATAAAAAAGGAATAAAAATCAGATTTATTTTTATTTAATCAAAGAGGGCGATACATTGTTCAAGTTCCCTTACCTCAAGCCAAACCTTCAACAATCCAAGCGATCAAACTCCTAAAAATCCCAACGCAACTTAGAACCTAAAATCAATAATATTCTTTATCAATAAATCATACTTAAACTAAAAAGTCTCTTCATCTAAATGGTGTGTTAAAGGTTCAACGTCTAATTCTCATGGCCTTATAATGCTTACTATATTTAATATAATTACACCCTAACGTGGCATTAAAATAGACTCATTATAAATTAATAGGTTTGAATTACTTTTTAACACAGAAAAGTTACCAGTCAATCCGAGAGAAGTTGACTGTCAACAGATGTGAAGTTGACAGTCAGAATGTAGTAAAACAGCAGCAGATTTTGTATTAACTTCCTATGCTACCCAAGGCAAAAGCAGAAGTTCACCCACTGATTTTCCCTCAAAATCAGTCCCTAAATCTGTGGGAAAGATGTTTGTGGAAGGGTCTATGGTAGGGTTTGAGGAAATTTGTAGTGTTAGACATGGGAAGTGGTGGAAACCACCATTTTTGGCTTTCCTTGTCACCCAAACCCAAAGAAAGAGATTTTTGGTGGTTGGATGATCTTGTGCAGTAGCTATGAAAGGGTTTTTGAGTGGTGGTGATGATGGTTTAGTGGTTTTAGAAGTGATAGAGATGGAGGATTGGATTAGAGAAGAAAATATTGATAACACAGTAAAGTTACCAGTCAACAGATGGTAAGTTACCTTCAAACAGACACGAAGTTGGCAGTCGATTCGTACAAAACAGCAATAGCTCCTTCTTTTTCCTTCTCTCTTGCTTTCTTTTCTTTTTTCTCTCTTTATATTGTTTTCAGTCAAAAGATTATTAACCTCCATAAAAGTTTCTTATATAGAGTGCAAGTTAATCCTAATCTAATTAGGATTACCTTCAAAGTGAGTGTTTGATTAGGATACGAACACTATCTCTTATTGATTAGAAAACAATCACCTTGTTTGGCTACAAAGTTTAACGTATTTGAGGTTAATTCTAAATTAACTCATACGTTTAAAGGCATTCAATTTTATATTTAATTAATTAAACCTAAGAAAAATTCGGGGTATTACATTCTCCCCTCCTTAAGAAAATTTCGTCCTCGAAATTCAAGAATACCATTTATCAATTATATCATTGATTTTAACCTTCTAAACATCATATGTAAGTTTCACTACTCTTCCACTGCGCAACTCTACCTTTCTAAAACAAAACATAGATTAAGTTTTTTTTTTTTTTTTTTTAAATTAATATTTAAATTCACATGGCATCGTATCTAGCCTCGTATCGAATCCACTTAAATCAAATAGCATTACTAAATAATATCTCACCTCAAAAGCAATACTACTATACTACTATCTCATGACAACATATATACGATTCAGAAATATTCAAAGTATCTTTCACCCAAAAATTATCCATTCTTCGATCAAAAATAACATTCCATACCCATCTTAGCTATCCATAAGTTTTGTTCTCGAAACTTGGTATACGTTATATCACTAATAAATCATTAAATCATTCTCCATTCTTTCTTCAAATAATTATTATTAATCATAATTTTAAAGTCGCAAATATATTTATGGCTCGACTTCTTATACTTTTAAATCTTATGACATTCTTTCTATAAGTTATTTAGGGAATATAAAATTAGGAACGTGGTATTTCAAATTTTCGTCTCTAAACATTAAGGCAGTTCTTTGTTTGTTATAAGTTTTCTTAAACCTTTTTTTATTTTTTTATTTATTTTTTAAGGTAGCGAATCAATAATCAATAATTTCCTATTTGTTACATTCACTTCTTAATTAGCCCAATATATATATAACGGACCCCAAGTATCTCCTTTCCTTAATGTTTGTTTACTCAAAGATGAAAGATAGGATTAAGATTCAAAGTAGTCGTCATGGAAATTAGTTGACTCTCACAAATTATAACTTAAGAAAAAATATTTCTATCAATAATGATACTATTTAATTCCATAATCCACTATGAGTAAAACTAACCCAAACTATCTAATTAACAGAAGCCTTAGTTGGTAAAAGACATTAAATGTAGCAGTCACTTTAGTCGCACATATAACTTAAGTTACATCATGCGTAATTCAATAACAAATCCATTGAGGTATGCTTCTGCATCTATTCTAATTAGGAATCAATTATATATCAAACAGGTCTTTGGGCTTCTGTTTTAACTTATTGCTAACACTACATTACAACGTTAATAATATCCCTTAGCATTTTTTATTTTCTTTTTTCTTTTTGACAGGCATTAGAAAATTTTTATTAATAAGATGAAAGTACTCCCTCAAAAATTCATTCTGCTAGATAGGTTTTAAAATTTTTTTTTTTTCATTTACAACCAATACACGTTTCGAATATTACACTTATTTCAATATTATTCTTTCAATTTAGAGTCATATAAGACACAATATCTTGTTCCAATCCCAAAGCAATGGGAGCCTATCAGACCTAGTCAGTTAAACTATGGGAAATTCCTACTGATCCTTTTGCCTCAATTTAAATTGTCTAAAGAAAAAATGTATACATATCAAACTCGAGTGAACAAAAAAATTTCAAATATTTGTCTTTATGTTTGTTCTATCTAACGATGCTAATTTTAAATAATATAACTTTAAAACTCAATTCTCTTATCTAATTGTTCAAGTAGGATACTACTAATAAACCATCTAAGGTGACCGATTAACAAATATAACCGAACTAATTCTAAGGAAGAGCCACGAACTCCAAACGGATTCATATTACTCAAGGATGCAAACCATAGCTTCTTATCAAATAGTCTATTGCAAGATAATCCATGCCAAAAAATAACATTAATATCGTTAAGAATATGCAATCAACTAACATATTTCTTTCATCCATCAAAACCGCTCAAAACAAGTTTCTTTCACATATCCAAACCATTCGAGATTTACACGCTCGGGTAGCATCTAATGAATCCCTAATCAGGCTACTAACAAACAATTTACATTTTTAATGGTCAAGTATAACACTCAAATATATAGAAGGATCAGTATTTATGAAATTCGTGCCACATATATTTCACCCTAATGAATAATAAATTATAAGCTTATCTAAACCACTCATTGAGGCTTTGTCTCTATACTAAAACACAAAAGACGAACATTTTTCTATAGTAATCAATAGTTGCAGATACACCAAAGCATGTCCATAAATTACCTCACAATTCTCGAGCACTCTGTCTACTAATACCACTTGAGTTATGTAATACACAATCAACATTAACTAAGTCTCTCAAAATAGGTAGCATCACACAAATCACAACTTAATGGTTCCATTGCTTTCATCAACTTAAAAGTTTAACAAATAAGGCTTTTCCTGTAGGGATAAATCTTCTCTAAAAATTATATACCTCAAGTAAAATCTCATATTCATACACATCTTACTGCGTCTAAACTCATCTAAACTGCTTGCTACTACCTTAAAGTCACATTATCACTATAGTGTTCTTATGTGATCCTAGGTTCATGAACTAGAGTCTACAAAATCATAAACCTAATATCTTCATATCCTTCAATTTGATTTTTTTTTTCCCAAACATATAGCGCTTAACGCTTATAATAAATTATGAGCAATTAATTAATAAGAAAAATATTTCAAACGAATTTTCCATTAGTCATATCCTCACTTTTCAGAAACTCTTATCGTAAATGCATTTAAGCTATTAGTTTGCCAAGCTAAGTCTATACTCTCACTCGTCTACTCTCGGTCAATTCTAGGATTGTGATCTTAAAGTCTGCAGAATCATAAACCTGGCTCTAATACCAAAACTGTCACACCCCAAACCCAAAAGACTGGATTTGGCGATATGATTGACACAACTCACAAAGGTTTACGCCTCACATAGGCTAGACCACTTAACAAAATCAACCTCTAATAAACTTGTCTCCAATAATCCATCCAGTCTAGCTCTTCGTATGCGGAAGCCACTCACATCAAGCTATTCATCTGTGGGGAAAAATATAAGGAGTGAGCATAACGCTCAGCAAGAAAACATTACACAATATATACAAGAAGAGGTCAAGCATATTCGCACGATTGATTTAAAAAAACATGAGTAACAAAACGATAAAATTTCACAATAAATCATTTCTTTCAATTCAGTAGGCATATAAACTTTTAGAAATAATTCTCTTACTTTCAATTCAATAAACAATAACACTGAAACACTTCCGATAACAATGCATTCGATAAATCACTTTAAAATCACTGATTCAGATAATACAAATCAATAAAACACTAGTTCATACAAGTATTTCCTCTGGCTAGACTCACATTCAATAGGCGCCCATCATCGTGGGACTTTACATTACATCAGTACTGATGACCAACAGTATTAGAATCCCCTGCTGGCACGGACCAATTTTCCAACAGTATTAGAATCCCCTGCGGGAACGGACCAATAATCTAACCAGAGTTCACACTTATATTAAAAATATTTGGCAAATATCTTTCACAAGTAAAATGGATTCAAACACATATGTAAAACAATTTCAATAAATGACTATTTTTGCTTGACCCACAGTACATAAGGAATAAACACTTTAATAATGAAATGATTTTGAAAACAATTGTCCATAAATCATTGGCTCATAAAAAAGGAATAAAAATCAGATTTATTTTTATTTAATCAAAGAGGGCGATACATTGTGCAAGTTCCCTTACCTCAAGCCAAACCTTCAACAATCCAAGCGATCAAACTCCTAAAAATCCCAACGCAACTTAGAACCTAAAATCAATAATATTCTTTATCAATAAATCATACTTAAACTAAAAAGTCTCTTCATCTAAATGGTGTGTTAAAGGTTCAACGTCTAATTCTCATGGCCTTATAATGCTTACTATATTTAATATAATTACACCCTAACGTGGCATTAAAATAGACTCATTATAAATTAATAGGTTTGAATTACTTTTTAACACAGAAAAGTTACCAGTCAATCCGAGAGAAGTTGACTGTCAACAGATGTGAAGTTGACAGTCAGAATGTAGTAAAACAGCAGCAGATTTTGTATTAACTTCCTATGCTACCCAAGGCAAAAGCAGAAGTTCACCCACTGATTTTCCCTCAAAATCAGTCCCTAAATCTGTGGGAAAGATGTTTGTGGAAGGGTCTATGGTAGGGTTTGAGGAAATTTGTAGTGTTAGACATGGGAAGTGGTGGAAACCACCATTTTTGGCTTTCCTTGTCACCCAAACCCAAAGAAAGAGATTTTTGGTGGTTGGATGATCTTGTGCAGTAGCTATGAAAGGGTTTTTGAGTGGTGGTGATGATGGTTTAGTGGTTTTAGAAGTGATAGAGATGGAGGATTGGATTAGAGAAGAAAATATTGATAACACAGTAAAGTTACCAGTCAACAGATGGTAAGTTACCTTCAAACAGACACGAAGTTGGCAGTCGATTCGTACAAAACAGCAATAGCTCCTTCTTTTTCCTTCTCTCTTGCTTTCTTTTCTTTTTTCTCTCTTTATATTGTTTTCAGTCAAAAGATTATTAACCTCCATAAAAGTTTCTTATATAGAGTGCAAGTTAATCATAATCTAATTAGGATTACCTTCAAAGTGAGTGTTTGATTAGGATACGAACACTATCTCTTATTGATTAGAAAACAATCACCTTGTTTGGCTACAAAGTTTAACGTATTTGAGGTTAATTCTAAATTAACTCATACGTTTAAAGGCATTCAATTTTATATTTAATTAATTAAACCTAAGAAAAATTCGGGGTATTACAATTTCTATCTGGGCATAAGCCAAGGTCCTGACATTACACTGCCATATGCCATAAAATACAATCTCATACATGATTGTACCTTTTCTTTTCTCTTCCTTTTTTGTTCCCCCTCCTCAAATCTAATGCCAATTACCGTCAGCCTTGCAGCTATGCTGGTATCTTTCCCCCTCTTGTAAGGGGACAGTCATGGAGGTTCGAATTTTGACCCCGTCTTTTGAAAAGGTAAACAAAAATACCTAGTGCCAATTGAATTGGACAAATTTCTAAATTGGAAAAATTATATATGAATAGGGCACATACACAGCAAAGCAAAGGAGTCTTTTAGCTTGTAAAGAACTCAAAATTCAAAAGACATATTTCCTCCAACTTTCTTTGGATCTCATAACCTTTGGTTTTTTTCCACCGTGTGGAGGAGTTCGGTTGACTAGAAAATTCAAAAACCGAAAGTGAGCAATCAAAATCAAGACTTTATTAACCCGTACTCCAACATTTCAACACGGATCATGATATGCAACTAGCGAAATGAGAGTCTGTGGTCCATTTTGTGCGGAGAGTCCATGCACTATTCAATATTCAATGGAAACTTCTGTCTTAGCACATATTCTGAAATGAGGAAGGAAATTTGCACTTGTAGGCCCATTCATCTTCTCCCACAGTATAACCACCTAGCTGCAAATCCAATTAATCTTTTCTCTGCAGATAAAATTTTCCACCAAACTTGTTCTCTATAGCACTATCCCAATCAAAGCTTTCGTCCAAACTTTCTTACCTAAGGCCAGCAATCTGGGGAATGTAATAGGAAGCATGATAATAGGAAATTAGTTTCACTATCAACAAATAATACCCTATTAAAAAAAACATGGTTTACGACAAATAAGAGCGAAGTGTATACAAAACCTCAAGAAAAAGACAATATTTTGTAATGTCTAGGTGAAGATCTGAGAAAATTAAAAATGTTGACTCCAAAGCTGATTCAAACCAATATTTTGTTAAGTTTAGCCATGACTTTAAGATCTTAATTCTCCCGTTATAGGGAGACTAATCACACTACAGCAGTTAAAAACCATGATCAAAATACTACAAATGTACTCAACCTAGCAGTCCAAATTAGAGGACACTAATCACATTTCACCAGTTGATGCTGATCAAGGACTAAAATTGGGATAAAAGATCCCAAAATCTTCCTAAAATTGGGTCTCTGAGTGATTAAACTGAAGTTTGTGACAAATCTACCTATGTTTATGCCTTCATCGAACCAAACTCAAATGATTTAAATTCCTGTGAACATTGTTTAAAATTCAAGCTGCTATATTGCACTGACCATCACGCATGATTAAGAGCAAGCCTTGGCTAGTGAGGGCATAAAATAAATTTTTTTAAAAAAAATTTATAAAAGAAAAACTTATGCGTAACAAGAGCACCTCCGTTTAAGGTTGGTAAATAAAGGTTGGTGGATTAAAGCGATACCTAGCATCATTCTCTACGCTTAGTAGTGGGTTGTTTTTCTTGGTTTTCTGCGGAGATATTTAAAAAAAAAAAAGAAAGGGCTTGGTTGAAAAGCTTTGGTTGGCTAGAAAAGTCAAAAATTGAAACACAGCATATCAAAAACAAATCTCAGCCACATAAAAAAATAAAATAAAATCATGCTTGTTCTCTATTTAATGCAAGCCTGGCTCTTTGGCGCAAGTTTACAATAGAGATGGAAGTTACAAGCAAGAAACCTCGGTTCTTTCAGTCTGTACTGCTTCTCTTAATTCTATCCTTCAAAGCCCATCTCTCCATAGGATCTGATACCATCTCCCCAGGCCAGTCTCTCTCTGGGAACCAGACCATAATCTCCGAAGGTGGAGTATTTGAACTGGGCTTCTTCACACCAGGTAACTCTCAAAACTTTTACATAGGCATATGGTATAAAAGGCTACCACCTCAAACAGTAGTTTGGGTGGCCAACAGAAACCAACCTGTCTCTGACCCATTCTCTTCCGCATTGGAACTATCCCATGATGGAAACTTGGTCCTATTCAACCAAGACAAAACTGAAATATGGTCGAAAAATTTGACCTCAAGCATTCCTAATTCTACCATAGCTATGCTTCTCAACAATGGAAACTTTGTTATAAGGAATATTTCGGATTTGTCTAATATATTGTGGCAGAGTTTTGATCATCCCACGGATACATGGCTTCCAGGTGGGAAGCTTGGATACAATTATCTCACCAACGAAAAGCAGATCCTTACTTCATGGAAAAACTCTGAAAATCCTGCGCCTGGGCTTTTCTCTCTTGAGGTCGAAACGAATGGAACAAATGTTATGTTACTGTGGAAGGGTTCTAAGAAGTATTGGACTAGTGGGCCCTGGATAGGGAGGATTTTCAGCGGCATTCCTGAAATAGAGATAAACGAGTATATGGAAAATCTCTCCTATGTTTCAAATGAGAATGAGAGATATTTTAGTTATGCTTCTCCATCTGCTTTCAATAGATTTGTGGTCGACGTCACCGGGCAGCTCATTGAATTTGTCTGGAGGGATCATGACTTGCAGAGCTGGGCTGGGTATTGGACACGGCCGGAAAAACAATGTGAGGTTTATGCTTTCTGTGGGGCTTTTAGTAGCTGCAACCAACAGAGTGTACCTCAATATTGTGAGTGCATACAAGGATTTGAACCAAGGATGCCCAGAGATTGGGAATTGGAAGATCACTCAGAAGGGTGCATGAGGAAAACTCCTTTACAATGCAATAATGGAGGAATGGATATGTTTTTCTTGATGCCTAACACAAGCTTTCCAATGGATTCAGAGCGTTTAACAATTGAGAGCATTGAAGATTGTGAATTAGCATGCCTGAGCAATTGCTCATGCACCGCTTATGCTTATGATAATGGGTGCTTCATTTGGAAAGAAGATCTGTTTAATCTCCAACAACTCTCATCTGATGATGCAAAGATTGGAAAGAGTTTCCATGTCCGAATTGCGGCATCCGAGATGGTGGGAACAAGAGCTAAGGGCAGAGGAAAGACTAGTTGGACTGTGATTGGATCAATTGGAGGTTTCCTTACCCTCTGTGGCATTGTCCTGGTAACCGTATGGAGGAGGAGACAGTTTTCTGGTGCATTTGAGGCATTTGATGATTCTTTGCAAATATTTAAGTATCAAGATTTACGAAGAGCAACAAAGAACTTCTCTGACAAACTTGGGGAAGGTGGTTTTGGATCTGTTTTCAGAGGGACATTGCCCAATACAACTTGCATAGCAGTGAAGAAACTTAAAGATTTAAAGCAAGCTGAGAAGCAATTCCGTGCAGAAGTTAGCACAATCGGAATGATCCAACACATTAATCTTGTTCGCCTTAGGGGGTTTTGTGCAGAAGCTTCAAAAAGATTTCTAGTCTATGACTACATGTCAAACGGTTCTCTAGAGTCTTATTTATCGCAGGAGTCCAAGATTTGAAATTGGAAAACAAGATATCATATTGCAATTGGGACTGCTAAAGGATTGGCATACCTTCATGAGAAGTGCAGGGACTGCATAATACATTGTGACATCAAGCCTGAGAACATTTTGTTGGATGCAGAATATAACCCGAAAGTGGCCGACTTTGGTCTTGCAAAGCTACTAGGCCGGGACTTTAGCCGGGTTCTAACAACTATGAGAGGAACCATGGGATATCTGGCACCAGAATGGATTTCGGGTGAAGCTATCACACCAAAAGCGGATGTCTTCAGCTATGGAATGCTGCTTTTCGAGGTTATATCAGGACGAAGAAACAGAGACCTGTTGGATGATGAGATAAGTAATTTCTTTCCCACTCAGGTTGTGAATACAATAAACAAAGGAGAAGAAGTTCTGACCTTATTAGATTACAGGCTAGAGGGTAATGCTAACAAAGAGGAGCTCACTAGAGCTTGCAAGGTTGCTTGTTGGTGCATTCAGGATGATGAAAAGGATAGACCACCTATGGGGCAGGTCGTTCAAATTTTGGAGGGATTCTTAGAAGTGGGCATGCCTTCAATCCCAAGGTTTATCCAGAGACTTGCAGAATGTCCCGTAGATTACAAAATCTACCAGGAGTCTTCTTCCAGTTAAAATTATGAGCATGACCTGATTAAGAATCATTCAAGCACCCTAAATAGTTTCTACATCACTCTTGTTGTGCAATTATGTATTTATGTCTCCCTAAAGTGATCCTCACAGAGTAGCTAGTTACTACAAGGCAGAAAACTCTTATGTTCTCATGTGCTTAATGTTCTGTGATCATGAAGGACAATTATGTTATTAAGTCGCATCAGATTATAATTATTTTATTTTAGATTTTGATAGCAATAAAAAATGTTTTTCTTCATTCCTATTTTTTGTCTCTCATCTCTAGTCTGCATCCAGACATTTAAATTGTTCAATCCATAATTTTTTTTAGCTTTCCAATTTGACCTCCAATTTAAGTCTGAAAATTAGGAATATGAAACAACTGTCCTCGTGGCAAAAATAAGAAGTTGTAAAATTGAAACTCCATGATACCTTGGACTTCTCCCTGTGCTAATAAAGTAACAAGATCAATAATCGGTATGTCTTTCAATTCCTCATATTCTCAGAACAAATTCATAGTTGGTTTGATGTGCATATTTTTAGAATTATTGTGAGAGAATTGTTAATGTTAATTTGCTCTCCTTGAATTGCTTTTTTCTCCTGAATTTGGCTTAATTATTGGAGGCTGTCAAATTGTCAATCACCCATGGGTAATGGGATATGAATTTGTCTTCTAGAACTTTAGCCGGAAGAGAATTTTTACCCAAAATAGAAATTGGAAAAAGAAAAGAAACTTGGGAGAAAGCAGAAGGGTACTATCATCTAAGAGTGCATTTAAAATGCAGTTTAATACGTTGTTGGTGTCTGGCTAGGGGGAAAAAAGTACAGCAGATGTTCAACTAGTTCAGTGACTGAAATAACAAATCTACTCTTTAACCCAGCTTTAAAACCTTAGCTAACAGTTGCACAAACAAATGCCCAAGCATGACTAGGGAGTTCAGTAACAGGGTAACCTTAACAGTATATGAACATTCAGTTGGGTTCATGGGAAAATCCACCCATTATCTGGTTTCTAGGTTTCTTCAAAATCAAATTCATAGCAAAGTGCAATTGTGCAATGCTAATGCACTAAACTTTAGTCTCAATCAAAGGAATTTTAAAAATCCAATCTTAACATGGCACTAGTCTTTTAGTACTTCTAAACTTGTTGCCTATTTAGCAGTTCTAGACTTGAGTTAGCAATTGTTGCAATGCTGGACATATTGACATGCATCATCTTTTGGGCTGCCATGTTGGACACTGACACTCATGTTACCCTCTTCACTACATGTTACACCACTTGAAACCCAAAATGGGATTTGAAAATTTTTTCAAAAGTATACTCAATAGATAGTAATGGTAAAATTGTAAATCTCTTTGGTTATATAAACTACCCAAAGCCCTAGCTCTATGTGCCAGGCAAGTGATTCTTGGATCTCTTCCACAAGAAGTGATTGTACTTTTTCTTTTCTCTTCCTTTTTTGTTCCCCTCCTCAAATCTAATGCCAATTACCATCAGCCTTGCAGCCATGCTGGTATCTTTCCCCCTCTTGTAAGGGGACAGTCATGGAGGTTCGAATTTTGACCCCGTCTTTTGAAAAGGTAAACAAAAATACCTAGTGCCAATTGAATTGGACAAATTTCTAAATTGGAAAAATTATATATGAATAGGGCACATACACAGCAAAGCAAAGGAGTCTTTTAGCTTGTAAAGAACTCAAAATTCAAAAGACATATTTCCTCCAACTTTCTTTGGATCTCATAACCTTTGGTTTTTTTCCACCGTGTGGAGGAGTTCGGTTGACTAGAAAATTCAAAAACCGAAAGTGAGCAATCAAAATCAAGACTTTATTAACCCGTACTCCAACATTTCAACACGGATCATGATATGCAACTAGCGAAATGAGAGTCTGTGTTCCATTTTGTGCGGAGAGTCCATGTACTATTCAATATTCAATGGAAACTTCTGTCTTAGCACATATTCTGAAATGAGGAAGGAAATTTGCACTTGTAGGCCCATTCATCTTCTCCCACAGTATAACCACCTAGCTGCAAATCCAATTAATCTTTTCTCTGCAGATAAAATTTTCCACCAAACTTGTTCTCTATAGCACTATCCCAATCAAAGCTTTCGTCCAAACTTTCTTACCTAAGGCCAGCAATCTGGGGAATGTAATAGGAAGCATGATAATAGGAAATTAGTTTCACTATCAACAAATAATACCCTATTAAAAAAAACATGGTTTACGACAAATAAGAGCGAAGTGTATACAAAACCTCAAGAAAAAGACAATATTTTGTAATGTCTAGGTGAAGATCTGAGAAAATTAAAAATGTTGACTCCAAAGCTGATTCAAACCAATATTTTGTTAAGTTTAGCCATGACTTTAAGATCTTAATTCTCCCGTTATAGGGAGACTAATCACACTACAGCAGTTAAAAACCATGATCAAAATACTACAAATGTACTCAACCTAGCAGTCCAAATTAGAGGACACTAATCACATTTCACCAGTTGATGCTGATCAAGGACTAAAATTGGGATAAAAGATCCCAAAATCTTCCTAAAATTGGGTCTCTGAGTGATTAAACTGAAGTTTGTGACAAATCTACCTATGTTTATGCCTTCATCGAACCAAACTCAAATGATTTAAATTCCTGTGAACATTGTTTAAAATTCAAGCTGCTATATTGCACTGACCATCACGCATGATTAAGAGCAAGCCTTGGCTAGTGAGGGCATAAAATAAATTTTTTTAAAAAAAATTTATAAAAGAAAAACTTATGCGTAACAAGAGCACCTCCGTTTAAGGTTGGTAAATAAAGGTTGGTGGATTAAAGCGATACCTAGCATCATTCTCTACGCTTAGTAGTGGGTTGTTTTTCTTGGTTTTCTGCGGAGATATTTAAAAAAAAAAAAGAAAGGGCTTGGTTGAAAAGCTTTGGTTGGCTAGAAAAGTCAAAAATTGAAACACAGCATATCAAAAACAAATCTCAGCCACATAAAAAAATAAAATAAAATCATGCTTGTTCTCTATTTAATGCAAGCCTGGCTCTTTGGCGCAAGTTTACAATAGAGATGGAAGTTACAAGCAAGAAACCTCGGTTCTTTCAGTCTGTACTGCTTCTCTTAATTCTATCCTTCAAAGCCCATCTCTCCATAGGATCTGATACCATCTCCCCAGGCCAGTCTCTGTCTGGGAACCAGACCATAATCTCCGAAGGAGGAGTATTTGAACTGGGTTTCTTCACACCAGGTAACTCTCAAAACGTACTTTTACATTGGCATATGGTATAAAAGGCTACCACCTCAAACAGTAGTTTGGGTGGCCAACAGAAACCAACCTGTGTCTGACCCATTCTCTTCCGCATTGGAACTATCCCATGATGGAAACTTGGTCCTATTCAACCAAGACAAAACTGAAATATGGTAAAAAAATTCAACCTCAAGCATTCCTAATTCTACCACAGCTATGCTTCTCGACAATGGAAACTTTGTTATAAGGAATATTTCGGATTTGTCTAATATATTGTGGCAGAGTTTTGATCATCCCACGGATACATGGCTTCCAGGTGGGAAGCTTGGATACAATAATCTCACCAATGAAAAGCAGATCCTTACTTCTTGGAAAAACTCTGAAAATCCTGCGCCAGGGCTTTTCTCTCGAGGTAGAAACGAATGGAACAAATGTTATGTTACTGTGGAAGGGTTCTAAGAAGTATTGGATTAGTGGGTCCTGGATAGGGAGGATTTTCAGCGGCGTTCCTGAAATAGAGACAAACGAGTATATGGAAAATCTCTCCTATGTTTCAAATGAGAACGAGAGATATTTTAGTTATGCTTCTACGTCTGCTTTCCATAGAGTTGTGGTCGACGTCACCGGGCAGCTCATTGAATTTGTCTGGGCCCGGGGGGACTTGCAGAGCTGGGCTGGGCATTGGATGCGGCCGGAACAACAATGTGAGGTTTATGCTTTCTGTGGGGCTTTTAGTAGCTGCAACCAACAGAGTGTACCTCAATATTGTGACTGCATACAAGGATTTGAACCAAGGATGCCCAGAGATTGGGAATTGGAAGATCACTCAGAAGGGTGCATGAGGAAAACTCCTTTACAATGCAATAATGGAGGAATGGACATGTTTTTCTTGATGCCTAACACACGCTTTCCAATGGATTCAGAGCGTTTAACAATTGAGAGCATTGAAGATTGTGAATTAGCATGCAGTGGCGGCCTACTCTCCAGGGTACAACAGTCGCACCTCCCGCAAGTGTGCACTTGCAATGCCGGAGAGATATGAATAGCTCAGATAATTCCTTCGTAGAACAAGTATCGCGGAACTAGAAATTTAGAACTACAGAACTGAAAATAATAACTCGAAATAAAAATATAGAAAGAGGAGAAGAGAGGAGAAGAGAGCAGTAGCTGCTGTGTGTTCTGGAAAGGGTGGAAGGACCTCTTTATATAGTGTTTAGAAAGTGAAACTGCTGCAAAGAATTAAATTAAAAAATTTATTTACGAAATAAATTTTGAAACTGGCACAAGTGAATCTGGACAGAAACATGGGAACATGCAGAGTTTAAAATCTGCAACAGTCAAAAATTTAATCTGCCAACAGTCAAAAAATAAATCAGGGAAATTAAATCAAGACGGTCAAATCAAATAATTGGATTTGAAGAGTGTTGGGCTTAGTCCGACCCAGAAAGCCCAATAACAAAATTGATAAAAAGTGGCCAGACCTGTGCACACACGCGAAGCCAAATATCCGGGATTTGCACCCCCCCTCTGCGCGCACGCATGCGTCGCGCCCGACTAAGTCAATTTTCGGACCCCTGTCCCGCAAATTGATCAATTGGGCTTCGGCTCGTGCGCACGTGGGCTTCCATAAACTCTACCACATGTTAACCAAACATAAAGAGTATAAAGGTATATAAACACAAGATAAGGCTTTATAAATTTCCAATGTGGGACAAAGTGTTTTGGGCCAACAACAAGATTACACAAAAAAACAAAGAAGTATTTTGAAATACCCAATATATACAACAATTGCGGCATCCAAGATGGTGGGAACAAGAGCTAAGGGCAGAGGAAAGACCAGTTGGATTGTGATTGGATCAATTGGAGGTTTCCTTACCCTCTCTAGCATTGTCCGGGTAACCATATGTAGGAGGAGAAAGTTTTCTGGTGCATTTGAGGCATTTGATGATTCTTTGCAAATATTTAAGTATCAAGATTTACGAAGAGCAACAAAGAACTTCTCTGACAAACTTGGGGAAGGTGGTTTTGGATCTGTTTTCAGAGGGACATTGCCCAATACAACTTGCATAGCAGTGAAGAAACTTAAAGATTTAAAGCAAGCTGAGAAGCAATTCCGTGCAGAAGTGAGCACAATCGGAATGATCCAACACATTAATCTTGTTCGCCTTAGGGGGTTTTGTGCAGAAGCTTCAAAAAGATTTCTAGTCTATGACTACATGTCAAAGGGTTCTCTAGAGTCTTATTTATCGCAGGAGTCCAAGATTTGAAATTGGAAAACAAGATATCATATTGCAATTGGGACTGCTAAAGGATTGGCATACCTTCACGAGAAGTGCAGAGACTGCATAATACATTGTGACATCAAGCCTGAGAACATTTTGTTGGATGCAAAATATAACCTGAAAGTGGCCGAATTTGGTCTTGCAAAGCTACTAGGCCAGGACTTTAGCCGAGTTCTAACAACTATGAGAGGAACCATGGGATATCTGGCACTAGAACAGATTTCGGGTGAAGCTATCACACCAAAAGCGGATGTCTTCAGCTATGGAGTGCTGCTTTTCGAGGTTATATTAGGACGAAGAAACAGAGACCGGTTGGATGATGAGTCAAGTAATTTCTTTCCCACTCAGGCTGTGAATACAATAAACAAAGGAGAAGAAGTTTGACCTTATTAGATTACAGGCTAGAGGGTAATGCTAACAAAGAAGAGCTCACTAGAGCTTGCAAAGTTGCTTGTTGGTGCATTCAGGATGATGAAAAGGATAGACCAACTATGGGGCAGGTCGTTCAAATTTTGGAGGGAGTCTTAGAAGTGGGCATGCCTTCAATCCCAAGGTTTATCCAGAGACTTGCAGAATGTCCAGTAGATTACAAAATCTACTAGGAGTCTTCTTCCAGTTAAAATTATGAGCATGCCCTGATTAAGAATCATTCAAGCACCCTAAATAGTTTCCACATCACTCTTGTTGTGAAATTATGTATTTATGTCTCCCTAAAGTGATCCTCATAGAGTAGCTAGTTACTACTAGGCAGAAAACTCTTATGTTTCTCATGTGCTTAATGTTTCGTGATCATGAAGGACAATTATGTTATTTAGTTGCTTCAGATTATAATTATTTTTCAGATTTTGATAGCAATAAAAAATGTTTTTCTTCATTCCTATTTTTTGTCTCTCATCTCTAGTCTGCATCCAGACAATTAAATTGTTCGATCCATAATTTTTTTTGCCTTTCCAATTTGACCTCCAATTTGAGTCTGAATTAAAATTAGGAATACGAAACAACTGTCCTCATGGCAAAAATAAAAAGTTGTAAAATTGAAACTCCATGATACCTTGAACTTCTCCCTATGCTAATAAAGTAACAAGATCAATAATCGGTATGTCTTTCAATTCCTCCTATTCTCAGACTGTGAGAGAATTGTTACTGTTAATTTGCTCTACTTGAATGTGCTTTTTTCTCCTTAGTTTGGCTTAATTATTGGAGGCTGTCAAATTGTCAATCACCCATGGGTTTTAATGGGAAATGAATATGTCTTTTGGAACTTTAGCCGGAAGAGAATTTTAACCCAAAATAGAAATTGGAAAAAGAAAAGAAACTTGGGAGAAAGCAGAAGGGTACTATCATCTAAGAGTGCATTTAAAATGCAGTTTAATACGTTGTGGCGAGACATCCCAAAGCCTCAAACTTACCATATCCTCATTTCTCACCCATGTTATTGCTATCTTCTGGAACCTTTGAAAGTACAGCAGATGTTCAACTAGTTCGGTGACTGAAATAAAAAATCTACTCTTTAACCCAACTTTAAAACCTTAGCTAACAGTTGCACAAACAAACACCCAAGCATGACTAGGGAGTTTCGTAACAGGGTAACTTTAACAGTATATGAACATTCAGTTGGGTTCATGGGAAAATCCACCCACCCATGATCTGGTTTCTAGGTTTCTTCAAGATCAAATTCATAGCAGAGTGCAATTGTGCAATGCTAATGCACTAAACTTTAGCCTCAATCAATAGAATTTTAAAAATCCAATCTTAACATCGCACTAGTCTTTTAGTACTTCTAAACTTGTCACCTATTTTAGCAGTTCTAGACTTAAGTTAGCATTGCAGTGCTGGACATATTGACATGCATCATCTTTCGGGCTGCCATGTTGGACACTGACACTCATGTTACCCTCTTGACTCCATGTTACACCACTTGAAACCCAAAATGGGGTTTGAAAATTTTTTCAAAAGTATACTCAATAGATAGTAATGATAAAATTGTAAATCTCTTTGGTTATACTAGTTGGTACACATATGCGTTGCAGGTGAATTATTTTCAATACGATTTTTTTTCTTCCTAATTAGTCTATTTTCAATATGGTTACTTTCGTATTTATTTATATTTAAAGAAATAGTTGTGTAATTGTTATATATACCCGGACCATTTTACCTTGAGTTGTTGAAGACAAGCATCCTATCACTAATGCTGAAGGAATATTTTGATATATATGTTATGTTATGAGGAGTTGAAGGACTTGGACACTATCTTTATGAACATAAGAAGTATAACAAATACAATTTACGGTGATGAAAGTTCTTGGTTAATTAACATGGTTGATTCTACCAAAAAAAAAAATTCCCACATTTTGCAATGCCCTCTCTCCTATGCATTGGATTTTCTTAAGGTTTGACCTCTTATAAGCTCACATTATGATGAGATCACAGCCATTCACTCTTATAATCACAATCACAGTCATTAACTTCATAAATGGTCAAAGCTCAATTTATACAGTCTCTTTCGCCCTCACTTTCATCGTCAAAATCTCTAATCTAGTGAAGACCGCCCTTGCCATCACGTACGTTTCTCTCATCCAACCATACTCCCATTCCCCTCTCATTTACTGCCACTTTGGTGAACAATCTGCTCCCCACAATGTTCTCTCTCTTTCTTACCATCAAACTAACACAATTTGGTGAACAAATCCAAGTCGTTTTTTCTTAGCTATACTCCGTGAACCACAACCAAGATTTGGAGACGATCTTAGGTTGCCTCTAGGTGGTTTTTTTTTTTGGATTCATCTGTTTATTTGGTGGTATTGTCATATACTGTCAAAGACACGATCTTTGTGAAGTAAATTCGCTCATGGTTTTTTTTTTTTAAAGCGAAACTGATCCCTAGACAAAGTTTTTCTCTCTTTTTCTATGTTTTTTTTTCTCAAAAATTTTTTTTTATGGCATCATTATCTACATTTTTTTTTGGTCCACGCAAAGATTGAAAATAGTATAGAGAGTTTTTCATATCTTTTTTTCCCCCTTTATGTAGAGTTTTATCTATTGTTGTCCCCCCCCCCCCCCCTTCCTCTCTCTTTCCCTCTAGGTGATTATCTTTTAATTTGGCAATTCAAACCGAAATTGCAAAGTTTCATTTTTTTTTTCTCTCTTCGTGTGATTACCAATATATATACCAATTTGGCCATTCAAGCAAAGATGGCAAAGTTTTATAAAAAATTAAAATAAAAATAAAAATTTATATGTAAGCACAGTGCATAGAAAAACATAATAGGAAAAAGAATGATGTATAAGAAGTAAACCCTACCAATATTTGAAAATAACAATTGATAATACCAAAGGTTGGAAGTGTGATTGATCTACAAAAATAAAAAACAAGAAAAAAAATACAAAGAGTTATTGTGTAAACAAATAGTCATCTTCTTTGGTTTTTAACTTATCCACTACTACACAGTCAACCATTATAATTAGGAGGAAAAAACGAAAAAACATTGAAAAGAAAAGAAAAGAACAATATTAAAGAGAGAACCTTGTTTTGGTTGATGGGATCAGACCTAAGGAGAATGAAGGACGCCGAAAAGCATTTCTTGTTTGGTTTCCATCGTTTAATTGTTGATATGATATTTATATTATTTATATTATAATTGTTTTAAGGTTTTAGGATTCTATACACGTAATACTTTTTTTTTTTTTTAGGGTTTGTTTTAATTAAAGGATAAAAAGGTAAATATAATTTTAAATAAGGGTGTTATGCTTAATTAAAAGTTTTTCTGAAATACAGACTTTTATAGGTAGTATAGATATAGGAATTATAGTTTCTGTTTCCTTTGAATTCCTATTTGTGTTTTATATATTAAGGTATGTGTTTTAGAATATATTAAAGTATGTGTTTTAAAATTATAGTTTCCATATTTCTATATGTTTCTATTTATTATATAGGAATTATAGTTTCCGTTTCCTTTGAATTCCTATTTGTGTTTTATATATTAAGGTATGTGTTTTAGAATTATAGTTTTCATATTGATATATTTCCTATATATGCAGAAGGGTGGGTAGTTATGTATTTAAATATTAAAATAAGGGTATATTAGTCAATCAAAAGTTTTTCTTACATTCATCTTTTTATAGGTAGTATAGATAAACTACCCAAAGCCCTAACTCTAATGTGCCAGGCAAGTGATTCTTGGATCTCTTCCGCAAGAAGTATGTCTTGAACCCGATATGTATATCATATGCAGTAGTTATAGCGTGTCTAACATTGGTTGTGCCGGCTCCGAGGTGAAGATGTTAGTGTCCCACATCGGTTGCGGACGATGCCTGATATAGGCTTATAAGACGGCTCTGAACACCCTCTTAGAGAGCTGCCTTTTGGGTATAGGGCCCATATGGACAAAACCATGAGGCTGACTGGTGGGCCTGGCCAAAACAGACAATACCTCGAGGTGAGGGCTGGGTCGGGCTGGGTCGGGCGTCTAATAATTATCCCAATAGAAAATATTAGTAACAAATAAAAACGGATAGATTTAATCACCTAAAATTATAATTTGGCTGAATAAAGGAAAATTGAAGTTGACTTACTATAGTTCGTATTTCTAATTAGCAAAAATATTTTCCTTTTATCTTAATGGTAGAGGGATCCACTTATTTAAAAAAAGCAATCGCCCTCTCTCTCTCTCTCAACTCGGATTTTCTGAACCCAATATATGCTTTTGTAGTTTATCAGCCAATGTCTAATTAATGGATCTGGCCAATTTTCTAGATTTATGAACCAATCCAATTATTTAGGATAAATTACGATTTATTCCCTTGAAGCCATAGGGGTAAGGACATATTACTTTCTTAATCTTAACCTTCCAAATATATCCAAATGTCCCCTAAAGTATGATACTGTGACACTTAAATTGTTCTATCAATATACGTTAATCAAGTCGATGAAAATTGATCATGTCACAAAATTTCTCACTCAAGTGAGCGCACGTGGGGCATTATGTTTAAACGACTATCTCATGTTGACCTACATTGCAACATTTATAAAAATTTGTGCATTAATTTAGACAAATAATAAGTAAATGTGCCACATTAAAATTTGTGATAAAATTCATAACACCAATATGTAGTTTGCCAAAAAAAAAAAGGGTGAGGATGTGTCCACCCACACCCTTTCTTGCTAAATCCACAACCCTCATGCCTTATTTTCTCATGCTTTTCCTTACTTTTGCTTATGAGGGGCATGTATTTAGCATAAAAGGGTG
Organism: Liquidambar formosana; assembly: GCA_039720395.1. NCBI lineage: Eukaryota > Viridiplantae > Streptophyta > Magnoliopsida > Saxifragales > Altingiaceae > Liquidambar > Liquidambar formosana. The sequence goes on along the minus strand of CM077824.1, from coordinate 11,437,592 downwards.
TGGAAATTACCCAACCCAAAAAGAAACCCCATATAAAATACTTGAGAGAGTGAGTGAGAGAGATTTTTCCCCACATTTTAATACCACATAAAATGCTTGGGTTTGGAAGAAAAAATTTAGAATAATAGCTCGAGTGGGAGAGAGAGATCGACTCTGCATTCTGCCCTTGTCAAACAAGTTTGCGTTCTGCCCTTGTTGTCGTGAGCAGACTTCTTTCAGACAAGTAAGGCACTGTTTGGTTGCACTTATTTTAAGATATTTTTTTGCTTTTGAAAGCAAAAAGTTGTAAAAGCAAAAAGAACAATTTAGTTAGAGGAAATAAAAAGGACTTCTAGAAAGCAAAAAGTAAAATATTTGATTTTAAGCAAAAGCAATGAAGATTTGCTTTTAAAATTCATTTTTATCTTTCAGACGAGTTTGACCTTAACTCAAAAAATTTGCAATCGAGAGAGGTGGTGTTTGTCATATGCTTCCGTTTGGGTAACGATGATTTGGTAAAGTTTTCCATTACATCCAAAAGATCACAGGTGAAATCAATTTTACCAAACGTGCTTTTGCTTTTATTGCTTTTACTTAAAAGCAAAAAGCAAAAAAGTAAAAAATGACTTTTCCTACTTAAAAAAAGATCTTTTAAAAAGTGCAACCAAACAGTGCCACTTTTTCTTGCTAAGTAGGTATTTGAACATTACACCTTTTTCGTATTGATTACTTGCTCATTGATGTTTGTGCCCTCAAAATGTATATTCCCTCCTCTCTTATATATTACTCAATACTTTTTTGGCTGAAACGTATCAACAGTTAACAATGAAGATTTTTAAGCTACGGCGGTTCTCTTAAATAATAAGTGATATATTCTCTTGGGAAATGAACCTTTGGTACCAAACAGAGGAACTTGATAGTCAGTTTGTAATATATTAACAGACTAAAACCCTTTTATTTTTTTTAGGTCTTTTTATATGATAAATGATAAATGATAAATTTTATTGGAAAATGAACCTTTGGTGCCAAACAAAGGAACTTGATAGTCAATTAACGACATATTGACAATCTAAAACCCCTTCTTTTTTTTTCTTTTTTTTCTTATTTGGCATCAAAGGGTAATTTCCCCCTTTATTCAATCTGTGACATGATCTTCCATGACATGAATTTCCTTCGGATGAATTAATTGTGTTTATGTCATACTAGTGATTTTGAGGTATTATTTGATTTGGGTTTATTGATTATTTTGATTAACTATACAATTTTATTTTACTAAACAGGTCAATGGCTTCCACTAAAAAAAACAAATCAAAAGCTCCAGAAGAATTTTCTCACGAAATGATAAAGGAAATTACAACCGAATTCAATACACTAATTGGTTTAGGAATTTCAAAAGTGTACAAGGGGGAATACAACAATCAGGACGTTGTGGTCAAAGTTTACGAGGACACACATATTACGAGAATCCAATGGACTGTAAGATTCCATCCCTACATTACAACATTGAAAATAATTCTCCGACTTATTTTTTTATTTTTTATTTTATTTTCTATCAAATGGAAAAGAAGTGCCTATTTACTCTACATCACCCAAACATTGTCAAACTTCTAGGCTTCAGGGAGGACCAGGGGCAGCTCTACCTCATGTTCCCATATATGCCCCACACTCTTAAACCGCTGATTGAAGGGAGATTAATTTCCTTGATTAAATACATAAATTTACTGTTTTATTTGCATTGCTTAGTAAACGAAACAACCAAACCAATGCCCAACCAAAGATTGAAGACTCGAACCAGTAACCTCCCCCTCATAAAAAAAGAAACACCACAGGCAACAAGGTTTATTGGAAAAATTTAGCAATTCAACCATCGTGTTGAGACCAATGAAAAACCAAGGAAAATCACATATAATATGTAATCCTTCCTGCCAGAAATTGCTCCACTGTAGCTTACAAACATAAGTTACCAGAAAAAAAGGAAAAAGAGAGAGAGGCCTCAAAATTTAGGACCTCTTACTTGTAGTTATAGTTTGGACATTCAAGTGATCAGGTAAATTGTCAATTTAACCCTTGCAAGTCCAATGCACATCTTGAGTACCCTTGGTAAAGCTCTTTGGGCAATGAAGTGATCAGGCAAATTGCAATTTTATTATCACAAGTTTATGTCATACTAGGGTTGGGTTCATGGATTTGTGTAGATTTCATGGATTTGTGATGTCTGCGGGGTAGTGAAGCTTATTTATCAATGGCGAGATGTGGGTAACAATGGCAAAGTGAGGACTGAAACAAAATATGAGAGGGAGAAGTGTGGAGTTAAAGGCAACGTCGTGTGAAACAATGGAGAAAAAGTTCATGGTGCAAGGGTGTTTTGGTCTGAAAAAATATAAGGTGACCCTTTAACTTTACAAGATTTTATCTTGAACTTATGGCTGCACAAGTCTAATTTTACAGACTTGTGGCCAAAGTCCCCATGAATATTTTATATTTGTAGAGTAGAACATGTAGCAGAACGAGAAAATAATTATTTTACAACCACTCACAAAGAAAGTGATTATACAATTATTTACAAACTAGGACACCTCACTAACTCAAACTATTCTTCACTACACTTATATACATACAATCAAGGAGACACTCACACACTAATTCACTACACTCTCACACACACTAGACACACCCTTAGACTTTTGTTTACTCCACACTTGATGCACAAAATGAGGATTCATCACCCTTTTATAGATGCTACTTGTTGACCCTACGAGTCAGTGCTCGACTTAGAAGCTGTTGGGTTGTTCTAGAAATGGTAGTGATAGAATGCTTCCAGAGAGAGGGGTGAAGGAAGATAATAAGAGAAGAAATAGAAGGAGATGAAAAGAGAAATATGAAGAGAGATCTAGAAAAGGAGAGAAGGCGAATAAGAAGAAGAAGAAGAACAATTAATGAAGAAGGATCTAGAGAGAGGGTTGCGACTCAATATATTATCTGAAGTTCTGAACGTTCACCTTTAATGTAGCTTAAAGTCTTATAAAATTTGTACAGAAAAGAGAAGTTATTGAAGTTAACATTGCTAGGCTACATCAGCTCATACTAGGTTTAATTTCAACTCTTTTGTGTCTTTTTTTTTCTTAGTTACCATCATGTATTCCTCAAATTAAAAATTGGCGATACAAAATAGATCATAATAATAGGATGTTACGCACGATATCCAAGGACTTAAGATCAACATGACACCCGGTTTTTTTTTTGACACGCACAGTTGTATCTAACCAACTTGACAAAATTGTCGATGACATTATAGCCTAATGACTTTTGCTTCACTTGTTAAGTGAGTGATTTCGGTTCAAACTTATGAGAAAGTATTGATACCCATTTGTTGATATTAAAGAAGAGTTAGGTGTAAGGATGGATTCTATCAATTATTAAAACAAAAGGATAAAAAAAAAAAAAAAAAAAGAAAACTTGACTGGATGAGATTTCATTGTTTCATGACTAAGTAAATTAAATAACTTCATTCTAGAAAACCAAATATACTATTAGGCAACTAGCAACCTTTAAACAAATAAAAAAACAAAAAGTATGACTGGGGGAAGAAAAAAAGAAAAGAAAAGAAAAAGTAGTTAGTTCAGCAGCATACTCTCATTCTGCTCTCATTATCTCATGGGCAAAGATTATAAATTGTAAGATCAGCCAATATCTTCTCTGTCACCTCTTCTTTATCGAGCATTCCACGGTACACTTTAGAGGGGATGGTGCTTAGTCTTCGCATATGACTCATGTACATGGGCTTTGGCCCTTTTTTTTTTTTTTTTAATCTTTAATACATGTTGACCTTGTCAAAAAAAAAGAAAAAACGAAAAAAAACAGAGCGAAGAAGTGTATACCAAACCTCAAGAAAAAGACAATATTTTGTAATGTCTAGGTGAAGATCTGATAAAATTAAAAATGTTGACTCCAAAGCTGATTCGAACCAATATTTTGTTTAAGTTTAGCCATGACTTTAAGATTTTAATTCTCCCGTCATAGGGAGACTAATCACACTTCAGCAGTTAAAAACCATGATCAAAATACTACAAATGTACTTAGGACACTAGCTAATCACATTTCACCAGTTGATGCTGATCAAGGACTAAAACTGGGATAAAAGATCCCAAAATCTTCAATTGGGTCTCTGAGTGATTAAACTGAAGTTTGTAACAAATCTACCTATGTTTATGCCTTCATCAAACTAAACTCGAATGATTTAAATTCCTGTGAACAATGTTTAAAATTCAAGCTTCTATATTGCATTGACCATCACGCATGATTAAGAACAAGCCTTGGGCTAGTGAGGGCATAAAATAAAATTTTAAAAAAAAAATTATAAAGGAAAAACTTATGCGTAACAAGAGCACCTCTGTTTAAGGTTGGTGATCCTTTTTTATTTTTATTTTTTTTATGACACCCATGATACTGTGCTTACTAGGTAGTGTGAAACCAATATATATCAAGAACATTGAATCAAGCTCATCTGACCAAAAATAAATAAAAATTAAAGCTTCATAGAAGGTTCAAAATCTACAATGCTTGACCGAAAAATAAATAAAAATAAAGCTTGACTAAAAATCTAAAATGCAAATGTTTCAAATAATGGTCCACTTGTGAGATTTAAATGTACAGAAATCGATTACATATGAGATTTAAAACTTCTAATGATTTTTTCAAGCCACCAAATCAACTATTTCTATCTTTCTGATTTTATTTTGTTATTATTATTTTTTTTTACTACTCCATTTAATGAAATTTTTTAAAGTGACTGCAGATATGGAATATTTCAGTCACTATCAGTTCATGCAGAGAGGCACTTATCATGGAAGTCAAAAATTGAAGCACAGCATCCAGCCAAAGTGCAATGAATAAATGCCTGTGCAGTACACAAGTCAATACATCTTGACTTTGGATCTTTCCTGGAATTTATTGAGATGCTTGGTTGACTACAATAGTCAAAAATTGTAACACAGCATTCCAAAATTAAATCTTAGTTTCATATATTTATCGATATACATTATCATGTTTGCTCCACACTTGAAGCAAATCTAGTTCTTTGGTGCAATTTTATGATAAAGATGGAAATTACAATTACAAGCAAGAATGCTTGGTTCTTTCAGTCTATTCTGCTTCTTCAATTCCTATCCTTCAGTGCCCATCTCTCCATTGGGTCTGATACCATCTCCCCAGGCGAATTCCTTTTTGGCAACCAAACTTTAACCTCCCAAGGTGGAGTATTTGAACTGGGTTTCTTTACACCAGGAAACTCTCAAAACTATTACATTGGCATATGGTACAAAGGGCTACCAAATCAAACAGTTGTTTGGGTGGCCAACAGAAACCAACCTGTCTCCAACGCCTTCTCTTCAGCATTGAAACTCTCCCAGGATGGAAACTTGTTCCTACTCAACCAGTTCAAAACTGAAGTATGGTTGACAAATTCGACTTCAAACATTCCAAATTCTACAATCGCAATGCTTCTTGACGATGCAAATTTTGTGATAAGAGATGTTTCAGATTCTTCCAATGTAGTTTGGCAGAGTTTTGATCATCCGACAAATACTTGGCTGCCCGGTGGGAAGATTGGATACAATAAGCTTACCAATGAAAAGCTGTACCTTGCTTCCTGGAGAAACTCAGAAAATCCAGCACCTGGGCTCTTCTCTGTTGAGGTAGAACCTAATGGAACAAGTCATTTGTTGCTATGGAATTGGTCTAAAGTGTACTGGACAAGTGGATACTGGAATGGTAGGATTTTCAGCCTTGTTCCTGAAATACAGAGGAACTACGTTATCAAAAATCTCAGGTATGTTTCCAACAAGAGTGAGAACTATTTTACTTATGAGGCAGCTTCTCCATCTGTTTTCACTAGATTTGTGCTGGATGTCACCGGGCAGCTCAAGCAATTTGTATGGATGAAGACCTCCAGCAATGGGCTGGATTTTGGACACGGCCAGACCAACAATGTGAGGTTTATGCTTTCTGTGGGGCTTTAGCAGCTGCAACCAGCAGACTCTTTGTGCTTGCACGCAAGGATTTGAACCAAGAAGGCCAAGAGATTGGGAATTGGGAGATCACTCAGGTGGATGTGTGCGAAGAACTCCTTTGCAATGCAATCATGGAGGAAATGACTCATTTTTCGTGATGCCCAACACACGCTTTCCAGGGGATTCAGTCTCTCTAACAATTGAGACCACTGAAGAATGTGAATTAGCATGCCTGAGCAATTGCTCATGCACCGGTTATGCTTATGATGATGGGTACTTCATTTGGAAAGAAGATCTGTTGAATCTACAACAACTCCCATCTGATGATAGGACAGGAAAGAATTTCTATGTCCGAATCTCGTCATCCAAGCTGGTGGGAACTGGAGGCAAGGCCAAAGGAAAGACGACTTGGATTGTGATTGGATCAATTGGAGGATTTCTTACTCTCTCTGGCATCATCCTGGTAACTATGTGGAGAAAAAGACAGTTTTCCAGTGCATTTGAGACAGTTGAGGATTCCTTGCAGCTGTTCAAGTACCATGATTTGCAAAGCGCAACAAAGAACTTTTCAGAAAAGCTCGGGGAAGGAGGTTTTGGTTCCGTTTTCAAAGGGACATTGCCCAATTCAATTGCCGTTGCGGTAAAGGAACTCAAAAGCCTAAAGCAAGGTGAGAACCAATTCTGTACAGAAGTGAGCATCATTGGAACAATCCAACACATTAATCTTGTCCGCCTTCGTGGGTTTTGTGTAGAAGTTTCGAAAAGGTTTCTAGTCTATGACTACATGTCAAAAGGTTCTCTAGAGACTCAATTGTTTAGGAAGAGTCCCAAGATTTTAGATTGGAAAACGAGATATCATATTGCAATTGGGACGGCTATAGGATTGAGTTACCTCCATGAGAAGTGTAGAGACTGCATCATACATTGTGACATCAAGCCCGAGAACATTTTGTTGGATGCTGAATTTAACCCAAAAGTGGCCGACTTTGGTCTTGCAAAGCTATTAGGCTGTGACTTTAGCCGTGTTCTAACAACCATGAGAGGAACCCGAGGCTATCTCGCACCAGAATGGATTTCAGGTGAAGCTGTTACACCAAAAGCTGATGTTTTCAGTTATGGAATGCCGCTTTTAGAGATTATATCAGGAAGAAGAAACAGAGACCAGCTAGATGATGGGACAGATGATTACTTTCACACTCGGGTTGCTAGTGTTATAAACAAAGGAGATGACGTTCTTACCTTGTTAGACGACAGATTGGATGGTAATGCAGAAATGGAAGAGCTCACCAGAGCTTGCAAAGTTGCTTGTTGGTGCATTCAAGATTATGAGATGGACAGGCCAACTATGGGGAAGGTAGTTCAAATTCTGGAGGGAGTTTCGGAAGTGGGCACACCACCAATTTCACGGTTTCTCCAATGCCTTACAGAAAATCCAGCAGCAACCGTAGTCTTCCAGGGAACTTCTTCTAGTTCAAATTTGTGGCCATATGTTGGTGTCTCAATCACCTCTCAAGCTAAAAGCACCAAATCTTCAATGAGTTTCAGCTCATAAATTGTAATGCCTGTGCATCTTGCAATTAGATATTGTATTCTCCATTTCCCTTTCTTTTTTTTTTTTTCCTTTTTTCCTCCTTTCTTTATCAGTTTGGAAATTGTAGATTCAACAGTTGGCAGTGGCTTAGGAGCTGCACTGGAGCAGAATATTTTGTGTTGCCATTGTCCATACAGGGTTCGAATAAAAATTAAATTTCACTCTTCTAGACTTCTCTCTGTGCTAACAAGATCAATTAAACTCATCATTGGTTTCATCTGCACATTTTTTTGCATTTTTGTGTGAAAATTTTCATTGTTAATATGTCCTGTTTGCTGGGTGTCAATCACCCATGGGTTCTGATGGGAAATGTATTTCATGTCTTTCAGAACTTTAGCTGGGAAAGAACTTCCCAAATTGAAAATAAAAAATAAAAAATAATGAACTTTTTTAGATACTGTTTGTGGGTCGCTGCGACGTGGAGTCAACAGAGCCCACGTGGGTCGTATTCGAGGAGGTCAGCCACGTATGATGGAGGGACAGATGGAGGGATCCAGGTGGAGGAGAGAGAGAAGCGATCTGGGGTAGCTTTTGGAGTGGGAGATAAGCAGGGAGAGAGTCGACCTAGTGGGGCGCGACCCGTATTGGAGAAGCTTCAGTCCAAATGAAGCTTTTTCGGAGAATCCCCTGAATCAAGGAAGAGATTCCTTGGTTGTTAGTGTTGTTGGTGAGGGGATTAAATGCCCCGTTAATGAGGCCAAGAGAGGCCTTTTATAGTGCCAAAGACCTGGGACAGCTGCTTAATGCAGGTGGTAGCAGACCTAGGGTAATGGGGTAGCAGACCTAGACCCTCCTGGGTAGGTCGGCTGCCATACCCTGTTCTGGTGCTGACACCCCTGCCTATAAGGCTTTTCGCCTGTACGAGGTATGGGTTTGACCTGTCGGCTCTCCCATCATCTTTTGAGGTTGTTGTTGTGTCATGTCACTTCCCAGCTGTCCCCCAGATCGACTATAGAGGTGCAATTCCCGATGCCATGGGTGCGACCTCCTTAGAGAGCCTTCTCTCCATCCACCAGACCAAGATCCCCCAAATGTCCCAAATATTTGAGAGAAGCTAAGGTCGAGCGACCTTGCTTGAGGGTCAAGCTCGCGATCGAGCCCCCCGGGATCTGCCCCACCCCAGGCTAGTTATTGAACTAGGACCGTACCTCGAGGTACTTCGAGGGGGATCAAGTAGATCGTCGACCTCGACTCCCATCGCGCGATGTGACAGGCATCCGACTCGGAGAGGTCGCGACGACCTACATCGAGATAATACGGGCATCCTTGATATTAAGGGCGTCCCTCCAGGGAGGGGCATCCTTGAGGGGATGGACGCTTCCCTCGAGGGTACATTAGAGAATGTGGGCGACGTGGCCAATGATGTAAGATCGACCTGATGATGCCAGCTAGGCATCTGTAGTGGTATCATGGGCCAGCCTTGTTAGCCAACCTTCCACGTGGCATTCTATGGTTGATCCGACGTGGCTTGGGCATTTTGGGGTATCAACATTTTGCCCCCATGCTTGCACGTGAGCTGCGCGTGCGGATTGCGTGCGAGCATGCATCTGCCGGGTGATGAGCATAATGTCAGTCCAGGTACAATTCTTCTGCAGAAGCTGTTCCACGGCGTCGATCCAGGGAAGATATGGGTTCGTTTTTTTTAGCAACATTAAATGCCTACGACCGACGTGACCCTTGGCGATCAGTTATTTTGCTGACGTGTCGAGCTCGTGCTCAGCAAGGTGAAGCATCGCATTAAATGCGACGAGACGTTGATCCGACATAATAGCAGTGGCGTCTCTTCAGCTTCGAAGCGCAATGATGATTCCCTTCACTATAAATAGGACCCTTAGCCTTCAGAGGAGAACTTCATTGCTCTCGCTCTCTTTCGCCACTTAACTTTCTCTCTCTAGGATTTCCATCTCCAGTTCTTCCCTCCCTCAAGCATGCCTCCTACCTTATGCCATAAGGATGGCTCTGTGCCTAGCGTTCCTCCCAAGGATACATGGAAGGATTCTTTATGGCTTCAAGACAACTTTTGGCAGATCGCCGAGAAGGGTAAGCTTGAGCGGGTCGGCGTGATTGGGCAAGATATGCTGATGCCTTCAGAGGAGGTGAGGGCAGATGATGGAGTTCCTGCCTTAGCTGAAGCGATACCTCGATTTCGTGTCGAGCGAGGCGACCACCCTGAATCCGGCATTCTCTTTGCTTCCCATTCTCAGGTTGGGACGGGGTGGTCTGATTGGGTAATCTACACTCTCTCTCATCCTGCAACCAAGGTACTCCCAGTCGATGCAGGGGTTACTAATGCGATTCGTGTTAGCGGGAGTGATTATATCGCCCGTGACAAGAAAGCTCTGAGTTTCTTATTGTCGAGATGGTGTGCCTCGACCCACACCTTCATAACATCCTGAGGGGAGTTTACCCCAACGCTGGAGGACGTAGTCGTCTTGACTCGACCTGAACCCTTTGGAGTGGATGACTTATTTAAAATTTCCCTGAGCGATGCTGAACAGGAGGCTGAGGACTTCCTAAAGGAGGCCTTAGCGACCTCTGCCAAACTCAAGTCTGTGTATGGGAAAAAGGGGGACGACCCAGCGCGCAAGGCCAATTTTGCGAGCTGGGTGCGCCTATGGTGGAAAGATTATCCAAAAAAACCTGAGGAAGGGCCGCCTATCAACGGGGCAAACTTTGAACATAAGTATAGTTTGGCAGCTTTCCTTAGCTACTGGCTAAGTCGATATGTGCTCGAGGGAACCCTAGAAGATGGGATTAGCGCGACAGTATTTCCTATCGCAATCAAGATCGCCCAGGGCCAACAGTTTGCCCTTGCACCAGTTTTCTTAGGTTCTTTGTATTGCAGATTGGATATGCTTAAGTCGGACATCGAGAGATCGATGGGTCGATTTAACGCAAATACCTTTGTTTCAGTATCTTTTCTTCAAATGTTTCTATATGAACGCTTCAGAGGGTACGGCCCAACGCCTGCAAAATTCTCAGCCACTCGCAAGGAAAAGAAGATAATTAATGGGAAAGAGGTCGAGGTCGCCGTCAAGCAGGAGATGCCTCGGGCATGGCGATGGAGAAAAGCATCACCTCGCCGTCTTTGTGACTTTATTGATACGGAGAGGGTTTTTGAGTCCAGGCCCTACACAGACCGCCCAACAGCTGTCAATTACCGCGAGTTCTTCCTTGATGAAGCAGTTGTGTGGAGACCAAGTCGAGACGAGCTTACTGAGACTCGGTGCAGGATTTTTGTTGCCGTAACAGCGACCTATTTGCCTGCCATTCAAGATGGCGAAAGACTTGTGACTCTATACAGCCCTAATAGGGTGTTGCGTCAATTTGGGTTTGACCAGGGTCCTCCGGCCTTTCTTGGTACCGCCCCTACTGTTGAGGCCGCCTTCCAGGACTTCCTTCTCCCCAACTTTCCCAGATTTTGTGCTGAGATTACCTCGATCTCTTTCCCAGACAAAAAGCGGGAAGGAGTTTACAGCGAGGGCGGTCTGACATTCTGGAACCGCACCTTGACTGCCCTTAGGTCGTTTGTGGATTCTCCCTCCCAGCAATGCCCAACCCTTCCTATCTTCAAGGGAGATTATTCGCTCCGTATTAAAGCGGCTTTAACTAAGTCAGAGCAAAGAAAGGTTGTGGCGACAGAGCAAGCTTCCCAACCTGCCAAGTCTAAGAAAAGGAAGATTGTATCTGAGGCCTCCAAGCCGACTAAGGCGAGGAAGAAACAAGTTGGCGAGGTAAGCTATATATATGTATATTTTTTTTTCTTCAAGCGATCTGTTTCATTAATTAACCTTCCCCTTTTTTTTATTATTATATTTCTTCCCCCCCTTTTTTTTAGGGATCGTCTCGTCATTTGATCTTGGAGGAGGTCGAGGGCACTGATGAGGCTCCTCTAGTCAGAAAGCCGCGACCTACCACTTCGGAACATGGGGAGTCCGTTACCTCAACTGCTCAGGTCGAGACGAGGGAGGTGCGTCGCGGTAAAGGCAAGGTGACGAGTACTCTCCTTGAAATGTTATCTCCTAACTTCATTCCTATTCCCTCTTTTCAGGATATTTTTGAACCTGTTGATGAGGATGTTGGTGACCCTGAGGTCGTACTAGCAGGTGAAGGCCAGGGGACTTCAATCACTTCCCCCGCCCATGAGATTGAGCAAGTGATAGAAAGAGAGATTGATACTGATGTGGATCTGACTGTCCCTATGCTCGGGGAGGATCATGAAGTTGAGGCCGAGGAAGAGCCTGATGATAGAGAGGACGATGCCACAGGCGAGGATTTGGAGGAGCAAGATGAGGACAGAGTCGAGGGTGGTTCGACCCAGGCAGGCGTCGTGACTGGAGCTGATGCTCAAATTCTGCACGTTTCTTCTGGCACTAAAGATGACAGCGAGGATGATACCATCCTTACCAATATAATGCAAAGAAAATCTCAAGGTTCTTTCAGGAGAGTTAGGCCGACCGTTTGGAAGGTAACAACTCAGCCAGCATTCCAAACTATAGACAAAGGCAAAGCCCCACTGGGTTCAGCTTCTGAGACTCCTGGTAAGCTTTTTATTTGTGTACATCCTTATGCGAGACTTTCGTTTTTTTTTTTTCTTTAAAAAGCTCACTTTCCCTTACTTCTAGATCGGGTGTTTGTAGCCCACAAGGTCGATCCTACAGCAAGGAGTCCTCTGGTGTGGTCTACTAAGCGCGACCAGGCGCCTTTTGACAAGACTGTCAACATGAATGGTTTTTGGGTCCCACAGGAGAGGGTTGCGCTGGCGCGAACTGTTTTTGACAAGTATGGGGACGTGGGTGCGACCTGTCGCCTTGTATCTCCCGCTATTCGCAGTCAGAGCTTTGACTACCTGCTGACAATCGCTGAGACCCTCCACACCTGCTCCCCTGGGTCGTTGACTTGTGACGATATCGCCTTGATTGAGGATGGCTTGAAGGACCTATCCTTCAGTGGTTTCTTAGTAGACTGGCTCGACGCAGAGGTTGAGCGATTTCGTCCGATGTTCAAGTTTATTAGTGCTCATGCCGAGCTGGAAGATTGCGACAAAACCTTGGTGAATTTGCAAGACCAACGTCGAGTTCTGGATGCCCAGATTGCCGAGTTAGAAGGTCAGAAGGCTGATATAAGAGGTCGCATGCAAGCTGCTCGTGCTGCTGCTCCCGACATCGATGTGAATGCCATCATGGCACCCGATCTTCTATAGCTTTTGTCATCTCTCTTTTTTTTGAACATATTTGATGTTTTTATGTGGTTGTGTTTTTTTTTCTTTTTGGGTATGTTAAGGGCGATGCCCATATTACAGTTGTATTTAGAACAATGCTATTAAATGAAAAATACTTCTTTTGCATTTAATCTTGAGTACAAAATCTAGTCATTCCCTGTGAATTCTTCTGATGTCGATAATTCAGAGGGAATCAAAAGATAACTTTGCGCGAAATGACAAAATAAGATTAAGTCGACTCATCAGGGGTAGTACGCCTTGATCCACATCGCATTGATAGGTGGAAGTAAATTATCAGAGTCAATTGGCGATATGCGATAGTACCCACTTTCACTTGCTTCCCTTACGACGTAGGGACCTTCCCATTTAGGAGCGAACTTGTTAGGAGCTGAAAGACCTCGCCTTACAAAGTCCTTGGTTTTCAAGACTAGGTCGTCCTCTTGGAACACCCGGGGTCGCACCATTCTGTTGTAAGATCGAGCTACCCTCTGTTGGTAGACTTGAGATTTTTTCAAGGCTTTATCCTTCCTTTCCTCCAATGCCTCAAGCTCAGCTTGCCTTATGTCTGGGTCGATTTCGCTAGCCAGAGCCATGCGAGCTGAAGGTATGGCGATTTCCACAGGCAGAACAGCCTCAGTCCCATAAACTAGGGCAAAGGAGGTAGTCCCAGTGGCTTCCTTCTTCGAGGTCCTATATGCCCACAGAGCCATAGGGTGTTGGTCGGACCATGATCGAGGCGACTCGTCTACCATCTTACTTAGGATCTTCAGGAGGGTTTTGTTGGTCGCCTCTGCTTGCCTGTTCCCCTTGGGATAATAGGAGGTCGATTTTACATGGGTAACTTGATACCTATCAAGGAGACTCCTGACATGCCGATTTACAAAAGGGGTCCCGTTATCAGAGAAGATCCTGTTAGGGATGCCAAATCGACAAATAATATTTTCTTTGATGAAATTGGCCACTGCCTCTCCTGTTGCTTTTCTGAGCGATACAGCCTCGACCCATTTGGTGTAGCATTCCGTTGCCGCGAGGATCCATATGTTTCCCCTCCCTCCTGGCGATATGGGTCCTATGAGGTCCATCGCCCAAGTGTGAAAGGGCCATGGAGTCGAAATGCTCTGTAGTTCGACTGCAGGTGCATGGATACGATTGGCATGCATTTGGCAAGGTTGGCATCTCTTGACATGTTGTGCTGCATCAATTTCCATGGTCGGCCAATAATAACCAATACGGAGCAACTGTAGGTACAGCTTGGTACCTCCCTGGTGTTCTCCACATGCCCCTCCATGGACTTCTTCTAAAGCTCTCTGTGCTTCAAGGTTGGAGAGACATCGCAACGGTGCACCCTCAATTCCTTTTCTGAACAACTAGCCATTTCTGACAAAATATCTGGGAGCCTTTTTCTGAATGACAATTGCATCTTTCTTTTCGAGAGGTAGGGCGCCCTCCGTGAGGAAGTCGATGTAGGGCTGTCGCCAATCCCTTTCTTCCACAAAGTTGCATTCTGCTGAATCGGCCAGCTCGTGGCACTTGACACAAGCTTTCTGGATGCAAGCTGCATCTTGCGACATGGATGGCCAATAGTATCCTTGCCGCTGGATGCGTCGATACAGAGGGACTTCATTTTGACCACAGTACTGTGAGTGCATGGTGTTTAAAATTTTGCGAGCCACCTCTTCACTGATACATCGAGCTAGGACATGATCTGGTCTTCTATGGTATAGTTCGCCTTCAAGAACCACATACTTTTCTAACCCCTTGATTGCATTTAGGCGACTTTGTCTACTGGACAGCTGGTCAATTATTGGCTTCCTCCAATCATCTTTGGCCATCTTATCTTCATGGATCAGGTCGAGCATGGTGCAAGGCATAGGTTGCCTGGTGACCTTGATGTCGAGTTCCTCCCCATGCATGGTGACCTTGGAAGCTAGAGTTGCAAGGGCATCTGCATGTCGATTACCAGATCGGGGTTGGTGCTCGACTCTGACCATTTCAAACCTATCTAGCAACTTTTGTACTATGATTCTATATGGTGCTAGAGCGATTTCCTTCACGGCGAATTCTCCTGATGTTTGTCTGATCACAAGGTTGGAATCCCCTCGTATACAAAGACGAATTGCCCCAATCTGAAGGGCAGTGAGGAGACCGATCACGAGTGCCTCGTACTCAGCTTCATTGTTGGTACAAAGAAAGGCGAGCCTGTAGGACTGGGATACTGTTTCCCCATCTGGGGTTGTGAAAACGATTCCAGCACCACCTTCTCCTCCTGCTGCCGACCCATCAAAACTCATATGGTATTCTCCACCTACATTAGCCCAAGCTGCTTCGACCAAGTCTCCGGGGATATCCTCTGCTAATGGCTCATGCTTGCCACTAGGGAAGTGGGCCAGCAGGTCGGCCAATGCTTGACTTTTGATTGCTGTGGGCACTTTGCAAAGGATATCAAATTCTGCCATGAGTAAAAGCCATCGAGCCGCCCTCCCTGACAAAGCAGGTCGAGTGAGGAGATATCGGAGTGGGTCGCACTTTGTCATTAGGTGTAACTCATGAGCCAGAAGATAATGTCTGAACTTTTGACAAGCAAAAACCAAAGCCAGGCAGTGTCGCTCGACTGGGGTGTATCGCACTTCCGGGCCGCGAGTGATTCGACTTATGTAGTAGACAGGCTTTTCCTGCCCATCGACTTCTTGTGCTAGCAGGGCGCCTATAGAGTTTTCCGTCGATGTGAGGTACATTCTAAGAGGCTGTCTAGGTCGAGGTGGGATCATGGTGGAGGTAGAGGTAAGTGCTGCCTTGATTCTTTCGAAAGCGACTTGGTGCTCTTCCCCCCACTTGAAGGGCGCCTGCTTTTTCATCAAAGGACCAAATGGCTTCATCACTTCTGATAAAGCCGGGATGAAACGCCTCACGTAGGAGACCCTACCAAGGAAACTCTTGAGTTGCTTTTGGGAAGTGGGAGGCGGCATTTCTTGTATGGCTCGAGCCTTGGAGGAGTCTATGTCGATACCATGTCGATGCACTAGAAAACCAAGAAATTTTCCTGACGAGACTCCAAATGCACACTTGAGGGGATTCATGCGGAGTTGGTAACGGCGACCCCTTTCAAAGATGGCCTTTAGATCGGCGACGTGACTCTCCTGCACCTTTGATTTGACCACTATGTCGTCGACGTAGTCCTCCACCGTTTTGTGAAGCATATCATGAAATATGGCCGTCATAGCCCGCTGATATGTTGCCCCAGCATTTTTTAGCCCGAAAGGCATGACATCGTAGTAAAAGTTGCCCATTGGTGTTCGAAAAGCAGTCTTTGGGGCGTCTTCTCGAGCCATTTTGATCTGGTTATACCCACTAAAACCATCCATAAAAGAAAATAGCTCATGCCCTGCTGTCGCGTCGACCAATGTGTCGAGGTTGGGCAGAGGGAACTCATCCTTGGGACAAGCTTTGTTGAGGTCTCTGAAGTCGACACAGCATCGAATTTGCCCATTCTTCTTTTTGACTGGTACGATGTTGGCGAGCCACTCAGGGTGCTGTATAGGCTTGATAAAACCGACCTCGAGGAGCTTTTCTATTTCTGCCTTGATTTGGAGCTCAAGTTCAGGTCGAAACACCCAAGTGGGTTGTTTTACAGGTCGCGAAGTTACCGCGGCATTGAGGCGATGCACTGTGATCTTAGGGTCGAGACCAGGCATCTCTTTATAACTCCACGCAAAGACATCGGTGTAATCCTTAATCAACGCAATTATGGATTGCTTCTGTTCCAAAGGGAGCCGCTTATTGAGGAAGATCGGCCGTGGTGAGTCGCCTGGATCGGCAAGGTCGATTTTCTCGAGTTCCTCTTCTTGCGGTCTGGGCTCGTCCTGCAGGCATTCTGGGGCAGCCAATACCTCAGGAGGGTCGATGGTTGTATTCAGACATTCCTTTGGGTGGGGGTTTAACCCTGTTGGCCTAGGGTTTACCCCCGTTGACCGTCATAAACCATTGACTCTGTACACGATCTTCCCATCGGGGTGGAGAATTCTGGTGGCTTTTGGTGATTCTTTCTCTGGTGGGGGACTCAGGCGAGGTCGTTTGCCCTTATCCTTTAATTCAGGAACAACACACCCTCTTTTAGCATCCTCCCATTTTGGCAATGGTACGGACTGAACCTTGGAAGGGGTCGCCTCTCCTTCCGGAGATACCTCATCAAAGAAGGTCGCCTCGGTGATGTGGGCTTCATGCTTTTCAAAAGGTGATGCTGAGGCTGGTACAACCACCATTTTTCCTTTAAGTCGGAGCTTCAGACACTGATGAAAGGGACAGCCTTGAACCTATGAATCCAAGGTCGACCCAATAGTACATGGTACGAGGTGGAGCTTTCTATAACATGGAACCTTGTGGCCGACTTAGTGGGGCCGACCTCCAGATCGAGGGTGACATGCCCCATAGTCTGCTCTCCTTTTGCTGCGAACCCTGAGATTTCTATGATCTGTCTGGCGACCTTGTTCAGGGGGATACCTGCTGAAACTAAAGTGTTAGCCGATATGATATTTACTGAGGATCCTAGATCGAGTAAGGCCCTCCTTAGCTCGACCCCATTGATGAATGCTGTGACATACAGGGGTCGATTGTGATTTATGTATGGTGTTTCAAGATCATCATCACTGAAGGTAAGGGTGGTGTTGTGATTCTTGGTGGAACGTTTGGTCGACCCTTCGTTGGAGAAGGCTTCCTCATTCGTTTTGTGGGCGAGGTAGACCATAGCCTTAGTCGCCTCGAAGCGTAAGGGTTGTGAAAAACCCATATGATCATAGAAAGCTTTGAACTTTGCATGATCCTGGAGCTTTTCAGCTAGAGAGTCGTACTCGCCTTGGCTCGCTTCTTCATCACCACATAGGTCGAGATAGGCGGCTGTCATGGCTTGCCCTGCCCTGTTGTGTGTGGGAAACGGATCCGCATCGATATCTCGAGGTGGGGCAACCTCCAAGTCGCCGTTTTTAAGCTTTTTATCGAAGAATCTGCGGAGAGCCCAGCAATCTGCAGTAGCATGCTTGTTGAATCGATGATAGGCACAGTAGTTAGGTCGAGCTCTGTCAGCTGCAGTAGGTCGAACCGCAACTGGAGGGAGGCGAATAATGTGGTCTCTGACCCACCCATCGAGTACTGTCAGTACCTCATCCATGGGACAAGGAAAAGGTGGGGGTTCCTCAACCTCCTTCGCCTTCTTGGAGGATTCATCTTTCTTAGGGCGCTTTGTCTCAGCAGCCGCTGCAGCTGGTGCTGAACTTCGTTTTGGATTTCTCCAGTATGACCTGGGAGCGCTTCTAGCGAGTTCCTCTTGTTTGCTGCGGTGAGTATTTTTGGCTGCCTCGCAGAGGCGAGAAAATGACCCAAGGTTTGAGTTTTCAATATGCAACCTGTACGATGGAAGCAAACCATTTAGGCATACCTTTACCAAATTTTCTTCAGTGATTGGGTCATGGCACCGCATCGCCTTTTTCCTGAATCTTTTGATGAACTCGACGGGATCCTCATCTTTCTTTTGTCTTTCTTGGCTCAGAGTGATGATAGTGAGCCGCTCCTCCACATAAAAGAACTTGCCGTGGAAAGCGAGAACCATTGCGTCCCAGGTCGGTATGGATTCCGGGGCAAGATTGGAGTACCAAGAGTAAGCATCGACGGTGAGCGATTTTGAAAACTCGCGAAGTCGCAAGTTCTCATCAGATCGATAGGGTCCTAGTGCATCAAGAAATCGCACTACATGTTCTCGTGCATTTCCATCTATCCCGTTGAATAAGGGAAATTTCAAAGGAGGCGTATACCCTGAGGGGTATGGTGCACTTGCCAGCTCGAGTGGGTATGGAGGCCTCATGTCGAGCTCAGGTGCTGGTGGCAGGGTGAGCCTAGCTCGCTCCATCGCCATTCTTTTCTCCATTTCTTCAACGATAACGAACTTCTGAACTGGTGGAGGTACTGGCGGTGTATGTCCTAGTGGGACTTGCCTTCCATTCTGGGCTGTTCCATCCTCGGCCGATGCTCCCATAGATGGTCCTCCCTGAGGGTTGACCCCATGAGGAGGGTGCTCGCCCTCAAGGCGAGGTTCGCTTGTTGGTGGGTTCTCTTTTTGAGAACGTAACTCTTCCAGGATCCGATTTTGGGTGTCATTGATTGCTGTGAGCGTGGGAGCTAGGATGTTAATGAGATCATCCAATGGAGGATACTGAGATCCTCGAGACTGGCGAGATCGCCGGCTTTGGCGGCTTTGACGGGATCGGGCTCCGTGTCCAGATTCGCTGGATTCCTCCTGATTGCTATTTGCTCTCAAGTTGGCAGCTCGAGCCCTTGAAGTTCCGGCCTGCGTGCTTCCTCGAGTCGTCACCATCACGTATGCTGCCTCCCCAGCAGAGTCGCCAAAATGTTTGTGGGTCGCTGCGACGTGGAGTCAACGGAGCCCACATGGGTCGTATTCGAGGAGGTCAGCCACGTATGATGGAGGGACAGATGGAGGGATCCAGGTGGAGGAGAGATAGAAGCGATCTGGGGTAGCTTTTGGAGTGGGAGATAGGCAGGGAGAGAGTCGACCTAGTGGGGCGCGACCCGTATTGGAGAAGCTTCAGTCCAAATGAAGCTTTTTCGGAGAATCCCCTGAATCAAGGAAGAGATTCCTTGGTTGTTAGTGTTGTTGGTGAGGGGATTGAATGCCCCGTTAATGAGGCCAAGAGAGGCCTTTTATAGTGCCAAAGACCTGGGACAGCTGCTTAATGCAGGTGGTAGCAGACCTAGGGTAATGGGGTAGCAGACCTAGACCTTCCTGGGTAGGTCGGCTGCCATACCCTGTTCTGGTGCTGACACCCTTGCCTGTAAGGCTTTTCGCCTGTACGAGGTATGGGTTTGACCTGTCGGCTGTCCCATCATCTTTTGAGGTTGTTGTTGTGTCATGTCACTTCCCAGCTGTCCCCCAGATCGACTATAGAGGTGCAATTCCCGATGCCATGGGTGCGACCTCCTTAGAGAGCCTTCTCTCCATCCACTAGACCAAGATCCCCCAAATGTCCCAAATATTTGAGAGAAGCTAAGGTCAAGCGACCTTGCTTGAGGGTCAAGCTCGCGATCGAGCCCCCCGGGATCTGCCCCCCCAGGCTAGTTATTGAACTAGGACCATACCTCGAGGTACTTCGAGGGGGATCAAGTAGATCGCCAACCTCGACTCCCATCGCGCGATGTGACAGGCATCCGACTCGGAGAGGTCACGACGACCTACATCGAGATAATACGGGCATCCTTGATATTAAGGGCGTCCCTCCAGGGAGGGGCATCCTTGAGGGGATGGACGCTTCCCTCGAGGGTACATTAGAGAATGTGGGCGACGTGGCCAATGATGTAAGATCGACCTGATGATGCCAGCTAGGCATCTGTAGTGGTATCATGGGCCAGCCTTGTTAGCCAACCTTCCACGTGGCATTCTATGGTTGATCCGACGTGGCTTGGGCATTTTGGGGTATCAACAGATACTTCATTCAAATAAATCTTATTTCGAATATGGACTTCAAGTAAAATTACAGACCAAACGCAAGGACCTTGGCCTCCCCTGGCTCTTAAGGACGACTATATAGTGAGTCCAACATATAAGCCTTCACATATGGACCCGTGTCTCAAAGTCCACAATGTCAGCAATCCAAGCTTCATGTTGATCATTTATTTATTTTGTGAGTTTAGTCAACATATTTAGTGTGCCTCTTCCCTCTCCCTTAGGATTGCAGACTGGCGAGGAAGGTCCTCAATTGACATTTTTGAATATGTGGCTGTTGTTGGGAGATATCCCAAAGCCTCAAAAGAACCATATCCTCATTCCTCACCCCTTGGACCCTTTGCGTTGGTGAAAATAATCCTATTTATGTACATTCACCCCTTGATGGCTAGACCTCTTGAGGATTTCAAGCATAGGCGTTCAAGAGACCTTGTTTAGATCTGTTGCTGAGCATGACCCTGCGAACTGTGAATACATGTTCGTAAAAACAGAGTTCCCTGTTGGACACATGCTTGCAGATGTCAATCATTGCAAAAAAGCAATGACAGACTCTCATGCTAGCCAAGCTCCTTCGTTTATTTTATTTTTTTCCTTCTTCTTTTTCCCTTCGTGAAGCATGGAATATCCTTGGGTGGATGCTGGTGTTGTCATCAAGGAAAGAAGACAATGCTTAGTGGCTAGTGGTGACAAGACAGTGCTAGCTTTTCATGCAGAAGTTCAAGCTGTGTCTTTTTCCTGTGCAGACCTGCCAAAGGTTGGGCTTAAATGCATCATTTTGCAGACCGATTCCATGATTTTGGAACCGAAACAGAGAAAGGTGTGCACCCCAACTGTTTGATTTAGCCTATCTGTGTTGTTTTTCCCTTTTCCTTTTAGGAAAATGCCACACACCCCACCCCTTCCACAGTTGCAACTCTCTAGCACGATCATTGGGGCATGGAAGAGTTAGAGTATGCAGCACTAGCAATACTTCCTTCAATTGTTTATAACTTGTAAGTCTTGAACATACTGACTTCACTTCATTAAACCAAGTAATCAACCCACTACCCCGCCAAAATAATAACAATAATAATACAAAGTAACGTTAATACTTTGTCTGTAACTCCTATGCTTATTGAGTACGTGCCACTACATCCACCAGTTGATTGATGTGGCATTCACCTTTTCAAAGTAAAAAAGGCTCATGTTTTAGTTAATTAAAAAATAAAATCATGCCCTTGACCAAATTGGTAAATAAAGGTTGGTGGATGAAAGCGATACCTAGCATCATTCTCTACGTTTAGTGGTGGTTGTTTTTCTTGGTTTTCTGCGGAGATAATTTAAAAAAAAAAAAAAAAAGGCTTGGTTGAAAAGCTTTGGTTGGTGGCTCAATTCGATGTTGTCTAACGAGAAGTTAGAATACAGGTGTGGGCTAAATAAATCAATTTATTGCTTATGTAGCTTACCCCTTAGACCCTCTTGAAGAAGGTTCTGTTACTAACATGTTTACTTCCATTGTGGGTAATGTATTTGGATTCAAAGCCCTGCGCGCTCTACGCTAGAAAAGTCAAAAATTGAAACACAGCATATCAAAAACAAATCTCAGCCACATCAAAAAATAAATAAAATCATGCTTGTTCTCTATTTAATGCAAGCCTGGCTCTTTGGTGCAAGTTTTCAATAGAGATGGAAGTTACAAGCAAGAAACCTCGGTTCTTTCAGTCTGTACTGCTTCTCTTAATTCTATCCTTCAAAGCCCATCTCTCCATAGGATCTGATACCATCTCCCCAGGCCAGTCTCTCTATGGGAACCAGACCATAATCTCCGAAGGTGGAGTATTTGAACTGGGTTTCTTCACACCAGGTAACTCTCAAAACTTTTACATAGGCATATGGTATAAAAGGCTACGACCTCAAACAGTAGTTTGGGTGGCCAACAGAGACCAACCTGTCTCTGACCCATTCTCTTCCGCATTGGAACTATCCCATGATGGAAACTTGGTCCTATTCAACCAAGACAAAACTGAAATATGGTCGCAAAATTCAACCTCAAGCATTCCTAATTCTACCATAGCTATGCTTCTCAACAATGGAAACTTTGTTGTAAGGAATATTTCGGATTTGTCTAATATATTGTGGCAGAGTTTTGATCATCCCACGGATACATGGCTTCCAGGTGGAAAGCTTGGATACAATAATCTCACCCATGAAAAGCAGATCCTTACTTCATGGAAAAACTCTGAAAATCCTGCGCCTGGGCTTTTCTCTCTTGAGGTCGAAACGAATGGAACAAATGTTATGTTACTGTGGAAGGGTTCTAAGAAGTATTGGACTAGTGGGCCCTGGATAGGGAGGATTTTCAGCGGCATTCCTGAAATAGAGATGAACGAGTATATGGAAAATCTCTCCTATGTTTCAAATGAGAGCGAGAGATATTTTAGTTATGCTTCTCCATCTGCTTTCAATAGATTTGTGGTCGACGTCACCGGGCAGCTCATTGAATTTGTCTGGAGGGATCATGACTTGCAGAGCTGGGCTGTGTATTGGACACGGCCGGATCAACAATGTGAGGTTTATGCTTTCTGTGGGGCTTTTAGTAGCTGCAACCAACGGAGTGTACCTCAATATTGTGAGTGCATACAAGGATTTGAACCAAGGATGCCCAGAGATTGGGAATTGGAAGATCACTCAGAAGGGTGCATGAGGAAAACTCCTTTACAATGCAATAATGGAGGAATGGATATGTTTTTCTTGATGCCTAACACAAGCTTTCCAATGGATTCAGAGCGTTTAACAATTGAGAGCATTGAAGATTGTGAATTAGCATGCCTGAGCAATTGCTCATGCACCGCTTATGCTTATGATAATGGGTGCTTCATTTGGAAAGAAGATCTGTTTAATCTCCAACAACTCTCATCTGATGATGCAAAGATTGGAAAGAGTTTCCATGTCCGAATTGCGGCATCCGAGATGGTGGGAACAAGAGCTAAGGGCAGAGGAAAGACTAGTTGGACTGTGATTGGATCAATTGGAGGTTTCCTTACCCTCTCTGGCATTGTCCTGGTAACCGTATGGAGGAGGAGACAGTTTTCTGGTGCATTTGAGGCATTTGATGATTCTTTGCAAATATTTAAGTATCAAGATTTACGAAGAGCAACAAAGAACTTCTCTGACAAACTTGGGGAAGGTGGTTTTGGATCTGTTTTCAGAGGGACATTGCCCAATACAACTTGCATAGCAGTGAAGAAACTTAAAGATTTAAAGCAAGCTGAGAAGCAATTCCGTGCAGAAGTTAGCACAATCGGAATGATCCAACACATTAATCTTGTTCGCCGTAGGGGGTTTTGTGCAGAAGCTTCAAAAAGATTTCTAGTCTATGACTACATGTCAAACGGTTCTCTAGAGTCTTATTTATCGCAGGAGTCCAAGATTTTAAATTGGAAAACAAGATATCATATTGCAATTGGGACTGCTAAAGGATTGGCATACCTTCATGAGAAGTGCAGGGACTGCATAATACATTGTGACATCAAGCCTGAGAACATTTTGTTGGATGCAGAATATAACCCGAAAGTGGCCGACTTTGGTCTTGCAAAGCTACTAGGCCGGGACTTTAGCCGGGTTCTAACAACTATGAGAGGAACCATGGGATATCTGGCACCAGAATGGATTTCGGGTGAAGCTATCACACCAAAAGCGGATGTCTTCAGCTATGGAATGCTGCTTTTCGAGGTTATATCAGGACGAAGAAACAGAGACCTGTTGGATGATGAGTTAAGTAATTTCTTTCCCACTCAGGTTGTGAATACAATAAACAAAGGAGAAGAAGTTCTGACCTTATTAGATTACAGGCTAGAGGGTAATGCTAACAAAGAGGAGCTCACTAGAGCTTGCAAGGTTGCTTGTTGGTGCATTCAGGATGATGAAAAGGATAGACCACCTATGGGGCAGGTCGTTCAAATTTTGGAGGGATTCTTAGAAGTGGGCATGCCTTCAATCCCAAGGTTTATCCAGAGACTTGCAGAATGTCCCGTAGATTACAAAATCTACCAGGAGTCTTCTTCCAGTTAAAATTATGAGCATGACCTGATTAAGAATCATTCAAGCACCCTAAATAGTTTCTACATCACTCTTGTTGTGCAATTATGTATTTATGTCTCCCTGAAGTGATCCTCACAGAGTAGCTAGTTACTACAAGGCAGAAAACTCTTATGTTCTCATGTGCTTAATGTTCTGTGATCATGAAGGACAATTATGTTATTAAGTCGCATCAGATTATAATTATTTTATTTTAGATTTTGATAGCAATAAAAAATGTTTTTCTTCATTCCTATTTTTTGTCTCTCATCTCTAGTCTGCATCCAGACATTTAAATTGTTCAATCCATAATTTTTTTTAGCTTTCCAATTTGACCTCCAATTTAAGTCTGAAAATTAGGAATATGAAACAACTGTCCTCGTGGCAAAAATAAAAAGTTGTAAAATTGAAACTCCATGATACCTTGGACTTCTCCCTGTGCTAATAAAGTAACAAGATCAATAATCGGTATGTCTTTCAATTCCTCATATTCTCAGAACAAATTCATAGTTGGTTTGATGTGCATATTTTTAGAATTATTGTGAGAGAATTGTTAATGTTAATTTGCTCTCCTTGAATTGCTTTTTTCTCCTGAATTTGGCTTAATTATTGGAGGCTGTCAAATTGTCAATCACCCATGGGTAATGGGATATGAATTTGTCTTCTAGAACTTTAGCCGGAAGAGAATTTTTACCCAAAATAGAAATTGGAAAAAGAAAAGAAACTTGGGAGAAAGCAGAAGGGTACTATCATCTAAGAGTGCATTTAAAATGCAGTTTAATACGTTGTTGGTGTCTGGCTAGGGGGAAAAAAGTACAGCAGATGTTCAACAAGTTCAGTGACTGAAATAACAAATCTACTCTTTAACCGAGCTTTAAAACCTTAGCTAACAGTTGCACAAACAAATGCCCAAGCATGACTAGGGAGTTCAGTAACAGGGTAACCTTAACAGTATATGAACATTCAGTTGGGTTCATGGGAAAATCCACCCATTATCTGGTTTCTAGGTTTCTTCAAAATCAAATTCATAGCAAAGTGCAATTGTGCAATGCTAATGCACTAAACTTTGGTCTCAATCAATGGAATTTTAAAAATCCAATCTTAACATGGCACTAGTCTTTTAGTACTTCTAAACTTGTTGCCTATTTAGCAGTTCTAGACTTAAGTTAGCAATTGTTGCAATGCTGGACATATTGACATGCGTCATCTTTTGGGCTGCCATGTTGGACAGTGACACTCATGTTACCCTCTTCACTCCATGTTACACCACTTGAAACCCAAAATGGGGTTTGAAAATTTGTTCAAAAGTATACTCAATAGATAGTAATGGTAAAATTGTAAATCTCTTTGGTTATATAAACTACCCAAAGCCCTAGCTCTAATGTGCCAGGCAAGTGATTCTTGGATCTCTTCCACAAGAAGTATGTCTTGAACCCGATATGTATATTATATGCAATAGTTATAGCATGTCTAACATTGGTTGTGCTAGCTTCGAGGTGAGGATGTTAGTGTCCCACATCGGTTGCAGACGATGCCTAATATAGGCTTATAAGACGGCGCTGAACACCCTCTTAGAGAGGCACCTTTTGGGTATAGGGCCCATAAGGACAAAACCATGAGGCCGACTGGTGGGCTTGGCCCAACAATACCTCGAGGTGAGGGTTGGGTCACACGTCTAATAATTATTCCCATAGAAAAGATTAGTAACAAATAAAAATGGGTAGATTTAATCACCTAAAATTATAATTTGGCTGAATAATGGTAAATTGAAGTTGACTTACTATAGTTCATATTGCTAATTAGCAAAAATATTTTCCTTTTATCTTAATGGTAGAGAGATCCACTTATTTGAAAAAAGCAATCGTCATTTCTCTCTCTCCTTCTCTCTCTCTCTCTCTCAACTCGGATTTTCTGAACCCAATATAGGCTTTTGTAGTTTATCAGCCAATGTCCAATAGATCTAGCCAATTTTCTAGATTTATAAACCAATCCAATTATTTAGGATAAATTACATTTTATTCCCTTAAAACCGTAGGGATAAGGACATATTACTTTTTTAATCTTAACCTTCCAAATATATCCAAATGTCCCATAAAGTATGATACTGTGACACTTATCAATATACATTAATCAAGTCGATGAAATTTGATCATGTCACAAAATTTCTCACTCAAGTGAGCGCACGTGGGGCATTACGTTTAAACGATTATCTCATGTTGACCTACATTGCAAAATTTATAAAAATGTGTGCATTAAATTAGACAAATAATAAGTAAATGCGCCACATTAAAATTTGTGATAAAATTCATAACACAAATATGTAGTTGGCCAAAAAAAAAAGGGTGAGGTTATGTCCACCCACACCCTTTCTTGCTAAATCCACAACCGTCATGCCTTATTTTCTCATACTTTTCCTTACTTTTGCTTATGAGGGGCATGTATTTAGCATAAAAGGGTGTGGAAATAACCCAACCCAAAAAGAAACCCCATATAAAATGCTTGAGAGAGTGAGTGAGAGAGATTTTTCTTCACATTTTAATACCATGTAAAATGCTTAGGTTTTGAGGAAAAAAATTTAGAATAAGCAGTGGGAGAGAGATCACCGATCACCTCTGCGTTTTGCCTACCTCTGCGTTCTGCCAATAAGCATTCTTTCAGGTAAGTTTCCATTAACTATTTTTTCCTGGTAACTAGGTATTTTAACATTACACCTTTTTCTGCTCATTGGTGTTTGTGATCACCTCAGCGTTCTGCTCACCTCTGCGTTCTGCCCGTGAGCATTTTTCAGGTAAGTTCCGATTAACTATTTTTTTATGCTAACTAGGTATTTTAATATTACATCTTTTTCTGCTCATTGGTGTTTGTGCCCTCAAAATCTCCTCTCTTATATATTACTCAGTACTTCTTGCTGAGTATTACTTAGTACTTGCTGCGTTCTCTGCATTCTACACTTCTTATATGCATTCTGCCTTGATGAGTAAACCCTCCTCACTTGGGTTTTCCTGTTGATACGTATTAACACTTTCTTTTTTCTTTTTTTTTGGGTCTTTTTATATGACAAATGATAAATGATAAATTTTATTGGGAAATGAACCTTTGGTGCGAAACAGAGGAACTTGATGATACAATGCACCACATTGAAATTTGTGATAAAATTCATAACACTAATATGTAGATTGCCGAAAAAAAAAAAAAAAAAAAAGGTGAGGCTATGTCCACCCACACCCTTTCTTGCTATATCCACAACCCTCATGCCTTATTTTCTCATACTTTTCCTTACTTTTGCTTATGATGGTCATGTATTTAGCATAAAAAGGTGTGGAAATAACCCAACCCAAAAAGAAACCCCATTTAAAATGCTTGAGAGAGTGAGTGAGAGAATTTTCCTCACATTTAAATACAACGTAAAATGCTTGAGTTTTGAAGAAAAAATTTAGAATATTAGCTCGAGTAGGAGAGAGAGATTGACTCTACGTTCTCTGCGTTCTGCCCTTATTGTCATGGGTGGACCTCTTTCAGACAAGTAAGTTCTGATTAACTATTTTTTCCTGCTAAGTAGGTATTTGAACATTACACCTTTTTGTATTGATCACTTGCTCATTGGTGTTTGTGCCCTCAAAATGTATATTCCCTCCTCTCTTATATATTATCCAGTACTTTTTGCTGCGTTCTCTTCGTTCTGCCCTTGCCAAGTAAACCCCCCTCTCTTGGGTTTTCCTGCTAATACGTATCAATGGTTAAAAATGAAGATTATTAAGATATGGTGGTTCTCTTGGGAAATGAACATTTAGTGCCAAACGGAGGAACTTGATAGTCAATTTGTAACATATTAACAGACTAAAACCCCTTTTTTTTTTCTTTTTTTTTGGGGGGGTCTTTTTATATGATATATGATAAATGATAAATTTTATTGGGAAATGAACCTTTGGTGTCAAACAGAGGAACTTAATGGTCAGTTAGCGACATATTTGCAGTCTAAAACCCCCCCTTTTTTTTGGTCTTTTATTTTTTTTAAAAAAATTTCTGTCTATTATTTGGTATCAAAGGGTAATATTCCCCTTTATTCAATCGGTGACACGATCTTCCGTGCCATGAATTTCCTTTGGATGAATTGATATTTTTTATATCATACTAGTGATTTTGAGGTATTATTTGATTTGGATTTATAAATTATTTTGATTAACTACACAATTTTATTTTACTAAACAAGTCAATAGCTTCCACCCAAAAAAAAACAAAAAAATCAAAAGCTCCAGAAGAATTTTCCTACAAAATGATAAGGGAAATTACAACTGAATTCAACATACTAATTGGTTCAGGAATTTCAAAATACAACCAGGACGTTGTTGTCAATGTTTACGAAGACACACACATTACGAGAATCCAATGGATTATAAGACTCCATCCCTACATTACAGCATTGAAAATAATTCTCCAACTTTTTTTTTTTTTCCTACTAGATAGAAAAGAAGTGCTTATTTACTCTACGTTACCCAATCATTGTCAAGCTTCCAAGCTTCAGGGAGGACTAAGGAGAGTTCTACTTCATGTTCTTATACATGCCCCACACTCTTATGATTTGATTTGATTTTTATGTATAAAGTAAGTTGTTTCCACTTCATATGTTTGGAATGTGATTTTGTGCGTTTGGCAGGTTATTTTTTATTGGGATTCTATTTCTATATAATTCGTCGAAAATTATGGTGGGTTTGTTAGTGATATCCTTGTTTTTCGGGTATGAAAAGTACAATAGCATAGTTATAAATACTTCCAACAGTAAAATAAGGGGTTTTTTGGTCCGTACGGGGTTGAAAGGGGTTTTACAAAACTGATTCTTATATAGGGCCTATTGTAAAAAGAGTTTTATACATAGGGGTTTTGACCAAAATTCCTTTTTTTTTTTCGATGTAACTGATTCTATATGTTTATATGATTTGATTTTTATGTATATAGTAAGTTGTTTCCACTTCATACGTTTGGAATGTGATTTTGTGCGTTTGGAAGGTTGTTTTTTATTAGGATTCTATTTCGATATAAGTCGTCGAAAATTATAGTGGTTTCATTAATGATATCCCTAATTTTCGAGTATGAAAAGTACAATGGCATGGTTATAAATACTTTCATCAGTAAAATGAGAGGCTTTTTGGTTCGTACAGGGTTGAAAGGGATTTTTACAAAACTGATTCTTATATAGGGTTTATTGTAAAAGGAGTTTTATACATAGGGATTTTAACCAAAATTCCTTTTTTTTTTTTTAATGTAATTGATTCTATATGTTTATATGATTTGATTTTTATGTATATTGTAAGTTGTTTCCACTTCATACGTTTGGAATGTGATTTTGTGCATTTGGAAGGTTGTTTTTTTATTGGGATTCTATTTCTATATTAGTCGTTGAAAATTATGGTGGGTTTGTTAATGATATCCCTGATTTTCGGGTATGAAAAATACAATAGCATGGTTGTAAATACTTGCAATAGTAAAATGAGGGGCTTTTTGGTCCGAACGGGGTTGAAAGAGGTTTTTACAAAACTGATTCTTATATAGGGCCTATTGTAAAAGGAGTTTTACACATAGGGGTTTTGACCAAAATTCTCCTTTTTCGATGTAACTGATTCTATATGTTTATATGATTTGATTTTTATGTATATAGTAAGTTGTTTCCACTTCATACGTTTGAAATATAATTTTGTGCATTTGGAAGGTTGTTTTTTATTAGGATTCTATTTTTATATAAGTCGTCGAAAATTATGGTGGGTTTGTTAATGATATCCCCGATTTTCGGATATGAAAAGTACAATGGCATGGTTGTAAATACTTGTAACAGTAAAATGAAGGGCTTTTTGGTCCATATGGGGTTGAAAGGGATTTTTACAAAACTAATTCTCACATTGGGCCTATTATAAAAGGAGTTTTATATATCGGGGTTTTGACCAAAATTCCCTTTTTTCGAT
This sequence comes from Liquidambar formosana, assembly GCA_039720395.1. NCBI lineage: Eukaryota > Viridiplantae > Streptophyta > Magnoliopsida > Saxifragales > Altingiaceae > Liquidambar > Liquidambar formosana. Next base: position 11,407,276 of record CM077824.1, on the reverse strand, counting down.
GTAACTGATTCTATATGTTTATATGATTTGATTTTTATGTATATAGTAAGTTATTTCCATTTCATACGTTTGGAATGTGATTTTGTGTATTTGGAAGGTTGATTTTTATTGGGATTCTATTTCTATATAAGTCGTCGGAAATTATGGTGTGTTTGTTAATGATATCCCTAATTTTTGGGTGTGAAGAGTATAATGGCATGGTTGTAAATACTTTCAACAGTAAAATAAGGGACATTTTGGTTCGTACGAGGTTGAAAGGGGTTTGACAAAACTGATTCTTATGTAGGACTTATTGTAAAAGGAGTTTTATAAAGAGGGGTTTTGACCAAATTTCCCAAAAAAAAAAAAAAAAAAAAAAAGAACACACACACGCGCGCAAACACACCACAAATGGTAATGGCATAAGCAGTGATAAAATTATATTACAAATATATAATATGCAACACTTTAGAATGTAAATGGTAAATAAATTCTCAAGAAACTAGGTCATCAATATTAAGGTGAACAAAAACGACAAGGCTTCGGTGCCTTTAGAGTGTGCATTTGGCATATTTTACTACCAATGTATTTGAATTTCAACTTCAATAAATCCATCTATGTTCACAAGAGTTTACATTTTTCTTTCTTTCTTTTTTACTAACAAGTTTTCTTTAAGAGCAGTCATAATTAAAAGCTATGTCGCGAATCTCTAAATTTTATTTGATAGTATACGTTAGTACATCTAACCTATACTTTAGACCACTACTAACATATTATTACATTTTCAGTTAATGCAGCACTCAACTAGTCCAACACATTGAAAATTATAACGCAAGTGGCAACAGCAATAGGTCACAGCACAAATATGGCCTAATCTCTATTAACTTCAAACCTGATAACATTCTACTGAAAAAAGTAAGTAATCAATGAAACATTCAAGTATGGATGGGAATTATTTACACTAATGTGCTACATTTTATTTGTTGAATATTTCCTAATTTGTGAATCCATGACTATGATGCCCAACTGTGTGACTGTAGCCTAAACATCTGGAAGCCTGAAAAATTATAACAACAAAATCATTAACAGGAACATTTTCGTCAAAAACGTATCCTAAGTATTGCCAAATAAAAAAAACCAACAACTACATTGAAAGTTCATATATCATGAAATCGGTTAAATGCCAAGATTGGAAAGAAAAAAAAAGGTAGGTAACTATATACTAAAAAATCTCAAAGCAATGATCTCAACTGTAATATGCTCTAATCCTATACATGTTTATAACATTCATTTCTCATGTTTCCGTATAAAACTTGAGAACTTAAACATAAATTTTGGCATAAGTTGTCTGAAGGTTCACAGTTTAGATGTTAGCCTTTCTCTGTTAAAGATTGTTTACAAACATTAATTGTCATGACATACGGTCAAGTAAATAACTCACATATGGTCTAACTAGCATACTACGAGGCATGCTCCATTATAGTAAAAAGGTGTGCCATACAAACTTCACGTGGCCCCATACCAATTCTGTAAGTGACCTTAATAGCCCTACTCACTTGAGAAGGTGCATGTGCTTCTGTATATGTTGGTCTTGGTCTCTATGAAGGATAGATACAAATACAGGATGTAGATACGATACGACTCGGATGAGTCGATTCGGTAATTCTTACAAAATGTAGGATACGATACGATGGGGATACACTAATAAAAAAATGTATTAATATTAATATATTTCCTAAAACATCAATAGTAAACATTTATTTTAAATTAAAAAAAAAAAAGAGAGAGAGAAAAAAGTTTAAAACACCTACAAATTAATCAATTTGTAAGAGTAAATGTCCCATGAATACACTTATAAGCATCAACCACGTTGATCATTCATTAAAATAAAAAAATGAAAAATAAATTACAATGACATCAACATTACAAAATAGTTATTTGTTCCCATAGAAAAGATTAGTAACAAATAAAAATGGGTAGAATTAATCACCTAAAATTATAATTTGTCTGAATCATGGTAAATTGAAGTTGACTTACTATAATTCATATTATTAATTAGCAAAAATATTTTCCTTTTATCTTAATAGTAGAGGAATCCACTTATTTGAAAAAAGCAATCGTCCCCTCTTTCTCTCTCTCAACTCGGGTTTTCTAAACCCAAAATACGCTTTTGTAGTTTATCGGCCAGTGTCCAATGGATCTGGCCAATTTTCTAGATTTATGAACGAATCCAATTATTTAGGATAAATTACGTTTTATCCCCTTGAAACCGTAGGGGTAAGGACATATTGTTTTCTTAATCTTAACCTTCCAAATGTATCCAAATGTTCCCTAAAGTATGATACTATGACACTTAAATTGTTCTATCAATATACATTAATCAAGTCGATGAAAATTGATCATGTCACAAAATTTCTCACTCAAGTGAGTGCACATAGGGCATTACGTTTAAACGACAATCTTATGTTGACCAACATTGCAACATTTATAAAAATTTGTGCATTAAATTAAAAAAATAATAAGTAAATGCGCCACATTAAAATTTGTGATAAAATTCATAACACAAATATGTAGTTGGCCAAAAAAAAAAAGGGTGAGGCTATGTCCACCCACACCCTTTATTGCTAAATCCACAACCCTCATGCCTTATTTTCTCATACTTTTCCTTACTTTTCCTTATTAGGGACATGTATTTAGCATAAAAAGGTGTGAAAATAACCCAACCCGAAAAGAAACTCCATATAAAATGCTTGAGAGAGTGAGTGAGAGATTTTTCCTCACATTTTAATACCACGTAAAATGCTTGGGTTTTAAAGAAAAAATTTAGAATATTAGCTCGAGTGGGAGAGAGAGATTGACTCTGCATTCTGCCCTTGTTGTCGTGACCAGACTTCTTTCAAACAAGTGAGTTCCGATTAACTTTTCTTGCTAAGTAGGTACTTGAACATTACACCTTTTTCGTATTGACTACTTACTCATTGGTGTTTGTGCCCTCAAAATGTATATTCCCTCATTTCATATATATTACTCAGTACTTATTTGGCTAATACGTATCAACAGTTAAAAATGAAGATTGTTAAGCTATTGCGGTTCTCTTAAATAATAAGTGATATATTCTCTTGGGAAATGAACCTTTGGTGCCAAACAGAGGAACTTGATAGTCAGTTTGCAACATATTAACAAACTAAAACCCTTTTTTTTTTGGATCTTTTTATATAATAAATGATAAATGATAAATTTTATTGGGAAATGAACCTTTGGTGCCAAACATATGAACTTGATGGTCAATTAGCGACATATTGACAGTCTGAAACCCCCCCTTTTTTTAGGTCTTTTTTTTTTTTTTTTTTTGTCTCTTATTTGGCATCAAAGGATAATTTTCCCCTTTATTCAATCTATGACATGATCTTCCGTGACATGAATTTCCTCTAGATGAATTAATTGTGTTTATGTCATACTAGTGATTTTGAGCTATTATTTGATTTAGGTTTATTGATTATTTTGATTAACTATACAACTTTATTTTACTAAACAGGTCAATGGGTTTCAAAAAATAAATAAATAAAATCAAAAGCTCCAGAAGAATTTTCCTACAAAATGATAAGGGAAATTACAACTAAATTCAATACACTAAATGGTTCAAGAATTTCAAAAGTGTACAAGGGGGAATACAACAACCAGGAAATTGTAGTCAAACTTTATGAGGACACATACATTACGAGAATCCAATGGACTATAAGATTCCATCCTTACATTACAACAATGAAAATAATTCTCCGACTTATTCTTTTATTTTTTGTTTTATTTTCTACTAAATGGAAAAGAAGTGCCTATTTTCTCTACGTCACCTAAACATTGTCAGGTTCTAGGCTTCGGGGAGGACCAGGGGGAGCTCTACCTCATGTTCCCAAATATGCCCCACACTTTTAAACCACTGATTGAAGGTAGATTAATTTCCTTAATTAAATACATAAATTTACTGTTTTATTTGCATTGCTTAGTAAACGAAACAACCAAACCAATGCCCAACTAAGGATTGAAGACTCAAATCGGTAACCTCCCCCCTCATAGAAAAAGAAACGCCACAGGCAACAAGGTCTATTAGAAAAATTTAGCAATTCAACCATCGTGTTGAGACCATTGAAAAACCAAGGAAAATCACACATAATTTGTAATCCTTCTTGCCAGAAATTGCTCCACCGTAGCTTACAAAAATAAGTTATCAGAAAAAAAAAAAATGAAAAATAGAGAAAGGCCTCAAAATTCAGGACCTCTTGCCTGTAGTTATAGTTTGGACATTCAAGTGATCTAGTAAATTGTCTATTTAACCTTTGCAAGTCCAGTGCACATCTTAAGTACCTTTGGTAAAGCTCTTTAGGCAGTGAAGTGATCAGGCAAATTTCAATTTTATTATCACAAGTCTAGTGTCCATCTTAAGCACCCTAAGTATAGCTCCAATTCCAAGGGTACAAAATCATTAAGGTTTTGCCTAGTGTGGGGAAAAAAAATGGAGGAAATTAGCAATAACCCCAATTAGGAAACTGCTTTTAACCAAAACCCCACCATAAGAGTTTTTAACTCCATAACCCCTTTTTTAAAAGCCTTTTTTGTGACAAGGTACGTAACATTTTTAGTATACCATTTTTACCTTTTTTTTTACTTTTCAATATTGTTTATACTAGATTTTTAAGAAGGGCAAATTCCATGCAAGATGTGTAACGGTTTTTTTTTGGGGGGGGGGGGGTTCCATTTAGGCGAGAGAAATCTATTGTCTTTCTCTCTCTTCAAGTTATCGTCTTCTTCAATTGTCGGCAGCCATTGTCAAAGCTTCATAAAACTTCAATGGTGGTTTTGCTCCAAGTACTGATTTCGGCAACAATAATACAGCGAACAAAGTGTGCTCAAGCATTAATGGAGGAGTTTTTTCATTATTTGGCTCTAGTTTATCGTGTTCAGCAACCTTGGTTTTTTGTTTCCCATAGTTAATTCATATTCTTTGAAACTTCATTGTTCTAGTATGTTTTCAAATAGGTTCCAGATTTCTCCTGATTTCTTAGAATCATATCCTCATATTTTGTTTTCATTTTTTTTCTTTATATTGTTTGTAGTTGATTTTTTACACAACCCGACAAATAGATTCAAACATTTTGAGTTTTGTTGCATTTTTTTGGTTTGTTTGTTCTAATATGTTGATTTTTTCTGCATTTTTTCAATGTAAGTGTAATTCAGTTTTATACTGATGACAGTAACACAATACTGTCATCAGTTTAGTTTATGATTATTTAACTTATGAATAGTAACACGATACTGTTAGGATTATTTTATACATATTAGTATGTTTCTATATATACCTATATGGTTATATGGTTTGATTTCTATGTATATGTTGATTTTTTCTGCACTTTTTCAATGTAAGTGTTATTCAATTTTTTACTGGTGATAGTAACACAATACTGTCATAATTCAGTTTTATGCTGATGACAGTAACACAATACTGTCATCAGTTTAGTTTATGATTATTTAACTTATTAATAGTAACACGATACTATTGAGATAATTCTACACATACTAGTATGTTTCTATATATACCTATATGGTTATATGGTTTGACTTCTATGTATATGCTAATTTTTTCTACATTTTTTCAATGTACGTGAAATTTAATTTTTTATTGATGATAGTAACACGATATTGTTATCTGTTTAGTTTATGATTATTTAACTTATGGATAGTAACATGATACTGTAGGGATTATTTTACACATACTAGTATGTTACTATATATACCTATATGTTTATATGATTTGATTTTTATGTATAAAGTAAGTTGCTTCCACTTTATACATTTGGAATGTGATTTTGTGCGTTTGGAAGGTTGTTTTTTTATTGGGATTCTATTTCTATATAAGTCGTCGGAAATTATGGTGGGTTTGTTAATGATATTCCTGATTTTCGGGTATGAAGAGTACAATGGTATGGTTGTAAATACTTCCAATAGTAAAATAAGGGGCTTTTTGATCCGTACGGGGTTGAAAGGGGTTTTTACAAAACTGATTCTTATGTAGGGCCTATTGTAAAAAGAGTCTTAAACATAGGGGTTTTGACCAAAATTCCAAAAAAAAAAAAAAAAAAAAAACACACACACACACACAAACACACCACAAATGGTAATGGCATAAGTAGTGATAAAATTATATTGCAAATATATAATATGCAACACTTTAGAATGTAAATGGTACATAAATTCTCAAGAAACTAAGTTATCAATATTGAGGTGAACAAAAACGACAAGGCTTCGGTGCCTTTAGAGAATGCATTTGGCATATTTTACTACCAATGTATTTGAATTTCAGCTTCAATAAATCCATCTATATGCACAAGAGTTTACATTTTTCTTTCTTTCTTTCTTACTAACAAGTTTTCTTTAAGAGCAGTCATAATTAAAAGCTATGTCGCGAATCTCTAAATTTTATTTGGTAGTATACACTAGTGCATCTAACCTACGCTTTAGACTACTACTAACATATTATTACATTTTCAGTTAATGCAACACTCAACTGGTCCAACACATTGAAGATTATAACGCAAGTAGCAGCAGCAATGAGGCACATGCACAAACATGGCCAAGTCTTTGTTGACTTCAAACCTGATAACATTCTACTCAACGAAGTAAGTAACGAATGAAAAATTCAAGTATGGATGGGAATTATTTACACTAATGTGCTACGTTTTATTTGTTGAATATTTCCTAATTTGTGAATCCAGAACTATGATGCCTAATTCTTTGACTATAGCCTAAACATTTAGAAGCCCTAAAAATTATAACAACAAAATCATTAATAGGAACATTTTCATAAAAAACGTATCCTAAGTAATGCCAAATAAAATTAACCAATGACTACATTTAAAACATATATCATGAAATCAGTTAAATGCTAGGATTGGAAAGAAAAAAAAAAGTAGACAACTATATACTAAAAAAATCTCAAAGCAATGATCTCAACTGTAATGTGTTCATATCCTACACATGTTTATAGCATTCATTTCTCATATTTCCATATAAAACTTGGGAACTTAAACGTAAATTTTGGTATAAGTTGCCTGAAAGTTCACAATTTAGATGTTAGCCCTTCTCCGTTAAAGATTGCTTACAAAAATTAATTGTCATGACATACGATCTAATAAATAACTCACACATGTTCCAAATAGCACACCACAAGGCATGCTCCATTATAGTAAAAAGGCATGCCATATAGACTTCACGTGGCCCTATACCAATTCTGTAAACAACCTTAATAGGCCCACTCACTTAGACGGGTGCATGCGCTTCTGTATATATTGGTCTTGGTCTCTATGAAGCACAGATATAGATATTGGATGTAGATGTGATACGATTCGGATGAGCCGATTCGGTAATTCTTAAAAAAATATATTAATATTAATATATTTCCTAAAAATTCAATTGTAGACATTTAAAAATAAAAAATAAAAAATAAAAAAACAGAGAAAAAAGAGTTTAAAACATCTACAAATTAATCAATTTGTAGGAGTAAATGTCCCATGAACACATTTATAAGCATCAACCACATTGATCATTTATTAAAATAAAATTTAAAAAAAAATCACAATCACATCAACATTAGAAAATAGCTTTTATTCTCATAGAAAAGATTAGTAACAAATAAAAATGGGTAGATTTAATCACCTAAAATTATAATTTGGTTGAATGATGGTAAATTGAAGTTGATTTACTATAGTTCGTATTACTAATTAGCAAAAATATTTTCTTTTTATCTTAATGGTAGAAGGATCCACTTATTTGAAAAAAGCAATCGTCTTCTCTCTCTCTCTTTTTCTCCCTCTCAACTCGGATTTCTGAACCCAATATAGGCTTTTGTAGTTTATCAGCCAATGTCCAATGGATCTGGCCAATTTTCTAGATTTATTAACGAATCCAATTATTTAGGATAAATTACGTTTTATCCCCTTAAAACCGTAGGGGTAAGGACATATTGCTTTCTTAATCTTAGCCTTCCAAATGTATCCAAATGTCTTTTAAAGTATGATATTGTGACACTTAAATTGTTCTATCAATATACGTTAATCATGTTAATGAAAATTGATTATGTCACAAAATTTCTCACTCAAATGAGCACACGTGGGGCATTACGTTTAAACGACTATCTCATGTTGACCAACATTGCAACATTTACAAAAATTTGTGCATTAAATTGGACAAATAATAAGTAAATGCGCCAAATTATTTCTAAATCCACCCATGCCCTTTCTTGCTAAATTCACAACCCTCATGCTTTATTTTCTCATACTTTTCCTTACTTTTGCTTATGAGGGGCATGTATTTAGCATAAAAGGGTGTGGAAATAACCCAACCCAAAAGAAACCCCATATAAAATGCTTGAGAGAGTGAGAGAGAGATTTTTCCTCACATTTTAATACCATGTAAAATGCTTGGGTTTTGAAGAAAAAATTTAGAATATTAGCTCGAGTGGGAGAAAGAGATCGACTTTGCGTTCTGCCCTTGTTGTCATGAGCGGACTTCTTGCAGTCAGGTCTATATTCTGCCCTTGTTGTCATGAGTGGGCTTCTTTCAAACAAGTAAGTTCCAATTAACTTTTCTTGCTAAGTAGGTATTTGAACATTACACCCTTTTCATATTGATTACTTGCTCATTGGTGTTTATGCCCTCAAAATGTATATTCCCTTCTCTCTTATATATTATTTAGTACTTCTCTGGCTGATATGTATCAATAGTTAAAAATGAAGATTGTTAAGCTATGGCGATTCTTTTAAATAATAAGTGATATATTATCTTGGGAAATGAACCTTTGGTGCCAAACAAAGGAAATTGATAGTCAGCTTGTAACATATTAACAAACTAAAACCCTTTGTTTTTTTGGGTCTTTTTATATGATAAATGATAAATTTTATTGGGAAATAAACCTTTGGTGCTAAACAAAGGAACTTGATGGTCAGTTAGCGACATATTGATAGTCTGAAACCCCCCCCCCCTTTTTTTTTTTTTTTCATTTCTTATTTGGCATCAAAGGGTAATTTTCCCTTTTATTCAATCCATGACTGTGAGCACCGTGTCCTGACCACGCTAGCTTGGGAGTATGCTACTAGCCAAGAGGGCTAGCGCGGAGAAGAGTCGCCACCCGATTTGACCCCTAGCAAGGGTCTAACTCGTCATAACCAGAGAATTTAGGGTTCGGAGTTAGGATACGTTGTTGGGAAGGTGTTAGGCACCCAACAACGCCCGACCGAAGCCGGCCCCCACACGTGTTTTGTTGGCTTTAATTAACAAGAATTATCAATTGGATTTAACCCTATTCATGCGATATGCAATTTAATTCAAATGATATCACGCAATGATGGCAAATAAATAAATAAATAAATGAATTATACAAAGAATCAATATAATAGAAAGGGCTAATCTAAAGAAGGATACAAAAATAAAGAAAGAGTCAAATAAAGAAAGAAATAAATGAATAGACAAGTTAGAAAAATAAAAGTATGAGAGGAAATAATCTACTAATAATGAAAGAGAAACAAATAAGTAAAGAAACAAGCAAATAAGTAAGGAAGAAAATAAAAAAATAAATAAAGGAATGGTTTAAATAAAGAACTCATCTAGAGAAAGAAATAAATAAAATATGGAACTAATCTAAATAAAGAAATGATAATAAAAGAAGATTGTCACAAAGAAAGAAAGATATGTGAGGGATAAACAAATATGGTAATAACCTAAACTAGGGAATAGATAAAATATGGAATCAAATATGTATGGAATGAATAATATAGAATAAAATAAATATAATAAAAGAGTCAAGCGATCATACAAAGAAAGTGCGTACGCACAACCGTAAAGTGCGTACGCACTTTCGATTTATATGTGCGCACATTCCACTCACAGAATCCCGGAATTAATGATATACTTCCACAACTAATAAAATATGTAAATATATAAAAGAACTACGATGATCAAGTCCTAAATCTATATGCACACAACCAGAAAGATTAAAATGATAAAAAACAAAATTAACAAGGGATGGGAATAAATTAAAATGAACTAAGAAAAAGAAATCTTAATCTAATAAATGAAAATACATATGTAGAGATAGATACACCTATTCTACTATGCAGTTACATAAATTAATCGATGTAGAAAATTACTAATCATGTGGAAGACAAAATAAATAAAAATCAAAAGAGAAAACTAAATAAATAAATTTACTAAGAAATGAGAAACAACTAAACGAAATAATTACACAATCATGGGAGAAAGAGAAGCATGTCTGGACATTCAAAAATAATAACAAGCTATCTCAAATAATGGAGAAAGAGATCGAAAAAGTAAGCGTTACCCTCAGGTTGGGCGATATGTAGGATGAAACTTTGATGAACTCTCTCCTTCAAGTCTCCGTGATCACGGCCGTCCTTCTCTCTCTTAACTTCTAGGTTTGTAGAAATGGTGGCTAGGGTTTTTTAGAAGTGGTGGCTAGAGAATGGTTTAGAGAATGGTAATGGCTAGAGAATAGTTGAGATCCCCTTTCTCGGTTGAAAGTGCTATATTTATAGAGGCAGTATTAGGGTTTTGGAGGAGCTAGGTTAGGGTTTCTGGATTCTCTAGCTGTCACAAGGTGGCTACAAAGTAGGTCAAACCTTCATAAGGTAACAAGGGGAATACCAAAATGGAGGGAAAAAATTCGGATTTAGGAGTTAATGTGCGTACGCACAATTGAAAGGTGCGTACGCACAGCTAAATTGCACGTACGTATAAATATTTAATTATGGGCTTCTGCAGGTTGGGCTACGATTGTGATCACGTTAGCTCTTCAAGGATCATTCGTCAATTATTTCAAACTAGATCACCCTTCATCACTGGGTTTAAAAGGGGTGGAATTGAAATGTTTAGGCGGTACAAAATTGGGTGTCAACAGTGACATGATCTTCCGTGACATGAATTTCCTCCGAATAAATTAATTGTCTTTATTTCATGCTAGTGATTTTTAGGTATTATTTGATTTGGGTTTATTGATTATTTTGATTAACTATACAATTTTATTATACTAAACTGGTCAATGGCTTCCACCAAGAAAAACAAATCAAAAGCTCTAGAAAAATTTTCCTACGAAATGATAAGGAAATTACAACCGAATTCAATACACTAATTGGTTTGAGAAATTCAATAGTGTACAAAGGGGAATACAACAATCAAGACGCTGTAGTCAAAGTTTACGAGGACACACACATTACAAGAATCCAATGGACTGTAAGATTCCATCCCTACATTACAGCATTGAAAAGAATTCTTTGACTTTTATTTATTTATTTTATTTTCTATCAGATGGAGAAGAAGTGCCTATTTACTCTACGTCACCAAAACATTGTCAAGCTTCTAGGCTTCAGGGAGGACTAGGGGCAACTCTACCTCATGTTCCCATATATGCCACACACTCTTAAACTGCTGATTGAAGGTAGATTAATTTCCTTGATTAAATACATAAATTTACTATTTTATTTGCATTGCTTAGTAAACGAAACAACCAAACCAACGCCCAACCAAGGATTGAAGACTCAATTCGGTAACCTCCCCCTCATAAAAAAAGAAACGCCACAGGCAACAAGGTTAGTTGGAAAAATTTAGCAATTCAACGATCGTGTTGAGACCATTGAAAAACCAAGGAAAATCACGTATAATATGTAATCCTTCCTGCCAGAAATTGCTCCACTATAGCTTACAAATAAAAGTTATCAGGAAAAAAAAGGAAAAAGAGAGAGAGAGGCCTTAAAATTCAGGACCTTTTACCTGTAGTTATAGTTTGGACATTCAAGTGATTAAGTAAATTGTCAATTTAACCCTTGCAAGTCCAGTGCACATCTTGAGTACCCTTGGTAAAGCTCCTTGGGTATTGAAGTGATCAGGCAAATTGCAATTTTATTATCACAAGTCTAGTGTCCATCTTAAGCACCCTAGGTACAGCTCTAATTCCAAAGGTAAAAAAGCATCAAGGTTCTGCTCAATGTGAAAAAACCAAAAATAAATCAATAAAAAATAAAAACATGCCCATGCCTATACACTTAAATTCCGAATCCATCTACTTCCCTCTTCTAACCCAAAGCTTTCACAAATACAAAATGAAGCCATATAATCTCATCAGAATCCAAGAAAGAGAGGCACACAATAGGACTTATTCCCAACCTAGAAACCTGTTTGATGTTTGGGTCAACATTTTACCCAAATCTTAAAAAACAGAAAGTATAATGAGTGTTGTTCCCATGAGTAAAGTACAAAACTCCGTTCTAATTCCCAACCCCATAGGATATTCAATTAGATCAACATCTAGAACAATAAGGGGTGGAATTGCAAAGGGATAAAAAATACGGCCCCTTTCTTTCACCCCTTTTGTTTCTGCTCTTCTAATTTGGCTTATTAAAGAATAAAGATAAATTTATTTGGCCGGGAAATCCATTCTTGTGATAGCCAAAGAAGGCTTTGAACAAAAAAAAAAAAAAGATACATATATATCTATATATATACATATAGGGGAGGGTTCCATTGACACCTGGTGTAAAACTTTTTATTCTTAGGAAACTTTCTATAGAAATCATATTTCACCAATCCAACCGTTGGATTACATATTCCTATTGTACACGTCATGCAAGCCAAATTTCAAGTTAATCGGAAATTAGGAAGCATTTGATCCGGAAACTTACATTTATTTTAATAAATAAAACTTTAATTTCAAGCACTTTATGGATGATATTGGATGACATAGCTCCTAATTTCCGATTAACTTGAAATTCGGCATGCGTGACGTGCATGACATGAATACGCAATCCAACGGTTGGATTGGTGAAATATGATTTCTATAGAAAGATATTGACAGGTGTAAGAATAAAAAGTTTTACATCAGGTGTCAATGGAACCCTCCCCATATGTATATATATATATATATATATGATTGCGCTAAGAATGATTAAAAAAAAATGGAAAAAGAATGAAGAAGGCCTAAGGATCATGTTTCAAAGAAATTTCAACCTCTATTTGAATTGAATCCTAAGATTGCAAGGTGTCATAGCTCAAAATTAACATATTTTAGACATTAGTATCAACCCACATCCCAAACAAGCCTAAGCTACTTAAAAGACTGAAAGCCCATTTAAAGACAACCCGCAGCCCAAAGAAAATCCCGCCCCACTAGCTACAATCACATGGTTCCTTTCAACATTGACTTGTAATTTTAGAACCAAAAATTGTTCTAAAGTGAGCGCACATGGGGCATTACGTTTAAACGACTATCTCATGTTGACCTACATTGCGACATTTATAAAAATTTGTGCATTAAATTTGACAAATAATAAGTAAATGCACCACATTAAAATTTGTGATAAAATTCATAACACTAATATGTAGTTTGCCAAAAAAAAAGGTGAGGCTATGTCCACCCACACCCTTTCTTGCTAAATCCACAACCCTCATGCCTTATTTTCTCAAACTTTTCCTTACTTTTGCTTATGAGGGGCATGTATGTAGCATAAAAGGGTGTGGAAATAACCCAACCTAAAATGTAACACTCATAATTTTTAAATAGGGTATTAAGGGTTTAATCTATGGTTAACGTAGTTAATCCCTTGATTTGTCAAATGACTTCATGCATGGGTAATGCATGTGTATGATATTATGATGTTGAATGTATTTTGATGCTTGTTTTGTGCATCGAGTATCTTTCGGGTGCGTTTAGCCTTATTTGCAACTTAAGCGTTTAAGCTACTGAAATTTGGCTAAGTGTTGGGAAAAAGTAAATTTTCATAAATCTTCGTTTTAAAGGATAATTTTTGGCAATAATAAGAGTTTATAATATTATAAGACATTGGTGATTTTATGGGATTTTATTAGCATGTTTGGATCGGGTTTCACACATGTTTGTTTTAGGAAAATCTGTCGGGAGACGGATTTTGTACTAAAACTTAGAAATAAGATTTTGATATATTGAGAATTTGATTTTTCTGATATTTTATTTGGATTCAAATGGGGGGTTATTTGCTTATTTTCATTAAATAACTTAAAGTAAAAGGATAATATAAAAATGGAGAAGAGTTAGATGAAAATAAGGCTGATGTCTGTGCTGATGGAGAGTTGCCTGACTAACTGGCTATTTTCTACTGTCTATGTATTTCAGACGGCTGAAACATGTTTCAGCCGTCTGAAAGACAATTTTCAGCCGGCTGAAAGTTCATGTCAGCCGACTGAAAATTCCAGAGAGGATTATTTTGTGTTGGGCACTTTTAGCCGGCTGAAAATATTTTTCAGCCGTCTGAAAGTGTCAGCGGACAGTTTTAATAAATGGTTAAAATGACCCTTTTGCCCCATTTTTCTATATAAACCCCTTAACCCATGAAATTCTAGACTCTTCCCCTTCTTTTCATCCAAATAGAGAGAGAGAGGGGATAGGAGAGAAAGAGAGAGGGGACGGTGGAGAGAGAAAGAGCTTCTCCCTCCATTTTTATGGGTTTTCATGCATAGGGGGCTTAGATTTCGACATTTCTAGCTTAGATTCACTCATGGTTTAACTCCATTTCGGATTTGAGAGGTAATTTCTCATGTATAAAGTCAGGGTTTTCATTCCTTTTTGGGATTGGGTTATCATATCCTTACATTTTGTGTTGATTCATGGTATTTGTGAGGTTTGGTCCCATTTTGGAGTTGGAATCTCCATTATTTTCATCAAGCATGGCATTTGGGAGCTAGAGCTTGGATTGGGGGCTTACATGTGTATCCTAGGCTTGGATCTACACACCCACAACATCAAGATTGCATTTTTTACACGTTTCATGGAGGTAGATGCAATTTACATAGGTTTAAACTATAGACATGATAATATGGTATATATTATCATAGTATTTGGTATTCTTGGGTCTAGAATATGTATATAATTGATTTATGGAATAAATTTTGTATATCGAACTTTGGGTATTTGATAACATAAATTGGATATTATGTTTATTTATGAGTTTGGCTTATTTTATACATTCTATGGAATAGAGATGTATGGATTTTATGGTTAATTTCCATGTTAATTGATATTTTCGATTATGATTTCAAGACTATAATCATAATGAGAGTTTATGTTGTTTATCATAATTTCGGGTATAATTATGATGTTATTTGATTATGGGTTATATAGCATATCTTGGAGATGATTTTGGTTAAAAATCATTTTATGGTTTATTGCACTGCATGTTGAGCATAATCATGCATTAAATGGACTTAATGAATATTGGGTAAAAGTATTGCATAAAAAGGGGTCATTGGAATTGGACTACTTGCAGTCAATGGGACTTTGCGGTGTTTTCCATTCCTTTGGTCCTGGGGTACTTTCCAGTTCTAGGTAGGAACCCTTGTGTTCCCGAATCAGAGGCTACTTTCCGGTTCCAGGTAGGAACCCTTGTGTTGTCCTCTTGGAGGTTGGGTTTAAATCCTCCGTTTCCGCACGAAGACTCCTGCGGGAGTGGTTGGTAATAAATGGATTTAATGTAAATTGGACATGAGTCACACACATTGGGCATTATGCATTGTTTATTTTAAGTTATGGGTTATAACTTATTTTGGGATTTGTAATATACTCGGTTAGTATATTTTGATGTAAATGATATAATTGGTTTTATTTATATCATTGCTTTAGTTTACTATGTCAAATTGTATCTACTGAGTTATTGGACTCACGCCTATTATTTTAAATGTTTTTCAGTATTACAGGACATGAAGTTATGCGGAGGCACGCTTTCTTGGGATTTACTAATGTATTTTCATAGGATTAATGAATATATTTCGTTAAATTTTATTCGAGCCACTAACGAATGTAAATGTAAATTTAATCCAGGTTGTAATTTTAATTACTTATGGTTGTGTGTATATGGAATGCGATGCATGGGATGATACCACTTCCATGGATGATAGGAAATTTTTATAGAATGGGTTTTTATAATAGGTTTTTATGAGGGTATGTCCTATCTACGGATGGGTCATGTCCGAAAAAGGAAAAATTTTAAAGTAATTGAGATTTTAACACGTGTCATCCATGTTTTATTAAAGGACTTATTAAAGAAAAAGCTTGTTTTATTATTATTGATCACGGCTTAATTAATATGGGTTGTGACACAAAAAGACAACCCATATAAAATGCTTGAGAGAGTGAGTGAGAGATTTTTCCTCACATTTTAATACCATGTAAAATGCTTGGGTTTTGAAGAAAAAATTTAGAATATTAGCTCGAGTGGGAGAGAGAGATCGACTCTGCGTTCTGCACTCTGTCACACCCCATTTTTGCCACCTTAGCTAGGGTTTGTCATTGCATGTGTCTTTTTGTTTCCTTTTTGAGTCTAGTCTTTTGCATTGAGTTTCTAGGGTCCTAAGGATGGTGTGTATGAATTTTGGTTCGATTTGGAGTTGATCTTGAGGGTTAATAAGAACTTTTGTGACTTGAGGGGCATAATCGTCTTTTTGATCACAAACTTTCCATTTGACCTTGAAATGATCTCCAAGTAGCCAATTGGAGTTCATATGGTTGTATTTGAGGTATTTGTGGGTTCGATTCGATGAATTGAAGGTTCGGGATTAGAATGGCTCAACAAGGCTCAAGTTGGCTAAAAGACCTACTTCGGGTTAGCTCGAATTGGTTCATGATTTTCACTCCATGACTACTCATTTGACCTTGATTGGTCTTGATTTCATCCCCAAATGTGTTTAGGGAGGTTGAATTTCGAATTGGAAAGCATTCGGTGCGACCCTATGTGCATACCTAAGCTAAGCGATGGTGAGGCATAGCGGTTAACCACCTTTGTAGGACTTAACCATGCAGCCATGGCTAGGGTCTCTTGCCCTCAAGTGACTCAAATTACATTCCCCTTCGAAACACGGTCGTTTTGGCTTTCGTTTCGTCAAAATCGGAGTTAATTTGAACCCTGAAACACATTTGGAAGCCGAAGGGGTCAAATATGGGCAAAAGCTGACAGGGCCTCGGGTGACCACCCAGGCCTGGGCGGCTAGCCGCCTGGGCCTAGGCTGCTAGCCGCCCAGCCCCAGGTGGTCACCCGAGCCACTTTCCTTTTTTGAGCCTTGACGCGGCTCCCACCCTATTTTCTCGGATTTGCTCGCCTTTGGCCGCCATTTAACCCTAATTTCAGCCCTTTTTGACCTACTTGAGCCCCAAGGTAACCTCTAAGAGCCCTTGGATCAATTCCTAGGGTTTTAATCCCAACCATTGAGGGTTTTCCCTCAATCCCTATAAATACCCCCTTATACTTCAGCAATGGGGGGACTTTGGAGGCCACTTGGAGAGAAAATTCTGAAGTGTGAGGCATGTGTGAGACTTGGAGGCTATGGCAGCCATCCTTAGGGTAGTTTAACCTATACTTTGAGTGAGAGAGTGTGAGAGTAAGCTTGGAGGAGGGCTGGAGCATTGCTTGAAGGCTTGAAGGAAGGAACTCCCAGCAGTACACAAGAGAAGGAGGACTCCCTACAGCAGCAAAAGGATACTTTACCATAGGTATTCCCCCCTTCCTCCTCGTCTCTCTTTTAAAGTTAGGGTTTTTGCATAGAATAGGATGATTGCATATCAAAGCTTGTGTTTTTATCACGTCTTGTTGCTTCCATGCATGTTTAGGATCATATTTGTGGGCTGTTTAGTATGCTAGGATGTTATTCCATGTGATTTACTGCATGTTTGGGACTTTAGGGTTTCTTAGGTGCTTAAAATGGTTTTCTGCATGAAATAACTCTTTGGTATATTAGAGCTTGTGTTTTTATCATGTCTTGTTGCTTCCATGCATGTTTAGGATCATGTTTATGGGCTGTTTAGTATGCTAGGATGCTGTTCCATGTGATTTAATGCATGTTTGCAATTCTAGGGTTTCTCTTGTGCTGAAATTAGGCTTTTACCTAGAATAGCTATATTTCATGTGCAAGCTTGTGTTTTTATCATGTGTTGATGCTTCTATTGATTAATATGCATGATTAGAATGATGTCCACAATGAGTTTTGCATGATTTAGAGTTATTTTATGTGATTTTGAGCACAATTGTGATTCTAGGGTTTCATTCATCCTTGTATTAGGAAAGTAGCATATAGCATGATAGCTTAGGGTTTTTCTTTGTGTTTTCTTCGTAGTTGATATGTACGTGCTGCATATTTGATAACTATGATATTTTTCTGCATTCATAGTAGTGGATTTTAGTGTTTTTTGCATGTCATTGCATGTAGGGTTGAATTAGGGTTTTAGTTAGCTTATGATTCATGTTGTTGCATGACTTGTGGTTGATTTTAAACCTTATTTCAATTCTGTCCAGATCTGTTATTTGTCTTTGATATGATATTTCGAGCATGTGTTAGCCCATGTTTGGGTATGATAATAGCTTGATTTGGAATCTAGCTTGCTTGGTTGGTATTTTGGTATGTTTTGCATGGAAATTGCAGGTGCTTTGACAGGTACAACAGGTGCAACTACCCCACCAATGTGGGGTGGTTATTTTGGCTATTGTGAGATGAAATCTTACAAATAAGGTAATTACCCTATGCAATAGGGTGGTTACTTTGACAGGTTGCTTTTGCTTAAGGTAAGTAGGGTGTGAGGGTGCCCCAATTCACCCTTCTTTCCTTCCTTTGAGACTTTCCCTTTCTCCCCCCTAGGGTTGTTTCCTAATAGGGGAATATGGTGATTCCTATAGTATCCTTTCAATAAAAAATACCTTTTAAATCAAAGTTTCCATCTTTTATCAAAATTCCATATTTTACCAAAAATCTTTTGAGAATCATTTATTTTGGAAACTTACCATGTTTTACTTGAAAGGAAACTTAGGGTTTACCATAAGCCTTGATTAGGTTATAACCCTATTCCCTTTCGAACTACGTGGACTTTGATCCATGTATTTCCATACATGGTACGTAGGCGCTCTTCGTGATGTTCAAGTCCGCCCTAGGATACTAAGTATCCTAGGTTTTCTCCTCTCCCCCTTTCTTTTTTCTGTTTTTACTTGACTATATGGATGAATGAATGAATGATACGCATGCTGTCTTGTGATGATAATTGTTGATTTGTGTGTGGTTAAGATTTTGATTTAGCCCAATTAGATTAAGAGACCGTTTAGGGCGATATGGGTGCCTATAGGCTTTGCCTAGAACCTTCCCATATCGTAACTTAGCCTCCGAATCCCCGATTTCTCTGGTTTCCAAAAGATCATTTGCCTTACCATTTTTAAATATGGAGTCAATCTTTTGTTTTCCTAAAACAAAACTGTTTTTTAGGGTTTTCCTTGTTTCCTTTAAAAAATAAGGTGGCGACTCCTTTTCTTTTTTCAAACCCATTCGTGGGCCCGTTTTCCTGGGTCCCCAGACTGGCGACTTTAAAACCCTCCTGTGGGCCTTGTAACTTTTTAGGGTTCACAGAACTGGCGACTCCACTGGGGATTTGTGGGCTAGACTCTATACAATTTGATTGGGCTAAGTTAATTTCTTTTGTTTAATTAAAATCAATCACATTGCATTCGCTTGATTGTGTGCTTTCATTTATTGCATTGTGTGCACAAACTCTTGCATGTTAGGATCGATGTCCCTTGCCACTGACGGGCCTAGCCTCAACCTTGGTTTTCCTGATTCCATGAGTTGGGGCGAAAGCTCTCAACCTCTCTTGCCAAGTACCCTTGGGTATATTAAATGAGTTAATCACGTACTGCTGGACCCACGCGGCGTTCCTGATGCCACATGTGGTTAGGTATAAAGATTGCTCAAGCAAGTGAAGGACCCCAGCCTACCCTTATCATTAGTCCATATAGACAGACTTGCAGGACACTATGGTTTCACCCTTATGCACCCACATTGTTTGTAATGATATCATGACCGTGTTTGTGATGTGCTTAACGGAAAAATTAATAGAGGACCTTTGCACCCTATATCCTTAATACGTACCTTTCGCCCATGACCCTTGCAAAGGTGATTGGATTAAAAGGGACTAATTGAGTATATATGGCGTGAAGTCATTGAGACAAATATGGAAGCCTAGGACATACCCTTAGGATGAGAGACTGATTGTTCCCTTTCGTAGAGGAGTGAGAGGACGTACTGGCTTGGATCCGCGACCAGCAAGGGCGCTTAGTGAAGATTGATTCTACCAACCAGTCAGATATGGCTGACGAAGCAACTAGTGAAGGGGGTTTTGATGTTGAGACTTGTTTGAAGGCTATCATGACCAAACTTGATTACACCACTGATGTATCCGAGAGAGCATTGAAAATGGCCCAAGATATCCAACATAAGATGTCCGAACCCGAACAGAATAATGGCCGTACCCCGGGGGATAACACCGAAAATGGGACCCAGTCTGGAGAAGGCACTAAGACCAATGATGGGGGAAGCACTCAGCCCAAGGGGAATGAATCACCTGAAGTTTTTAACCTAGAAGGGGGAAGTAAGGGGAAGACTTCTGATACAGACTCTGTGTTGGCTAGCAAGGTAGAAGCCTTGGAGAGAACTATAAAGGGAATCCGTAGGACAGATGACATAGTGGATGTACGTACCCTATCTTTGTTTCCTCAAGCTCGTATTCCACTACAGTTCAAGATGCCCGAATTAGAAAAGTTTGATGGAACGGGTTGCCCTAAGACCCATTTGAAGATGTATGTACGAGCTATGCACCCTCGAGGAGCGACAGATGAACTCTTGGCCCAAATGTTCCATGAAACCTTAGCCACTTCTGCCTTGAAGTGGTTCCTAGCCTTGGATGAGAATAGAACCCGAACTTGGGAGGACATATGTAATGAGTTTTCAGAGCACTACAAGTACAACACTGAGGTGGATGTCACAAGAAGGGACCTAGAGACCACAAAACAAGGGGCTAATGAGACCTTTTCCGCTTTCATTACAAGGTGGAGGCAAAAGGCCTCGAGAATGGCAGATAGACCGAATGAGGAAGATCAGATTCAGTTGGTGGTTAAGAACCTATTGCCGGTGTATCACAAGCACCTCTTTGCTCACTACTTCCCTAATTTCAAGGCTCTTATAGGAGCAGGTACACAAGTTGAGGATGCCATTGCCGATGGGTCAATCAAGACAGAAGAAGTCCAAAAGAGCCGCAGGCCAAACTTTGCTGGGAAAAACAATGCCGAGGTCAATGCTATTGCCCAACCCATTCAACCTATCTCCCTAAATGACACCAACCCACCTCGCCAATTCACTGAGCTGCATATGCCACTTGAGAAAGTACTTGAAAAGCTAAAAAGCCGAGGCCTGTTGAAACCTCTCGACCCAAGACCACCACCAAATCCATTGCCCAAGAGCTACAATGAGAATGAATACTGCAAATTCCACCAAGCCAAAGGCCACTCAACCAACCGTTGCTATCGCCTTAGGCATGAGATCCAAGACTTAATTGACAAACAAATCATCTCACCCCCAACTCCACCAAATCGCCCAAATGTCACCCAAAATCCACTTCCCTCTCATAATTCATCCAACTCCATAAATGCCATTGAAGCCGACCCATCTCGACCTTGCCTACCCATAAGACAATACACTCCATTACCCATGTCCTTGACCCAAGTCTTTTACCAATGCTGTAACCAAGGCCTTATCATACCTCACCCTCCAAAGCCAAGACCCCAAACACCCCATCAATATTGCCAATACCATGGTATACCCGGCCATGACACTGAGGACTATGCTATGTTGAGAAAGGTCGTTCAAGACCTCATTGATCAAAAGACCCTACAATTGCCAAAGAAGTCCATCCAACAGCAGTTGAAAGAAAGGTATGAAGCAGGAGACCCTCGAGTGGGGTCATTGGGAGAACCTTCGGGGAAGTTTGATTACTATGTGCTTTATCCTGATCCATTGCCAAGTGGGCCCATAATTCCCACTGGTTGGGATGATATACCTGAAGAAGTACAGATGGAGGATATTGATATGATTGAATGGGATGACCTGATGGGTGGCACAAATGAGATTGATGATATATGGGCTAGTGATGAAGAAATAGACCACATGACAAGAGGGGGCCGTCATTTCAAGCCTCCGCACTTGGAATCTGATAATCCACTGGGTGAGTTAGATAAACGCCTTGATGTGCAAGAAGAAGAGGATGAAGTACTCCGACAGTTGAAGAAGACTAATGCCAATATCACCATATGGGGCTTGCTTATGGCCTCCCACAAACACAGACAGACAGTGCTGAAGTTGTTAAATCAGATACAGGTTCCGGTTGATTTGTCTCCTGAGGGATTGGTGAATCTAGTAAACCCTGCTCCGAAGAATTCCACTATAGTGTTCACAGAGACTGACTTACCTAAGAGTGGGCCAAGCCACTCCCAAGCCTTGCATATAACTGTTGATACCATGGGGAAAAGAGTTCCTACGGTCTTGATTGATAATGGTTCCGCGTTGAATGTATGTCCCTTGAGAACTGCAACTGTTTTGGGCTTGGGGCCCACTGATTTCACTCCATCTGGGCAGACAGTGAGGGCGTATGATAATACCCGTAGAGAAGTATTTGGGATGGTCACTCTACCTTTAATCATGGGACCCACGGAGTTCAGAGTAGAATTTCAAGTCCTGGATGTGCCGTCGTGTTTTAATCTGTTATTGGGAAGGCCTTGGATTCATCCTGCTGGGGCTGTACCATCATCATTGCATCAAAAGGTAAAGTTCCCACATGAGGGAGCCATTGTTACACTTCAAGGGGACTATGATTTGAAAATGGCGGGAGTACCCATATGTGAAATAAAACCAGAATCAATTGAGATACCCTTGTCGGGGTTTGAGTATGTGCAATGTATAGAAAAAGAGTTCAGGAAGGAAGAGCCATCACACTATTGCACTTTTTACCCAAGTTCTGATCCAGCACTGACAGACAAAGACTTTTGTGACAAGTACTTTACAGATGGGCCGAATCCTCAGAGCTTGACAAGTTGGTACAATTCTGTGGGAAAGAAGAAACAAGACTGGGTAGAACATGTGGATACCGAGGCTATGGTTACCATGTTCCAAGATATGGTTTTTACTTTGGGGGAGTCAGCAACAGAAGATTGCCAAGATTCGTCAATTCACCATGCATCCATGCCACTTTACAATTGGTACCTAGAAGATGGAGCCATTGCAGAGATCCTTGAAGAGGAAGATCATGACTTGCCTGATAGTAGCTTGTAGGTTCTTTAGTTAGAGTCTTTCTTGCTTTCAATAAAGTGTGTCCGCCTATCCCACTTTGTGGAGTTAGGAGTCGTTTCATAGTTGTGGCACCAAATTTTGGTTTCCTTTTCAAGTTTGTGTCTTTTTGTTTATTCCTTTAATGAAGTGTGTTTCTTTTATATATTTTGCTTGCAGTGTTTCCTTTCTCTCTTCTATGGATATTTATGGCATGGATATAGATCCTAGGAATGACGTCCCCCCGGAGCTCGTCGAGCGAAGGAAAAGGGGTGTCACCGAACCTAACATGGATGAATTGGAATCAATCAATTTAGGGACAAATGAATTGCCAAAGATAATTAAAATTAGGATAACCCTTTCACCACTTGAAAAAGAAAAGCTGATAGCCCTCCTAAAGGCCAACATAACGGCCTTTGCATGGTCTTATGAAGACATGCCCGGCATAGATCCAGACATTGTGCAGCACTTCATCCCCACCAATCCCCTTAAAAAGCCGGTAAAGCAAAAATTGAGAATATTGAAACCCGAGTGGGCATTGAAGGTAAAGGAGGAAGTAACCAAACAACTCGATGCGGGGTTCCTACAGGTTGTGGAGTATCCCAAGTGGTTATCTAATATAGTTCCCGTGCCTAAAAAGGATGGAAAAGTGAGGATGTGTGTGGATTTTCGAGATCTTAATGCAGCAAGCCCTAAGGATGATTTTCCTTTGCCTCACATTGATGTATTGGTAGATAGTACTGTAGGACATGCGCTCCTCTCTTTCATGGATGGGTTTTCCGGATACAATCAGATAAAGATGGCGCCGCAAGATATGGAGAAAACGGCCTTTATCACACAGTGGGGAACATATTGTTACAAAGTGATGCCGTTCGGTTTGAGAAATGCCGGGGCTACCTATCAGAGAGCTGCTACAACATTGCTGCACGACATGATCCATAAGGAGGTGGAAGTATATGTGGACGACATGATCGTGAAGTCCGTGGATCGAGAAGGACACTTCAGGGCACTAGAAAGGTTCCTGGAGCGAGCAAAGAAGTACAACTTGCGGTTGAATCCTCAGAAATGCGCTTTTGGTGTCACTGCAGGCAAGCTATTAGGATTCATGATTACTCAGAGAGGAATTGAGGTTGATCCGGGAAAAATCAAGGCCATTGTGGAGATGGAGCCGCCTAGCACAGAAAAGCAGATTCGAGGGTTCTTGGGGAGAATTCAATACATAAGCAGGTTCATTGCTAATTTGACTATGGTGTGTGAGCCGATTTTCAAGTTGCTTAAGAAGGGTGTGCCGAAGGTATGGAATGAAGAATGTCAAGGAGCCTTTGAGACTATCAAAAGGTATTTGAGTAATCCACCAATTCTAGTTCCTCCGCGACAAGGTGAGCCGTTATTGTTATACTTGTCGGTCACTGAAACCGCGACGGGAGCTATGCTAGCTCAGTACCTTGAGGGGTCAAAAAAGGAGAATGCCATTTACTATCTAAGCAAGAAGATGACAGATTATGAGGTGAAGTACAACGCCATAGAGAAGGCTTGTGTGGCTTTGGTATGGGCAACTCAGAAACTACGTTACTACATGATGTCGTATGAGGTTTTCTTGATAAGCCGAATGGACCCACTGAAGTACCTGATAGAAAGGCCGGTCTTATCCTACAGAACTGCCCGATGGTCGATTCTTCTTAATGAATTCGACATAAAGTATGTAACACAGAAGTCAGTAAAAGGAAGTGTCATTGCAGATTACTTGGCTAGCTGCCCTGTGGCGTCATCAGAACAATTCAATGATCAATTCCCCGATGAGGATGTCCTGGAGATTGGAAAGAAGATTTGGAAGGTATACTTTGACGGAGCTGCAAATAAGAGAGGGTATGGGATAGGAGTCCTACTGGTTTCACCTGAAGAAGCATTCACACCCTTGGCGGTTAAGTTAGGGTTTGAAGCAACCAACAACATTGCTGAGTATGAAGCCTGCATCCTTGCGTTGGAAGCCGCACTAGAATTGGGGATCAAAGAGTTGGAGGTTTTCGGAGATTCAGCACTAATTATCTGCCAGATAAAGGGAGAGTGGAAGACTCGTGATGAAAAGCTGCTGCCATATCATGCTTACTTAGAAGCCTTAACTAAAGAATTTGTGGAAATAGAGTTCAATTATTTGTCAAGAAATAAGAATCAGTTCGCCGATGCTTTGGCAACTCTAGCTTCCATGGTGGAAATCCCGGATGGTGGGAATGTAAAACCGTTGGTGATAGAATGCAGAGAAAAACCTGTGTATTGCTGCTCTATTCGAGAAGGAGAAGTGAAAGATGGCCATCCTTGGTACTATGACATCATGAAATTCATCGAGGAAAGGGAGTATCCTGAAGGAGCATCCCGCATTGATAGGAGAACACTAAGGAGGTTAGCGAGTCACTATGTTTTGTGTGGAGGAAAGCTATACCGAAGGTCATACGATGGGGTCCATCTGTTGTGTGTCACTGAGGAAGAAGCCGAACGTCTTGTTAGTGAAATCCATAAAGGAGTTGGAGCACCGCACATGAATGGTTATATGCTAGCTAAGAAGATCATGAGGTTGGGTTACTATTGGTCTACAATGGAGAGAGATTGCCATGCACATGTTAAGAAGTGTCACAAATGTCAGGTCTTTGCTAATGGACAACACTTACCTTCCATGCCTTTGACAAGTATGTCGTCGCCTTGGCCGTTTGCAGTGTGGGGAATAGATATAATTGGGCAGATTAAGCCGAAAGCCTCCAATGGGCATGAGTACATCTTGGTAGCTATCGATTACTTCACTAAGTGGGTAGAGGCAGCATCTTTCAAGACCTTGAATGCCAAGAAGGTAGCACAGTTCATACAGCTCAACATCATCTACAGGTATGGGGTATCCCATGAGATCATTTCAGACAATGGTCAGCACTTTCAGAAAGAAACCAAGGAGCTTTTGCAGAAATACAACATAGTGCACCATTTATCCTCCCCTTATCGCCCGCAGACTAATGGAGCAGTGGAGGCCGCCAACAAGAATGTTAAGAAGATACTACAGAAAACAGCTGACACCTACACTGATTGGCATGAGAAGTTGCCATTAGCCTTGTGGGGCTATAGAACATCTGTGAGATCATCAACAGGGGCTACCCCTTATTCCTTGGTGTATGGGATGGAGGCTGTTTTGCCTATTGAGTTGGAGGTACCGTCATTACGGGTTGCTATGGAGAGTCAGATAGCAGAAGCAGATTGGGTTAAGAATCGTTATGATGAGCTGGCATTACTCGATGAAAGGTGATTGAGGGCCTTGTATCATGTGCAGGGATATCAGCGAAGGGTTGCGAGAGCATTCAACAAGCATGTCAGAGACCGAGGTTTGAAGACAGGGGATTTGGTGTTGAAAGAAATCAGAGCTCCAATTTTCGATCCACGAGGGAAGTTCAAGCCAAGTTGGGGTGGCCCGTATGTTATCAAGGAGATATTACCAGCAGGGGCTGTTCGCCTCATGGATTTGGATGGAATTGAGTTCGCTCGCCCTACCAATTTGGATCAATTGAAGAAGTACTATGTGTAAGGCCTGCTAGGTTGAAAACCCATAAGGGCAGCCTAGGCAAAAGTTAAGGCATTTGAACTACGAGGGCCTGATTCCCCATTCCTACAAAAAAAAAATGAAAAAAAATTTGAAAAAAGGATGGGGATATGTAGGCAGCCCATAAAGTTACCTTGGGTGCGGTCCAAACAACACCACAACAACAAATCTCAAAATTAAATTATTATTGGCAATTCATTTAGAACTAATTGATTGACATAGCAATTTATTGATGTTAGATAAAGAACTATTGACATGCCATAGATATCCTATTTCTAAGGTCTTCAAGTCTTTTTGTTCTTCTTCAGAGTCTCTTGGTTTGCTTTCTGCTCCTTTCTTTCAAGTCTTCGCTTCTTTCGTAAGTCATGAGCATGTGCTGCTTCCACTGCCTCCAGAATGTCTTCCCTGCAAAATCCAAGTCCTGTGTCCTTGATAAGGTCATAAATCCTTTTCCTGCGAATGGTTTCTCTTTCACCCAAGCTAGTCTTCAACCATGTCTTGTATTCAGGGCTCATGACATAAGGCCCATCAGTGTTTTCAACTCGAGTCAATTTCAGTTGGTCAGTCCATCTAGTCTTGGCCCACTTAACCATTGTGGGGCCCACAGGTTCGACAGAATGATCAAATACCACAGAAGTAGGTATGGTTTGCATGGCACCCATCTGACGAAGGATTCTTGAAGTCCAATAGAATGAAGTTGACCTCAACCCTATGAGCTTGACCATAGCACACCCAGAAGTTCGGAGAAGAATTTGTTCCTTGCATCCCCATGTGGAGACAAACCACCTGATGTTTCGCCATGAGAGAGTTTGGAAGTAGTCCAACCATTCCCTCAAAGAAAATTGACCAGGAAGTTCAACTCGACGGCAACAATAATGTTGGGGTTTGTATGGATTAATGGTGGTAGGAGATAAGAAATTAAGCCTTTCAAGAAGCCACATCTGCAGTAGAATGGGGCTCCCTCCTAATGGGGCTTGGGGGTTATCATGAACTTTGTCTAAACTATTGAGGGTTTCAGCTAGCACCATGGGAATCAGGTTGTTATGTTCAAAAAGAAAAGGGATCAGTTCACAAATTTGAATAGGGACATGGAGAGTCCCCGTGGAGATAAGGAAGCGACCAATCAAGCAGAAAGAAAGAGCATGTTGAGTAGGAAGGTTGAAATTCAAGGTACCTTTGCTATCATGAGCCAAGAAGGAAGTTGCTATTTCCATGAGATTCACCTTATGATCCTTCACAAATATGGAGGCCTCTTGTTGAGAAATCCCAAGGAAGTTGGAGAAGGAAATCAAGTAACTTGAGCGTGGAGTAGGGAGGATGAAAGGTCCTACAGGTGAAACTCCATACAGAGCGCAGAACTCTTCCATTGTTGGGCATAGCTCTTCATAGTTGAAACGGAATACATGAAGTTGGGGATCCCAAAAATATGTAGCAGCAGTGGTTTCAAGCTTCACATGCATCAAAGAAAGCAACGGATCCAAGCAGTAGCGCTTGAACTCCTTCCTTGCCTCCGCACTCATAACCTTCAGAAAATCACTCAAGAGTTTGTCTAGGGCTTCCATAACTTGCTCTCAATGAATGTTAGTAGGGTTTGAGACCCCTTGGATGTGCTTTTATAAGAAAAAATTCGGAAATCCGTGTTTTGGAAGGTGGAATCCCGTCAAAATAGGAAGTTTCCTAAAATCAGGCGAAACACCGCTTCGGGCTCGGGTGACCACCCAGGCCTGGGCGGCTAGCCGCCTGGGCCCAGGCGGCTAGCCGCCCAGCCCCAGGTGGTCACCCGAGGCCG
The DNA here is from genome assembly GCA_039720395.1 of Liquidambar formosana. Lineage (NCBI taxonomy): Eukaryota > Viridiplantae > Streptophyta > Magnoliopsida > Saxifragales > Altingiaceae > Liquidambar > Liquidambar formosana. Next base: position 11,378,726 of record CM077824.1, on the reverse strand, counting down.
CCGTCTTGTTTCGCCCATTTTTGCCTTGTTATGCCTTCGTTTGGCCCTTTTGTGATGTTTTGACTTTTTTGTGCTTGATTTAAGCCCATTTTTCACTCAATACAAGATCATATCATTGCAATAAAGTTCGAACATAGATTCATCAAGTATCCATAATAAAGGTTCAAGGTTGGGAATCGAAATTCCTAATTAATACATGACAAGAAGATAGTAAGTTCCAAACATTCCTAACAAGAGGTGAGTGAAACTCAATGATTTCCCGTGGGCCTTCTCTTTCGACTTGGCCCAGCTCCATCATGCCCTGAACGAGGTGCTCTAGAAGGGGGCATATCCTGTGGTGGATTAGACGATGATGCCTGTTGCAAACAAAGATAATGAGTTAGGAGGGTAATGGTGCCAATCCTAGTTGAAAGCTAATAAGATGATCACTCACTTGGGGATTCAGGCGTGCTTCTAGAACTGAGTTCTCTAAACTCATTCACACAAGATCCCTCCTCAATCCTTCATTGAGTTCAATGCATTCCTGGGCATACTCCCGTGGAACCTAGGAAAGTATAAACATGGTTAACAATAATGAAAGAATCCAATTTCAAGAAGATAAGAGTTTAGAACTCACATTCTCATAATATGGATCGATCTTGGGATATTCATCGAATGGTGGATGGGTAATGTCAGTCTTCACAAATTTTGTCCCACTGCACAAGTTCACATACCAATTTAGTTGTGGGAGGGGTGGAGGTTGATTTCCTTCAAGGTCCTCATCCTCGTCATTGTAAGTCATCCCAGTGGCAGATCCAACTGTGGAGCTGTGTCCCCTTGCCCGTCGGCCCTGAAATTCAAATACTTGTCAAATGGAGTCTTTCTTATAATCTTAAAAAAGAGTTTAAGAGTGTGGGGCGCTCACCCCTTGAGGTGGGAGACCAGTGACCCTAGGATTCATCAGATATTGTCGACAGAAGGCAGTGTATTCTATGCGAGGGGAGGTGAATCCCTCAGCATCCCAACCCCTCAGAGCTTCTTCTAGTTCATCACCCACTAGGTGGCTAGTGTGCCTCATGTTCTCTGGTGGCATGGAAGGTGTCACAGCTGCATTCATGTTTCCATGGACTTGTCTCAGGACTCGTTCCCCAAGATACCAGCATCTACCTGTGGGGCCTTCAAAGAGGACCCTTTTGCTTGTCAACTCCAAACAAGAGGAGTACTTCTCGGGAAGCCTATGCTCCCACAGCCTCCATGGATCCCATTCCACCTGTTGAGTTTGAAATGAGAAATGAAAAGAGAAAGATAAAAAAGATAAAGAGAAAGAAAGATTTTACCATATCGGCAGTCAAGCTAGCAAGATATGCCCTTGCATGGGCATAATCGTGTCGATTGGAGGCTCTTGTAGCCAAGCAAGATGGAGCGTAATTCTGAAGTATAGGCCATGACATGGCATCACTAGCAAGAGTTGGGCGACACATGTTCAGGTACTCGTAGTACCATATCTGGGGAAAACCAAAAAAATATAGATGAAATCATGTGTGTGTTAAGTTTCGGGAAATAATAGAGAATTGAATGTTCTTTGTTACCTCCCAAACGAAAGGAAGTCCCCCAAAGTTCTTTGCAACTCCTCGGGACATGTCAGTCATGGAGCGATACATGTTTGCGAAAGCAGCTCCACCCCAATTGTATCTCCCAATTTTGTTCACATCTTCCATGCTAGCTAGCAACTCTAGTCGAGCCATGTCATTGGTGCCCGCAAAGAAGGTGCATGAAATCATGTAGAGCAAGAAAGCTCTCACAATGTATTTGGGATCCGTCCCCTCACTCTCTTCTTCAGTGGCAAAGGTGTTGTAGAGCCAAGTACGACGCACACCTTTTGGGCTTAATTCCGCTTCAACCCCGAGTAGAGCTACTATGTAGTTCTGGTCCATGTTGGCTTGTTCGTAGTATTCCAAGCGCTTGCCTTTCAAGCTCAACCCAGTTATCATGGTAAAATCCTTAGGAGTCATGGTCATCTCCCCGAAGCTAAAATGGAAAGTGTTGGTGGTGTCCCACCATAGCTCTGTCAAGGCAAACAAGGCTTGCCTATCCCATTGCTCATTCCATAGAGCATCTAGGAAGGGCTCAAAGCCCGCTTTCTTTATTATCTTGCGAGCACGTGGTTGGGCATGATTCATATGTCTCCACCATGAGATGAGCCCCTTTATTGATGTCCTTGTACGGAGACTTTGGAAGTCGGGCTATGTCAAAAGATTGTGTATTGAGTTAGCATTGAAAACATAGAGATATTGGGCATACATTGGTGTAGACATCCCATTTTGTCCCTACATTTTGATGGTGAGTTCCCGATGATGAGGTCTATGATGTTTATTGTCAATTTGGGTCTATTTCCTGCGAGCAAAGCAAGCAAGTGGAGCGGTAGGTGGATGTAGGGAAGCGTAAAAAGAAAGTGGGGAAAGGAATCTCCTATGAAGAAAGAAGTGGGATGGTAGGTGGATGTGGGGAAGTGTAAAAAGTGGGGGAAGGTAATCTTCAGTATAAAAAAAAAGGGAAGTGGGATGTTAGGTGAAAGAAATAGAGAAGAGATGGCCAGCTTTCCATCAGAGTCGAGAGGTTGTCAGGGATAGTTTTCTGTGAGGGAAATTATCATCTGGCAGGCACTACGCCTCGTTTATAATGAAAAAGGGGGTGAGGAGTGAGGTCAGGGGTGACGATCCTACACGGAGATTTTTCCCTATAAATAGAGGGGGCTATTAGGAGTTCGGGAGGGGGGAGAAAAAGGAAGGACTCTTATATTGAGAGGGTATTATGCTGAATAGAAAAGGAATGGTGAGAGAAAGAATAGTGAGAAGATAACAGAGAGTCAATCAGTGAGGAAAGGGAAAAGCTTGCCTAACTCAAAGGAAGAGACACCGCCAAGTTGGCAGTAGACCTGAGGGACAATCTAAACATCAACCTGCTTTATTTGCAAGAGGTATAAGCATATTTTTTTTTATATAGAATTGCATAAGCTGTTTAGATAGTAATTTTGTTACATATAAAATTTGCTCAGACTAACCTCTCTGCAGGAAAATCGGTTTAATCATGGGGAAAGTAAAATAGTGAAGTCATGTGTACGCATGTCTCTGCCATGCGTGCACATGACAAATCATGTGTACACATATTCATAGTGTGCGTACGCATGATAATCTTATTTCCCGGATTCTTGCTATTGGTATAATCATTACTCCTTCATCACTTTCTTTTTTCATCATTGTTTCCATTACTTCTTTTCCCCTTTTACTATTCATGTGATCATTGTATTATATGCACGTATACTTTACATGTTTTTTTTTTTACTTACTTCATGCTTCACATGCCATGTTTATATATATATATAATATATTTTTTTTTATTGTTTTATGTTATGGCATCCGTATGTGTTTTGCATGATGTAAAGCAATTTGGATTAAATTAAAATACTAAATATGGTCAATGAATACACAATGAGGGCCGGTTTATTACCGGGCATTGTTGGGTGCCTAACACCTTCCCAACATGTACCTTAGCTCCGAACCTTTCTCTGGTGAACAAAATTGGTCCTGGACCCTTCCAGGTGGCGACTCTCATTCCTATGTCAATCCCTTGGGTTAGCACCACCATCAGAAGTAAAGAGCAGGTAAAACACCAAGTAAAAGAGGAAAGGGCGAGCGCGTGGCGAAAAAAAGGTGCACTCACAGTGGCGACTCTGCTGGGGATCAATGAGCTTAACTTCAAAGTATTCATTGACTATAATTAGTATTTTAATTTAATCTGAAAAAAAATTTGTGATGAATAAAGGCTTTTTTTTTTTTTTTTTTTAAAAAAAAAAAAGAATTTTACAACAAAATGCTGCACACACACACTATGGCCAATTTCTATACCCCGATGGCAGTTTGGTGAGGGTTCCCGGGTTCCACTCGATCCTATGGGCAATCCGCAACCTACACCATCAACCCACAGCCTGTGCCACTAGCCTGTAATAAGCTTGTGAGTACGTTAACGGATTGCTTTCGGGCATCCTAGCTTGGGTAACCCATTGAAGACGGAGGATATAAGGAGACCCTTGGTTTGACTAGCACATTAAAAACATGGGTAAATTTTCTTTGGTGTATAGTTTTTGTGTGAATGTGTGTCATGCATCTTTTTTATTCATTAGGACGTGAGTATACCTAATTGAAGGAATAGACGGTTTAGGCCCATTAAAAAAAAAAAAAATCAAAAAAAAAAAACATTTCTTTTTGTGCAAATCTGTGTGAATGTGCAATGTGCATCATTTTAATTTTTTTTTAGGATACGGGTATGGGGCGAGGCCCAATATTGTTTAAGGTCTGTTGAATTAAAGCCCAACTAAAAAAAAAATTAATCTTGCAAACGGTCCAAGCCTGTAAGGAAATTAGAGGTCCACTGTGTGCAACCATTAGGAGATTGCTGCTCATAGCCGTTAGAAGTCCACTGCTTATGTCCACTGTTCACAGCCGTTGGGAGTGCTATTTAGGACCGTTGAGAGTTCACTTTGATGTCCATTATCCATAGCCGTTGGGGTGTGCTAATTCTAGCCGTTATGGGTTTGCTCTATAAGTACCCGTTGTTATACCTCTTGGATCAGTATCTCTGCGACCATGGCTTCTTCTGATGTCCTCACGGCTGTCATCCTACACATCGTCATTTTTGGCCTAGCAGTCAGCTTCTGTTTGCGTGAGGGGGTTCCAATCGAAGTGGCGATTCCGTTTGTGGCGGTCCTCATGGTATTGCTCATGTGGATGTATTTCTTTTATCCTTAGAATTTTAAGGGTTTGATGTCGTGTAATGTGCTTTGGTGGATTGTAAGAGTCGAGATGTGTACTCCAGTCAGTTTATGTGAATAAATGATGGTCTTCTTTTGTGTTCATCTGTTTACCTCTTGTACTCTACCATTTGTTCTCCAATTGAAAATAGAAAAAAAAAAGAGAAGAGAAAGTGTCATTTCCATTAAAAAAAAAAAAAAAAAATAAGACAAAAAAAAAAAAATTGAAAAAAAAAAAAAGAGAAAGAAATGAGAGCTACTCAATAGTAGCATTTTGGGTAGAGCTAGAAGGGTCAGTTGGGGGTTGCCTTTGTGGGCCTGGGGTAGAGCTGGAGGGATCAGCTGGAGGTTGCCTCTGTGGGCTGCTCGGACCCCTTTCTCGATCAATGATTTGATCAGTGAGCCTCTCCAGTGCCTCGACCCTTGGTGTGAGTCTGTTAGAATAGGAGTCCACCATTCTTTGTAACTCTCTATTCTCCGCTCTCAAAGCCCTCATCCTTCGATAGGCTCCGTCGAGAAACCCCTGGAGACGGGTGACCTGGTCACTTAGACTTTGCATGTGCACATTTCTGGTGTGCAAACGCCGAGCCATGTTAGCAGTAAATGTGGTGGCCTGGGCGCTGAGAGCCATGGAGTCTCTTATTACGTCCAGGTCGGACCGTCCACTCAGTATTCTCTCATCACGAGGAGTGATGAGTCCCTCCGCTACTGCCGTTGCGTTCGCAAGATTGTAAATTACAGAATCGTCAACTGTAAGGGGTTGGTTTTGAACATTTAGGAACCTTGGGTGCCAGACCTCTGGTTGTGTTGCTGGCGTTGTGTTTAAATCAGGACGGTTTTGTGGGGCAGAGGAGGAAGAAGCCATGAGTTCGTAAGAGAGGATTTAGAGGAAGAGAGTTTTCTCTGAAGGTTGGGGAAGAGTGTTTAAGCACCCACAATCAAACTCTGGTTTTTAAAGAAAAACCACCCTCACTCAAGCCAAGAGCAGATCGCAAAAACCAATGCACTGTGTTGATCCGATGCGATTTGGGTCTGCAACAACACTGTTGCTTTGTTGACAACGGGGATCCGATGCGATTTGGGTCTGCAACAACACTGTTGCTTTATTGACAACGTCCAGACCTCGACATTGCGAACTGTCGGTCGTGCTGCCCCTGTCGGTGAGAGAGGGTAGGTTTTCGGGTTTGGGCTTAACAGTTTGGATGTGCCAAAGTCTTGGACGTCCGTGTGTTATTGGGCTACTAGCCCAATACTCATCTGTCAACAGGAATGGGAAACCCGAGTGGATTAAATAGATTTCTTAGCAAGTCTAAGACCTATTGCAAGATTGAAACAAATAATTGGGTCTTAAAACGAAGAGTTTAAACAATAGTGTGGCCCATTTCGAACCGACCGACCCACTCGGCATGTGGATTTGGACTTAACCATTAGAGTTGATTTAGGTAATAAAATCAAAGCCCAGTGTTGTCCGAATTTAAGCCCTATTAGTGTGAGAATTGTATAAAAGTTGTGTAATGGACCCAAGCCCAAAAAAAAAAAAAAAAAAAAAAGAAGAAGAAGAAGAAGAAGAATGAACGGGCTGGGAGCCAATTGAGAGTTGGATGAGTGCATTGTAAAGGGCTTAAATTCACAATAATACTGGGCTTTTCTTTTCTGATCTATCCTATGCAAACTTTTTGAAGAATTAGTGAACATGATAAAAGTATGCATAAGATAGACAAATTCTTAAAATGCTAATTATATTGGGATGAAACCTAAACAATTTTCGACTGGCAGAACACAATTGGTCGCTCAACAAAGTCACAAGAGCTCAGTACTGCTTGGGTTAGATCACCAACAACAAACAGGTTAAAGAAGAATAAAAATATGGCAGACCCTGCGCTGATGGAAATATTGGGCCGAATGGAAACAACGATGGGAAAACTAGATGCACGGGTGGCTAGGATAGAGGATCGTCTCCAAAACCTGGAAAAAGGAAAAGAGAAAGAAAAGCCAGAAGAAGGAACGACGAGTGAAGAAATGCCTTTAGCAGAAAAAAGGGAAGAGGGGACTTCATCAGACAAAAAAGGAAAAGGAAGAGAAGAAAGAAGCAAGGGAGATGAAAATGAAATGTGGGAAGAAGATGATTATGCAGACTATATGAAAAAGAAAAAAGATTGGGAAAAGTGGGAAAAATATACAGCTGGGCAGGAGGAGATGAAGGAAAAAGTGGAGAAGATGCATGCAGCAATGCGTAAATCCCAGGGCATGGATGATTTCATGTTTGTTGGAGGATCATCCTCTGATCCTTTAGCAAATTTACCATCAAAGTTTAAAATTGCTGACACAGAGAAGTTCGACGGGAATGGAGATCCTAAGCAGCACATTCGCCAGTACATGAATATTATAAGAATGAAAGGGATGAATGAAGCCCAAGCGTTGGCTGCTTTTCCCTTATCACTTGTTGGAGAGGCTTCCAAATGGTACTATGGCTTGGATGATGCACAAATTTCGTCTTGGGAACCATTAATGAAGTTATTCAAAGACCAGTACAACTACAACACCATGCTGGACACGACCTTGCGTGATCTTGAGATGACAACACAAAAGTGTGGCGAGACATTTTCTGAATTCCTAGCCAGGTGGAGGAAAAAAGCGATCAAAATGGTGAACCGGCCTACGGAAAGGGATCAAGTCAATTTAATCATAAAAAATTTGCAGCCTGTGTATTTCAATCGATTGCTGGCATCTCCTGTTATGAACTTTGAACAGTTGTATGATTGTGGAACTCGCATCGAGCAAGCAATAAACAGTGGGCAAGTAGACAAAAATGAAGGGAAGGCGATGAAGAAAACCTATGGATCTGGAGGGAGTCCTAACAATCAAGGTGGAAACAGGGCTGTTAATCCACCTTCAAACTCAAACATAGTAGCTGCTGTGAACCAAGGGGCAAGAAGAGAGTTCGATGATCTGGGGATGTCTTTGTCCAAAGCCTTTGCCAATTTGACGAGAAGAGGGCACCTGCAAGCGCTAGCACCACGTCCTCTGCCTAATCCTATCCCACCGCGTTACAATTTGAATGAATTTTGTCATTTTCATCAAATGGCAGGGCATAAGACCGATAATTGTGCTAGGTTGAGGCACGAAATTCAAGACCTGATTGATAACAAGAAGATTCCTAAGCCAAGAGAAGGTGCAGAACCAAACATCCATCAGAACCCTTTGCCAGAATACCAGAGGAATGTTGCGCTTATAGAGCAAGACACTGAGATGTGGGATCCCTCAAATCTCATAAAGGAAGTAATGGTATTGGATGTGGACGCCTGGAAGGACTGCAGCGAAATCAATGTCCAAAAAGGGACTTTCTAGGATTCCATGGACGATGTGGTGACAGAAGAAGATGGAATTCTGCATTTGACTCGGTCTGGGAGGCATTTCAAACCATCTTACCTGGAAGGGGATCACCCAGGAAGAGAAGCTGAGCTAGAAAGAAACGACAAGAAGCCAGATGAAGAAGACGATGAGGATCGTGTGCTGAAACAATTGAAGAAAACTCAGGCAAATATCTCCATATGGGGGCTTTTGGTGGCATCCAAAAAGCATCGGCAAGTAGTTCTAGAAGCCCTGGCTAGAAAAGAAATACCAATGGAGACCTCACCAGATCAAGTAATAGCGCTGATGGGTACAAGCCTAGGAGGTAAGACTGTGCTAGCATTCTCAACAGACGACTTGCCAGTTGAAGGAATTGCTCATGCCAAGCCTTTATACATTACTGTGGAATGCAAGGGCAAGAAAATACCAGTGGTCCTGGTGGACAACGGGTCTGCATTGAATGTGTGCCCGATGCGCACTGCCTCCAAATTGGGACTCACTGAAGAGCAACTTACACCATCTGCTTTGACTGTGCGGGCTTATGACAACGGGTGCCGCAAGATTTTGGGGACCTTTAAAGCTGCATGTACTGTGGGGCCAATAGAGTCAGAGGTAGAATTCTGCGTAATGGACATTGATACCAATTTTAATCTCCTGTTGGGAAGAACATGGTTACACCCACTAGGGGCGGTGCCTTCTACTCTTCATCAGAAGATTAAGCTCCCTTGGAAAGAAGGAATCCTGATAATACACGGGGATGGGGAAATCACTGCTCCAGTTTGTGAAGTGAAGGGAGAAGAAGCTGAAATGACCTGGAGAGGGTTTGAGATTATCCAGGTTATTGAAAAAGTAGGGCCATGTGAGATGGAGAAGATTTCTCCTGATTTTGGGGAAGGTGTCAATCATATTGCCGCTCATCTCATGAAAAAGATGAACTTTATGCCAGGAATGGGTCTGGGAAAATATAATCAAGGGGTGGCCGAATTCCCAGATTTCAAGCTACAGAATAATCGTCTTGGGTTGGGATACAATGATGAAAACGATGGCTTGCCAATCAACCGAGGCACACTCAATGGGAACTTCGTGAAAGAAGGAGATGACTTTCCTTACTGTGGGTTCCCAGAACCTTGGTTTGATCGTGTAACTGGAAAAATGGTGCTAGGGCTAGAAGTCTTTTTCAATACAGTGCTGAAAATTGGAAAAGAAGAGATGATTGGTGTAAAGAAGGAGAAGCCAAAGACTGAAGACTGGGTAAGTTTCCTGGAAGGGGAAATGATGCAAGCATTGCTAGAACCCAAGCAGACTGAGTGGATCAATGCCTTGACTGATGATGCTGCTGCTGACAACTCGGCTAATCTGATCACTTCTGCTGATGGGTGCACTAGTGCATGGGAATGGGGAAAAGGGATTGGAAGTGTAACTAGCGTTATAACTAAGAATAAGCTCAAACCCGAAAATGTAACCACCCCTGTTGTTGGTAATAATATCTTTGATTCTGCGTATTTTGATGTGTCTTTTTATGACGAAACTGCATTATCACAAGATATTGATTACATTGAAGAATTAATTAAGAAGGACCAAGAAAGGAAGGTAATACCTATTCAAGACGAAACTATTTTAATAGACTTGGGTATTAACGAGAATCACAAAGAAATACGAATTGGTTCTACCTTGTCTGAAGCAGAACAGGGCAAGTTGATAGCCTTGTTGCGTGAGTATAGTGATGTATTCGCTTGATCTTATCAAGACATGCCTGGCATTGATCCTGAGATAGCACAACATCACATACCGATAAAAGAAGATGCTAAGCCAGTGAAGCAGAAGTTTCGTCGCATGAAGCCTGAGCTGATGATACAAATCAAAGATGAAGTCACTAAACTTCTTAATGTGGGGTTCATTAAGGCAATGACGCAGACTGATTGGGTAGCCAACATCGTGCCAGTTCCAAAGAAAGATGGAAAGATACGGATGTGCGTAGACTATAGGGACCTCAATAAGGCATGCCCAAAAGATGATTTTCCGTTACCCCACATCGATGTCTTGGTGGATAATACAGCTGGAAGTGCGATGATGTCGTTCATGGATGGATTCTCGGGTTACAATCAGATTAAGATGGCTCCAGAAGATGTAAGCAAGACAACCTTTGTAACAGAATGGGGCATTTATGGCTACACAGTTATGCCTTTTGGCTTGAAGAATGCAGGGGCAACCTATCAGAGAATGGCTACTGCACTCCTACATGACATGATGCATAAAGAAGTGGAAGTATATGTTGATGACATGATTGTGAAGTCGGGAACCAGAGAAGAGCACTGGTCCAATTTGAAGAAATTCTTTGATAAGATCAGGAAATATAAACTGAGGCTAAACCCGCAGAAGTGTACTTTTGGGGTGACGACTGGGAAATTGCTGGGTTATGTAGTGAGTAGCAGAGGTATTGAGATAGACCCAACGAAAATCAAAGCCATCCTTGAAATGGCACCTCCAAAGACTGAGAAAGAGGTCAGAGGATTTCTAGGGCGATTACAGTACATCAGCCGTTTCATAGCCAAAATGACTACCACGTGTGAACCGATCTTCAAGTTGTTAAAGAAAGGGGGGAGTAAAGGATGGAATGATCAATGCCAGCAAGCCTTCGATGCAGTGAAGGGGTACCTCTTGAAGCCGCCAATTTTGCAGCCCCCAAGGCCAGGAAAACCCTTGCTACTTTATCTGTCGGTATTTGAAGAAGCATTAGGATGTATGTTGGCGCAGGATAATGGGCAAGGAGGTGAGTATGCTATATACTACCTCAGTAAAAAGTTGCATGGTTATGAAGCACGCTATTCTCCAATTGAGAAATCATGCTTCGCTCTCGTATGGGCCGCGAAGAAGTTGAGACACATTCTGCTGAGTTATGAAGTTTGGGTGGTGGCTCGAATGGACCCACTAAAATACTTGTTTGAGAAGGCTGTGCTAAATGGGAGAATGTCACGATGGGCGATAATCTTGGCAGGATATGAATTGAAATATGTCACTCGGAAGAGTATAAAAGGGAGAGCGATAGCAGAACATTGTGCAGAGCATCCAGTTACGGGGCAAAATCTTGATGATGATTTTCCAGACGAGAATGTTTTGGCGATTGAAGAAGGAAGAGTGTGGAAAATGTACTTTGACGGGGCTTCGAATCAATACGGGGATGGAATTGGGGTATTACTAATTGCTCCAGATGGATCACACATCCCAATGTCCATGAAGTTGAATTTTGAGAATTCAAACAACACAGCAGAATATGAAGCATGTATTGCTGGAATGGAAGCTCTATTGGTTTTAGGGGTACGAGAAGTGGAAGTATTTGGTGATTCTGCCCTAGTAATATCACAAGTTCAAAAGATTTGGAAGACCAGGGAAGAACATCTCAAACCATACCAGGGGTATCTGGAGAAGCTTACGCAGAAATTCGATAAGGTCATTTATACTCCACTCCCTAGATCGCGCAATCAATTTGCTGATGCCCTAGCGACTCTAGCATCCATGATCAACGTACCAGAAGGTGCCCCGATGAAGCCATTAAGCATACACCAGAAGTCTCGACCGGCATATGAGGAAGCCGTGACGCTGATAGATGCGGAGCCTGGTGATGGGAGACCTTGGTATTACGACATCAAGAATGTGATTGAGAAAGGTGAATATCCGGAAGATGCTAACAAGAAGGACCGAAGGGCATTGCGTCTCATGGCTGCACAGTACATCTTATGCGGAGGAGATTTATATAAAAGATCGTATGATGGGATTCATTTGCTATGTGTGGATGAAGAAAAGGCACGAATTCTTATGGGAGAGGTTCATGAAGGTGTATGTGGGCCTCATATGAGTGGGAAGATGTTGGCCAAGAAGATAGTCAGAATGGGATACTTCTGGACAACCATGATAGGAGACTGTGTGGAATACGTAAAGAAGTGCCATCAATGCCAAGTGTATGCCAACTTGAACTATATGCCACCGGTGGAATTGCATCAAATGACGTCGCCATGGCCATTTTCTACTTGGGGCATCGACATAATTGGGGAAATTAAACCCAAAGCTACGGGAGGACACAAGTATATTCTGGTTGCTATGGACTACTTTACCAAATGGGTAGAAGCAGCTGCTTATGTGGAGTTGAAGTCATCGCATGTAGCAAGGTTCATTGAACAGAACATTATATGTCGATACGGAGTGCCATATGAAGTGATCACAGATAATGGGTTACACTTCCAGAATGAGGTCAAAGCACTGTTTGAGGAGTATCAGATAAAGCATCACAAGTCTTCCCCGTATAGACCTCAGACAAATGGAGCTGTGGAAGCTGCCAACAAAAATATTAAGTCAATCCTGGAGAAAAGCGCAGTCACATATAAAGATTGGGCAGAAAAATTACCATTTGCACTTTGGGGTTATCGTACATCCATTAGAACATCAACTGGTGCTACACCATACTCTTTAGTGTATGGGATGGAAGCTGTGTTACCAGTAGAGATGGAGGTTGGTTCGCTGAGAACTATGATAGAAAACCAGATATCAGAAGCAGAATGGATGAAGAGTAGATATGAGCAGTTAGCATTGATTGACGAGAAGAGATTGCAGTCTTTGTACCATGTTCAAGGCTATCAAAAAAGAATCGCCAGAGCTTTCAACAAAAAGGTGAGGCCTAGAGGACTAAAGGAAGGAGATTTAGTGCTTAAGCAGATGCAAGCACAAATATTCGATCCAAGGGGTAAGTTCAGGCCCAGTTGGATAGGCCCGTACATTATAAAGACGATCATGTCAGGAGGAGCAGTTAAGCTGATTGATGGGGATGGTAACGAACTCATGCAGCCGGTTAACATGGATCGATTGCGAAAATATTATGTGTAAGAAGAAGCATTCGAACTACGAGGACCTGATTTCCCAAGAAAAAAGCAAGCCATGGTATCACAAAATTCAAGTTGAGGTATGGGAATACGTAGGCAGCCCCGTATGGGCGCGGTCCAAATCATGAAAGAGAAGGGTGGTAGTGTACTCTGTAGAAAGGATGATGAAACCAATTCATTTAAGATTCTCATTACATACAAAAGTTAATTAAAAAGCGAATTCTTGAGAACAAATAACCAGTACATCTTGGTCATTTTTATTTAAGTTGAAAATGTAAGCATGAAATAGTGTAAAGTGCGGTGAAGTCTAGAAAGACACATTGATATGCGCCTTCTTTTCAATCTCTTGTCCTCTTTGAAATTCCTTCTTTTGCAACCGGTACTTTCCTCTTGTGTTGAGCCTCATTTTTTGTTTTCTTGGCATTTTCCAAATCCGTAACCAACCAATCATAGTAGGATGACGATGGGCTTACTATTGTCGGGGCTTGGAGGCTACCTATTTGCGGCCTATTTTTCCATGATGATTGGACTCGCTCAATAGCTCGTGCGAAAATGGGGCAGGTGTATCCATTGTGATCTTTGTCGAGAGCATATTGATTTTTCCCAAATTGGCGTGCAATACGAGCTGCGGGGTAGTATGAGATTTCGTGCAGACCAATCAGCATTACGCTCCCAGGGAGCACCAACTCAGTAGTCATGTGGCTGATGCGCCACCACGGGCAGTACCAACGAACATGATGACAGGGTAAAGAGTCTAAAAATTCTCGCAGTTTCTCGGCATCTGGAAAGGGTTTAATCAGCTTGCGGTAGCGATAGTGTTCTGGTTTATAAGGATTTAGCGTTGGTTCTTCAACCAGCTGGAGTCTCTCATACAGCCATATCTGATACACGAAAAGAATAAGAATGTATCGAAAGTTGATGGATGGAATACGAAATAATAAAAAAAAAAATAATCAAAGTACCTGTAATAATAGGGGACTACCGCGTAGTAGGAAAGTCTTGTTCTGCACCGCATTGTCTAGACCATTGAGAGTTTCTGCGAGAATTATCATGCAAGGATTTTGGGTAGAAATGTGTTGCATCACATGAAGGAGAGTCAAGTCTACTGAGTGGAGGTCGCTGATGAGAAGATACCCCGCCAATAAACAAAGACAAAGAGCTTTGGAAGTGCAATTGTTTGGTGAAAGAAGATGAGTAGAGAACCATCGCACGAGTGGTTCAAGATCTATGGTAGAATTGGCACACCATGACTTGGCCTGCCTCACAGAAATGTCTAGGACTGAAGCAAGACTAGAAGGGAGAGGGACAGTTAAAGAAGGGAGCAGAAGATTATGAGAGTTTGGGTACTTGAGGATTGCACTAAATTCTTCAATAGTGGGGCACATCTCTATATTGTTGAAACGAAACACATGACGAAGAGGATCCCAATATTTAGTGATTGTTGTAAGAAAACTCTCATTAATCTTAACTTGACAATAGTGGATCAAAGAGGATAAGTGGAATGATTCAAGTTGTTGAGTTGCTTGACAATTGGGAGATAAGAGCCATCTTTTGATGTCTGAAAGGGAAAAAGAATTAGCCATGATGCTTTGAAAGAATTGCAAAGGGGCTGAATGCCTATTTATAGAAGGAAAGTGAGCTTGCCGGCCAGGATTAATTCATGGGTCCGCATGATGAAGATCAGTTTTTTTTATGAAAGTGGGGGTAGATGACCGCAGCATTGCTATTGTGATTGCCACACTTTTCGTACATCTTATGTGGTTGGTATGTGCACACTTTTTTTGACATATACATGGAACGTCCTATCATTTTCTGAGTCCATTTGGTTTTTGGCGGCAGGCCTTGTCCCAATTCAATTATTACCATTCATGTGTCAAATAGTGAGCTTATTTCTCATTTATAGTGCTAGTTCAATCATTGAAAAAAGGAAAAGGAGGAAGGAAAAAGTGCAAACCGAACAAGAATATGAAATCATTCGGGTAGAAAAAAAAAAGGGGGGGGGGGACCCATGTGCACAATTGTCAAAGGCATTCAAAAAAGCAACAAAGGCATGATTTAAATGTGCATGTTCAAAAAGATGAACAAATGAAGGAAACGTTTAAGTGCATCCCAAAATATTAAGTGTTTTAAGAATTTAAAAACAAAAGGTTGAATCATCTCCACTGATTGGCCCATCGTTAGTTGTAATAGGGGTGGGAGACGTTAGATGCTCATTCATGCATACGCTTTTTTTTTTTTTTTTTTTTTTTTTTTTTTTTTTGCAATCTATGCAAGTGGCAAGAAAAAAGGAAAAAAAAGAAGAAAGATATGCAGGATGTGGGAACATACCCTGCGAGTGCCAGGCACATTAGGATAACCCAGGACGTCCTCTGGATGAGAAATGCAGGTCTCAGCAAAATGCCCTGATGGGATCTACACAGCTTGGGAAAGAAAAAAAAAAACTGGCGCTGTACGCTTGTCAAAGGTAACACAGGTAAGTAACAGCACAGGTATGTGGCACTAAGTCATACTTCAAAAATGCCAAGAGATAAGAAATAAAGGAATAAGCTGGTACAACATGGGTCATGCGTACGTGGGAGGCATCCCTAGGAATAAATGTAAAGGCAAGTTTTTGCATAAAACTGATGATCATGAATAGGAATATTCAATCCAATTCTCATAAAGAAAAGGAAATGAAGATGAATTTTTGACTGGGATGCTTCGGGACCAGTCTGTCCCGACAGGACATTTACTAGAATTGCTGCAGGGTTCTAGTATTTAATGAGATTTGCTGCGGGAATCTCACCTTGCCCTAATGGGGCAAAATTATGAATTTTTCTTACTGGGATGCTTCGGGACCAGTCATGTCCCGACGGGACATTTACTAGAATTGCTGCGGGGTTCTAGTATTTAATGAGATTTGCTGCGGGAATCTCACCTTGCCCTAAATGGGGCAAAATTATGAATTCTCTGACTGAGATGCTTCGGGACTAGTCATGTCCTGATAGGACACTTGTAACTAGGATTGCTGCGGGGTTCTAGTGTTTATTTTGATTAAACATTGATTTATTTGAACTACGTGAAGGTCTGATCTCTACGGAGTACGTAGGCAGCTGGATGTGTCTAGCGCGACCTAGCACATTACATGATCGCATGTGATTTGCATGAGGACAAAATGTTAGTCTATGGATTTCTTTCGAATCCTCCCCACGAAGTGGGAAGAATTCAAAAGAGGGGCAGCTGTAGACATCCCATTTTGTCCCTACATTTTGATGGTGAGTTCCCGATGATGAGGTCTATGATGTTTATTGTCAATTTGGGTCTAT
This sequence comes from Liquidambar formosana, assembly GCA_039720395.1. Lineage (NCBI taxonomy): Eukaryota > Viridiplantae > Streptophyta > Magnoliopsida > Saxifragales > Altingiaceae > Liquidambar > Liquidambar formosana. The sequence continues at coordinate 11,362,413 of CM077824.1, read as the reverse complement.
TTCCTGCGAGCAAAGCAAGCAAGTGGAGCGGTAGGTGGATGTAGGGAAGCGTAAAAAGAAAGTGGGGAAAGGAATCTCCTATGAAGAAAGAAGTGGGATGGTAGGTGGATGTGGGGAAGTGTAAAAAGTGGGGGAAGGTAATCTTCCGTATAAAAAAAAAGGGAAGTGGGATGTTAGGTGAAAGAAATAGAGAAGAGATGGCCAGCTTTCCATCAGAGTCGAGAGGTTGTCAGGGATAGTTTTCTGTGAGGGAAATTATCATCTGGCAGGCACTACGCCTCGTTTATAATGAAAAAGGGGGTGAGGAGTGAGGTCAGGGGTGACGATCCTACACGGAGATTTTTCCCTATAAATAGAGGGGGCTATTAGGAGTTCGGGAGGGGGGAGAAAAAGGAAGGACTCTTATATTGAGAGGGTATTATGCTGAATAGAAAAGGAATGGTGAGAGAAAGAATAGTGAGAAGATAACAGAGAGTCAATCAGTGAGGAAAGGGAAAAGCTTGCCTAACTCAAAGGAAGAGACACCGCCAAGTTGGCAGTAGACCTGAGGGACAATCTAAACATCAACCTGCTTTATTTGCAAGAGGTATAAGCATATTTTTTTTTATATAGAATTGCATAAGCTGTTTAGATAGTAATTTTGTTACATATAAAATTTGCTCAGACTAACCTCTCTGCAGGAAAATCGGTTTAATCATGGGGAAAGTAAAATAGTGAAGTCATGTGTACGCATGTCTCTGCCATGCGTGCACATGACAAATCATGTGTACACATATTCATAGTGTGCGTACGCATGATAATCTTATTTCCCGGATTCTTGCTATTGGTATAATCATTACTCCTTCATCACTTTCTTTTTTCATCATTGTTTCCATTACTTCTTTTCCCCTTTTACTATTCATGTGATCATTGTATTATATGCACGTATACTTTACATGTTTTTTTTTTACTTACTTCATGCTTCACATGCCATGTTTATATATATATATAATATATTTTTTTTTATTGTTTTATGTTATGGCATCCGTATGTGTTTTGCATGATGTAAAGCAATTTGGATTAAATTAAAATACTAAATATGGTCAATGAATACACAATGAGGGCCGGTTTATTACCGGGCATTGTTGGGTGCCTAACACCTTCCCAACATGTACCTTAGCTCCGAACCTTTCTCTGGTGAACAAAATTGGTCTTGGACCCTTCCAGGTGGCGACTCTCATTCCTATGTCAATCCCTTGGGTTAGCACCACCATCAGAAGTAAAGAGCAGGTAAAACACCAAGTAAAAGAGGAAAGGGCGAGCGCGTGGCGAAAAAAAGGTGCACTCACAATTGGTAATTGATTTCAAATGGTTTTCCAAAAGTTTTAAAATATGGGTTTTGATTCATGAAATGAATTAGGAATGAATGCCCATGACCTTGTGTATTCAAATTCATTGATTTTGTAAGGATTGAACATGGTTTTGCCTTTCGGGCATTTTATCGAACACTTGGTGTGTAACTTGTTTTCAAGCATTGAAATGAAAGATTTTTGTATATCAAATCCTTGCCAAGACCATATGACTTGGTTCTACAATGAAAACCAATTGATTTTTCAAGAATTGAACATGTTTTTGTCTCTTTGGCATTTTATCAAACACTTGGTGGGCATCTTTTCTCAAGCATTGGGAAACAAGCTTTTTGCACATTCAATCCTTGCCAAATCAATGAACTTGGCTTAACAATGATAGAAACAATCAAAAGAAGATCATGGGAATGCATTTTATCCAATAGAAATCAAAATTTCATGATAAACATGTTAAGTTGGGAAGAACTAACCTCATGTTGGGAATGGAGGTAGGAGAGATGCTTCTTAGGTTCAAGCAACACCTTGTCTTGGGATGCATCATAGATTGGTGCCTTGTATGTATTCTTGATCACATAATATGGATACTTGATGTTGGAATCATTGCTAGAAGCCATTGTTGATGGTTGAGCTTGTATATGAGAAAAATGGGTTTGATAAGGAAGATGATGAATTTGATCTTGCAACTTGATGATTGATGCTTGTTTTTGTTGTTGAATGACTTGTTCTTGATGCTATTTCATGCACACAACTTGAATTGCAAGTGAAACTTTGAATGAGAATATGTATGTGAGAATTTGGAGAAGGATGGAGTGAGTTCTAGAGAGAGAAGCTCTCTATTTTCGAGCTTAGAGGCTTGAATGCACAAATGGGGAGTCAAGGGTTTAAAAACCCTCAAACTGGGCAGCACCAGCCTCGGGTAACCGCCCAGCATGGGGCGGCAAGCCGCCTGGGCTTGGGCGGCAAGCCACCAGCAGCCAGGTGGTCACCCCCCCTTGCTCGCTCCGTTGCGCTCGTTTGGCCTTTGCTCGCCTATTCGCGCTTTTGAACCCTCTTTGAGATGAAATCTCAAGCATGTTTTGAGTTGAAAAATGAATAAATATCTTGACTTTGTTTGACATGAAATGATTTGAATGAGATTGCATTGGTGGCCCTTGTGTGGGCATGGCATGCTAGTAGGGTTGAACAACCCTCTCTATGCATATGATTTTTTATCATTAGGGATGAATTCCCTCCTATGTCACTATGATTCTTTGTCATTTGGGATAAAGATACCTTCCCTATATGCGTATAAATGATTGCTTTCATGAGATAATTGTGTCTCCTATATGAGTTGGTGTTTGAGTTGAGGCGTGAATAGCCTCCATGTGAGATGACTTGGTGAACTTGTTGTGTGTTGGTAAGTAAAAGCTTACCTTTGTCTTGATGACTTAGTGAGAGAAAGATGAAATCTTTCTCATGATTACATGCTTACCTTGATGACTTGAAAGATGCAATCTTTCCCATGATTTATGTTGACCTTGATGGTTTGATTATGAAAAGGACGCGATCTTTCTCATGCTATGTGTTCACCTTGAGAGTTTGATATGAGAAGGATGCAATCTTTCTCATGTCACATGTTTACCTTGATAACTTGAAAGATGCGATCTTTCCCAATGGTATGTGTTTACCCTGATTGAAGGTTGTGACCTTCCTCGTACTATGTGACTACCTTAACAATTGAATAATAACCTTGACGGTTTGAATATGAGAAGGATGTATCTTTCTCATATTTTGAGATGGCCTTGATGGCATAGTGTTACCCCGTATTATTCATCAGTTGTCACTGGTGCAGTATGGGATGTGATTACCTTGATATTTGAATGATAACCTTGATGATTTGAATATGAGAAGGATGTATCTTTCTCATGTTTTGAGATAGCCTTGACGGCTTCCTGTGGTATGTGTTTACCTTGATTGACTTGAGCAAGAGAAGGACGTGACCTTCCTCGTGCTATGTGATGACAACCTTGATGGTTTGAATATGAGAAGGATGTATCTTTCTCATATTTTGAGATAGCCTTGATGGCATAGTGTTACCTCATATTATTCACCAGTTGTCACTGGTGTAATATGGGAAGACCTTTCATCGAACGAAGTTCGATGTAAGCTATGGATACCTCGTACTATTCACCAGTTGTCACTGGCATAGTATGGGAAGACCTTTCATCGAACGAAGTTCGATGTAAGCTATCGTTACCCCGTATTATTCACCAGTTGTCACTGGTGCAGTATGGGATGTGATTACCTTGATAATTGAGTAATAACCTTGACGGTTTGAATATGAGAAGGATGTATCTTTCTCATATTCTGGGATGGCCTTGATGGCATAATGTTACCTCGTACCATTCGCCAGTTGTCACTGGCATAGAATTGGAAGACCTTTCATCGAATGAAGTTCGATGTAAGCTGTGGATACCTCATCTTGTTCCCCAGTGAAACTGGTATACAGTATGAGAGGAGTTCTGTAGAACTTATGAGGAGTACCTTTGTGCTTGTGTATGATGAATTCGAAGAATTCAATGATATGTTCACCCTCTTTTCCCCAGTGGGTCTTGATGAAATCAATTCCCCGGGCAAAAATGGGTTGTTCTTTTGGTCATTGGCTTGCAAGTGAAACTTGCTCACCAATGAGGGGCTTCTGTCACACCCCATTTTTGCCACCTTAGCTAGGGTTTGTCATTGCATGTGTCTTTTTGTTTCCTTTTTGAGTCTAGTCTTTTGCATTGAGTTTCTAGGGTCCTAAGGATGGTGTGTATGAATTTTGGTTCGATTTGGAGTTGATCTTGAGGGTTAATAAGAACTTTTGTGACTTGAGGGGCATAATCGTCTTTTTGATCACAAACTTTCCATTTGACCTTGAAATGATCTCCAAGTAGCCAATTGGAGTTCATATGGTTGTATTTGAGGTATTTGTGGGTTCGATTCGATGAATTGAAGGTTCGGGATTAGAATGGCTCAACAAGGCTCAGGTTGGCTAAAAGACCTACTTCGGGTTAGCTCGAATTGGTTCATGATTTTCACTCCATGACTACTCATTTGACCTTGATTGGTCTTGATTTCATCCCCAAATGTGTTTAGGGAGGTTGAATTTCGAATTGGAAAGCATTCGGTGCGACCCTATGTGCATACCTAAGCTAAGCGATGGTGAGGCATAGCGGTTAACCACCTTTGTAGGACTTAACCATGCAGCCATGGCTAGGGTCTCTTGCCCTCAAGTGACTCAAATTACATTCCCCTTCGAAACACGGTCGTTTTGGCTTTCGTTTCGTCAAAATCGGAGTTAATTTGAACCCTGAAACACATTTGGAAGCCGAAGGGGTCAAATATGGGCAAAAGCTGACAGGGCCTCGGGTGACCACCCAGGCCTGGGCGGCTAGCCGCCTGGGCCCAGGCTGCTAGCCGCCCAGCCCCAGGTGGTCACCCGAGCCACTTTCCTTTTTTGAGCCTTGACGCGGCTCCCACCCTATTTTCTCGGATTTGCTCGCCTTTGGCCGCCATTTAACCCTAATTTCAGCCCTTTTTGACCTACTTGAGCCCCAAGGTAACCTCTAAGAGCCCTTGGATCAATTCCTAGGGTTTTAATCCCAACCATTGAGGGTTTTCCCTCAATCCCTATAAATACCCCCTTATACTTCAGCAATGGGGGGGACTTTGGAGGCCACTTGGAGAGAAAATTCTGAAGTGTGAGGCATGTGTGAGACTTGGAGGCTATGGCAGCCATCCTTAGGGTAGTTTAACCTATACTTTGAGTGAGAGAGTGTGAGAGTAAGCTTGGAGGAAGGCTGGAGCATTGCTTGAAGGCTTGAAGGAAGGAACTCCCAGCAGTACACAAGAGAAGGAGGACTCCCTACAGCAGCAAAAGGATACTTTACCATAGGTATTCCCCCCTTCCTCCTCGTCTCTCTTTTAAAGTTAGGGTTTTTGCATAGAATAGGATGATTGCATATCAAAGCTTGTGTTTTTATCACGTCTTGTTGCTTCCATGCATGTTTAGGATCATATTTGTGGGCTGTTTAGTATGCTAGGATGTTATTCCATGTGATTTACTGCATGTTTGGGACTTTAGGGTTTCTTAGGTGCTTAAAATGGTTTTCTGCATGAAATAACTCTTTGGTATATTAGAGCTTGTGTTTTTATCATGTCTTGTTGCTTCCATGCATGTTTAGGATCATGTTTATGGGCTGTTTAGTATGCTAGGATGCTGTTCCATGTGATTTAATGCATGTTTGCAATTCTAGGGTTTCTCTTGTGCTGAAATTAGGCTTTTACCTAGAATAGCTATATTTCATGTGCAAGCTTGTGTTTTTATCATGTGTTGATGCTTCTATTGATTAATATGCATGATTAGAATGATGTCCACAATGAGTTTTGCATGATTTAGAGTTATTTTATGTGATTTTGAGCACAATTGTGATTCTAGGGTTTCATTCATCCTTGTATTAGGAAAGTAGCATATAGCATGATAGCTTAGGGTTTTTCTTTGTGTTTTCTTCGTAGTTGATATGTACGTGCTGCATATTTGATAACTATGATATTTTTCTGCATTCATAGTAGTGGATTTTAGTGTTTTTTGCATGTCATTGCATGTAGGGTTGAATTAGGGTTTTAATTAGCTTATGATTCATGTTGTTGCATGACTTGTGGTTGATTTTAAACCTTATTTCAATTCTGTCCAGATCTGTTATTTGTCTTTGATATGATATTTCGAGCATGTGTTAGCCCATGTTTGGGCATGATAATAGCTTGATTTGGAATCTAGCTTGCTTGGTTGGTATTTTGGTATGTTTTGCATGGAAATTGCAGGTGCTTTGACAGGTACAACAGGTGCAACTACCCCACCAATGTGGGGTGGTTATTTTGGCTATTGTGAGATGAAATCTTACAAATAAGGTAATTACCCTATGCAATAGGGTGGTTACTTTGACAGGTTGCTTTTACTTAAGGTAAATAGGGTGTGAGGGTGCCCCAATTCACCCTTCTTTCCTTCCTTTGAGACTTTCCCTTTCTCCCCCCTAGGGTTGTTTCCTAATAGGGGAATATGGTGATTCCTATAGTATCCTTTCAATAAAAAATACCTTTTAAATCAAAGTTTCCATCTTTTATCAAAATTCCATATTTTACCAAAAATCTTTTGAGAATCATTTATTTTGGAAACTTACCATGTTTTACTTGAAAGGAAACTTAGGGTTTACCATAGGCCTTGATTAGGTTATAACCCTATTCCCTTTCGAACTACGTGGACTTTGATCCATGTATTTCCATACATGGTACGTAGGCGCTCTTCGTGATGTTCAAGTCCGCCCTAGGATACTAAGTATCCTAGGTTTTCTCCTCTCCCCCTTTCTTTTTTCTGTTTTTACTTGACTATATGGATGAATGAATGAATGATACGCATGCTGTCTTGTGATGATAATTGTTGATTTGTGTGTGGTTAAGATTTTGATTTAGCCCAATTAGATTAAGAGACCGTTTAGGGCGATATGGGTGCCTATAGGCTTTGCCTAGAACCTTCCCATATCGTAACTTAGCCTCCGAATCCCCGATTTCTCTGGTTTCCAAAAGATCATTTGCCTTACCATTTTTAAATATGGAGTCAATCTTTTGTTTTCCTAAAACAAAACTGTTTTTTAGGGTTTTCCTTGTTTCCTTTAAAAAATAAGGTGGCGACTCCTTTTCTTTTTTCAAACCCATTCGTGGGCCCGTTTTCCTGGGTCCCCAGACTGGCGACTTTAAAACCCTCCTGTGGGCCTTGTAACTTTTTAGGGTTCACACACTCGTTGTCGTGAGTGGACTTCTTTCAGACAAGTAAGTTCTAATTAACTTTTCTTGCTAAGTAGGTATTTGAACATTACACCTTTTTCGTATTGATTACTTGCTCATTAGTGTTTGTGCCCTCAAAATGTATATTCCTTCCACTCTTATATATTACTTAGTACTTATTTGGCTGATACGTATCAACAGTTAAAAATGAAGATTGTTAAGCTATGGCGGTTCTCTTAAATAATAAGTGATATATTCTCTTGGGAAATGAACCTTTGGTGCCAAACAGAGGAACTTGATAGTCAGTTTATAACATATGAATAAACTAAAACCCACTTTTTTTTTTTGGGTCTTATTATATGATAAATGATAAATGATAAATGATAAATTTTATTGGGAAATGAACCTTTGGTGCGAAACAGAGGAACTTGATGGTCAGTTAGCGACATATTGACAGTCTAAAACCTCCCTTTTTTTTTTTGGTCTTTGTTTTTTTTTGGTCCTTTTTTTTTTTTTTCGTCTCTTATTTGGCATCAAAGGGTAATTTTCCCCTTTATTCAATCTGTGACATGATCTTCCTTAACATGAATTTCCTTCGGATGAATTAATTGTGTTTATTTCATACTAGTGATTTTTAGGTATTATTTGATTTGGGTTTATTGATTATTTTGATTAACTATACAATTTTATTTTACTAAACAGGTAAATGGCTTCCACCAAAAAATACAAATCAAAAGCTCCAGAAGAATTTTCCTATGAAATGATAAGAGAAATTACAACTGAATTCAACACACTAATTGGTTTAGGAATTTCAATAGTGTACAAGGGGGAATATAACAACTAAGACATTGCAATCAAAGTTTATGAGCACACATTACGAGAATCCAATGAACTGTAAGATTCCATCTCTACATTACAGTGTTAAAAATAATTCTCCGACTTATTTTTTCATTTTTTATTTTATTTTCTATAGGATTGAAAAGAAGTGCCTATTTACTCTACGTCACCCAAACATTGTCAAGCTTCTAGGCTTCGGGGAGGACCAGGGGTAGCTCTACCTCATGTTCCCATATATGCCCCAAACTCTTAAACCGTTGATTGAAGGTAGATTAATTTCCTTGATTAAATACATAAATTTACTGTTTTATTTGCATTGTTTTGTAAACGAAACAACCAAACCAACACCCAACCAAGGATTGAAGACTCAAACCGGTAACCTCCCCCTCATAAAAAAAGAAACGCCACAGGCAACAAAGTCTGTTGGAAAAATTTAGCACTTCAACCGTCGTGTTGAGACCATTGAAAAACCAAGGAAAATCACATATAATATGTAATCCTTCCAGCTAGAAATTGCTCCACCGTAGCTTACAAACATAAGTTATCAGAAAAAAAAGGAAAAAGAGAGAGAGGCCTCAAAATTCAAGACCTCTTACCTGTAGTTATTGTAACACCCTAAAATTTAAAAACAATAACACGTACAATTTTTATGAGCTCCATACAAATAAACCTTTTCAAAACTACATTCCTTTTGAAAATACAGAGTATTGTGCAGCTGCAGGTAGCGATGGTTAAAACAGAACTCATCATTAATATACATTGGCCAACCGAATAAATAAAATTACATAAGTTTTAAATAAAAATAAATGTACGAGATAACTTCTCCAAATCTCGACCCTAATTCTACTACGTGCCTCCAACAATTATCACCTGAAAATATATTGAGGTGAGCGAACAACAACCCAGTAGGAAATTTAATTCCTATACAATAAATAATGTTTCAAAAATCACATGCAAGCATTTATATATATTCAAAATAATATATAAATCAAATAATACGAACTCCAAATCATCAACCTCAAATATAATCCATTTGTCAATAAAATCAACCATCATAATCCATGACATCAAATAATATCACCATCAATAATTATCACTTTGCATAAATCAAATCTTAACATATGTTTTAAAATAATCATCATTCACTGTACAAGAGTTAAACCCCCTACCTGTAATGCCCGCATCATTTAATTAGGATAATCTCACCTTTAATGCATAATTTGCATGTACTTTAGTTGATTTGTCGGGTATTATCACGCATAGGCATCACATGGGTATGATGTTGATATGTTTACGATTTCACATTTTTAGACTGTTGAAATTTGGTTAAGTGTTGGAAAAAAATGGATTTTCATAAAACTTCGTTTTTAAAGATAATTTTTGGCGGTAATGGAAGTTTATAATATTATAAGACATCTATGATTTTATGGGATTTTATTATCACGATTTGATTGGTTTCCTTGTACGTTTGTTTTTGAAAAATCTGTCGGGAGTCAGATTTTGTACTAAAACTTGAAAATGAGATTTTGATATACTTAGAGTTTGATTTTTTTGATATTTTATTTGGATTCAAATGGGGGGTTATTTGCTTATTTTCATTAAATAACTTAAAGTAAAAGGAAAAATAAAAGAATGGAGAAGATTACTTTGAATGAAAATAAGGCAGAAGGGTGTATTCTGTTTGATTCAGTAGACTGAAGTGTGATTCATTCGACTGAATTACACAGAAGCTGGATTATTTCAATTCTGGGATTTTCAGTTGACTGAATCCTCAATTCAGTCGACTGAATTAGCCTGATGGTTTTAATGTGCGTCAAAAGATGCATGTACCCCTCACCCCTTTTAAAACCCTCATATCACGATTCTAACACCCATTTTTCAGCATTTTGAGTGTTAGAGAAAGAGAGAGAGAGAGTAGATAGAGAAGAGAGAAAGGAGGGAGAAAGGGCTTGTTTGGAGAGAGAAAATCACATTTTTCTCTTGTATGCATGGGTTTTTGACTCTCTCACCTCATTTCAACACTTGGACTCGCGCTCTAGGGGCTGGATTTAAAGATCTACACGTGCTTCGAGAGGATTCAAGCCTGATCTATAGAATTTGGAGCTTATTCTTGCTTTCTAGGCTTAGATCCGACCCTCCCAACACCTTTTCTATACGTTTGGTGCAACATATTTGAGGTAGGTATAATTTTCATGGGTTTTAACCGTAGGGATGATAATGGGTTAGTATATAAGCCCATATATGTTGGATAAAAATGTATTTTGGTGTTATTTATGAGTTTACGTGATATTTGGGTGTATTATCATGTATATTTTGTAATGCATGTACTGAGGGATCTAGTTTACATAACCCTATACTTAGGAATATTACATTTAGGAATATATGGGTTGATATACTTATTATATTTTGGTTTATTTTGGATGTATATGCTATGTAAATTCTTGTTGGTTTATATTTCACATGCTTTTCATAGCTCCCACATATTATATAATTATGGAATAATTATATATTGTTGATTTCTAGAACAACTGACACGTGTATGGGTTTTTATGCTTTTCATGGTATTCATTGGCATAAAATGCATGAAATGGGCTTAATTAATTACTTGGTATAAGTATATTAAAGGGTCATTGGATTTGGACTACTAGCGGTTAAGGGACTTAGCGGTGTTTTCCATTCCTTTGGTCCTGGGTACTTTCCGATTCCAGGTAGGAACCCTTGTGTTCCCGAATCAGAGGCTACTTTCCGGTTCCAGGTAGGAACCCTTGTGTTGTCCTCTTGGAGGTGGGTTTAAATACTCCGTTTCCGCATGAAGATTCTTACGGGAGTGGTCGTTAATTATGGATTATGTTAAATGGACATGAGTCGCATATCATTCAAGACATTGCATGGGTTTTAATTATTTTAAGCATGGTTTTAATTGGTTATATTATCATGCTTTGGTTATTTCTATATGAAAATTATATCTACTGAGTTTTATACTCACTCCTATGTTTTATAAACCTTTTTCAGATGATTTCATAGCTGGGGAGACCTCGCCTTGAGGTGTTATGCTTTGATGGGAACAATTTTAATATTATGGTTATGTATTGACTAAACACTTTTGTATTCGGCCAATGGGCGCTAGACACGTAATAACTTATGCTTTGTAATATTTTAATTTTGTAGGTCTCTTTATATGGTTTATTTAGCATGTGATGATACCAATGATGGATGACAGGAACTTTTATAACTATTTTATACAGGATTTTTTTATAGTATGTTCCATTTACGAATGGGTCCTGCCAAAATTTTTGTTGAAATTACCGGTTTTCTAACATGTGATATTCACGTGCTTCCTAAATGATTTTCTTAATTAAACTAGTTTTATTAATATTGATCATAACTTAATTAATTTGGGTCGTGACACTACCTCAAAAATGAGTGAATAAAATGAATAACCATCACTTTAGATGCATAAATCTGCTCAAAAATATAAAATCCATACTCGCATGCGTGATTAGAACTCCCTTGATCCGACAACTGGACCGTTGGCCCTCTGCCTCTCTCGCTTCCTCCCTCTCTTTGCTCGTTACTCTCTTTCTCTCCTCCCTTCTCTATTTATTTCTTTCTCTCCTTCTCTTCATTCTCTATTTATTCCTTCTTTCTCATTCACGTCCCTATCTCCTTTTCTCTTTCTTCCTTATCTTTTCTTCTTTTCTTTCTTCTCTTCTCATGCAATCTCTGCCAAATCCGTCCTTCCCCCAATTCTTCTCTTTCTTTTTCTTCTTTTCTTTTCTTCTACACCTACCTACCACCTTTCCTTCTTTTTCTTCTATTCTCACGCCACTTTTCTTCCTTCTTTATTATCTCCTTTTGACTTTTCTTCTCCTTTTTCTTCTCTTGTCTTTTCTTTCCTCCATAAATATATATATATATATATATATATATATATATATATCACAATCACAATCACAATTTAATCATCTTTCTTCCTCCACAACAATTTAATGTAATATCTCCCCACATCCAAACTTATCGCATCTTCATTCTCAATATAAAATATTTAAATTTATCACCTTGTGTATAATTCCACCAAATATAGACGTAAAATAAATTAATAAATATTCGGGATATTATAGTTATAGTTTGGACATTCAAGTGATCAAGTAAATTGTCAATTTAACCCTGGAAAGTCCAGTGCACATCTTGAGTACCCTTGGCAAAGCTCTTTAGGCATTGAAGTGATCAGACAAATTGCAATTTCATTATCACAAGTCTAGTGTCCATCTTGAGCACCCTATGTACATCTCCAATTCCAAAGGTACAAAAGCATCAACGTTCTGTTCAATGTGAAAAAAAAACAAAGCATACACACAGACACACTCAAACACACCCATACACTTAATTTCAAAATCCATCTACTTCCCTCTTCAAACCCAAAGCTTTCACAAACACAAAATGAAGCCATATAATCTCATCGGAATCCAAAAAAGAGAGCCACACAATAGGATTTATTCCCAACCTAGAAACCTTTTTGATATTTGGGTCAACATTTTACCCAATTTTTAAAAAACAGAAAGCATAATGAGTGTTGTTCCCATGAGTAAAGTACAAAACTCCATTCTAATTCCCAACCCCGCAGGATATTCAATTAGATCATCATTTAGAACAATAAGGGGTGGAATAACATGCTTAACGTATTATATATATAAATATATAGAGAGAGAGAGTCCCTTTCTTATGAGGTTAACCTAATCTAACTTTACATTAGGTCACCCTCCAAAACTATACATGTGATTCATATTTTACGAAACCAACCGTTGGATTAGATAACCTTATCATGTAGGTAATGCATACCAAAAATCAAGTTGATCTGAGACTAATTGCTATTCAATCCAAAAATTACATTTTTAACCAATGGCAATCGCTCATTTTGGACATTTATAGATGAAGTAGTTTTTAATCTTGGATCAACTTGATGAAAAAAAAATGGAAAAAGAATGAAGAAGGCCTAAGGATCATGTTTCAAAGAAATTTCAGCCTCCATTTGAATTGGATCCTAAGATTGCAAGGTGTCATAGCTCAAAACATATTTAGACATTAGTATCAGCCCACATCCCAAACAAGCCTAAGCTACTTGAAAGATTAAAAGCCCATTTAAAGACAATCCGCTGCTCAAAGAAAATTCCGCCCCACCAGCTGCAATGACATGGTTTCCTTCAACATTGACTTGTAATTTAAGATAAATAACCTTTGGGAGCGGCTAATGCAACCCCAAATAGAGTTAAGTTGACCCCGTGTGTTAAGCCCACCCCCCAATACTATATGCCCACCCCCCAAAATGTCCAAAGTACCCTTCCTTCCACTAAACCTAAGCCTCACCCACCCCACTCCCTCCACACACGGGACCATCAGCCACCCCGCTCACCCACGACGACTGGAGAAAGTCACCGGCGGCGACCCCGTTCACCCGCGACGACTGGAGAAAGTCACCGGCGGCGACCCCGTTCACCCGCGATTGGAGAAAGCACGGCGACCCCGCTCACCCGCGACTGGAGAAAGAGAACGGCAGTCCTCCACGGCGACCCCGCTCACCCGCGACTGGTGACTGCACTCACCCGCGACTGGAGAAAGTCACCGGCAGTCCTCCACGGCGACCCTGCTCACCCGCGACTGGAGAAAGTCACCGGCAGTCCTCCTTGGCGACCCTGCTCACCCGCGACTGGAGAAACCCCATTTCTGACCGGTAGTCCTCTATTTTCGACGGCGACAGTCCTCCACTCCCTCCAAACACGAGACCCTCTCAGCCACCCCTCTCACACTCGACGCCAGAAACCCCACGGCCCCATTTTCGACCGGCGAAAGTCCGCCATTTGAAGGGGTACTCCAACCCCACCCCTCATATCAGTGACCACCGGCGACGGAGAAGACGAGGAAGAAAACCCTCTCACTAGAAGGTGCGTATTGTAGGTAAAATGTGTATACACTGTGTGTGTAGAGATTTATAGTTGATATTCTGCCATTGTTGTCTCTGTTGCACCTGCAATCTATTCTTATTCGTGTTTGAATCCATTGAAAGCTTTCAAATTTTCGCGGGTGTGTTCGAATATGTAAATCCGAACGTATTGGCTATGTTTGGTGAATGAGGACCGAACATCAGGGCTATGCTTGGACCCCATAAACCGAACAAAGGAATTATTTGGGTTTTAATTTGTGAAAGAAAGTCCTTTTTATTAAACTCATTCTATGATTATGGAGGAGAAATATTTCTTTTTTCCCTGGGTAGATGTGTTTAAGAATTCTGCTTTAATAGGATGACTTGTGTGATATATAGTTAGCTATGGAAATGATCACAATAGCTGATGTAATTACTTCAATTTTAGAAATTTATGAAATGCTTTCATTTATGAATTTTTTTCATCTTTTTTGTGATGATAACGATCATTTTCTTGAATATTGTCAGTTAAGATCAACAACGGATTTGTGCTTTCAATATTATTACGTAGAGTATACTGTAATTATTTAATTTCTAGATGGAGGACTAAACGTGTCAATTCTGCCTTAATCATGCATTATTTTTTGTTGTATATAATTGGGTTTTACCATCATTAAAAATTACCCAGACTTATCAAATGGTAGGCTTAGAACTAGTGAGGAGGTCAAGTAGGATTTAGTTTATTTATTTATGTGAAAAGTGTTTTTACGTGTTTGTACATAATTCAGGATGGTGATATGACTATGTGGATACACTTTTTCTCCTACTAGTGGTGCTCTGATACTGTGTATTATTTACAGCCACCCCATCTTTATGCTGCTATATGGCCCTCATAGCAGAAACAACTTATAGTGGTAGTTTTCTTGGTGTTTTTTCTCCCAAAAACACCATATAAACCTTTTTTTTTTTTTTTTGAGTTGGTGGGGTTGAATCTCTCTCTCTCTCTCTCTCTCTCTCTTGGATGGGGAAAATAGACCAAAACTTTGAAGTACTTTTGAATGACTCTACTACCTAATCTCCTAGTTGGACATTTGGCCAGCCAAATCTAATAAGCTTGATTTTTGAGCTTCCCTAATCATTTGTTTGTGACAATTGATTACTCTTTGATATTTTCTTCCATTTCATTTGCCCTTTTCAATGTTCTACTTTGAATAAACAGGACTTTTTAATTTCGACTACTTTTGAACCAGTCCCCTTAGTCTTTTCATGGGACATTTGGCCAGCACAATATGAAATCAGCT
This sequence comes from Liquidambar formosana, assembly GCA_039720395.1. Lineage (NCBI taxonomy): Eukaryota > Viridiplantae > Streptophyta > Magnoliopsida > Saxifragales > Altingiaceae > Liquidambar > Liquidambar formosana. The sequence continues at coordinate 11,347,213 of CM077824.1, read as the reverse complement.
ATCTTGATTTATGTATTACTTCCCTAATCATTTATTTGTGAATTCCGACAATTGATTGGTTTTTTATTGCTTTTCCCTATTTGATTTTTTTATTTATTTATTAATGTACTAATTCAGTAATTTGCTTGGGGAGATAGTCTTCCAGCTACCTTTGAATTAGTCTCCCTCTAGTTGACATTTTTGGCCAGCCAAATCTGAAAACAGGTAGCCTGATTTTTGAGCTCACCCCCTAATTAGTCATTTCTTTGACATGACAATTGGTGACTTTTTAATGCAGCTTTTGGAGAAACATTTTTTTTCAGTGCCTTGTTCAATGTTTCAAGTAAATTCGATTCACTTATGAAGATTCCCTAGACTTGACAAATGCAGGAATGGAAAAAGAAAAAGGAAATAAAAGAATAAATTTAAATTTAAAAAAAAAAACTTGTGAAACATGTGTAATTATGGTGGGGAAGGAGGCTTTTGGGCACTTTTTAGTAATCAGCATGTGTTAGGTATGTATCAATCTACTTTTGAAGGGTTTGTAAGGAACCTTCTTGCTTACCAAAAAAAAAAAAAAGAAGAAAAAGGCCTAATAACTCTAAAGTTACATTATTGGTGATGAGTTAAACAGGAAGGTAAAAGCAAGAAAGAATTATAATTGGGTGCAAAGAATCAAAACTCATCTTTTTTGCTTCATTACCTTCAATCGCCCTTGAACTAGAATTCCAGATTCAATTGGGACCTGTATTACCTAAATCATTCACTTTAATAGCTGTACCTAATTTGTGTTTTGGACCTAAGCTATGAAACCTTTTTTTGTTTTCCTTTTTTTCTGGGGGAGGAGGGCTTTATGACTTTATTCTATTACGGTAAAGAATGACACCAAAATGAAATATCTTCTTGGATTGCATGCACGAACAGTAAAAAAACACAGCTTGTTTTGTGTTTTGTGTTAGTAAAATGAAGAATATGTTTCTACTCTTGATACCCATTGTATTTATTGTCAAGATTGCGGTTAAGTTATTGTTATGACCATAGCAATAGCTCTTAAATCATGTATTGTGGATAAAGTTATTTTTCTCCCTTAAATTGCATCAAGTATTGAATCATGTATTTTTCCTGCCATTTATTACAAGCTTCTGGAAAATGAAAATTCTGCCGCATCAGGACTCCCAATCTAAAACAAAGCTTGCAGTTTGATGAGGGAATAATGAGGTTTAAGAACCCATGACACGGCTGGTTGGTTTGTTTCCGGCACCCAAAACCACCCACGCAAGGTCCTGTGTTTTGAAAAGAAGTTTCTTCCCCCTAACATCAGCTTTGGCTTTGTGTTTAACGTTGCATTTCTCACCCTTGGACCCTTTAAGAGCATGCACATCCTTCATTAATTCACTCACATGCCTTTCATTATCATATGTAATCTTTGGAAAAGGTAAAGAAGCTTTTCCTAAACCACTTGCAAACTTAGAACCCAAATCACCACACACATTTTCCAATTTCTAAATAAAAGAGCCACTAAATTTCTCTCCTTGATGCTGCCAATGGAGATTATCCATCCCTAAAAGAGGTATTTAATACGTAACCTTGATAGGAGATGATTTCTTGGGTTCCTCATCAAAACAAGATGGCATATTGTGCATTTAAGGGAATACAGAGGGTAAATAATAAGGAAATCCATCCAAACATGGCTCATGTGGATTGGAATTTTCTTGATTATTTGATACAAAACAAAGGTTTTGGTATTAGATAGAGGAAATGAATGAGAAGATGCCTTAGTTCTATGAACTTTGCTGTGATGGTGAATGGTAAGCTTAGAGGGTGGTTCAAGGCTTTGAGAGGTCTTAGGCAAGGGGATCTTTTGTCTTCGTTCTTATTTACTCTCATGGTGGACGTTTTGAGTAGAATGTTATCTCTAGGAATGTCGCTCTCACCGGTATTTACTCTCAAGAGCAAGTACCGCATTCATGATAACATGTGGGATTCTCATTCTGCGGATAGGGAGAACTTTGGGTATCCTTGGTAGTTTATCTCTCAAGGCTTCCTCGTTTCCTGAACTGCATTAATGCATGCACTCTGTAGACAGTGATATTGTTGTAAATCTTTTGCTCAATTATTAATATTAATAAGCTAGCTTTGTTAAGAAAGCATGATTGTTTATAATATCTCTCTCTTTCTCTGTCTATGGTTAATCCAAGATGAAAATGAACATCTCTAATAAGACACTAATTGTTTACAACTGTTTATGATCTATATATATACATTTTATATAAATTGTTTATAATTTAATTCGTTTATTGCCTTTTATTCAGATATGGATGCAGTGGAAGGTGGTCGGCACAGACCAACTGCATTTGCTAGGCGACGACAACGGGCGGCGACTGAACAACACCCAGCTAGAGGCATACGCCGTCCCCGGGGTGGGATTCAGCCTGATGTAGCACCCCCTCCTCCACCTATTGCCCCACCAGTACCCCCACCAGTACCCCCACCAGTAGATGTCCCAGCTGGTGACGTACCTGATGCTGAACAACACCCAGCTAGAGGCAGACGCCGTCCCCGGGGTGGGATTCAGCCTGATGTAGCACCCTCTCCTCCACCTATTGCCCCACCAGTACCCCCACCAGTAGATGTCCCAGCTGGTGACGTACCTGATGCAGAAGCTGCACATGTTGTTGATGCTCCTGCTGCTGCTGTTTGGGATGGGATTGGACCACTTCCTGGAGGTCCAATAGATGAGTCGCTCCTGATTAGTTTCAGGACACATGTCGCATCACAGATTTGGGTCAACAGAGATGTATGTCAAGTCATAATAGCATCTCATTTATATGTCTGTTATTTTATTTTATTTTTTGAGTAGTCTCATTTATATGTATTACATTCATATCATGTTTGACATTATTAAAGTGTTCAACTTTTCTAATGCAGTATCGAGGTGTCATGCGACCACACTCTCATACGAAAATCCTGGAGCCCCCCCATGTGTTGACACAGATCATTGAGAGGACGCGACTCAGTCCACTTGTCACGTGCTCTTTTCGATGGACCCATAAAGCCTTGGTCACAGCTTTTGTGGAGAGATGGCAGCCAGATACGAACACTTTCCATATGCCTTTTGGTGAGATGACTATTACCCTGGACGATGTCGCCACCATCTTAGGGATTCCTGTGATTGGGAAAGTTGTCTCCTGCCCCAAATTAGATGATGCAGTTGCACGGGACCTACTTGTGAGCGCTTTGGGAGTTGAGGATAGTGATGCTAGTCTTGCTCTACGAGATGTCCGTGGCCAGTCTGTGAAGTTGTCATGGTTGAAGACAAAATTTGCCAACCTTGGTGACGCGCCTACTGTTGAAAGAACTACCTATGCTGCGAGGGCGTACCTGCTTTACCTTCTTGGCTCTACTTTATTCACAGACAAGAGCGGGGGCAGGGTGTCAGTTGGCCTCCTCCACGTATTACAGGATTTGGATACAGTCCATGAGTATGGTTGGGGTGCTGCTGCATTGGCTACTTTGTATCGACACTTGGGTATGGCCAGTAGGAGTGATTGTAAACAGATTGCTGGCTATTTGACCCTTCTAGAGGCATGGGTGTATGAGCATTTCCCAATGTTTCAACCACCCCGTAAAGTTGGATATGTTGATGTGGATCCATGTGTGCTGCGTTGGGCTCCTCTCAAGGATCAGGGGAGCTCTTTATCACATTTATATAACTTAAGGGAGGCACTTGACGACCTGCAGTCTGAGTCGGTATGATATTTATTGATATTTTAGATTGTTGTAATTTCATATCTAATATATTTAAAATTTTCCAACTGTAATCGCTAATTACATACGTTATTTCTTATTTCAGGTTGTTTGGGATCCCTATAGCTGCATTAGGGCTCATCATCCTCTTGAGGAGTTCACATACTACGCTGGGTTGCTGCATTGTGTCGATATTGTTGAACCCTACCAGCCTGACAGGGTTCTTAGGCAGTTTGGACGTGTCCAGTACATTCCGCGTGCCCCAGTACAACCAACATCATCTACCCGTGGTTCATCTGCGCAATCCTACAGTCTATTATTCAATGTTGTTGGTAATCAATTGGAGACGTGGATGAATCATTTGTTGGCAGCAGATGCACGCAGTTCCCCCGTGAGTTTTCCAGGAGAAACCATTGTAGGGTATATGGATTGGTTTAGGGGTGTGTCATATACTCGTGTGCAAAACCTAGCTCACCGGGCCTTCCCACTTCCAGTTGTGGAGCCACCTGTCCAGCCAGTACGCAGAGATCCTCAAGAGGTCGTCCTTCCATTGACAACCTTGTTTGTTATTTATATATATATATATATATATATATATATATATATAAACATGAAATTTTATTGCCCACTTGTACCCTAAGTTTAATTTTACTTTCTCATTATTCCACAGTGCATTGATCATGCATTGAAGATTGGGTTGCCAGTGTTAGACATGGATCGTGCAGATGCTTGTACAGATCCTACTATGCTATATGGGACGATTCGTGCCATAGTACGAGTTCTGCAGGGTCGAGCTGATGCTGTTGAGGAAGGATGCACACCGGATATTGATTTAATATACTCTCGGGCAAATAGGAGGCGTCGTACTGGTGGGAGCTCCACTTGATTTGGGTTGTGGGCAGATATAATTTTTTGGACTTGGATGATGTCATTTTTTGGACTTGGATTATGTAACTTTTTTGAATTGAATTATATGTGGTTCTAGAATTGTAATTATATTTGGTGGTGGGCAGATGAGGATAGGTTGCATATATGTTTATTTTGAACTTGGAGTATATGGGTTTCTAGAATTGTATTATATGTAGTGGTGGGCAGATGAGGATAGGTTGCATATATTGTAAGTTATTTTGGATTTGAATTATGTGGGTTTCTGGAATTGTATTATCTGTGGTGGTGGAAATGTGTTTTTTGCAGGTTATGTTTAAAGTCGAGAACTTGGTATGTTCCATTTTTAGGCGGGACCATGCCGAAATTTACAAAAAATGGTCAAAAGTTTTTGGACGCCGAGAACTTGGTAGAAGATAAATAATGGAGTTTAAAGTAACATAATATCAAGAAATTGAGTATAGGAGAAATAACTTGCATCAGAGGTTAAATTCTAACCCTTTTTTCTCACACTTTTTGGTTTTTTCTTCCTTCGTGTAATTGGGATTCTCCTCCTACACTTGGTGGGAGCTTCTAATACTCTCCATTGGAGTATTCGGATCAAGCAGTGGCATTTCCATCTAAAAAAAAATTGTTAGGTCATACAAAAGTTTATGCCACCCTAAGAGGTCCACTATGAAATGTTAGGTCACATTTTAAAAAGTTGACATACTCACTTTTACAGCAGCTTCAAGGGTACTAGCAAGTCACGCAAGTCCTGCCTCAAAAAGGGTAGGTTGTAAACAGGGTATGTTGTATCAATGTAAGTGGTTCTGTGTCGCCCTTTGAGGGCTTGAATTGATATTCAGGAATATATTTAATTATTGGAATATAATTAGTCACCTATTGAACAAAAAGGATGTATAAATTGGATGGTTTAAAGGAAGATATGTTCTAAAGTCTCAAAACGATATGTTCGATTCCACTATGCCGAACATAATGCTCTTGTTCGGTTGTATGAAACCGAACATCTAAGTAAGATCTGGCGAAATAACACCGAACGGTGTATTATGGAAATTCAAAATGAGATGTTCGGTGGCATGCCTCCGAACATAATGGCCATGTTCGACTTTAGACGACCGAACATGTATGTAACGTCTGGTTGTATGGCACCGAACATACTATTACGGTAATTCAAAATGATATGGTTGGTGGTATGAATCCGAACAAAAAGCTTTTGTTCGACTTTAGAAAACCGAACATGTACGCAACGTTTGGTGACATGGCACCGAACAGTAGTATTACCTGAAATTCAAAATGATATGTTTGGTGGTATAACTCCGAACATACCGCTCTTGTTCCACTTTAGAAAACCGAACATCCAAGTAATTTTTGGTTGTATGGCACCGAACATACTATTACGGTAATTCAAAATGATATGTTTGGTAGTATGAGTCCGAACATAAAGCCCTTGTTCGACTTTATGAGACCGAACATTTAAGAAACGTTTGGTCACATGGCACCGAACGGCATTACGGTAATTCAAAAAGATACGTTCGGTCATTGTAATCCGAACATAGTGAACTAGTTTGGTGACATAAAACCGAACATTAGAATATTGTTTGGGTACTTAATGCCGAACAGGTGCAAATCTGTAACAAACAAAACAAAATTGATTTGTCATAATTTTAACACAAAATCCATAAGTCCTTTCTGCCATTATCATCCTAAATTACTTTATTAGACCAAAACAACGATCTATTAATCCAAAAAAATTAACAAGTTGGCTACTCAATGTCTACAGTATATTAAGGGACCAATAAAACAAGATAGATGATATTATAAATGGGCTAGTCAATGTCTACAGTATCACAAGTGTCAGTAGTTGCAACACCACAACCAATTACATTAAGGAAATTTTGAATTCTATCAATGTAAGGAGAATCCCAGTCTGCTGCCACAACATCGCGATGAAGTCGCCAAGTGGTAGCTACAGGAGGCACGGGATGACCCGCTTTCATGAATACCTGCATGTTTGTTACACCCGTTGTCAATAGGACTAAAACTAAAAAGCATAAAGAAAAATACATAAATAAAAGTTTTAAGATCATACCTGAATAAAATGGTTTCCATTTACGAACCCAATTGCAATTTCTTTACGCGCATGTACAGGCATGGGATTCGATCTAAGTGGTAAAAAGGTAAGGCATTGCTGCATTGACAGATGGTACAAGACCACATTATAACGGGATGCAATAAGATGTCCCATATCAGGCATTGTCATCCAATGCTCATACCCTGCAAAACCACCCTCAAAGTGTGCTAATCCAGATCTGATCTCATTTACCCTATGCATTGACCCATAAACCCGAGTGTACAATTGGTGGTTATAGAGTAACTCATCAACTAGATCTTCTCTCACAACCATCCATCCATCTTCTCCCTTTCCCATCAAAGCAGCAATAGCCCTAAAACCACAATTTCCATCAGCCTGGACATCCTTGGTTTTGAATATGTATTCTCTTATTCCAGCTGGAAATTCATCAATGTGTGATATTGGCTTTGCAGCTTGGGTAGGATAAACCTGAAAACATTATATCACCCAATTCATTAGGAAAATAACCATCAATATGCCAATAAAAGTAATATGACAATAAAAGTAGATATTCTACCATCTATAACTACATCATTTTACCTTTTCTTTTGGTTGTCGCTGTGGCACAAAATGACCTGATGAGTTACTCGGCTCCACATTGAATCCAGTTGAGCAACTATCATGTCGAGACTGTACGTACTCAAAGGCGGACGGGTCACGACGTGTGGATGTGTCAACCTTTACCTTTGGCCGACCTCGGGTACGGTTATATGGTTCGGTGGGTTCTAGAAGATGTGTACAATGTGGAGCTATTATCTCCCTCAACTTCTTTAGCATCTGCAGTTGTGATTCTGTATCTTCATCTTCGAATATCTGGAGAAACAAATCTAAATATGGTTGACACATCAATTTCAGATTTTGTTTCTTAGTAGCTGGCAAGATATCAAGTTTTCTCCAAAATTGATCAATGCAGTCAAGTGGAATAGGTCGACCTTCCCTTTTGTATTCTGCAATCTCATGTGCACAGGGTAATCCATGGGACCGACGGTTTGCACAACCACATGCTGAAGCATCAACCCCAATTGCTCTAGCACGCCGCATCTGTACAAGGATATTTTCTAATGCAACTATAGATACCATGCCCCGAATCTCCTTTAATTCTGCACATGCAAACTTGTGTTTAGCAACTATTGAGCTCTTCTCAAACGATGCCTTGATTTCGGTGTACTGTAACTCAATCAAACTATGCACCTCGCCCCATGATAACTCAAAGTTCAAGGTACTACACCCTAATTGCCTCTTTAACCTTGCATGTGCACTTTCCACCCTGGTCAATAAAATAAAATTTGTTAATATCAACATCTTATTGCTAAATTATAAATGTAACACACAATGTTTTGATAATTGCTTAGAAGCTACACCTGTTTGACGTTCGATTTCCAAAATGCATACATGTGTCTGTCCAAGCCGAGACAAACCTATCCTTGTAAGGGGTCAACCAACTACTAGACACATACTGTAGGGCCTCAGGATAGGTATTGAAGTTCTTATGCAGTATGTCCACTTGAGTTAAGTACTCAGATTCAGTGGCAGACAAGACAACTGTTTCCCATTGGGAGTTAAACTTCTCCCACTGATCTCCCGACTCAAAGTACTTCTTGCAATTACTTAGAACATTCTTTGAAATGTGCCATCTACACAATAAATGCCTAGCATTGGGGAAAACTTTCTCAATAGCATTCATCAAGCTCAACTCTCTGTCCGTGATAATAACACCAGGTAAAATCTTTTGATCCTCAATAAGACTACGCAATCTATTCAATGCCCATGTGTAGTTATCTTCCCGTTCATGCTGAATGTATACGAAAGCCACAGAGAATGTCAAGTTAGTTGATGTGACTCCAACAATCTCAAAGAGGGGAAGACGATATTTATTAGTCTTGTATGTGCAATCCATTATCAACACATGTGGAAAGGCACGAAACAACTCCACACTACGAGGGTGTGCCCAAAATAAATCCAAAATGGCATCACTATCATCAGAACTCCTATGCCATTCAATGTATTTATGCTCAGCTAACTTACCCAACAAATATTGCATTTGTGATCTCCCAGCCTTCTCTTTTATCCTATTCTTTAGACGTGCATTGTAGATTGTCCTCAAGGTGCTTGTATTGAGTATATCCTTTCGCTTCAAAGTAACTAGAATGTCTTTAGGCCGACTCATTTTCATGGACATGTCAACCACTAATGAGTTCTCTTGCTCTGATAATCTCCCAGTATAGGAGTGCCCCTCGAGATACTTTGCAGCTTCATGATTATGTATTCCACATAAAACCTTCAACATCCATTCATCATCATCTGGCATCTTCTCACCCTTTAAGGCAAAGGGGCATCCACACTTCTTTGTACCAGTTTCCTTTCTTCGCTTCTTCTCATGTTCGGTCTCAATGTCTTTTTTCCTGTTTATATAATAGCCACCTCGCTCACATCCAAGCGTTAGTCTTGCTGTCCTGCCTTTGCTTGTAACATCAGATTTGGTTATCACAATAACAAACCCATTTTGTCTTCCTACTTCTCGAGCCCAATTGCATAATGCTTCCCTACTCTTGAAGACCTACACATGAAAATAAATTCATTTATATTCTTCAACTTCATGAATTATATTTATTCCATCAAGTAAATGAACATTTTCATAAGTTTTATTTACCTCATAATTTGTGAATTCATTACTATAATCCATAACACATGCCGACTCATGGATGCTAGCTTTTGAGGAAGCCTGAGACAAGAATAAAAGACGGTAAAATAAAAGTAATAATCCGATGCTTAAAAAAAAAACAAAAAAACTATTCTGGAACTGTTCGGTTAATTCATACCAAACACTGGCAACATGTTTGGTTGTATTAAACCGAACATATCTGTTTTAATCGGTCAGATGAAACCGAACATAATCTTTATGATTGGTTGTTTAAAACCGAACAGCATTACTGGAAACTGAATAATCCATGCACTGTTCGGTTTGTTACAACCAAACAAAATAGTTATGCTTGGTTGTGTCAAACCGAACATTACCATAATGCTTGGTTGTGTAAAACCGAACATTACGGATTACCAGAGTAAAACCTTAAATAGTTATGGATCACAAAAACCCTTAAATAGTTATGCTTGGTTGTGTAAAACCGAACATTACCATAAAGCTTGGTTGTGTAAAACCGAACATTACCATAATGCTTGGTCACGTAAAACCGAACATTACGGATTACCAGAGTCGAACCTGCGCGACTGCAATAAAAAAAATCGCCATTTTTGCATACTTTGAAGCCAAAATACATACCTCCTTGCTGCCAACACCATTCCAACTGACTTCTTCCTCCTCCATTGCTCATAAAAAACGTAAAAGTCACTACAAATGGGTTATGGATTTTTGTTTAAGGGTTGTTGTGAGAGAGTAAGGGATGAAGATGATATATTGGTTAGGGGTGGTTATGAGAGAGTGAGAGATGAGGATGAGAGTTGCCGGAAGAGCGCCTGAGAATGTTGCCGGACAAAGTTGCCGGAGAATGTCGCCGGAGAGGGTGCCGGATAGTGGAACGTGATGGTGAGGGGTTTTGGCGCGCAAATGAGATTTCAGATGAATGAGGGGTGGGGGCTGGCGTGGGGTGGGGTGGGGTGGGATAACACTGATGCCCCTTTTGGTCATTTCACACCATCATTTTTTCATTAAAAAATTGGGGGGGGTAAACTTAACCTTTCTTGGGGTTGCTTTAGCCGTTCCCATAACGTTTCCTCAAACTAAGATGGGCCCATGACCTGGGACAATCATTAATTGCCTCCTGTGCCCTCTTCCCCAAATTAGCACATGTTCACTTATCACTGAAGACTTCTTCAACCACTCGTCTAGTGCTCTAACCAGCAGCATCAAACCTCCCACATTTGTCCGAAGAGGTATTTTCCGAACATACAACTCACCCATGTCCCTAACTTCCACCATTGAAGGGCCCATCCCATCATCGGCTCTTACTTTTGTATGAGCTTCATTAAAGATGTCTAAGGTGGCTTGACCATTATTCTATCACCACTTAAGAAACCTCCAAAGCGTTCCTCAATCCTGTTTGAAAATACGGAAAAAAAACCACCTAACTCACCAAACTAAATTAATTCGTTCCATTTCACACTTGACCCAAGCAATTTGAGAAATTAGGAGGATTGGATTTGGTGATTTAAGCATTAAATTTGGCAATCAGTTAGTTGAACTTTATCAAACTGCCAACAAACCAATCTAACCTGCCTTATATATATACATTACATATACTAGGTTGGGTACCCGTGCTCCGCACAAGCCCATCACATTGGTAGGATGTTTTATGAGATGGCATAAAACATCATCTCATAAAACATAGTACCAATCAACTAAAGATAGGGCCTTCGAATTTTTATTTATTTATTTTGCTAGGAATAGGGCCTTTGAATTTACATGTACAGTTAGTTATAAACTTATAATAGCAATTGGTGGCCATGGTGGGAGTAGGATAATACATCCCCTGATCAAAACCCAAAAAAAAAGAAAAAAAAAAATTTCTTTGGGTTCCTTCGTTATACATAGTTTCAATTTGTTTAAGAAGTGAAGGCAAATGCAGCGTTGCAAATCTGAAAGCCAAGACATTGAGATGTAATTCAACATACCACCATCAACAATCATTATTAGGAGAAAAAAAAAAAAGAAAAAAAAGAAGGAAGGATTAAGTCAAGCAATTACTAAGAAAGTACCAAATAAGTTTCTCTATTTCCATGTTCACAAACGAAAAAATTCACTTGGAGTTCCATTTAAGGACTACCACCCCTTGCAAAAACACATGGCATGAAATGTAATCAATCTTTGCATTTCTCATTTCACTCATTCTTACATACCTTAAAATCCATTTGTTAGTGTCCCACATCGGTTGCGGATGATGCCTAAGATAGGCTTATAAGACAGCGGTGGACATCTTCTTAGAGAGGTGCCTTTTGGGCAGAAGGCCTAGAAGGACAAACCCGTAAGGCCGGCCAGTGGGCTGGGCTAGAGCGGACAATACCTCGAGATGGGGGGTTGGGCCATGCGTCTAACAATGGTATCAGAGTCAGGGTCGTGCTAGCGCCGAGATAGAGATGTTAGTGCTTATAAGATGGTGCTGGACACCTTCTTAAAGAGGCGCCTTTTGGGCACAAGGCTCAGAAGGACAAATCCGTGAGGCCGTCCAGTGAACTGGACTAGAGCGGACAATACCTCAAGATGGGGACTGGACCGGGCGTCTTACACCATTGAATCAAGTGAAGAATTAATGGAATATGAAATCTATAAATAAATAAAGATTTTTTAAAAAATAATGATAAAAAATTTCTGACAATAAATTAATCCATCCGATAGTAGGTACATAGAAGACCATTAATATTTGATAATACAGTAAAATGCATTATCACAGGAGCAAATAAAACACGTATAAATTTTTAAGAAACAAAAAACAAATAGGACTACAACAGCATGGACAAACATTATGCTATGTTAGATTGCTAAAAAGAGGTAAGAAAATAAAATAAAATACTGTTCTAATTCCTCTCTCTCTCTCTCTCTCTCTCTCTCTCTCTCTCTCTCTCCAATTAATGCTCTAATTGAGTTTGAGTTTAGCTTCGACTATCAGGCCAATTGAGCCAAGGTTTTTTTTTTTTTTTTGGTTTCCCTTTACAAAACAAAAACAATATAAAGAAATATGCTTCAATATTCTATTTTTCTTTATTTTCATGAATTTTCTTAGTAGCCGAACAAAAAATTAAAAGGAAAATAGGAATAAATACCCCCACCCCCATATATATATATATATATATATATATATATATATATATATATGATGATAATCAGGTAAGCACGTACTGATATAACTTATATCAACACCTGTATTGAGAGTTGTACCTTATATATTAGTGAAATATAAGGTACATTGGACCAATACAAGAAGTACAACATATGCTGATAGGAACATAATCATATATATCTATATATATAAAATCCGGTAAGAACCTACAAATCCCAATGACTAAAATGAATAAAACCAACAAATAACACATAAAACCTTTGAAAAAGCCAAGAAAACGGTGGATGGGAGCTAAGACATCAAAAGCCAGAAAACCCACGATGCAGCCGGTGGGTTTTGAAGATCTCTTGCAATGACCACAAGAAGGGCAGAGGAGATGGATAGGGGAACAGCGGGTACAGAGGAATGGCCCTTTGAACTGTCGCGAAAACCAACGCACTCATAAAAATGACGTCGTTTGCAAAGGCCAGGGAGGCCCACCAGGTCGTTTTGGCAATGGGAGGGGTCAATTTTTTATGTAAAAGAATGTTAAGAATAGATTTTGTCCTTTTGTGGTTGAACAAACCAAAAAATACTATAGAAGGGTAAACCTTCTCTTTTATTGTAGTTAGTGTGTATATATATATATATATATATATATATACACACAAAATATATAAACTTCCTACAATAACTAGAATTTGATATTATAGAATGTTATGGTTTGTCTCTAATCATTTTTGCTGAAAAAAACCTCATAAGTTTTTTTTTTTTTCCCAATTAGAATTTGGTATTGTAGAATATTAACGGTTACATTCTTATTGTCAAGGGTTGTGTTCCTTATTTTCCACATAATTATGGTAGACGATTAAATTTTCCAAGTTTTAAAGTCCATTTTTCATTTGTTGTCTGGTTAATGGCATTGTTGACTTTGCCACTTTGGCAGGGTGAGAGATAACATATAGAAATTAGATATCATTATCATCTAGTTAGAATTTTAAGTTTGAAATTTAAATTTTAAGTAGCATACTTATTTTTTTTTTATAGATGTAGTGAAGGCCCAATTAGAAAAAGGCCCCTTTGAAAGGCATGATACAACCCGCCCAAACCGTTTGTTTGAAACCGTCGTAAAAAATCAACCAATCCATTGGTTTTTAAGACCAACGGTTGGTGACGGGCAGAAAAATTTGCAACCTGTCATGGCGAGTGGGTTGGTAATTACTCCCCCAAACAGCTCCAACTGACCCGCCCATAATCCTACTTTGAAGCGACTTTTTATCCAAATTCAACTGTAACTTTACTTTAAACATAAATCACCACCCTGTTCCAAGAACATAAAAGATTAGCTATGAAGTTATACGAAGTTTGAATAAAGCGGACTCTTCCAAAAGACAATATAAGGGAAAACCCTTATTTTACATCTCATGTTGAAACCGCTTTTTAGATGATGATACTACAAAGATTTATAAGCATTCCCCATGCAAACTACGAGAAGAAAACTGACCTGTACTAGTCCTTTACGTACAAAAAAAGTAAGAAAATATCCCAGACCTCCTTAGGGAATTCATCAAAATCCAACGCCACTGCACTCTCTTCAATAGTACCATAGAATCCCCAAAATTTGTCGACACATTAACCACTCTATACACATGAATACAATCTAAAAACACAATGTGCAACTGTATACAAATCTCTAGCTCAAACCACGCCCAACCTCACATAGAGCATTATTAGAATTCTGAATCACACCCCTAGCATTGATCAAATCAATAGCCACCAGTACATTCCTCAAATTAATATGCCAAGCCAACTCACTCCATTTTTTATTTTTATAACACTGAATTCGATACTTAAAACAACCTCACACTTTGGCTCTAATTTTCACGATTTTCCACAACCAACTACCGTTGCTAGGGGGCTTCAAACAACAGATACAACAATCCTTAATAAACATTTTATGGACCGATTTAACCCACAAAGAAGAAGCCTTAACTACCAAATTCCGTAAGTGCCTCATCACAGCAACATAGTTATAATCCTCCATTTTCTTAACCCCTAAACCACCTTCATTTTGAGCTCTATAAAGCCCTTCCCAAGCAACCAGACCATCCCTTTCATGGGATTGGTTGGGGACGCTGCCAACACAACAATGTGAGGCTCACGCTTTCTGTGGGGCTTTTAGTAGCTGCAATCAGCAGAATTTTCTACTTGTGAATGCATCCAAGGATTTGAACCAAGCATGCCAAGAAATTGGGAACTATAGGAAATCGCTCAGAAGGGTGCGTGAGAAAAACTCCTTTACAGTGTGACGAGGGAGGAAGGGATAAGTTTTTCTTGATGCCTTACACACGCTTGCCGGTGGATTCACAGTATTTAACAATGCAGAGTATTGAAGAATGTGAATCATCATACCTGAGCAATTGCTTGTGTACCGCTTATGCTTACTATAATGGGTGCTTCGTTTGGGAAACAAATCTGTTTAATCTACAACAACTCACAACTGATGATAAGATCGGACAGAATTTTTATGTCTGGATTGCAGCATCTGGGCAGTTGGGAACTAGAGCTAATGAAAAAGGAAGGACTACTTGGATTGTGATCGGATCAAGTGGAGGGTTTACTCTCTTCAGCATTGTCCTGGTAACTGTCTGGAGGAGGAGACAGTTTTCTGGTGCATTTGAAGCAGTTGATGATTCTTTGTAGTTGTTTAAGTACCAAGATTTACGAAGCGCAACAAAGAACTTCTCTGAAAAACTTGGGGAGGGTGGTTTTGGATCTGTTTTCAGAGGGACATTGCCCAATGCCACTTGCATAGCAGTGAAGAAACTTAGAGATTTAAAGCAAGCTGAGAAGCAATTCCGTGCAGAAGTGAACACAATCGGAATGATCCGACACATTAATATTGTTCGCCTTTGGGGTTTTGGTTAGAAGCTTCAGAAAGATTTCTAGTCTATGACTACATGTCAAAGGGTTCTCTATAGTCTTATTTATCCTGGAAGGAGTCCAAGATTTTAGATTGGAAAGCAAGATATCATATTGCAATTGGGATTGCTAGAGGATTGGCATACCTTCATGAGAAGTGCAGAGACTGCATTATTCATTGTGACATCAAGCCTGAGAACATTTTGTTGGATGCTGAATATAACCCCAAAGTGGCTGACTTTGGTCTTGCAAAGCTACTAGGCCGGGACTTTAGCCATGTTTCTACAACTGTGAGAGGAACCATGGGATATCTGGCACCAGAATGGATTTCAGGTGTAGCTATCACAACAAAAGCTGATTTTTTCAGCTATGGAATGCTGCTTTTTGAGGTTATATCAGGAAGAAGAAACAGAGAACTGTTAGATGATGAGCTAGGAAATTTCTTTCCCACTCAGGCTGTGAATACAATAAACAAAGGGGAAGAAGTGCTGATCTTATTAGATAGCAGGCTAGAAGGTAATGCCAACGAGGAGGAGCTCACTAGAGCTGGCAGAGTTGATTGTCGGTGCATTCAGGATGATGAGAAGGATAGACCAACTATGGGGCAGGTTGTTCAAATTCTGGACGGTGTCTTAGAACTGGGCATGCCTCTGATTCCATAGTTTATCCAGAGACTTTCAGAAAGTCCAGTACACTACAAAATTTATGAGGAAACTTCTTCCAGTTCAGATTATGAGGATGCCTAGAGTCATTTAAGCTCCCGGAAGCAAGCCTTGTAGATTAGCTAATACTCATCTCTGGAAAATAAATCTTATATGTTTCTCATGTACTTCCTCTTTTATAATGATCAAGGGATTTGTGTTATTAATTTGCAGATAATTATTTATTCTTGCTAGTTTCAGATTTTGATAGCACCAAAAAAAAAAAATGGTTTGATTCATTTCTTAGACAATTGAATAGTTCAACCCATAAATTTTTTTCCCTTCCAATTTGACCTCCAATTGAAGTTTGAAAACTAAGAATACCAAACAATATGAAAAATAAAGAATTCGTGTGAAACCATGAAAAGTAAGCCATTGAAAAACTTATCAATTAAAAAAATCATATTTGCTAAATATCTGGGAAAAATTGGTGAAAGTTGGCCAAAATATCTAAAGCAATTGAAAACTTTGGGATTGCCTATTAGTCCAGAAATTTGGCCAAATATTGCGAATTTGTGGACATGCTCATCATCTCTCCAAATTCCTCTTTTTTTTTCTTTTTTTTTTTTTTTTTGGGCACCCCTTTAAACATACTGTTTTTCACAATAGATTCGGGCATGTTCATTTCAATATTTAAAATGAATTAGAAGAATTATATATAACATAAACAAATCAATGTGCATAAGGAAAACATACTTATCAATTCAAATTAATCATGATTGGGAAAAAGATACTCTTGGACTACCTATTATTGGTTTGTGTATACCTATAAACTTTTTAGAATGTTGGGCAAAGGTTCTCCAACTTCTTTAAAGTTGTAGAAATGTGTACAGTGTACTCATGTTTATCAACCGATTTTTGTTCATTTGTGCACAGGATTCAATATTGGACACTAACTTTGCCAGTGGTAGAAAAGAGTTAGGTGAATTCAGTGTATTTAATCCCATGAAACAGGCAAACAAGCTTATGCTCCTGCTAAGAGTTTAGTGATTCAGGGTCCTGCAAAGACACAGATCCTGCAACTTTTCATGCGGGCATTACATGTAATGCACTTCCAATAACAGATAGTTTTGTTCTCTCCCCCTCTTTTTTTTTTTTTGGGTACTTTTTTGTATTTTGAAAGATTGAATTCTCTGTTCCTGAAAATAAGTGCATGATCTGAATGGCCCATTTGCTTGGTTATCACAAGACCAGCCTTGGCAGACATTTTCAGCTTTCTAAGAGAATTTAAAGAAGGTCCATCTTAGAGGTCGCAGATAAATTTTTCCATTGATGGGCTTTCAATTTTCTTCTTGTTCGAGAGGAAATCCGGTTAGGCCATTTCTTTTTTACATCATGTTCAGGTCAATACTCATAGTTTTTCCATAATAACAACAGACAATGTCATAAGGCTAAGCACAAGGACTGAGAACAATATATGACTTAAGAATAAAGACTTCAAACAATTTATGCAAATAACACTAAACATGCTTTTGGTTGCTTCCTATTGAAAATCTCAGCATTAAAGGTCTACACGCAACATAAAAGGACATGTCTACTAAATGTACATTTACCATGTTAGGAATGATTAAGGACTTGTCTACGAAAAAACTTAAAGAAATTTTCCTATCCCCACCCCATCCTACCCCACCCCAACTCCCACTCCACCTTGACTTCAAAAAATTACAAAAATTCATTTTTAAACCTCATTTTCTCACAAACCCTATCAACCGTAACTCAAAATCCATATACACATAAAATTAGTGTTTCTCATGTATTGAAGAATGGACGAGCCAAACAATGTTAGGAATGATTATAGTAACAAAAAATTACGTATTAAGCATTCTTATTGAGTTTTACATTTTTTTTTTTTTGGTTGAAATTTGTCATGTTTAGTTTTGCAAATCCGAACTTGTTGGACAAGTTTGGATAGTGACGATCGAACACTTTTTGATTGTTCGTTTCTGTAACTCTGAACGCCTTTTTAAGTGTTTAGCTTTATAAATCCGAACAACTTTGCATTATTCATTTTTGAAAGTCCGAACACGTGTTTGAATTTATAAAGTCGAACACTTAAAAAACCGTTCAAAGTTATAGAAACGAACAACCCTAAAATGTTCGATCATGACTATTCGAATATATAAAACAAGTTCAAATTCTCGAGACGAAACACGACGAACTTCAGCCAAAATATATATATATAATAAAAAATAGAGGCATTTTCCGATGTATGGTCACCAATCTGGTGACTATCATCGTCAAACCTAAAATGGAACGGAGCAATGGAAAAGGGGGAGTGATACAAGGGTGTGGTGGATGAAAATTAGTCACTCTAGTAAGATGACAAACAATTTCTAGGATATTCTTACAATTTTGGTGTGTCAAGAAGGAAACAGCATTAGCTTTGGTGTCTAAACATAAAGATGAGGGAGAGACAACGGTTGTAAGTGAGATGAGGTTGTGGGGTGGATATAATTTTTATTTTTGAATTAAAATGATATTTTAGGAATATGGTGGGGTGGTTATAGTAAAATGTAAGGGGAATAAAGTAGTGAGGGGGAAAAGCAATTTTTGTGGTGGCAATAATTTCTCCTATTTATTTCTCTATTAAAAGGGAAAGGTGGGGGCGTTTGGCCATTAGTCCACTTTTGGCTACTTGTATGGGTTAAAGTCCCACGTAAAGATCCATTAAAGCCTCAAGTCCATTAAGAGAGGACATGACAAAAAATCCCTTGCCCCTTTCTACAAACAGTTTCAATAGATTATTTTCTTTCAACAAACAAAATGGAGAAAATCACGGGTACCATGATTACACTGATATTGGCAATGATAAAATCGTGGGTCAATAAACAAAATGTATTTTTCAACAAACAAAAAATACAATAATTTTCAAGATGCCATTGTTTGGACCCACAGCGCTACTATTTTCTCACAAATTTGTCTAACTATTTACATGAACAACCAAAGATTGAAAGTAATCGATAAAATCATGTAGTAAACTCGAAGTAACTATGTTCATTCCCAAATTAGTTACACAAATGTAATAGTCATAACCGGCTTAAAACTGATGCAATTAATCATATGAAATAATGCACATCATCAGAACCATGTATACTGGTTACATCGAATTCTCACACTCTAACTACCCCCCAAAAAAAAAAAAAAGAAAGGTCATTTTTGGGGTAACTGTTTCATAGAATGTTTACACACACATCTTCCCTCTTTAATAAACACTATAAACAGTTACATTGAAGCTTCATATGCAAACCCAAAAAATTTCAGTGAATCTTTACATTCAAGCAACTACCACTGTAATAAGAATTCACAAATATTGTTAATGATTAAAAAAACTACTCTAAATTGATAGTCAACTGTTGAAGGGGATAAACATAGGAATCCCCATGATTATAGCAAATTCGTGGAGAAAATCGTGGGACAGGGGAATCCCGTGATTATAGCGAAAATCGTGATAAAAATCATAGAGCAAAAATGCATGAATAAATCTTCCCTCTTGGTAGACGTCAATGGCTAGCTAAAATACCACTTCAAGAGAAGGGCAAGGATGATACTCGCATATATTATAAAACCAAAGGGTTATTTAAACTGTACCGTTTGCTAAAAAAGAGGACTTGTGCTGGGTAACAGATTTAGTAGGACTTAAGACCTAACAAAGCGTTAGAATTGGACCAGTGACCTAGTTCCCCGGGAAAGGAATAAAAAACCCTATATAATTCTTGTCCCTTTCGAAAGTTTATATCTTCTTCAAAGTCGGAATCCAACCTGGTGAGACAGTAGACACGTCCAAAGCCCTAACTTGTCTCCAGCAGGTACAGGTGAGACACGTCCAAAATCTTCACTCTCCCTCTCTAATCGTGGATTGTTGACGTTTTGGTTCTAAAAAAATAAAAAAATAAAAAATAAAAAAACTATTTTGAAAGTACTTTTAACGGTTTTCAGAATCTGAAAGGACTTTCCGATTATTTATATTATTGCTTAGTTTTGATTCCCAAAAGGTTAAACCCTTTTATCTGCATTCACTCTGTAGTTCTGTTCATATTTACATATGGAAAAGGCTATTTGTTGGCAACTTTTACTGTTAGCTCCTGTGAACTTTTCCAATATAATATAGGGTGCAAAATCTTTTAATTTGTTAATTAAAGATGCCTAGTATAAGTGGGAGGTCGTATCAAGGAAATGAGGGCCCATTTTTGTTAAGAGTGTTGCTACCTCCACGGGTTAATCTGTGTATATGAATATAACAAGATTGTTAGGATTTTGTCCTGACTCATTTGTTTCTCATTCTTTGGTCTGGGACAGTAAGATTTTTAATATTTATGTTGTCTATGTAAATAACTTCACACACACGCACATATGCATACACATATGTACATCTATGTATGCGTACTTGTAGATGAATGTATGTATGCGTACCCATACATTTGCATTTGGTTTTAATTTTTGTCAATGTTCAGATTATGGGGACCTTAATGCCTATATTCATTTATCAATTTAAATTGTAAATATGTCCAGAAATGGTCTCTGGTGGGGTAGCATGTTTTAGTTATAAGGACTTAGAACGATACACCAACTGGATTCAGCGAAGAGAACTTCATTAGGAAATTCCAATTTGGCAAAGTGTACCGTGGAATGTTATATGAAGAAGAGGTGACGGTGAAGATATGGGAGGATTCGACTATTTATAAGCTTTACCCGGGAGATAATGAGAGCAGAATGAGAGTATGAAGCTGAACTAACTAATTTTTTATCGATGTGAATGCTTCTTTATTTATTTGTGGTAGGTTACTTGTTGCCTAAAGCTATATCTGGTCTTCTAGGATGAAGTTAAGTTACTTAGTCAGGAAACATTGGCCTCTCATCCGAACTTGGTCAAGTTGGCTGGATACACCCGTGAAGGTGAAAAACCGGGTATTATGTATGATCTTAAGTCATTGGATGCAGTTCCTAACCTCCTATGCAAAGGTACAATTCCTTTTACTCACTTCTATTTAATGTACAATTTGCTACCGTGATCTACTTTGTTCTGCAAATTTTTTATTAGGACTGATGGAAGCCAAAGGAAAAAAAAAAACACAAAAAAGAGATGAAAGCCTAGTGAGAGCCGATGTAAACTAGTCATCTCATATTTTTATACTTTAGATGGGTTGTGATGTTTCAAAACCCTGACATTTCTTTAGCATTCTGCGTATAGTTACTTGGAATGCTGATTTTATTGTTAAGCCCATTACTTTGAAATCATAGGAGAGGTGCTAGAAAAGTAGAAACTATTAATAAATGTAAATATGCTAAATATACATGGTAGTTGTGGGCCTTGTGGCTTTGTTTTAAATTAATTACTGTGGGTGTTATGATAAAAGTTCTTTTATGTTTGGGTTTTTTGTTAGTGCTACAGCTTTTACATGTGCATAGTTAGGAAAATGATGATTAAACAGCTATGTTAACCATTAACAAGTCTGTATTGCATTTCTAGATGATTTTACCTGGCTTCAGAGAATTAAGGTTGCTCTTGGATTTGCTCGCCTTCTTGAATTCTTGCATGCTTGGAATCCTCCAAGTTTGCCATATCTTGTTCGCAATGTAGATGCAGCTCATATAATGCTTGACCAGGTTGGTTCTTTTGTCTTTCATCTATATAGTTGGCATGTTAACTTCAATTACTTCTTCTTCTTTTTTGCACTTCAAATTTCACAATACTTTGAGATACTTCAATGTAGGACTACAACCCAAAATTATTTGACCTCAGTATGATTTCTGGCGGAATTATTGCTGACAAGAGAGACCTTATAAATCAGTATGTACATGGGTGTTACGGTTATATTGATCCTAATTATGCCCTTCAAGGTATGTGGATTAATTATGTGTACAACTTTTTTTTTATTGACAATGCAATAATCATTATTTGAGCTATATAACGAATCATCGATAAGTTCTACCTTCATTAGTAATTATAGTACAACTTATAAAGAGGATTATGAGAAAAATACGAAGGAAAATATGAAAAGTTAGAGAATAGACTAAATATAAAGGATTGGAAAAGCTTTCGCTAAATTATAGAGGATGGTATTCAACAAGCCTCTTAGATATTTACACTTTCAATGATTTATGAGTTTATCTGTTAATGGGAGTGAAAGTGACTATCTACTTGAGTACTTGATTTTAGGGTAAATAGTTGGATTTAGGTTTTTTTTTTTTTTGATCAGCAACGAAGATATATTATTAGAAAAAAGGAAAGAAATACAAGAGGAGGACAAGAAGTCCACCTAAAAGAACAAAGCAAAATAAACAAAGATGATAAAAAGAGACTCTCAACAACAAACCCCCTCCAATCCCCTCCAATCTGACTGTTATTTTGTTGCTTGTAGTGAATAGTTTTGTTTTGTGTTCTATTGAATATTGGTTACCAATTTTAATATAAAATTTTTGAATCTTTGAAGGAAGGGTGAAAAAAAAAACGAAAGCTTTTTTTCCTCTATATTTTTGAAATGCCTCATATGGATGGACCACAGTTCCCAATTTAGTTATGTCAAAACTCCTCTGTAATTTACATGGGTAGTAATAGGATGATGCTATTTTTGTTCCTTACATCTCATGATTACCTAACAGATGTCTAATAAATTCTTTGCAATAAAATTAATCTTTTACCTGTTTAATAAAGTTTTGGTAATATAAATTTCTATCCCCATATTTGGGGCACATGTTTTGGTCAAGGATTTTCTGCTACTCTAGCAACGTGTGATCACTTTCTCATATATCACTTTTCATCGTCTTTTGCTTTATAGATTTTGTTACTATCTATCATATATCCATTAAAGTTAAATACTCATATTTGAAAATTAGTTTTAGTTTCAACTGAATTTGGTTCTGTGATTTAAAGCACTTAGGCTGCCTTTTTATGTTTTGGATCTGAAGCGGATTTTCTAGTGAAAGAAAGCTGGGATACAAGATGGAGTTTCCTTTGAGTGAAGAATGAAAAAAAAGAAAAGAAAGTTCTACAAGGCCACCAAAGAGGAGCCAAAATCCAATTGTAGAGAGATATTCTTGTATGATTTTATCTATCAACCCTGTTACAAGTACTACTTTCCATGATAGTTGGATTGATTTTTTTCTGTCATCTCTTCAACATCCCATTTAAGTCCAATGAGCTCAGCATGACGAAATGTCCCACTATCATTCTGTCTAGAAAAGAATTGGATGGTGTTGTTTGGTTCTTGCAAATCCCCTTAACACCCATTTGACCTGGGTTACCAAGTAAGAGCTGTCCACATTAATCTTGAAGGAAGAAGAACCAGGACTGTCAGGGGAGAGAGAATATGGGCCCTGGAGAGGGACTAGATGACGTTGCCTTATGATATTTTGAGCTACATTTATGAGATGTGCTAACCAACTCTGAACTAACTGATGCCCATAAGGAAGGTTATAAATCGTACCTTTTCAATTACCTGAAGAAGTGAACTGAAGTATCACAAGAAATTCTTTTGTTTATGTCGCTCCAACCAATTGACTTTGAGAACTGCACATCTCCAAGGGATTTTTCCATTAAAACCACAAACTGGGAAAATTAAACTGTAGATGGAGAAAATGTCAACTGGGCTATCCTAGTTGGTTTCAGTCAGAAGACAGAGGACTTGAACCAGGCTTGCAGAGGGAAAAAGAAGAAAAAAATGACCAATTGTGTCCTCTGCTCTTCATACGTGGGGCGCACTAGTGCACAACCTGACTACAGTAACTTGGTTGCTTTAGAAAATGCTAAACCATAAGACCAACCATGGAAAACGCCCCCTGATTTCACATTCTTAGCATGTGAGCATTTGTGGATATTAATCCCATTTTTTTGTCTTGTAAATGACATCTACTCTATTTCTCCCTGGTCATGCCTATTTTATTTTGAACTGTAACTATGAAAGCTTCTGCAATTGTTTGTCTGTTTTGGCACTTCGAAGTTACAAATCTTTTGATATATTTTGCTGAATGAGTAATTTTGCAATTTTTTTAACAGGTATATGGTCAGAAAAGTGCGATATTTTTGCATTTGGTGTTGTACTTCTAGGTTTAATAACCAAAAGAGTCTTTACAGAAGAAGATAGAATAACTTGTGCGCCTCTTGTTTATGAATGGGCACAGAGTGAGTACAAACCACAGAAGTCAATCTTGGGCTTTGAACGCTATAAGTGTTCACTGGTGCACCAAAGCTTGGAAGATGAACTCTGTTTTTATTCTAGTGATGGACCTAAGGTTACAAAGCTGGCAATGCGATGTGTAGATTATAATCCGCAGAAGTGTCCAACGATGAGGCAAGTTGTTAAGTATCTGCAGAATTTATGTGTCGTTCGGCGTCATGCTGGTGCTCTAGGCATTGACCAGATAGTTCGTGGTAATGATTCTGATCCCTGGGAAGCTAACCTTTCAGGTACGTGATAACTGATAATAGTCGTCTTTCAAAAGGAAAAATTAAGAGCTCTTGATGTTTTGAATTTCTTCTAACAGTTCATGTCGCACAAAGTGGGCATGTTGTTTCCCTAACTTAAGTATAATCTATGGTAATAGTGCAACTTTTTTTAGTGCACATTTTTATTTTTATTTTTCTTTTGGAATATTAGAATTATAATATTTGAACTTGTACGTAGAACAAGTTCATAATGTGTGTTTCATGGTGGAAGCGATGCACAGTATTCATTTCTCTTCTTCATACAGTTCCCATTCTGATGCTTTGAAGATGATTTTTTCCCCCTTTACAATGCCTATCGTAGAGTTTCTTAGGGGCAGTACGTCACAAGGTGCCCTACTTGTGCACTGTGAGTAGATCCACCTATCAGTCTATGACCAGCTGAAGTGTTGTTGATAAGAAATGAGGAATAGAATTTAGGGCCTCCACTTCAGGAGACAGCCATGATATCATATAATCTGAAGGTGAGGGTAAGATGAATGATGATTGTCATTGATGAGTCAGTAGCTGTGTAATGCTATTAATGATGCAGTTTGGTGGGAAGGAAGGGATTTATTTTTTAGAAGCTGTAGATCTAACAGATTTTATTCTTTGGATGGAAATTCAGAAGAATGCTAGGGGTTACTATCTTATGATGTCACAGATTAATGGCAGAGGTAAGCGATGTTTTATAGTTGTTCCAGAGGGTGCTCAAAATTGGGGCTGGTTGAAAATGGCAGAAGCTTTGGCTGACATGAGACTGGGTGCGGTTCATAGACCTGAGTTAATTGTGAAAGGTATCGAGGGTAGAGAGGAAAGGAAGGATAGATTTAATATGCTGAAGGGAGATTGGAGGAAATCTTGGTTTTGTGAAAGAGGTAAGGCAAGTGATAGTTGGGCTGAGATTGAAAAAGCTTTATGTGATCTATTGGAGAGTAAAGTCATGCTAATACCTTCTCAGTTGCATAGAGTGGTCTTCTTTTGCGATTGTAATTCTGTGGATAAAGCTCAATATTATTTGGGCATGGTTTTTTTTTTTTTTCCCAGAATTCTATTAATGCCACTTTGATGAAGTGGTGTCCTAAGTTTCTTCAATTCATAGGTGGAGCCTCTTAGTTAAAGGTGGATGGATTGCCATTGAAGGTCTTCCTTTTCACTTGTGGAGGCAGGAGGTGTTCATCAAGATTGCAGATAATTATAGTGGCTTGTTAGAGGTTGATCGCAGAACGAAAATTATGGATAATCTATTTCCAGCTCAAATTAAGGTTAGAGGGGTGGAGAAAGGGCTTAGTCTTGAATATGTGGATGTTAAGATTGGGGAAGATACGTTCATGGTGCTCATTTGGGTTTCTCAAGATTCATTTTGGAACCTGAAAAGAAAAAGAAAAAAAGAAGAAGGAAAAGGAAAAAGAAAACAATTCCTTGTCAAATTATCTCACCGACACGCTATTTGGTCTAGGCCAAACATTTTTTGTTTGATCATTTACAAGTCTTATTTGCTTAATGTTGATTCTAACACCTTGCTCTAGATTGTTGCCTCGTTGGGCCCACAATAATGCATAGATCTCTTAGGAAATTCAGCCGTTAAAATATCTAATCCAATAACATCTGACCATTTGCTTTAAAACAATTCTAATATTTTATAATGAAATGCAATCTCTGCAATAATTTATAGATCTATCCATTTATTGTAGTCACTTAGTGGACTTTTTAAGGGATTTGAATGTCGGTTTTTAATTTCCAAAAAGCACCCTCCAGTTTCAAAACTATTCTGTGATGCAAATGGCTTCCCATGTCTCTTGCAGTTTGTAATAGCCCCATCATTCCGACATCAAGTACATCCCTTCACAAATAGTGCTATTCGCATTCCCCAAATATCCTTGTGCACTTACAAGGTAGCATTTTGCCCATGCACTCACAACATGTTGATATAAGTTATATCAGCACCATGCATTGGGGGTTGTACCTCCTGCATTGGCCCAATGTACTCCGTAACCCACTAATGCACGAGGTACAACTTCCAATGCGGGTGTTGAAATAAGTTATATTAGCACGTGCTTACCTGATCATCATCCTATCTATATATATATAGAGAGAGATAGATATTATATGTATGTATGTATATATGTATATAGCTGACACTGTGGAGATGAAGTATTTGAATATGGAGGTGCCACCTTTTTTTATTTCAGCTGGAAATTTCCCATGTTGCTACATGACAATGTTAAAAAACGATTTTAAGTGAATACCACATTCTCTCATTCCGCATATCACTTTCCCTCACAAGTGCTTTTCATCATCCTAAAGTTTAAAAATGATCTCTCTCTCTCTCAGATACACACACACACACATACCTGCAGAATGATCTTGAGTTTCCTTTACTATCTCAAGGCTCAATTAAAAGCTTGCTCCGCTCATGTGCCTTTATTCTTTTACATTCCTACTTTTGTTTATTTAGTATTATGATTGATTGTACTAATAAACATTAACTTTTGATGGTTGATTTTCATTAATTAACATGATAGCATCTATCATTACATGGAAGATATACGTATCATTGTTACAATTTTTAGTAGGTTTTATATGAGAAATGCGACCAGCCCTCCCTTATCCTATGGTGATCTTGAGATATGTTACAGTTTTGCCTTTCTAAATCAATTAAAATCTTGCTTCTCTTATCTGCATGCTTGTTCTATTCTATTTTAGATTAATTCTTTTGTGGTATTAATGTTGAGTTGTTTTCAATTTCTCATTTATTATTTGAACAATTTAGTTGGAAATACAGAATTGAAGGTATTGTAGTATTACAATTGATACGTGTGTTGGTATGTGTTTTGGTATTTGTAATTTTACACTTGATAGAAAGTTAACATGCCATCAGAGTACAGTAGTACACTATCTGCTAATTTGTTATTTATATTTACTTCAATAATATATGTTGTACACAAGATTTATTTTCATCATGATATTCAATATTGGTATTAAGCTGAAATTGGCTTTTATAAATAGGGTTTTCGAGGTTGATGGGAAAGATATTAGATTTTCGGCCCACATGCTGCATGGCGAATGGAAGGATCATAGAGGTCCCTCCCAGTGGAGTTTTCTTCCCTTGGTTTTGTGAGTTTCCTTCAGATCGGCGCCTGTCATATTTCCATCAGTTCCTTCATTGTGAGTTCCTTCACTTTAAAGGCCAGGGAAGGAAGACTAAAAGAAGGAAAACTAAAGACCCTAAGTTAATCCAAAAAGGTGAGAGATATTTGATCCTTAAATCTATTTATAGCTTTTGTTGGGTTATTTTAATAGTCATATTTTACATTATATCATATATAATGAGAAATAATTAAACTTTGGGATATTTTTATTGTCTATATATTCGGTCCGGTTTGCTTCTGTTTTTATTTCCATTTGGTTTGGTTCTGGTTCATTTTCCAAAAATTGATTTTTTTCCTCGATTTGGTTTTGGTTTGCATGTTCGGAAACCTAACTTAACCAAACTGAAAAAGTAAACCAAAACACCAAACCGAAAACCAAAATATATTATTTTATTATAATTCACACTATAAATTTGGATTATCCTGTTTGTATAGTAATTTCAGTGAAATTATTTTGCTTATCTTTTTAATACTACTCAGAAGATAGCATTATTTTTGGATACTTTCCCATATTGACACGTTGCTTTGGATAAAGTTGATTGCTTACAACTTTGATGCATGAAATTTCTTTTGTCCCTTTGAAGACTTTTATCTGGTGTTACCTTTTTTTTTTCTTTTGTAAATTTAATATATTTTTACTGATTCTTTATTTATTTATTTTTTAATATTAGGAGGTATTGTTTTAAGTTTCTATTTTGTATCTTTCCAAATAATATTCTACCTAGCCAAAAAACAGATGGTAAAGCAAATTGTAGTGGCATATTCTGCAAATTTTCGCTATTTAGTATAAAAACCCGGGGTTTGGGGGGCTTCTCTTCCCTAGTCTATAGAGTGCTTTTTGTTTATATTTATGGGTTAGGTTATGTTGCATACGAGATGTATTCATGTATGTATTACCCTTTTTTGGTAGACTTGAGGAGTGACAGGATCAATACTAATTTGGTATGCTACATCCATGAACAAATGACAATTATAGAGGGAGGATTTGATATCAATTTAGAATTCTTATATTCTCTACTGCGTATCCATGAGTTGTTTATACTTGATATGAGAAAAACCAATTTGAGCCAAACCAATATTTATTTTGGTTGTTTTGGTTCTTTTCTTTTCTTTTCTTTTTTTTTTTTTTTGTTAACTTATCTATTACATATTATAATTAAGAGTTATGCTGACATGGCTTCTTAATAAGCCTTTCCTCCAAATTCTTGCATTCTCCTCACTTTTGGGCCCACAGCATGATGTCAGCAACTCTCTCTCTCTCTTTTTTTTTTTTTTTTTGTTTGGTTTTCTTCTCTTCCCCGTACGCACTCCCTTCTCTCTTTCCCTCTTCTTCCTTCTTCTTCTTTTTCTTCTTCTTCTTCTTCTTTTTTTTTTTTTTTTTTGGTTTCACCTTTTCAAATTTCAAACATGAAACCAGATCCGGCGAGATAAGCCTCAGATTCGACAAGATCAGCCTTCCTCAACATCCTGACATTAAGAGAAGGCGGTCCAAGTTGCAGCAATAGTCGATGGTGGTGATTCTCGCCGGACATGAAGATCTAAACTCCTTCAACCCACCGCCGTCGGTGATCCCTCCACTAGTGATGAAATGGCGTGGGTTCTCTGCCATTCGTTCTGTGACTGACTTTCTCTCTCATCTGTGAAATGGCGAGGAAGAGGAGAGAGAGAAATGGAGGAAGATGGAAGAGGAGAGGGGGGGAGATAAAGGAAGAGAAAGAGTGACAGAAAGAGTGTGACTGTGGAGAAAGAAAAAAAGGGGAGGAAGAGAGAGTGACTGAGAGTGTGCCTTTTTTTTTTTTTTTTTTTTTTTTTTTTCTGGTATAGCCTTCCTCTCCCACTTATTTTCACTTATCCCTTCCTTTCTTTTTTTATTTTTTTATTTTTTTTATTTTTTTTCTTCCCTTCCCCTTGTACAACCTTCTTTCTCATTCCTCTAATATAAGTTGTCGAAAGAATAAACTTAACTATAGGATCAACAATGAAGGGTTGTTTGGCAAACTTGAAAACTTGACCACTTAAGTTTAATCATTTTTTTTATTTCACATTGATTGTTAAATCTCTTTTTCTTAATAATCCTGTTTAACTAGACCGAGAGAGAATAATAGCATTTTTGGTACTTATATAAGTACTTTAAATAAAGTTACTGTTTGGTTCCTGCACATTGCGCAGGTCCATTGTAGTTATTATTATTATAGCATGTTTTGGTTTTGGTTTGGTAATAACCAAAACGAGCTACTTTAGTTTGGTTTGAATTTTAGCCTCAAATCAAACCATGCACACCTATAGTTTATATGAATCTAGAGAAGGTATAAAGATCATGCACGTTTGCAAATGGGTTCCTTTTGATTTCTAAGGAGCTGTTTGGTTGGCATTTTGGAAGATTTTTTCCTTGTTTTGAGTGGGGAAAAGAAAGAAGGCACATTTTGCAGATGAAAGCAAGAGCGGTGCTTGCAAAATGCAACGAAATGATGCCTGATTCAGATTTCTCCTTTATAGGTTCTCAAAATAGTAGACCTTTGAATTTATAGATTGCTATATCTTTTTGGTCCTCAAAACTGTAAATGTATTAAGTTTTAGAGTGGTAGACTGATTTGTTGCTGAACTGTAAGCTTGTTGATTACTTGATGGATTTGGTGAGCCACCTTTTATTTTGTTGTCTCACTGTAAATCCTTTTAATCAATTATATGTTATTTTTATTTTTATTTTATTTGATTATACATATATATATATATAAACAACCAATTTGTATAACTACAAGATTGTTTGGCCGTCTTAGGACTCGAGTAATAAACTTCTAATTTATAGGTTGTAAGCACGCATACAAACATGAACCAGAATAGCTTGAAAAAAGATTGGATACAATTGTATTTTGTTCTATTTTCATATTATTTTTCACATCTTGCTATTTTCATATTTTATAATGTTCTCTTTAATGCCAATATTTCTTGTCTCTATTTCAACGGACTTTATTTATTTTTTTTTTTTTTTTTTCAGGAATGAGATCTGATATTGTAAAAGTATTTTCTTATGAAGAGTTAAGTCTTTATACAGATGGATTTAGTGAAGAGAACTTTATCGGTAAATTCCAATTTGGCAAAGTGTACCACGGAAAGATTAAATCACATAAGGTGACTGTGAAGATATGGGAAGATCCTGAAATATATCCGGTTTATCCCGGAGATAATGAATGCAGATTGAGAGTATGTTGTTAAAGTTTTCTTTTATACTACGATTTCTGTCATTGAAGGTTTTCCTGATTTTATATTTCATCTGTCAGGATGAATTTATTTTACTACAGCATCCAAATTTGATTTCTCAGCCAAACTTGGTCAATCTGATCGGATACTGTCATGAAGGTGAACAACTTGGCATTGTTTATGATCTTAGGTCAATGGATACTCTACAGAACCTCCTACTAAAAGGTATATTTTCTTTTACTCATTGATGTTGATCGTATGCTTTTCTATCAAAAATTTGCATTGTGGAATTTTGATATTAGATTTGATGGCAAAAAATAAAATAACATTAAAGAAAAAAAAACGAACAAACAAAAACTAAAATATAAAATTAAGCTGAGGAAGGTTCATTATAACTTAGGCACCCCATATATTAGTATAGACTTCATGATACGGCATGCAAACTCTTTCCCTGTGGTCATAGTTGGCAGGTCAGTTTCATTGTTGCAACCTGACTCTTTAGGAGAGGTGTCAGAAAAGTAAAAACTTTATTATTATTTTTTAAAATTAGGAGATAGAAAAGTAAAAGCCCTTAAGAAGATTTTTGAGTGTTGGAAATCGATATTGAAGGTATCAATAACTTGCATCTGAAGTGGCAACCGCCCAATTCAGAAGTAACAATCACCCAATTTTGATTTAATTCTTTAATGAGGTTCATCCAAGCCCTATTTTGTCGACAAATATAGGATGTCATGCCATGGTGATTGTTTTGGGCTTTCAGGTTATCAATGACATATGGTTGGATAAACTAAAGCTTTTCTGCATTTTGGGTATCATTTAACTTGTTCTTATCATTGTTTGGTTTGGAAAAATGAACTGATTGGAAATATCAGATGTTCATAACTTTTGAACTTGATGTAAGTTTTAATGCATAATGCTTCCCTCTATTTTAAGTTCATATTATTAACATCAACAATGAAGTTTGTCTAAAATCATAGACAGTATTTTAATATATTTCTTTTTTTTTTTTTAATTTTTGTAATTTTTTATCAACAACAAAGTAGTATATTTAATGATTAATGGAAAAATTATAAGAGTGGGACGATAGTTTAATATATTTCTTGTTCTACTTCTGTCTTCATTTCCCCCTAATTTATTGTCTTCAAGTTTCTGTATTATGTTGTCACATGGTTTGAAAGAATACAAAGTCTTTCTAGCACTATATGAAGATTATATGAGCAAATTCTGAGTAAGTTTTCATTTAAAATTTATGTAACTTTAATTTTTTAGTTGAATAGATTAGTAATTTCGTTTAGTTTGACTCAAAAAATCTTGAACTTCCTCTCCCCCCCCCCCCCCCCCTCTTTCTTTTTGGGTCTGAATCTATTACGTTTCATGTGATGAAATTGTAGTTTGACTTTTTCTCGGCTGTTGTGCAGCTTGTTCTTATTTTTAATTGCAAGGATTTTAAATCTAGGGACAAGAAGGTTATCAAACAGCTTAAATAATTAGTTACAAATCATTTTGCATTTTGTAGATAGTTTATCTTGGCTTCAAAGGATCAAGGTTGGTCTTGGATTTGCACACCTCCTTAGATTTTTGCATGCTCAAAATCCGCCATATCTTGTTCGCAATATAAGTGCAGCTCATATAATGATTGACCAGGTTAGTACTTGTGTGTTTCTTATTAATTTTCCTCTGAGAAGACCATTAACTTACTTTATGTTATATGGCCTCTGGTGTGAATGTTGGTGTGGGTGCAATGCCTAGGCATTAGATTGTCAAATCCCCAAAATTTAGGATACTGGAATAATATGGAGGTGTCCACGTGTCCTAAAATTGGAATTTATACCTCTTTAAAAAGATGAACATTATAGAAGGGTGAGTTTGACAATCTAGCTCTGATAACGACCAAAATCGTGTGAATAGGTATTTCTACCCTCCTCATCCTTCTTCTTTCTTGCTGGACGTGACAATTGGGTACTTTTTCGATGTACATTGTGTCCCTACTCCCTACCCATGTCCCGTTCCTGGACGGCCACACGCATGTCGTGTTGTGTCAACACTACTACTCAAGGAAAGCAAAGAGTCCATGTAATAGAGAACTTACTTTCTCTTCAATACTTTATACAATTCTTATATTTATAAAGCATTTTTATATGCAGGATTTCAACCCAATATTGTTCGACTTCGGCCTAATTTCTGGTGGGATTCTTTCCTGATTGGAGATATGATCGAATTACATATATAAATGGGTGTTATGGTTACGTTGATAGATGTAGTCGTTGTCTAGGTATGTAACCTTCTTGTTATTTCTTCAGTTTTTTCTGCTGGTGAATGTGACACTCAAATATATATTTATTTTAATGTTGGTTTCCTGTTAATAGTTGAGAATATATGCTCTCTTCTTCATGTTGCTTCCAAATTAGTTATCTTTAGTTTCTATTTTTGTGCTAATAAACAAGTTTAATAGGATTATTTTAAGACCTTGAAGAAGGGGACCAGAAGACCCAAATATATTTTGTTTTTATATCCAAATTGCATGCTACATGCATAGATTAGAATTTCCATGCCAAAAAAAAAAAAAAAAAAAAAAACCCATCATGGGCCATTACTTCAAGTGAAATTCGTAGGATGTAATCATTTTGTGATTTGTTTGTAATTCTTTGATTGCTTAGGGCATGTTTGGAAATCTTAGGATCTGGGCCAGACAGGTTCCCAACACTTTTTTTTTTGGATAAGGAATTGTAATGAAAGAAGGAAAAGGAATACATCATGGACCAGAAGTCCAGCTAGAAAACAAAACAAAAACAACCTTAGGCTGCTTACAAATCTATACCATTACCTCTTGTACCTCCACAAAAACTGATACCCTGTACAAAAACAAGGCCCCCAAAATTTAATCAGTATACCTCACTATACAAACTCTCTTTAGTTGATTTAAAGTCCGTTTTTGTTGGTTTTGTAGTTATACAGGAGGGATTAGTCCCTCTTTTTTGTTCATATTTTAGATTTGCTTAAGCTCTAGTTGAGGGTAAAGTGCCAAAT
Organism: Liquidambar formosana; assembly: GCA_039720395.1. Taxonomy (NCBI): domain Eukaryota; kingdom Viridiplantae; phylum Streptophyta; class Magnoliopsida; order Saxifragales; family Altingiaceae; genus Liquidambar; species Liquidambar formosana. Next base: position 11,313,281 of record CM077824.1, on the reverse strand, counting down.
GTGTATAGCTATGTAAACCAAACATGGTTAAGATAGAAATTCAGGTTTGGCCTAATACATATATTATTTTAGAATTTGTGGCAAATGCGAAAACCTTGAGCTATTGAATCAGGGATTAGAATGCTCCTAAAATTACCCAAAGCAGGTGTTGACATGTTGTGAAATAGTAGCCTAAAACTAGTTCTGTATAGTCACATATAAGAGCTGCCTCGAATAGGAAATTTGGGCCAGGTAGCTAGCAATGTTGGTGCAAATATGGTGTATACTGTATAGTATGTTTAGAGTGATTTGGTTGAGTGGCAGCCAAATATGTGCTGTCATGAAGAGCTGTTTTCTGTTGGATATGATTTGATATTGAATGTGGAACCTTCTTTCCAGTCTTGCTGTGTATTGTCAGGAAGCTCATTCAATTCTTTAGACACAGAAATTAACATTTCATAATTAGATTTAAATAATTTTCTTGCAAAACCTTGAGATCCTATGTTGTGATGAATTGGTTGTACAAAAGAAGACACCACTTCCAAAAGGATGAAATAAATAAATAAATAAAAATTTAAAATCATGATTTAGACAGTCTTGCTTTCCCATTGAATTGTGGCTTTCCAGGGGTGCATGCTACTCCCATGAATCCATGACCACAGCACTGTGGAAAATGATCAATCCGTAGTAAATATAGGCACCTGACTGCACATATATGCATAGCATCTTAGGGGGTTGACGACAAAGAAAATTAGGTCAGGTCCTTGCTTCCCCAAGTTATACCTCTTGTGGTCTTCTAAATTATTTTTGTCCATATTTCTATACAGTTGTTTATAATATTCAGGTCCAATTGAAATGTGAGATCTCTAGCATTTGTTTCTGTTCTGGCCTAGCATTATTTTGGTCATCTTTAGTGAAATGACTAACTTTGAGAATCCCTTGACAGATAAATGGTCCGAAAAATGCGATGTCTTTGCATTTGGGGTTGTGCTTTTAGGTTTAATAAGCAAAAGAGTCTATACAGAAGAAGACAGAGAGAATGATGCACCTTTTGTTTACAAATGGGCCCGGGAAAAGTACAAACCAAACGAGTCACTAGTGCACAAAAGCCTAGAGGCAGAACTAGGTTTTTATTCTAGTGATGGATTTAAACTTACCAAGGTGGCGGTGCAATGTGTGCAATACTATCCTTCGGAGCGCCCTACGATGAAGCAAGTTCTGAAGTATATGCTGAATCTGCATGTTGTTCAGCATCATGCTGACCCTAGGCATCGAGCAGATGCTTTGTGGTCATAATGTTAATCCACAGGAAGCAGGCCAACTTTGCTGGTACTTGATAATGCTTATCTATTAAGGTGGAAGAAAATTATTTATCCCAAAAAAAAGAAAAGAAAAAGTGGATAATGGAATTTCTTCCTTCCAAATTATTATGAGCTGAACATGTTTATCGAGGGATGTGAAACTGGGTTCTATCGTTGTTTGTTGGTTCGCTTAGTTTGTATTTTCATTTTCCTAATGATCCTGAATGAATCTGTTGGTCCAAGTGAAAATTTGGGATAAAAATGTAAATGACTTGAGATGAGTCCCACTAACAATAAATGAAAAATTGGCACGAACTTATTTAGGTGAGCATGTGTCAATATAAGTTATATTAGAACCATGTATTGTGGGTTTTACCCCGTGCAGTGGTCTAATGTGCCTTGTAACCCATTAATGTAAGGGGTACAACTCTCAATGCAATAGGACTGATATAAGTTTTATCAATACGTTCTCATTTGATTATCATCTTATATATAATTATATATATATACTATTAGTAGAGACTCACGTGATGTTCAACAAAATAAATTGAAGCAATCAACTCTAACCAATCGTTTCTCTAAACATTAATAAATTGAAGCAATCAACTCTAACCAATCGTTTCTCTAAACATGTTGATGCATACATAACAGAGAGGATTGATCATTGTTCTCTTATTGTTCTTAAAATCTGAGAGCATTTCCAAAAGAGATGCCAAATTCCAAATTAGATAAAGAAATGGCTATAAAAAATAGGGTCGCGACAATGCCACAACAAAAAACTCTATTGCCACAGCAACATAAAAAAAAGTGGTAAACGGACCATTTTGCCCTTCAAAAAATCACACACAATGACACAATACTCTGTACTTTCTTTTGGTCAAAGACACTATAAATTATTTATTTCATCGAGATACTCCCTCTTTTCCCTTCTCTCATATGTCCTCTTTCTCTCTCCCTCCGCGCCTTCTCCCTCTCTCTCTCTCTCTCTCTCTCTCTCTCTCTCTCCCCTTCCCCCCCCCCCCCCCCCCCAATCCTTCTCTTCACAACAATAGACAGTACAAACACCATACTAGAAATGTTAAACATCGGTGTTAGTGAAATCACAATATGATTACTATCCTTGGAAGCATTATTTTGACTGAAATGAGACCCTGGTTGAGACTTGAGTGAGAGAGAGAGAGAGAGAGAGTGGTAGATTAACAACTAGCCACTTAAGAACAGCCTATTTTATTAATGCATTCCTCTCCTTTATAATTAAATAAAAGAGGAATTTGGGCACATTGATTGGCTTTATGAGTGTGATTAAAGACAAAAAATATCAGTCACGACAGAAATAGGCAGGGGAATATGAATATAAGAAATCAAAATTTTCGTACCATTTAAAATCATCAGCATGCTAATTAATTGCTAATTAATATTTATACTTGAAAGAACATTACAAAATCAATCAGAAACACTTGAATTGAAAACAATTTCATGTTTGTAGGACAAATTCCGCGAGCAATACACAAAGGGATGATAAAAATCTTTACTCTTTTCCTTGATCTATATGTAGAGTAGTTGACTCACACCAAGCCCAGTAAGAAAGGCCGCACGTGCTTCTCCCAATGCTCATTGGGTTTCTAGAAAATGATTGCTATTAGCACCATGGCTGTGCGTGCTTCAAAAATGGTTGCTATTAGCACGGCCTTGCAGCTCCAATGATGGCTTCTCTGAAATGGTAAGGAGACTGCAACGGCAAGAAAAACAGTGACGATGATGGCGTTGGCATTTGGGGTCTTGGATGATTACTTCGGCAGGTAGAGAGAGAGATGGAGAAGGGGGAGAGATGAGAGTAGATGGAAAAAATGAAGAGAATTTCGAGAAAATGAATAGCTTGTTGAGTGTTTGAGTCTCTTTCTGCCCAAAAGGATGTACTGTGTTTGCTTTTGTTAAGGGCAAAATGGTCCGTTCACCCATATTTTTTTATGCTGCTGTGGTGGTAGAGTTTTTTGCTATGACATTATCGCCACCCAAAAACTATTGCCAAGCTTCAAATTTATCTCCAACCGAACTGCTTTTGTTGAATTAGAAGTGAAGTCTATCTCTTGATGCCAAATTGGACATCCTTCAAAGTTGTATCCCCTTTTAATTTTTTTATTTTTGAATATTTTATTCCAAATTAAACCAATGTAAGATTTGATTCCTTTATTTTTGCATTTGACATATTGGGTGGAATGGTATGTTTGGAGTAAGCCTTCAAATTTGGCATATCGGGTGGAATGACCAATTTAGGTGAACCTTCAAATTGCCAAATTGGCCTTCATTTTGTATTTGATATGAACAAATTTAACGCTCTAAGGCTGCGTTTGGTAGATAGAATTACAGTAGAAATGGAATGGTGATTCTATTAATTACATATTTTGGGTTGTTTGGTTGATCTTAAGGGCACATTTGTTTGGACAGAATTATAATGAAATGAATGAGATTTCAATAGTGAGCACCAATTCCCCTGATTATGTCCAAACAAACGTGCCATTAGAATAATCCACCAATGGATTTGCTGAAAAGAACACTGGAAAATTCCAATTTGGCAAAGTGTACCATGGAATGCTTGATAAAGAAGAGGTGACAGAGAAGATATGGGATGATCTTACAATTTATAATCTTTGCCCATGAGATAATGAGAGCAGAATGAGAGTATGCTGCTGACCTAACTACTTTTTCTTCTCTTTTTTTCTTCTCCCGGTCATACTTTTTATTTTTTTTATATTTTTAAAGGTTGCTTGCCGAATAATATATTTGGTTTTCTAGAATGAAGTTATTTTACTTAGTCATGAAACAATGAAATCTCATTCCAACTTGGTCATGTTTTTTTTTTTTTTTTTTTTTTTTTTTTTATAATCGATAGAATCTATCCTTACACCTAACCCCTTTTTAATATCAACAAATGGGCATCATTGCTTTCTCATAAGATTGAACCCAAAATCATTCAGTTAACAAGTGAAGCAAATGCCAATAGACTACAATGCCATCGGCAACTTGATCAAGTTGGTTAGATACAACATGTGAAAAACTGGGTGTCATGCTGATCTTAAAGTCATTGGATACCTTGCATAACCTCCTACTATTATGATCTATTTTGTTCTGCCAATTTTTAATTTGAGGAATGATGTAACTAAGAAAAAAAAAAAAACCAAAGAGACAAAAATGCTGAAATTAAACCTAGTATGAGCTGATGTAGCCTAGCAATGTTAGCTTCAATAACTTCTCTTTTCTGTTCAAATTTTATAAGACTTTTAAGCCACATTAATGGTGAACTTTCAGATAATATATTGAGTCACAACCCTCTCTCTAGATCCTTCTTCATTTTTTGTTCTTCTTCTTCTTATTCACCTTCTCTCATTTTCTAAATCTCTCTTTATATTTCTCTTCGCCAACAGCTTCTAAGTGGAGAACTGACTCATAGGGTCGACAATTAGCATCTATATATAAAAGGGGATGAGCCTTCATCTTGTGCATCAAGTGTGGAGTAACCCAAAGTGTAAGGGTGTGTCTAGTGTGTGTCAGAGTGTAGTGAATTAGTGTGCGAGTGTGTCTCCTTGCTTGTGTGTATATAAGTGTAGTGAAGAATAGTTTGAGTTAGTGAGGTGTCCTAGTGCATAAATAATTGTATAATGACTTTCTTTGTTAGTTTTCTTCGTTCTGCTACATGTTCTACTCTACAATATAAAAGCCTTTTCAAAAAGTAAAAGCCTTTTTAGTTGCATTTAGTAGTAGTATATTTAGATATTTGTAAATAATAAAGCTACTATTTCATTAAGCTTTTGTTTGGATCTAAGAAATTTGGAAGGATCGAAAAGAAAAATCACCAAAATTGGTTGACAGAGGAAAACACTTGGAAGCTTCAATTGTTTTCCTTTTCTTCTCCTCCTACTTTCCAAGATCTAAACCAACTCTAAGAGAATGACTACAATTACTTTATTTTTGTAAGGTTCAAGAGTCAATGACACAAGTGCTCTTTATCTTATTGGGATTAAATATAAAGTTTGCTAACTTTTTTTGTTTACTAAGCAATGCAAATAAAACAGCAAATGTATTTATTTAATCAAGGAAATTAATTTACCTTCAACAGCTAGCTAAAAGTGTGTGGCATATACGTGAACATGAGCTATAGTTCACCATGGTCTACCTCGAAGCCCAAAAGCTTAACAAATGTTTGGGTGACTTTGAGTAAGTAGACAACTCTTTTCAATATGATCGGATTAAAAAAAAACATATAATCATTTTCAATGCTGTAATGTGGGGGATAGTTTCTTACAGTCCATTGGATTATGTTAATATGTGTCCTCATATAATTTAGCTACAACGTCTTGGTCATTGTATTCTCCCCTGTACACTTTTGAATCTCTGGTCAAGAGGAAATTCTTGTTGTATCCTATTTAAAGAACATGTCATAAATAGAAAGAAGTTCGGTGTTTGAGAACAAAAAATAGAACATCAATCTATAAATGAAAAAGGTAATTTATTGTTTCAGAAGCAAAACAAGGTGATGATACATAGATAGAAGAAAGGGGAAAATTACCCTTTGGTGCCAAGTAGAGGCAAAAAAGAAAAGAAAAGGGTTTTGATTGTCAACATGTTACAAATTGACTATCAACTAACTTTGTTTGGCACCAAAGGTTAATTCCAATAAAATTTATCATTTAAGAGAACTGCCATAGCATAACAATCCTCATATATCAGCTAAAGAAGTACATTACAATAGAAGCAATATATAAGGAAGAAGGGAATTTACTTTCTGAGGGCTAAAACACTGTAATGTAATTCTCAAGCACTTTATATGGTTTTACTTTTTCTTTCAATGTAAAAGTGCATAAGAAGGTTCGTTGAAGAGGAATATAGTATAATGTCAAATAAACAATTTAGGGTTTTAAAGGTCTCATGAGCTTGGAGGCTTGGAGGCACTATGAAGAACATCTTTTGGTTGCGTGAAGAAGAGCAACTTTTGAAATGGACAATAATATGTAATGTAATTATACATTTTTCTCTCTTTTCTCCTCCAACCTATAGGAAAATACAAATAAATACTCTCTTCATTCCTAATTGATTTTCTCCTTTGAAAAAAAACGTCTTTTTTATTATAGAAAACTCTATTCAATGCTTTCACATCACTATATATGGTTTGATATTCCAATTTTGCCCTCAAGTGTACAAAACATTGAAAAATAGAATACCTTTTTAAGGGTATTTTAGGAAATGAGATATATATAAAAATAAAAATAAAAATAAAAAGGAGAAAATAACAAAAGGGTGGGTCAAAATAGAATAATTCAAATAAGAGGTCCAAAACTCCCATATTCAATTCAAAATGGCAATAATGAATCTTAATTCCTACAAAGGAAGATTTAGGATTGAATGCTACCCAATTCTTTTAACCAACCCATCTCAACTTTCCCTCCTTTTTTTTTTTCTTTTCTTTCCCTCTTTTTTTTTTGTTACATGGAGATTTTATCTCTTCCCTGTTTATATCTTCTTACATTAAGGTAGATTTAATATATATTTTATTGATGTCATAGAGGAGAGAGGTATCAATTGGATTCCATTTTAAAGGAGTTTTGAGACTTTGCATTATTTTACAAAAAAATTGTGTTTTATTCCTAAATTTTCATAATTATTTCAGCCTCATTTGTCCTATTTTTAGGATTCAAGATTGTATTTCTTAGAAGTTATAAATATGTATTTTATAAGAAAACTTTCTCAAGATTATTGCATTGTGGTCTTCTGTCATGTGCAACCCATCATTGTCAACAAAAAAATAAACGAAAAGAACTTATTACATAATGGAACTTTTACCTTGGTGAAGAAGGAAGAATCATATCAAGGATGCTAGTTATAATAGTAATTTAATTTATTTACATTCCATTAAGTCCCAAATCCCAATATGTTGATAGATATTCTTTTAATTGTGATATGGGACCTTTAAATTATGAGAGTAGGGAATGCATTAATATGGGAGATGATGGATCCCCTCTTTAAGGAATTAAGATTCATTATTGCCATTTTAAATTGAATATGGGAGTCCTATCCCTCTTCTTGGAATTATTTCTATTTTTACCCACTATTTTGTAATTTCCCCTAAAAAAAATCATTAAATTTTGGAATGTGACAATAATTTTCTTCTCACAAAATTTTTTCCCCCTTCGGTTGCAGAGTGCTCAAGATGGAATTCTAAGACAATATTTTGTGTTTGAATTCATGGATAGTGGAAGTTTGAGCTTGCATTCAAATTTTATAAAATTTTATTGGTAAAGGTGGATAGGAGTTGAGGTTTTTGTAACTTCAAACTTAAATAAAACTATCATACTATAAAATAAAAAAAAACGCGAATATGTATGTAAACTTTTGAAACATTAATTATTTTGTTATTTGCTAATAGCTCTTGGATCCAATGGCATGTCTCATTCCAATAGGGGTCTGGGGTTTACAAAGGTATTGGTTTCGACTATGCGTGAGTATTTATATTCTTTTATCGTATGGAAAAATATATATATATATATATTGGTGATGGTCAAGTGTTTTTCAAAACACGCTTTTACTTGGCATATACGATACAAAATACAAGCTACAAGCATGGTGAATCCATTTTTTTTCAATGGTCGCACATAAAAACATATTGATCAACTAAAACAAATACTTTATGATCTCTAAATTCTAAGAAATAAATTATACACATTAAGACAAACAAAAATTATTACATTATTCACCAATATTATGACCACAAGTCTCAAATTATTCCGTCACTTTAGTAGAAATAGAATTAACAAAATTTAAGGTATAGTTTACCATCTTCGTCCCCAAAGCCCCTTAAACGAATAATGTTTGGGTATAATCCTGTAATTGATATTTGATAGGCATTCTTTTTCTGTCCAAAAATAAAGGAAGAAAAATAAATAATGAGTTACATAATGTATGCAAGAAGCCCAGAATATAGGGATAGTTTTAACTTATTGTCCATTGAATCCTATTAATATGGTTGTCGTGAATGACTTTGACAACAATTTGTATTTCCACTACTAATTTCTCTATTGAAATCGGTAGTGAACTTCTTTAGCTCTTTATGATTATATTCCTCCGATTGAGAAAATATGCCGGCCGAGGGCTTGCTCTCCTCTCTTTTCTTTTCCTTTTTTCTTACTAGGGTTGTCTTCTCTTCTCTCCATTTTTGTCAATTCCAACGAGCTATTAAAAGGCTGCACACTGGATAACCAGAAGAATGCGCTAATACTTTGATATGTGTTCAAATGCCCCAAACAAACTTGAAGGAAATGCTATATAGGATCTCCAACACCATGATGTAGATCTGATTAATTAAAATCAATTAAGTTGAGCTACGATATTCAAACTTATGAGAAAAGTAGTCCACCATTAGCAAAACCTCAAACTCAAACCAAATCATGCATTTTTAGATAATTTTTAATTTCTTATGCATATTTGTTACAATGGATCATACAGTAGCAAGCACACTCTCACACACCCCATTAACACCACATACATATACAGGTAAAACATAGTAGTGCAAAAAAAAAAAAAAAAAAAAAAATTCAAACAAAACAGTGCAGAAAAATAAGAGAAAAACTCATTGATGATCTTTCTTTTCAAGATTTGTTTTAGTAACCCTCTCCATCCCTAACTCTACTCTAGGATAAAATAACCCAACCTATCCCTAACTCTACTCTAGGATAAAATAACCCAACCTAAAACTTTAATATGCACGATTAAAAAAGATGAGCCTAAAACTTTAATATGCACATGCAATTAAAAAAAGATGAAACGATTAAAAAAGATTAGCTTAAAACTTTAATATGCACATGCAGTTAAAAAAAGATGAAACTCCTCCCAACACCCCACCTTGCCCAAACAAAAATTAACTAGAAAATAAAAATATAAAAAATTGGGAGAGATGAAGAGAAAAGATGGAAATATATAAAAAGATAACGAAGATGAGTGTGCTGATGTGTTTTTCAGAGGCTAGGGGTGAAACCTTTTTATAGATGGAGCAACCTCCCCAATACCCAACATGCTACCGATGTGGGACTAACCAAAAGTAAAAAGCTTGTTTACTTTTTATTAAAATATTCAAGTTCAAACACATACACAAACATACATGTATATGGATATAATATTTTCAATTTTGAACCTCTGCATTGTTTGAATATTTTGTAAAGACTATATGACTTGGCATATTTGGGAGCTGTCAGATGAGCATAATTAACTGCAGAGGATCGATCCTATCCAAAGTTAAAAATCTCACTTACCCTAGAAGTCTCTCTTATCCTTTTAAAGTAGATATACGTGAACCAATGCCCTTTTTTACTAAATAATAATTTCATTTTGAACGCCTTTTCTTAATTTTCCTTAGAGAAATAAGATATATATATTTTTTGATAATAGAGTGAGGCAAAAACAAAAACACAAAATACAAAAACCAAAAAACGGCATCCCCGTTAAACATTCCAACCGATAATATTAGTTTAGAACTGGGGATGCCTGGTATGGATCGAGTACTTGCTTACAAGATAGCATGCATCTCGATTGTTTTTTCTAGTCAGATTTGTGATTCGCCAATTGCCATAGAGAAATAATAATAATCAATAGTTTTTGTAAAGTAGAAATCGTATGGATTAAGAGATAATTTAATGGGGGCGGGGACTATCACTACAACAAATCATAGCAATTACAACAAATAACATCCATTGCAATCACTAATATGGAATTGTCTAAAAGCCAATATTAGGATAGATATATCTGTCCCAACGAGCGTCACATTTGGTGGGGTCGCAAAAGTTTATGCAACAAATAAGCTAGTCAGTCGCAAGCATATTGGGACAATTATATCCGTCTCAAAGCCTATTTTTTTGTATAATCATTTGAGGTTGGCATGGTTACATCAATTGCAAAACTACTCAGCCATTTTTTTTCCCCTCAAAAGGACGAATATATTTGTTGCAGCAATTGTAATTTTTATTAAAATATATATATATATATAGCATTACAGTATTGTCAAAACACAAAATGACACTTTTATAAGGTAGTTTTTATTTTTTTAAGGAAAAATTACACTTAAACCCCCCGTGTTTACCAACTATTACACTATACCTCCCATGCTTTTTGAAATTATAATGACACTCCTCATCTAAAAACTTAACAAGATTAACAACGATGTAGAAAGACGTTAATACCTCTTACATAAAACGCATTGTTTAAGTGGAAATTCACCTAACTGAGTTGTTTAAGATTTCATACAATTAAACAAAAAAGTCTATTCTTATAAAACTTAAATAAAAATTAGATGAAAATTACTTTCACCCTATATTCATATAAAACAGTTGAAAAAATGTAACCATCATTTATATAATTTTGGGCAAACTACATATTAGTGTCACTACCTTTACCCCAAATTTCAATGTGGTGTTTAAATTTTTAATTTGTCTAATTTAGTGCACTAACTATACATTAGTGTTTCAATGTGGGTAAACATGGGACGGCCGTTTAGTTTACTAACGGAAACCACACATGCGCTCACGTAGCAATCCATGTGGCACTGATGTGGCATTCCTGGTGGAGTCTCCCCTGGAGAAATTACATATTAGTGTCACTAATTTTATCCTAAATTTCAATGTGGTATATAAATTTTTAATCTGTCCAATTTAATACACTAACTATACATTAATGTTTCAATGTAGGTAAACATGGGACGACTGTTTAATTCACTAACGGAGACCTCACGTGCGCTCACGTGGTGGCCCATCTACCACCAACGTGGCATCCTTGGTGGAGTCTCTATCAAAGCTGTTTCGACGGTCCCATCCATAGTCAGAAACGATAAAGCATAGGAAACCATCTTCCCTCCTATTTCCATTTTCCATTTTCCATTTCCCTTTTCCCTTTCTCAACATATGTAATTACAATATCTAAAGAGAAGAAATGCTACTATTGAAAGTAGGAAGATATCCACCATGTCTTCCACCATTGCTACCACCACCACCATTGCCACCATAAAAAGACAAATATACTGGTGCCATTTGTGTGACATAAGAGTCTCCCTCTTCCCCCATTCTCCTCTACCTTTATTGCCACATTAACGACTTCCTAAAAAAAATAGTCTTCCTTCTCCCCCTCTCCCTAACCTTAATTCCACCTTCCATCCTTTCCCTATTCTCTCCCTTCCGCAAACCCTTGCGTCCCCCACCCCCACTACCATTCCCAAAGATAATCTTTACCATTATTCAGATCAGTTCGCAGTCGATATGAAAGCAAAGCAGCTCCTTGCCTCGTTGCGTCCCCTACCCCCACCACCATTCTCGCTCTTGGGTCAGAAGATCATAAAAGGTCATCAATGTAAGTAATCTCTCAAATGCTACGCACGTAAATGGTGGGAAAAAATTGGGAGACTCCACCAAAGATGCCACATCAGCACAAGATGGGCCACCACGTGAGGGCACGTGACGTCCCATTAGTGAAGTAAACGGTCGTCCCTGGCATGTTTACCCACATTGAAACACTAATGTATAGTTAGTGCATTAAATTGGACAAATTAAAAGTTTATGCACCACATTGAAATTTAGGGTAAAGTTAGTGACACTAAAATGTAATTTCTCATGGGGAGACTCCACCAGGGATGCCACGTCAGCGCCACATGGATCGCCACGTGAGCGCATGTGAGGTTTCCGTTAGTAAACTAAACGGTCGTCCCATATTTACCCACATTGAAACACTAATGTATAGTTAGTGCACTAAATTGGACAAATTAAAAGTTCGTACATCACATTAAAATTTGGGGTAAAGTTAGTGACACTAATATGTAGTTTGTCCTATAATTTTTTACCCATTACAACGAAATATCGTATGCAAATTGTAAAAAAATTTCAGTATATATGCAAGCTTCTTGTAGTTTCGGACTTTCGGGTTGGCTGACATACCTCAAAATAGAGCAGCCTCCTTCGTGCGGTATAGATGCAACATGATTACATTACCCCCTTATACAACACCCAGAAGAAAAACCCACCCGCCCACAACGATCTCAAAATGTGATGCAAGTGATGGGTTCTAAATCTCATTTTTAGTTAAATCGCTGCGTTTTGCCTTTAGGAGGGTCAAAATGGGTATTTAATATCCACTTTTGCATGACATCAGCTACCCACGTCAATGCCCCAAATGGCTAATTTACGGATAAGGATCACTTGTATATCATTTTCGAAAGTAAAGATAGGCAGTGTAATTTTAAAAACTGAAATTACAAAATTTTATTTAGAAATTCTAACTTTTGAAAAATCATGAACTTTTAAAATACCATATCTATATCTATATCTATATCTATATCTACTACCTTGTATCTTAGAAAATTTTTTGATTGATCATTATACCTTTATTTTAAATTTTAAATACTTATTTACCCCCCCAATATTTAATTAAACAATTAAGATGTTTATTTTCCAGCAAAAAATGAGAAAGAAAAATAATGACGTCCATTTCATGAATTATACACAATTTTCATTATTATGCATGTCTCCTAACTAATTTCTTACTTTTACCATGACTCTTAACCATAGAAGAAAGTTTGACCTATTGTGTTAAACATACATTCTAATGACCTAAATGAGATACATATATATTAAGAACATAATATATGTACATACTTGTGAAACGAGATTTATATTCTCAACAAAAAGTAACAAATAATTATATTTTCATGTTACATACACACACACACACACACACACACACATATCTAAGAATTTATGAATTTTTATATACACATATCTGAGAATTTATGAATTTTTATATATCTTTTATTACTTAAATATTATTTACGTACAACACATGTGTGCCCATATCTAGTTTAATAAAAAATGAGAAGGCCTATTTCTCCATCCTTTTTTCACCCAAATTAAAAATCCTACGTGCGTTTTTTTTTTGTTTTTTTTTTTTTGCAAATTCCTCACCCAAACATAATCTTAACTTGGAACTTGGGGTTTCAATTTCTATCTAAAAGTTTCATCAACCTAAGTAAAATTTTCCAAATTCCACATTTTAAAGAATAAAATTGCAAAAATTCTTTCAAATTTTCCAAGTTTCTCAAATTCAAAATTTCAAAAATTTCACATCTTTTTTCTCAAATTTCTCACCCAACACAGAATGCTTATGGTATCATTGATGTGGACTGCTTGGGTGATGATATTACTGCTACTGCTGGCATAGAAGCTTTGCCCAGTAGGATGTTCTTGCTGATCGAACCTTTTGTCACAAGAAGCGTAGAGTATGTTGGCTGCTTCAAGAAGAAGTTCATGGGCCTTGCTGATTTGGTCCCAGCATAAGAGGGAAGCAAATACACATATAAGCGCATACAATTTTTACACTCTGTTATTTACACAATTCTTACTTCATTCTATCTGAATGAAAATAATTAACATAATAATAAAACCACTAGATCTTGCTGGATCCAATGGCTTAAGAATCATCTAAAAAATTGAGTGCAAAAATTATATCCTTAATATTGAACCCATATTATATATATACAGTCCCGATCAAGTCAACATGTGTTGATATAAACGCATACAATTCTTACACGTAGTTATTTCCCCACAAAAGGAGGTCATGATTGTATAATTCATAGCTTGTTCACACACCATATGGCATATGCACCTAAGCACCTTGCATCTTTGATGCATACTAATTGAAAGATTTATAGGAGACGATTTAATGTTAGTGGACTTGTCTACTACAACTCCCTTCGGGTCATTTACATTTTTATTCCAAATTTTCACTTGGAGCAACAGATTAATTCAGGATTATTAGGAAAATGAAAATTCAAAACAATTGGATCAACGAATCAACAAACAACGATAGAACTCAATTGTTTCACATCCCTTGATCAAGATGTTCAGCTCATAATAATTTTGGAAGAAATCCATCATCCATGCATAGATATAGATAAGTTACAATGTCACAATAGGTGAAAAACATTTAATTCAGTTTTGCTCACATTCCATGATAAGAATACAAAATAATAAAAGTAGTTGAAGTACCAATTTTCTACCACCTTTTTTTTTTTTTTTTTTTTTGATAAATAATTTTCTCCCACTTTAATAGATAAGCATAATCCCACTTTGTTTTTTGATAAATAATGTTCTCCCACTTTAATAGATAAGCATTATGACCGCAAAGCATCTGCTTGATGCCTAGATTCAACATGATGCTGAACAGCATGTAGATTCAGCAACTACTTCAGAACTTGCTTCATCGTTGGGCGCTCCAAAGGATAGTATTGTACACATTGCACCGCCACCTTTGTAAGTTTAGATCCATCACTAGAATAAAAACCTAGTTCTGCCTCTAGCCTTTTGTGTACAAGTGACTTGTTTGGTTCGTACTTTTCCCGGGCCCATTTGTAAACAAAAGGTGCATCATTCTCTCTGTCTTCTTCTGTATAGACTCTTTTGCTTATTAAACCTAAAAGCACAACCCCAAATGCAAAGACATCGCATTTTTCTGACCACCTATCTGTCAAGGGATTCTCAAACTAAGTTATTTCACTAAAGATGACCAAAATAATGCCAAGCCAGAACAGAAACAAATGCTAGAGATCTCACATTTCAATTGGACCTGAATATTTAAACAACTGTATAGAAATAGGGACACAAATAATTTAGAAGACCACAAGAGGTATAACTCTAATTATGAAATGTTAATTCTGTGTGTTGAGAACTGAATGAACTTGCTGACAATACACAGCAAGACTGGAAAGAAGGTTCCACGTCCAATGTCAAACAATATCCAACAGAAAACAGCTCTTCATGACAGCACATATTTGGCTGCCTCTCTACCAAATCACTCTAGACATACCATACAGTATACACCATATTTGCACCAACATTGCTAGCCTACCCGGCCCAAATTTCCTATTCAAGGCAGCCCTTATATGTGACTATAGCTACTATTTCACAACATGTCAACACTTGCTTTGGGTAATTTTAGAGCTTAAGCAAATCTAAAATATGAACAAAAAAGGGGGACTAATCCCTCCTGTATAACTACAAAACCGACAAAAGTATAGATTTGTAAGCGGCCTAAGGCTGTTTTTGTTTTCTTCTCTGGATGGACTTCTGGTCCATGATGTGTTCCTTTTCCTTCTTTCATTACAATTCTTTATCCAAAAAAAAAATGTTGGGAACCTGCCTGGCCCAGATCCTAAGATTTCCAAACATGCCCTAAGCAATCATAGAATTACAAACAAATCACAAAATGATTACATCCCACGAATTTCACTTGAAGTAATCGCCGATGATGGGGGATTTTTTTTTTTTTTTTTGGCATGGAAATTCTAATCTATGCATGTTGCATGCGCTTTGGATATAAAAACAAAATATATTTAGGTCTTCTGGTCCCCTTCTTCAAGATCTTAAAATGATCCTATTAAACTTGTTTATTCGCACAGAAATATAAACTAAAGACAACTAATTTGAAAGCAACAGAAGAAGAGAGCATATATACTCAACTATCAACAGGAAACCAACATTAAAATAAAAATATAATTGAGTGTCACGTTCACCAGCAGAAAAAACTGAAGATATAAGAAGAAGGTTACATACCTAGACAACGACTACATCTATCAACGTAACCATAGCACCCATTTAGATATAGAATTCGATCATATCTCCAATCAGAAAGAATTCCACCACAAATTAGGCCGAAGTCGTACAATATTGGGTTGAAATCCTACATATAAAAATGCTTTATTAATGTAAGATTTGTATAAAGTATTGAAGAGAAAGTTCTCTATTACATGGACTCTTTGCTTTCCTTGAGTAGTAGTGTTGACACAACACGACATGGGTGTGGCCGTGCAGGAACGGGGGACATGGGCAGGGACACAATGTACATGGAAAAAGTACCCAATTGTCATGTCCAGCAAGAAAGAAGGATGAGGAGGGTAGAAATACCTTTTCATGTGATTTTGGTCGTTATCCGAGCTAGATTGTCAAACTCACCCTTCTATAATGTTCATCTCTTCACTTCATCAAAAAAAAATAATGTTCATCTTTTCAAAGAGGTATAAATTCCAATTTTTGGACACATGGACACCTCCATATTATTCTAGTATCCTAAATTTTGGGGATTTGACAATCTAATCCTTAGGCATGCACCATTGCACCCACACCCAACATTCACACCCGAGGCCATATAACATAAAGTAAGTTAATGGTCTTCTCAGAGAAAAATTAATGAGAAACACACAAGTACTTACCTGGTCAACCATTATATTAGCTAAACTTATATTGCGAACGAGATATGGTGGATTTTGAGCATGCAAAAATCTAAGGAGGCGTGCAAATCCAAGAGCAACCTTGATCCTTTGAAGCCAAGATAAACGATCTACAAAATGCAAAATGATTTGTAACTAATTATTTAAGCTGTTTTATAACCTTCTTGTCCCTAGATTTAAAATCCTTGCAATTAAAAACATGAACAAGCTGCACAACCGCCGAGAAAAAGTCAAACTACTTTTTTCATCACATGAAACGTAATACATTCGGACCCAAAAAGAGAGGAGGAGGGGGAGGAAGTTCAAGATTTCCCGAGTCAAAACTAAAAGAAATTACTAATCTAGTCAGCTAAAAAAATAAAGTTACACAAATTTTAAATGCAAACTTACTCAGAATTTGCTCATATAATATTCATATAGTTCTAGAAAGACTTCCTTATAAAAAAAAATATAGTTCTAGAAAGACTTTGTATTCTTTCAAACCATGTTATACTAATAAAGTGGGAGCTATGGGCTAGAGTGTCTTTTTTAGTAGGAAGCCCTAAGATTAAGGTGAATAATGAATTCAATCACTTATGCGTCTAAACAGCAGAAGTTATAGAATTGTGCTTGTGGTAGTTACCACTTCTACGCGGAGGATTCTGGCATGTAAAGCTTTGAAAATTTTGCGAAGGAACCTTAATAAAAAGAAAAAAATTCAAAAGAAAAAAAAAAGAATTTTGCAAAGGAACAAAATAAAATTAACAATAATAATAATAAGAACATAATACAGAAACTTGAAGACAATAAATTAGGGGGAAAATGAAGACAAAAGTAGAACAAGAAATATATTAAACTATTGTCCCCCTCTTGTAATTTTTCCTTTTATCATTAAATATGCTACTTTGTTATTGATAAAAAAATAAAAAATAAAAAAAAAAGGAAATATATTAGACTACTGTCTAGTATTTTATACAAATTTCATTGTTGATGTTAATAATATGAACTTAAAATAGAGGGAAGCATTATGCATTAAAATTTACATCAAGTTCAAAAGTTATGAATATCTGATATTTCCAATCAGTTCATTTTTCCAAACCAAACAATGATAAGAACAAGTTAAATGATAGCCAAAATGCAGTAAAGCTTTATTTTATCCAACAATGTGTCATTGATAACCTGAAAGCCCAAAACAATCAGGATGGCATGACATCCTATATTTGTCGACAAAATAGGGCTTTGATAAACCTCTTTAAAGAATTAAATTAAAATTGGGCAATTGTTACTTCTGAATTGGGTGGTTGCCGCTTTAGATGCAAGTTATTGATACCTTCTCACAAAACTTCTTCAGGGCTTATACTTTTCTATCTCCTTTTTTTTTTTTCTTTTTTTTTGAAGTATTGTATTAAAAAGAAGGAGGAGGCTGCCCGCGGGGGGGGGGGGGGGGGGGGGGGGGGGGGGTGTGTTGGGTTGAACCCAAGTATATAAGATATATACAAGAGCTAGAGGAAAAAAAAAAAAGAACAAAACCCCAATCTATAACTTTAGAAAATCTAAAAAGCAAACAAAAGAAAGATTATGGTCATTAGAGTAACTATGAAACCACCAAAAAATAGTCTTGACAAAAGAAGACTTGAGCTCAATGATTGAGGATTCCTTATCTTCAAAAGTTTGAAGATTTCTCTCCAAAGGCACCAAAAAATTGCATGTGGAGCCATATCCCATTCGAACTTAGCTTTTTTGTTCCTCGTCATGATCCGCCAACCCAAAAGAAGATTATGAGGATGAGAAGGCATAACCCAATGAGTCTCAAAGAGGTTAACGATAAGCATCCAAAGGCTCCATGCCGCTTGACAATTCATGAAAAGATGGTCTACCGTTTCTGCCACTTCCTTGCACAAAATGCATCTATTTATCAAAACCAATCTTCTAGAAATAAAATGGTCCAAGGTTAAACATTGGTCTCTACTCGCCAACTAAGTGAAAAAGGCGAATTCAGAAGGAACCGAAGCAATCCAAATAGACTTGGCCAGCAGGAAAGAAACTCCACTCGAAGATGATATCTTATAATATGATTCATCAAGAACCCTTTAGAGTCCTCGCGCCACACCAAGGAATCATTCCCTCCCAAAAAAATCTTACTATCATAAAGATTTTGAAAGAAGTTCAAAACACCCTCCAATTCCCAATCATTGAAGTGCCTAATAAAGTTAATATTCCAAGTGATAGAACCATTAGCACCATCAAGATAGTCTTTGGACCATAGCATTCTTGTTCCCCATAATGTCAAATAAGAGGGGGGAAGTCAATCATTAAAGGAGTGTCATTACACCAAGGTTTCCAAAATCTCTCTATCCCTATCCCCATTTTTAAATTTGATTTCTTTTGCAAAGACTTGAAGCTCTTACGAGATTGCTTTCCAAATACCCACACCATGAGTGCTCCTAACCTCCCTCGGCCACCAGCCCTCCAAAGATGTTCCATACTTCCAAATCACCACATCTCTCCAAAGGCTTTGTTCCCTCATACCAAATCTCCATAACCATTTGCTAGGAAGAGCTTTGTTCATACAATCAATAGATCTAATCCCCAAATCACCATCTCTTTTAGAAAGGCACACCGTTGACCATTCAACAAGATGATATTTACATTCAACTTCAATGCCATTCCAAAGAAAATCATGTTATAGTTTTTCAATTTTTAAAGCCACGGATTTGGGGATTTTGAAAAAGGACATGAAGTAAGTAGGAATGCTAGAGAGGGTACTATAGACTAAAGTCAATTTACCTCCTTTAGAACGATACCCTTTTTTCCAACCGCTAAGCCTTCTTTCCACCTTTTCAACAACTGGATCTTTTTTTTTTTTTTTCCTTAAAGTGCAAGCCCAAAGGAAAGCCAAGGTAGTTTCCCGGAAGCCTTTCAACTTTGCAACTAAGAATAGAAGCAAGGTGATCAATGTTGCCAAACTCCCCCACCGAAATCAATTCACTTTTTCCAAGGTTAACTTTCAAACCCGAAATGACCTCAAAACAAAGCAAAGCCACCCTTATATGCCTAAGTTGTTCCTCTTCAACCCCACAAAAGAGAAGGGCATCGTCGGCAAAGAGCAAATGCGAGATCATGCCTTCTTCAACTCCTCCTCCATTAACCACAAAACCCTCAAACAAATTCTCCTCAATCTCTTTATCAATAACTTTGCTCAAGGCTACAATAACAAGAATAAAGAGAAGGGGAGAAAGAGGGTCTCCTTGACGAAGGCCGTAGAGCTTTGAAAAAAACCATAAGGATTCCCATTAATAAGCACCGTAAATGTAGGGGTCCCAATGCACCAAGTTATCCATTTACACCACTTTTCTCTGAAACCCATTCTTTCAAAGATCTAAATAAGGAAGTTCCAATTCACATAATCAAAAGCTTTTTCAATATCTACTTTGCCAATCAAACCTAGGTTACCACTTCTAAGTTTACAATTGACACATTCATTTGCAACAAGGACCACATCCACAATTTGCCACCCACCAATAAAAGCAAATTAGGAAGAGGAAACAAGATTCCTCATCATATTCACAAGTCTTTTGGAAAGAACTTTTGAGATAATTTTATATACATTTCCAAGGAGTCCCAAACATCCTCCACCTCCCTTTTTTTTGGGAATGAGAGCGATGAAAGTGGCAATGTGGCATTAAAACTTTTTTCAAATTTGGCTCTCGAGAAGAATTCATCAAAAACCTTCATGAGATCATATTTGATAACTACCCAACATTTATAAACATAACATTAGGGCCGGGAGTTTTATCACCATTTAAGGTTCTTTCCATCCAATTCGCATCAATGTGGTTTAGAGAATTGAAGCTCATCCCATCAAGTAAAGTCTTCTACCCTCCTCCTCATAAAAAGGATCTTCATAGAAATCTACCACTTCTTTGGCAAAAATATTTTCATTATCAACTAAAACCCCATCCACCTTTAATTTACCAATGAAGTTATTTCTTTTGTGTGCATTAGCAAATTGATGGAAGAATTTAGTATTTTTGTCGCCTTCTTTCAACCACAATGCTCTCGATTTTTGCTTCCAACTAATTTCCTCCAACAGGACGAGCCTAACAAATTCCGCTTGGGCTTCAATCCTTCTAGTTTTTTCCAAATCCGATAATCCTTCCATTCCTTCCTTAGCATCCAACCCACGAATGATATCCATCACCCTCACTTTACATTCCCCCAAGTTCCCAAACACCTCCTATTCCATTTTTTGAGATCCTCTTTAAGAGCTTTTAGTTTCTTAGCAAAAGTAAAGCTTAGAGGACCTTCAAAGGAATAAGACTCCCACCAACTTCACACTAGATCAACAAAGCCCTCTTCTTTCAACCACATTTTCTTGAAACGAAAAGGACCTAGGCAATCCTTAGCCCTTCACTATCAAGAACAAGAAGAATATGGTCGGATAAAGGTCTAGAAGTGTGGATGGGATAACTCTAGAAAAGTATTCTTCCTAAGATGGAGAGAAAAGAAATCTATCAATCCAAAAGAGACTTGGATCCTTTCTATTATTAGACCAAGTAAACCAACTACCAACAAGAGGGGGGGTCATTAGGTCATTAGCTTCAACGAACTCAGAGAATCTAGCCATAGCCGGAGTGGAAAAACCGCAATCTTTCCTTTTATTGGGGAATCTAACAATGCTAAAGTCACCCGCCGAGCACCAAGGTTTCTGCCATTTTGATTTCACCTCTTCTAACTCCAACCAAAAAGAATCTCCAAGATTATCATCATTTGGGCCATAAACTCCCGAGAAAACCCATTCAAAATCATCTTACGAATTTTTTAAAAGACGAGAGAGTAAGATCCCTCCTCAACATCCTTCTTGGATACAACCTTGCTGTCTCACATGATAAGAATACCCCCAGTCGTGCCTCTAGCTCTCAACTCCACCCAATCCACAGAGTCACTAGCCCACAAATCTTTAACAACATATCTCTACTTATGGTTTCCATTTTAGTTTCTTGAAGAACAATAATATCAACCTTCCATTTTTTATATCCGATTTGAAGCGTCTTCTATGTTCTTTATTGTTAAGGCCCCTCACATTCCAAGATAGGATTCGAATCTTCATTTTGCAACTAATTCAAGAGTGCACCCATTCCTAGCTCCTCCCTATTTTTCGAAATGGTTTCTAATTCTAGCCTCATAATTAATAGTGTATTCTAATTTTCTGAGTTCTCTTTTTCTTCTAGATTCAAGACTCACCAATTTTTTCCTAACAGATAAAACTCCTACATATCTCCATTGATCTTCGATTCTGGAGAACAGGTTCAGAACTTCATCTGCAAATCCTTCGTATCAAACTCCCAACAATTTGCTCAACACTTTTACCCGAGAACGAATCCAATCCTAATTTTAAAAAATAATAATAAAAGTTTTTTCATTTCTGACACCTCTCCTAAAGAGTCAGGCTGCAACAATGAAACCATCCTGCCAGCTTACGACCACAGGGAAAGATTTTGCATGCCATATCATGAAGTCTATAGTAATATATGGGGTGCCTAATTTATAATGAACCTTCCTCGGCTTAATTTCAGATATATATATATTTTTAGTGTTTAGTTTTATAGTTTTTGTTTGTTTGTTTGTTTGTTTTTGTTTTTTTTTTTTGCCATCAATTCTTAAATCCAAATTCCACAATACAAAATTTTGATAGAAAATAATAGAGTCAACATCAATGAGTAAAAGAAAATATACCTTTTAGTAGGAGGTTCTGTAGAGTATCCATTGACCTAAGATCATAAACAATGCCAAGTTGTTCACCTTCATGACAATATCCAACCAGCTTGACCAAGCTTGGATGAGAAATCAGATTTGGATGCTGTAGTACAATAAATTCATCCTGATAGATGAACTATAAAATCAGGAAAACCTTCAATGACAGAAATCGAAGTATAAAAGAAAACTTTTAATTCAGCAACATACTCTCAATCTGCATTCATTATCTCCAGGATAAACCGGATATATTTCAGGATCTTCCCATATCTTCACAGTCACCTTTTGTGATTCAATCTTTCCATGGTACACTTTGCCAAATTGGAATTTACCTATAAAGTTCTCTTCACTAAATCCATCTGTATATAGACTTAAGTCCTCATAAGAAAATACTTTTACAATATCGGATCTCATTCCTGAAAAAAATAAAAATAAAAATAAAAATAAAAAAGCCGTTGAAATAGAGTCAAGAAATATAGGCCCCAAAGTGAACATTATACCATATGAAAATAGTCAGATGTGAAAAATAATATGAAAATAAAACAAAATACAACTGTATCCAATCTTATTTCAAGCTATTCAGGTTCATATATGTATGCGTGCTTACAACCTAAAACGGCCAAACAAATCTTGTAGTTATACAAATTGGTGGTTTATATATATATATATATATATATATATAGAATCAAAATAAAATAACTTGTAATTGATTAAAAGGATTTACAGTGAGACGACAATATAAAAGGTGGCCATGGACTAAAATATCTATGATATCTTTGATATATCCACGATATATCCGTGTATCTGTACCCCACGATACGATATTTAATTGACATATTTTTCGCAAAATATCTTTAATATATTGTCGATATTTTCGATATTTTTGATAAAATATTGATATATCCATAATATTTTCTTTCTTTCACTTGGTATCGTTAATATATAGAGATATATCCACTATATCGAGGATATATATCAAAGATATCAAGATATTCATTTTCTTCTTGTTGCGTCAAAATTATCACCTCTTACTCTTTTAGCATTGATTTATATAAATATTTCAATTATACTAAAGGCTTAAATTCGTGTATGAAGTAACAACTTTCATTTACTTTGTTAAAATATTCATTCTATCACTCAATGTGGCACAATTTTTATACCCTATACAATACATACTTGTTTAATACACATTTAAATTACAATATTTTGATTCTAAACTATTTTTTAGAGTCTAATCATTGTCCCAGAGTTTCAATGAAAATATATGTGTTTAATTAGCAATATTCGTCATATCTCTAAATCGATATTAAAATCTTCGATATATCTATTGATATATCCGTGTTTTTGGACCCTCGATATATCCATCGATATCGAATTATCGATATTTAAGTCCTTGAAGGTGCCTCACCAAATCCATTAAGTAATCAGCAAGCTTACAGTTCAGCAACAAATCAGTCTAACACCCTAAAACATCATACATTTATAGTTTTTAGAACCAAAAAGATATAACAATCTACAAATTCAAAGCTCCACTATTTTGAGAACCTAAAAAGGAGAAATATGAATCAGGCATCATTTCGTTGCATTTTGCAAGCACCGCTCTTGCTTTCAACCGCAAAATGTGCCTTCTTTTCTTTCCCCACTCAAAACAAGAAAAAATCTTCCAAAATGCCAACCAAACGGCTCCTTAAAAATCAAAGGAGCCCATTCGCAAATGTGCATGATCATTATATCTTCTCTAGATTCATATAAGCTATAGGTGTGCATGGTTCGATTTGAGGATAAAATTCAAAACAAACCAAAGTAGCTGTAGCTCAGTTTGGTTATTACCAAACCAAAACCAAAACATGCTATAATAACAATAATAACCAAAAAAAAAAAAAAAACCAAAATAAATATCGGTTTGGTTCAGTTTGGATACACAGTAGATAATATAAGAATTCTGAATTGATATTAAATGCTCCCTCTATAATTGTCATTTGTTCATGGACGTAGCATACCAAATTAGTATTGATCCTGTCACTCCTTAAGTCTACCAAAAAAAGGTAATATATACATCTCGTATGCAACATAGACTAACCCATAAATATAAACAAGAAGCACTATAGAATAGCAAAGAGTGTAACACTAAACAGAGTAATTACCATTCATTCTACAATTTGCTTTACTATTTCTTTTTTGGCTAGGTAGAATATTATTTGCAAAGATACCAAATAGTAACTTAAAACAATACCTCTCCCTAATCCTTATTAAAAATAAATAAATAAATAAAGAATCAGTAAAACTATATTAAATTTACAAAAGAAAAAAAAAAAAAAGGAATATTAACAATTACCCCTAATAGGGGGGCGCAGCTCCTCTCCATTAATGGAGAAATACTTGATGTCCAATACTTCCAATCTCACAACGACATGTAAACTAAATGGGATATGGACGATCAGGATTAAAGTTTGTAACACTAAAGCCAAAACGTCGCGTTTAAGCTAACGGCAACAAAAAGCCAAAACAGTACGTATTTCTCACACGCACTCTCAGTCTTTCCCTCTCCGTCATCCATCTCCCTGTTCCGGCGCCAGCAATGTTATTGACTCAAGATGTCCTATTTAGAATTTCTCTGTTATGACCAAAGAGCAGGGGACCCAGATTAAGAAGGAAAAGAAAAGAAAAAAAAAAAAACAGAATAATTACCATTCGTTCTAAAAACATCACCACGAGTATTGGACTAATTAAATTAACATGACATCCTTCTCAGCCATTGCACAAGATGTAGTCTTGGACCCAATAACTAGATTGAGTTGGAATCATTTGAGTCCCAGATCCCGTCAAAGTCTCTGAAGTTGAACTCCCAAATGTAGCGTTCTCTCTTAACCGTGTATATATATACACATAATATGGGTTTGGCAAAGAGATGGCATTTTTGCTGATCGCTGGAAAGATGAGTTCCAGAAGGAAAGAGTCGTCATTGTTAACAGACACCACACAACTCAAAACGGGGCGTTTTTGCTGCAGTCTAAAAGCCTAAAATATTGACCTGTGTATCTCCCTTAAAGTTGATATGTCGCTTCGTGGTTAGAAGTATTGGACATCCAGTATTTCTCCACTAATGGAGAGGATCCGTTCCCCCTAATAGGAGTCTGATTTTAACAATAATCCCATCATAAGAATTTTCAACTCCTTAACCCGATTTTTTACTATTTTTATTAGCCACAAGGAAATCCTTTTTTTTAAATTCCCTTAGTAGCCTTATGTATTCATACGGTACCATTTTTAACGGATTTTTAATGTCAGCTGTTTTGAAAATTAGCTGCTGCTTTTGGGGGCTTTCCTTTCGTGGGTTATGGTGTAACAAATTTGATGGGATTTGAATTTCCATATCTCCACCGATTGGATTTCGTGGGGGTTTTAATTTTTAAATTTTTTGTGAATAACAAGTTCATCCTTAATGAAGTTGGAAGCTGCATTGTTCTCCTATATCTCCAACGTCTTTCTTTTTGTTCTTGTTTTTTCTGTTTTATATTTGTTAGGATCAGTTGTTTCTTCAGCATCTTCAATGGTTCGAGTATACTATTTACTGGAAAAAAACTTTCGTTGTCTTTTTGGTTTTAAAAACGTTCAAATTTTCAAAATAAGCACTGCAGTCAATAACAGTATACTGAGCCCAAGTTATCAAGTGCCATGTAGTGTTTACTGTTTAACAGTATACTTTGTAGGAATTTACTACTACATTCAGAAAAAATATACAAACACCATTGTAAAGTACTGTTCACTATTGAAGGAAAAACATAGGAAACAATATCAGTATACTAATCGATACTTAAACCATTGAATAACCCAGAAAATAATTGCAAAGAGTAACAATAACAGTAACAGTACACTGTTCTATGTAGAATTTTTTCAAACACAAATACCGAAACAATAACACTGTAAAATTTGAAAATCACATAGTAAACTAATATTGTTTCACCTTAATAAAATTTGCTGAGATATCCATGTATTTATTGTTACTTCTAATGACGTTAATTAGAATCTGATACTATTTAGAATTTTTTTTTCCAATTTTTTTGATAGACATTACTGAATTCATTTTGCTCCTAAAATCCGATTACTTAGTGATTCTAGGAGCGGTTACCTATTTAACAGATGTCAAGTTTAGAAATTCCTAAAATCACAATTACATGATTGTATGACTGATTCCCCTTTTTTAACTCATGTCATGTTTGCAAATTCCTAAAATCATGGTAATTCAGTTAATCCCTAAACTAACAGTATGAATAGTAAAGTTTGATTGGGAGTGGCACGGGTTATAAATAGTATGAAAGTTAAAATGAGGGCATTTTGGTCAGTTTGGGGTGAAATGGGGTAATGGCAAAACCGATTTTGTTTGTGGTATTGTAAAAGGAATCTTATACCATGGGGCTATGGCCAAAAATCCCCCCCCCCCCCCACCCCCCCAAAAAAAAAAAAAGAAAAAAGAGTAACACCAGATAAAAGTCTGCAACGGGACAAAAGAAAGTTCATGCATCAAAGTTGTAAGCAATCAACTTTATCCAAAGCAACATGTCAATATGGGAAAGTATCCAAAAATAATGCTATCTTCTGAGTAGTATTAAAAAGATAAGCAAAAGAATTTCACTGAAATTACTATGCAAACAGGATAATCCAGATAATAAAATAAATAATTGTATATATCCTTATCAAAATAAATAAATAAATGTCTATACATATATTATATTTCGGTTTTCAGTTTGGTGTTTTGGTTTAGTTTTTCGGTTTGGTTAAGTTAGGTTTCTTAACATGCAAACCAAAACTGAATCATGGAAAACAAATCAATTTTTGGAAAATGAACCAGAACCAAACCGAATGGAAATAAGAACAGAACCAAACTGGACCAATATATAGACAATAAACATATCCCAAAGTCTAATTATGTCTCAAATTATTAGATATGATATAATGTAAAATTTGACTATTAAAATAACCCAACAAAATCTATAATAGGTTAAGGATCAAATATCCCTCACCTTCTCGGATTAACTTAGGGCCTTTAGTTTTCCTTCTTTTAATCTCCCTTCCCTGGCCTTTAAAGTGAAGGCATTCACATCGAAGGAACTGATGGAAATATGACAGGCACCGATCTGAAGGAAGCTCACAAATCCAACGGAAGAAAACTCCACTGGGAGGAGGGACCTCTATGATCCTTCCATTCAACATGCAGCATGTGGGCCGAAAATCTAAATTCTTTCCCATCAACCTCGAAAACCCTATTCATAAAAGCCAAATTCAGCTTAATAACAATATTGACTATCGTGAAGAAAATAAAGCTTGTGTACAACATATATTATAGAAGTAAATATAAATAACAAATTGGCAGATAGTGTACTACTGTACTCTGATGGCATGTTAACTTTCTATCAAGCGTAAAATTACAAATAACAAAATACATATCAATTATAATACCACAACACCCTCAATTCTGCGTTGCCAACTACATTGTTCAAATAATAATGAGAAATTGGCAACAACTAAACATTAATACCACAAAAAATTAATCTAAAATAGAATAGAACAAGCATGCTCTTGGTCTTTGCAGCCAAAAAAAAAAAAAAAGCAAAAAAGAATTGGACAAGCATGCAGATAAGAGAAGCAAGATTTTAATTGATTTAGGAAGGCAAAACTGTAACATATCTCGAGATCACAACAGGATAAGGGAGGGCTGGTTTCATTTCTCATATGAAACCAACTAAAAATTGTAACAATGATACGTTATACGTAAATCTTCCATGTAATTATAGATGCTATCATACATTATAATCATAATAATTAATGAAAATCAACCATCAATAGTTTATGTTTATTAGTACAATCAATTGATTGTAAAACCAAATAAACAAAAATAGGAATGTAAAAGAAGGCTTGGGGATAACAAAGGCACATGAGAGGAGCAAGCTTTTAATTGAGACTTGAGATAGAAAAGGAAACTCAAGATCATTCTGCAAATATGTGTGTGTGTGTGTGTGTGTGTGTGTCTGAGAGAGAGAGAGAGAGAGAGATCTTTTTAAACTTTAGGATTTTGATGCAAAGCACTTGTGAGAAAAAGTGATATGCCGAGTGAGAAAATGTAGTATGCCCTTAGAATCATTTTTTTTATTAGAATGCTTAATCTCCAGTGTCAGCTATATACATACACACACACACACACATATATATATATGGGGGAATTTATAAATGCACTCCCCAAAAAGCTTCGTGCACTCCACCTAGTGGGTGCATGGGCAAAATGCCACCTTGTAAGTGCAGAAGGATTTTTGGGGAATGCAAATAGCATTATTTGCTAAGGAGTGTACTTGATGTCAGCATGAATGAGCTATTACAAACTGCACGAGACATGGGAAGCCACTTGGATTACATAATAGTTTTGAAACTAGAGGGTGCCTTTCGGAAATTAAAAACCGACATTCAAATACCATAAAAAGTCCACTAAGTGACTACCATAAATGGAGAGGTATATAAATTATTGCAGAGAGTGCATTTCTGTATAAAATATTAAAATTGTTTTAAAGCAAATGGTCAGAGGTTATTGGATTAGATATATTTACTGATGAATTTCCTAAGAGATCTATGCATTATTGTGGGTCCAACAAGGCAACAATCTAGAGCAAGGTGTTAGAATCAAAATTAAGCAATTAAGACTTATAAATGATAAAACAAAAAATGTTTGGTCTAGACCAAAAAGCATGTTGGAGAGATAATTTGACATGGAATTGTTTTCTTTTTCCTTTTTTTTTTTCCTTTCAGGTTCCAAAATGAATCTCGAGAGCTCGAATGCGCACCATGAACGTATCTTCCCTGATCTTAACATCCACATATTCAAGACTAGGCCCTTTCTCCACCCCTCTAATAATGGAATAATTATCATTGACGAAGGTAACTGAAAAATCACATGTTTCAAACCATGTGTTTGAATATTTATGTTTCTAGCATCTTATTGTTGGTAGACTACTTGGTAGCGCTCCCACCCATGTTGAAAGAGCAATGCTCTACTCTTTCCAAATTTTTTCTCCAACTTTCTCTCATGAGAGTAATCCACATCAGCGCAAGTGGCTCTCATTCCATGTGAGAGAATTAGAAAAAAAAGTCAAAGAAAATAGCTCTCCCCAGACCAAAAAAAAAAAACCTACAACGATATTGGATAGAGCCATAGTCATTTCTCCTGTTAAAGGATGCCGCATGTTAAATGCATCCCCCAATAAAAGCGCGCCCGGAGTACAACAAAGTGAGCCCTTTTGAAACTTATGTGATCAATGAAAACAGGGGTAGGTTCTTGAGGATTAATGAAAAAGGTCGAGGTTTTTCCAGGAATGTTTTTCTAGAAAGGAACTTTGTCAAAAAAGTTATTGATTTTGTTGACAACATCCTCAGAAATGGCACTAGAGCTAAGCTTTACTGGAAGGAGATGGGTGTTTTTAGCGAGGTTGTCGCGTTCGTGCGATCAAATGAGGAGAGGCAGGGCTCTTTTTTTCTTTGAATTTCCCTTCAACCGCAACAAAGGCATGGTGATTATTTCTGAGGGTAGAAGAGCAATCGAATGGAATCTTTTCTTGAATTCCCTTAAAGGTTGTTATCAGGAATGCTCTTTCATTAAACTAATAGCTGTTTTTGGTTCACAGCCCTCTCCTCCTCCTTCCTTTCTGTCGGTGGTGAAATTTTAGTCGTTACCAATGTCGGGGATTTGTGAAGTGGAGTTGATGGATAATAGATTGATTTTCAAGATCAGTGAGAAGGATGTGGAGAGTCGAACGGGATTCTTAAAATTGTGTTTAGTGGGACGATTTTCTGGTGATGGTGGTTCGATTCATGCAATCGATTCTTAGGCTTCGAAAGCTTGGAATGTTGGCTTCAGCATCAAGATTAATGAGTTGAATAATGGATTACTGCTCTTCTGCCTCCCTTCTGAAGCAGGAAGCCTCTAGAATTTTAAATGAAGGCTTGAGATCTAAAGGGAGGGCTTTCCTTCATCTGGATTAATGGGTGTATAAGGTGGGGTGTACTGGTTTGATGAAGAATGACAGTAAAATATGAATTCAGCTATCTGGCTTACCAATTCATGTTTAGTGTTGGGCTTTATTCAAATCAATCGGTAATTTTTGTGGAGGTTTCCCTGAACATGGAAGTGGATTAGGATGGAAGATGGGATAAGGTGAGGCTTTTGGTGAAAAACACTGGTTCAATCCCTAGTTTTTTGGAAGTCTCTACATTTGGGGTTTGTTACAAAATTCAGATAGTAGAAGAATCATCACCTTTGTTGGTCCCGATCAGGAATTTTTTTTGGGGAAAGAAATCAAAGTTATGGTGGTCGTTTGGGGAAGTAGCAGATCTCTGTTCATATTGCCGATGGGTTTGACGGTGGTGTTTGTAGGATGCTCTGACTGCCAAAGGTAGGAATGGGTGGCCAACCACTCATGCTAGAAGAGATGGGAAAGACTCAGGCTTTGAAAGTTGGTGAGAATAGGGTATATGGCAATGTGTGTATGGATGACCGAACAGTAGTAGGTGGAAAGAAATCAAATTCTGTATCGAGAGAGACGGGGAAAGGGAAAGCTGTGGTATGCGACCCACATGACCCTTGTGAGTTGGGCTCGAATTTGGGCCTAAGGGTTTTTGAGTTTGAAAGGCCCAATTTTGGCAGTCCTTCTTCCTTTAATGCTTGTCCCATTGCTTCCTCCTTTGGGCTTAAGAATTTGGTCCAAAATCTGGTTAATGTATATCCCGTCCCTCTCCCCTATTTTGAAACCCACTTCGTTGGGTTGGTGGAGACAGCGCCATGCTCGAAGGCTTCGAATTGAGGATCTAAGAGGTCTCTGGCTGTTATCATAATCAACGGTGAAGATGGAGTGGGGGCTCTGGTTTGTTATGAGAGCAGGAGTTGTGAAACAGACGAGGCTAGTCAGTTCGATGAGGGTTCTGTACAAGGCACTGACTATTGTACAATAGAGGAAGAGGGCAATCTCTTATCCGATGATCCTATGTTGAGAGGGATGGTATCCGACAATGATGAAGAGTACATCAGTAGATGCTCTTCAAGTACTCTCTACTCTGAACCCTTTGACTATGTTCCAATTATTTCCTTAGAACCAGATTTTGATTTTGCTAGTAATGGTTGATATGGAAAGTAATTTACTAATTGAATTTGGGTCGGTGAACGAGGTGGAGTTTACTGATTGGATTCAGATCTCGAGTAAAAGGATTGAGTAAATTTTTGGGAATGTCTTATGCTGGGCGTGAGGAGGAAGTGATTTCCCTCTTTTCCTCTATTGAAAAAAGAGGGAGATCGGATGGAGTGGTGTCACCTAGAAGAAGACTGGTCAGTCCAGATGAAAAGAGAAAATGTGAGTTAAAAAAGATTGAATGGACAATTAATTATGGAGGAAAGAAAAACAGTAGCACTAGGGAAGATATTGAGAATGGGGGGGGGGGGGGGACAACACTCTTGAATTGGTGTGTTTATGAAGTTAAAAATTATCAGTTGGAATGTGAGAGGTTTAAACAGTTCAGAATGGAGGAGGAGAATTAAATCTGCCTTTAAAAATACAGAGGGGATATAATAGTTCTGTAAGAATCTAAGATTGATACCATTAGTAGAGAAATTATTAGGGATCTTGGGCAAGCTACTATGTTCATTGGGTGGAATTGGGTGCCAATGGCACAGTGGGAGGAATTTTGATTATGTGGGATAGTAGGGTCATCTCCAAGATGGATGTTATGGTGGGAGTCTTCTCTGTCTCTTGTGTTTTTAAGAACGTTGATGATGGTTTTGTATGGGGTTTTACGAGAGTCTATAGTCCCAATGATGATGTGATGAGGGCTTCTTTTTGGTTAGAATTAGAGGATGTCAAAGCTAAGTAGGGCCTTCCTTGGTGTGTGCGGGGGATTTTAATGTTGTGCGCTTTCATAATGAGAAGAAAGATTGTATGATGTCTTCGGCGGCTATGCGTTTGTTCTCAGATTTTGTGAACCCCAATGAGTTGTTTGATCCTCCGTTGGTTGGTGGTTAGTTTACTTGGTCTAATTATCAGGAAATCCCTAGTTTTTTAAGGTTGGATAGATTCCTCTTTTCTCATTCATGGGAAGAACAGTTTCCTAGAGTTACTCAATCTGCTCTTCCTAGACCGCTCTTCGATCATATGCCCTTATTCCTTGATAGCGAAGGTTTGAGAATTGCTAGAAGACCTTTCTCGGTTTGAAAACATGTGGCTTGAAGAGGATGGTTTTGTGGACCTTATTAACAATTGGTGGAAACTTCTCTTTTTATGGCCACCCAAACTTTGTTTTTTCTAAGAAATTGAAAGCTTTGAAGGATTGCTCAAGGTTTGGAATAAGAAAGTGTTCGGTAATGTTAAAGAATCAAAGGATAGAGTGTTGGACATTATCCAAACTTTTGATGATAAAGAGGGTGTGTAGGGAGGGTTTGTCCGAAGAAGAAAAACTTTGTAGGCCTCAAAAGCGAAGTTTGCTAAATTAGCTCGTTTAGAAGAAATTAGTTGGCATAAAAAATCTAGAGCTACTTGGCTTAAAGAATGCGACAAAAATACAAAGTTCTTTCATAGAATGGCTAATGCTCACAAGAAGAGTAATTTCATCGGGAAGTTGAAGGTTAATGGTTGTCTTGTGGATGATGAGGACATCTTTCTGAACATATTGTTGACTTCTATGAAAATCTTTTCTACGAAGAGGAGGATTGGAGGCCCTTTGTTGATGATTTGGAGTTTAACACTATTAATCAAGGGGATGCAGATTTATTGGCTAATGCTTTTGAAGAAGATAAGGTTTTGGAAGCCATTAATTCTTCTGGTGGGGATAAAGCTCCAGTCCGGATGGTATGTCCATTGCTTTTTTCCAAAAGCGTTGGGTTGTCATTAAAGATGATTCAATGAAGGTCTTTTTGGATTTCTTTGAAAGAGCCACTTTTGAAAAAAGCCTTAATGCTACTTTTATTGCTCTTATCCCTAAGGAGAGGTGGTGGATGTGCGAGCCTTTCACCCCATTTCTTTACTTGGTAGTGTCTACAAAATCATTTCCAAGGTTTTGGCTTTGTGACTCGCGAAAGTTTTGGGGGACCTCATTTCTCCTTCCCAATTTGCCTTTATTAATGGTAGACAAATTGTTGATACGGCTCTTGTTGCTAATGAATGTGTGGATTCTAGACTTAGAAGTGGGAACCAGGAGTCTTGGTTAAATTTGACTTGGAGAAGGCATTTGATCACGTCTTCCTCATTTATATTCTTGGGAGAATGGGCTTTGGGGAGAAGTGGCGTAGATGGATTTCTTAGTGCATTTCTTTTTCTTCTTTTTCGGTCTTGGTGAACGATACTCCTCATGATTTTTTCCATAGCTCTAGAGGAATTCGTCAAGGACCTCCTTTCTCCCTTTATTATTTATTTTGGTTATGGAGGTTTTGAGCAAGTTCATTTCTAAGGCTATGGATAACAATTTGGTGGAGGGCTTCACAATTGGGGATGGTCGGTATGGGATTGAGAAGGTGTCATACTTACTTTTTGCCAACGATGCTCTCCTCTTTTGTGGTGTTGATGAGGATCAAATGCACAACTTGAAAAAAATCCTCCTTTGTTTCGAGGCGGTGTCGAGGCCTAAAGTTAATCTTGGCAAGAGTGATCTTATCCCGGTGGGAAAGGTTGTTAATATTAACTCCCTTGCTACTATCCTTGGGTGCAAGATTTCTAATTTGCTGGTGAGTTATGTTGAATATTTTTTTGATAAGGTAGTGAGTTATGTTGAATATTGGTTATGTTTTTATGTGTTTTATTCATGCTTTATTACTTCTACTTAGTTGAAGGGTAATCTTGTAATTGTAGCATATAAGAAGTATTAATAATATGCTAGTAGATAAGGAACCCTAAGGTTCACTCTATTTTTCTCTTTCTTCTTCTCTCATTTTCTTATTTCTCCATTCATTTATATACAAACCAACTTGGTATCAAAGCAATTTTCATCGATCCTAGGCATCAAGTTGCCAAAAAAAAAAAACTGCTGATGTACGGATGCTGACGTTAGCCGTACAGATGTTGACGTCAACCCGTACGGATACTGATATCAACATAAATCTGACCCTCCCATCTTGGTCAACTCTACAAGGGGAATATGTCCATGAAGTTTCAGGCCAATTAGAGTTGATTTGGTATGGTTTTATGATTTTTCTTTGATTTTCGTAAAAAATAAGATGTATTTTTAGATCTGGTTTTGGGGGCACTTTGAATGCAATCTATCACTTGGGTTGGACCCATGGACTTAAATATCCACGATATCTTCGATATATCCACGATATATCCATGTATCCGTACCCCTCGATACGATATCTAACTGACATCTTTTTCGCAAAATATCTTTACTGATATTATCAATATTTTCGATATTATTGATAAAATCTTGATATATCCATAATATCTTCTTTCTTTCACATGGTATCGTCGATATATCGAATATATCCACTATATCAAGGATATATATTAACGGTATCGAGATATTCATTTTCTTGTTATTATGTCAAAATTATCACCTCTTCCTCTTTTAGTATTGATTTATATAAATATTTCAATTAAACTAATGGCTTAAATTAATGTTATGAAGTAACAACTTTTATTTACTTTGTTAAAATATTCATTCTTTTGCTCAGTGTGGCACAATTTTTATACCCTACATAATACAAGCTTGTCAATTACACATTTAAATTGCAATATTTTGATTTTAAAACTATTTATTAGAGTCTAATCATTGTTCCCAGAGTTTCAATGGAAGTATACGTGTTTAACTAACTAATATTCGTCATATCTCTTAATCGATATCGAAATTTTCGATATATCTATTGATATATCTAATATATTCATGTTCTTGGACCCTTGATATATCCATCGATATCGATATTTAAGTCCTTGGTTGGATCAAAGGGTTACGAAATTGACCCTAGAGGTCTGTCATTGGGGTTTGCAACCTTGTATAAGGGTTTAAGATGTGTTTTGTCTCCAAAAAGTGGGTTGGCACCCCTGTTTTTGTGCTATCCAGTCACGGTGAGGTGTTCTACAACTTTATTTCTTGTTTTATGCTTTGATAATTGATCTAGACCCCTACTACTTCATTGTTGGTGCTGTGTTAGTACTGTTTGGTGGTTTAGGAGTGTGTTTGGGTAGTGCTTGAGATTATTCTAGCATGTCTGAGTCTAGTGTAGTCAACCAAACCCAACCCAAAGGAGGTTATGGGTCAAATTGGCACGAACATTGAGAACCCTACTCTTCAAATCACAACTTCGAAGTTAGATGGGACTAATTATTTGGCCTGGGCACGGTCAGCGAGAAAGGAAAGATGGGGTATGTTACTGGAAAGACTAGAACTGCCATGGAATGATCCTTCTTATGAGAAGTGGGATGCTGAGAACTCTATTGTTATGTCTTGGTTATTGAATTCAATGACACAAGAAATTGGAAATAGATATCTATTGATGTGAACCACAAAGGAGATATGGGATGCGGTGGAGCAAATGTACTCCCAAAAGGGGAATCTTGCACAACTCTTTGAGTTAAGAAGCAAGATCCATGATACATATCAGGATGATAAGTCTTTGACTACTTATTTTCACACACTATATGGGCTTTGGCAAGAATTTGATCATTATCAAAATTTTCAGGCAGTATGGCATGTAGATGCCTCAGAGTTTCATCAGTTTGTGGAGCAGGAGCATATTATAGGGTTTTTGGCTGGTCTTAGAGATGAGTATGATCAGGTGCGTATTCAGATTCTTGATAAGGAGCCACTTCCCTCTCTTTGAGATGTTTTTGCCCATGTGAAGCAAGAAGAGAGTAGACAAAGTGTTATGATAAGTACTACAGCACAGGAGAGATCTGCTATGGTTGGTACTTCTCAGAGAGAGAGTCGTGGACATCAGAAGCCACGGGAATGGAATAGATCAGGTGATTCTGGATCAGATGAGAAAGATAAATTGTTCTGTGACCATTGTAATAAGCTCAGGCATACTAGAGAAACTTGTTTGAGACTTATAGGTTGGGGTTCTTCTAGGGGTAGAGGAGGTCACTCCGGGAATGCCAATTCGAGCTCATCATACTATAACTGTTGATTCTGTGGCTATAGTTCCTTCTTCACCTGGTTCTCAGGCTCTACCATCTCTACCATCTGACACATTTAGTCTAACTTGAGAAGAAGTTGAGCAATTCAAGCGTTTTATGTCACAGATGGATACACCCACCCCCAATGCTTCTACTTCCTTTGCTCATGCAGGTAACCTTGCTACTTCCATAGGTGCATTCTATACTTTATCTTCCAAACCTTGGATCATTGATTCAGGGGCTTCTGATCATATGACTAGTGCTCCTACATTGTTTACTTCTTATCAAACTTGTTAAGGCAGAAAAAGTTAGAGTAGTTGATGATTCCTTATCTTCTGTGTCAGACAAAGATTTCGTCCTTGTTACACCTACTTTATCACTTTCTTCTGTTCTCCATATTCCAAAATTTTCTACCAATTTATTTTCCATTAGTCGAATAACTAAAGATCTTAATTGTTGTGTGACCTTTTTCCCTTCTCATTGTGTCCTTCAAGACCTAAGTTACGAGAAAGACGATTGGCAGTAGGTAGGGAGAGTGGAGGCCTTTACCTTCTGAATCATCATTCTGAAGAACCGCAACAACTACAACAAACCCATCATTCAGAGAATCTTATTGACCCAATGAAGAGAATTTGGTTCTGGTACAAGCGTTTGGGGCATCCTTCTTTTCTGTTATTGCAGAGGATGTTTCCTTCTTTGTTTTCTCGTACTAATGTTTTTAAATTTCATTGTGAGATGTGTGAACTTGCTAAACACTATCAGGTGTCATTTCCTTCCCGTAATAATAAAAGTTCTGAACCTTTTGCTATTGTTCATACTAATGTTTGGGCCTTCTCGTATTGTTACTTTATCTGGGTACCGATGGTTTGTTTCTTTTATTGATGATTTTTCTCGTACTACTTGGGTATACTTGTTGAAACAGAAAAGTGATGTCTTTGTTTGTTTCCAAAATTTTCATTAAATGGTGTTGACTCAATTTAATCATCCTATTAAGGTTATTCGGTCTAACAATAGTAGTGAGTATATTCATGGGGGCCTTGGTTCATATTTCCAAGAACATGGGATAGTTCATTAAACTTCATGTACTGATACTCCTCAATAGAATGGGGTTGTTGAGCGAAAGAATTGTCTCCTCCTAGAAGTGGCTAGGGTATTGATGTTCTCCACTCATGTTCCTAAGTCTTACTAAGGGATGCCATTCTCACCGCCACGTTTCTCATCAATAGAATGCCTTCTCAGGTTCTCAACTTCCGCAAACCTATTGATGTGTTGCCTCACTCCTCACCCACCTCAACTCCTTTTTTAATTCCTCCCCGGGTTTTTGGGTGTGTCTGTTTTGTCCATATTTCGGGTAGAGATAGGAATAAGTTAGATCCTCGTGTCCTCCGATGTGTGTTTTTGGGGTATTCTTCTACCAAGGAAGGTTACAAGTGTTACCATCCTCCATCTGGAGAAGGTTTGTCTTTATGGATGTCACATTTCTTGAGTCTTCTGCCTATTTCTCTCCTCCCCAGACTTCTCTTCATGGGGAGAATACTAGTTCTCAGTCTCCTTTTTCTTTAATGCTTCCTATAATGGATACAATTGCTCCTACTTGTATCAATACGAGCCAAGGGAAACCAATCAAGGAAATTCAAGTATACTCGAGAAGACAGAAGGGTAAGGCTCCTCTTCTTCCTACTTATCAATCGGCTTCTTCTGACTGAGGTAAGTTCAGTGATAGTGTTTCTGATCCTCTCCTTAATGCTTCTGATACTCCCATTGATGATATAGATGTTTCTATTGCCTTCGTAAAGGGATTAGATCTTGTACTCAACATCCTTTGTCTAACTTTGTTTTATATGAAACACTCTCACCACCCTATCGTGCTTTTGCTTGTCAGTTATCCTCAGTTTCCGTTCCAAAAGATTTACAGGATGCACTTAGTGACCAAAATGGAGGGAAGCAATAAATGAAGAGATTAGAACTCTTCAAAAGAACCATACTTAGAATTTGGTGAAGTTACCAAAGGATAAGAAGACAGTGGGGTGCAAGTGGGTGTTCACTGCGAAGCATAGGGCAGATGGTTCTGTGGATAAATACAAGGCAAGATTGGTGGCAAAGGGCTATACACAGACATATGGGATAGATTATCAAGAAACATTTGCTCCAATTGCAAAAATGAATTCCATTCAGGTCCTGTTATCCTTAGCTGCTAATTTGGGTTGGTCACTCCAACAATTGGACGTAAAGAATGCATTCCTTCTTGAAGATTTGAAAGAAGAGGTGTATATGGATGTTCCCCCTAGGTTTAAGAATCTATTAACGATTGGAAAGGTATGAAAGTTAAAGAAAACTCTATATGGGTTGAAATAGTTTCCTAAAGCATGGTTTGAAAGGTTTACTCGAGTTATGCTGAAGTGTGGATATAAGTAGAGTCAGGGTGATCACACTTTATTCATCCGCCATTCCACTCAAGGTAAGATCACAGCCCTTATTGTATATGTTGATGATATTGTGATAATTGGTGATGATGTGGAAGAGATACAAAAATTGAAACATGACTTAGCTAAGGAGTTTGAAACCAAGGAGTTTGAAATCAAGGACCTTAGGAATTTAAAATACTTTATGGGTATTGAAGTTGCTAGATCTCAGAAAGGTATTTTTATTTCCCAAAGGAAATATGTTCTTGATCTTCTTAAAGAGACAGGGATGCTTGGATGCAAAGCATGTGATATTCCTATAGAACAAAATCAGAGATTGGGTGAAGATATAAAGGGAGCTATGGTAGATAGGGGGAGATATCTCAACGATTAGTTGGTAAATAGATTTACTGGTCTCACACTCACCCAGATATTGCATATGTTGTTAGTGTGGCTAGTCAATTCATGCATTTTCCTCGTGAGTCTCATATGGAGGCTGTTTATCGGATCCTTCACTACTTCAAGTTGCTTCCGAAAAGGGATATTGCTCTCAAGACATGATCATTTAAGAATAGAGTCTTATACGGATGCAAATTGGGAAGGCTCTATTACTAATCGAAGATCCACCTCGAGTTATTGTACTTTTGTAGGTGGAAATCTTATGACTTGGCAGAGTAAGAAACGGTCTGTAGTTGCTAGATCCAGCGCAGAAGCTGAGTTTAGATCCATGGTTCATGGGGTGTGTGAGTTACTTTGGTTGAAGATATTGCTACAGGACTTAGGTTTTGAATGCAAAGATCGCATGCGGTTGTATTGTGATAACAAGGCAGCTATCAATATTGCACATAACCCAGTTCAACATGATCAAACTAAGCATATTGAAGTTGACAGGAACTTTATGAAAGAGAAATTGAGTTCTGAAGAGATTTGCACTCCATATATGAGAACTGGAGATCAACTTGCTGATATATGGACCAAAGGAGTACCTAGCAAAGTGTTTTATAATGTGCTAGCCAAGTTGGGCATGAGAGATATCTTTGCACCAACTTGAGGGAGAGTGTTGAATATTGGTTATGTTTTATGTGTTTTATTCATGCCTTAGTACTTCTACTTAGTTGAAGGGTATTCTTGTAATTGTAGCATATAAGAAGTATAAATAATATGCTAGTAGAGAAGGAACCCTAAGGTTCACTCTATCTTTCTCCTTCTTCTTCTCTTCTTTCTTATTTCTCCATTCATTTATATACAAACCAACTAGTTACTTAGGTCTACCTTTGGGAGCCCGTTTCCAAGACACCAAAGTTTAGGGCCCCGTGGTTAAGAAGATTGACGAGACTTAGTGAGTGGAAAAAATGCTACATTTCTAAAGGTGGTAAATTAACTCTCATTAAAAGTGTGTTGTCTAGCATCCCCATTTACTTTTTGTCCATCCATGTTATACCAAGATCGGTGGCTAATAGAATTGAAAAGCTTTAAAGGGATTTCTTATGGAATGGAGCCGAAGGGAAGCGGAAATTCACCATGTTAATTGGCATACCATGTGCCTTCCTAAATATTAGGGAGGTTTAGGAATTAGATCTATTTCTAATACTAATCAAGCTCTCAAGAGTAAATGGCTTTGGAGGTTTGACAAGGGTGATCAAGCCTTGTGGCGGGATGTGGTAATATGGAAGTATGGTGTTAATAAGATGGGTGGTGGACTAGGGAGGTTAGAGGTTCTCATTGTTTGGGCCTTTGGAAGGCTATTACGCAAGGGCTTAACTCCTTTAAAAAGGAGATAGGCTTTAAAGTGACTGTTGGAAGTAGAGTGAGATTTTGGATGGACGTGTGGTGTTCTAACCTACCTCTTATGGTGGAGTTCCCTTCTTTGTTTGATATTGCCCATGATAAGGATGCTTTGACACATGATTATATTGATAGGATTAATGGTGCTACAAATTGGAATGTTAATTTT
This sequence comes from Liquidambar formosana, assembly GCA_039720395.1. Classification (NCBI taxonomy): domain Eukaryota; kingdom Viridiplantae; phylum Streptophyta; class Magnoliopsida; order Saxifragales; family Altingiaceae; genus Liquidambar; species Liquidambar formosana. The sequence continues at coordinate 11,272,479 of CM077824.1, read as the reverse complement.
TTTAGGCATTTCAATGATTGGGAGTTGGAGAGTGTGGTGGCTTTTTTCCAAGTTCATTATGATAGTAAGATTTTGGTGTGTGAGAATGACTCCTTAGTGTGGCCCAATGACTCTAAAGGATTATTCTCCGTAAAATCTTTCTACAATGTTTTAAGCCCTCAAAGTGGTCCTTTTCTCCCGGCAAAGACTACTTAGATTGCTTCGGTTCCTACTAAAGTGGCCTTTTTTTGTTGGTTGGTAGGTAGCGATAAAATATTGACTTTGGATCATCTTATCAAGAAAGGATTCCCTATGCCCAATAGATGTATCTTGTGCAAGGAAAAAGCAGAAATAGTGGATCATCTTTTCATTCATTGCATTGTGGCTAGGAGTCTTCGGATGCTCACCTTTAATTTGTTTGGGGTTCATTGGATTCTTCCTTCCTCTACTCATGATCTTCGTTCAGGTTGGTAAAATTAAAGGGGTAGCAAAGAGGCTAAAATCGTTTGGAGGATGGCCCCCCATGCCATCTTTTGTTGCATTTAGAACGAGAGGAACTCTAGGACTTTTGAAGGGATTGAAAAATTCGATCATTCATCTCAAATCATTACTTACAAAGAATCTCTTTTTGTGGTTTTCAAGCTATTCTAAAGTTTGCAAACCTTCTTTTATACATATTGTAGATTCCCTAAGATTTTAAGGGGTCTTTGTTTAGTTCTTGCATGTCTTATGTACTTGGGCAAAGCCTATTGTTATTACTACAAATCTTACTTCATAAAAAAAAATAATTATCTAGAGTCTTGATGAACACCTCCTCCCACCACAAATGAAAAGGAAGACATTCAATGGCAATCCATCCAACTTTAATTAACAGGCGCGACCTACGAATCGAAGAAACTTTAGGACACCACTTCATTCAAAGTGGCATTAACAGGAAAAAAAAAAAAAAAAAAAAAAAACCATGCCCAAATAATATTGAGCTTTATCCACAGAATTACAATCACAAAAGAAGACCACTCTATGCAACTGAAAAGGTATTAGCATGACTTTACTCTCCAATAGATCACATAAAGCTTTTTCAATCTCCCTTATCAAAAAAATAAATAAATAAAGCTTTTTCAATCTCAGCCCAACTATCATTTGCCTTATCTCTTTCACAAAACCAAGCTTTCCTCCAATCTCCCTGCAGCTTATTAAATCTATCCTTCCTTTCCTCTCTACCCTCGATACCTTTCACCATTAACTCAGGTCTATGAACCACACCCAGTCTCATGTCAGCCAAAGCTTCCACCATTTTCAAACAAGCCCCAATTTTGAGCACCCTCGGGAACAACTATAATATTGCTTACCTCTGCCATTAATCTGTGACATCATAAGATAGTAGCCCCAAGCATTCTTCTGAATTTCCACCCAAAGAATAAAATCGTTAGATCTACAGCTTCTAAAAAATAAACCCTTTCCTACCCACCAAACTGCATCATTAATAGCATTACATAGCTACTGACTCATCAATGATAATCAACATTCGTCTTACACTCACCTTCAGCTTATATGATATCGTGGCTGTCCTCTGAAGTGGAGGTCCTAAATTCTATTCCTGATTTCGTAACAACAACCCTTCAACTGGTCATAGACTGATAGGTGGATCTACTCACAGTCCACAAGTAGGGAACTTTATGACGTACTGACCCTAAGCAACTCTAGGAAGGCATTGTAAAGGGGGGGAAATCATCTTCAAAGCATCAGAATGAGAACTGTATGAAGAAGAGAAATGCATACTGTGCATCGCTTCCACCATGAAACACACATTATGAACTTGTTCTCTATACAAATTCAAATATTATAATTCTAATATTCCAAAGAAAAATAAAAATAAAAATGTGCACTAAAAAAAGTTGCAACATTACCATAGACTTTGCTTATGTTAGGGAAACAACATGTCATCCAGTTTGTGCAACATGAACTGTTAGAAGATATTCAAAACAGCAAGAGCTCTTAATTTTTCCTTTTGAAAGATGACTATTATCAGTTATCATGTACCTGAAAGGTTAGCTTCCCAGGGATCAGAATCATTACCACGAACCATCTGGTCAATGCCTAGAGCGCCAGCATGACGCCGAACAACACATAAATTCAGCAGATACTTAACAACTTGCTTCATCATTGGACGCTTCTGAGGATTATAATCTACACAACGCATCGCCAGCTTTGTAATCTTAGGTCCATCACCAGAATAAAAATAGAGATCATCTTCCAGGCTTTGGTGCACCAGTGAACACTTATAACATTCAAAGCCCAAAATTGACTTCTGTGGTTTGTACTCACTCTGGGCCCATTCATAAACAAGAGGCGCACAAGTTATCCTATCTTCTTCTGTAAAGACTCTTTTGGTTATTAAACCTAGAAGTACTACACCAAATGCAAAAACATCGCACTTTTCTGACCATATACCTGTTAAAAAAATTGCAAAATTACTCATTCAGCAAAATATATCAAAAGATTTGTAACTTCGAAGAGCCAAAACAGACAAACAATTGCAGAAGCTTTCATATTACAGTTCAAAATAAAGTAGGCATCACCAGGGAGAAATATCAGATCTCATTTACAAGACAAAAAAAATGGGATTACTATCCACAAATGCTCACATGCTAAGAATGTGAAATCAGGGGGTGTTTTCCAAGATTTGTTTTATGGCTTACCATTTTCTAAAGTGATCTTGTTATGGGAGCAATTTTTATTTTTTTTTTGGATGAAGTAAATTTGTATTAAAAAGAAGGCATAGCCTATGTGCATAAGAGATATACAGGCACTAGCCAAAAAAGGAAGAGAAACTCCTAATGGATAAAAAGGGAATCAACAAAAGAAATGAAAGGAGAGGCTGCTGTCGTGGGAGCATTACACAGCAAAGGATATACTAATATTAGGAATATGCTCATTGGAAACTAGCCCACAGTTCTCATTTCTCTCTTGTACGACGCTGTATTATCTATCTGACTCGTTGTAATATCTATTCAAATTTTCCTTCTTTTTCACTAGATTTCATCAATTTTCAATCCATGCTAAATTGTAAGAAATTTATGCATCACTTTTACTCAAATTAGGCCAACCACTTAAAGAAAAAAGGCAAATCCAAAATCTTATTATAGACCTCCAAGATTAAGGTTTCCAAAAGGTGACAAACAGATTTATGGCACTAACAAATTCACTTTATATTTGTGTTCTAGGTGGACTGCTTGTCCTCCTTGTTGTATTTGGTTTTCTTCTTTTCTTAATAAATTTCGTTGTTGTTGATCGGGAAAAAAAAAATGCCCTTCATATTTTAATCGACCTAATGAAATTGCGTCTTGTTTGGTGCTAGCCATCTCATTACAGTATTTTATATCAAACATGTTCCCGTAGTATTCCTTGAATCAATCGCTAAACGAATACTATTGTTTCTTGAGAATTGAACTGACAATCACACATGCCAATGTTAGAATGGAAATTCTAAGTGTTTGATGTCAACAAAGGCCATCCTACTGAATATTAAAGCTGTCCAGGACAGATATTTAGTTCTCACTCTATCCAAATCCTTGTTAATTACAGTCAATACTAGGGGCACAAGTAGTGATGGATCAACCCGGGAACCAAACAAAACCCAACCTCTGTGAGTTGGTCTCCTCTGGATTTTCCAGCTAGTCCAGTTCAGTCCTGATTCCATAAAATGGAAACCAACCAGGTTGGTTCGATTCTGAGTTGGATGGTTGGCTTATCCAAGCCATCCGAAGAAAGGGCCGCCATCCAACGCAAAAGCAACTAAGTTACTGTATTTAGGTTGTGCACTAGTGTGCGCCCCATGTATGAAGAGCATGGAACACAATTGACCACTTTTTCGTCTTTTTCCCTTTGCAAGCCTGGTCTAAGTCCTTTGTCTTCTGACTGAAACCAGCTAGGATAGCCCAGTTGACATTTTCTCCAACTACAGTTTCGGGTTTTAATGTAAAAATCCCTTGGAGATGTGAGCTCTCAAAGTAAATTGGTTGGAACGACAGAAACAAAAGAATTTCTTGTGATTCTTCAGTTCACTTCTACAGGTAATTGAAAAGGTAAGATTTATAACCTTCCTTATGGGTATCAGTTAGTTCAGAGTTGGTTAGCACATCTCTTAAATGTAGCTCAAAATATCATAAGGCAACGTCATCTAGTCCCTCTCCAAGGCCCATATTCTCTCTCCCCTGACAGTCCCTGTTCTTCTTCCTCAAGATTAATGTGGACAGCTCTTACTAAGTAACCCAGTTCAAATGGAAGTTAAGGGGATTTGCAAGAACCAAACAACACCATCCAATTCTTTTCAAGACAGAATGATAGTGGGACATTTCGTCATGCTGAGCTCCTTGGACTTAAATGGGAGGTTGAAGAGATGACAGAGAAAAAAATAAATCCAACTATCATGGAAAGTAATACTTGTAACAGGGTTAATAGATAAAATCATACAATAATATCACTCTACAATTGGATTTTGGCTCCTCTTTGGTGGCCTTGTAGAAATTTATTTTCTTTCCTTTCATTCTTCACCCAAAGGAAACTCCATCTTATATCCCAGCTTTCTTTCACTAGAAATCCATTTCAGATCCAAAACATAAAAAGGGAGCCAAGTGCTTTAAACCACAGAACCAAATTCAGTTGAAACTATAACTAATTTTAAAATATGAGTATTTAGCTATAATGGATATATGATAGATAGTAACAAAATCTATCAAAGCAAAAGCAGATCAAAAGTGATATATGAGAAAGTGATCACACGTTGCTAGAGTAGCAGAAAATCCTGACCAAAACATGTGCCCCAAATACGGCGAGAGGAATTTATATTACCAAAACTTTATTAAACAGGTAAAAGATTAATTTTATTGCAAAGAATTTATTAGACATCTGTCAGGTAATCATGAAATGTAAGGAACAAAAATAGCATCATCCTATTGCTACCCATGTAAATAACAGAGGATTTTGACATAACTAAATTGGGAACTGTGGTCCATCCATATGAGGCATTTCAAAAATATAGAGGAAAAAAAGCTTTTGTTTTTTTACCCTTCCTTCAAAGATTCAGAAATTTTATATTAAAATTGGTAACTAATATTCAATAGAATACAAAACAAAATTATTCACTACAAGCAACAAAATAACAGGAGTATTCGAATATCATCCGGACTTATAAACTAAATCCAACTATTTAACCTAAAATCAAGTAGATAGTCACTTTCACTCCCATTAAGGGATAAACCATTGAAAGGGTAACCATCTAAGAGGCTTTTTGTATACTATGCTCTGTAATTTAGCGAAATCTTTTCCAATCCTTTATATTTAGTCCATTCTCTAACTTTTCATCTTTTCCTTCATATTTTTCTCATAATCCTCTCTATAAGTTGTACTATAATTATTAATAAAGGTAAAACTTAACGATGATTCATTATATAACTCAAATAATGATTATTGCATTGTCAATAAATAAAACTTTTTACACATAATTAATTCACATACCTTGAAGGGCATAATTAGGATCAATATAACCGTAACACCCATGTACATACTGATTTATAAGGTCTCTCTTGTCAGCAAGAATTCCACCAGAAATCATACTGAAGTCAAATAATTTTGGGTTGTAGTCCTACATTGAAGTAGCTCAAAGAATTGTGAAATTTGAAGTGGAAAAAAAAAAGAAAAAAAAAGAAGTAATTGAAGTTAATATGCCAACTAAATAAATGAAAGACAAAAGAACCAACCTGGTCAAGCATTATATGAGCTGCATCTACATTGCGAACAAGATATGGCAAACTTGGAGGATTCCGAGCATGCAAGAATTCAAGAAGGCGAGCAAATCCAAGAGCAACCTTAATTCTCTGAAGCCAGGTAAAATCATCTAGAAATGCAATACGACTTGTTAATGGTTGACATAGCTGTTTAATCATCCTTTTCTAAATATGCACATGTAAAAGCTGTAGCACTGACAAAAAAACCAAACATAAAAGAACTTTTATCATAACACCCACAGTAATTAATTTAAAACAAATCCAAAAGCCCACAACTACCATGTATATTTAGCATATTTACATTTATTAATAGTTTCTACTTTTCGAGCACCTCTCCTAGGATTGCAAAGTAATGGGCTTAATAAAATCAGGATTCCAAGTAACTATACGCAGCATGCTAAAGTATATATTTATGAGATGACTAGTTTACATCAGCTCTTACTAGGATTTCATCTCTTTTTTGTGTTTTTTTTTTTTTCCCTTTGGCTTCCATCAGTCCTAGTAAAAAATTTGCAGAACAAAGTACATCATGGTAGCAAATTGTACATTAAATAGAAGTGAGTAAAAAGAATTGTACCTTTGCATAGGAGGTTAGGAACTGCATTCAATGACTTAAGATCATACATAATACCCGGTTTTTCACCTTCACGGGTGTATCCAGCCAACTTTACCAAATTCGGATGAGAGGCCAATGTTTCCTGACTGAGTAACTTAACTTCATCCTAGAAGACCAGCTATAGCTTTAGGCAACTAGTAACCCACCCAAAAAATAAATAAATAAATAAATAAGTATTCACATCGAGAAAAAATCAGTTAGTTCAGCTTCATACTCTCATTCTGCTCTCATTATCTCCAGGGTAAAGCTTATAAATAGTCGAATCCTCCCATATCTTCACCGTCACCTCATCTTCATCTAACATTCCACGGTACACTTTGCCAAATTGGAATTTCCCAATGAAGTTCTCTTCGCTGAATCCGTTGGTGGATTGTTCCAAGTCCTTATAACTAAAACATGCTATCCCACCAGAAACCATTTCTGGACATATTTACAATTTAAATTGATAAATGAATATAGGCATTAAGGTCCCCATACTCTGAACATTGATAAAAATAAAAACATAATGCAAATGTATGGGTACACATACATACATTCATTCACATGTATGCATACATAGATGTACATATGTGTGTATGCATATGTGCGTGTGTGTGTATGTGTGTAGTTATTTACATAGACAACATAAATATTAAAAATCTTACTGTCATAGACCAAAACACATCAATAATCAACAAAGCAAAGAGTTGTATAGTTAATGAATGAGGAACAAATGAGTCAGGACAAAAGCCTAACAATCTTGTTATATACACACATGTAAACATATGTCAAGAGTAAGACTAACATAAAGAAAAATTTGTAAGCCACCCACTTTGTTTATCAGCCGATGTGGCAAAGGAAATTTACTAATTAATAGAAAACATGTCCCTTTCGATTTGAACTTAAGAAGGATAGTGCATGCCACATCAGCCAGTGGATGAATCCAATAAGATTAACCTTGCGGATGTAGCAACACTCTTAAGTCTTAACATAAATGGGCCCTCATTTCCTTGATACGACCTCTCGCTTATAGTATGCATCTTTAATCAACAAATTAAAAGCTTTTACAATTGATGAACATATGTCAAGAATCAAGAGTAAGACTAGCATAACGGAGCCCTCAACTCCATGCTAAGGGTACTCTGTTATCATGTTGGGAACCACACCATCTTGTTAGCAAATAATGACGTTGAAAAACATTGGGATTGAACTACAAAGTCCGATTTAAGTTTGAGGGGTGAAACTGGTCAAGGAGAGAGAATTTGAAATCTTGACTAGCGCACAGACTAATTCGGCCACGATATTGACATTCTAGGACACTTATTATCCCCCTGGTCTAATTTGTGAATTATAATTTTGCACCATATATTATATTGGAAAAGTTCATAGGAGCTCAGAGTAAAAGGTGCCAACAAATAGCCTTTTCCATATGTGAATATACGAACAGAACTCCAGAGTGAAGTGCAATGGTGCTACTATGTGCCAGCTAAAAGGGTTAACTTTTTGGGAAACAAAACATAGCAATGTATAATCTGAAGGTCACCATTAATGAACGAGAAACTAATACATCTATAGAGAGAGAGAGAGGGAAGCAGTCCTCCAGACCCTAAACAGCAAACGAAATCATCCGTTTTGAAATTAGTCTTCCAGATTCTGAAAACAATAAAAGTACTTTCAAAATTGTTTTTTTTTTCCCAGAACCAAAATATCAAATAATCCACAAATATCACCGTTCGAACACGAAACGAATATAATATTATATTTATGAAACAAAATAATAATACTGAACCACCGTAGTTATCAACGAAATTAGAGAGGGAGAGTGAAGATTTGGAAGTGTCTCCCCTGCTGGAGACAAGTTAGGGCTTTGGACGTGTCTTACCAGGTTGAGGTTGGATTCGACTTTGAAGAAGATATAAACTTTTGAAAGGGACAAGAATTATATACGGAGTTTTTTTTTTTTTTTTTTTTTTTCCCTCTCCTTTGCGCCTTTTAGTAGAGAAATAAAAAAAGCGTGTGATATTTACCCCACTTTTTTTTTGTTTTTTTTCCTCTTTAACACATTATTTAATAATTTTTTTTAAGTAAATATCTAAAATATCTTTCTAATTATATTTAAAAACGCGTGATATTTACAGCATGTTTTTTTTTCTTTTTAACACATTATTTAATAATTTTTTTAAAGTAAGTATCTAAAATATCTTTCTAATTATATTTAAAAACCTCGTAAAATAATTTTTTATTAGAAAAACCCAATTAATGTTAAAATTTGTACTACCTATAAAAAAATGAATGTAAGAAAAACTTTTGATTAACTAATATACCTTTATTTTAATTTTTTGACTAATATACCATTATTTTAATTTTTAAATACACAACTACCCACCATTTTGCATATATAGAAAATATAGTAATTTTAAAACACATACCTTAATATATTGTAAAACACGTGCCTTAATATATAAAACACAAATAGGAATTCAAAAAAAACGAAAACTATAATCCCTCTATAATAAATAGAAATATATAAGAATATAGAAACTATAATTCTAAAACACATATTTTAATATATAAAACATAAATAGGAATTCAAAGGAAACGGCAACTATAATTCCTATATAATAAATAAACAGTCAGATTGTAAATTCCACTTTTTCCATCAAGAGTAGCTACGACTTCTCCCTTCTCTGGTTAACTGCGACTTCTCTTTTCTTTGATTAACAGCGACTTCTCTATTCTCTGGTAAGTTTTGCTATGCAAATTATAATATATATATATGGTACTGTTAGAGAATAAGTTTGATTTTTGATGAATTTATAAGTTAGATAGATGAATTTGTAATCATAATAGGTACTGTAATTAAAGAAAGAAAAATTATTCGAAACGAAATACCCATAGTTCTGAGAAACCGTTTAGACTCATTAAACCGAGGAACAAAATACAATACATATCTCAAGAGTTCCAATTGAAACTCAAAAAAGATGTACTCTGAATACATGAAGAACCCCTCAAAATCGATTTTCCATTGTAGGCATATCTAAACAAAAATACGTAGATTAGTGAAAAAAAAACATAAACTAATATTATTTAAAAATATTCACGTGCAACGCACGTGTGCTATATCTAGTATATACAAAAAACCCAACACCCTAACTTTCATCCAACTCTATTTAAATTATGCAGCTTTTGGACTGACATGCCATTTATAATAATTATTTGTTTATTCATTTTCTTGTCTTTTTTTTTTTTTGTGATAAATGACTAATAATCAATTTATTAGATAAACAAGATGGTAATACAAAGTTTGAATAATTATTTTCATATTTTAATAAAAAAATGTAATAAAGGTATTTTAGTCAATAAATTTTATCACTCAAACGGAGTTTGATGGAAGTTAAATTATTAGGTATTTTGGATATAGTTTTAACCTTATTTGGGTTTTTCTAATAGAAAATTTATTTTATGAGGTTTTTAGATATAATTTTTTTAATGAGCAATATTTTAGATAGTTTCCCTTTTTTATATTACTATTCTATCTTTGAGTAAAATGACTATTAAGGACAAAGTGATTTAAATAAAAACACAAATTTGCTTTACACCTTTACTACATATAAACATAATTATGAAAACTCCCTCACTCAAAAGCCTTTGTTTTCTCCATTAACAAATCATAACTCTTTCACAAATCCTAACCACTAATCTATAATATCTCTTAAACCTTAGCTATTGTTTGAGTTTCTTATGCTTTTTTAAATAATGGAATGGTTGGTTCAAATACTTCTAGTAATGAAAATATGTGTTTTTTCCCATCAAAAGTTATTAAGTTTTATTTGTGAATCACATTTTATTCAATAGTAGTATACCAAACAAATTTAAAATGTTTAAACTTTTTCAATCGAACATTTAAAGTTGTTCGGGGCATAGCAATAGTTTTTTTTTGTAATTGTTCAATCATAATATACTAAACAAATACAATATGTTTAATTTAAATGTATTAAACATTTTTCCCCATCAAAAGAACTTGAGTTTCGTTTGTAAATTACGGTCGGTTCAGACTTCATATACTAAACAAATCTAAAATGTTCAAACTGTTTCTACTAAACATTTTAACATTGTTCAGGATAAACCAACTAAAATTTTTACAATTGTTCAGTCAAAATATACTAAACAAATTAAATACAATATGTTCATTTCAAATGCATCGAACTTTTTGGGGTTAATGGTAGGATTAGTTTAGGTATTATAGAGTGTGCATAAAGTAAAAGTGTGATTTTTAAAATTTAAATATGTGTATACAAAATAAGTGTATGTATAAAGCAAAAAACGTGATGTAAATAGTCGCGCCCATAAATAAATAATACTTCCTTTGTTTCACACATATTGCCTTCCTTTTTAATATGGGTTATTTTAAAATTATTATCTTAGTTAAAAAGTCAATAACTTCATTCAATTGATTTCTAAAAATACCCACATCAATAATATTAATTAAATAGTATAGATAAAACAAATGCAATTAGTATTTTGTGTTGGAAATATACCACATTCCACATCGATTAAATATCGAGTTAAACATGTCTTCTGTTGAAAATATATCACATCCCACATCGCCCAAATATTAGGTTTGAGACATAACTTCATATAACTGTTTAGGCCCTCCACTTATAAGCTTAGGCTTTTAAGTTGGAAACTTAATATGATATCAGAGCATGTCGTTCTTGGGCCCTCGTATTTGTTGCCCACGTGATAGGCCTATGTTAAGCCTACACATGAGGGGGAGTGTTGGAAATATACCAAATCCACATCACCCAAATATTAGGTTTGACATAACTTCATATACCTATTTGGGCCCTCCACTTACAAGCTTAGACTTTTAAGTTAGAAACTTAACATTTTGTATTACACTTAAATGTAAAATTGGATTGGAATATTAAAGTATAGATATGGATGTGAAAGTATTTAATAGGGTTTCCTAAAAAAAATGTGTTTTTTCAAATTAGACAATTAAATATGAAACAGAGGGAGTATATAGTCTTTTTTTTTTTGGTAGAAGATAAACTGTAAGTTGTAAATGATAAAAAAAATTCACTTAAACGAAAATTTTTGGAAGAACTTTCTTTTACAAAGTTGAATTGATTTTTTTAAATACTAAATTAATGGAATTTAGTTTATAAATTGCAAATCTTCAGTTACTTATAGTAGGTTTTCTTGTTCATGTGGGCCCAACCCAACTCAACCTGCCAACATTAACCGATAATCCTTGGATGTCTAAGACTACGAGCTTCTCCTCAAAAAGAACCAAAATATAAATTGGGTTAGACTAGGCTAACTTGAGCTAAGAAATTTGGGGGCAATTTATTTATTTATTTTTAAATATTGTCACCCATTGAGTTTATTTACATCCCCTCATTTTAATTTTTTTTATTTTAGGAAAAGTATAAAACATTTGTACAAAAACTAATCATGATGTCCGTTAGAATTTAGAAAACAATGTGTGCTCTCCTGAGATCATCATTTTAAGTCCTCATAATTATTGTTGTTTGTGTGAATATAAGACATCTCACACGAGCCATTAGGGGTAATCTAGTTTGAAACCTGGGCGGAGTATGACTCAGGATACCCTAATAATTAATCCAAGAAGAAAAAGTGGTTATTGCGGGTTTCTCCATGTCAACATTTTCACCAAATTGAAACCCAAAATTGTTCCAATTATGCTTGTAAGCTTGTTTGTAGAATTCTTCTTTCACCCTTTGTTAATGGGGCTATATATGCAGGTGCCCGCCTTGCTCGCCTGTAAAACAAATTTTTTTTTCTTTTTTTGATGCATGAAGATAAATTTTATTAATTGATAACAAAATCTCTCTTACAAAACTATACCTAACCTATTTTTATTCATGTCAACTATGTTGACATACCACGTACCAAGGTGATGATCTAGTGGCAAAAGTGTAGGAGGCTCGATATTTAAGGATTCGAGTTTCAGGAATGGTGGTGTAACGTGTATTTCTCCCTTGATAGTTCTACTCATGCGCTGAAACCACTAACAAATAATGGTGAAATTAAGACCCATCAACTTAAATTGATAGCACTCATCACTAGCTGGCTGAGCTTTCATGTTTCTCTAACAGCTTCTAGTTTCCATTTGTAGCTATATGAACTCTGGTTTATTCAGGAAAGAACATCGCAAAATAATCATATTGACAATTAAACATTAATAGGACTCACAGTATCAATTCACTTTACCAACATGTTCAACTCACAATAATTTGAAAGGAAAAAAATCCATGCGCATAGATGAGTTACAGTATCAAATTATAGTTCACTCACATTTGGAGTAAAACAGGTAATTCTCATTTCCTTAATTCCATAACTTAAAATATGAACATACAAAATTAAAATATTGTTAAGTACCAATAAATGGAACTGATGAGTACCATAATACACGACGGATAATACTTGGCTACTCCATCCGGAGAGCAGCTGCTCCTGCTAAGTGCTGTGGTCATGTTATTGCAATGACACATATCCGTGAGCACATAAGCTCACATGACTTTTTTTTTGTTTTTATTTTTATTTTTTATTTTTGCCTTTTTTAAACACCAAATCAGATGAACAAAGTGCTGGATCTCTGTTATCCGACGAAGTTTGCCAACAAGACCTTCTGCAAACCCATTTGAAAAACTCATTGAAGTGTTAGATGAAGATTGATTATGGTTCAAACCTAGAGAAATTGTTGCAACAAAGAGCGAGGTGCCTCCACTTGTGATGGGAGTTGCAATTTCAGATTTGGTACTAAGCCATTAACTATGGGTTTGTGAGGTTGATGGACTCTTGGTGGTGGCCGAAGCAATGGGGGTGGTGAAATGATGCCGGTACGGTGGTGACTATGGTCTACGATGAATGTTAATAGGAAGGTTTCGGATTAGAAATTGGTTTAGGTGGTGACTAGTTTTGGAGGATGAGATTGGTTGTGGTGCCAAAATAGTAGATCTGGAGGGTGGAATTGAAGGGTAATAGTTTGTAAAGGTGGTGACCATAGGTTGGTTCAAAAAGGCAGAGAAAAGCAGGGATGGGTGTTATGAGTTTAATCATCATTTACTTAACAAGTGAAGCAAATGCCAGTAGATCATTATGCCATCGACTATGATGAAAAATGTCAACTGTGCTAGTTCGGTATATCATTTACATTTATCTACTATGAGTTGATGACAATGTCGTAATTCACATAAAAAACTAGTCACATGTTTATTGAAGAATGAAAAGCCACACCATCCGCCAAAAAACATAAATGACATTGCATGATTGGTGCAAATTAAGTTAAAATTACATGAAAAGATCCACACGTGTCAAATTTGATGAATAATTTTACCAAAATATTGTTAGATTGAAGAGAATACCAAACTTTGATTAGCATGTGAGTTAAAAACATATGTGAAACTCTTTAAGAATTCGTTGTCTTAAGATGCATGTCGTGGAATTTGAGCAATACCCTTAAAATAGGGGAAGAGATCGCCAATACCATTAGTGCTAGCTACCTCATATGGTAGCAAGCATGGTAGTGACATAAATGAGGTCAAACTAAGGCTCCCACAATAAAACAAATAATAAAATATGGATAAGAAATTTAACTAAGAAGTAGGGGTGTTCATGGTTTAGGTTAAAACCGAAAACCAAACCGAACCAAACCAAATCGGTCGGTTTGGTTTGGTTTGGTTTTTTTGTCATTAGGTTTGGTTTTGGTTCTAATTTTAGAAAACCGAATTGAATTGGTTTGGTTTTGGTTTTCATGTTTAAAAAACCAAACCAAACCGAAAAACCGAAAAAACCGAAAAATATATAATATATATATATTTTATTTTATTTTATATATTATATATTAAATTTTAATTTGTAATTTGTTGATTTTAAGTTTCTTATTGTTTTTCCTATTTTAGCTTGGCATGCATTAAATTAGTTATTAATGTTGTGTGAGATAATGGCATGTATTAACTTGGAGATTTAAACTTGGATTGACATATGTCAATTTGTTTCCATTTTGATACAATGTTTAATGTTTTTTTTTAGTTGCTAACATAATGCTTTTATTAAAAATGTTTTAATTTGGAGTTTGGCATGTCATTTTTTTCATTTTCAATTATTTGTTGCTACTTGATTGGTTAAAACCGAAACCGAACCGAACCAAACCGAATTTTTATGGTTTGGTTTGGTTTGGTTTTTTTTATAGTATGGTTTGGTTTTGGTTTGGGAAGAGCAAAACCGAAGTATAATGGTTTGGTTTGAAAAGTATCCCAAAACCAAACCAAACCGAACCACGAACACCCCTACTAAGAAGTTCCCGGGTCAGTCTGAGTGTAAAAGGTCTTTAACATGTTTATGGCTATATGTCGAGTTTTCCTCTACCATGCAAGATGGACAAGAAAGACTTCTTAAAAAGTATTTGTGTATACCAGCTGTTCCTAGCTTGGTAGTGATGTGATGTCTCTGCGGATCTCTTTTTTTTTATTTATTTATTCATTTATTTATTTTTATCTTTGACTCAATGTATCCCAAAATTTAACAACCAAGGACTAATCACTGTCGCGACGGGTGAATAATGATAAATCGCTGGCCAGGGATTTTTTCTGAAGTACTAAGCTTCAAACTCGAGATCCTCTATGGATCTCTAAGCTCTCATCTCAGCTGGTGGTTGATACAAGAATTTTTATTCTTCATATTAGAAACTCATGTAGTAAATACTATTTCCACAAAAACGTGAAAAGTTCCCTACAATGGGATTCTCTCATAAATCATAATCCTTTTCGGGGTATGGTGGTGTTCTAGTTTCACTGTTTTTTGACTCCTTTGCAGATATTTAAAGTGATTCAAACCTAAAAAATTATAGGACCTCTTGTGGCTACTCTAGCTAGCTAGGCAGAGATACTCAGATGTTACCTCAACTGAATCTACCAGCTAGTTAATGTATGTATGTATTTTTTTTTTTTATTGGATGAACTTCTAGCTAACTCTAAATGGCAAAAGAAGAAAAAATAAAAAATTACTTTCCAGAACTAAAACATAACAATTTATAATCTAAACGTTCACCATACCATACATTAATGACTTATTATGAAGCTAAAATTAGTCATACATATATTTATATATATGTATTTATGTATGAATGTATACACACATTCGACCCACAAGAATATAAAAATTATAATAAACATATATGAGGAAGACATGCATTATATATGTATAAAAGAAAAAGGGAAAAGCAAATTGCAGCAATATTTATAAGATAAAATAAAAAATGGAAAAACAAATAGAAACCATTTCTCAAAAATATTCTATCATTGTATGTAGACAATTTGGTTCAATCTCAGCCGTCTGTACACATTGCGTGGCAACCGCTTAAAACAGCCCACGCACACAAACCAGTCCATGCAGCTTGACTTTGCTGATGTCATTCTCTCTTTTTCTCTCTCTACTCTGGAAACCCATTTTAAATTGTCTGAACTCTAAACCAGCCAATTGACTATTCTTCTCCCTTCTCTCCACGTACCCCTCTCTCTCTCTCTCTCTCTCTCTCTGGGGTCAATTCCAACGGAAAGAAACCTGTGATTATACTTGGATTCTGTTTCACTCTGTTTCTTTTTATTTTCTTTAAACACAACTTGCTATTTTTTTCTCTCAAATCTCTATCAACCTTAATTCCTCCAAGAGACTGAGGTACTCCCTAAGCATACAAAGGTCTCTATGCTACAACCTATGGATCCCGCAATTGCAAAGAAGGTTGAACGAAACCGTAAGTATTACTATTATTTGTCTCCAAGTCAATATCCTTGTAATAAGTGGGCAAATTGAAGGTGAGATCTAATATAACTTAATACAGCTATTATAGTGCTGGTTAAGCCAATATTAATAGCTAAACCTGCTATAACCAATGTGATCCCTTTAAACCCCTCCGATAGGCAGCCATACATGGGACGTTCACCGGCCTTGAGCAGCACCATCCATATAAATTTTAGGGTGATGATCTTGAGAGGTGGTTTCCTTACCCATTCTGGTTATTTCCACATAAACTATGACAAAATAGGGATAAGAGCTGGAGTAAATAATTGAGTATTGTTAAAGTACATGAAATTGTGGTTGAAGAGTTTTCCAAACGATAGGAGAACACGTACACACACTCATGCAGAGTCAAAATCAAGACCTCTATAAACCCCACACCCCTCTTAGAATGGGACGCACCACTATACCCAATGACCTTTGGCAATTCTAGCTAGTGCATGGTATGGGGTAGACTCATAACTCATGCGCAATAAGAATATAATTAGAAACATTATAAATTTTATAAATGACAGTACACATTTACACAAGCTAAAAGAAGCCTACAGCGATATATTAGCATAGGGTGATACTGATGGGTCTCATTAAACTTCCTAAGAAGATGACTCGTGGTACCAATAAGTTGTGAAAATTTGACGATTTAGACCATCTAGACCCAAAGCATTGTTAAATCCAGCATTTTCATGACTCTCACTTAGTGACGAAAATTTTGAACTATTCCTGAATTTTCAAATATATCCTGGCTTTTTCATTAAATAACCATGAATTCGTGCTGCATATTCTAATAGTTTCGGAGCCTATCCTGAATTTTGCCAAATTTATCAACTATAATCAAAATTTCCGAAATTATTTTAACCAAAATCTGTTTCTAATTTTCAAAACGTGCATATCATTTTTGAACTCTCAATTTCATCTTGAATCATTCTTAATATTTTCTTGATATACAGAATTCCATATTACTCCTATTTCAGTGCCAAATACTTCCCAAGCTCCCAATTTGTCACTATGCTCATAGCAAATAACTGACCCAAATGTTGGTGGAAAGATACAACCATCAATCATAGGTATATGTAAAAATTTAAAGAGTTTGAGGTGTTTGTTTAAAAAAAAAAAAAAAAAAAAAGAAAAAAGAAGGGGTGCTGATGAGGAAGCTAACTTGCTACCATAGCTGTTGAAAAGCCCATCAAGAATATCCTTTAAGCAAGATAAGTAGACAACTCAGCATACTAAATTTCTATATCTTAAACACTTTACTTGGATGTAATATGCTGCATTAGAGGTGGGTGTCACAAAATTTTTTGATAATAGGATTGTTGTCAAACATTATTGTTTAGTCAAATATAAAAAAATAGTTCAAATTTGAGCCTGTATAAAGTCCAAATCTTAAGAAGTCTAAACAAAGTCGGGATCAAGCCAGAATAATAATCACCCATTAATTCATGAATTTATGACCATGCTCCTCTTCCCTAGCTAGTTTTGTCATGTCTTTAAACTACGCTGTTTTTACAGCTATTTAAATTCATGCATGCTCATTTAACATAAAAAATAAATGGAAAGAATAAGATGTACGGATATAGCCATGTTCATATCCCTTAGGCATGTTTGTTTTGTCATGTCTTTAAATTACACCATTTTTACAACCATTTAAATTCAGGCATGCTCATTTAACATTAAAAAATGTGAATGGAAAGAATGAGATGTATGAATATAGCAAACTAATATGCCTAATAAAAATATTATTATCTTTTTAAAAATTGTGGGGGGAAACAAAAACAAATAAGATTTGAAGGCACCAAGGCTAATTGAAAAATAATGTACTTTGAACTGATTTCACCTCATGTTGGAACATATTATAGTGCAATGATTTATAATAGGCCTACGACAGCATGGAACATTAAAATACCACCAAATGATTTCCCTAACAATAATATTGGGTAGTGTTGAATTACCAGATGAGTTCCCTAACTGATGGATACAATTTTTTGAATAGTCACATTCAATGTGATGGACATGTGCCTTCAATACTACATAAAATATACTATAATTATGAAATTTTCATTTGGATGACCAAGCAAACCATTAGATATGGAGCAATATTCTTGAAAGCAACATAAGATGCAACGAAGTTCATAACCCTGTTAAGGAACAGTAGAAAGTGATCCCTAATGTTGGGAAAATGAAGTGATGGGAAAGCATCCCTTAATGCTATCTGGTTTTAAAAAAACCAACCCAGAGTGGATTTGGGAAAAACTCTACATGTTTTCTGCACAAGGATGAACATATTTACAAGAAAAAGAGACCAAACAGTGGTAAAATTTAAACCCATCAAATTAAATTGATAGGACTATCTCTAGCTGGCTAAGCTTTCATGTTTCCAAAACAGCCCTTAGTTTCCACTTGTAGCTGTATGAACTCTGGTTTATTAGGAAAAGAACATCGCAAAATAATCATATTGACAAACATTAATAGGACTCATAGTACCACATCACTTTATCAACATGTTCAGCTTACAACAATTTGAAAGGAAGAAAATCCATGCATAGATGAGTTCCAGTATCAAATTATAGTTCACTCATATTTGGAGTAAAAAAGGTAATTCTCTTTTCCAAAATTCCATAACTTAAAATATGAACATACAAAATTAAAATATTGTCAAGTGCCAATTTGTTCCATCCTGATAGATAAGTCTAATCAAGTACCTGCAAAGTTGGCTTCCTGTGGATTATATTATGACGACGAAGCATCTTCTTAATGCCAAGAGTGTTAGCACGAACCTGAACAACATGTAGTGCCAGTAAATACTTCACAACTTGCTTCATCGTTGGGCGCTTCGAAAACAAAAATTTTACACATTGCAGTGCCAGCTTTGTAAGTTTAGGTCCATCACTAAAATAAAAACCTTGTTCTGCCTCTAGGCTTTTGTGAACCAGTGAACACTTGGATTGGTCAATGCCCACAATTGACTTCTTTAGTTTGTACTCCTCCTGGGCCCACTTATGAACAAAAGGTGCATCGGAAATTCTGTATTCTTCTGTGTAGACTCCTCTGGTTATTAAACCTAAAAGTATAACGCCAAATCTAAAATCATCGGATTTTTCTGACCATGTTTCTGTCAAGGGATTCTCAAAGTTAAGTAATTTCACAAAAGACAGCTAAACCGATGCAGAATTGCCAGAACAGAAACAAAAATGCTACAGCTCTCTTGTTACATTTTGAGTTGAAAAGGTTGAATCACTATAAAGAAATGTGTACACATATCATTTACAAGACAGAAAGAAGGAAAGGCAACGAGTTCCCTATATTGTCAACCCCCCCCCCCCCCCCCGCCTCCCCGGGCGGGCGGCTGCCCTCTCTCTCTCCTCTCCTCTCTCCCTAGAATCATATGCATGTGCAATCAGGTGCTGATCTTTAATATAGATTGATTATTTCTCACAGTGCCGTCGTCATGGCTCCATGGGAGTAACATGCACCTAAGAATTTAATAATATAAAGCAGGCTCATCTGCCACAAGCCCACAGCATTAAGGTGGTATCTTGTGGCAAGAGCAATACTGTGATGTCATCTCCCTTTTCAATAACACCTGGTAGAACTCTAATATCCAGCTATATGTCATGAATAACCTGAAGTCAAAAACAATAAACATGGCATGACATCTTAAATTGTTCTACAAGATAATGATGCGGTCCATAACTCTGCTGTCCAGTAGATTTCAGCAGCTATTTCCACTTGTATTTTGTTTCTAGAAGCTTTAAAATGTAACAGGTAGTTCAATAATATGTTAGGAGTCAGTTAGTTAGTTAGTTGAAGGAATTTCAGCCTTTTCTCAAGCATTATTAGTCAATATAAAGGCTATTAAACGTTAGTTTTTTGGGTTTGGGTGTTGGTGCTTAACACTTGTATATGTCTTATGAACTTAGGTTAAGCCCTTTTGTTTCTTTATATTTATACACATAATTACTTCATTGAAAAAAAAAAAAGGGTTCGTTTTAGTTAGTTTTAGATTCCAACAGATTGATTGTAACAGAATTTGACAGCTTTCATCTCTCTCTCTCTCTCTCTCTCTCTAGAAATCAAAGAAATGATTGATTTTCCTTCACTTTCCTTAATTTTCTTGTTAATTTCTTGAGTTATATATATATATATATATTGAACAGCAACAAAAGAGATATTATTAATAAGAGAAAGAGAAAAATACAAAGGAGGACAAGGAGTCCACCTACAAAAACAAAACTACAACAAAAAAGACGAGGCTAACAACAAACAGCCCTCCAATTAGATCTCAAGACAAACAATGGAATATCCCTAAAAACCTTGGATGAATGGGCCCAAAAAGAACCCAGAAAATACACCTTATAGGAATATCAGAACATTCAATCATCTTACCAAAGAAGGATTTACAAGAAAAGGTACCTGAAGAATCTGCCAGCCAAGTCCTTCTGTCAAGGATGTGTTCTCTCAAAGAAAAGCCTTCCAAAGGAGATAATAAAGACACAAGCTCACATCATTCCCTATCATTGAGATCCTGAAAAAACTTGGAAGTCCCAAGAAAGAAAAGGGGACAAAAAAGAAACCATAGAAGAGATAGAAACGTTATGTGCCAAAGACAATCTATACAATTGAGGAAAAGAAATGGAAAAAGGAGCATCCCCAAGCCAAATATCTTCCCAAAACCGAACCAAACTCCCATTCCCCATAGATAATGAAGTCTGAGCCACAAAACCTTCCCACCCTTGATAAATAAATTTCCAAAGACACCTAACCGAAGTCTTCAGTTATATAGGCTGTTGTAATAAGGTTTCTTTTGTATTGGCTTTTATTACAGAGTCTTTTGTTTAAATTTAATTGGGCCAGGTTATGTATGGACTTTATTTTTAGGCTTTTATTAGTATAGGTCAATCTTTGTGGGTTTAGTTGGTCCAACGTTACTTTACTTAGCCTTGAAGTACTTGGTACCTTAGTATTATTGTATTAGAGTCCATCAAAAGCCGTGCAATAGCAGAATTTTGAATCTTACATAAGTTTCTACTTTGTGATGGATTCAAAAGCTTTGAGAGTGTGAGGGCTACTCTCTAAACCTAGGTGTGAGGTCTGCTCTCTAAACCTAGGTATGATGCCTACAGTTACTTACGTGAGATGCCTAAGGAGCTCCAAGAGTGATTCCTAGACTATCTGTTTCTTCTTCTTTTTCCTTTTTAATGTTTTGTGCTGCTGTATGTTCTGTAAATACACCATTAACCCATAGTTCTAGAACTTTTTAAGCTTTAAACCCTACCTTTTCATAATTCTAATCCTTCCACAACCTCTAAGTTTTCATCCCAATTCCCCAAACCCTCAAACAGTTGTAGCTAAACAGCCTAAACCCAGCAGGAGCGGCTGTCCAAAAAATTCCAGCAACTTATTTGTGAAATACTAGTAGCTTCCAACTTATAAACCTTAACCAAATCCATCCCCAAACTGTCCATGAAGCCCACCACCTCCCAACCTATGATATTTCTCCCCTACAAGTCCTAAATTTTCCAACATGTACAAGACTTCTAAAGGGTTTTTATTTTCCAACTCCTATGAAAGAAAACAAAACAAAACAAAATAAAACATATATATATATATATATATATATATATATATATATATATAGACACACACTTTTCGGACATGTTTCATGGAAAGCAAAAAGGCAAGATGCAACAGTAAAATCATCATGCCAACCAAACATATGGCAACATTTGTCATGTCATATCATGAAGTCTACAGGTGTTGATGCAGCACCTGAAGTACTAATTGATGAGGTGCCAACTCATATTGAATCCTACTTAATTCTAGTTCTTTTGGTTTTTATTTCATTTTTATTTATTTTTTTGCACCGGGCCGCCTTCAATTCTCAAATCAGAATCCCACAATAAAAAATTTTGCTAGTAAATCATACAGTCGAAAACAATGAATAAAGGATGGTATACCTTTGAGTAGGAGGTTGTGTAAAGTATCCAGTGAGCTAAGATCATAAACAATGCCAAGTCGTTCACCTTCATAGCAGTATCCAATCAACTTGACCAAGTTTGGATGAGAAATCAGATTTGGGTGCTGAAGTAAAATGATTTCATCCTAAAACATGAAATATAGAATTAGGCAAATCTTCAAAGATAAACTTTGAACTGTGAAAAAAACATTTAATTCAGCAACATACTCTCAATCTCCTTTTGTTATCTCCTCGATAAACGGCATATCTTAGAGGATTTTCCCATATCTTCAGAGTCACCTTTTGCGATTTAATCTTTCCATGATACACTTTGCCAAATTGGAATCTTCCTATGAAGTTTTCTTCGCTAAATCCGTCTGTGTATTGACTTATTTCCTGATAAGAAAGCGCTCTTATGGTTTTGGATTCCATTCCTGATCATTTTTTCATTGAAATAGAGAGAAGAAATTTACACATTACAGAGCAGAACATTCATACAATGAAACTTGAAAACCCATATCTGAAAAATAATTTGGAAATGAAACAAAATGCAATTGTATTCGTTCTTATTTTGAGATCTTTCTGGTGTACAATGAAACAAAATGCAATTTTATTCATTCTTATTTTGAGCTATTTCTAGTTACATATTTGTGTTTTCCTGTGCAAACAATCTATAGTTTAAAATTTTATTGTTTGAGTATAAAAAATGCCTAAGAATCTAATTAATTATTAAAAGGATTTACATTTTAACCAAAAAAAAAAAAAAAACGTGTAACACTCTACAACTTAATAGGTTTACAGTTCTGAAAACCAAAAATGCAAAACAATCTACAAATTAAAAGATCCACTGTTCCAAGAAAAACAAAATGAAAGAAAGCGAAAGAGAAATTTGAAGCAGTCATTGACTCATTGTTTCGTTTTCATTTTGCAAGAACTTTCTCTTGCTTTCGAGTCCAAAATTTTGTTTACTCCAAAGTTCGGTATCTGTGCCTTAGGAAGCAGAAGGTACTCGTTTAAACTCCTTGTACTCCCAAGGGGCCATCCACACACCTGAGTTTTTTCAATTGATTACATGCTCAAGTGGGTTGCTTGAAACCGGGGAATAGTCGGACACTTGGACGACATGACACCTAGGGGAAATAACCACAAAAACAAGAAAGCGCAAAATTTGCTTTGTTTTTTTGCTCTCAAGACCATAAATAATCTTCCAAAATTCCAACCAAACAGCCCCTTATAAGTCATGGAGCCCACTTGCATATGTGCATGACTTTTATATCTTCTCTAGGTAAATATACGATTATAAACAATAAGCTTATAAGCATATGCCAACATCAAAGAATAGCATATTGTGTAAGATAACCCAAAAAATCAATAGATTGATTAAAGATCAGGTGTCTCTTACCTTCTTCAATTGAGTTAGGGTTTCCTCTCTTCCATCTTTCAATCTCCCTTCCCGGGCCCTTATATTGAACAAAGTCATAATGACCAGACTGATGGAAGTATGAGTGTATGACAAGCGCCAATCTGAGGTGAAACCAGAAATAGAAGGTGGAACCACTGTGACCCATCCATTGAACATCAAGCTTGAGGATTGAAACTCTAATTTCTTCACCATTGATGCAGATTGCATCGGCATACGCACCATGAGTTGTTGGACATTTTGCTGCTGAATCGGGATTCTAATTTATTTAGATATTTTAGGAGTCTTTATTATTATTGTTTAATTATTGCTTTTAATTTAATTGGTTTCCTAGGTAGTTTGATATTTTATTGTTCTAGTAGAACTAGGTTGTTTTGTTCTAGTAAAACTAGGTTTTTCTTCTTACTTGTTCAAGTAGAATTAGGTTTTCTTGTTCTAGTAGAACTAAGTTGTCTTGTTCTAGTAGAACTGGGTTTTTCTTATTAGTTCTCTATATAAAGGGATGTAAGCCTTATGGCAAAAGGTGTTAAGTTGATTATTTGATTAATAATATTGAGAAAGAGAGTTCTCCTCTATTTTCCTACTTTCGTGTTCTTGAGAGAATATTGATTGTGGTTGCCTACTATCTGGCATTGTTCTTGCGACAATCAACAGATTGGTGGAAGCTTGTTTGTTTTTGGTGAGCTAGTCTCGACCGCGTATTTTCTGCTGCATCAGTTGGTATCAGAACCCAGTTCGTTCTTGCCGTCATGCCAAGACGAGGAGGAAGACGTGCCGGAGGCCGTGAAGCCAATCTGAAGGACGTGTATTATCGCGAGGACATGGCCCGAATTAAACAAGAAATCAAAGATGAGGTACGTGCCCTATTCAAGAGTTATTGTCTTGAGCGGTGTCGTAGTCATCGACCTCCATCTCCGCGTTCTATGGACAAAGAGAGTGATAAGGATGTTTTGGTTAAGGATGTTGTTGTAGAGAATAAAGATTTGAATGAAGTTGAAGAAGGTAAGAATTTTGAAGTCATGGAAAAATTTTCTTTAAATAATTTTCATGATGCTGAAACTGAAAAATTAGTGGATTTTAATTCTCCACCTATTTTTGATGAATATTATGATGATGATATTAAGTCAAATATTATTGAAAATTTGGAAAGGCAAGAGGAGGCTATAACCTATGGGACACTTAATAAAAATTATTCAAACAATAATTTTTATTGTCGTGTTGAACTACTTGGTGATTTTCAAGAAGATGAAATTTTGGTCGTTGAAAAGTTGAAGTATTATGATTTTATTGGAGTTGACAATATTTGTTGTGTTGTTAATACTTTACTGCTGAAAATTTTGAATGAGACGAAGGGTGCAGAGAAAATTTTTTTTGTTATGAAATTTCAGGAAAATAAATTTTGGAGGCAATTTAAACAAAAAATGTTCTCAAAGTATTTATTTAGCTAGATTGGTCGACATCAATATTTCTGTGAAGCCAACCCACAGAGTTCGGGGACGAACTCTCTCCAAACAGGGGAGAATAGGGATGATGATGCAAGGTGTGGAACGATGACTTTTGTGCAATCAAACTATTGCGGATCAAGCACTCCATCCGCAATATCAGCAACTGCAAGTGTGGTGGTAGTATTCGTACTCATAGTTTGTTCGATGTCAAGCATTTGGTTCCTTATCATGAAGATAGCTCCGAGGATGAGGCTACGAATTCGAGGGCGAATTCTCTCCAAACAGGGGAGAATGATGCAGATTGCATCGGCATACGCACCATGAGTTGTTGGACATTTTGCTGCTGAATCGGGATTCTAATTTATTTAGATATTTTAGGAGTCTTTATTATTATTATTTAATTATTGCTTTTAATTTAATTGGTTTCCTAGGTAGTTTGATATTTTATTGTTCTAGTAGAACTAGGTTGTTTTGTTCTAGTAAAACTAGGTTTTTCTTCTTACTTGTTCAAGTAGAATTAGGTTTTCTTGTTCTAATAGAACTAAGTTGTCTTGTTCTAATAGAACTAGGTTTTTCTTATTAGTTCTCTATATAAAGGGATGTAAGTCTTACGGCAAAAGGTGTTAAGTTGATTATTTGATTAATAATATTGAGAGAAAGAGTTCTCCTCTATTTTCCTACTTTCGTGTTCTTGAGAGAATACTGATTGTGGTTGCCTACTATCTGGCATTGTTCTTGCGACAATCAACAGATTGGTGGAAGTTTGTTTGTTTTTGGTGAGCTAGTCTCGACCGCGTATTTTCCACTGCATCAACCATCAACCTCCAAAACCCTATTTTATCAAAACCAAATTCACCTATTAACAACATTGATTATCATGATGAAAATAAAGCTAGTGTACAAACAAACATTATACAAGTAAATTCGATTAATGAATCTCCATACAGTATACTTTGATAGCATGTAAAACATGTAATCAAGCGTAAGAAAAATAAAAAATAAAAAATAAAAATAAATATTATGAAAACACTTACCAAAAAATACAACTCACCCAAGTCTTATTCCCAACTACATGGGGTCGCCTACATAAATCCTTTTACATCATTTAGTTCTATCAAAAGTCATCTATGCTTTTAAATCCTTATCACACATGTCCTTTCTCATCACCTTTCTCATCACCTCTTAGAAGCAAGGATAGGAATACGGTCACGATATGATACAGATATGCCGATTCGGCAATTTTAAAAAAAATGTATGATACAATACAGTGATGATTTGTTAATAAATAAATATATTACTTTTTATATTTAATTAAAACGTCAATAATGCCAGAAGGAGTTCCCTTTGAAGCTTGGAAGTCTATGGATAATGATGGTATAATTTGGTTGACTAAGTTGTTTAATAAGACTAAAACGATGCCAGATGAATGAAGGAAAAGAACTTTGGTACCATTGTATAAAAACAAAGGTGATATTCAGACTTGCACTAACAATCGCGGCATTAAGCTCATGAGTCATATAATGAAGCTTTCGAAGAGTGATAGAACGAAGATTAAGATGAGAGACAACCGTATCAGAGAATCAGTTTGGTTTCATGCCAGGAAGATCAACGATAGAAGCTAATTTTCTTAGTTGGATCCTATTATAACCTCTTAGTAGACTCAGATGGGAGACATTTCCCATCTTCTATAGTGGGAGTCTGTGGACCACCAGTTCATTCATTGTGTGGTGGCTAGAGAGGTGTGGGACAAGAGCCTGAGGTTTTTTAGCATTAAGTGGGTGATCCCAGCGAAGGTTATTCAGTTGGTTGACTCTTGGCGGTGTAAGGCGGCTAACAAAGCGGCTCAAGCTATTTGGAAGTCAGCCCTCACGCTATTTTTTAGACATCATGGAAAGAAAGGCAGAGTAGAATCTTTAATGGTAAGGAAGGGTCTGTACAGTCTTTGAAAAGACAGGTTGAGGATTTCCCTTTTGCTTGGTGGGAGCCGGATCTTTTGGTAATTGGCTACGCCATCAGGATCTCTTGGATACTCCTACTTTATAGGTATTTTGCTCCATACAACTAGTGTGCAGGAGCTGTTGCTCTTTTCTTAAAAAAATTTACTTCATCTATATATATATATATATATATATCAGGGTAAAACTATACCATCCACTTTTGTGCATCACCATAACATGAACTATTAAGAAATTCAAACACATCAAGAACATCTCAATAAATAAGTATAACATGTACCTGAAATATTAGCTTTCCATGAATCAGAATCATTACCACGGAGCATCTGGTCAATGCCTAAAGTGCAAGCATGACACCGAACAACACACAAACGCAGCAAAAGCTTAACAACTTGCTTCGTCGTCGGGCGCTTCCAGGGATTATACTCCACACATCGCATTGCAAGTTTTGTGACTTTACGTCCATCGCTAAAATAAAAAAAGGGTCCCACCTCCAAGCTTTGGTGCACAAGTGACACTTACAACATTGAAAGCCCAAAATTGACTTTTGGGGTATGTACTCACTCTGGGCCCATTCGTAAACAAGAGGTGCAGAAGATAATCTATCTTCTTCTGTGATGACTCTTTTGGTTATTAAACCTAAAAGTACACCACCAAATGCAAATACATAGCATTTTTCTGACCATCTACCTGTCAAAAAAATTGCAAATTTACTCATTCAACTAATGTTTTAACTTCAAAGTGTTACAACAAAAGCCACAACAAATATCCACAACACTATCATGCTAAGAATGTGAAATCAGATGACAATTCCTAATATAGATTGACAAAGTGATCTTTTCATGGGAGCATTACACAACAAAGGAATTTATTAATATAAGAATAGGCTCATGAGCTCATCTAACACGATCCCACAGCTCTAAGGTGGCTCCTTTGATCTGATCTCTCTTTTCTATGAGAATGTACTACACATTTATCTCATTATCTGTTCATCTTTTCCTTCTTTTTCACTTGATTTCATCATTTTTCAAACCTCACTAACTTGTACAAAATTTATGCTTCAATTTTCTGGTATTAAGTTAACCAATGAAGGTAAGAAAATCGAAAATCTTATTTTAGAACCTCAAGATCAGGTTTCCAAGAGTACAAACAGGAACTGATTCACTTTTGATTTTCTTTAACCTAATAAATTTGTGTCATGTTTTAACCCCAAGGGGTAGCTCAGTTGGCAAGGGACTAGGCTTTAGGAAGTGGAGGTCTTGACTCCTGAGTTCAATTCTTGTTAAACCCCTTGGGGCACCCACACAAGGTTTCATGGTTCTCATGGGCTTTGGACTTACTTGCTCAATATAGGTTGTGAGGTCTTATATGGGCCTAGGGTTTGCCCAAAGTGTTTCCTCATCATAAAATAAATAAAAATTGTGTCATGTTTTGTGGTACCCATTACATCACATCCTTTATATTAAACGCATTCCTAAGGTGTTTCTTGATTCAATCATGAAATGACTACAAAGTCGAATTTAAGACAGAGAGAGCTAAATAACAAAGAAACTTTGACATAATCAATTTGGGGGGCAGTGTTCCATCCATATGTTGCCTTTCAACAATAGAACAAAACAAAGTCGAATTTCAATTTGATGAACCCTTCAAAGATTTAAAATAATTATAGTAAAATTAATAATTTATACTTACTGGAATGGAATGTAAACAAAACTATTCGTTGCAAGCAACAAAGAAGAAGAGCATATGCATATCTTCTGACAAATAAAATGAAGTAAACCTACAATGAAGTAGAATATCGCTTTCACATGCATTCAGGGATCAACCAATGAAAGGGCAGATACCTAAAGAGGATTGTTGAATACCATGCACTCTAACTATCTGAAAAAAATTTAAATCCTTTATTTTTTGTTCATTCTCTCACTTCTTATCTTCTCCTTTGCGTTCTCCCCCTAATCCTCTATGTAATTTGTATGAAAATTATTAACGAAGGTAAAAAGTGCAGATGGTTTATCGCATAAGTCAAATAATGATTATGACAACGCAATAACAACAAATAGAAATTTGTACGCACAATACTACATTCACATACCTAGAAGGCCATACTTAGGATCAATATAACCCATGTACATATTGATTTATAAGATTTCTTTTATCAGAAAGAATTCCACCAGATATCATAATGAAGTCGAATAATTTAGGATTGTAATCCTACGTATTAAGGTAGCTCAACATATTGTGAGATTGGAATTAAGCAGTTCAGAGAGGAGATGCTATTGAAGTTAGCATGCCAACTAAACAAATAAAAGACAAAAGAACCAACCTGGTCAAGCATTATATGAGCCGCATCTATATTACGAACAAGATATGGCAAACATGGAGGATTCCAATCATGCAAGAATTCGTGCAGGCGAGCAAATCCAAGAGCAACCTTAATTCTCTGAATCCAGGTAAAACCGGCCATCTAGAAATAGAATATGACTTGTTAATGAATATCATGATTGTTTAATCATCTTTTTTTGTGCCCAAGTGTGCACATGTAAAAACTGTAGAACTGCCAAATATACTATAAAAAAAAAAAAAAATTATTATAACAAACACAGTGATTAATTTAGCAATGACAGCCAGATCATGACCACAAAAAAAGGATTGAAAGTGTGGAGAAAAAATCCCCTCTTTAGTATTTTAGTGGTCATGATTTGGAAAAGCAATTACAATCTATCATGTAGCTGTGACTTTGTTTTAAATTAAGAACCCTTATCTTTTTGAGCATATACTTATTCTTTAAGTGATCCAAAATGTATTAGGATTTGTTGATGTGTAAGTCACATTATATAAACTACTAATTCATTAATAAATTTAGTCTATTCTTTTGTATATAATTTTTACGATACAATGGACTTGCCATATGGTTAACAATTCAACCAAATTAAATTCTCTCTAGAGATTAAGTATAGATTTTTTCCATTTATTTTGGTTCTAATTATTCTCTTTTTTACTTATTCATTGATATGTTTCTTATTATAGATGTGTAGAAAATTGGTGGACAATGAATAAGTTATTTGTCAAGATTCTTGATAGTTACGTGTCATTATATATTAACATTTCTTTCAAAATCATTTGATTTACACAGACTAAAACCTTCTACGAAGTAATAAATAATTTCTTAACATTTCAAATCTTCACACTTGATATGGATTAAATGTTAAAGAACAAATGGCCACATACTTAAGTAAATAAAGTTTATATTTAATCAATATGAACAATATTGAAGAGATAATTACCACTAGATGAGGGGCTATGCTACATGAAAAGGGTTAATCCCTATTCAAACTAAAAAGATCTTGGGAAGCATTGATCTTTTATATGTTTATTTAGGAAAAATAATTGATGATTTTTAAATCATTTTATTGTTGACAAAACATCCATGTGCAATGCACGTGTGCAATAACTAGTAACCTTAAAAATATACAAACCAAAAAGGTTACTCGCATGAGGGGCCAAAAAAGAAAAAGGACAAAAAAAAAAAAAAAAGAAAAAAAAAAGAGAGTTAGTTCAGCAGCGTACTCTCAATCTGCTCTCATTATCTCCCGGGTAGACCTTATAAATTAGAGGATCTTCCCATATCTTGACTGCCACCTCTTCATCTATAAACATTCCACGGTACACATTTCCAAACTAGAACTTTCCAATGAAGTTCTCTTCACTAAATCCGTTGGTGGATTCGTCCAAATCCTCACTAAATCCATTGGTGGGTTAAAAGGGGTTGCAAAGATTCTAAAGTTGTTTGGAGGATGGTTTCCCATGCTCTTTTTTGATGTGTTTGGAAAGAACGTAACTTGAGAACCTTTGAAGGGGTTGAGTCATCCATGTTGGAGCTCAAATCTCTTTTGGTTAAATCATTGTATGGTGGTTTTGTAGTTATTCTAGAGGATGTAATCCCGCTTCTACTCTTTTTGTTGACTCCCTTAGCTTGTATTAGTTGTTTGGGGGTGTCTCTTTTATTGTGGCTCTTTTGGTTTAGTGAGCCTTGGTGGTTTTTTTCTCTTGTATATGTCTCATGTATGAGGGTTTTGGCCCCTTCTTTTTATCCCATTACATACATTACTTGATCAAAAAAAAAAAACTAACACCGGCTACCACGCTGGAACCCATACCTGGACAT
Source organism: Liquidambar formosana (assembly GCA_039720395.1). Lineage (NCBI taxonomy): Eukaryota > Viridiplantae > Streptophyta > Magnoliopsida > Saxifragales > Altingiaceae > Liquidambar > Liquidambar formosana. Next base: position 11,241,356 of record CM077824.1, on the reverse strand, counting down.
ATTTTTCCATTGAAATATAGACAATGAGTATGAGACAATGAGTATAGGCATTAAGTTACCCATAGGCCATATCTTGACATTGATCGAAATCAAAACAAAATGTAGTTGTATTCTCATGTATTTTGAGCTAATTCATGTCTATATGGGTATGCAACTGTGCATACATGAATGCATACATTGATGCTCATGTGTGCATACATACATATATAGATGTGTAAGTGTGCATGTGCGTGCACGCATGTGCTTGTACAAATAAATGTATGTATGAAAACAATATAAATATCAAAAGATCATATGAGAATCAAACCATAGCAATATAATCAAGTTTAAGAGTTTTATAGTTAATAAATGAGGAACCAATGAGATCGGAACAAAAGCCTAACTATTTTGTGATAATAAATGTATATCTAAGAAGCACAGACACGGATGTGTCATAGACACGGACATGTGATGCAGTCACGACACATTACAACATAGACAGGCCGACACAGCAAATTATCAAAATCCAAGACACGACATGGTAGGGATACGATACTAAAATAATTTATATTTTTATATAAATAATTTATATCATCTAGTATCACAAACATTATTCAAAGTAGATCTATTTGTACCGTTTTTAAAAATCCTACTTGAATTTTTTTACAAAAAAAAAAAAAAGAAGAGAAAAAAAGATATGACAATAAGGAAAACAACAAATAATAAGAATGAGGTGAAGAGAAAACTGTCATGTCGAAGGTATCGGAGGAGCATCCTTTTAAATTTGCCACGGCACCTCTTGGGAAGTGTTTGTACTTCTTAGATGTACGTAGACACACATATATACATACACATATGTCAAGAGCAGGACTAGTATAAGGGAGTGAACCACAATGAGCTCTCCTTTTATCATAGTCCACCTGCATTGTGGCGTATTATATAATAAAAAAAAAGGCAATACAGAAGCAAAACAGCAAAGCAAATTATGCGATTTAGAAGTACTTTTTCAGCTTCTGAAAGCAAGAAAAGTATTTTAGAAGTACTTTTTTTTGTAACAAAAATCCCACAAATTTGAGGATGCAGTGTTGGAAAACAAAACCAATAAAAATATTTCGTCTTGGAAACTAGAAAGTATAAAATATAATAATATTGCAACACAGTAACTGTCAACCAAAATAATATATTATATAGTCATGCTATTACTCTAATTTGGCTCGAATTTTATTTTTCGACCTTATTGCTAAAAATTATGTGTTCTTTCCTCTATGGCATAATACTCAAACCTATTATTATGATATTAAGTAGCTTGCTGTGATGTGCAGTTTTGAGAAAGGTGCAGTTCCACGAAAACATGGTCTTCCACTCTTCCCAAATGATACTATTGGTGGGAGAAGCAACTTAACTCCACAATAATATTGCGGCGGTAGTCAATATAGTGGAAAGTTGGCAACATAACAGCACTGGTCGGTTGGTGACAGAATTGCAACTTATAAGTTAGGAAAATGTTACTTCACCCATCTTTTGTCATTCATTTTTACCAATCACTTTATATGTCAAAAATATATAAGTGAAAGCAATTATATGGGGTTAGCGTAAAATAAGGAGAAACTGTCATATATATCCTCAGATGAACATGTATTAGGGTGTATGTGTGACTCGTTCAGATCATGAGTTGGGACAAAATAAAAGAAACTTTTTTCCAATATCAATGATCAATACCAGTGAATAGGAAAAAATGGAAGAACTCCATTCAATCTAAAAATAAAAAGATCCCTCTATTGTGTATGAAATTTATGGTTTCCATTGGTGCAAATCCAATCATCTCAATTTAAGATAAAAAGCAATCCCCCATTAGTAGCAAATGGTTATCCATTAAGCGGGGAAATCCTATTTAAAGAAACAGAGATTATGTTCCCACTCTTGCAAGAACGGACTAACAAGGTCAGCTACCTAGCTAACCTTCATAATTAAAAATCGTTACTGTATAGGTAGATGTTGTTGTGAAAGACCTATTATTGGATATCTCATGGGTAGAACCGTAAAGCCAAAGGGTGTGAACTGTATAAGTTACCAATAATGATTAAATGAAGGAAGGGGCTCCAGTGCATGGAGAGTAGGGGTGTTCGTGATTCGGTTTGGTTCGGTTTTAGAGCAAAATTTACAAACCAAAACCAAACCATATTATAAAAAAAACCAAACCAAACCAAACAAAAAAATATCGGTTTGGTTCGGTTTGGTTTCGGTTTTCTCCTATCAAGTAGTAAGAAATAATAGATATTGGATACACATAACAAAATGAGAAAATTGACTATCCAAATTAAAAATAGGAACATATTTAATAATAACATCAAAGATTTTTAATTAAAAAAAAACATTAAGCATTGTATCAAAATGGAAACATATTAAAATAGGAAGTTTACATATTGAAGTTTAATATAAAATAAACATATATTATATACACTTCGGTTTTTTCGGTTTTTTGGTTTGGTTTGGTTTTTCTAACATGCAAACCAAAACCAAACCAAATGAAATAAAAACTGAACCAAACCGACCGGTTTGGTTTGGTTCGGTTCGGTTCGGTTCTCGGTTTTAACCTAAACCACGAACACCCCTAGTGGAGAGGGCCTCACCAGATGAATGGGAGAATGTGGGTAAAATAGGTAGACGAAATAGCATTAAAGTATTGTCAAAACCCAAAAAGACACTTTTTTAGGGTAGTGTTGTTTTTTTTTTTTTTTTTTTTTTTTTTTTTTCTTTTTTCTTGAAAATTACACTTAAATTCCCTGTATTTACCGACTATTACATTGTACCTCCCATTCTTTCTGAAATTACATTGACACTCTTGCTTAAAAATTTAACAAGATTAACAACGATGTAGAATGACGTTAATACCCTTCTACATAAAACGCATTGTTTAAGTGGAAATTCTCCTAACTGAGTTTTTTAAGATTTCATACAACTAACCAAAAAAGCCTATTCTTATAAAACGTAAATAAAAATTAGATGAAAATTACTTTCACCCTATATTCATATAAAACAGTTGAAAAAGAAATTAAAAAAATATAATTTGGTCATAATAGGTTACCCGAAATACTATTCATATTTTCAAGCTCCATCATTAAAAGAACTTGTTTGTCCATCACAAAATATATATATATATATATATAAAATAAAATAAATTATTAATTTTTTTTTTTTTTTTAAATTCTCACCATCATTTACATAATTTTTTACCCATTACAACGAAATTTCGTATGCAACTTGTAAAAAAATTCAGTATATATGCAAGATTGTGGTTTCGGGTTGGCTAACATACCTCAAATTTCACACCCAACACAGAATGCCTATGGTATCATTGATGTGGACTGGTTTGGTGATGATACTGCTACTGCTGGCCTAGAAGCTTGCCCAGTAGGATGTTCTTGCTGAACCATTTTTGTCACAGGAATTGTAGAGCGTATGTCGGCTGCTCCAAGAAGAAGTTCATGGGCCTAGCTGATTTAGTCCCAGCATAAGAGAGAGAAGAACATACATATATAAGTGAATACAATCTTTACCTTTTGTTATTTACACAATTCTTACCCAAATCTATCTAAAAGAAAATAATTAACATAATAATAAAACCACTAGATCTTGTTAGATCCAATGGCTTAAGAATCGTCTCAAAAATCAAATGCAAAAATTATACTCCCTCCGTTCCTAAATAGGTGGCCTACTTTCTTTTTGGGATGTTTCAAAATTATTGTCACATTTCAAAAGTCATTGGTTTTTTTTAATTCATTTCCTAAAATATCCTTCAAAAGGTATTCTCTCTTTTACTAATGTTTTGCACACTTGAGGGCAAAATTGGAATCTCAAGACATAAGCATTGATATGAAAGCATTTAATAGAGTTTTCTTAAAAAATGTGTTTTTTCAAATGGAACGGTCAATTTGAAATGAAAGGAGTATCCCTTATATTGAACACATTGTATATATACAGTCCCGATAAGCGCATACAATTTTTACACTTGGTTATTTCCCCACATAAGGAGGTCCTTGTATAATTCATAGCTTGTTCACACACCATATGCACCTAAGGACCTCGCATCTTTGATGCATGCTAATTGACAGATTTATAGGAGACGATTTAATGTTTAGTGGACATGTCTACGATAACTCCTCTCAGGTCATTTACATTTTTATCCCAAATTTTCACTTGGAGCAACAGATTAATGCAGGATTATTAGGAAAATGAAAATTCAAAACAACTGAATCAACAAACAACGATAGAACCCACAGTTTCTCATCCCTTGATCAAGATGTTCAGCTCATAATAATTTGGAAGAAATCCATCATCCATGCATAGATATAGATAAGTTACAATGTCACAATAGGAGAAAAACATATTAATTCAGTTTTGCTCACATTCCATGATAAGAATACAAAATTAAAAACGTAGTTGAAGTACCAATTTTCTCCCTTTTTTTTTTTCGATAAATAATTTTCTCCCACTTTAACAGATAAGCATAATCCTGCTTTTTTTTTTTTTGGGATAAAAAATGTTCTCCCACTTTAATAGATAAGCATTATACCCGCAAAGCATCTGCTTAATTCCTAGATTCAACATGATGCCGAACAGCATGTAGATTCAGCAAATACTTCAGAACTTGCTTCATCGTTTGGCGCTCTGAAGGATAGTATTGTACACATTGCACCGCCACCTTTGTAAGTTTAGATCCATCACTAGAATAAAAACCTGGTTCTGCCTCTAGGCTTTGGTGTACAAGTGACTTGTTCGGTTCGTACTTTTCCCGGGCCCATTTGTAAACAAGAGGTGCATGATTCTTTCTGTCTTCTTCCGTAAAGACTCTGTTACTTATCAAACCTAAAAGCACAACCCCAAATGCAAAGACATCGCATTTTTCTGACCAGTTATCTGTCAAGGGATTCTCCAAGTTAGTCATTTCACTAAAGATGACCAAAATAATGCTAAGCCAAAACAGAAACAAATGCTAGAGATCTCACATTTCAATTGGACCCGAATATTTTAAACAACTGTACTAAAAAATGGACACAAATAATTTAGAAGACCACAAGAGGTATAACTTGGGGAAGCAAGGACCTAATTTTCTAAGTCGTCAACCCCCTAAGATGTGCTATGCATGTGCAGTCAGGTGCCTATCTTTATACAGATTGATCATATTCCACAGTGCTGTGGTCATGGATTCATGAGAGTAGCATGCACCCCTGGAAAGCCACAATTCAATGGGAAAGCAAGACTGTCTAAATCATGATTTTATATATATATATATATATTTTGTCCTTTTGGAAGTGGTGTCTTCTTTTGTTCAACCAATTCATCACAATACAGGATCTAAAGGTATTGCAAGAATTTTATTTAAATCTAATTACGAAACGTTAATTTCCATGTCTTAAGAATTGAATGAGCTAGTTGACAATACACAGCAAGACTGGAAAGAAGGTTCCACGTTCAATGTCAAACAATATCCAACAGAAAACAGCTCTTCATGACAGCACATATTTGGCTGCCACTCAACCAAATCACTCTAGACATACTATACAGTATACACCATATTTGCACCAACATTGCTAGCCACCTGGCGCAAATTTCCTATTCAAGGCAGCCCATATATGTGACTATACCAAACTAGTTTTAGCTGCTATTTCACAACATGTCAACACCTGCTTTGGGTAATTTTTGAGCATTCTAATCCCTGATTCATAGCTTAAGGTTTTCGCATTTGCCACAAGTTCTAAAATAATATATGAATTAGGCCAAACCTGAATTTCTATCTTACCCTCCGAATGTTTGGTTTACATAGCTATACACATTTGGCACTTAGCCCTCAACTAGAGCTTAAGCAAATCTAAAATATGAAAAAAAAAAAAAAAAAAAAAGGGACTAATCCCTCCTGTATAACTACAAAACCAACAAAAACAGACTTTAAATCAACTAAAGAGAATTTGTATAGGGAGGTATACTTACTGGATTTTGGGGGCCTTGTTTTTGTACAGCGTATCAGTTTTTGTGGAGGTACAGGAGGTAATGGTATAGATTTGTAAGCAGCCTAAGGCTGTTCTTGTTTTCTGGCTGGACTTCTGGTCCATGACGTATTCCTTTTCCTTCTTTCATTACATACAATTCCTTAAAAATAAAATAAAAATAGAGTGGTTGGATCTTGTCTAGCTCAGATCCTAAGATTTCCAAACATGCCCTAAGCAATCATAGAATTACTAACAAATCACAAAATGATTACATCCCACGAATTTCACTCGAAGTAATCGCCTATGATGGGGGATTTTTATTTTTTTTGAGGAACTTTGGTGTGGAGATTCTAATCTATGCATGTTGCATGCAATTTGGATATAAAAACAAAATATAGTTAGGTCTTCTGGTCCCCTTCTTCAAGGTCTTAAAATAATCCTATTAAACTTGTTTATTCGCACAAAAATAGAAACTAAAAATAACTCATTTGAAAGCAACAGAAGAAGAGAGCATATATTCTCAACTATCAACAGGAAACCAACATTAAAATAAAAATATATTTTGGTGTCACATTCACCAGCAGAAAAAACTGAAGATATAACAAGAAGGTTACATACCTAGAGAACGACTACATCTATCAACGTAACCATAACACCCATTTAAATATTGAATTCGATCATATCTCCAATCAGAAAGAATTCCACCAGAAATTAGGCCGAAGTCGAACAATATTGGGTTGAAATCCTACATATAAAAATGCTTTATTAATGTAAGATTTGTATAAAGTATTGAAGAGAAAGTAAGTTCTCTATTACATGGACTATTTGCTTTCCTTGAGTAGTAGTGTTGACACAACATGACAACATGACATGGGTGTGACCGTGCAAGAATGGGACATGGATAGGGACACAATGTACATGGAAAAAAGTACCCAATTGTCATGTCCAGCAAGAAAGGAGGGTAGAAATACCTTTTCATGCGGTTTTGGTCATTATTGGTGAAAACTTTGCAAAGGGAGAATTTTCTTATTAATAAAAACAGTATAATACAAGGTATATATATACCCAAGAAACCCTATACAAGAGAAATACCCAAAATACCCCTAAACTACAATATATATACAAGAATATCCTAACACCCCCCCTCAAACTCATGATGTGACGGTAGGAAACATCGAGAGTTTGCCAAGCAGAAAACGGAAGCGCGAGATAGTGTGGGACTTGGTAAAGAAATCCGCCAACTGCATAGTAGAGGGAACAAAAGGGAGAGAAAGAGTGCCTTGTTGAAGATGATGACGCACAAAGTGACAATCAATCTCAATGTGTTTAGTGCGTTCATGAAAAACAGAGTTATGGGCAATCTGAATAGCACTCTGGTTGTCACAGTACATGGGAATAGGGGACAAGGAAGAAACCCCCAAATCAGTAAGCAACCAGCGCAACCAAACAAGCTCAGCAGCAGTAGTAGCCATAGCACGATACTCGGCCTCAGCAGAGGAGCGAGCAACAACAGTCTGTTTCTTACTACGCCAAGAAATGAGAGAATCACCTAGAAAAACACAGTAGCCAGTGGTAGATCTACGGTCTATAGCATCACCAGCCCAATCAGCATCAGAAAAGGCGCGAAGTGCAAGAGAAGAAGTGGAGGAAAATAACAAACTCTGATGCAAAGAACCGCGAAGATAGCGCAGAATACGAAGAAGGGCAGCCCAGTGAACCGTAGTCGGAGCAGAAACAAATTGGCTAACAATATGCACTGCATAAGCGATGTCAGGACGAGTGACTGTGAGATAGACAAGACTACCAACAAGCACACGATACAAATGAGGGTCTTCCAAAGAAACACCATCAGTAGAGGTGTAACGAACATTAAGCTCAATAGGAGTATCAACAGTCCGAGAGTCAGAAAAATTAGCTCGTTGTATAACATCAGCAGCATACTTGGACTGGGAAAGAAGATACCCTTGGGGAGACGAAGCAACCTCAATCCCAAGGAAGTAGCGAAGTAAACCCAAATCCTTCATCTCAAAATGATGCTGAAGTTGAGTTTTGAGAAGAGAAATCCCAACAACATCATCACCAGAGATGATCATATCATCAACATACAATAAAAGAATTATGTGCCCTGCAGAAGTTGAGCGAAGGAATAAAGCAGAATCATGAGCACTGTAGCGGAAACCCAACTCACAAATTACTGTAGAAAACTTAGCAAACCAAGCCCGAGGAGCCTGCTTCAAACCATAAAGAGCTTTGCGAAGTTTGCAAACTTGACCAGGAGAATGTGAAAGACCAGGAGGAGGAACCATATAAACTTCTTCAACCAAATCACCATGCAAGAAGGCATTTTTAACATCCATTTGATAAAGAGGCCACTGTCGAACAGCAGCTACGGCAATTAAGGTGCGAACTGTGGTCATCTTGGCAACAGGAGCAAAGGTTTCTTCATAATCAATACCATATTCCTGGGCATAACCTTTAGCAACTAGACGAGCTTTGTATCGCTCAATAGAACCGTCAGCTTTGGTTTTGATCTTATAAACCCATCGACAGCCAATAGCACGTTTGCCTAAAGGTAAGGCAACAAGATCCCAAGTGTTGGTCATATGCAAAGCAGAAAGCTCTTCATTCATAGCCTGTAGCCAAAGAGGGTCAAGGATAGCCTCCTTATAGGAGGTGGGCTCAGAAAGAGAATGAAGAGAAGATAAGAAAGAACAAAAGTCAGATGAATAACAAGTATTAGAAAAACCAAAACGATCAGGACACTTACGAATTCGCTGAGGATAGCGAGAGACAGAAGAATCCACATGACCAGAAGTTGAAGAGGGCTCGGCTGGGAGAGTGGGAGAGACAGAATCTGCAAGTGAAGAAGCTTTGTTCCTGCGAGAATATGTATGAATAATAGAAGGACGACAACCAGACAAAGAAGACAGAGAAGGGAGATCAGAGGGAGCTAAATCACTAATATAAGAATCAGAAGGAACATGAGCAGGAAAGGGATCAAGATAAATAAGATCAGATTGAGAAACCACATCAGTAGCAGAAGGAATAGAGAAGAAAGGAATATGCTCAAGAAATACCACATGACGAGAGACATACAATTTTTTGGCAACAGGATCATAACAACGATAGCCTTTCTGACCAGCACCATAACCTAGAAACACACACATCACTGATCGAGCAGAGAGCTTAGTGCGTGCAACCTTAGGTAAGAGAACAAAACAAGTGCATCCAAACACACGTAAGGCATAATAATCAGGGAACGTAGTATGCAGTCGGGTAAAAGGAGAGAGGCTAGATGTGACAAGAGAAGGAATGCGATTGATAAGATGCACAGCAGTAAGAAGAGCTTCCCCCCAAAAGGAGCTAGGCACAGATGCAGAAAGTAACAATGAACGTGCTGTCTCCATGATGTGCCGATGCTTACGCTCGGCAACACCATTTTGTTCAGGAGTATCAGTACAGGAGGACTGCTGAAGTGTGCCATCAGAATTTAGCATATTAAGAAAATCAGTGTCTCTATATTCCCCACCCAAATCACAACGAAAGCATTTAATGACAGCAGAGTATTGAGTACGAATCATAGCACGAAAAGCAGTAAAGATAGAAAGAAAATCAGATCGATGTTTCATAAGATAAACCCAGCAATACCTACTATAATCATCAATAAAAGAAACATAATACCGAGAGCCACCTTTAGTGGTCACAGGGGCAGGCCCCACACATCAGAATGAACAAGATCAAAAGGGGCAAGAGAAATAGTTGTACTTTTATTAAAAGGTAAGGCAGTAAATTTGGCAAGTTTACAACCACTGCAATCAGAAATGTCATGACTATGTAAATCCCCTAAAACACCAGTAGAAACTAAAAACTTCAAACGGGAGCCAGAAACATGTCCAAGGCGAGAATGCCACAAATAAAAACTGGAAGACTTAGAATTTAAACGAAAAGAAGACAAATCTACTGTAGAAGCAGCCAAGGTAGGAACATGCAACTCTTCGAGCACATACAGCCCTCCCACCTTACGGCCGGTCCCAATCAGCTGTCTGGAATGAGGATCCTGCACAGTACAACCAGTGGAAGAAAAGTGAACAATGTAACCACTATCAGAGAGTTGACTAATGGAAATTAAATTCAAGGACAACTGAGGAATACAATAAACATCAGTTAAGGAGAGGTAGGATGTCAAAATGGACCCAACACCTGCTAAAGGCATAGAAGTACCATTAGCAGTCATAACAGTTACTGAAGAAGGAGGAGATGAAGAATAAACAAATAAAGAAGGATCATGAGTCATGTGATGTGTAGCACCTGAATCAAATACCCATGTAGACTGAGATATACCTGAAGGAGGTGAGGACAAACCTACGGAAGGTGTGACAGAGAGAGCATTAGGCTGAGAAGAGTGAAAAAGCTTCTGCAAATGTTCTGCTATAATGGCCAAGGAAGGATCCGGTTGACCTGTAGTAGAGGGGGCAATAGCAGCTGTATGCTGAGCACCACTTTTCTTCCAAGGCTGATAGGAATGAGAAGGTGGTTGAGAGGAGCCAGAGGACTGTCGACTCAATAATTTAGGACACTGAGCCTTCAGTGACCCTTCTGATGACAGAAGCTACATTCATCCATGGCTGTCTGAGGCTTCTTCTGTGTGCTAGTATGAGGCTTGGGAGGAACAGCAAACACTGAGGGAGTAGGCAAAGGAAGCAACCCCTTCTTGGACTTGAAACGAATTTCCTCAGCTAACAACTCATTAACGACTGAATCAACTGATGGGAGAGGAATACGATGAAGTATAGTGCCACGAAGTCCCTCAAATTCATCCCGAAGGGCCATCAAAAATTGGACAAGTCGCTGCTCTTCCCTATAGGTACAATATACATCATTTACACTCAATTCCTTAGGTTCTGTAAGAGCCAATTGATCCCAAAAACCAGTCATAACAACATAAAATTCCTGAATACTTCGATTACCCTGAGGAGTGTCCCTTATGTCATGTTCCAATTGATATCTCTTTGCAAAATTGGATTGAACATAGACCCGCGACAAATAATCCCAAATTTCATTGGCAGTAGAAAACTTAGCCAATTGCATTCCAATAGATTGGTCAACTGAATTATTTATCCAAGTAATAATCTTAGCATTGTTCATTTCCCAAACTGAAAGTAACTCTTCAAATTTTTCAATTTTGGCATCACTTGGTTTCTTAACAGTTCCAGTCACATAACCCCACATATTCTTGCCCATTAAAAAATTTTTCATAACATAAGCCCAATAGGTGTAGTTATCACCAGCCAATTTTACACTAATGGCCTGAAGAGAATCAGAATTTCCAGTTGCCATGGATAACCTTATCAAGTAATCAAACAGACCAAACAGTGTTTCACCAATTAGAGAAGAACCCAAATCCAAACAATGCTTCACCAATTAGAGGAGAAGATGCTGCAAGCTCGCAAGAAGGGAGAAAGAGAAATCGAAAGCTGGCTGGTCGAAGATGATGCAAACGCGAAGGATAGGCTGGCTGGTTTTGAAGAGATGATGCAAATTCAAAGGGATGTGGGTTTCGACTGCAAATTTGACACTGATTGTGTGCAATTAAAGACAAATCGGCTGCTATGTGGGTTGCGACTGACTATGGATGTGGCAGAAACTGACAGACGAGGCTGTGTGAGGTTGCAAGGAGCTGCGACAGGGCTTTGTGAGGGTGCAACAAGGAGGAACAGAGGGTTGCGGCTGTGACAATGCTTCGTGAGGGTGTGACGATGCTTCGTGAGGGTGCGACAAGGCTTGACGATGCTTCGTGAGGGTGCGACAAGGCTTCGACAGGGAAGAACAAAGTGCTGCTGGCTGCGACAAGGCTTCGTGAGGGTGCGACAAGTAAGAAGCAGAGTGCTGCTGGCTGCGACGAGGCTTCGTGAGGGTGCGACAAGCAAAAACAGAGGGCTAGGGCTGCGGTTGCGACTGCGACGATGCTTCGTGAGGCTAGAATCCTGGGGACGATGCAAACTGGGGAGAACAGAGGCTGCAATTCTGATTTGTATAGGAGAAGAGAAGAGGCGGGACCCGCGACAAGGAAGAGAGACTGCGTTTCCAACCAACTTGGCTCTGATACCATGAAAACTTTGCAAAGGGAGAATTTTCTTATTAATAAAAACAGTATAATACAAGGTATATATATACCCAAGAAACCCTATACAAGAGAAATACCCAAAATACCCCTAAACTACAATATATATACAAGAATATCCTAACAATTGGAGCTAGATTGTCAAACTCACCCTTCTATAATGTTCATCTTTTCAAAGAGGTACAAATTCCGATTTTTTGACACATCGACACCCCCATATTATTCCAGTATCCTAAATTTTGGGGATTTGACAATCTAATGCATAGGCATGCACCATTGCACCCACACCCAACATTCACACCTGATGCCATATAACATAAAGTAAGTTAATGGTCTTCTCAGAGGAAAAGTAATAAGAAACACACAAGTAAGAACCTGGTCAATCATTATATGAGCTGCACTTATATTGCGAACGAGATATGGCGGATTTTGAGCATGCAAAAATCTGAGGAGGCGTGCAAATTCAAGAGCAACCTGGATCCTTTGAAGCCAAGATAAACTATCTACAGAATGCAAAATGATTCAAAACTAATTATTTAAGCTGTTTTATAACCTTGTCCCTAGATTCAAAATCCTTGCAGTTAAAAACATGAACAAGCTGCACAACCGCCGAGAAAAAGTCAAACTACTCTTTTCATCACATGAAACTAATAGATTCGGACCCAAAAAGAGAGAGGGGGGGGGGGGGGGCGAGGAAGTTCAAGATTTCATGAGTCAAACCAAAGGAAATTACTAATCTAGTCAACTAAAAAATTAAAGTCACATAAATTTTAAATGCAAGCCTACTCAGAATTTGCTCATATAATCTTCATATGGTTCTAGAAAGACTTTGTATTCTTTCAAACCATGGGATACTGATAAAGTGGGAGCCATGGACTAGAGTGTCTTTTTTAGTTGGAAGCTCTAAGATTAAGGTGAATAATGAATTCAATCACTTATGTGTCTAAACAGCATAAGTTATAGAATTGTGCTTGTGGTAGTTACCACTGCTACTCAGAGGTTTCTGGCACATAAAGCTTTGAAAATTTTGCAAAGGAAACTTCATAAAAAAAAAAAAAAAAGAATTTTGCAAAGGAAAAAAATAAAATAATAATAATAATAATAAGACAACATAATACAGAAACTTGAAAGACAATAAATTAGGGGGAAAATGAAGACAAAAGTAGAACAAGAAATATATTAAACTATTGTCCCCCTCTTGTAATTTTTCCTTTTATCATTAAATATACTACTTTGTTATTGATAAAAAATAAAAAAAGGAAATATATTAAACTACTGTCTAGTATTTTAGACAAATTTCATTGTTGATGTTAATAATATGAACTTAAAATAGAGGGAAGCATTATGCATTAAAATTTACATCAAGTTCAAAAGTTATGAACATCTGATATTTCCAATCAGTTCATTTTTCCAAACCAAACAATGATAAGAACAAGTTAAATGATACCCAAAATGCAGTAAAGCTTTATTTTATCCAACCTTATGTCATTGACAACCTGAAAACCAAAAACAATCAGCATGGCATGGCATCCTATATTTGTTGACAAAATAGGGCTTTGATGAACATCTTTAAAGAATTAAATTAAAATTGGGCAATTGTTACTTCTGAATTGGTCAGTTGCCGCTTTAGATTGCAAGTTATTGATACCTTCAATATATATTTCCAACACTCACAAAACTTCTTTGGGGCTTTCACTTTTATATCTCCTTTTTTAAAATTTTTTTTATTTAAGTATAATATAATATTAAAAAGAGGGGGGAGGGGGGGGGGGGGGGGGGGGGGGGAAGCCCAAGTATATAAGATATATACAAGAGCTAGAGAAAAAAAAAAAAACACAACAAAACAAAACAAAACAGAACCCCAATCTATAACTTTAGCATATCCAAAAAGCAAACAAAAGAAGGCTTATGGTCATTAGAGTAACTATGAAACCACCAAAAATAGTCTTGACAAAAGAAGACTTGAACTCAATGATTGAGAATTCCTTATCTTCAAAAGTTCAAAGATTTCTCTCTCCAATGGCACCAAAAAAGTGCATTTGGAGCCATATGCCATACCAACTTAACTTTACTTAGCATTTTTGCTCCTCGTCTTGATCCACCAACCCAAAAGAAGATTATGAGGATGAGAAGGCATAACCCAATGAGTCTCAAAGAGGTTAAGGATAACCATCCAAAGGTTCCACGCCGCTTGACAAAGAGTGAAAAGATGGTCTACCGTTTCTGCCACTTCCTTGCACAAAATGCATCTATTTACCAAGACCAGTCTTCTAGAAATCAAATGGTCCAAGGTCAAACATTTGTCTCCTTTGTTACATGGACTCAGCACTTAGCCCCAAGGAACCCGTGTCGACACGACACGACACGACACAGGTATGGGTATGGGATCGGTGGCGGATTCGGCAATGACACATTCAGACATGGCTAGAGAAGAAAGAATTTAAAGAAGAAAGAACAAAGGAGAAAGAAAGAAAGAAAGAAGAAGAGGGAGACAGAGGAAGAGAGAGAGAAGGTACATATCTGTTTTGTTGAGATTGGTTAGAGATGTTGCTGGAAAACGACTATCAGAAAGTGATTGGAAAAGCTGCTAGTGATTCTATTAGAGGAGGAAAGTAGTCGTTGTCGGAGAGCCGTCGCTGCAACTCGAGGGTTTCTCTTGAAAGTTCCAAAGAGAAAAGCCTTTTCCTTTTATGTTATTCCTTTTTCATTTAAGTCCTTGTACTTTTTCTATTTTGAGAAATCACCAAAGATCAATATTTTTATTTTAGCCCCCAAAACTAGTCATTATGACAACACCCCATAAAATTATAATATCTTCAAATTTAACCCTCATCATATTTACTAAGGTTTTAAAAAATGCGTCCTAGGGCGCGTCTTTGGGCATTTTAGAAGGTGGAGAGTACAAGTGCGTAGAATTTAGGCGGTATACCAATTGGGTATACACCCCATATGCAATACGTACACCCCTAGGTGTAATATATGCGTTTTTTTAGTTTTTTGGCTCAGGCGTATGCCCATGGAGATAAACAAAATGAAATCGTTTTGAGTTTTGAGTTTTTTTTTTTTTTTTTGGCTGGGTATTTCCTGGCCCAAACCCGACAAGAAGAATGAGGGAGGAGAAGAGAAGAGACAAAACAGAGAGAGAAGAGAAGAGAAGAAATGACGTTGCAATTTGACAATACAACGGCCGACGGTAATCTTCCGACGCCACTCCAACATCCTTCTTCTTCTTCTCTCTCTCTCTCTATTTATTTATTTATATATATATTTTTTTTTGGGTTTTGGTAACTGAAGCTAGGAGTCGACGTCGACTGATGAGATACCCACTACCAACGAGATGATCCTTGTTGTTGATGTCGACTAGCGAGCCTCGATCTGACCATCTTCTCTAACCCACGAGCCTCGACTTCTTCTCTAACCATGGAGTCATCGAGCAGTCAAGACGAGCCTTTTCCCCTTATTTATTTTCGGCGTCTTTTCCCTTTATGGCCTTAACTTAGTAAATTCTAATTTATCTCTTGTAAAATCACAACACCATAGATTTTTACAGCACTGATTTTTTTAATAAAAAAAATAAAATCTAAATTAGTAAATAAGTAAATTCTAATAATATCTCGTGTTGTGTTTTGTGTGAGTTGCACTGTAGTCTATGATTGATAAACATGTCTGAGGGCCAAAAAAATTAAATTGAACTTGATATGCCTTAATTTTGCACTATATTTAATTTTTATTTTATTTTTTATATATAAACATATAAATACTCATGGAGCTTACCCGCCCAGTCCGACGCCCGCGCCTTTTAAAACATTGATATTTACCTTATTTTATTTATATATATAGACAAACATACACGTATCCCCGTACTCATACCTATTTTTTGGATCCTTTTGGCCGAGTCCCCGTAACCTAAATTTAGAAATTTGAGACTTTGACATGGATATACACCTGCACCCAAGTCCATGTAACATAGTTTGTCTCTACTCACCAACCAAGTGAAAAGGGCAACTTCGGAAGGAATTGAAGCAATCCAAATAGACTTGGCTGGTGGGAAAGAAACTCCACTAGAAGACAATATCTTATGATAAGATTCACCGAAAATGACCCTTTAGAGTCCTTGCGCCACACCAAATAATCATTCCCTCCCAAAGAAATCTTACCATCATAAAGATTTTGAAAGAAGTTCAGAACACCCTCCAATTCCCAATCATTGAAGTGCCTAATAAAGTTAATATTCCAAGTGACAGAACCACTAGCCCAATCAAGATAGTCTTTGACCATAGCATCTTTGTTCCCCATAATGTCAAATAAGAGGAGGAAATCAATCATTAAAGGAGTGTCATTACACCGAGGATCTTTCCAAAATCTCACTTTATCCCCAACCCCAATTTTAAATTTGATTTCTTTTGCAAACTCTTGAAGCTCTTGCAAGATTGCTTTCCAAAGACCCACACCATGAGTGCTCCTAACCTCCCTATGCCACCAACCCTCTAAAGATGTTCCATACTTCCAAATCACCACATCTCTCCAAAGGCTTTGTTCCCCCATACCAAATCTCTATAACCATTTGCCAAGAAGAGATTTGTCCATACAATCAATAGATCTAGTCCCCAAACCACCCTCTCTTTTAGAAAGGCACAATGTTGACCATTCAACAAGATGATATTTACATTCACCTTTAATGCCATTCCAAAGAAAATCATGTTGTAGTTTTTCAATTTTTAAAGCCACGGATTTGGGGATTTTGAAAATGGACATGAAGTAGGCAGGAATGCTAGAGAGGTTATTATTGATTAAAGTCAATCTACCACCTTTAGAAAGATACCATTTTTTCCAATCGCTAAGCCTTCTTTCCACTTTTTCAACAACTAGATCCCAAATTTTTTTTTTCCTTCAAGTGTGAGCCTAAAGGAAGGCCAAGTTAGTTTCCAAGAAGCTTTCCAACTTTGCAACTAAGAATAGAAGCAAGGTGATCAATGTTGTCAACCTCCGCCAACGGAATCAATTCACTTTTTCCACGGTGAATTGATCACCTTATATGCCTAAGTTGTTCCTCTTCAACCCCACAAAAGAGAAGGGCATCATCGGCAAAGAGCAAAAGGGAGATCATGCCTTCTCCAACTCCATTAACCACAAAACCCTCAAACAAATTCTCCTCAATCGCTTTTTTAATAACTTTGTTCATGGCTTCAATAACAAGAATAAAGAGAAGGGGAAAGAGAAGGTCTCCTTGACGAAGGCCTCTAGAGCTTTGAAAAAAACCATAAGTATTCCCATTAATAAGCACCGCAAATTTAGGGGTCCCAATGCACCAAGCTATCCATTTACACCACTTTTCTCTGAAACCCATTCTTCCAAGGATCTAAATAAGGAAGTTCCCACTCACATGATCAAAAGTTTTTTCAATATCTACTTGCCAATCAAAACCGAGCTACCACTTCCAAGTTTACAATCAACACATTCATTTGCAACAAGGACAACATCCACAATTTGCCTCCCACTAATAAAAGAAAATTAGGAAGAAACAAGATTCCCCATCATATTCGCAAGTCTTTTGGCAAGAACATTTGAGATAATTTTATATACATTTCCAAGGAGAGAGATAGACCAAAAGCCCTGAACATCCTCCACCTCCCCTTTTTTGGGAATGAGAGCGATGAAAGTGGCATTAAAAAAATTTTAAAATTTGGCTCTAGAGAAGAATTCATCAAAAACCTTCATGAGATCATCTTTGATAACTACCCAACATTTATGGAAAAAGGCAAGAGACATACCATTTGGGCTGAGAGTTTTATCAACATTTAAAGAATTCAAAGCTTCCAACACCTCGACTTCCTCAAAGGTTCTTCCCATCCAGTTCGCATCAATGTGGTTTTAAGAATTGAAGCTCATCCCATCAAGTAAAGGTCTTCTATCCTCCTCATAAAAATGATCATCATAGTAATCTACCACTTCTTTGGCAAAAATATTTTCATCATCAACTAGAACCCCATCCACCTTTAGTTCGCTAATGAAGTTATTTCTTTTGTGTGCATTAGCAAATTGACGGAAGAATTTAGTATTTTTGTCGCCTTCTTTTAACCACAAGGCTCTCGATTTTTCCTCCAACCAGGCGAGCCTAACAAATTCCTCTTGGGCTTCGATCCTTCTTGTTTTTTCCAAATCCAATAACCCTTCCATTGCTTCTTTAGCATCCAAGCAATGAATGATATCTATCACCCTTGCTTTACATTCCCCCAAGTTCCCAAACACCTCCCTATTCCATTTTTGGAGATCCTCTTTAAGAGCTTTTAGTTTCTTAGCAAAAGTAAATCTTAGAGTACCTTCAAAGGAATCAGACTCAGTAAGACTCCCACCAACTTCACACCAGATCAACAAAGCCCTCTTCTTTCAACCACATATTCTCTAAATGAAAAGGACCTTTGGCAATCCTTTGCCTTTCACAATCAAGAACAAGAAGAATATGGTCGGATAAAGGTCTAGGAAGTGTGGATTGGATAACTCTAGGAAAGTGTTCTTCCCAAGATGGAGAAAAAAGAAATCTATCAATCCGAGGGAGGCTTGGATCCTTTCTATTATTAGACCAAGTAAACCAACTACCAACAAGAGGGGATCGATTAGCTCATTCGCTTCAACGAACTCTGAGAATCTAGCCATAGCCAGAATGGTAAAACCGCAGTCTTTCCTTTCGTTGGGGAATCTAACAATGCTAGAGTCACCCGCCAAGCACTGAGGTTTTTGCCATTTTGACTTCACTTCTTCTAACTCCAACCAAAAAGAATCTCTAAGATTATCAACATTTCAGCCATAAACTCCCAAGAAAACCCATTCAAAATCATCTTGCAAATTTTTAAGAAGACGAGAGAATAAGATCCCTCCTCAACATCCCTCTTGGATTCAACGCTATTGTCCCACGTGATAAGAATTCCCCCAGCCGTGCCTCTAGCTCTCAACTCCACCCAATCCACAAAGTTACTAGCCCACAAATCTTTAACAACATCTCTCTATTTATGGTTTCCATTTTAGTTTCTTGAAGAACTATAATATCAACCTTCCATTTTTTTTATAGCCGATTTGATGCGTCTTCTATGTTCTTTATTGTTAAGGCCCCTCACATTCCAAGATAGGATTCGAATCTTCATTTAGCAACTAATTCAAGAGTACACTCATTCCTAGCTCCTCCCTCCTTTTCGACATGGTTTCTAATTCTATCCTCATATATTCTAATTTTCTAAGTTCTCTTTTTCTTCTAGATTTAGGACTCACCAATTTTTTTCCTAACAGATAAAGCTCTCCTGTATCTCCATTGATCTTCAATTCTGGAGAACAGGTTCAGAACTTCATCTGCAAATCCTTCATATCAAACTCCCAACAATTTACTCAACACTTTTAACCGAGAACGAACCCAATCCTAATTTTAAAAAATAATAATAAAAGTTTTTACTTTTCTGACACCTCTCCTAAAGAGTCAGGCTGCAACAATGAAACCATCCTGCCAACTTACAACCACAAGGAAAGATTTTGCATGCCATGTCATGAAGTCTATACTAATACATGGGGTGCCTAATTTATAATGAACCTTCCTCGGCTTAATTTCAGTTTTTTTTTTTTTTCCATAGTTTTACAGTTTTTGTTTGTTTATTTTATTTTTGGCCATCAATTCTTAAATCAAAATTCCACACTACAAAATTTTGATAGAAAATAATACAGTCAACATCAATGAGTAAAAGAAAATATACCTTTTAGTATGAGGTTATGTAGAGTATCCATTGACCTAAGATCATAAACAATGCCAAGTTGTTCACCTTCATGACAGTATCCAATCAGCTTGACCAAGTTTGGATGAGAAATCAGATTTGGATGCTGTAGTAAAATAAATTCATCCTGATAGATGAACTATAAAATCAGGAAAACCTTCAATGACAGAAATCGAAGTATAAAAGAAAACTTTTAATTCAGCAACATACTCTCAATCTGCATTCATTATCTCCAGGATAAACCGGATATATTTCAGGATCTTCCCATATCTTCACAGTCACCTTTTGTGATTTAATCTTTCCGTGGTACACTTTGCCAAATTGGAATTTACCTATAAAGTTCTCTTCACTAAATCCATCTGTATATAGACTTAAGTCCTCATAAGAAAATACTTTTACAATATCGGACCTCGTTCCTGGAAAGAAAAAAAAAAAGGAGAATCCGTTGAAATAGAGACAAGAAATATAGGCGTTAAAGAGAACATTATACCATATGAAAACAGCCAGATGTGAAAAATAATATGAAAATAAAACAAAATACAACTGTATCCAATCTTATTTCAAGCTATTCTGGTTCATATATGTATGCGTGCTTACAACCTATAAATTAGAAGTTTATTGCTCGAGTCCTAAAACGGCCAAACAAATCTTGTAGTTACACAAATTGGTTGTTTATATATATATATATATATATAAAATAAAAATAAGGGTAAATTACACTTCGCCTCGTTGAAGTTTTAGCCGTTTTCACTTTTCCTCCTTATAATTTGAAAACTACACTTTGCCCCCTTTGATTTCACGGCCTTTTGACGGAGATAACAGTAAATTGAAATTACTGAAATGCCCATAGTGAAGTGTCAAAAATTTTAAATTAAAATAATTTGACATTTGACATTTCAACTTGCCATTCTTTTATATACCCACATTTACCATAATATTATATTAATATCTTAAAAAACAACACAATATTTCATTTACCCATGTATGCAGATACACACACACACACACACACACATATTTCAGTCGCCATAGCTGACAACGACGAGTACATGGCCAACGGCCATGTGAGTAGCCACCTTGCTTTGAACTAACCAACATAGACCATATGGATAGGTGAACTTAGAGGCTAAGATATTGTAAGAGCAGGGCTCCATTGCTCCTTCAGAATGTCGAGACAAATCCTACCGTTGATGTTATGTTTGGGTGAAAAAATATGGTTCAAAAGGACACCTTAGATGGCCTGAATGGGTGATCTGTAGGAAGTGAATATATATGTACCAGTTGTCGGGCAAACGCGATGCGTGTGCAACAAAATGGATAAGTGAGAGAATTTTGGGGGGGTTATGTAGTTTGTAGAAGAGATATAGGAATGTGGGGAGAGAGGGTTTATTTATTTATTTATTTATTTAAATAAAATAAATTAGGAGATAAATGTGAGAGAGAGAAAGTTAGAGAGTGAGGAGAAGTAGGAGAAAATGTTGAGGTGGTAACTGTTTTCAAGTTTTGAAATTACTAAATTATCTATTAGCCTAATTAAATTTTAAGGGTTTTTTTAGTAATTCTAGGTGCAACCCAACGACAAAGTGAATTCTCTTAATAATATAGATATGCACAGACACTTTCAACACGCACCATGGAAAATGCAAACCCAAAGCTTGCTTCCTCCCTTCTCACATGACCTTAAGACTGCAAAAAGAAATACAAAGACGTACCTCAAATGTCGATTCACTAATAACTCACCCACCAGAAACGACTTAACCGAGACCGACAACATATATATATATGTGTGTGTGTGTGTGTGTGCACACAGATGCGTACATATGCGATTAATGTTAATCTCTAATTATCAATTTTGCTGAAGAAAATTGAAGAAGACAATGCTCAAGCTCCCAAAGCATGGCTCTTGTGATTGGCGTCACCAGCATTATCCTCGAAGCCACCATCATTCTCCTTCACGCATGATTTCATCCCACCACGTACTGACTCATCTCTCTCATCCGAATTTGATAAGGAAGAAAACCCCGATTCGAAGGTTGACACACAAAATTGACCAAAAATATCAAACCTTGGAATTGGGGCTTTCTTCCTTGATTGAATCTGTCGATTATTGGTGGTTGCCGACGAGTTATATGGATCAGAAAGTGGTGGCTTTGAGATTTTTTCTTTTGGATAAGCATGGCTCTAAGAACAATTATGCCAGCACAAGGTGATCGTATGGATTCCGATCAAGGAAGAGCACTGGCACAAGCTAGGGGAGGCCGATGGGGTCTATGTAATGGAGGGTCCGATGATGGGGAGGGAAATCTTAGAGAAGCTGATGATGTTGAAGGGGTTCTAGTGAGGTTTATATACAGAAAACAGAAGGCTCCCATGGGAAACCTCATGATGCGTTGAAGAATAACATGCAAATCTCAGTGAGTTTGACGAGAAACACATGTTGGAGGCCTGACACCATCAAATGGATCCCTGAAATCACAGCCATTGAAGAAGAAAGAAAACTATTGCTCTGTAATGGTTAGAAAGAAGGTCATGCTTGATTGTCACGTGACCTTAATGGTCCAATTAAAAAAGGGCACTTTGGTCACTAAAATGTCACATGCCAATCACGTGGCACTTTCCCATCCACTAAGCTGATGTGCTGTTAACGGAGGGGGGGGGCAAAGTGATAACGGAAAAAACTATGAGGAGTGATTTGTCTGGTTTTAACTCCAAGAGGGAAAATTGAAAATCGGCTAAAACTTTAAGGGGGTAAAGTGTAATTTACCCTAAAAATAAAATAAAATAAAATAACTTGTAATTGATTAAAAGGATTTACAGTGAGACAACAATACAAAAGGTGGCTCACCAAATCCATCAAGTAATCAACAAGCTTACAGTTCAGCAACAAATCAGTCTAAAACCCTAAAACTTAATACATTTATAGTTTTGAGAACCAAAAAGATATAACAATTTACAAATTCAAAGGTCCACTATTTTGAGAACCTATAAAGGAGAAATATGAATCAGGCATCATTTTGTTGCATTTTGCAAGCACGACTCTTGCTTCCAACTGCAAAATGTGCCTTCTTTTTTTTTCCCACTCAAAACAAGAAAAAATCTTCCAAAATGCCAACCAAACAGCTCCCTCAAAATCAAAGGAGCCCATTTGCAAACGTGCATGATCATTATATCTTCTCTAGATTCATATAAACTATACGTGTGCATGGTTCGATTTGAGGATAAAATTCAAAACAAACCAAAGTAGCTCAGTTTGGTTATTACCAAACCAAAACCAAAACCAAAACATAACTATACTAATAATAATAATAAGTTAACCAAAAAAAAAAAAAAAAAAGAACCAAAATAAATATCAGTTTGGTTCAGTTTGGTTTTTCTCATATCAAGTATAAAAAAACTCATGGATACGCAATAGATCATATAAAAATTCTAAATTGATATCAAATGCTCCCTCAATTATTGTCATTTGTTCATGGAAGTAACATACCAAATTAGTATTGATCCTATCACTCCTCAAGTCTACCAAAAAAAGGTAATACATAGATCTCGTATGCAACATAACCTAACCAATAAATATAAACAAGAAGCACTCTATAGAATAGCGAAGAGAAGCCCCCTCAAAACCCCGGGTTTTTATACTAAACAGCAAAGATTTGCAGAATATCCCACTACAATTTGCTTTACTACTTGTTTTTTGGCTAGGTAGAATATTATTTGCAAAGATACCATATAGTAACTTAAAACAATACCTCTCCCTATTAAAAAATAAAGAATCAGTAAAACTATATTAAATTTCCCAAAAAGAGAAAAAAAAAAAAGAGAGGAATATAAGCTATTACCCCTACCAGGAGTTTGCTTTTAACAATAACCCCATCATAAGAATTATCAACTCCTTAGCCCCATTTTTTACTATTTTCATTAGCCACAAGGAAATCTTTTTTTTTTTAAATTCCCATAGTACCTTATGTATTCATACGGTACCATTTTTAACGGATTTTTAATGTTGACTGTTTTGAAAATTAACCAGTGCTTTTGGGGGCTTTCCTTTCGTGGGTTATGGTGTAACGGATTTGATGGGATTTGAATTCTCATATCTCCAATGATCAGAATTCATGGGAGTTTTAATTTTTGAATTTCATGTGAATAACAAGTCCATCCTTAATGAAGTTTGCTGCTCCTTCAATGGAAGATTGGTTCGGAAATTATCTCCTACAATCGTGATTTGTCATGCCGACTAACCGTTGTTTTCTTTTATTTTCAATCTTGGTGAGTTGTCAATGGAAGCTTCATCGTTCTCCTATATCTCCAACGTTTTTCTTTTTCTTCTTGTTTTTCTGTTTTATATTTGTTAGGATCAGTTGCTTCTTCAATATCTTCAATGGTTCAAGTATATTATTTACTGGGAAAAAAAAAAAAAAACTTCATTGTTTTTTTGGTTTTAAAAACATTTAAATTTTCAAAATAAGCTCTGCACTCAGTAATAAGTATACTGAGCCCAAGTTATCAGGTGTCATGTACTGTTTACTGTTTCACAGTATACTTTGTAGGACTTTACTACTACATTTAAAATAAAAAAAAATACAAACACAATTGTAAAGTACTGTTTACTACTGAAGGAAAAACATAGGAAACAATATCAGTATACTAATCGATACTTAAACCATTGAATAACCCAGAAACTAATTGCAAACAGTAACAGACTAACAGTACACTGTTCTATGTAGGATTTTTTCAAACACAAATACCGAAACAGCAGCACTATAAAATTTGAAACTCATGTAGTAAACTAATATTGTTTCACCTATAAAATTTGTTGAGATAGCCATGTGATTATTGTTACTTCTAATGACGTGAATTAAAGTCTGTTACTATTTGGAAGTGTTTTTTGCAATTGTTTTGATAGACATTAATGAATTCTTTTTGCTCCTAAAATCCAATTACTTAGTGATTCTAATTCTAGGAGCGGCTCCCTATTTAACAGATGTCCAGTTTAGAAATTCCTAAAATCACAATTACATGATTTGAGGACTGATTCCCTTTTTTTAACTCACGTCATGTTTGCAAATTCCTAAAATCATGGTAATTTGGTTAATCCCTAAATTAATGGTATGAATAGTAAAGTTTGATTGGGAGTGGTACGGGTTATAAATAGTATGAAAGTTAAAATAAGGGCATTTTGGTCAGTTTGGGGTAATGGCAAAACCGGTTTTGTTTGTGGTTCTATTGTAAAAAGAATCTTATACTATGGGGCTATCAACTACAGCCAAAAATAAAAAATAAAAAAAATGTAATGTTAAGTTTCCAACTTAAAAGCCTAAGCTTGTAAGTGGAGGGCCCAAATAAGTATATGAAGACATGATAAACTCAATATTTCATCGATGTGGGATGTGGTATTTTTCCAACACTCCCCCTCACGTGCAGGTCTAACAAGACAATAACGAGCCTGTCATGTGGGCAACAAATATGAGCTCAATAGGCCCCAAAATGACATGCTCTGATACCATGTTGAGTTTCTGAATTAAAAGCCTAAGCTTATAAGTGCAGTGCCCAAACAGGTATATGAAAACATGTTTAATTCGATATTTAATCGATGTAGGACGTGGGACTTCCCAACACTCCCCCTCACATGCAGGCCTAAAAATATTCAAATGGCCTATCATGTGGACAACAAAAATGAGCTCACAAATGTAATGGGCCCAGAAACAACATGCTTTGATACCATGTTAAGTGTACATCCTAACAACCTAAGCTTATAAGTGGAGGGTCCAAACAGGTATATGAAGCAATGTCGAAGATTATAATTTATTAATGTGGGATGTGTTATTTTTCTAACACTCCCCCTCACATGCAAGCCTAACAAGATAGAAACGGGCTGTCACGTGGACAACAAAGACAGACTCATGAACGAAAACGGCCCAAGAAATGACCATATTCACATACCATGTTAAGTTTCCAACTTAAAAGCCTAAACTGTGGAGGACCCAGATAGGTATATGAAGACCATGGTTCAAAGTCTCATCCGAGATGGACAAGATCTCGCCGAGTTAACCCGATCTCATTCAAGGACGAGACGATATCTGAGAATGAATCAAGTATATAGTAGCCTTTTATTTTGAAAAAAATGAAATCTTAATGAATGCCCATCGATCAAAACATATACTTGATCATTAATATGTTATATTTATTTGTGTTATTTGATATTATTTTAGGTATCTAAAACCTAATTATAGTGTATTTTCAAGTTCACGCTAAGGCCTGTTTTGATATTTTTTACCATATTATGCGTCCCAAGTTATTTGTTTTGCTTATTTAATGGTTCCAATATGATTTTCCTATATTTTCTGATTTTTCTATAATTTTTTTGAATTTTTTAAAACATTCTTTAATGCGTAAACTTATGTCTCGCCCGAAACGCGACGACGACCGAGACTGAAACTTTGAACCATGATGAAGACGTGTTAAACTCGATATTTAATCGATGTGGGATGTGGTATATTTCCAACAGGTAACACCAGATAAAAATCTGCAAAAGGACAAAAGAAAGTTCATGCATCAAAGTTGTAAGCAATCAACTTTATCCAAAGCAACGTGTCAATATGGGAAAGTATCCAAAAATAATGCTATCTCTCGAGTAGTGTTAAAAAGATAAGCAAAATAATTTCACCTGAAATTACTATGCAAACAGGATAATCCTGATTTATAGTTATAATAAAATAAATAAATGTATATACATATATTATATTTTGGTTTTTGGTTTGGTGTTTGGTGTTTTGGTTTAGTTTTTCCGTTTGGTTAAGTTAGGTTTCCAAACATGCAAACCAAAACTGAATCGGGGAAAAAAATCAATTTTTGGAAAATGAACCAGAACCAAACCGGACCAATATATAGACAATAAACATATCCCAAAGTTTAATTATGTCTCATTTTATATGATAGAATGTAAAATATGACTATTAAATTAACCCAACAAAATCTACAAATAGATTAAGGATCAAATATCCCTCACCTTCTCGGATTAACTTAGGGCCTTTAGTTTTCCTTCTTTTAATCTCCCTTCCCAGGCCTTTAAAGTGAAGGCACTCACATTGAAGGAACTGATGGAAATATGACAGGCGCTGATCTGAAGGAAACTCACAAATCCAAGGGAAGAAAACTCCACTGGGAGGGACCTCTAAACATTAATACCACAAAAAATTAATCTAAAATAGAATAGAACAAGCATGCAGATAAGAGAAGCAGGATTTTAATTGATTTAGGGAAGGCAAAACTGTATCATATCTCGAGATCACAATAGGATAAGGGAGGGCTGGTTGCATTTCTCATATGAAACCTACTAAAAATTGTAACAATGATACGTCATACGTAAATCTTCCATGTAATTATAGATGCTATCATATATTATAATCATATTAATTAATGAAAATCAACCATCAATAGTTAATGTTTATTAGTACAATCAATTGTAATACCAAATAAACAAAAGTAGGAATGTAAAAGAAGGCTTGGGGTAATAAAGGCACATGAGAGGAGCAAGCTTTTAATTGAGACTTGCGAAAGAAAAGGAAACTCAAGATCATTCTGCAAATATGTGTGTGTATGTGTGTGTGTCTAAGAGAGAGAGAGAGAGAGAGATCTTTCTTAAACTTTAGGATTTTTATGCAAAGCATTTGTGAGAGAAAGTGATATGCCGAGTGAGAAAATGTGATATGCCCTCAGAATTTTTTTTAACATTGTTGTGTAGCAACATGAGAAATTTCCAGTTAAAAGGGCAAAAAAGGTGGCACCTCCATATTTGTTTTTTTTAATTTATTAGAATACATCTCCAGTGTCAACTATACACACACACACACACACACACACATATATATATATAGGGGATTTATAAATGCACTCCCCAAAAAGCTTCGTGCACTCCACCTTGTGAGTGCGGGCAAAACGCCACCCTGTAAGTGCACAAGGATTTTTGGGGAATGCAAATAGCACTATTTGTGAAGGGGTGTACTTGATGTCAGCATGAATGGACTATTACAAACTGCAAGAGACATGGGAAGCCACTTGGATCACAGAATAGTTTTGAAACTAGAGGGTGCCTTTTGGAAATTAAGACCCAACATTCAAATACCATAAAAAGTCCACTAAGTGACTACCATAAATGGAGAGGTATATAAATTATTGCAGAGAGTGCATTTCTGTATAAAATATTAAAATTGTTTTAAAGCAAATGGTCAGAGGTTATTGGATTAGATATATTTACTGCTGAATTTCCTAAGAGATCTATGCATTATTGTGGGTCCAACAAGGCAACAATCTAGAGCAAGGTGTTAGAATCAAAATTAAGCAATTAAGACTTATAAAAGATCAAACAAAAAATGTTTGGTCTAGACCAAAAAGCGTGTCGGTGAGATAATTTGACATGGAATTGTTTTCTTTTTCTTTACCTTTTTTTTTTCTTTTCAGGTTCCAAAATGAATCTCGAGAGAGCCTGAATGCGCACCATGAACGTATCTTCCCCAATCTTAGCATCCACATATTCAAGACTAAGCCCTATCTCCACCCCTCTAACCTTAATTCGAGCCGGAAATAGATTATCCATTATTTTTGTTCTGTGATCAACCTCTAACAAGCCGCTATAATTATCTGCAGTCTTGGTGAACACCTGCCCCCACCACAAGTGAAAAGGAAGACATTCAATGGCAATCCATCCACCTTTAACTAACAGGCCCGAGCTACGAATTGAAGAAACTTTAGGACACCACTTCATCAAAGTGGCATTAACAGAATTCTGGGGGGAAAAAAAAAAAAAAAAAAAAAAAAAAGAAGCCATGCCCAAATAATATTGAGCTTTATCCACAGAATTTCAATCGCAAAAGAAGAACACTCTATGCAACTGAAAAGGTATTAGCATGACTTTACTCGCCAATAGATCACATAAAGCATTTTCAATCTCAGCCCAACCATCATTTGCCTTATTTCTTTCACAAAACCAAGCTTCCCTTCAATCTCCCTGCAGCATATTAAATCTGTCCTTCCTTTCCTCTCTACCCTCGATACCTTTCACCATTAACTCAGGTCTATGAACCACACCCAGTCTCATGTCAGCCAAAGCTTCTGCCATTTTCAACCAGCCCCAATTTTGAGCACCCTCGGGAACAACTATAACACATCACTTACCTCTGCCATTAATCTGTAACGTCATAAGATAGTAGCCCCTAGCATTCTTCTGAATTTCCACCCAAAGAATAAAATCGTTAGATCTACAGCTTCTAAAAAATAAACCCCTTCCTTCCCACCAAACTGCATCATTAATAGCATTACATAGCTACTGACACATCAATGATAATCATCATTCGTCTTACCCTCACCTTCAGCTTATATGATATCATGGCTGTCTTCTGAAGTGGAGGTCCTAAATTCTATTTCTGATTTCCTATCAACGACACTTCAACTGGTCATAGACTGATAGGTGGATCTACTCACAGTGCACAAGTAGGGAACCTTATGACGTACTGCCCCTAAGCAACTCTAGGATAGGCGTTCTAAAAGGAGAGGGGGGGGAATCATCTTCAAAGCATCAGAATGAGAACTGTACGAAGAAGAGAAATGTATACTTTGCCTCGCTTCAACCATGAAACACACATTATGAACTTGTTCTCTGTACAAGTCCAAATATTATAATTTTAATATTCTAAAAGAAAAATAAATAAAAAAATGTGCACTAAAAAAAGCTGCAACATTACCATAGACTTTGCTTATGTTAGGGAAACAACATGTCATCCAGTTTGTGCAACATGAACTGTTAGAAGAAATTCAAAATATCAAGAGCTCGTAATTTTTCCTTTTGAAAGATGACTATTATCAGTTATCATGTACCTGAAACTAGAAGTGTTTGAAAACCCAGACTAGACTGGCCGGTTCAACCAGTTGAACCGTCGACCGGTCTAGGTTCTGGGTTGGTTAACCCCCTTAAACCGTTCTTGTTCAAAAACCGTGTTATTTTTTAAAATTCGTTCAAACCAGGCAGTTCAACCGTAATTCGTTCAAACCGTTAACGGTTGCAGTGAACTGGACTGTTTTTATACAAGTGAACCTGACACGAAAATGGTTTAAAAAATTCCCCAATTCAAAGCCTCAAATTTGACCCTCTCTTTAGCCTCAGCCCTGGGGTTTTCTCACCTTTATCACTCTCAGGCAGGCACACTCACGAAGCTCGATCTAACACTATCAGCCTCTCAGATATCTTTTTCTTCTTCTTCCCTCTTCTGATACTCTCCCTTCCCTCATCCCTCTTCTCTATTCTGATATTTTCCTTCTTCTCTATTCTCACAGTCACGATTTTTTTTATTTTTTATTTTTTTCCCAGATCCCTCTCTTGTTATTTCTTCAATTCTACTCTTCTCTGTCAGCTTAGTGCTGCCTTTTTTTCTTTTTGCTTTTATTTATTTATTGGGTTTTTTTCTTTGTAATCCAAGCTTCTTACTTCTCAGGGTAAGGATCCCAGGCACTCAAGTTCTCGTTCTTTTTTTTGTTAAGATTTCATGGAATGTAATCTCAGACCAAAAACAAACTTATCATTGTTTTTTATTTTTTTCCCTCTATTAGTTTATTGAGTGTTGATTTTATTGCTTTGTCGGTCTTTTTTTTCTTCAGGCCAAGGTTCTGTTCACTTTTTTTTTTTTTTTTTTATAACGGTGGAACCATCCCACAACAGAGTCCTTTGGACCCACCTATGTAACCTAAACCCCCGGGGAGACTAGCGCAGCAACCCACTGCCACGGCCCCCACTTAAGATGACTTAAATCTTAGGTTGTCCTAGCGGGGAATCGAACCTGAGACCATGTGCCTAACCACAAAATCACGAGTTTGCCCTAACCAATGGGGCTACCCAAAGGTTCTGTTCACTTTATTGCTATGTTGAATATTTTTTTCTCTGATCAACATAAAATGTATACATGCAATGAAGTTCCACTTTCTCAATTATGGTTCTATGATCCTATGTATACATTAGAGATTTTTTTTTCATATTGTTGGCAATTTTTCTATTTACAGTTAATTAATAATTAAATATTTATGACATCACGGTTCAATTCCGGTTTGACCCGACGGTTGAACCGGTAACCCATCACCTACTAATTTTTCTAGTTCGATAAATGGTCTGGGTTTTAAAACATTGCCTAAAAGGTTAGCTTCCCAGGGATCAGAATCATTACCACAAACCATCTGGTCAATGCCTAGAGCGCCACCATGATGCCGAACAACACATAAATTCAGCAGATACTTAACAACTTGCTTCATCATTGGTCGCTTCTGCGGATTATAATCTACACATTGCATCGCCAGCTTTGTAATCTTAGGTCCATCACCAGAATAAAAACAGAGTTCATCTTCCAGGCTTTGGTGCACCAGTGAACACTTACAACATTCAAAGCCCAAAATTGACTTCTGTGGTTTGTACTCACTCTGGGCCCATTCATAAACAAGAGGCGCACAAGTTATCCTATCTTCTTCTGTAAAGACTCTTTTGGTTATTAAACCTAGAAGTACAACACCAAATGCAAAAACATCGCACTTTTCTGACCATATACCTGTAAAAAAAATTGCAAAATTACTCATTCAGCAAAATATATCAAAAGATTTGTAACTTCAAAGAGCCAAAACAGACAAACAATTGCAGAAGCTTTCATATTACAGTTCAAAATAAAATAGGCATCACCAGGGAGAAATATCAGATGTCATTTACAAGAAAAAAAAAATGGGATTAATATCCACAAATGCTCACATGCTAAGAATGTGAAATCAGGGGTCGTTTTCCAAGATGTGTTTTATGGTTTCCCATTTTCTAAAGTGATCTCTTCATGGGAGCATTACACAGCAGTCAGCAAATGATATAATAATATTAGGAAAATGCTCATTGGAAACTAGCCCACAGTTCTGAAGTGTCTCGTGCAACACATGCTGCAAGACTGCTCTAGTGATCCCATTTCTCTCTTGTACGACGTTGTATTAACTATCTGACTTGTTGTAATATCTATTCAAATTTTCCTTTGTTTTCACTTGATTCCATCAATTTTCAATCCATGCTAAATTGTAAGAAATTTATGCATCACTTTTACTTAAATTAGGTCAACCATTTAAAGAAAAAAAGCAAATCCAAAATCTTATTATAGACCTCCAAGATTCAGGTTTCCAAAATGTGACACAGATTTATGGCACTAACAAATTCACTTTAAATTTGTGTTCTTGGTGGACCGCTTGTCCTCCTTGTTGTATTTGGTTTTCTTCTTTTCTTAATAAATTTCATTGTTGTTGATCAGGAAAAAAAAATGCCCTTTATATTTTAATCAACCTAATGAAATTGCATCTTGTTTAGTGCTAGCCATCTCATTACAGTATTTTATATCAAACATGTTCCCATGGTGTTACTTGAATCGATCGCTAAACGACTACCATTGTTTCTTGAGAATTGAACTGACAATCACACATGCCAACATTAGAATGGAAATTCTAAGTGTTTGATGTCAACAAAGGCCATCCTACTGAATAATAAAGCTGTCTAGGAGACTAGGACAGATATTTAGTTTTCATTCTATCCAAATCCTTGTCAATTACAGTCCATACTAGGGGCAAAAGTAGTGATGCATCAACCCGAGAACCAAACAAAACCCAACCTCTGTGAGTTGGTTTCCTCTGAATTTTCCTGCTAGTCCAGTTCAGTCCTGATTCCATAAATTGGAAACCAACCAGGTTGGTTCGATTCTGGGTTGGATGGTCGGCTTATCCAAGCCATCCCAAGAAATGGCCCCCCATCCAACACAAAAGCAACCAAGTTACTGTAGTCAGGTTGTGCACTAGTGTGCACCCCATGAATGAAGAGCAGACGACATAATTGACCACTTTTTCCACCATTTCCCTCTGCAAGCCTGGTCGAAGTCCTTTTGTCTTCTGACTGAAACCAACTAGTATAGCCCAGTTGACATTTTCTCCATCTACAGTTAAATTTTCCCAGTTTGAGGTTTTAATGGAAAAATCCCTTGGAGATGTGCAGTTTTCGAAGTCAATTGGTTGGAACAACAGAAACAAAAGAATTTCTTTACTTCAGTTCACTTCTTCAGGTAATTGAAAAGGTAAGATTTATAACCTTCCTTATGGGCATCAGTTAGTTCAGAGTTGGTTAGCACATCTCTTAAATGTAGCTCAATATGTTATAATGCAACGTCATCTAGTCCCTCTCCAAGGCCCACATTCTCTCTCCTCTGACAGTCCCTGTTCTTCTTCCTTCAAGATCAATGTGGACAGCTCTTACTTGGTAACCCAGATCAAATGGGTGTTAAGGGGATTTGCAACAACCAAACAACACCATCCAATTCTTTTCTAGACAGAACGATAGTGGGACATTTCATCATGCTGAGCTCCTTGAACTTGAATGGGATGGTGAAGAGATGACAGAAAAAAATCAATCCAACTATCATGGAAAGTAATACTCGTAACAGGGTTAAAAGATAAAATCATAAAAGAATATCACTTTCTTTTATTTCTTTTCATTCTTCACTCAAAGGAAACTCCATCTTGTATCCCAGCTTTCTTTCACTAGAAAATCCGCTTCAGATCCAAAACATAAAAAGGCAGCCAAGTGCTTTAAACCACATAACCAAATTCAGTTGAAACTATATCTAATTTTAAAATATGAGTATCTAACTATAATGGATATATGATAGATAGTAACAAAATCTATCAAAGCAAAAGAAGATGAAAAGTGATATATGAGAAAGTGATCACACGTTGCCAGAGTAGCAGAAAATCCTTGAACAAAACATGTGCCCCAAATACAGGGATAGAAATTTATATTACCAAAACTTCATTAAACAGGTAAAAGATTACTTTTATTGCAAAGAATTTATTAGGCATCTGTTAGGTAATCATGAGATGTAAGGAAAAAAATAGCATCATCCTATTACTACCCATGTAAATAACAGAGGAGTTTTAATGTAACTGAATTGGGAACTGTGGTCCATCCATATGAGGCAATTCAAAAAAAGAGGAAAAAAAGCTTTCTTTTTTTTTTTTCCCTTCCTTCAAAGATTCAAAAATTTTAAATTAAAATTGGTAACTAATATTCAATAGAATACAAAACAAAATTATTCACTGCAAGCAACAAAATAACAGGAGTATTCGAATATCATCCTGACTTATAAACTAAATCCAACTATTTGACCTAAAATCAAGTAGATAGTCACTTTCACTCCCATTAAGGTATAAACCATTGAAAGGGTAAGTATCTAACAGGCTTGTTGAATACTATGCTCTATAATTTAGCGAAATGTTTTTCAATCCTTCATATTTAGTCTATTCTCTAACTTTTCATCTTTTCCTTCGTATTTTTCTCATAATCCTCTCTATACGTTGTACTATAATAATTAATGAAGGTAAAACTTACCGATGATTCGTTATATAGCTCAAATAATGGTTATTGCATTGTCAATAAATAAGACTTTGTACACATAATTAATTCACATACCTTGAAGGGCATAATTAGGATCAATATAACCATAACACCCATGTACATACTGATTTATAAGGTCCCTCTTGTCAGCAATAATTCCACCAGAAATCATACTGAAGTCAAATAATTTTGGGTTGTAGTCCTACATTGAAGTAGCTCAAAGTATTGTGAAATTTGAAGTGCAAAAAAAAAAAAAAAAAAAAAGGAAGTAATTGAAGTTAATATGCCAACTAAATAAATGAAAGACAAAAGAACCAACCTGGTCAAGCATTATATGAGCTGCATCTACATTGCGAACAAGATATGGCAAACTTGGAGGATTCCAAGCATGCAAGAATTCAAGAAGGCGAGCAAATCCAAGAGCAACCTTAATTCTCTGAAGCCATGTAAAATCATCTAGAAATGCAATACGACTTGTTAATGGTTGACATAGCTGTTTAATCATCATTTTCCAAATATGCACATGTAAAAGCTGTAGCACTGACAAAAAACCCAAACATAAAAGAACTTTTATCATAACACCCACAATAATTAATTTAAAACAAAGCCACAAGTCCCACAACTACCATGTATATTTAGCATATTTACATTTATTAATAGTTTCTACTTTTCTAGCACCTGTCCTAGGATTGCAAAGTAATGGGCTTAACAATAAAATCAGCATTCCAAGTAACTACACATAGCATGCTAAAGAAATGTCAGGGGTTTGAAACATCATAACCCACCTAAAGTATAAATTTATGAGATGACTAGTTTACATCAGCTCATACTAGGCGTTTTTTTTTTGTGTGTGTGTTTTTTTTTTTTTTTTTTTCCCTTAGGCTTCCATCAGTCCAAATAAAAAATTTGCAGAACAAAGTAGATCGTGGTAGCAGATTGTATGTTAAATAGAAGTGAGTAAAAGGAATTGTACCTTTGCATAGGAGGTTAGGAACTGCATCCAATGACTTAAGATCATACATAATACCCAGTTTTTCACCTTCACGGGTGTATCCAAGCAACTTGACCATGTTCGGATGAGAGGCCAACGTTTCCTGGGTAAGTAACTTAACTTCATCCTAGAAGACCAGATATAGCTTTAGGCAACTACTAACCTACCCAAAAAATAAATAAATAAGTATTCACAACAAGGAAAAATTAGTTAGTTCAGCTTTATACTCTCATTCTGCTCTCATTATCTCCAGGGTAAAGCTTATAAATAGCAGAGTCCTCCCATATCTTCACTGTCACCTCTTCCCCTTGAAGCATTCCACGGTACACTTTGCCAAATTGGAATTTCCCAATAAAATTCTCTTCGCTGAATCCGTTGGTGTATCGTTCTAAGTCCTTGTAACCAAAACCTCGTACCCGACCAGAAACCATCTCTGGACATATTTACAATTTAAATTGATAAATGAATATAGGCATTAAGGTCCTCATAATCTGAACATTGATAAAAATTAAAACAAAATGCAAATGTATGGGTACGCATACATACATTCATCCACATGTATGTATACATAGATATACATATGTGTGTATGCATATGTGTGCATAGTTATTTACATAGACAACATAAATATTAAAAATCTTACTGTCTTAGACCAAAACACATCAATAATCAACAAAGCAAAGAGTTGTATAGTTAATTAATGAGAAACGAATGAGTCAGGACAAAAGCCTAACGATCTCGTGTTACACATATACACAGACACATGTAAACACATGTCAAGAGTAGGACTAACATAAAGAAAAATTCTAAAACCACCCACTTTGTTTATCGGCCCATGTGGAAATGAAAAATTAGTAATTAATAGAAAACACAGGTCCCTTTCGATTTGAACTTAAGAAGGATAGTACATGCCAAATCAGCCCGTCGATGAATCCAATAAGATTAACCTATGGATGTAGCAACACTCTTAAGTCTTAACATAAATGGGCCCTCATTTCCTTGATACGACCTCTCACTTATATTAAGCATCTTGAATCAACAAATTAAAAGTTTTTACAATTGATGAACATATGTCAAGAATCAAGAGTAAGACTAGCATAAAGGAGCCCTCAACGCCTTGCTAAGGGTACTCTGTTATCATGTTGGGAACCACACCATCCTGTTAGCAAATAATGAGGTTGAAAAACATTGGGATTGAACTACAAAGTCCGATCTAAGTTTGAGGGGTGAAACTGGTCAAGGAGAGAATTTGAAATCTTGACAAGCGCACAGACTAATTCGGCCACGATATCGACATTATAGGACACTAATTATCCCCCTGGTCTAATAATGGGGCACGTGAATTATGATTTTGCACCATATATTATCTTGGAAAAGTTCATAGGAGCTCACAGTAAAAGGTGCCAACAAATAGCCTTTTCCATATGTGAATACGAACAGAACTCCAGAGTGAAGCGCAATGGTGCTACTATATGCAGCTAAAAGGGTCTAACTTTTTGGGAATCAAAACATAGTAATGTATAATCTGAAGGTCACCATTAATGAATGAGAAACTAATACATCTATAGAGAGGGAGAGAAGCAGTCCTCCAGACCCTAAACAGCATACGAAATCATCCGTTTTGAAATTAGTCTTCCAGATTCTGAAAACAATAAAAGTACTTTCAAAATTGTCTTTTTTCCCAGAACCAAAACATCAAATAATCCACAAATATCACCGTTCGAACACGAAGCGAATATAATATTATATTTATGAAACAAAATAATAATACTGAACCATCGTAGTTATCAACGATTTTAGAGAGGGAGAGTGAAGATTTGGAAGTGTCTCTACTGCTGGAGACATGTTAGGGCTTTGGACGTGTCTTACCAGGTTGAGGTTGGATTCGACTTTGAAGAAGATATAACCTTTTGGAAGGGCCAAGAATTATACACGGAGTATTTTTTTGTTTTCCCCACCACCTCTCCTTTACGCCTTTTAGTAGAGAAATAAAAAAAGGGTCAGGCTATTACCACCCCTCAAAATACTTTAAACTCCCATTAATTAAATCCCTTCATATTTTACTGAAAGCACCCTCTTATTTTCTTAAAATACCCTTAAGAAAAACTTTCTTAATATTTTTCCACCCCACCTACCCACCCTAACCCCAACTTGTTCGGACCTATTAGTAAGAACAAAGTATATATGTTCGGACTTATTAGTAAGAACAAAATATATATGTTCAGCTTTATAGAAAATAACAATATAAAAATGTTCGGACCTTTAAAACCGAACCTCTATTATTTGTTCCGACTTATAAGCACGAACACTCAAAATCCATGCACAATAACATATACGAACAATTTTTAATTATTGTATAGTTAAGTTGTTCGATGTTTTAAAACGGAACAACACAACCTTATTCGGATTCTTACAGGTGAACAATATCCATTTGTTCGGAGTTGGAAAACGGAACAAAATAACTTTGTTCGGACTTAGAAGTCGGAACGCGTTAAAAGAGTTCAGTGTTACAGAAATGAACATTGTAAACATGTTCGGAGTCGAAAAACCGAACAAGATGAAATTCAGCATACGAAAAACTGAAGTTAAACTCGACAAAAAGTGTATAAATATTTACCTTTTGGTTGCTAATATCATCTCTATCAATACTTTTCTTATCCATTATTTAATATAACATGAGAAACATTAATTTTTTATGTAAATATGAATTTGGTGTCAAGGTTGTTAGGGTTTGTGAAAGCATGAAGTTTATAGATGGTGGAATGTTTTTAGAATTGGGGGTGGAGTGGGGTGGGGATAGGAAATTTTTAAAGTCCTTAAGTAGACATGTCTTTATTGGTACATTTACATTTAGATATAAAGAATTTCATAAATTATTTAAATATTGGGGGGCTTAGAATATTTTGAGTGGTGGCAATAGCCTGGCCCATAAAAAAAAAGCCACATTTTTTTTTTTGTTTTTTTTTAACACATTATTTAATAAATTTTTTTTAAAAGTAAATATCTAAAATATCTCTCTAATTATATTCAAAAGCCTCGTAAAATAATTTTTTATTAGAAAAACCCAATTAAGGTTAAAATATATTCAAAAAACCCAACACCCTAACTTTCATCTAATTTCATTTAAATTATACAGCTTTTAGACCGACATACCATTTTTAATAATTATTTGTTTATTCATTTTCTTGTTTTTTTTTTTTTTTTTTGTGATAAATGACAAGTAATCAATTTATTAGATAAATAAGATGGTAATACAAATTTTGAATAATTATTTTTATATTTTAATAAAAAAATGTAATAAATATATTTTAGTCAATAAATTTCATCACTACGAAGTTTGATGAAAGTTAAATTATTAGGTATTTTGAATATAGTTTTAAACCTATTTGGGTTTCTCTTATAGAAAATTTATTTTATGGGGTTTTTAGATATAATTCTTTTTATGAGCAATATTTTAGATGGTTTCCCCTTTCTTTTTTTTTATTATAAAATGATTGTTAAGGACAAAGTGATTTAAATAAAAACACAAGTTTGCTTTATACACTTGCTACACATAACCATAATTATGAAAACTCTCTCACTCAAAAGCCTTTGTTTTCTCCATTAATAAACCATTACTTTTTCACAAACTTTAACCACTAATTTATAATATTTCTTAAACCTTAGCTGTTGTTTGTGTTTCTTATGCTTTTTTTAATAATGGAATGGTCAGTTCAAATATTTTTAGTAATAAAAATATGTGTTTTTTCCCATCAGAAGTTATTAAGTTTTATTTGTGAATCATATTTTGTTCAATGATAATATACAGAATAATTGTTCAATCATAATGTACTAAACGAATACAATATATTCAATTTAAATGTACTAAAAAATTTTCCCATCAAAAGAACTTGAGTTTCGTTTGTGAATTACGATTGGTTCAAATTTCGTATATCAAACAAATCTAAAATGTTCAGAATGTTTCTACTAAACATTTTAACATTGTTCAGGATAAACCAACTAAAATTTTTGCAATTGTTCAGTCATAATATATTAAATAAATACAATATGTTCATTTCAAATGCATCGAAGTTTTGGGAGTTAGTGGTAGGATTAGTTTAGGTATTATGGAGTGTGTATAAAGTAAAAGTGTGATTTTTAAAATTTAAATGTGCATATACAAAGTAAGTGCATGTATAAAACAAAAAACGTGATGTAACGCCCATAAATAAATAATACTTCATTTGTTTCACAAGTATTGCCTTCCTTTTTAGGGCCAGGCTATTGCCACCATTCAAAATATTATAAGTTCCCCATTATTTAAAATAATTTGTTAAACTCTTTATATCTAAATGTAAATTTACCAATAAAGACATGTCTACTTAAAAACTTAAAAAATTTCCTATCCCCACCCCACTCCACCTCCAACTCTAAAGACATTACACTATCTATAGACTTTATACTCTCACAAACCCTAACAACTTTGACACTAAATCCATATTTACATTAAAAAAAATTAGTGTTTTTATATTATATTGAATAATGGATAAGAAAAGCATTGATAGAGATGATATTAATACCAAAAGGTAAGTATTTATACACTTTTTATCGAGTTTAACTTAAGTTTTTCGTATAATGAATTTCGTCTTGTTCGATTTCTCGACTCCGAACATGTTTACAATGTTCATTTCTGTAACACCAAACTCTTTTAATGCGTTTCGACTGTGAAGTTCAAACAAAGTTATTTGATTCCGCTTCCCAATTCCGAACAAATGGATATTGTTCACCTGTAGGAGTCCGAACAAGCTTGTGTTGTTCCGTTTTAAAACACCAAACAACTTAACTATACAATAATTAAGAATTGTTCGTTTATGTCCTGTAAATGGATTTTGAGTATTCGTGTTTATAAGTCGGAACAAATAAAAATGTTCGGTTTTAAAGGTCCAAACGTTTTTATATTGTTCTTTTCTATAAATCCGAACATATATACTTTGTTTTTACTAATCGGTCCGAACATATATACTTTGTTCTTACTAATAGGTCCAAACAAATAAAAGATGTTCGGTTTTAAGTAACCGAACAGTTTGGAGGTGGGGTGGAAAAATGTTTAGAGAATTTTTATTAAGGGTATTTTAGGAAGATAGGGGGTGCTTTCAGTAAAATTTGAGGGGATTTAATTAGTGAGGGGCTTAGAGTATTTTGAGTGGTGGCAATAGCCTACCTCTCCTTTTTAAAATGGGTTATTTTAAATTATTATCTTAGTTAAAAAGTCAATGACTTCATTTAATCGATTTCCAAAATACCCACATCAACTGATGTTAATTAAATAGTATAGATAAAACAAATGCAATCAGTATTTTGTACTACACTTAAATGTAAAATTGGATTGGAATATTAAAGTATAAATATGGATGTAAAAGTATTTAATAAGGTTTTAAAAAAAAATGAGTTTTTTCACATTAGACAATTAAATATGAAACAAAGGGAGTATATAGTTTTCTTCTTTTGTTTTTTTAGGAAGATAAACTGTAAGTTGTAAATGACCGAAAAATTCACTTAAACGAAAAATTTTGAAAAAACTTTCTTTTACAAAGTTGAATTGACTTTTTTAAGTACTAAATTAATAGAATTTAGTTTATAAATTGCAGATCTTCAGTTACTTACAGCAGGTTTTCTTGTTCATGTGGGCCAACCCTGAAATTCCGGTTTTACCAAGCCTACAATACCTAGAAGGAGGGTTGAATAGGTATTTAAATTTATTTTTCCCAATTTTTATCCAATCAATTCAAATCCTAAAATCTATCAATCAATCACACAATAATCAAACCATAAAGCAATAAAAATATCACAAGGGAATTTTTACGTGGAAAACCCTAGATGGGAAAACCACGGGACCTCGTCCAGTTGAAGCAAATCCACTATGAAATAAACAAGTACAAGACACACTTATAGACCACATAAGGACTCATGCAGTTGTCTTCATTCCTACGATCACACACGATCGATCTCCGTCGTCACGGCTTTGGTCGCAACCAACCTCTTTCACAGCGATGCCTTCAATCACGAACTCGCAAGCTCGATCACCATCACAACGGACTCACAAACATTCAAGGATGTGAAAATAATGTATGGTTTGAAAATCTCTAGAGCATGTATGTGAAAACCTAGGTAAAAGTGCTCTAGAGAGAAGCAAATAAGATATTCAATGAAAACCTAATAGGGAGAGGCTTGCTTCCCTTTCTCTATTGTAATAGCCTCTATAAATAGAAACTAAGAAACCCCAAAAGACTAGGATTCATTTTAAGATCAAATAGGAAGGTTTTAAATACTTTAAAAACTGATTTTTACGAGCTATGATCGATCCTCCAGGACCCTAGGATTGATCCTAAAAAACAGAAGCAAAAAAATCAATTATGGGTACCCTAGGATCAATCCTCCAGACCCTAGGATCGATCCTAGAAAATAGTAGCAAAATTTTTTTTAACAAAACTTCTCCAATCGATTGGCTATCAACCCCAATCGATTGGGAATGTCACCAAAACCTCAAAAACCACTCTTCCTTTGATGAAAACATTAAAAATGATTTTTAATGAATTAAACACCTATGATCACTTACCTTCCTAGAGAATGAGTGAGAGCCGCATAGCTTTGAACTTTTGTTCATTAACGCATCTTTGAAGCTTCACATATCTTCAATCAACCCAAGACTCAACCATACTTTGGCATGGAATATGACAACATTGAAAACATGGACTTTACAATCTCCCCCTTTGGCAATTCCGTGACAAAACCAACCTAAATCTCGACATGAGATATAAGACCTATTCCCAAACACAAAACTGAACAAGTCCTAAACTTATTATGAGAATTAGAACTCAATAAAGAGATATTACATGTAAAGAACCAAAAACAATACTAACTCTCAAACTCAACCTATCAACCTGTGATTTGCAAACAAGAACAAACAATACCCAAGCATAATATCATAGAAATAGATTAAAAACTCAACGAAATTCTATTCTCCTCCAAGCATACAAACTCAAAGATATTCTCCGCCAAGCATACAAATATTCCCCCCCGAGCATACAAACTCAAATTCAAAACTATTCTCCCCCTTTTTGTCATGAATTGACAAAGGAAAGCACATATATAAAAGAATGAAACTATATCATAGGGAAATCAAAGAATAGCAAGAAGAACCAAGTGATTTCATAAACCAAGCTTTAAGAACAGCATATTAGAGAGATGGAAATATTAAAGAAACACCAAGAGTCCTAAACTAGGATCCAATCTCAATACTAGCAGCATCACCATCCTCACATCAAGAGATAAGAAGATATATAAAAAAAATGTACTCAAGATGAGGACACAAGGAATAACAACTCATATCATTCTGACAAGCACTCTTAACTCCCCCTCAAATAAGGCACAAAAATAAATAAAACAAAATAAACAAAACATGTGCACTTGATAATACGAGGATATGTTAGGGTGTTCCACAAATATAGAAAAAGAACTAAAATTGAGACACCATTTCACAATATAGAAACACATGAGTCATCAAAGACATAATTGCAAATTTTCAATAAAGTCCAACACACTTATGCACGATTAGAAAAGTTATTCAAGAAATTTCACATGCTACGTGTATAATGCATTGACAACGCCAACGGGGTCGGTTGGCAAAACTACTTATGCTAACCAAAGTCTAACAATTCCAAAGAAATAAAGAAAAAGAATTCAAACCATGTTAGAATCGAAAAGATTGCTTTTCACCCTTTGTAATGTTTTCTTTCTCTTTTGCTATGAGCTTTGGGAATTATGTTGTAGGTATCAAGTTTTCGTACCTTTCCCATATTTTTCAAGTTTTTTTTTAAACATACATTCATTTTTTTCTTTATTGAAGCTCACCATTAATATTTTTTATTATCAACATGATGGCTTTCACACTTTCACGTAGCCAGCCCTCTCTATGAATTACATCAAGTTAGCTTCGGACAACGCGAAGGTAGCCCTTTTCATGAGATATAGGGATGTGCATAACATTTAGGTCATTCAAATTCTGGAATCCCAAGAAATTTTAAGACATAGATTTGACAATTCATAGAATTAGCCTAAAAACCCCAAAGTCATATGTTAGTGGTGCAGTGTAAAGTGTATAGCATGTAAATTCAGAACTACTCCACTTATAAGTATACTTAAGAGAGTGAGACTAAATATCAAATTTATCAATTTATAAATTTCAACTCAATATGACAATCACAAAGGATATAGTCTCAACATCTTAGTGCAAATCATATATAAGTAAAACATACAACTCGTCAAGAATAGCAAAGCACACAATAAAATCTTTTTGAATTTTCTGAATTTTTCATTTTTTTTTATAACAATAAAAAAAAACAAATAAATTTCAAAGAAAAATCAAAAACACACACAAAAGCAATAAATCCTAAATACTCTATAGCTCTAGGAAACAACAAGAATGATAGAGATCAAAGATCAAACCTAGAGCACTATGGATAGTTTAAGGTCTTTGCGGACCATAGGTAGTTTAATGTCATTTCGGACAAAAAGCCAACTCAACTAGAATCTAGCATAATGCCTTTACCCTTATCCTTTTTGCACAACACTAACAAGTGGGGTAAGACAATTAGAATCCTTTTTCTTCACCCATTCTTTCCTAGCAATGAATCTCTCTCTAGGAAAACTCACAACTTGTATAGAATCACTCATAGGATCATAAGAAGAAGTGTCTAATCTTCTATAGGAAATTTGTCTCAAATCAGAAACCTCATGACACAACTTCCTAAGACATTCACCTACATTGTCCCAACTCAAGATAGAATTTCTAGAAGCCCTAGAAGAATCATCCCTAAGATGAAAACAATTAGGTCGAATGTGACCAACCTCACCACAATGGTGACACATAGGAGGACTCATAATAGAGGATCTATTCCAAACATAAGGAATATCATAT
This sequence comes from Liquidambar formosana, assembly GCA_039720395.1. Classification (NCBI taxonomy): domain Eukaryota; kingdom Viridiplantae; phylum Streptophyta; class Magnoliopsida; order Saxifragales; family Altingiaceae; genus Liquidambar; species Liquidambar formosana. The sequence continues at coordinate 11,197,134 of CM077824.1, read as the reverse complement.
CCATTAGACCTCTTCACTTGCCAAAGGAAGTCACGATCTACCTTCCTAGATGGACTCTTCCTAGGTAACTCTTGATTTTTCCTTAGGACTGGGCATCTAGGTCTAATATGTCATTTCAAGCCATAATGGACACAAGTAGGGACTTGCTTTGAAGGCACAATAGGTGAAGGAATAACAGACTGAATAACTTGAGACTCTTAAGCCTTGACAAACATGGTTTTAGATGAATTAGGAGTAACCTTATCACTAACAAAACCTAAACCATGCCTATCACTAGAACTTTGTCCTACACCTAACAATTTGTCTAAGATCTCTTTACCTTTTGACATTTTCTCAAGATCTCCTATCTTAGTCTTCAAATCTTTCTCAATATTTACTACTCTCAGCTCAAGACTTTTCTTAGACTCAGACAATTCAAACTTCTCCTTTTCAAGTCGAACCATCTCACCAGCAAGAAGTGCTTTTTGAGTGCTCAACTGACTCTCATGACCCTTAGATTCAAACAATTCCATCTTTAAAGTCTCTATCTCTTTTTCAAAAGTTTTAACCTTAATGTATAGAGATTTCTTAGACTTTTTGGTTTTTAGACATTCTTCAAACAACTTGTCATAAGCTAATTGAAGGTCTTCTTCTTCTTCATCAGATTCAATCATATTTTCATAATTTTTGGAATTAATCTCATCTTTTTCAGACTCCCCCTTACTCTCAGAATCAATAACACTTGATGAGATTTTATTATTAACCTGATGAATAGAAGTAAAGGCCATGAAATTGGAGTTATCCTCTTCTCCTTGAGAGGAATCGTCAGAATCCGACGCAGTCTCACTGTCACTCAAAGTAGCATTATATCCCTTTCCATTATTCTGACCACTACTTTGTTTCTTCTTAGTATTAGCACATTCAGAGCAATATGACCAAAACCATGACATTCATAACATTGAATTTTATCTTTCTCATCATTCATATCATTTGGTCTCTCCCCTCTGAGTTCTAGACTGAGATCTAGACCTATTTCTATCCCTCCTATCCTTATAGGAACTAGAACCACTACTTTTGCTAGAGTTAGATCCATTGTTCCTACTAGAGCTAGCATCATTACTATTTCTAGAATTAGAAACACTACCTCTAGGATTTCTGAAGAATTTCTTAAATTTTTTAACAAAGTAGGCAATGTCCTCCTCAGAAATATCAAATTCAGAATTAGTCCTAGAATCATGTCTTCTAGACCTCTCACTCACAGTACTCAAGGCAATTCCAATGTTCTTAGGTTCTTTCTTAGGTTTGCAAAACTTCATCTCATAATTCTGAATTTCACCAACCTAAGTCTTCCTTTTTCATGGTATCTAAATCTTTATTATCTTCAATGGAAGTGATCTTAGGAAGGAACCTAATAGGTAAAGATCTAAGGATTTTCCTATTGATTGTAGCATCAGACATAACATCACCTAAGGAAAACCTAGAATTGACAATATCACTCAATCTTGCATTAAACTCATTCAAACACTTCATTCTCTTTCATAGTCTCTTGTTCATACAAGGCGGTAAGCATTTGAATTTTAGTGCTTTTAACAGATATGGTACCTTCATGAGTTTTCTCAAGGATATTCCAAGCCTCTTTTGCATATTCACAATGGGCTACCCTTCGAAATTCATCTCGGGCTATTCCACTGAAAATAGTATTGATTCCTTTGGAATTCCATTTAAGTCCTTCATAATCTTCTTTAGTCCATTGAACTTTAGGCTTGTCAATAAATACACTTTCCACAACCACCTTCGGTGGAGTATATCCATCAATCACAGCAAGCCACACTCTCTCATCAATTGATTTGAGATATGCTCGCATAAGAGCATTCCAGTACCCATAATCTTGACCATTAAAATATGGTATTAAAAGTTTGACAGGCTCTATACTACTGGAATCAAATGAAAAGATCAACACTCAGGCTGTTAAACCTTAAGAGTGAACCTACGCTCTGATACCAATTGAAATTCCGGTTTAACCAAGCCTACAATACCTAGAAAGAGGGTTAAATAGGTATTTAAATTTATTTTGCCCAATTTTTATCCAATCAATTCAAACCCTAAAATCTATCAATCAATCACATAATAATCAAACCATAAAGCAGTAAAAATATCACAAGGGAATTTTTACGTGGAAAACCCTAGATGAGGAAAAACCACTGGGACCTCGTCCAGTTGAAGCAAATCCACTATGAAATAAACAAGTACAAGACACACTTACAGACCACACAAGGACTCATGCAGTTGTCTTCACTCCCATAATCACACACGATCAATCTTCGTCGTCATGGCTTTGGTCGCAACCAACCTCTTTCACAGCGATGCCTCCAATCACGAACTTGCAAGCTCGATCACCGTCACAACAGACTCACAAACATTCAAGGATGTGAAAATAATGTGTGGTTTGAAGGTCTCTAGAGCATGTATGTGAAAACCTAGGTAAAAGTGCTCTAGAGAGAAGCAAATAAGATATTCAATGAAAACCTAATAGGGAGAGGCTTGCTTCCCTTTCTCTATTGTAATAGCCTCTATATATAGAGACTAAGAAACCCCAAAAGACTAGGATTCGTTTTAGGATCAAATAGGAAGGTTTTAAATACTTTAAAAACTTATTTTTACGAGCTAGGATCGATCCTCCAGGACCTTAGGATCGATCCTAAAAAACAGAAGCAAAAAAATCAATTCTGGGTACCCTAGGATCAATCCTCCAGACCCTAGGATTGATCCTAGAAAACAGTAGCAAAATTTTTTTTAACAAAACTTCTCCAATCGATTGGCTATCAACCCCAATCGATTGGGAATGTCACCAAAACCTCAAAAACCACTCTTCCTTTGATGAAAACATTAAAAATGATTTTTAATGAATTAAACACCTATAAAATGGGCAACTATGGTCACTTACCTTCCTAGAGAATGAGTGAGAGCCGCATAGCTTTGAGCCTTTGTTCTTTAACGCATCTTTGAAGCTTCACATATCTTCAATCAACCCAAGACTCAACCATACTTTGGCACGGAATATGACAACATTGAAAACATGGACTTTACAAACCCAACCCAACTTGCCAACATAAGCCGATAATCTTTGGATGTCTGAGACTATGAGCTTCCCCTCAAAAGAACCAAAAAATAAATTGGGTTAGACTGGGCTAACCTGAGCTAAGAAATTTCGGGGCAGTTTTTTTTTTTTTTTTTTTTTTTTCAATATTGTCTCCTATTGAGTTTATTTACACAGTTATGTTCCCCTTAGCACATGCGTGTTGATATAAGTTATATCAGCACCATGCATTGGGGGTTGTATTCCTTGCATTAGTCAAATATACTTAATATCCTATTAATGCACAAGGTACAACTCCCAATGCGGGTGTTGATATAAATTATATCAACACAGTGCTTACCTAATCATCATCATTATTTACATCCTCTTATTTTAATTTTTTATGATTTTATGAAAGGTATAAAAGATTTGTATGAAAACTAATCATGATGTCCATTAGAATTTAAAAAACAATGTGTGCTATCCTGGAGGTCATCATTTCAAGTCCTCACAATTATTGTTGTTTGTGTGGATACAAGGCATCTCACATGAGCTGTTAGGGGTAGTCTGGTCTGAAACCTGAGCGGGAGTATGACTCGGGATACCCTAATAGTTAATCCAAGAAAAAACAGTGGTTATTGTAGGTTCTTCCATATCAGCATTTTCACCAAATTGAATCCCAAAATTGTTCCAATTGTGCTTGTGAGCTTGCTAGTAGAGAAATCTTCTTTCATTCTTTGTTAATGGGGCTATATATGCAGGTGCCTGCCTTGCTCGCTTGCAAAATAATTTTCTTTTTTCGTTTTTTGATGCACAAATATAAATTTTATTAATTGATAACAAAATCTCGCTTGCAAAACTATACCTAACCTATTTTTATTCATGTCAACTATGTTGACATACCATCAAGCGTGATAATCTAGTGACAAAAGTGTAGGAGGCTCGATATTTAAGGATTCGAGTTTTAGGAATGGTGGCGCAACGTGTATTTCTCCCTTGATAATTCTACTCATACATTGAAACCACTAACAAATAATGGTGAAATTAAGATCCCGTCAACTTAAATTGATAGTACTCATCACTAGTTGGCTAAACTTTCATGTTTCTCTAACAGCCCCTTGTTTACACTTGTAGCTGTATGAACTTTGGTTTATTCAGAAAAGAACATCACAAAATAATTATATTAACAATTAAACATTAATAGGACTCACGCATGTGGGTCATGCACGCACCAATGAGAGCGCTACGGTCCAGCCATTGCATTCCCTAAGGTCTTTACATGTTTATGGCTATATATCGAGTTTTCCTCTACGTACCATGCAAGATGGATAAGTAAGACCTCTTAAAGAGTATTTATGTATACCAGCTGTTCCTAGCTTGGAGTGATGTGATGTCTATGTGGATCTCTAAGCTCTCATCTCAGCTAGTGGTTGAGATGATAATTTTTATTCCTTATATTAGAAACTGATGTAGTAAAATACTATTTCCACCAAAACGTGAAAAGTTTCCTACAATGGGATTCTCTCATAAATCATAATCCTTTTCAGGGTACGATGGTGTTCTAGTTTCACTATTTTTTGACTCCTAGCCTCTCTGCAGATATTTAAAGTGATTCAAACCTAAAAAATTATAAGACCTCTTGTGACGACTCTAGCTAGCTAGGCAGAGATACTCAGATGTTACCTTCAACCGAGTCTGCCAGCTAATTAATGTATGTTTTTTTTTTTTTTTTTTTTTAACTTTTTATTGGATGAACTTCTAGCTAACTCTAAATGGCAAAAGAAGAAAAAAAAAAAATTACTTTTCCAGAACTAAAACATAACAATTTATAATCTAAACGTTCACCATACATTAATGACTGATCATGAAGCTAAAATTAGTCATACATATCTATATATATATGTGTGTGTGTGTGTGTGTGTGTGTGTGTGTGTGTGTGCATGCGCACGCGCGTGTGTGTAATTGGACCAAGTCATGTATGGGCTTTATTTTTAGGCTTTTATTAGTCTAGGTCAATCTTTATGGGTTTAGTTGGTCCTGACCTACTGTACTTAGCCTTGAAGTACTTGGTGCCTTAGTATTAGGGAACAGCTATTGCAACCCCCAATTTGATAAGTTGCCCCCCATTTTTTTAATTAGAAAAATTATTATAGAAAATTACCAAAAGGGGCACCCTCACCCATCCCCTCTCCTGCACCCCTCTCCCACTGGCGACTATCTCCGGCACCCACCCCACCGGCGACGGCGCCCTCTTCCTGCACCCCTTCCTCTTCTCTTCTTCTTTCTTTTTTCTTTCCTTTTCTTTTCCTTTTCTTCTCCTCTTCCCTCCCGTCAGGCAGCCCTCTTTTTTTTCTTTCCTTTTCTTTCTCTTCCCTCCCGTCATCGGAAAAAATGCAGGTTTTGGCTTGCCGGCCCTCCCTCCCATCGGCAGCCCTCTTCTTCTCTTTTTATTTTTTTTTCTTTCCTTTTCTTTTCCTTTTCTTCTCTTCTTCCTTCCCATCGGCCTTTTCTTTCTCTTCCCTCCCATCACCGGAAAAAATGGAGGTTTTGAAAAAAAAACCTCCCTTGCCTTTCACACACAGATCTGACCAGCAGAGCAAAAAAAAAAAAAAAAAAAAAAAAAAAAAAAGAAGAGGAGAAGAAGAGAGAAGAGAAAGAAGGACAGAGAGTGGTCACTCGCCGGAAAAAATGGAGGTTTTGAAAAAAAAACCCCTCCCTTGCCTTTCACACACAGATCTGACCAGCAGAGCCAAAGAAAAAAAAAGGAAAGAAAGAAAGAAAGAAGAGGAAAAGAAGAGAGAAGAGGAAGAACGGCCGTCGCCCGTCTCTTTTTCTTCTTCTCGCCAGACTTGCTATGGGGGTGTGGGGTGGGTGAGAGGGGTGGGTGAGTGAGGGGTATTTTAGTCTTTGAGAGGGGTGGGTGTGTAAATTTGGGGGGTTAGGAAATAAGGGGGGGCAACTTATCAGATTGAGGGGTTGCAATAGCCGTTCCCTTAGTATTATTGTATTAGAGTCCATATAAAGTCATGTAATAACATAATTTTGAATCTTACATAAGTTTCTACTTTGTGATGGATTCAAAAGCTTTGAGGGTGTGAGGCCTACTCTCTAAAGCTAGGTGTGAGGGGCCTGCTCTCTAAACCTAGGTATGATGCCTACAGTTACTTACGTGTGATGCCTAAGGAGCTCCAAGAGTGATTCCCAGAGTATCTCTTTCTTCTTCTTTTTCTTTTTTAACGTTCTGTGCTGCTGTATTTTCTGTAAAAACACCCATAGTTCTAGAACTTTTTAAGCTTTAAACCCTACCTTTTCATAATTCTAATCCTTCCCCAACCTCTAAGTTTTCATCCCAATTCCCCAAACCCTCAAACAGTTGTAGCTAAACAGCCTAAACCCAGCAGGCCGGGAGCGGCTGTCCAAAAAATTCCAGCAACTTATTTGTGAAATTCCAGTAGCTTCCAGCTTATAAACCTTAACCAAATCCCTCCCCAAACCGTCCATGAAGCCCACCACCTCCCAACCTATGATATTTCTCCCCTACAAGTCCTAAATTTTCCAACATGTACTAGATTTCCAAAGGGTTTTTATTTTCTAACTCCTATGAAAGGAAAAAAAAAAAAAAGAAGAAAAAAACAAAACAATTGATGAAGTCTACAGGTGTTGATGCAGCACCTGAAGTACTAATTGATGAGGTGCCAACTCATATTGAATCTTACTAAATTCTAGTTCTTTTGGTTTTTATTTCATTTTTATTTATTTTTTGCACCAGGCCACCTTCAATTCTCAAATCAGAATCCCACAATAAAATTTTTTGATAGTAATCATACTGTTGAAAACAGTGAATAAAGGATGGTATACAGCACATATTTAGTTTCTACTCATATCCAATTCACTGTCTATGACAATTAATACCAGGGGCTGCAAGTAGTAATGTGTCAACCCAGAACCAAACAAAACCTGACCACCATGAGTTGGTTTCCTTCATTTTTTTTTCCAGCAAGTTTAGTCCCGTCCCAAACTACAGAAAATGGAGAACTGACCAGGTTGGTTGGATTCTGGGTTGGACAGCCAGCTTATCCTCACTAACCCGAAAAATAATCCCCCACAGAATGGACAACCAACCAAGTTAGTGCAGTTAGGTTGTGCCCTACGGTGTGCCCCATGTATGAACCTGCTAACAAGAAATTTGACCACTTTTCATTCTTTGCCACTTTACAAGCCATGTCCAGTCCTTTGTCTTCAATCAGAGTTGACACCAATTGGGGTCACCCATTTGGCCGATTGATGTTTTCTCTTTCCTACAATTTCATTTTCCAAGTTTTGAATTTTAAAAGTAAAATCCTTTGGTAATGAGCTGTTCTCGCAGTCATCTGAACAAAATGGAAGGAAAGAAATAGAACAATTTCTAATGATTCTCAAGTTCATTTTATCAGGTAATTGAAAAGGTGAGATTTAAAACCTTCCTTGGGGCATCAGATAGTCCAGAGACACAGATCTCAATGTATCTTGAAAAATCGTAAGACAATTTCATCGAGTTCCTCTCCAAGGTACATATTCTCTATCCCTTGAGAGCCACTGCTCCTTATTTCTTTAAGCTTAATGTAGCTCTTACTTAGTAAAACTGGTCAAATGGGTTATACCAAGATAAGAACCATAAAACACCATACAATTCCTTTCTAGACAAGCTGGGAATGGGATATTTCATCATGTTGAGCTCCTTGGTCATAGATGGGACATTAAAGAGATGACAGAGAAAAGATAATGATCCAACTATCATGGAAAGTAATTCTTGTAGTTCATTGGGTCATGCACCATCTTCCAAATCCTTGGAGATTTTGGGATTTTCAGATCAACTAATGGAGATCTTTGATTATTATCACCTATCGAATGTTCAACAACCCCTTGGATTTGTAGATCAGCTAACCTGAAGGCGAACTTCTTGGCTAAAGGAGTGGTAGTTCATACATAAAATATAAAAGGGGACTTTGGCCACAAGTCCATAAAATTAGACTTGTACAACCATAAGTCTATTATAAAATCTTATGTAGCAAAAGGTCCCTCTTAGATATTTTCAGACAATATTACCCCTTTATATTATGTAGCAAAAGGTTCCTGTTAGAAAGTTACATATAATCAATGTAACTGTTTTTTTTTTAAATATTTTTTTATACATAATTTTATATTCATCATGAGTCTTTTTTTTTCCTAATCTTTCCCCAGGAAAAAAAAATCAATTAAATCTGTGTAAACGTCTACTTGTAATTAAAGTATGTACTGAACCCACAGAAAAATAGTTACATGAAAAAAATTACTTTTAAGTCAATTGTGATTAAATTTTAGTCACAGAATATTTAAATCTTACAAATTTTTAGTTTCAAACACATCAATTTAACTTATTCAATAGTTACATCTAATAAATTTAATAATTTTGTATGGGAAATTATACAAAATTGAACCCACATTAAAATAGTTACATGTTTATTTATTTTAAAACCGATACATGTAAATATGTAATCAATGTAACTATTTTTTTTTATACATAATTTTATTTTCATCATGGGTCTTGTTTCGAAAAGCTCGATGAATAGATTTCAAATATAAAAATTCTATTGGAAATCGATATATAGATCAAAAGTTATGTCATTTTAAAATTTAAAAACAAAAAATAACACTTAAAGGTAAACATGACTTTATGCATTTATCACGGTTACAAAAGTAAACTCATTTTACTTAAAAGTGGACTTATGGCTGCAAAAGTTTGCTGCATAGACTTATACCTTTATAAGTCCTATAAAAATAGACTTTTCGCTAATTTCCCCAAATATAAAACAGGTTTTAGCTCCTCTCCTTGGAGGCCTTGTGAGAGTTTCCTTTTTTTCTTCTCCTTCAAAGGAGATCTCCATTTTTTACCCTGTTTTCTCTCAATACAATATTCACTTCAGATCTGAAAATAATAGAGGGAGCCTAGTGCTTTAAACAACTAAACCAAGTTCAGTTGACCCTCTAAAGAATTTTAAAGTCTAGCTGATATGAGTATTTAACTCTTTATGGATATATGAGAGATAGCCTAAAAGGAAAACAAATCAGAGACATAAGAAGATGAAAAGTGACATAGAAGGAAAAAATTACATGTTGCTGAACTAGTTAGAGTGCATGTTGATGAAAAGTGACCAAAACATTTGCCCCAAACAATGGCATACAAATTTATATTAATGGAACTTTATGAAACAATTAAGCATTTACTATACTTTTAAATTAAATAGTAGACATATGTTACGTAATCATAAGAAGTTAAGACAGAGAGAGCTAAATAACAAAGAAACTTTGACATAATCAATTTGGGGGGCAGTGGTCCATCCATATGTTGCCTTTCAACAATAGAACAAAACAAAGTCAAATTTCAATTTGATGAACCCTTCAAAGATTTAAAATAATTATAGTAAAATTAATAATTTATACTTACTGGAATGGAATGTAAACAAAACTATTCGTTGCAAGCAACAAAGAAGAGGAGCATATGCATATCTTCTGACAAATAAAATGAAATAAACCTACAATGAAGTTGATATCGCTTTCACACGCATTCTGCAGGGATCAACCAATGAAAGGGCAGATACCTAAAGAGGCTTGTTGAATACCATGCACTCTAACTATTTGAAAAAACATTTAAATCCTTTAGTTTTTGTTCATTCTCTCACTTCTTATCTTCTCCTTTGCGTTCTCCCCCTAATCCTCTATGTAATTTGTATGAAAATTATTAACGAAGGTAAAAAGTGCAGATGGTTTATCACATAACTCAAATAATGATTATGACAACGCAATAACAACAAATAGAAATTTGTACGCACAATACTACATTCGCATACCTTGAATGCCATAATTAGGATCAATATAACCCATGTACATATTGATTTATAAGATTTCTCTTATCAGAAAGAATTCCACCAGATATCATACTGAAGTCGAATAATTTTGGATTGTAATCCTACATATTAAAGTAGCTCAACATATTGTGAGATTGGAATTAAGCAGTTCAAAGAGGAGATGTCATTGAAGTTAGCATGCCAACTGAACAAATAAAAGACAAAAGAACCAACCTGGTCAAGCATTATATGAGCCGCATCTATATTACGAACAAGATATGGCAAACATGGAGGATTCCAATCATGCAAGAATTCGAGCAGGCGAGCAAATCCAAGAGCAACCTTAATTCTCTGAATCCAGGTAAAACCATCTAGAAATAGAATATGACTTGTTAACGATTATCATGCCTGTTTAATCATCTTTTTTTGTGCCCAAGTGTGCACATGTAAAAACTGTAGAACTGCCAAATATACTATAAAAAAAAATTATTATAACAAACACAGTGATTAATTTAAGGAAAATTCTTATGTGACAGACTGTCATATGCTTTTAGTATTTTAGCAATGACAGCCAGATCATGACCACAAAAAAAGGACTGAAAGTGTAGAGAAAAATTCCCCTCTTTAGTATTTTAGTGGTCATGAGTTGGAAAAGCAATTACAATCTATCATGCTAGAAGGGTTTTTAATTTAAAACAAAGTCACAGCTACAATTTGTTCTTAGCATGTTAACAATTAGAATAGCAGAGTGATGAACTGCAACAATAAAAGCAGCATGCCAAGCAACTAATAGATGTCATGCCTCAAAATTTGTGAGGGTGTTGAAACATCACGACACAACTCAAGTACAAATATATGAAGTGCCTAGGCTACATCAGCTCTCACTTGGCGTTATTTTAGTTTTTATCTTTTATTATTCCCATCATTCCTAGAATTGAAAATCTGCAGAAAAAAATAGATTACAAGAAGGCGCCACACATTCAACAGAAGTGAGTAAAAGATACTTATACCTTTGTCTCGGAGGTTATGCACGGTATCCAGTGACTTAAGACGATATACAATACCCGGTTTTTGACCTTCACGGCAGTATGCCATCAACTTGACCGAATTTGGATGAGATTTCAACGTTTAGTGCTTAAGTAACGCAACTTCATCCTAAAAGACGAAATATAGAATTAGGCTACTAATCTATATCTAGACTACCGATAAAAAGATGAATGCGAGAAAAACTTTTGATTAACTAATATACCCTTATTTTAATTTTTTTAAATACTCAATTTCTATGTTGTCTTTCTGATTTTTTCTTGGAGATTAAAATTCCCTTCTCAAAACTATACTGTTTAAGGCTGATTTGAGTGGTGGGCCGGAGAACAAAGACCTTAGGACGTTTCTAAATGTTCTTGATGAGGCATCTTGCCTTATTTTTTGATTTGTAATTTTTCCCATTTTTTGAATCCTAAGATTAGTTTTCGTGCTATGTTATCTTTGGTTGTTTCAATTAATGGGATGTTGAGCTCCATTGACGCATCATGGAATGTCTCGCTACAAAGTGAGGATCCATAGATTCTTCAGCCAATAAAAAAAAAAAAAAAATACAAAGAAGTTGAAGAAAAGTAGTAGTAAAGTTTCATTTAGATGAAGTGGAATAATATCCCATGATAGTAATATGGTGTTAGGACTATTACCTTTTTTAGCATATACTTATTCTTTAAGTGATCCAAAATGTATTAGGATTTGTTGATGTGTAAGTCACATTATATAAACTACTAATTCATTAATAAATTTAGTCTATTCTTTTGCATATAATTTCTACGATACAATGGACTTGCCATATGGTTTACAATTCAACCAAATTAAATTCTCTCTAGAGATTAAGTATAGACTTTTTCCATTTATTTTGGTTCTAATTATTCTCTTTTTTACTTATTCATTGATATGTTTCTTATTATAGATGTGTAGAAAATTGGTGGACAATGAATAAGTTATTTGTCAAGATTCTTGATAGTTACGTGTCATTATATATTAACATTTCTTTCAAAATCATTTGATTTACACAGACTAAAACCTTTTACGAAGTAATAAATAATTTCTTAACATTTCAAATCTTCACACTAGATATGGATTAAATGTTAAAAAACAAATGGCCGCATAACCTTCCTTAAGTAAATAAAGTTTATATTTAATCAATATGGACAATATTGAAGAGATAATTACTACTAGATGAGGGGCTATGCTACATGAAAAGGGTCAATCCCTATTCAAACTAAAAAGATCTTGGGAAGCATCGATCTTTTATATGTTTATTTAGGAAAAATAATTGATGATTTTTAAATTATTTTATTGTTGACAAAACATCCACGTGCAATGCACGTGTGCAATAACTAGTAACCTTAAAAATATACAAACCAAAAAGGTTACTCGCATGAGGGGCCAAAAAAGAAAAAGGACAAAAAAAAAAGAAAAAAAAAAAAAGAGAGTTAGTTCAGCAGCGTACTCTCAATCTACTCTCATTATCTCCCGGGTAGACCTTAAAAATCAGAGGATCTTCCCATATCTTGACTGCCACCTCTTCATCTATAAACATTCCACGTACACTTTTCCAAACTGGAACTTTCCAATGAAGTTCTCTTCACTAAATCCGTTGGTGGATTCGTCCAAATCCTCACTAAATCCATTGGTGGGTTAAAAGGGGCTGCAAAGATTCTAAAGTTGTTTGGAGGATGGTTTCCCATGCTCTTTTTTGGTGTATTTGGAAAGAACGTAACTTGACAACCTTTGAAGGGGTTGAGTTATCCACGTTGGAGCTCAAATCTCTTTTGGTTAAATCATTGTATGGTGGTTTTGTAGTTATTCTAGAGGATGTAATCCCGTTTCTACTCTTTTTGTTGACTCCCTTAGCTTGTATTAGTTGTTTGGGGGTGTCTCCTTCATTGTGGCTCTTTTTGTTTAGTGAGCCTTGGTTTTTTTCTCTTGTATATGTCTCATGTATGAGGGTTTTGGCCCCTTCTTTTTATCCCAATACATACATTACTTGATCAAAAAAATAAAAAAAAAAACCTAACACCGGCTACCACGCTGGAACCCATACCTGGACATATTTTTCCATTGAAATATAGATAATGAGTATGAGACAATGAGTATAGGCATTAAGTTACCCATAGGCCATATCTTGACATTGATCGAAATCAAAACAAAATGTAGTTGTATTCTCATGTATTTTTCCATTGAAATACATGAATGCATACATTGATGCTCATGTGTGCACACACATGTACATACATACATATATAGATGTGTAAGTGTGCATGTGCGCGCACACATGTGCTTGTACAAATAAATGTATGTATGAAAACAATATAAATATCAAAAGATCACCTGATAATCAAACCACAGCAATATAATCAAGTTTAACAGTTTTATAGTTAATAAATGAGGAACCAATGAGATCGGAACAAAAGCCTAACTATTTTGTGATAATAAATGTATATCTAAGAAGCACAGACACGGATGTGTCATAGACACGGACATGTGACGCAGTCACGACACATTACAACATAGACGGGCCGACACAACAAATTATCAAAATCCAAGACACGACATGGTAGGGATATGATACTAAAATAATTTATATTTTTATATAAATAATTTATATCATCTAGTATCACAAACATTATTCAAAGTAGATCTATTTGTACCGTTTTTAAAAATCCTACTTGAATTTTTTTACAAAAAAAAAAAAAGAAAAAAGAAAAAAAGATATGACAATAAGGAAAACAACAAATAATAAGAATGAGGTGAAGAGAAAACTGTCATGTTGAAGGTATCGGAGGAGCATCTTTTTAAATTTGCCACGGCACCTCTTGGGAAGTGTTTGTGCTTCTTAGATGTACGTAGACACACATATATACATACACATATGTCAAGAGCAGGACTAGTATAAGGGAGTGAACCACAATGAGCTCTCCTTTTATCATAGTCCACCTGCATTGTGGCGTATTATATATAAAAAAAAATAGGCAATACAGAAGCAAAACAGGAAAGCAAATTATGCGGTTTAGAAGTACTTTTTCAGCTTCTGAAAGCAAGAAAAGTATTTTAGAAGTACTTTTTTTTGTAACAAAAATCCCACAAATTTGAGGATGCAGTGTTGGAAAACAAAACCAATAAAAATATTTCGTCTTGGAAACTAGAAAGTATAAAATATAATAATATTGCAACACAGTAACTGTCAACCAAAATAATATATTATATAGTCATGCTATTACTCTAATTTGGGCTCGAATTTTATTTTTCGACCTTATTGCTAAAAATTATGTGTTCTTTCCTCTATGGCATAATAAGCAAACCTATTATTATGATATTAAGTAGCTTGCTGTGATGTGCAGTTTTTAGAAAGGTGCAGTTCCACGAAAACATGGTCTTCCACTCTTCCCAAATGATACTATTGGTGGGAGAAGCAACTTAACTCCACAATAATATTGCGGCGGTAGTCAATATAGTGGAAAGTTGGCAACATAACAGCACTGGTCGGTTAGTGACAGAATTGCAACTTATAAGTTAGGAAAATGTTACTTCACCCATCTTTTGTCATTCATTTTTACCAATCACTTTATATGTCAAAAATGTATAGGTGAAAGCAATTATATGGGATCAGCGTAAAATAAGGAGAAACTGTCATATATATCCTCAGATGAACATGTATTAGGGTGTATGTGTGACTCGTTCAGATCATGAGTTAGGACAAAATAAAAGAAACTTTTTTCCCATATCAATGATCAATACCAGTGAATAGGATAAAATGGAAGAACTCCATTCAATCTAAAAATAAAAAGATCCCTCTATTGTGTATGAAATTTATGGTTTCCATTGGTGCAAATCTAATCACCTCAATTTAAGATAAAAAGCAATCCCCCATTAGTAGCAAATGGTTATCCATTAAGCGGGGAAATCCTATTTAAAGAAACAGAGATTATGTTCCCACTCTTGCAAGAACGGACTAACAAGGTCAGCTACCTAGCTAACCTTTATAATTAAAAATCGTTACTGTATAGGTAGATGTCGTTGTGAAAGACCTATTACTGGATATCTCATGGGTAGAACCGTAAAGCCAAAAGGTGTGAATTGTACAAGTTACCAATAATGATTAAATGAAGGAAGGGGCTCTGGTGCATGGAGAGTAGGGGTGTTCGTAGTTCGGTTTGGTTCGGTTTTAGAGCAAAATTTACAAACCAAAACCAAACCATATTATAAAAAAAACCAAACCAAACCAAACAAAAAAATATCGGTTTGGTTTGGTTTGGTTTTGGTTTTCTCCTATCAAGTACTAACAAATCATAGATATTGGATACACATAACAAAATGAGAAAATTGACTATCCAAATTAAAAATATGAACATATTTAATAATAACATCAAAGATTTTTAATTAAAAAAAAAACATTAAGCATTGTATCAAAATGGAAACATATTAAAATAGGAAGTTTATATATTGAAGTTTAATATATAATAAACATATATTATATACACTTCGGTTTTTTCGGTTTTTCGGTTTGGTTTGGTTTCTAACATGCAAACCAAAACCAAACCAAATGAAATAAAAACTGAACCAAACCGATCGGTTTGGTTTGGTTCGGTTCGGTTCGGTTCTCGGTTTTAACCTAAACCACGAACACCCCTAATGGAGAGGGCCTCACCAGATGAATGGGAGAATGTGGGTAAAATAGGTAGACGAAATAGCATTAAAGTATTGTCAAAACCCAAAAAGACACTTTTTTAGGGTAGTGTTGTTTTTTTTTTGTTTTTTTTTTTTTTTTTCCCCTTCTTGAAAATTACAGTTAAATTCCCTGTATTTACCGGCTATTACATTGTACCTCCCATACTTTTTGAAATTACATTGACACTCTTGCCTAAAAATTTAACAAGATTAACAACGATGTAGAATGACATTAATACCCTTCTACATAAAACGCATTGTTTAAGTGGAAATTCTCCTAACTGAGTTTTTTAAGATTTCATACAACTAACCAAAAAAGCCTATTCTTATAAAACGTAAATAAAAATTAGATGAAAATTACTTTCACCCTATATTCATATAAAACAGTTGAAAAAGAAATTAAAAAAATATAATTTGGTCATAATAGGTTACCCGAAATACTATTCATATTTTCAAGCTCCATCATTAAAAGAACTTGTTTGTCCATCACAAAATATATATATATATATATATATATATATATATATATATAATAAAATAAATTATTAATTTTTTTTTTTAAAAAAAAATTGTCACCATCATTTACATAATTTTTTACCCATTACAACGAAATTTCGTATGCAAATTGTAAAAAAATTCGGTATATATGCAAGATTGTGGTTTCGGGTTGGCTAACATACCTCAAATTTCACACCCAACACAGAATGCCTATGGTATCATTGATGTGGACTGGTTTGGTGATGATACTGCTACTGCTAGCCTAGAAGCTTGCCCAGTAGGATGTTCTTGCTGAACCATTTTTGTCACAGGAATTGTAGAGCGTATGTCGGCTGCTCCAAGAAGAAGTTCATGGGGCTAGCTGATTTAGTCCCAGCATAAGAGAGAGAAGAACATACATATATAAGTGAATACAATCTTTACCTTTTGTTATTTACACAATTCTTACCCAAATCTATCTAAAAGAAAATAATTAACATAATAATAAAACCACTAGATCTTGTTAGATCCAATGGCTTAAGAATCGTCTCAAAAATCAAATGCAAAAATTATACTCCTTCCGTTCCTAAATAGGTGGCCTACTTTCTTTTTTGGGATGTTTCAAAATTATTGTCACATTTCAAAAGTCATTGGTTTTTTTTTATTCATTTCCTAAAAGATCCTTCAAAAGGTAACCTCTCTTTTACTAATGTTTTGCACACTTGAGGGCAAAATTGGAATCTCAAAACATAAGCATTGATATGAAAGCATTTAATAGGGTTTTCTTAAAAAATGTGTTTTTTCAAATGGAACGGTCAATTTGAAATGAAAGGAGTATCCCTTATATTGAACACATTGTATATATACAGTCCCGATAAGCGCATACAATTTTTACACTTGGTTATTTCCCCACGTCCTTGTATAATTCATAGCTTCTTCACACACCATATGCACCTAAGCACCTCGCATCTTTGATGCATGCTAATTGACAGATTTATAGAAGACGATTTAATGTTTAGTGGACATGTCTACGATAACTCCTTTCAGGTCATTTACATTTTTATCCCAAAGTTTCACTTGGAGCAAAAGATTAATGCAGGATTATTAGGAAAATGAAAATTCAAAACAATTGAATCAACAAAAAACGATAGAACCCACAGTTTCTCATCCCTTGATCAAGATGTTCAGCTCATAATAATTTGGAAGAAATCCATCATCCATGCGTAGATATAGATAAGTTACAATGTCACAATAGGAGAAAAACATATTAATTCAGTTTTGCTCACATTCCATGATAAGAATACAAAATTAAAAACGTAGTTGAAGTACCAATTTTCTCCCCCTTTTTTTTTTTTCCGATAAATAATTTTCTCCCACTTTAACAGATAAGCATAATCCCGCCTTTTTTCTTTTGGGGGGGGGGGGGGGGGATAAAAAATGTTCCCCCACTTTAGTAGTTAAGCATTATACCCGCAAAGCATCTGCTTAATTCCTAGATTCAACATGATGCCGAACAGCATGTAGATTCAGCAAATACTTCAGAACTTGCTTCATCGTTCGGCGCTCTGAAGGATAGTATTGTACACATTGCACCGCCACCTTTGTAAGTTTAGATCCATCACTAGAATAAAAACCTGATTCTGCCTCTAGGCTTTGGTGTACAAGTGACTTGTTCGGTTCGTACTTTTCCCGGGCCCATTTGTAAACAAGAGGTGCATGATTCTTTCTGTCTTCTTCTGTAAAGACTCTTTTACTTATTAAACCTAAAAGCACAACCCCAAATGCAAAGACATCGCATTTTTCTGACCAGTTATCTGTCAAGGGATTCTCAAAGTTAGTCATTTCACTAAAGATGACCAAAATAATGCTAAGCCAAAACAGAAACAAATGCTAGAGATCTCACATTTCAATTGGACCTGAATATTTGAAACAACTGTACTAAAAAATGGACACAAATAATTTAGAAGACCACAAGAGGTATAACTTGGGGAAGCAAGGACCTAATTTTCTAAGTTGTCAACCCCCTAAGATGTGCCATGCATGTGCAGTCAGGTGCCTATTTTTATACAGATTGATCATATTCCACAGTGCTGTGGTCATGGATTCATGAAAGTAGCATGCAACGCTGGAAAGCTGCAATTCAATGGGAAAGCAAGACCGTCTAAATCATGACTTTTTTTTTTTTTTTGGAAGTGGTGTCTTCTTTTGTTCAACCAATTCATCACAATATAGGATCTAAAGGTATTGCAAGAATTTTATTTAAATCTAATTATGAAACGTTAATTTCCATGTCTTAAGAATTGAATGAGCTAGCTGATAATACACGGCAAGACTGGAAAGAAGGTTCCACGTTCAATGTCAAAACAATATCCAACAGAAAACAGCTCTTCATGACAGCACATATTTGGCTGCCACTCAACCAAATCACTCTAGACATACTATACAGTATACACCATATTTGCACCAACATTGCTAGCCACCTGGCGCAAATTTCCTATTCAAGGCAGCCCTTATATGTGACTATACCAAACTAGTTTTAGCTACTATTTCACAACATGTCAACACCTGCTTTGGGTAATTTTGGAGCATTCTAATCCCTGATTCATAGCTTAAGGTTTTCGCATTTGCCACAAGTTCTAAAATAATATATGTATTAGACCAAACCTGAATTTCTGTCTTACCCTCCGAATATTTGGTTTACATAGCTACCTACACATTTGGCACTTAGCCCTCAACTAGAGCTTAAGCAAATCTAAAATATGAACAAAAAAGAGGGACTAATCCCTCCTGTATAACTACAAAACCAACAAAAACGGACTTTAAATCAACTAAAGAGAATTTGTATAGGGAGGTATACTTACTGGATTTTGGGGACCTTGTTTTCGTACAGGGTATCAGTTTTTGTGGAGGTACAGGAGGTAATGGTATAGATTTGTAAGCAGCCTAAGGCTGTTCTTGTTTTCTTTTCTGGCTGGACTTCTGGTCCATGACATATTCCTTTTCCTTCTTTCATTACATACAATTCCTTACTTACCCAACAAAAAAAAAAAATAGAGTGGATGGATCCTGTCTAGCTTAGATCTTAAGATTTCCAAACATGCCCTAAGCAATCATAGAATTACAAACAAATCACAAAATGATTACATCCCACGAATTTCACTCGAAGTAATCGCCTACGAGGGGGGATTTTTTATTTATTTATTTTTTTTTGAGGAACTTTGGTGTGGAAATTCTAATCTATGCATGTTGCATGCAATTTGGATATAAAAACAAAATATAGTTAGGTCTTCTGGTCCCCTTCTTCAAGGTCTTAAAACAATCCTATTAAACTTGTTTATTCGCACAAAAATAGAAACTAAAATTAACTAATTTGAAAGCAACAGAAAGAAGAGAGCATATATTCTCAACTATCAACAGGAAACCAACATTAAAATAAAAATATATTTTGGTGTCACATTCACCTACAGAAAAAACTGAAGATATAACAAGAAGGTTACATACCTAGAGAACGACTACATCTATCAACGTAACCATAACACCCATTTATATATTTAATTCGATCATATCTCCAATCAGAAAGAATTCCACCAGAAATTAGGCCGAAGTCGAACAATATTGGGTTGAAATCCTACATATAAAAATGCTTTATTAATGTAAGATTTGTATAAAGTATTGAAGAGAAAGTAAGTTCTCTATTACATGGACTCTTTGCTTTCCTCGAGTAGTAGTGTTGACACAACACGACACGCGTGTGGCCGTGCAGGAACGGTACATGGGTAGGGACACAATGTACATGGAAAAAGTACCCAATTTCATGTCCAGCAAGAAAGAAGAAGGATGAGGAGGGTAGAAATACCTTTTAATGCAATTTTGGTCGTTATCGGAGCTAGATTGTCAAACTCACCCTTCTATAATGTTCATCTTTTCAAAGAGGTATAAATTCCAATTTTTGGACACATGGACACCTCCATATTATTCCAGTATCCTAAATTTTGGGGATTTGACAATCTAATGCCTAGGCATGCACCATTGCACGCACACCCAACATTCACACCCGAGGCCATATAACATAAAGTAAGTTAATGGTCTTCTCAGAGGAAAATTAATAAGAAACACGAGTACAAACCTGGTCAATCATTATATGAGCTGCACTTATATTGCGAACGAGATATGGTGGATTTTGAGCATGCAAAAATCTAAGGAGGCGTGCAAATCCAAGAGCAACCTTGATCCTTTGAAGCCAAGATAAACTATCTACAAAATGCAAAATGATTCATAACTAATTATTTAAGCTGTTTGATAACCTTCTTGTCCCTGGATTTAAAATCCTTGCAATTAAAAACACGAACAAGCTGCACAACCGCTGAGAAAAAGTCAAACTACTTTTTTCATCACATGAAACGTAATAGATTCGGACCCAAAAAGGGGGGGGGGGGAGTTCAAGATTTTTTTAGTCAAACTAAAGGAAATTACTAATCTAGTGAACTTAAAAATTAAAGTTACATAAATTTTAAATGCAAACTTACTCAGAATTTGCTCATATAATCTCCATATAGTGCTAGAAAGACTTTGTATTCTTTCAAACCATGTGTTATCGATAAAGTGGGAGCTATGGGCTAGAGTGTCTTTTAGTTGGAAGCACTAAGATTAAGGTGAATAATGAATTCAATCACTTATGCGTCTAAACAGCATAAGTTATAGAATTGTGCTTGTGGTAGTTAACTAGTTTCCACTTCTATGCAGAGGTTTCTGGCATGTCAAGCTTTGAGAATTTTGCAAAGGAAAAAAATAAAATTAAGAATAATAATAATTAAAAGACAACATAATACAGAAGCTTGAAGACAACAAATTAGGGGAAAATGAATACAGAAGTAGAACAAGAAATATATTAAACAATCATCCCCTTCTTGTAAATTTTTCATTAATCATTAAATATACTACTTTGTTGTTGATAAAAAAATTACAAAATAAAAATAAAAATATTAAACTACAGTATTATTTTAGACAAACTTCATTGTTGATGTTAATAATATGAACTTAAAATAGAGGGAAGCATTATGCATTAAAATTTACATCAAGTTCAAAAGTTGTGAACATCTGATATTTCCAATCAGTTCATTTTTCCAAACCAAACAATTATAATAACAAGTTAAATGATACCCAAAATGCAGTAAAGGTTTAGTTTATCCAACCATATGTCATTGATAACCTGAAAGCCCAAAACAATCAGCATGGCATGACATCCTATATTTGTCGACAAAATAGGGCTTGGATGAACCTCATTAAAGAATTAAATTAAAATTGGGTGATTGTTACTTCTGAATTGGGCGGTTGCCACTGCAGATGCAAGTTATTGATACCTTCAATATCGATTTCCAACACTCACAAAACTTCTTAAGGGCTTTTACTTTTCTATCTCCTAATTTTAAAAAATAATAATAAAGTTTTTACTTTTCTGACACCTCTCCTAAAGAGTCAGGCTGCAACAATGAAACTGACCTGCCAACTATGACCACAGGGAAAGAGTTTGCATGCCGTATCATGAAGACTATACTAATATATGCGGTGCCTAAGTTATAATGAACCTTCCTCAGCTTAATATATGCGGTGCCTATTTTGTTTGTTTTTGTTTTTTCATGTTATTTTATTTTTTGCCATCAAATCTAATATCAAAATTCCACAATGCAAAATTTTGATAGAAAATCATACAGTCAACATCAATGAGTAAAAGAAAATATACCTTTTAGTAGGAGGTTATGTAGAGTATCCATTGACCTAAGATCATAAACAATTCCAAGTTGCTCACCTTCATGACATTATCCAATCAGATTGACCAAGTGTGGCTGAGAAATCAAATTTGGATGCTGTAGTAAAATAAATTCATCCTGACAGATGAAATATAAAATCAGGAAAACCTTCAATGACAGAAATCGTAGCATAAAAGAAAACTTTTAATTCAGCAACATACTCTCAATCTGCATTCATTATCTCCGGGATAAACCGGATATATTTCAGGATCTTCCCATATCTTCACAGTCACCTTTTGTGATTTAATCTTTCCGTGGTACACTTTGCCAAATTGGAATTTACCGATAAAGTTCTCTTCACTAAATCCATCTGTATAAAGACTTAAGTCCTCATAAGAAAATACTTTTACAATATCAGATCTCATTCCTGGAAAAAAAAAAAAAAAAATCCGTTGAAATAGAGACAAGAAATATAGGCATTAAAGAGAACATTATACCATATGAAAATAGCCAGATGTGAAAAATAATATGAAAATAGAACAAAATATAATTGTATCCAATCTTTTTTCAAGCTATTCTGGTTCATGTTTGTATGCGTGCTTACAACCTATAAATTAGAAGTTTATTACTCGAGTCCTAACTCCTAAGACGGCCAAACAATCTTGTAGTTATACAAATTGATTGTTTATATATATATATATATATATTATAAAATAAAAATAAAAATAACATATAATTGATTAAAAGGATTTACAGTGAGACAACAAAATAAAAGGTGGCTCAGCAAATCCATCAAGTAATCAACAAGCTTACAGTTCAGCAACAAATCAGTCTACCACTCTAAAACTTAATACATTTACAGTTTTGAGAACCAAAAAGATATAGCAATCTATAAATTCACAGGTCTACTATTTTGAGAACCTATAAAGGAGAAATCTGAATCAGGCATCATTTCGTTGCATTTTGCAAGCACCGCTCTTGCTTTCAACTGCAAAATGTGCCTTCTTTCTTTTCCCCACTCAAAACAAGAAAAAATCTTACAAAATGCAAACCAAACAGCTCCTTCGAAATCAAAGGAACCCATTTGCAAACGTGCATGATCTTTATATCTTCTCTAGATTCATATAAACTATAGGTGTGCATGGTTCGATTTGAGGCTAAAATTCAAACCAAACCAAAGTAGCTCGTTTTGGTTATTACCAAACCAGAACCAAAACATGCTATAATAATAATAAGTTAACAAAAAAAGAAAAAAAAGAACCAAAACAACAACCAAAATAAATATCGGTTTGACTCAAATTTGTTTTTCTCATACCAACTATAAACAACTCATGGATACGCAGTAGAGAATATAAGAATTCTAAATTGATATCAAATCCTCCCTCTATAATTTTCATTTGTTCATGGATGTAGCATACCAAATTAGTATTGATCCTGTCACTCCTCAAGTCTACCAAAAAAAGGTAATACATACATGAATACATCTCGCATGCAACATAACCTAACCCATAAGTATAAACAAAAAGCACTCTATAGAATAGGGAAGAGAAGCCTCCCAAACCCCGGGTTTTTATACTAAATAGCAAATATTGGCAGAATATGCCACTACAATTTGCTTTACTATCTGTTTTTTTGGCTAGGTAGAATATTATTTGCAAAGATACAAAATAGAAACTTAAAACAATACCTCCTAATATTAAAAATAAATAAATAAATAAATAAATAATCAGTAAAAATATATTAAATTTACAAAAGAAAAAAAAAAGGTAACACCAGATAAAAGTCTTCAGAGGGACAAAAGAAATTTCGTGCATCAAAGTTGAAAGCAATCAACTTTATCCAAAGCAACATGTCAATATGGGAAAGTATCCAAAAATAATGCTATCTTCTGAGTAGTATTAAAAAGATAAGCAAAATAATTTCTCTGAAATTACTATACAAACAGGATAATCCAAATTTATAGTGTGAATTATAATAAAATAATATATTTTGGTTTTCAGTTTGGTGTTTTGGTTTAGTTTTTCGGTTTGGTTAAGTTAGGTTTCCGAACATGCAAACTAAAACCAAATCAAGGAAAAAAATCAATTTTTTGGAAAATGAACCAGAACCAAACCGAATGGAAATAAAAACAGAAGCAAACCGGACCAATATATAGACAATAAAAATATCCCAAAGTTTAATTATTTCTCATTATATATGATATAATGTAAAATATGACTATTAAAATAACCCAACAAAATCTATAAATAGATTTAAGGATCAAATATCTCTCACCTTTATGGATTAACTTAGGGTCTTTAGTTTTCCTTCTTTTAATCTTCCTTCCCTGGCCTTTAAAGTGAAGGAACTCACAATGAAGGAACTGATGGAAATATGACAGGCGCCGATCTGAAGGAAACTCACAAAACCAAGGGAAGAAAACTCCACTGGGAGGGACCTCTATGATCCTTACATTCGCCATGCAGCATGTGGGCCGAAAATCTAATATCTTTCCCATCAACCTCGAAAACCCTATTTATAAAAGCCAATTTCAGCTTAATACCAATATTGAATATCATGATGAAAATAAATCCTGCGTACAACATATATTATTGAAGTAAATATAAATAACAAATTAGCAGATAGTGTACTACTGTACTCTGATGGCATGTTAACTTTCTATCAAGTGTAAAATTACAAATACCAAAACACATACCAACACACGTATCAATTGTAATACTACAACACCTTCAATTCTGTATTGCCACTAAATTGTTCAAATAATAAATGAGAAATTGAAAACAACTCAACATTAATACCACAAAAAATTAATCAAAAATAGAATAGAACAAGCATGCAGATAAGAGAAGCAAGATTTTAATTGATTTAGGAAGGCAAAACTGTAACATATCTCAAGATCACCATAGGATAAGGGAGGGCTGGTCGCATTTCTCATATAAAACCTACTAAAAATTGTAACAATGATACGTATATCTTCCATGTAATGATAGATGCTATCATATTAATTAATGAAAATCAACCATCAATAGTTAATGTTTATTAGTACAATCAATCATAATACTAAATAAACAAAAGTAGGAATGTAAAAGAATAAAGGCACATGAGCGGAGCAAGCTTTTAATTGAGCCTTGAGATAGTAAAGGAAACTCAAGATCATTCTGCAAATATGTGTGTGTGTGTATCTGAGAGAGAGCAAGAGAGATCATTTTTAAACTTTAGGATTTTGATGCAAAGTACTTGTGAGGGAAAGTGATACGCGGAGTGAGAGAATGTGGTATTCACTTAAAATCTTTTTTTAACATTGTCGTGTAGCAACATGAGAAATTTCCAGTTAAAATAAAAAAAGGTGGCACCTCCATATTCGAATACTTAATCTCCATAGTGTCAGCTACATACATACATATATATATAAAGCTTTGATCATGTGCCGGATATCCCGAATATCCCGCACGATCACAGCCATCTGTGGACGACATGCGCGTGCGCGTGAATGCACGCGTATCGTCCACAAACGGCCATGATCGAACAGGATAGTTCGGGATATCCCGCACTTGAACATTACTCTATATATATATATATAGGATGATGATCAGGTAAGCACGTGCTGATATAACTTATATCAACACCCACATTGGTACATTATCTCGTGCATTAGTGGGTTACGGAGTACATTGGGCCAATGCAAGAGGTACAATTAACCCCCAATGCATGGTGCTGCTATAACTTATATCAACACGTTGTGAGTGTATGGGCAAAGTGCTTTGTACACTCCACCTTGTGAGTGCATGGGCAAAATGCCACCTTGTCAGTGCACAAGGATTTTTGGGGAATGCGAATAGCACTATTTTTGAAGGGATGTACTCGATGTCGGAATGAATGGGCTATTACAAACTGCAAGAGACATGGGAAGCCATTTGCATCACAGAATAGTTTTGAAACTAGAGGGTGCTTTTTGGAAATTAAAAACCGACATTCAAATCCCTTAAAAAGTCCACTAAGTGACTACCATAAATGGATAGATCTATAAATTATTGTAGAGATTGCATTTCATTATAAAATATTAAAATTGTTTTAAAGCAAATGGTCTGATGTTATTGAATTAGATATTTTTACGGCTAAATTTCCTAAGAGATCTACGCATTATTGTGGGCCCAACAAGGCAACAATCTAGAGCAAGGTGTTAGAATCAACATCAAGCAAATAAGACTTGTAAATGATCAAACAAAAAATGTTTGGTCTAGACCAAATAGCGTGTCAGTGAGATAATTTGACAAGGAATTGTTTTCTTTTTTCCTTTTTCTTTTTCTTTTTTTCTTTTTCTTTTGAGGTTCCAAAATGAATCTCGAGAGAGCCCAAATGAGCACCATGAACGTATCTTCCCCGATCTTAACATCCACATATTCAAGACTAAGCCCTTTCTCGACCCCTCTAACCTTAATTCAAGCCGGAAATAGATTATCCATAATTTTAGTTCTGCAATCAACCTCTAACAAGCCGCTATAATTATCTGCAATCTTGATGAACACCTCCGGCATCCACAAGTGGAAAGGAAGACCTTCAATGGCAATCATCCACCTTTAACTAACAGGCGCAACCTACAAATTGAAGAAACTTAGAACACCACTTCATCAAAGTGGCATTAATAGAATTCTGGAAAAAAAAAACCATGCCCAAATAATATTGAGCTTTATCCACAGAATTACAATCACAAAAGAAGACCACTCTATGCAACTGAAAAAGTAGCATGACTTTACTCTCCAATAGATCACATAATGCTTTTTCAATCTCAGCCCAACTATCACTTGCCTTATCTCTCTCACAAACCAAGATTTCCTCCAATCTCCCTTCAGCATATTAAATCTATCCTTCCTTTCCTCTCTACCCTCGATGCCTTTCACCATTAACTCAGGTATATGAACCGCACCAAGTCTAATGTCAGCCAAAGCTTCTGCCATTTTCAACCAGCCCCAATTTTGTGCACCCTCTGGAACAACTATAAAACATCGCTTTCCTCTGCCATTAATCTGTGACATCATAAGATAGTAGCCCCTAGCATTCTTCTGAATTTCCACCCAAAGAATAAAATCGTTAGAATCTACAGCTTCTAAAAAACTAAACCCCTTCCTTCCCACCAAACTGCATCATTAATAGCATTACACAGCTACTGAGTCATCAATGACAATCATCATTCACCTTACCCTCACCTTCAGATTATATGATATCATGGCTGTCTCCTGAAGTGGAGACCCTAAATTCTATTCCTCATTTCTTATCAACAACACTTCAGCTGGTCATAGACTTATAGGTGGATCTACTCACAGTGCACAAGTAGGGCACCCTGCTATGTACTGCCCCTAAGCAACTCTAGGATAGGCGTTGTTAAGGGGGGAAAAATCATCTTCAAAGTTCAAAGCATCAGAATGAGAACTGTGTGAAGAAGAGAAGTGCATACTGTGCATCGCTTCCACCATGAAACACACATTATGAACTTGCTCTCTGTACAAGTTCAAATATTATAATTCTAATATTACAAAAGAAAAAGAAAAATAAAAATGTGCACTAAAAAGAGTCGCCTACCACAGATTTTACTTATGTTAGGGAAACAACAAGTCATCCAGTTTGTGCAACATGAACTGTTAGAAGAAATTCAAAACATCAAGAGCTCTTAATTTTTCCTTTTGAAAGACTAGTATTGTCAGTTATCACGTACCTGAAAGGTTAGCTTCCCAGGGATCAGAATCATTACCACGAGCTATCTGGTCAATGCCCAGAGTGCCAGCATGACGTCGAACAACACATAAATTCTGCAGATACTTAACAACTTGCCTCATCGTTGGACGCTTCTGCGGATTATAATCTATACATCGCATTGCCAGCTTTGTAACCTTGGGTCCATCACCAGAATAAAAAAAGAGTTCATCTTCCAGGCTTTGGTGCACCAGTGAACACTCATAGCATTCAAAGCCCAAGATTGACTTCTGTGTTTTGTACTCACTCTGTGCCCATTCAAAAACAAGAGGTGCACAAGTTATTCTATCTTCTTCTGTAAAGACTCTTTTGGTTATTAAACCTAGAAGTACAACACCAAATGCAAAAATATCGCACTTTTCTGACCATATACCTGTTAAAAAAATTGCAAAATTACTCATTCAGCAAAATATATCAAAAGACTTGTAACTTTGAAGTGCCAAAACCGACAAACAATTGCAGAAGCATTCATATTACAGTTCATAATAAAATAGGCACAACCAGGGAGAAGTATCAGTAGATGTCAGATACAAGACAAAAAAATGGGATTAATATCCACAAATGCTCACATGCTAAGAATGTGAAATCAGGGAGCGTTTTCCAAGGTTGGTTGTATGGTTTACCATTTTCTAAAGCAACCAAATTATTGTAGTCCGGTTGTGCACTAGTGTGCCCTATGTATGAAGAGCAGAGGACACAATTGACCACTTCCTCCTCTTTTTTCCTCTGCAAGCCTCGTCCAAGTCCTTTGTCTTCTGACTGAAACCAACTATGATAGCCCAGTTAACATTTTCTCCATCTACAGTTTAATTTTCCCAGTTTGTGGTTTTAATGGAAAAATCCCTTGGAGATGTGCAGTTCTCAAAGTCAATTGGTTTGAACAGCATAAACAAAAGAATTTCTTGTGATACTTCAGTTCACTTCTTCAGGTAATTGAAAAGGTGAGATTTATAACCTTCTTTATGGGCATCAGTTAGTTCAGAGTTGGTTAGCACATCACTTAAATGTAGCTCAAAATATCATTAAGGCAACATCATCTAGTCCCTCTCTAAGGCCCATATTCTCTCTCCCCTGACACTCCCTGTGCTTCTTCCTTCAAGATTAATGTGGACAGCTCTTACTTGGTAACCCAGGTCAAATGGGTGTTAAGGGTATTTGCAAGAACCAAACAACACCATCGAATTCTTTTCTAGACAGAATGCTAGTGGGACATTTTGTCAAGCTGAGCTCCTTGGACTTAAAATGGGATGTTGAAGAGAGTTGACAGAGAAAAAAATCAATACAACTATCATGGAAAGTAATACTTGTGACAGGGTTACTAGCTAAAATCATACAAGAATATCATTCTACAATTGGATTTTGGCTCTCTTTGGTGGCCTTGTAGAACTTTCTTTTCTTTCTTTTCATTCTTCACTCAAAGGAAACACCATCTTGTATCCCAGCTTTCTTTCACTAGAAAATTCGTTTCAGATCCAAAACATAAAAAGGCAGCCAAGTGCTTTAAAACACAGAACCAAATTTAGTTGAAACTATATCTAATTTTAAAATATGAGTATCTAACCATAATTGATATATGATAGATAGTAACAAAATCTATCAAAGCAAAAGAAGATGAAAAGTGATATATGAGAAAGTGATCACATGTTGCCAGAGTAGCAGAAAATCCTTGACCAAAACATGTGCCCCAAATACAGGGATAGAAATTTATATTACCAAAACTTTATTAAACAGGTAAAAGATTACTTTTATTGCAAAGAATTTATTAGGCATCTGTTAGGTAATCATGAGATGTAAGGAAAAAAATAGCATCATCCTATTACTACCCATGTAAATAACAGAGGAGTTTTGACAGAACTGAATTGGGAACTGTGGTTCATCCATATGAGGCAATTCAAAAAAAGAGGAAAAAAAGATTTCTTTTGTTTTTTTCCATTCCTTCAAAGATTCAAAAATTTTAAATTAAAATTGGTAACTAATATTCAATAGAATACAAAACAAAATTATTCACTTCAAGCAACAAAAGAACAGGAGTATTTGAATATCATCCTGACTTATAAACTAAATCCAACTATTTAACCTAAAATCAAGTAGATAGTCACTTTCACTCCCATTAAGGTATAAACCATTGAAAGGGTAAGTATCTAAGAGGCTTGTTGAATACTATGCTCTATAATTTAGCGAAATCTTTTTCAATCCTTCATATTTAGTCCATTCTCTAACTTTTCATCTTTTCCTTCGTATTTTTCTCACAATCCTCTCTATACGTTGTACTATAATAATTAATGAAGGTAAAACTTACCGATGATTCGTTATATAGCTCAAATAATGATTATTGCATTGTCAATAAATAAGACTTTGTACACATAATTAATTCACATACCTTGAAGGGCATAATTAGGATCAATATAACCATAACACCCATGTACATACTGATTTATAAGGTCCCTCTTGTCAGCAATAATTCCACCAGAAATCATACTGAAGTCAAATAATTTTGGGTTGTAGTCCTACATTGAAGTAGCTCAAAATATTGTGAAATTTGAAGTGCAAAAAAAAAAAAAAAAAACAAAAAAAAGAAGAAGAAGTAATTGAAGTTAATATGCCAACTAAATAAATGAAAGACAAAAGAACCAACCTGATCAAGCATTATATGAGCTGCATCTACATTGCGAACAAGATATGGCAAACTTGGAGGATTCCAAGCATGCAAGAATTCAAGAAGGCTGAGCAAATCCAAGAGCAACCTTAATTCTCTGAAGCCATGTAAAATCATCTAGAAATGCAATATGACTTGTTAATGGTTGACATAGCTGTTTAATCATCATTTTCAAAATATGCACATGTAAAAGCTGTAGCACTGACAAAAAACCCAAACATAAAAGAACTTTTATAATAACACCCACAATAATTAATTTTAAAAAAAAAAGCGACAAGGCCAACAACTACCATGTATATTTAGAATATTTACATTTATTAATAGTTTCTACTTTTCTAGCACCTCTCCTAGGATTGCAAAGTAATGGGCTTAACAATAAAATCAGCATTCCAAGTAACTACACATAGCATGCTAAAGAAATGTCAGGGGTTTGAAACATCATAACCCATCTAAAGTATAAATTTATGAGATGACTAGTTTACATCAGCTCATACTAGGCGTTTTTTTTTTTTTTTTTTTTTTTTTTTTTTTCCCCTTTGGCTTCCATCAGTCCTAATAAAAAATTTGCAGAACAAAGTAGATCATGGTAGCAGATTGTATATTGAATAGAAGTGAGTAAAAGGAATTGTACCTCTGCATAGGAGGTTAGGAACTGCATCCAATGACTTAAGATCATACATAATACCCAGTTTTTCACCTTCACGGGTGTATCCAACCAACTTGACCAAGTTCGGATGAGAGGCCAACGTTTCCTGGGTAAGTAACTTAACTTCATCCTAGAAGACCAGATATAGCTTTAGGCAACTACTAACCTACCCAAAAAATAAATAAATAAGTATTCACAACGAGAAAAAATTAGGTAGTTCAGCTTTATACTCTCATTCTGCTCTCATTATCTCCAGGGTAAAGCTTATAAATAGCAGAGTCCTCCCATATCTTCACCGTCACCTCTTCCTCTTGATACATTCCACGGTACACTTTGCCAAATTGGAATTTCCCAATAAAGTTCTCTTCGCTGAATCCATTGGTGTATCGTTCTAAGTCCTTGTAACCAAAACCTCGTAGCCCAGGAGTAAGCATCTCTGGACATATTTACAATTTAAATTGATAAATGAATATAGGCATTAAGGTCCTCATAATCTGAACATTGAAAAAAATTAAAACAAAATGCAAATGTATGGGTACGCATACATACATTCATCCACATGTATGCATACATAGATGTACATATGTGTGTATGCATATGTGTGTGTGTAGTTATTTACATAGACAACATAAATATTAAAAATTTTACTGTCTTAGACCAAAACACATCAATAATCAACAAAGCAAAGAGTTGTATAGTTAATGAATGAGAAACGAATGAGTCAGGACAAAAGCCTAACAATCTCGTTTTATACATATACACAGACACATGTAAACACATGTCAAGAGTAAGACTAACATAAAGAAAAATTCTAAAGCCACCCACTTTGTTTATCGGCCGATGTGGAAATGGAAAATTAGTAATTAATAGAAAATATAGGTCTCTTTCGATTTGAACTTAAGAAGGATAGTGCATGCCAGATCAGCCAGTGGATGAATCCAATAAGATTAACCTGTGGATGTAGCAACACTCTTAAGTCTTAAGATAAATGGGCCCTCATTTCCTTGATACGAACCTCTCACTTATATTAAGCATCTTTAATCAACAAATTAAAAGTTTTTACAATTGATGAACATATGTCAAGAATCAAGAGTAAGACTAGCACAAAGGAGCTCTCAACGCCTTGCTAAGGGTACTCTGTTATCATGTTGGGAACCACCATCCTGTTAGCAAATAATGAGGTTGAAAAACATTGGGATTGAACTACAAAGTTCGATCCAAGTTTGAGGGGTGAAACTGGTCAAGGAGAGAGAATTTGAAATCTTGACTAGCGCACAGACTAATTGGGCCACGATATTGACATTCTGGGACACTTATTATCCCCCTGGTCTAATAATGTGGCACGTGAATTATAATTTTGCACCATATATTATATTGGAAAAGTTCATAGGAGTTCACAGTAAAAGGTGCCAACAAATAGCCTTTTCCGTACGTGAATACGAACAGAACTCCAGAGTAAAGCGCAATGGTGCTACTATATGCAGCTAAAAGGGTCTAACTTTTTGGGAATCAAAACATAGTAATGTATAATCTGAAGGTCACCATTAATGAATGAGAAACTAATACATCTATAGAGAGAGAGAAGCAGTCCTCCAGACCCTAAACAGCAAACGAAATCATCTGTTTTGAAATTAGTCTTCCAGATTCTGAAAACAATAAAAGTACTTTCAAAATTGTTTTTTCCAGAACCAAAACACCGAACAATCCACAAATAGAGAGAGAGAGAGAGAGAGAGAGAGAGAGAGGTGTTCACTGTTCGAGCACGAAACGAATATAATATTATATTTATGAAACAAAATAATAATACTGAATCACTGTAGCTATCAACGAAATTAGAGAGGGAGAGTGAAGATTTGGAAGTGTCTCACCTGCTGGAGACAAGTTAGGGCTTTGGACGTGTCTAACCAGGGTTAATAAATTGGATTGCAATGTTAAAGTATAGATATGAATGTGGGAGTACTCAATAGGGTTTCCTACAAAAATGGGCTTTTTTAAATAAGACAGTCAAATATGAAAGAGGGAGTATATGGTTTTCTGTTTTTTTTTTTTTTTAAATAAAAAAATTATATATATATATATAGATATATATATATTTAAAGAAATATAAATTTTAAGTCTCTAAATGGGACCAAAAAATTTATTTAGATGAAAAATTTTGGAAAAACTTTTTATTACAAAGTTGTTTAAAATGATATTTTCTAATAAACATGCTGGACAAGTTTCATGAAATTGAAAATCAATTTACTTACAAAGTATGTTTTTCATAGAATTTTGAAAAATCACCGAAATTTAGAGATACAGCCGAACAAAGCAAGTCTTGAGATGACAATAAAAAGTCACATTAAAACTGGGTTGAGCCGGGCAATGGGGTTAGTCAACTCAGTCCAACCTGACATATAGATGTTCCCATATGGGTTTCATATTTATTCAATTACAGAGTATAATATACATTATATATAGACCTTACAAATTAGAGGATCTTCCCATATCTTGACCTGTCACCTCTTCGTCTATAAACATTACATGGTACACTTTTCCAAACTGGAATTTTCCAATGAAGTTCTCTTCACTAAATCCGTTGGTGGATTCTTCCAAATTCTCATAACTAACACTAGCTACCCATTCCTAAACATATTTTTCCATTGAAATATAGACAATTAGTATGAGACAATGAGTATAGGCATTAAGTTACCCATAGGTCATATCTGAACATTGATCGAAATCAAAACAAAATGTAGTTGTATTCTTATGTATTTTGAGCTAATTCATGTGTATATGGGTATGCAACTGTGCATACATGAATGCATACATTGATGCTCACGTATGCATACACATGTACATACATACATATATAGATGTGTGAGTGTGTGTGTGTGCGCACACGGGCTTTTACGAATAAATTTATGTATGAAAACAATATAAATATCAAAAGATCATCTGAGAGTCAAACCACAAAAATATAATCAAGTTAAGAGTTTTATAGTTAATAAATGAGGAACCAATGAGGTCTCAACGAAAGCCTAACTATTTTGTGATATTTAATGTATATCTAAGAAGCACAGACACGGATGTGTCACGGACATGGACATGTGACACAGTCACGACACGTCACACCATAGAAAGGCCGACACAGCAAATTCTCAAAATCCAAGATTCAACATGATAGTGATATGACACCAAAATAATTTATATTTTTATATATAATTATATTATATCATCTAGTATCACAAACATTATTCAAAGTAAATCTATTTGTACCGTTTTTAAAAATCCTAGTCGAGTTGTTCACAAAAGAAAAAAAAAAGATATGACAATAAGGAAAACAACAAATAAGAAGAAGCATGAGGTGAAGAAAGAGGTGTCATGTAGGAGGTGTATCAGAAAAGTGTCAATTTGAAATTTGTCACGGCACTTCTGGAGAAGTGTTTGTGCTTCTTAGATGTAATTAGACACACATATATACACACATATGTCAAGAGTAGGACTAGTATAAGGGAGTGAACCACAATGAGCCCTCCTTATATCATGGTCCACCTGCATTGCTGGCGTATTATACGAGGAAAAGAAAAAAAAAATAGGCATTCCAGAAGCAAAACAGCAAAGCAAATTATGCGGTTTAGAAGTACTTTTTCAGCTTCTGAAAGCAAGAAAAGTATTTTGAAAGTACTTTTTTCGTAACAAAAAATTCCACAAATTTGAGGATGCAAGTGTTGGAAAACAAAACCGATAAAAATATTTCGTCTTGGAAACTAGAAACTATCAAATATAATAATATTGCAACACAGTAACTGTCAACCAAAATAATATATTATATAGTCATGTTATTACTTTATTAGTGAAGGAAGGCCAACGAAATTGATACATAGAGAGAGAGAGAGAGAGAGAGAGAGAGAGAGAGAGGGGGTTGAAGATGGGATGTGTCTCACCTGCTTGTCGGAATAAGTTAGGGCTCCGAGAGATTCCGCCAGTGCTATAAGGTTAATGGCTGAACAAGTTAGGGTTCCGATAGCTCCCTGTGCCTGCTTAGCCTTGATTATGAAAGGCTAATGGAAGTACGAGGAGGACTTTTTAGAAAAGGACACAACGGATTCCACAGAAAGAGAAGTCTTATGCGGATGGGACCACGGTGGTCGTGTAATTTAGACTTTTTTTCTAAAGTAGCACTATCACTACTAGTAATCGTGACACGTATCACGTTTGTAACATATCTTTTCAAGATTTTATTAGGAGTTTTCAAGTTTTTTAAATCGTATATGTATGTAGAAGAGAATTAAGGAAAACAGGTTGTGGTGGGTTTTTTAAAGTTAGTAAAATTACCAAATCATCTTTTAGTTTTATTACCAAATCCTACTTCTACACAAGATGTAGGTACTTTTATTTGGAAACAACTTATTCCCAATAAGGTTAAACACTTTGTGTGGCGTGCTTTTAAAAGTATCCTTCCTACTAAAGCAGGGCTTGCGAGGCGAAAGGTTCTTGTAGATCCCCTGTGCCCCTTGTGTGGACAGGAGGAGGAAACTATTTTTTATTGCCTTAGGGCGTGCATTTTTGCCAAGATGGTTGGCAGGTGAGTGGTTTGGGATGGCAGGGAGGTGGGACAATGTTACTGGATTTTAAGTTCTGGCTGAGTGAGCTTTAGTAGCACGCTGATAAGGAGTTGACTGTAAAGGTGTTACTGACTTTATGGGTGATATGGCATGGGAGGAACCGGTGGGTGTTTGAGGGAATTCGAGAGGAACCAATTGCAATTGTAGGGAAAGTTGCTAGATGATGGCTGGATTTCGCCGAGGCTGTTGTTAAGCAAAGGAGCTCAGATAGTGGTAGGCTAATGGTTTGTTGGCGACCTCCGAGGGAAGTGTGCTTTTAAAATTAATGTGGACGGTGCATTATTTGGAGAACACCATTGTGCGGGGTTGGGTGTGATTGTTGGGGATTGGGAGGGCCAAGTTACTGCTACCAGTTCAAGGACGCTCCCAGGTGATTTTCCGATGGCAGTGGTGGAAGCTATGGCAGTTCGTTTTGCTATAGGTTTTGCACGCGATTTGGGGTTAGACTCAGTTAAGGTGGAAGGGGATAGTGCTGAAGTTGCCACTGCTCTCACCTCTAATGAAACTCTATTAACTCCTTTGGGTCTTATTATTGAGGATCTTCTCTTTGATGCATCTCAATTTTTCGACATGGTGTCTTTTTGCCATATTCGTCGTGAAGGGAACGCGGTTGCACATGGTCTCGCAAGATATGTTCTAAATATTTATGATTTATGTGTTTGGATTGAGGAAAGTCCCAGAATTTGTTAGGGACAAATTTCTTGTTGATTTGTATTAGGTAACTAATTCTTAATTTAAAGTCTATGATCGTTCATAAAAATAAATAAATAAAACTTGTAAGGGTGTTTTAGTATTTTCAGATGCAGTCTAACGACAAAGGGAATTGGCTTTATATAATAGTATAAATAGTATAGATAATTATTTCCAACACTATGGGGATACTTTTTTCATAAATAGCACTCCATATGCCATGTCACACATCGCGCTGAGCATGGTGGGGCCCAAGCCAGCCACGCTGGAGGATAAAATCGTCAAATCGATTGATAGTTTCAATGCTACTAAAACCGCTAATACAGATAGCGGTGTCAATTGGGCGTTATTCACAAACCACGTGGACATGTGGGGCCCATGGCGGCCACGCTAGAAAATGAAACTTTTAGATGGACTGATGGTTTTGGTGCTAATAGTAAACTGCTAATACTAATAGCGACTTAAGTTGGGTTCAGTTAAGCTCTTTTGACAGAAGCAGACAGAAAGTTCATCATAAAACCGCTACTATGACTAGTGTTTTTAATGTATTTGAATTGCATTTAAGCCGTTACTTTGAGTAATGGTTTTATGATGAACCCTCTGCCAAATTTAATTGCTTTAGTAAACTAATAAGAACCGCTATTCGGGATAGCGGTTTTAATGGTTTTTTTAAGTTGGTTCATTTTCTAGCGTGGCCACCATGGGGCCCACATAGTTTGTGACGTAGCACGAAGTGCTACGTGTGGAAAAAGAACCCCTATAGTGCTAGTTTTGGAAAATTTAAAGCCAGAGTGCTACATTGGATAAAAAGTCTGTAATTCACCATCATTGCCTTCAACTATGGAATTTTTTTTTGCCCCTTTCTAACACATCCCTGGCTGTCAACTTGCTACAAACTGACTACCATTACCATTTTGTAGCAAGTTACTAACTAAAAGAAGAACAAAATTTACTCCGTACTACTAACTAGTGAGAATATCAGGTAGGGATGGATTGTACGGTTGGGACCTGTACTGGAAAATACACACGTGTACATAAAAGTTACGCACGACTTCCTGTAATGCAATCATCATAAACAATCTCACCAGTAGGAACTCAATCATCTCCGTACTAATTAATTTGCAAGCTGAAAGTCAAGATCTTTTTTGGGGCTACTAGGCTTGAAGACAAGCACCATAAATTTGATATTTTTATAAATAATTTTTGTGTTACGAAGTATTCCTATAATGAATAATTCTGTAAATTTGCCTTTGCTCGATGGCAATCGCATAAGCTGGTCAAATATGAATCAAAGTGGGCAAAATCAAAATATGTTCAATACAATTAATTAAGAAGCTGCATTGCAAAGTTGATGAAGAATTTTTGTGAGCTATTATTGGATGAGAGAAAACAAGAAACTTTGATGAAATGGGCATACATGTATATATCACAAAGTTGATGAAAAACTTTTGTCAACTATTATTGAATGAGAGAGAAAGAAACTTTGATTGAGGCATGTGATTGAAGCACATCATATTTTATAAAATTTCACAGATAGGATACCTATTAAATGGTAGGATGTGTTCTTGGGATTCATGCTATATCCCCTAAAATAGGAGAGCTTGTCAATGAAACCATGAGACTGCCTCATAGTAGCTTTTCCTATATACTGTAACCACAGGGCTTGTTTGTTCAAATCTATATAATATATATATATAACGGAGGAATGGCTCCCTGTTGATGCCACGTGTCAATTTATAATTTTTTTTTTTAAATCACATGTTGAATCTATGAACAGTTAGAGAAAAAGGCAAAAATTACATTTTAGTGACTACTTTCCAATATAATACCAAAAAGGGATAATAATCTATCAACTTGCCACAAATTAACTGTATACTTACGGAATTTCAGTTTCCTTTTTTTAGTATTAAGTTGGCAAACAATCACTAAAAAGTAATTTTCCCAAAAAGAAAGTTACTTTTAGTGACTTTTGGAGAAATTACTTTTTAGTGATCAATTTCCAACTTAATACCTAAAGAAAAAATATTCTTTGCCAACTTGCTACAAATTGACTATATACATGCTTCAAAAGGACTACTAATGTTTCATGTTTGGTATTAAGTTGAAAAGTGATCACCAAAAGGTAAATTCTCTAACTTTTCCCTTTTTTCGGTTTTCACTGTTCTTTTTCACGCAGTATAAGTAGGTTGACGCTTGCTGTACATTGCATATTTCTTTGTTTTTATGTGAGAGAATCGGAAAAACCTATACTGTACAATGTTCAACTCAAACTTAGTAGACTATACCATATTTCTTCGTTTTCTTTGTAGACAATTCATCTTTTCTCCAAAAAATTGAACGTATAAAACTATAAATAATTATAATCAGACAGAGAGACAAATAGAGACAATGATGATTAAAAAAGAAAACGCGACACATCGGAATATGTATTAACATATCAAATTGCTTAGAAAACTATAAAAATGCTTAAAAAATTGTGCAAATACATTGTTGCCAAATGAGGGGTATCTCAAACCGTTAAGCCCAACCTAATCCCCATGATGCACAAATCACCCACAAGTCCATGCATCAACAAAGAGTCATTACTCCGTTATATATATATTATATATATATAATTTATATTTTTCACAATATTTATTTTTACAAACCACACCCGTGCAACGCACGGGTTATAAACTAGTATTAGTATATTAATTAAAACACTAGCAAAGGTTCCAAAAGAAAGAAAAATAGCAAAGGTGAACCCCTTTTACATTGGGTAATATGTGGATGTTTGGATGGGCTTGTTGTAAAGATGGTATTACTGAGTACTGACTTGTAGCTACTGGGCCTGGGCCTTAACTAGCCCAATAGTACAACTCGGTTAAACTATCCAAAGCAAAGCCGAGCTCAAGTCCATATTTGTCTAAAGAATGGGGGTGGGGTGATAAAAACGGGCGGTTGCAATAGCCTGTTCCCATATAGTTTTATGTTTTTTTTTAATAAAAAAATAATACTAATAATTTTTTTTAATTTTACAGAAATATAAATTTTAAGTCTCTAAATGGGACCAAAAAATTATTTACATGAAAAATTTTGGCAAAAATTTTTTTTACAAAGTTGTTTAAAATGATATTTTCTAATAAACATGGTGGACAAGTTTCATGAAATTGAAAATCAATTTACTTACAAAACATGTTTTTCGTAAAATTTTGAAAAATTACCGAAATTTAGAGATACAACCATACAAAGCAAGTCTTGAGATGCCAATAAAAAGTCACATTAAAACTGGGTTGAGCTTGGGCAATGGGGTTAGTCAACTCAGTCCAACTTGACATATAGATGTTATATGGGTTTCATATCTCTTCAATTACATAGTATAATATACATTATATATACAACACACCATATATTTTATGGAATTGATTTTATAAGTACTAAATTAATGAAATTTAGTTTATAAATTGCAGATCTTCAGTTACTTACAACAGATTTTCTTGTTCATGTGGGCCCAACCCAACCCAACTTGCAAACCTAAGCACAAGCCAATAAATTGGGTTAGATTGGGCTAACAGAGCTAAGAAATTTGGGTGCAATTATTGTGACCCATTGAATTTATTTATGTCCCCACTTAATTTATTTTTTAAAGATTTTATGAAAAGTATAAAAGATTTTTATGAAAACTAATTACGATGTCCATTAGAGAACAATGTGTGCCCTATGGAAGTTATCATTTAAACTTCTTGCAATAATTATTAATTGTGTGGATACAAGACGTCTCACACTAGCCATTAGGGGATTAGTTTGGTCTGAAACCTAGGGGGGAGTATGATTCGAGATACCCCTAGTAGTTAATCTAAGAAGAAAAAGCTGTTGTACGTTGTGGGTTCCTCCATATCAGCATTTTCACCAAATTGAAATCCCGAAATTGTTCCTATTATGCAGCTTATTAGTAGAGAATTCTTCTGTCACTCTTTGTTAATGGGGCTGTATATGTAGGTGCATGCCCTGCTCGCCTGCAAAACAATTTTTATTTTCTTTTTATGATACACGGAAATAAATTTTATTAATTGATAACAAAATCTCACCTACAAAACTATGCCTAACCTATTACTATTCATGTCAACTACGTTGACATACACCAAGGGTGGTGATATAGTAGTAAAGGTGTAGGAGGCTCAGTATTTAAGGATTCGAATTTCAAGAGTGGTGGCGTAACGTGTATTTCTCCCTTGATGGTTTTACTCATGCACTGAAACCGCTAACAAATATTGGTGAAATTAAAACTCATCGACTTAAATTGATAGTACTCATCACTAGCTAGTTGGCTAAGCTTTCATGTTTCTCAAACAGCCCCTAATTTCCACTTGTAGCTAGCTGTATGAACTCTGGTTTATTCGAAAAAGAACATCGCAAAATAATTATATTGAAAAACATTAATAGGATCCACAGTATTACATCACTTTATCAATATGTTCAGTTCCCAATAATTTGAAAGGAAGCTAAAAAATCCATATGCATAGATGAGTTCCAGTATCAAATTATAGTTCACTCATTTTTTGAGTAAAACAGGTAATTCTTTTTTCCCTAATTCCATAACTTAAAATATGAGCACACAAAATTAAAATATTGTCAAGTACCAATAAATGGAACTAAAGAGTACCATCTACATAATTTAATTTGGGTACTCTTTTGTACGTGCATGTGTTGTACTAAAGTTCATTTAGTTTCTCAATCACTTTGGCCATTGTTGGACGGGCCTTTGGATATTCCTCTATGCATTTCATTCCCAGCTCACTTATACCTTTTGCAAGCCTCTTGTCCACCCACTATAAGAAAATATACATTTTGCGATACCCAAAAGTCATCGCAAATGAATGAAAAAGCAGTCGCTATAACTATTTGCAACAACTTAAAGGCCGTCATAGGGTCGTTGCAAAAAACCTCATCGCAAATAATAATCGCGACAATGCCATGAAGTCGTCACAAACATTTTTTTTTAGTGATGACCAAATGTTGTTACAAAATATCAAAAAGGTGTCACAAAAAGCAAAGTTTGCGAAAACTAAAAGTCGTCACAAATATTGAGGAAACCGTCACTATAACTATTTGCGACAAACCATAAAGTTGTCACAAAATGTTCTTTTAGTGAGGACAAACTGTCATAGCAAAAAATCAATAAGTTGTCACAAAAGCAAATATTGCGACATCTAAATGTCGTCGCAAATAATAAAGAAACCGTCACTATAACTATTTGCAACAACTACAAAAGCCGTTGCAAATTATTGCAAAAGTATCACTGCAAATAACAATTGCGAGAAACGTGAACTCATCACAAAAAATTTTTTTAGTGACGAAATAATGTCGTTACTAAAGTCACAATTAGTCAATAAAAACACATTTTGCAATGGTATGAAATCGTTACAAATGATGACGAAGCCATTATTACAAATATTTGCGATGATTTCAAAAGATGTCACAAAGTGTCTAAAAAAGTCTCATAGCACTAAAGAATTGCGACAACACACTTTGTTGTCATTACATATTAATACACAATTTAGTTAGGATATCCACACATAATTCATTGAGAAACCAACGACATTTGTTTACCACTGTCTATAAATATTCATTAAATAGTAAAACTTCTAGTATGTAAAAAATCCGTATCAAACATAAATATATCCCAAAGCTCATCACACTATAAAACTGAGTACATAAATACTTAAACAAAATGAAATAATATAGCAA
The DNA here is from genome assembly GCA_039720395.1 of Liquidambar formosana. Taxonomy (NCBI): domain Eukaryota; kingdom Viridiplantae; phylum Streptophyta; class Magnoliopsida; order Saxifragales; family Altingiaceae; genus Liquidambar; species Liquidambar formosana. The sequence goes on along the minus strand of CM077824.1, from coordinate 11,155,206 downwards.
CATCAGTTAGACAAAGTCATCTTCAAGATCTTCTTCCTCATATTTATCCTCATTGCTTCATGGAAACCTCACTTTTTGCTATAGTTATATCTTCGTTAGCTTGAGTATCTACTTGTAGAATATTAGTAACCATATGAGATAAATATATAACTATTGGTAACTATATAAAACAACATATATTTCATATCCAATTCATATTAAAACCTCAACATTAACATGTATAATAATTGCTATCATAAGAACACAAATATATATTGTTCAACATGAAATAGTTAAGTATACGATTCTATTTGTGGCTAGACTTCCTTTTGTGTGTGTGTGTGTGGGACTTGAATATGTATCTTGTAACCATTCATTCAAACACAATAATTAATCATTCATTTCTAACTTTTTCTTAAGAAAAAAAAAAGGAAACCAATTTAAAATGATGGTAAGCAAATTAAGGATAAAGAAGGTCCCTAAAGTATAAAAGGATGATGATTGCTTCAAAATTTTCTTGAAAACAAATGTATATATTAGAATGTGGTGTACATAATTTCCCTGAATACCCCAAATGATATTTGTTATCCAAAAAATGAAGGTATCAATATGGTACAAGAAAAATTAATAAACTCATTATATGAGGAATTCATGGATAGAGATTCGGGTTGGTTTTTTTGGTGGAGAAATTGCCACTTGACAATGGAGGAGACTATAACAAGCGTAACCTATGGGCTATAACAACCATTCCTATATGATGTCACAAGTCAAATAAAAAAGAATGCCACTAATACCAACTATCAAATCAATTGTAACAGGTTTCTTTTTGACTCATCAAATTATGCATATGCTCATATTTTAGTTGTACCACTACTATCTTAATGCAAGAAAATTCTTCTTTAATTTTATTATCATTACGTTTAGATAATACAATGACTATACAATCTCCAACTATGAATCATCTTGTGAACACATTCTCATAGAAGGTAATTCCAGGGGTTATCAATAAGTATCTTTGAAAAGCTTGCTTATTATGAAAAGTTTGATAGCCACCAATGGATACTTAAATAAGACAATTATATATATATATATATATATATATATATAGATGAACATGAAATAGTCAAATACCTCCGGTGGAGACTATGAATATTGTGCTGGAGCAATGTCCATAGACCATAACACATCTATTACAAGTGACAATATTTGAACCTACACCTCTGCTTTTACATCCTCTCGCACCTCGGCCTTTAACTCTTCCTTCTCCCTTTTGTGATTCTCAAGACACTTTTCGTTACAACCTTGTCTTGATTGTGACTTATACAAACTTAAGGGTTTATTACCCGCACCATATCTTAACATTCGACCATGTTTTCGGTTTCCCACCACCTAAATACAAAGTAGACATATATATATATATATATATATAAAACAAAAAACAACAATTTATGTCTCAGAAAAGTGCATACCTGTCGATAAGCCTGAAGCTCGTCCAATGACTCTCTGTGGAAGTAGCAACGGACCTCAATGCGTCAAAATATTCCTTGAAAAATTGCAGTCACATAAAAATAACTAGTCACATAAAAATAATCATCATTGTGAGATGACTCAACATATATATGCACGCTCATATAGTTTAAAATATGAAAAAAAAAAAAAAAAAAAAAAATTAACATACATATTTTTTTTTTTTTGCTCCTTCACAACCCCACTCTACACCATCCCCCACACATTTCTTCTCCAAATGGGTTATTTTCCACATGTCTATCGGGCTAAGCTCATGTTCCAAAAAAATGTAAAGTCATCAATCTAACATTCAAAATGACTTACTGTCAAAAAAAAAAAAAAAAAAAGAAGAGAGAAAAAAACCTTTATTAATGATATAGGACATTAACACACACCCAAAGAGCAAATCAGAACATCCCATATGTATTGAACTAATTTTATATAACCATCATTTGTAATGAACATGATACATAATTTTTCAAAAGTTAAATATAGACTATGGAGTTAATAAGCTACTTATCATGAATTGGGGAAAAAAAGCAGCTTCACTAGTATTGAAAGAAGACAAATTTTAAGACAATAGCATTAAATTTGGCATGGAAGAGTGAAAACTATTAGTATCCAAATGAAAATAATACTAATAGTTATTTGTAGACAAAAAAAAAAAAGAAAAGAAAACAAAGTTTGAACTATGCACCCTTGAAAGATTGTCCAATCAAAAAATTCATTCAGTTCTCAATTTCATAAAAACAGGGTACTAAGTTATTTATTATCAACTCGAAATAACACAAATCATACACTTTGCCATTGATAGGAGAAAAATCTCAAGATAATGTCATAAAATGGCAAGGAAAAATGCAGCCAAAGATAATTAAGCTAATGGATATACAGCTTTGGAAATTTACTGTTGACAGTGATAAAGATAAGAATTCTACTCCAACTCCTTTATTGTTTGCACCAATTTCATTTCAAGAAATAAACTGCCTTTGGCTGCTGCACAGCAGCCCTACAAACCTAGATTTCATATTTGAAGAAATATAAAATTTTGTAGTCCAATAGCATCGGACACACAAATATTCACACACATGCAGCACTTGGTTTTTAGCATATATATATCAATCAATTGAGATGTTAGTGCACACACACCCACCTACTCAAATGACCAAATTCAAAAGAAAACAATAAAAAAATATGCAAGAGAAATCCCTCAATTAATCCTCAATCGAACAACCAAGGTAAAACTTCTCAATTCTTTGTGTCGGTTTGGAAAATGATCAATACAGTTTCAAAGTAATTTTGCTACTGAATAGTAAAATAATCCATACCACAAACAATATGCAGAACAATCATGGGAGCAATATAAAATTCTTACTTCAATATACTAAGGCAAACTTCAAACATAATAGAGATTGCTATTATGATGATCAATCTCGGGTAGCATATAAAATGTAGTTAGCTACCAATGACACAGTGTTTGATATTAGGAAATCAATTCACAAACCTATATGCTCAAAGCACCCAATTCAGAAATCAATTAAGAAAATCGTTGTCTATTTCTAAAAGATATAGAACTTTTATATGTTTGAATGGGAATAAACCTATTTGGAATCTATGCATTCCTGACATTAAAATTTCATGGGTTTAGGCCATGGCTATTTTAAAATTTGGGCGTGGGTTTTGGATTATTTTATATGAAAGGTCTCGTTTTTAGGGTTTTTTCATATTGTTTTTGAGAATTTTCTCGGCAAAAACAAATAGGGCATTAGAGTCCCTTAATCGGACAAATGCAACACCCACATAAGGGAAAAACTAAAAAGAAAAGAGGCAATTACCTTAATCAAACCAAGATTCTTGTTGATGCAAACTATGATTCCCCAATAGGAATCTGATTCAAGATGCATGCTTTAATAATAAGAGAAGTGACAGTGATAGATATAGAGAAGTGACAGTGATAGATAGAATGAGAAAAAGATTACCTGAAATCGACAAGGGAGAGATTAAGCGTGAAGGAGAATGGAATAACATGGAGAATAGAAAGGGTGAGGTTTTAGGAAAACGTTACGTGTCCCAAATTTGTTTTTCAAATGCAATATTCCAAATGAGGCCGGTGATACATAATTCGGAGTAATTCGTAAGTTTGTTAGCTCATTAGCAAAAAAAATTATTCCAAATGAACTAGATAACTAATCAGTTGTAAAATAATCATAATCATAACCAACTAAAAAAAGAAGCCATAAACAAGTTGTTATGCTACAAGAGGGTTTATTATCGAATATATTAATTGACCTATGAGACTCGATTATTTTGATTTATTTTGTTTAACAGGTCGATGGCTGGGCTAAGCGAATTCACATTTAAACAGTTGCAAAAGATTACAAAAAATTTTAGTACAGAAATTGGCATTGGATGCTTTTCAACTATATATTAGGATAAAATAAGAAAAGGGAAAGTTGCAGTCAAAGAAAGTGCATACACAAAAGATCATAGAGTCCAATGGCTTGTAAGTTAAAAACTAATCAAACTATGACATCATTTTACTTTGAAATTTTGTCTCAAAACTTTTCACTTTGTTATTCTTCTTTTATTTTTCTCAAGCAGAAAAAGAATGTCTGTCGGAGATGGTGCACCCAAACATTGTTTAGTTTATGGGCTCTCGTACGAACAATGGTCACATGTTTATTGTGCTTGAATACGTGACTTACACTCTTAGTCAAGTTTTTCGAGGTAATTTTCCCTTATGTCATTTTAATTAATCTAGTTTCGAAATTCACTTGACATACAATTTTTCATTGACATATTTCATAACTGATAAGTATGTCATGAATCTTTGAACATAATTGCTAGTGCAAAATAATGCATCTAAGGCATTGACAATTCTAGTTATTTTCCATTTCTTGCAGAGCTTGAGTGGCCCCATATTTTACAAATTCTGAAGCAAATCGCAGTAGCATTATGCTACATGCACACAAGCTGGATATGTATTTGTGGATTTCAAACCCGAAAATGTTTTACTTGATGGTGTAGGTGACAAGCTAGTGAAATATTAAGATGAAAATATGATATATATAGGACTTATATACACTAATGTGCTATGTTTTATTTGTTGAACAATTTTCTTTTAAATAACCTGTTTGGGAATCCATGATTTAAATGCCAAAGTGAGTGACTTTGGTGCTGTACGACGGGCAGGGAGCTCTATAACTTCATATACTAAAGCTTATGCTACCCCAGAGCTCACATCGTCAGGTAACAAACCTATTAAACAACCCAATCAATTGTCAGTAACCTACTTACAAGTTTATGCTTTAATTTTTGTTTTTTGGATGGGAGACTCACAAGTTTATGCTCACTTACTTAATTTTGTACTAGCTAGCCTTAAAGGTTTTTAAACATATTTACTATAAACTGGTGTTGAATTAGATTTGAGTTGAGAATTGAAGACTACGTAAATTATCTCTATTCAATGTTCCGATAAAAAATTAAACTAAACGTTACCGCCAATAGGGTCCTTAAAGATCATCCATAGTCTGCTTATAAGGTGAATATATGCCCAAAAGAAAAGAAGACTATCAATTATGTGTGTTACTAACAATACCTCTTCACAGGAAGAGCAACTCCACCTTTGGATGTCATGGTTTTGGACTAGTTCTCCTATAGCTTATTATGAAGAGAGGTGTAGGACCAAAAAAGGAGAATTATGAAGCAGAACCTTCAAAGAGAGGAAGATCAAGTCGAAAGGATATAATTAATGGACAAAACTATCACACAAATAACTATTTCAGCTGCATATGCATTTAACAAAAATGATCATGTAGTTGACAGAAAGCTCCTTGAAGTGGAATATGGAAAAGATCATTTTTGTTAAATGCTATATGCAACTGAAATAGTTATATGTGTGATAGTTTCGTCCATTAATTATATCCTTTCGACTTGATCTTCCTCTCTTTGAAGGTTCTGCTTCATAATTCTCCTTTTTTGGTCCTACACCTCTCTTCATAATAAACTGTAGGAGAGCTAGTCCAAAACCTTAGACATCCAAAGGTGGAGTTGCTCTTCCTGTGAAGAGGTATTGTTAGTAACACACATAATTGATAGTCTTCTTTTCTTTTGGGCATATATTCACCTTATAAGCAAACTATGGATGATCTTTAAGGACCCTATTGGTGGTAAAGTTTAGTTTAATTTTTTGTCAGAACATTGAATAGAGATAATTTACGTAGTCTTCAATTCTCAACTCAAATCTAATTCAACACCAGTTTATAGTAAATATGTTTAAAAACCTTTACTGGCTAGCTAGTACAAAATTAAGTCATTGAGCATAAACTTGTGAGTCTCCCATCCAAAAAACAAAAATTAAAGCATAAACTTGTAAGTAGGTTACTGACAATCGATTAGGGTTGTTTAATAGGTTCGTTACCTGACCATGCGAGCTCTAGGGCAGCATAAGCTTTAGTATATGAGGTTATAGAACTCCCTGCCCGTCGTACCATGCCAAAGTCACTCACTTTGGCATTTAAATCCTAGATTCCCAAACAGGTTATTTAAAAGAAAATTGTTCAACAAATAAAACATAGTACATTAGTGTATATATAAGTCCTACATATATCATATTTTCATCTCAATATTTCACTAGCTTGTCACCTACTCCATCAAGTAAAACATTTTCGGGTTTGAAATCCACAAATACATATCCAGGACTGAAGCTTGTGTGCATGTAGCACAATGCTGCTGCGATCTGCTTCAGAATTTGTAAAATATGGGGCCACTCAAGCTCTGCAAGAAATGGAAAATAACTAGAATTGTCAATGCCTTAGATGCATTATTTTGCACTAGCACGCAATTAAGTTCAGAGATTCATGACATACTTATCAGTTATGAAATATGTCAATGAAAATGTGTACGTCAGTGAATTTCGAAACCGGATTAATTAAAATGGCACAAATGGAAAATTACCTCGAAAAACTTGACTAAGAGTTTAAGGCACATATTCAAGCACAACAAACATGTGACCATTGTCCTCACCAGAGCCTATAAACTGAACAATGTTTGGGTGCACAATCTCCGACAGAAATTCTTTTTCCGCTTGAGAAAAATAAAAGAAGAATAACAAAGTGAAAAGTTTTGAGACAAAATTTCAATGTAAAATGATGTCATAGTTTGATTAGTTTTTAACTTACAAGCCATTGGACTCTACGATCTTCTGTGTATCCACTTTCTTTGACTGCAACTTTCTCTTTTCTTATTTTACCCTCATATACAGTTGAAAAGCCTCCAATGCCAATTTCTGTACTAAAATTTTTTGTAATCTTTTGCAACTGTTTAAATGTGAATTCGCTTGGCCCAGCCATTGACTTGTTAAACAAAATAAATCAAAATAATCGAGTCTCATAGGTCAATTAATATATTAGATAATAAACCCTCTTGTAGCATAACAACTTGTTTATAGCTTCTTTTTTTTTTTTTTGGGTTATGGTACAAATATGATTATGATTATTTACAACTAAGTAGTTATCAAGTTCATTTGGAATAATTTTTTTTGATAATGAGCTAACAAACTTACGAATTACTCCGTATTATGTTATCACCGGCCTCATTTGGAATATTGCATTTGAAAAACAAATTTGGGACACGTAACGTTTTCGTCGAAACAAGTAAATTTACAATTCACTATGCGGCTAGCAAGGCTACTACTGTTCGTGATTAGCAAAGAACTTAAAACATTTTTACCTAGTAAGAATTAGCATTACACGGCTTTCTTCTCTAATACAAGCATGCCTTCTTTACCAACTTTTCCTTTGCCTGCCATGAATGCACGTACAGCACTATAAAAACAACTACAAGTAGCTTTCAAATAGGATGTTCCCATGCAAGCAGGAGCAGGGTGGTTCTTCTGTTTCCTACTTCCATATGCTATGAGAGGCCTCCATCCCTCTTTCCATGAGCTTTCTTAGATTGTATTTCGATGAGAAATTTTTAGGTGGAATACGCCTTTAACATGTTTACGGTTATATATCGAGTTTTCTGCACTCAATGCAAGTAATATACCATACCAATGTATGGTGTACAGCGGACAACTCAAGATAAATAAAAATATATACACGTTTATATTATTTAAAAAAATAAAAAATAACCGTGTTTCTTCCGGTTCAGATCGAAAAGATACCCGGGTAGGCGGGACATCCTCAAAGGAATGTCTTTGAGAAGAATCTTGGATAAAACTTCAAATGTCCTAAGAAAACTTCTTTTAGAAAAATGATACAGTATTTAAAAATATGAGAAAAAGCAGCTCGCTAGTCCTCCACTACTAGAACATGCATCAAGCCAGTGAGCCACCAAACCAAATCAAATCATGCATTTTGGAGATCAGATTCCCAAGGCAGAAAAGTACTCTCAAAGTCAAAACAGTTTGTTTGGGATACTCTCTTGTGCATCACGAGCGGATTAATGTGAACCTAATGGCTTGAGATACCCCACGTAAAAAATAAAATAAAAAAACAAACAAACAAACAAACAAAAAACAAAAGAGAGGATTTTTTTGAGAACTGAATAGTATAGGAAATAAAAGTTCACTCTTCAAACACAACAAAGGGAATGTAATATAATACTAATATTTATACACATGAAACATTACAGTAATACAACACCTTCTCAAGCAAAATAATGTCACAGACTGTTGTTATAGAGGGGGAGAGTCAATAGTGGAGATGGTAGCTAGGTTTCTCACCTGCTACGAACAAGTAACCTCTTCCTTTGGTGAGAAATAGCAGCTTTTGAAAGGCTCACTCTTTAGCAAGATTGGCTGAACAATATATATAATAGAGAGAGAGAGTTGAGTTTTCCTCTACCATGCAAGATGGACAACACAGACCTCTTAAGAGTGTTTGTGTATACCAGCTATCTCGATGGTGATGTCTTTGTGGATCTCAAAGGCTCATCTTTGCTGGTGGTTGAGACGACAATTTTTATTCCTTGGATTAGAAACTGACGTAGTAAATACTATTTCCACCAAAATGTGAAAACTTCCCTACAATGGGAATCACTCATAAATCATAATCCTTTTCGGGGCACATGGTGGTTCCAGTCGTTTCACTGTTTTTTTACTTCTCACCTCCCTCTGCAGATATTTAAAGAAATAATTGGACCTCTTGTTGAGGTCATTTTAACTAATTAATGAAGTGGTAGGTAGGGAAGTCCAAGAAAAAAATATAGAAAAGTGGCTTGTAGATTGTGACGACTCTACCAGCCCATTAATGTATGGTTTTTTTCTTTCTTTTTATTGGATCATGGACGAATTTCTAACTCTAAATTGCAAAAGAAGAAAAAATAAAAAATTACTTTTCGAGAACTAAAACATAACAATTTATAATCTAAACATTCATCCAAACATTAATGACTGATCATGAAGCTAAAATTAGTCATATATATATATGCATGTATGTATGAATGTATACACCCATCCGACCCACAAGAATATAAAAACTATAATAAACATATACGAGGAAGACAAAATTTATAATATAAAATAAAAAAATGGAAAAATAAATAAAAACCATTTCTCTTCCGTCTAGGCTAAGAAGAGATATCCGCACGGGTCTAAATGCCGTGCACCAGATATCCTCAAAGGAATGTCCTTGAGAAGAATCAGAGACAGTTCGATAAAACTTCAAGACAATTTTCAGCTAGAAAATGATATTTAAAAGAATGAGAAAAAATTAGTCATCCAGTTTCAAAACATCAAACTAAATCATGCAATTTGGAGTGATCTTTTTCACATTCTGAAAGCAATAAAAGTAATTTCAATATGGTATATATATATATATATAGAACTAAAACAACAGATGAAGGTTCACTAAATACGATATGCATGAAACATAAAAATAAAACTGCATAACTGTACTACTGTAGGCTGTAGCTATCAACCAAATTACAGAGGGAGAGTATCAACAATATTGTATCATTGTATGTAGACAATTTGGTTCAATCTCAGCCGTCTGTTCACATCGCGTGGCAACGGGTTAAAACAGTCCATGCACACAAACCAGTCCATGCGCTTGACTTTGCCGATGTCATTCTTTGCCAACTGGCTACTCCCCTCCCTTCTCTCGCTCTCCACATACCTCTCTCTCTCTTTGTGGCCAATTCCAACCGAAAGAAACCTATGACCATACTTATGACTCTGTTTCTTCTTCTTTTCTTTAAACACAGGTTGCTATTTTTATCTCTCAAATCTCTATCAACCTTAATTCATCCAAGAGATTGAGAGAGACCCTAAGCATGCCAACTGCCAACTGACTACTTGCCTCCCTTCTCTCTCTCTCCACATACCTCTCTCTCTCTCTTTGTGGTCAATTCCAACGGAAAGAAACCGATGACCATACTTAGACTTTGTTTCTTCTTCTTTTCTTTAAACACAGGTTGCTATTTTTATCTCTCAAATCTCTATCAACCTTAATTCATCCAAGAGATTGAGAGAGACCCTAAGCATGCAGAGGTCCCTATGCTGCAACATTGGGTCCTGCACCTGCAAAGAAGGTTGAACGAAACTGTAAGTATTACTATTATTTGTCTCCAAGTCAATATCCTTGTAAGTGGGCAAGTTGGAGGCGAGATCTAATAGCACTTAATATATTCATCTATTTTAGTTCTCGTTAAGCCAATATTAAAGGTTAAACCTGCTATAACCAATGTGATCCCTTTAAACCCCTCCTATAGAGAACCATACCCGGGTTCCCGGCCTTGAGCAGCACCATCCATATAAATATTAAGGCGATGATCTTGAGAGGTGGTTTCCTTAACCATTCTGGTTTTTTCCACATAAACCATGATAAAATAGGGATAAGAGCTGGAGTAAGTAATTGAGTATTGTTAAAGTATATGAAATTGTGGTTGAAGAGTTTGCCAAACGATAGGAGAACACACAAACACCTATGCGGAGTCGAAACCAAAACCTCCGCAAACCCCACACCCCTCTTGGAATGGGACATGCCACTAGACCCAATGGCCTTTTGCAATTCTTGTGCATGGTATGGGGTAGACTCATAACTCATGCGCAATTAGAGTATAATTATATATATTATAAATTTTATAAATGACATTACACATTTACACAAGCTAAAAGAAGCCTACAGAGATTTATTAGTATAGGGTGATACTGATGGGTCTCATTAAACTTCCTAAGAAGATGACTCGGTGGTACCAATAAGTTGTGAAAATTTGACGATTTAGACCATCTAGACCCAAAGCATTGTTAAATCCAACCTTTTCATGACTCTCACTTAGTGACAAAAATTCTGAACTATTCCTGAATTTTCAAATATATCCTGGCTTTTTCATTAACCCTCTATTTGGTTCATGGATTCTACCGAGGAATAAAAAAAGGAAGGGAAAAAAAATGAGGAGGAAAGAAAATGAAAAAAAAAGAAGATAAAATCATTTCAAGCCAAAATTATTCCAATTCTTCTTTTTCTTCCAATTTTCCATTGCAACCAAATAAAGAAAAATAGAATTCCTTATATATATATTTTTTTTCTTGATAAAATCCACAAACCAAATAGAGCCTAAAGAACCATGAATTCGTGCTCCATATTCTAATAGTTTCGGAGCCTATCCTGAATTTTGCCAAATTTATTAACTATAATTAAAATTTCTGAAATTATTTTGACCAAAATCTGTTTCTAATTTTCAAAACACGCATATCATTTTTTAACTCTCAATTTCATCTTGAATCATTCTTTAACATTTTCTTGATATACAGAATTCCATATTACTCCTATTTCAGGGCCAAATACTTCCCGAGCTCCCAATTTGTCACTATGCTCATTGCAAATAACCGACCCAAATGTTGGTGGAAAGATACAACTATCAATCATCGGTATATGTAAAAATTTAAAGAGTTTGAGGTTTTTGTTAAACAACTAAAAATAATTTTTTTTTATTTATAAAAAAAGTAAAAAAAGAAGGGGTGCTGATGAGGAAGCTAACTTGCTACATAGCTGTTGAAAAGCCCATCAAGAATATCCTTTAAGCAAGACAAGTAGACAACTCAGCATACTAAATTTTTATATCTTAAACACTACTTGGATGTAATATGCTGCATTAGAGGTGGGTGTCACAAAATTTTTTGATAATAGGATTGTTGTCTAACATTATTGTTTAGTCAAATATAAAAAATTGTTGAAATTTGAGCCTGTATAAAGTCCAAATTTTAAGAAGTCTAAACAAAGTCGGGATCAAGCCAGAATAATAATCACCCATTGTTTTGTCATGTCTTTAAACTACGCTGTTTTTACATTCAGGCATGCTCATTTAACAAAAAAAATAAATGGAAAGAATAAGATGCACGAATATAGCCACGTTCATATCCCCTAGGCATGTTTGTTTTGTCATGTCTTTAAATTACACCATTTTTACAACCATTTAAATTCAGGCATGCTCATTTAACATTAAAATAAATAAATGGAAAGAATGAGATGTATGAATATAGCAAACTACTATGCCTAATAAAAATATTATTATCTTTTTAAAAATTGTGGGGGGAAACAAAAACAAATAAGATTTGAAGGGACCAAGGCTAATTGAAAAATAATGTGCTTTGAACTGATTTCACCTCATGTTGGAACATATTATAGTGCAATGATTTATAATAGGTCTGTGACAGCATGGAACGTTAAAATACCTCCAAATGATTTCCCTAACAATAATATTGGGCAGTGTTGAATTATCCAATGAGTTGCCTAACTGATGGATACAATTTTTTTGAATAGTCACATTCAATGTGATGGACATATGCCTTCAATACTACATAAAATATATTATAATTATGTAATTTTCATTTGGATGACGAAGCAAACCTTTAGATATGGAGCATTCTTGAAAGCAACATAAGATGCAATGAAGTTCATAACCCTGTTAAGGAACAGTAGAAAGTGATCCCTAATGTTAGGAAAATGAAGTGATGGGAAAGCATCCCTTAATGCTATCTGGTTTTAAAAAAACCAACCCAGAGTGGATTTGGGAAAAACTCTACATGTTTTCTGCACAAGGAAGAACATATTTACAAGAAAAAGAGAACCCAATAGTGGTAAAATTTAAACCCATCAAATTAAATTGATAGGACTATCCTCTAGCTGGCTAAGCTTTCATGTTTCCAAAACAGCCCCTAGTTTCCACTTGTGGCAGTATGAACTCTGGTTTATTCGGAAAAGAACATCTCAAAATAATCATATTGACAAACATTAATAGGACTCATAGTACCACATCAGTACATCACTTTATCTACATGTTCGGCTCACAACAATTTGAAAGGAAGAAAATCCATGCATAGATGAGTTCCAGTATCAAATTATAGTTCACTCATATTTGGAGTAAAACAGGTAATTCTCTTTTCCGAAATTCCATAACTTAAAATATGAACATACAAAATTAAAATATTGTCAAGTACCAATTCGTTCCATCCTGATAGGTAAGTCTAATCGAGTACCTGCAAAGTTGGCTTCCTGTGGATTATATTATGACCACGAAGCATCTGCTTAATGCCAAGAGTGTTAGCATGAACCTGAACAACATGTAGTGCCAGTAAATACTTCACAACGTGCTTCATCGTTGGGCGCTTCGAAAAAAAATATTCTACACACTGCAGTGCCAGCTTTGTAAGTTTAAGTCCATCACTAAAATAAAAACCTTGTTCTACCTCTAGGCTTTTGTGAACCAGTGAACACTTGGATTGGTCAATGCCCACAATTGACTTCTTTAGTTTGTACTCCTCCTGGGCCCACTTATGAACAAAAGGTGCATCAGGACATTCTGTCTTCTTCTGCGTAGACTCTTTTGGTTATTAAACCTAAAGTACAACTTCAAATCCAAAAACATCGGATTTTTCTGACCATATTTCGGTCAAGGGATTCTCAAAGTTAAGAAATTTCACAAAAGACGGCTAAACTGATGCAGAATTGCGAGAACAGAAACAAAAATGCTACAGCTCTCATGTTACATTTTGAGTTGAAAAGGTTGAATCACTATAAAGAAATGTGTAACAGATAGCATTTACAAGACAGAAAGAAGGAAAGGCAAGAGTTTCCTATATTGTCAACCCCCCCCCCCCCTCTCTCTTTCTCTCTCCTCTCCTCTCTCCCTAGCATCGTATGCATGTGCAATCAGGTGCTGATCTTTAATATAGATTGATTATTTCTCACAGTGCAGTGGTCATGGCTCCATGGGAGTAACATGCACCTAAGAATTTAATAATATAAAGCAGGCTCATCTGCCACAATCCCACAGCATTAAGGTGGTATCCTGTGGCAAGAGCAATACTGTGATGTCGATCATGTCCCTTTTCAATAACACCTCATCAAATAGACTTGTTTAAATATCCATTCAATTTTTCCTTCTTTCCAACCCAATAAATTTCTAAAACTTAGATTCATTAAATTTGCAGTGTCTTATGCACATACGTCACTCAACCATCAGGTTTCCAGAAGGTGACAAGGGAAACTAACAATCTAAATCAGGGTTTCCAATTTTTAATATTTAAATGTTTACTTTTGAAATTATGTCTTCTTCTATACACACAGTTCATCGCAATGCATGGAATTAAAGGTGTTGTGGGGATTTTATTCAATATGGTTCCGTGTTTGAAGTTGTATAATATTGAGCAAAAAACAGCTCTTCATGGCAGCACATATTTGGCTGCCACTCACAACCAAATAACTCTCTCTTATCACATTCCATTAACCATAGTTGCACCCAAATTGCAGGCCCAGATTTAATATTCAAGTCAACCCTTGTGTGTGCCGATCAAGAAAAAAACCCCTTGTATGTGTGTGTTTTCCCTGCCAGGTTCAGCTACTGTTTCACGAAATGTTAGCACCTGCTTTAGATAATTTTGGTGCATTCTAATACGTGGCTCAATAGCTATCGAGTTTCCACTTTGCCTATAAGTTCCAAAATATTAAAACTCAGGAAATCTATCTACGAACCAGAAACCTAATTTCAAATTATGCTCACCAAATGATTGGTTGGCATAGCTAAAAGCATTTAGCACCCATGTAAACATCTATTCTTGAATTTGGGCATATATTTTCAACTAGAAAAGGTTGTTCAAACTTATAATTAAATTTGTGAATTTGGACGTAGTTGAAATCTAGTTTTAAAAAAATAATAAATAAAATTCCACATTCATCTAACATATATATATATATATACAGAGGTGATCCCATCAGCACGTGCTGATATAAGTTACATCAGCACTATGCATTGGGGGTTGTACCCCTTGCATTGATTCAATGCACCTCACATTCCACTAATGCACAAGGTACAACTCCCAATGCAGGTTTTGATATAAGTTATATCAGCACGTGCTTACCTGATCATCATCCATATATATATATATATATATATATATATATATATATATATATATATATATATATATATATATATATACAGAGGTGATCCCATCAGCACGTGCTGATATAAGTTACATCAGCACTATGCATTGGGGGTTGTACCCCTTGCATTGATTCAATGCACCTCACATTCCACTAATGCACAAGGTACAACTCCCAATGCAGGTTTTGATATAAGTTATATCAGCACGTGCTTACCTGATCATCATCCATATATATATATATATATAAGTAGTGTTCAGAGTCGCCATGTGGAGTTTGTGGATTTTATCAAGAAAAAAAAATAAAATATAAGGAATTCTATTTTTCTTTATTTGGTTGCAATGGAAAATTGGAAGAAAAAGAAAAATTGGAATAATTTTGGCTCGAAATGATTTTATCTTCTTTTTTTTTCATTTTCTTTCCTCCGCATAGGTGTTTGTGTGTTCCCCTATCGTTTGGCAAACTCTTCAACCACAATTTCATATACTTTAACAATACTCAATTACTTACTCCAGCTCTTATCCCTATTTTATCATGGTTTATGTGGAAAAAACCAGAATGGGTAAGGAAACCACCTCTCAAGATCATCGCCTTAATATTTATATGGATGGTGCTGCTCAAGGCCGGGAACCCGGGTATGGCTCTCTATATAGGAGGGGTTTAAAGGGATCACATTGGTTATAGCAGGTTTAACCTTTAATATTGGCTTAACCAGAACTAAAATAGATGAATATATTGAGTGCTATTAGATCTCGCCTTCAACTTGCCCACTTGCAAGGATATTGACTTGGAGACAAATAATAGTAATACTTTAACAGTGTCGTTCAACATTCTTTGCAGGTGCAGGATCCATATGTTGCAGCATAGAGACCTCTGCATGCTTAGGGACTTCTCAATCTCTTGGATGAACTAAGGTTGATAGAGATTTGAGAGAGAAAAATAGCAACCTGTGTTTAAAGAAAAGAAGAAACAAAGTCTAGTATAGTCATAGGTTTCTTTCCGTTGGAGTTGACCACAAAGAGAGAGAGAGAGAGGTATGTGGAGAGGGAGAGAAGGGAGGGGAGTAGTCAGTTGGCAGATAATGACATCAGCAAAGTCAAGCGCATGGACTGGTTTGTGTGCATGGGCTGTTTTGACCCGTTGCCACGCGATGTGAATAGATGGCTGAGATTGAACCAAATTGTCTAGATACAATGATCCAATATTGTTGATACTCTCCCCCTGTAATTTGGTTGATAGCTACAGCCTACAGCAGTACAGGTATGTAGTTTTATTTTTATGTTTCATGCATATCGTATTTAGTGAACCTTCATCTGTTGTTTTAGTTCTATATATATATATATATATATATATATATATATATACCATATTGAAATTACTTTTATTGCTTTCAAAATGTGAAAAAGATCACTCCAAATTGCATGATTTAGTTTGATGTTTTGAAACTGGATTGACTATTTTTTTCTCATTCTTTTAAATATCATTTTCTAGCTAGAATTTTTCTTGAAGTTTTATCAAACCGTCTCTGATTCTTCTCAAGGACATTCTTTTTTTTTTTTTTTTTTTTTGGAAAAGAGTAAGGTAATTCTTCTCAAGGACATTCCTTTGAGGATATCTGGTGCGCGGCATTTAGACCCGACCGGATATCTCTTCTTAGCCTAGTCAGAAGAGAAATGGTTTCTATTTATTTTACATTATAAATTTTGTCTTCCTCGTATATGTTTATTATAGTTTTTATATTCTTGTGGGTCAGATGTGTGTATACATTCATACACACACACACACACACACACACACACATATATATATATATATAGTTTATATATGACTAATTTTAGCTTCATGATCAATCATTATATTTATTGGTGAACGTTTAGATTATAAATTGTTATGTTTTAGTTCTGGAAAAGTAATTTTTTATTTTTTCTTCTTTTGCAATTTAGAGTTAGAAGTTCATCCATGATCCAATAAAAAGAAAGAAAAAAAACATACATTAATTAGTTGGTAGACTTGGTTGAGGTAACATTTAAGTATCTCTGCTTGGCTAGCTAGAGTCGTCACAATCTACGAGCCACTTTTCTATAGTTTTTTTCTTGGACTTCCCTACTTGCCACTTCATTAATTAGTTAAAATGACCTCAACAAGAGGTCCTATAATTTTTTAGGTTCGAATCACTTTAAATATCTACAGAAAGAGGCGAGGAGTAAAAAAACAGTGAAACTGGAACCACCACGTACTCTAAGAAGGATTATGATTTATGAGAGATTCCCATTGTGGGGAAGTTTTCACATTTTGGTGGAAATAGTATTTACTACATCAATTTCTAATCCAAAGAATAAAAACTCTTGTCTCAACCATCAGCTAAGATGAGCCTTTGAGATCCACAGAGACATCACTATCGAGAAGCTATACACAAACACTCTTAAGAGGTCTGTCTTGTCCATCTTGCATGGTAGAGGAAAACTCAACTCTCTCTCTCTGTATTATATATCTCTATTATATATAAATATATATATATATATATATATATATATATATATATTCAGCCAATCTTGCTAAAGAGTGAGCCTTTCAAAAGTTGCTATTTCTCACCAAAGGAAGATGTTACTTGTTCGTAAGCAGATGAGAAACCTAGCTACCATCTCCACTCTTGACTCTCCCCCTCTATAACAACAGTCTGTGACATTATTTCGCTTAAGGAGGTGTTGTATTACTGTAATGCTTCATGTGTATAAATATTAGTATTATATCACATTCACTTTGTTGTGTTTAAAGAGTGAACTTTTATTTCCTATACCATTCAGTTCTCAACAAAAAAAATCCTCTTTTTTTGTTTGTTTGTTTGTTTGTTTTTTTTTTATTTAACGAGAGGTATCTCAAACCATTAGGTTCACATTAATCCGCTCGTGATGCACAAATGAGAGTATCCCAAACAAACTGTAGTAGCCTTCTAGCTGCATAGTGAATTGTAAATTAAGTACTTGTTTCGAGGAAAATGTTACGTGTCCCAAATTTGTTTTTCAATTGCAATATTCAAAATGTGGCCGGTGATAACATAATATGGAGCAATTCGTAAGTTTGTTAGCTCATTATCAAAAAAAATTATTCCAAATGAACTTGATAACTACTCAGTTGTAAAATAATCATAATCATATTTGTACCATAACCAAAAAAAGAAGAAGCTATAAACAAGTTGTTATGCTACAAGAGGGTTTATAATCTAATATATTAATTGACCTATGAGACTTGACTATTTTGATTTATTTTGTTTAACACGTTAATGGCTGGGCCAAGCAAATTCACATTTAAACAGTTGCAAAAGATTACAAAAAATTTTAGTACAGAAATTGGCATTGGAGGCTTTTCAACTGTATATATATGAGGGTAAAATAAGAAAATAGAAAGTTGCAGCCAAAGATAGTGAATACACAGAAGATCGTAAAGCCCAACGGCTTGTAAGTTAAAAACTAATTAAACTATGACATCATTTTACATTGAAATTTTGTCTCACAAAACTTTTCACTTTGTTATTCTTCTTTTATTTTTCTCAAGCGGAAAAAGAATGTCCGTCGGAGATGGTGCACCCAAACATTGTTCAGTTTATAGGCTCTGGTGAGGATGATGGTCACATGTTTATTGTGCTTGAATACGTGCCTTACACGCTTAGTCAAGTTTTTTGAGGTAATTTTCCCTTGTGCCGTTTTAATTAATCCGGTTTTGAAATTCACTGACGTACACTTTTTCATTGACATATATCATAATTGATAAGTATGTCATGAATCTCTAAACTTAATTGCTAGTGCAAAAAAAATGCATCTAAGGCATTGACAATTCTAGTTATTTTCCATTTCTTGCAGAGCTTGAGTGGCCCCATATTTTACAAATTTTGAAGCAAATCGCAACAGCATTGTGCTACATGCACACAAGCTTCAGTCCTGGATATGTATTTATGGATTTCAAACCCGAAAATGTTTTACTTGATGGAGTAGGTGGCTAGCTAGTGAAATATTAAGATGAAAATATGATATATATAGGATTTATCTACACTAATGTGCTATGTTTTATTTGTTGAACAATTCTCTTTTAAATAACTTGTTTGGGAATCCAAGATTTAAATGCCAAAGTGAGTGACTTTGGCACGGTACGATGGGCAGGGAGTTCTATAACTTCATATACTAAAGCTTATGCTGCCCCAGAGCTCACAACGTCAGGTAACAAACCTATTAAACAACCCAATCAATTGTCAATAACCTACTTACAAGTTTATACTTTAATTTTTGTTTTTTGGATGGGAGACTCACAAGTCTATGCTCACTTACTTAATTTTGCACTAGCTAGCCTTAAAGGTTTTTAAACATATTTACTATAAACTGGTGCTGAATTAGATTTGAGTTGAGAATTGAAGACTACGTAAATTATCTCTATTTAATGTTCCGTCAAAAAATTAAACTAAACTTTACCGCCAATTGGGTCCTTAAAGATCATCCATAGTCTGCTTATAAGGTGAATATATGCCCAAAAGAAAAGAAGACCATCAATTATGTGTGTTACTAACAATACCTCTTCACAGGAAAAGCAACTCCACCTTTGGATGTCTACGGTTTTGGACTAGTTCTCCGACAGCTTATTATGAAGAGAGATGTAGGACCGAAAAAGGAGAATTATGAAGCAGAACCTTCAAAGAGAGGAAGATCAAGTTGAAGGATATAATGGACGAAACTATCACACATATAACTATTTCAGCTGCATATGCATTTTTAACAAAAATGATCATGTAGTTGACAGAAAGCTCCTTGAAGTGGAATGTGGAAAAGAAAAGGGATGTGGACAAGAGGCTATATAAGTGAGCTAGGAATGAAATGCATAGAGGAACCTCCAAAGGCCCGTCCAACAATGGCCAAAGTGATTGAGAAACTAAATGAACTTTAGTACAACACATGCACAAAAGAGTACCCAAATTAAATTATGTAGATGGTACTCTTCAGTTCCATTTATTGGTACTTGACAATATTTTAATTTTGTGAGCTCATATTTTAAGTTATGGAATTAGGAAAAAGAGAATTACCTGTTTTACTCCAAATATGAGTGAACTACAATTTGATATTGAAACTCATCTATGCAAATGGATTTTCTAGCTTCTTTTCAAATTATTGGGAGTTGAACATGTTGATAAAGTGATGTGATACTGTGGGTCCTATTAATGTTTGTCAATATGATTATTTTGCGATGTTATTTTCTGAATAAACCATAGTTCATACAGCTAGCTACAAATGGAAATTAGGGGTTGTTTGAGAAACATGAAAGTTTAGCCAACTAGCTAGTGATGAGTACTATCAATTTAAGTCGATGGGTTTTAATTTCACCAATATTTGTTAGTGGTTTCAGTGCATAAGTAAAACCATCAAAGGAGAAATACACGTTACACCACCACTCTTGAAATTCGAATCCTTAAATACTGAGCCTCCTACACGTTTACTACTACATCACCACCCTTGGTGTATGTCAACATAGTTGCCGTTGACATGAATAGAAATAGGTTAGGCATAGTTTTCAGCCTGAGATTTTGTTATCAATTAATAAAATTTATTTCCATGTATCAAAAAGAAAAGAAAAATTGTTTTGCAGGCGAGCAAGGCGTGCACCTACATATATAGCCCCATTAACAAAGAGTGACAGAAGAATTCTCCACTAACAAGCTGCTTAATCAGAACAGAGAACAGACCCTTTGGGGGTTGTTTTGGAAACATGAAAGCTGCATAATCCGATTATGCAGCTTGTTAGTGGAGAATTCTTCTGTTAGTCTTTGTTAATGGGGCTATATATGTAAGGTGCGCGCCTTGCTTGCCTGCAAAACAATTTTTCTTTCCTTTTTATGATACATGGAAATAAATTTTATTAATTGATAACAAAATCTCAACTGCAAAACTATGCCTAACCTATTTCTATTCATGTCAACAGTTGTTGACATACACTAAGGGTGGTGATGTAGCAGTAAAGGTGTAGGAGGCTCGGTATTTAAGGATTCGAATTTCAAGAGTGGTAGCATAACGTGTATTTCTCCCTTGATGGTTTTACTCATGCACTAAAACCACTAACAAATATTGGTGAAATTAAAACCCACCGACTTAATTGATAGTACTCATCACTAGATAGTTGGCTAAGCTTTCATGTTTCTCAATCAGGCCCCTAATTTCCACTTGTAGCTAGCCGTATGAACTTTGGTTTATTTGGACAAGAATATCGCAAAATAATCATATTGACAAACATTAATAGGACCCATAGTATCACATCACTTGATCAACATGTTCAGCTCCCAATAATTTAAAAGGAAGCTAGATGAGTTCTAGTATCAAATTATAGTTCACTCATATTTAGAGTAAAATAGGAAATTCTCTTTTCCCTAATTCCATAAATTAAAATATGAGCACACAAAATTAAAATATTGTCAAATACCAATAAATGGAACTAAAGAGTACCATCTACATAATTTAATTTGGGCTACACTTTTGTGCATGTGTTGTACTAAAGTTCATTTAGTTTCTCAATCACTTTGGCCATTGTTGGACGGGCCTTTGGATATTCCTCTATGCATTTAATTCCCAGCTCACTTATACATTTTGCAGCCTCTTGTCCACATCCCTTTTGTTTTCCACATTCCACTTCAAGGAGCTTTCTATCAACTACATGATCATTTTTGTTAAATGCATATGCAGCTGAAATAGTTATATGTGTGATAGTTTCGTCCATTATATCCTTTCGACTTGATCTTCCTCTCTTTGAAGGTTCTGCTACATAATTCTCCTTTTTTGGTCCTACACCTCTCTTCTTAATAAGCTGTAGGAGAACTAATCCAAAACCGTAGACATCCAAAGGTGGAGTTGCTATTCCTGTGAAGAGGTATTGTTAGTAACACACATAATTGATAGTCCTCTTTTCTTTTGGGCATATATTCACCTTATAAGCAGACTATGGATGATCTTTAAGGACCCTATTAGCGGTAAAGTTTAGTTTAATTTTTTGTCGGAACATTGAATAGAGATAATTTACGTAGTCTTCAATTCTCAACTCAAATCTAATTCAACACTAGTTTATAGTAAATATGTTTTAAAAACCTTTAAGGCTAGCTAGTACAAAATTAAGTAAGTGAGCATAAACTTGTGAGTCTCCCATCCAAAAAACAAAAATTAAAGTATAAACTTGTAAGTAGGTTATTGATAATTGATTGGGTTGTTTAATATGTTTGTTACCTGACAATGCGAGCTCTGGGGCAACATAAGCTTTAGTATATGAAGTTATAGAACTCCCTCCCCGTCGTACCATGCCAAAGTCACTCACTTTGGCATTTAAATCCTAGATTCCCAAACAAGTTATTAAAAGAAAATTGTTCAACAAATAAAACTATAGCACATTAGTGTATATAAGTCCTATATATATCATATTTTCATCTTAATATTTCACTAGCTTGCCACCTACTCCATCAAGTAAAACATTTTCGGGTTTGAAATCCATAAATACATATCCAGGACTGAAGCCTGTGTGCATGTAGCACAATGCTGCTGCGATTTGCTTCAGAATTTGTAAAATATGGGGCCACTCAAGCTCTGCAAGAAATGGAAAATAACTAGAATTGTCAATGCCTTAGATGCATTATTTTGCACTAGCAATTAAGTTTAGAGATTCATGACAGACTTATCAATTATGAAATATGTCAATGAAAAAGTGTACATCAGTGAATTTCAAAACCGGATTAATTAAAATGACACAAGGGAAAATTACCTCGAAAAACTTGACTAAGAGTGTAAGGCACGTATTCAAGCACAATAAACATGTGACCATTGTCCTCACCAGAGCCTATAAACTGAACAATGTTTGGGTGCACCATCTCCGACGGACATTCTTTTTCCGCTTGAGAAAAATAAAAGAAGAATAACAAAGTGAAAAGTTTTGAGACAAAATTTCAATGTAAAATGATGTCATAGTTTGATTAGTTTTTAAATTACAAGCCATTGGACTCTACGATCTTCTGTGTATTCACTATCTTTGGCTGCAACTTTCTCTTTTCTTATTTTACCCTCATATATATACAGTTGAAAAGCCTCCAATGACAATTTTTGTACTAAAATTTTTTGTAATCTTTTGCAACTGTTTAAATGTGAATTCGCTTGGCCCAGCCATTAACCTATTAAACAAAATGAATCAAAATAATAGAGTCTCATAGGTCAATTAATATATTAGATTATAAACCCTCTTGTAGCATAACAACTTGTTTATAGCTTCTTCCTTTTTTTTTTGGTTATGGTACAAATATGATTATGATTATTTTACAACTGAGTAGTTATTAAGTTCATTTGGAATAATTTTTTTGATAATGAGCTAACAAACTTACGAATTACTCCGTATTATGTTATCACCAGCCTCATTTGGAATATTGCATTTGAAAAACAAATTTGGGACACATAACATTTTCCTCGAAACAAGAACTTAATTTACAATTCACTATGCGGCTAGAAGGCTACTACAGTTTGTTTGGGATAGTCTCGTTTGTGCATCACGAGCGGATTAATGTGAACCTAATGGCTTGAGATACCCCACGTTAAATAAATAAAAAATAAAAACAAAAGAGAGGATTTTTTTTCGAACTGAATAGTATAGGAAATAAAAGTTCACTCTTCAAACACAACAAAGTGAATGTAATATAATACTAATATTTATACACATGAAACGTTACAATAATACAACACCTCCTTAAGCAAAATAATGTCACAGACTGTTGTTATAGAGGGGGAGAGTCAAGAGTGGAGATGGTAGCTAGGTTTCTCACCTGCTACAAACAAGTAACATCTTCCTATGGTGAGAAATAGCAACTTTTGAAAGGCTCACTCTTTAGCAAGATTGGCTGAATAATATATATATATAGAATAAGGGACTTAAAAATCGCGATATATCGACGATATATCGCCATATCGGAGGGCAACGATACGATATATTGTTGCAAAATTGAAGGATTTTCAAAAAACAAAATATCGAACGATATCAGCAAAGATATCGAAGATATATCGCTGATATCGTTCAAGATATCGACACTGCCATGTTTAAATGCCCTTTTGCTGATTGCTGGTGAAATTTTTATGCATTAGAATAGGTTAGGATTCACATATATATGTACATTTTACTATGCTTAGTATTTCACATAATTTAAAATATTATTTCAAACCAATAGCCTTTGGTCTAATAGCACTCAATATTTAAATGTTATAAAAATCTATTTCAATGTTATATAACATTTAAATGTTGAATTTGCAAAAATTTTATTATTTATTTACTTAGCGCGGTATATTTTTTATACCCCACGCAACACATACTTGTATTATACATATTTAAATTGCAATATTTTGATGCTAGATTGTGTATTAGAGTTTAAATCATTGTTTTCCAGAGTTTTAATAAAAATATCCATGTTTAACTCATAATATCCACTACATCTTTAAAACGATATCGATATTGTCGATATATCCGCATTTTTGGACCCTCGATATATCCATCGATATCGATATTAAAGTCCTTGTATATAATAGAGATATATAATAGAAAAGTGGGTCATAAATTGTGACGACTCTAGCTAGCCAGGCAGAGATACTCAAATGTTACCTCAACTGAGTCTACCAGCTAATTAATGTATGGTTTTGTTCTTTCTTTTTATTGGATCATGGATGAATTTCTAACTCTAAATTGCAAAAGAAGAAAAAATAAAAAATTACTTTTCTAGAACTAAAACATAACAATTTATAATCTAAACGTTCACCAAACAATAATGATTGATCATGAAACTAAAATTAGTCATATATATATATATACACACACACACACATCCAACCCACAAGAATATAAAAACTATAATAAACATATACGAGGAAGAAAAAATTTATAATATAAAATAAAAAAAGGGAAAAATAAATAGAAACCATTTCTCTTCTGAATAGGCTAAGAAGAGATATCCGGCCAAGTCTAAATGTCGCGCACCAGATATCCTCAAAGGAATGTCCTTGAGAAGAATCAGAGACGGTTCGATAAAACTTCAAGAAAAATTCTAGCTAGAAAATGATATTTAAAAGAATGAGAAAAAAAATAGTCTTCCAGTTTCAAAACATCAAACTAAATCATGCAATTTGGAGTGATCTTTTTCACATTCTGAAAGCAATAAAAGTAATTTCAATATGGTATATATATATATATATATATAAAACTAAAACAACAGATGAAGGTTCTCTAAATACGATATGCATGAAACATAAAAATAAAACTGCATACCTATACTGCTGTAGGCTGTAGCTATCAACCAAATTACAGAGGGAGAGTATCAACAATATTGGATCATTGTATCTAGACAATTTGGTTCAATCTCAGCCGTCTGTTCACATCATGTGGCAACGGGTTAAAACAGCCCATGCACACAAACCAGTCCATGCGCTTGACTTCGCTGTTGAAGAGCCCATCAAGAATAACCTTTAAGCAAGACAAGTAGCCAAGTCAGCATACTAAATTTTTATATCTTAAACACTACTTTTATGTAATATGCTGCATTAGAGTTGGGTGTCACAAAATTTTTCGATAATAGGATTGTTGTCTAACATTATTGTTTAGTTAAATATAAAAAATAGTTCATATTTGAGCCTGTACGAAGTCCAAATTTTAAAAAGTCTAAACAAAGTAGGGATCAAGCCAGAATAATAATCACCCATTAATTCATGAATTTATGACCACGTTCCTCTTCCCTAGTTTTGTCATGTCTTTAAACTACGCTGTTTTTACAGCTATTTAAATTCAGGCATGCTCATTTAACATAAAAAATAAATGGAAAGAATAAGATGTACGAATATAGCCATGTTCATATCCCCTAGGCATGTTTGTTTTGTCATGTCTTTAAATTACACCATTTTTACAACCATTTAAATTCAGGCATGCTCATTTAACATTAAAATAAATAAATGGAAAGAATGAGATGTATAAATATAGCAAACTAATATGCCTAATAAAAATATTATTATCTTTTTAAAAATTGTGGGGGGTAACAAAAACAAATAAGATTTGAAGGGACCAAGGCTAATTGAAAAATAATGTGCTTTGAACTGATTTCACCTCATGTTGGAACATATTATAGTGCAATGATTTATAATAGGTCTGCGACAGCATGGAACGTTAAAATACCTCCAAAATAATTTCCCTAATAATATTATTGGGCAGTGTTGAATTATCCAATGAGTTGCCTAACTGATGGATACAATTTTTTGAATAGTCACATTCAATGTGATCGACATGTGCCTTCAATACTACATAAAATATACTATAATTATGTAACTTTCATTTGGATGACCTAGCAAACCATTAGATATGGAGCATTCTTGAAAGCAACATAAGATGCAACGAAGTTCATAACCCTGCTAAGGAACAGTAGAAAGTGATCCCTAATGTTAGGAAAATGAAGTGATGGGAAAACTCTACATGGTTTTAAAAAAACCAACCCAGAGTGGATTTCGGAAAAACTCTACATGTTTTCTGCACAAGGATGAACATATTTACAAGAAAAAGAGACCCAACAGTGGTAAAATTTAAACCCATCAAATTAAATTGATAGGACTATCTCTAGCTGGCTAAGCTTTCATGTTCCCAAAACAGCCCCTAGTTTCCACTTGAAGCTGTATGAACTCTGGTTCATTCGGAAAAGAACATCGCAAAATAATCATATTGACAAACATTAATAGGACTCATAGTACCACATCACTTTATCAACATGTTCGGCTCACAACAATTTGAAAAGAAGAAAATCCATGCGTAGATGAGTTCCAGTATCAAATTATAGTTCACTCATATTTGGAGTAAAACAGGTAATTCTCTTTTCCGAAATTCCATAACTTAAAATATGAACATACAAAATTAAAATATTGTCAAGTACCAATTTGTTCCATCCTGATAGATAAGTCTAATCAAGTACCTGCAATGTTGGCTTCCTGTGGATTAGATTATGACGACGAAGCATCTGCTTAATGCCAAAAGTGTTGGCATGAACCTGAACAACATGTAGTGCCAGTAAATACTTCAGAACTTGCTTCATCGTTGGGCGCTTCAAAAAATAATATTCTACACATTGCAGTGCCAGCTTTGTAAGTTTAGGTCCATCACTAAAATAAAAACCTTAGTTCTGCCTCTAGGCTTTTGTGAACCAGTGAACACTTGGATTGGTCAATGCCCACAATTGACTTCTTTAGTTTGTACTCCTCCTGGGCCCACTTATGAACAAAAGGTGCATCGGACATTCTGTCTTCTTCTGTGTAGACTCTTTTGGTTATTAAACCTAAAAGTACAACACCAAATCCAAAAACATCGGATTTTTCTGACCATGTTTCTGTCAAGGAATTCTCAAAGTTAAGTAATTTCACAAAAGACAGCTAAACCGATACAGAATTGCCAGAACAGAAACAAAAATGCTACAGCTCTCATGTTACATTTGAGTTGAAAAGGTTGAATCACTATAAAGAAATGTGTAACACATATCATTTACAAGACAGAAAGAAGGAAAGGCAACGAGTTTCCTATATTGTCAAACCCCCCCCCCCCCCCCCACTTCTCTCTTCCCTCCTCTCCTCTCTCCCTAGCATCGTATGCATGTGTAATCAGGTTCTGATCTTTAATATAGATTGATTATTTCTCACAGTGCCGTGGTCATGGCTCAATGGGAGTAACATGCACCTAAGAATTTAATAATATAAAGCAGGCTCATCTGCCACAATCCCACAGCATTAAGGTGGCATCTTGTGGCCAGACCAATACTGTGATGTCATCTCCCTTTTCAATAACACCTCATCAAATAGACTTGTTTAAATATCCATTCAATTTTTCCTTCTTTCCAACCCAATAAATTTCTAAAACTTAGATTCATTGACTTTGCAGTGTCTTATGCACATACGTCACTCAACCATCAGGTTTCCAGAAGGTGACAAGGGAAACTAACAATCTAAATCAGGGTTTCCAATTTTTAATATTTAAATGTTCACTTTTGAAATTATGTCTTCTTCTATACACACAGCTCATCGCAACTGCATGGAATTAAAGGTGTTGTGGGGATTTTATTCAATATGTTTCCGTGTTTGATGTTGTATAATATTAAGCAAAAAACAGCTCTTCATGACAGCACATATTTGGCATGCCACTCATAATCCATAACTCTCTCTTATCACATTCCATTAACCATAGTTGCACCCAAATTGCAGGCCCAGATTTAATATTCAAGTCAACCCTTGTGTGTGCCGATAAAAAAAAAAAAACCCTTGTATGTGTGTGTATACCCTGCCAGTTCACCTGCTTTAGATAATTTTGGTGCATTCTAATACGTGGTTCAATAGCTATCGAGTTTCCACTTTGCCTATAAGTTCCAAAATATTAAAACTCAGGAAATCTATCTACGAACCAGAAACCGAATTTCAATTTTGCTCACCAAATGATTGGTTGGCATAGCTAAAAGCATTTAGCACCCATGTAAACATCTATTCTTGAATTTGGGCATATATTTTCAACTAGTAAGAACCAAAAAAAGAAAGGTTGTTCAAACTTATAATTAAATTCGTCAATTTGGGCATAGTTGAAATCTAGTTTTAAAAAAATAAAAAATAAAATTCCACATTGATCTAATAAATATATATAAAAGTAGTGTTCCGAGTCGCCTTGTGGCGTTTTTTAATAAAGCCACATGGCATAATTTTTCTCTAAATACAATAAACGTTATTCTCTAATGGTACGTAATACCTCTCCAATTTTGTAGGAACTCATCAACAGGTCACACCCTTATTTGTTAGCCCTCTCTTCAATTATATCTTTTCAAGTATGATAAAGAGACCCAAAGCTAACCGTTATCTTATCATTTTGAATTTGTTTCCTAGCACGTCTTTTTCTCTCTTACCCATTTTCTCTTTTTCCTCTTTTTGCAAGGCAATACATATCCAACACAATCTTTGAGAACAAGACGTGAATATTTAATTTGGTTAGTTTTGATTCTTCACTTTGCCTTTTTTTTAATTATTTTTTTCTCCATACATTTCCCCACATTTTCGATTATTGGCCAGAGTGAGGAACTATCACTACATTGATTCTATTGGATTATTTTCATTGAGGAAATATCTTCTTCCTGGGCCATTTTTATTAGTGCTCATCAAAAAAAATTTCTTTACTCCATAATTTTGTACTTTGCTTGGCATACAGATTTTTGCTAATTTTAAAAGCCATTTGTTGCATTAAATGCATTTGAAAGAGTTTTTAAATTTTTCTTCTTAAAACAAAATGTAGTTTAAATTTAAATTTTTTTCTTTTATAATTTGTCTCGTGCATTGCACGGGTTCACTGCTAGTTTTTTAAATTAAAAACTATCACACAAACGAAAAAAAGAAAAGAAAAAGGAAGCTCTGCCCTTCCTTAGATTGAAAGTAAAGATAACTAACTTGCATGCGACAAGAAAAGAGAGCATATATTTTCAACTAGTAAAAAAGTTCCAACATTAAATAAAAACAATATATCTGAATATCACCCCAAAAAAAAAAAATTAATTAATTAAATATACCATCAGGGTTACATACCTAACATACGACTATATATATCAATGTAACCATAACACCCGTCTACAAATTGAAGTTGATCGTTTGTCCTATCAGGAAGAATTCCACCAGAAAACATACCAAAGTCAAATAATATTGGGTTGTAGTCCTACATGTCAAAGGAGCTTTATTAATGTAAGAATTATATAAAGTAACGAGGAAAAAGTAAGTTCACTATTATCATGGACTCTTCTATTTTACTAGAATAACTATGTCGATGTGACATAACACGGGTGTAGGTATAGGACACAAGTATGAAGTATGAACATCATTACTGTGCAAAAAGTACCCAATTGTTGTGTCCAACCAAGAAAGGATGAGGACCAATACATTCTCATGCCATTTTTGTTGTCATCAGGAGTCAAATTGTCAAATTCATGCTTCTGTTACCTATACCGATTCTTGGATACTATGACACTTCCAGAATGTCCCTGCATCCTAAGTTTTGGAGATTTAACAAAGCTGGCATCTAGACATGCACCCACACTTGACACTAGTACCCAAGTCCATGTGACATTAGTAAGTTATGGGAACTAATCACCCAATAATCACCCCCCAAAAAAAAAAAAAAAAAAAAAAAGTAAATGCACCAATACTGACCTGGTCAAGCATTATATGAGCTGCACTTATATTGCAAATGAGATATGGCAGATATAGTGGATTTTGAGCATGCAAAAATTTAAGGAGGCATGCAAATGCAAGAGCAACCTTGATCCTCTTAAGCCAAGTTAAACCATCTACAAATGCAAAATGAGTTGTAACTAATTATTATAGTTTCTTTGTCAACTGCTTGAGCCTAAATTTAAACCCTAGGAAAGGACATGTAAAAGATACACCACTACTGGAAAAGAAACTCAAACTACTTCTATCATCATCATCATCATCATCATATATTCCTAGCAAGCTTATTTTGTATCTTTTCAAGATACTAGTAAAGTGGAAGCTATGAGCTAGTATGTTGCTTCTAGTTGGAAGCTTAAGATTGGTGTGAATAGTGATTTCAGTCACTAATTCATTAGACAACAAGAGTCAGAGACCTACTTGTTGCTTTCACTGCTACACAGAGGTATCTGGCATGCAAAGTTTTGAAAATTTGCAAAGGAGCAAACAAATTATAACTTGTGTGTGTGTGTGTGGGTGTGGGTGTGGGTGTGTGTGTATTGTAATAGAAACTCGAAAGACAACGTAAATTAGGGGAGAGAAAAAAGAAATCAGAAGGAGACCAATAAATATATTGAACTACTATCCAGTATCTGACCAATTCATGGATAATGTAAAAGTACAAATTTTTTTTAGCTTTAGAGTGTAAAGGGCAGCCCTGTCTACATTTTCTGTCAATGAGCACTCGTCTGCTTCATGAACGTGTTATAACCCACTAGCCCTAAACTGTAACTGAAACGCTCTTTTCCAACCAAAGCATAAACTTAAAATAGGGGGAAGTATTATGCATAAAATTTAAACTTTAAAAGTTGTGAAGATCCAATCAATTCATTTTTTCCAGACCACATAATCATAGGAATAAATAAAATGATACCTGGTAGAACTCTAATATCCAACTCTATGTCATGAATAACCTGAAGTCAAAAACAATAAACATGGCATGACATCCTAAATT
This sequence comes from Liquidambar formosana, assembly GCA_039720395.1. Taxonomy (NCBI): domain Eukaryota; kingdom Viridiplantae; phylum Streptophyta; class Magnoliopsida; order Saxifragales; family Altingiaceae; genus Liquidambar; species Liquidambar formosana. Next base: position 11,124,082 of record CM077824.1, on the reverse strand, counting down.
GTTTGACAAGATAATGATGCAGTCCATAACTCTGCTGTCCAGTAGATTTCAGCAGCTATTTCCACTTGTATTTTGTTTCTAGAAGCTTTAAAATGTAACAGGTAGTTCAATAATATTAGAAGATAGTTAGTTAGTTGAAGGTATTTCAGTCTTTTCTCAAGCATTATTAGTCAATATAAAGGCTATTAAATGTTAGTTTTTTGGGTTTGGGTGTCGGTGCTTAAGACTTGTATTTGTCTTATGAACTTGGGTTAAGCCTTTTTGCTTCTTTATATTTATACAAATAATTACTTCATTGAAAAAGAAAAAAAAGTGTTCGTTCTAGTTAGTTTTAGATTCCAACAGATTGATTTTAACAGAATTTGATAGCTTTCATCTCTCTCTCTCTCTAGAAATCAAAGAAATGATTATATTCCTTCATTTTCCTTAATTTTCTTGTTAATTTCCTGAGTTATATAGGCTGTTGTTAGAGGGTTTCTTTTGTATGGGCTTTTATTACAGAATCTTTTGTTTTAAGTTTAAATGGACCAGGTCATGTATGGGCTTTAATTTTGGGCTTTTATTAGTCTAGGTCAATCTTTGTGGGTTTAGTTGGTCCAACCTACTTTCCTTAGCCTTGAAGTACTTGGTGCCTTAGTATTACTGTATTAGAGTCCATATAAAGTCATGTAATAGCATAATTTTGAATCTTACATAAGTCTCTACTTTGTGATGGATTCAAAAGCTTTGACGGTGTGAGGCCTACTCTCTAAACCTAGGTATGATGCCTACAGTTACTTACGTGTGATGCCTAAGGAGCTCCAAGAGTGATTCCTAGACTATCTCTTTCTTCTTCTTTTTCTTTTTTAATGTTCTGTGCTGCTGTATTTTCTGTAAAAACACCCATAGTTCTAGAACTTTTAAAGCTTTAAACCCTACCCTTTCATAATTCTAAGCCTTCCCCAACCACTAAGTTTTCATCCCAATTCCCCAAACCCTCAAACAGTAGTAGCAAAACAGCCTAAACCCAGCAGGAGCGGCTGTCCAAAAAATTCCAGCAACTTATTTGTGAAATTCCAGTAGCTTCCAGCTTAAAACCTTAACCAAATCCCTCCTCAAACCGTCCATGAAGCCCACCACCTCCCAACCTATGATATTTCTCCCCTACAAGTCCTAAATTTTCCAACATGTATAAGACATCCACAGGGTTTTTATTTTCTAACTCCTATGAAAGAAAAAAAAAAAAAAACAATTGATGAAGTCTACAGGAGTTGATGCAGCACCTGAAGTACTAATTGATGAGGTGCCAAACTCATATTGAATCTTACTTAATTCTAGTTCTTTTGGTTTTTATTTCTTTCTTTTTTTTTTTTTTTTTTTTTTGCAACAGGCCACCTTCAATTCTCAAATCAGAATCCCACAATAAAAAATTTTGATAGTAAATCATACAGTCGAAAACAGTGAATAAAGGATGGTATACCTTTGAGTAGGAGGTTGTGTAAAGTATCCTGTGAGCTACGATCATAAACAATGCCCAGTCGTTCACCTTCATAGCAGTATCCAATCAACTTGACCATGTTTAGGAGAAATCAGATTTGGGTGCTGAAGTAAAATGATATCATCCTAAAACATGAAATATAGAATTAGGCAAATCTTCAAAGATAGAACTTTGAACTGTGAAAAAAACATTTAATTCAGCAACATACTCTCAATCTCCTTTCGTTATCTCCTTGATAAACGGTATATATTAGAGGATTTTCCCGTATCTTCAGTCACCTTTTGTGATTTAATCTTTCCATGGTACACTTTGCCAAATTGGAATCTTCCTATGAAGTTTTCTTTGCTAAATCCATCTGTGTATTGACTTATTTCCTGATAAGAAAGCACACTTATGGTTCCGGATTCCATTCCTGATCATTTTTTCCATTGAAATAAAGACAAGAAATATATGTGTTACAGAGCAAAACATTTATACTGTGAAACTTGAAAACCCATATCTGAAAAATAATTTGAAGATGAAACAAAATGCAATTGTATTCGTTCTTATTTTGAGATCTTTCTGGTGTATAATGAAACAAAATGCAATTTTATTCATTCTTATTTTGAGCTATTTCTAGTTACATATTTGTGTGTTCCTGTGCAAACAATCTATTATTTAAAATTTTATTGTTTGAGTATAAAAAAAGGCCTAAGAATCTAATTAATTATTAAAAGGATTTACATTTTGACACCAAAAAAAAAAAAAAAAATGTGAACACTCTACAACTTGATAGGTTTATAGTTCTGAAAACCAAAAATGCAAAACAATCTACAAATTAAAAGATCCACTGTTCCAAGAAAAAAGAAAAGAAAGAAAGTGAGAGAGAAATTTGAAGCAGTCATTGACTCATTGTTTCGTTTTCATTTTGCAAGAACTTTCTCTTGCTTTTGAGTCCAAAATTTTGTTTACTCCAACATTTGGTATCTGCGCCTTAGGAAGCAAAAGGTACTCGTTTAAACTCCTCGTACTCCCAAGGGGCCATCCACACACCTGAGTTTTTTTCGATTGATTACATGCTCAAGTGGGTTGCTTGAAACCAGGGAATAGTTAGACGCTCGGACCACATGACACCCGGGGGAAATAAACACAAAAACAAGAAAGCGCAAAATTTGCTTTGTTTTTTTGCTCTCAAGACAATAAATAATCTTCCAAAATTTCAACCAAACAGCCCCTTATAAATCATGGAGCCCAATTGCATATGTGCATGACTTTTATAGCTTCTCTAGGTAAATATAAGATTATAAACAATAAGCATATGCCAACATAAAAGAATAGCATATTGCGTAAGATAACCCAAAAAATCAATAGATTGATTAAAGATCAGGTCTCTTACCTTCTTGAATTAAGTTAGGGTTTCCACTCTTCCATCTTTCAATCTCCCTTCCCCGGCCTTTATATTGAACACAGTCATAATGACCAGACTGATGGAAGTATGACAAACACCAATCTGAGGCGAACCCAGAAATAAAAGGTGGGACCACTGTGACCCATCCATTGAACATCAAGCTTGAGGATTGAAACTCTAATGGCTTCACAATCAACCTCCAAAACCCTATTTTATCACAACCAAATTCACCTATTAATAACATTGATTATCATGATGGAAATAAAGCTAGTGTACAACAAACATTATACAAGTAAATTAGATTAATGAATCTCCATATAGTATACTCTGATAGCAAGTTAACATGAAATCAAGCATAAGAAAAATAAAAAAATATGAAAACACTTACCAAAAAATGCAACTCACCCAAGTCTTATTCCCAACTTCATGGGATCGCCTACATGAATCCTTTTACATCATTTAGTTTTATCAAAGGTCATATATGCTATTAAATCCTTATCACACATGTCCTTTCTCATCACCTCTTAGAAGCAAGGATAGAAATACGGACATGATATGATACAGATACATTGATTCGGAAATTTTTTAAAAAATGTAGGATACAATACAGTGACAATTTGTTAATAAATAAATATATTAATTTTTATATTTAATTAAACATCAATAATGCCAGAAGGAATTCCCATTGAAGATTCGAAGTCTATGGATGACGATAGTACAATTTGGTTGACTAAGTTGTTTAATAAGACTAAAAGGATGCCAGATGAATGAAGGAAAAGCGCTTTGGTACCATTGTATAAAAACAAAGGTGATATTCAGACTTGCACTAACTATCGTGGCATTAAGCTCATGAGTCATACAATGAAGCTTTGGAAGAGAGATAGAATGAAGATTAAGACGAGAGATAACGGCATCAGAGAATCAGTTTGGTTCCCTGCCAGGACGATCAACTATAGAAGCTATTTTCTTAGTTGGATCCTACTATAACCTCCTAGTAGACTTGGATGGGAGATATTTCCCATCTTCTATAGTGGAGTCTGTGGACCATCAGTTCATTCATTGTGTGGTGGCTAGAGAGGTGTGGGACAAGAGCCTGAGGTATTTTAGCATTAAGTGGGTGATACCAGCGAAGGTTATTCAGTTGGTTGACTCTTGGCAGTGTAGGGTGGCTAACAAAGCGGCTCAAGTTATTTGGAAGTCGGCCCCTCATGATATTTTTTAGACATTATGGAAAGAAAGGAATTGTAAAATCTTTAATGGTAAGGTGGTATGGGACGACATGGCTCCTCATGCACTTTTTTTGTGCCTTTGGAGAGAGAGGCATTTTCGAACTTTTGAGGATAAGGAAACTTCTATCGTAGAGCTCAAGTCCTCTTTTATCAAGACTCTTTTTTGGTGGTTTCATAGTTATAAAAATGACCACAAACTCTCTTTCGTTTGTTTTTTAGATATGTTAAAACTATAGTTTGGGGTTCTTTCTTTTTTATTTTTCAGCTAGCACTCGTATATTTCTTATGTACTTGGGCTTTGCCCCTTCTTTTCTAATGCAATACTTACTTCATCATAAAAAAAGAAAAAAGGAAAAAAAAAAAAGGGAAGGAAGGGTCTGTACAGTCTTTGAAGAGGCAGGTTGAGGATTTCCCTTTTGCTTGGTGGGAGCCGGATCTTTTTGGTAATTGGATACCCCATCAGGATCTCTTGGATACTCCTACTTTATAGGTGTTTTGCTCTATACAACTAGTGTGCAGGAGCTGTTGCTCTTATCTTAACAAAATTTACTTCATCAAAATATATATATATATATATATATATATATAAGGGTAAAACTATACCATCCAATTTTTGTGCATCACCATAACAAGAACTATTAAAAAAATTCAAACACATCAAGAACATCTCGATAAATAAGTATAACGTGTACCTGAAATATTAGCTTTCCACGAATCAGAATCATTACCACGGAGCATCTGGCCAATGCCTAAAGTGCAAGCATGACACCGAACAGCACACAAACTCAGAAAATGCTTAACAACTTGCTTCATCATTGGGCGCTGCTGGGGATTATATTCCAAACATCACATTGCAAGTTTTGTAACTTTAAGTCCATCGCTAAAATAAAAAAAAGGGTCCTGCCTCCAAAGCTTTGGTGCACAAGTGAACACTTATAACATTCAAAGCCCAAAATTGACTTTTGGGGTATGTACTCACACTGGGCCCATTCGTAAACAAGAGGTGCAGAAGATAATCTGTCTTCTTTTGTGATGACTCTTTTGGTTATTAAACCTAAAAGTACAACACCAAATGCAAATACATTGCATTTTTCTGACCATCTACCTGTCAAAAAAATTGCAAAGTTACTCATTCAACGAATGTTATAACTTCAAAGTGTTACAACAAAAGCCACAATAAATATCCACAACACTAACATGCTAAGAATGTGAAATTAGATGACAATTCCTAACATAGATTGACAAAGTGATCTTTTCATGGGAGCATTACACAACAAAGGAATTTATTAATATAAAAATAGGCTCATCTAACACAATCCCACAGCTCTAAGAATGTGAAATTAGATGACAATTCCTAACATAGATTGACAAAGTGATCTTTTCATGGGAGCATTACACAACAAAGGAATTTATTAATATAAAAATAGGCTCATCTAACACAATCCCACAGCTCTAAGGTGGCTCCTTTGATCTGATCTTTCTTTTCTATGAGAATGTACTACACATTTGTCTCATTATCTGTTCATCTTTTCCTTCTTTTTCACTTGATTTCATCATTTTTCAAACCTCACTAACTTGTACAAAGTTTATGCTTCAATGTTCTGGTATTAAGTTAACCCTCGAAAATCATATTGTAGAAGCTCAAGATCAGGTTTCCAAGAGTACAAACTGGAACTGATTCACATTTGATTTTCTTTAACCTAATAAAATTGTGTCATGTTTTAACCCCAAGGGGTAGCTCAGTTGGCAAGGGACTACGCTTTAGGAAGTGGAGGTCTAACTCCTGAGTTCAACTTTTTTTAAAACCCTTGGGGCACCCACACAAGGTTTCATGGTTCTCATGGGCCTTGGACTTACCTGGTCCATATGGGTTGTGGGGTCTTATATGAGCCTAGGGTTTGCCCAAAGGGTTTCCTCATCATAAAAATAAAAATAAAAAAATTGTGCCATATTTTGTGGTACCCATTACATCACAGTCCTTTATATTAAATGCGTTCCTAAGGTGTTTCTTTATTCAATCATGAAATGACTACCATTGTTTCCTAAAAATTGATCTGACAGTCACATGCTACATTAGAATGGAAATTCTATCAGCTTGTCAATAATCTCTAAAATAGCTCATCCTGTTGAATATTAAAGTTGTCCATGACAGCACATATTTCTACTCATATCCAATTCACTGTCTATGACAATTAATACTAGGGGCTGCGAGTAGTAATGTGTCAACCCAGAACCAAACAAAACCTGACCACCATGAGTTGGTTTCCTTCAGTTTTCCAGCAAGTTCAGTCCAGTCCCAACTACAGAAAATGGAGAACTGACCAGGTTGGTTCAATTCTGGGTTGGCAGCCAGCTTATCCTCACTAACCCAAAAAATAATCCCCCACAGAATGGACAACCAACCAAGTTAGGGTTCCGATAGCTCCCTATGCCTGCTTGGCCTTGATTTTGAAAGGCTGATCGAAGTACGAGGTTGTGCCCTAGGGTGTGCCCCATGTATGAACCTGCTAACAAGAAATTTGACCACTTTTCATTCTTTGCCACTTTACAAGCCATGTCTAGTCCTTTGTCTTCAATCAGAGTTGATACCAATTGATGTTTTCTCTTTCCTACAATTTCATTTTTCAAGTTTTGAATTTTAAAAGTAGAATCCTTTGGAAATGAGCTGTTCACACAGTCATCTGAACAAAATGGAAGGAAAGAAATAGAAGAAAGTCTAATGATTCTCAAGTTCATTTCATCAGGTAATTGAAAAGGTGAGATTTAAAACCTTCCTTGGGGAATCAGATAGTCCAGAGACATAGATCTCAATGTATCTTGAAAAATCATAAGACAATTTCATCTAGTTCCTCTCCAAGATACATATTCTCTATCCCTTGAGAGCCACTGCTCCTTATTTCTTTAAGCTTCATGTAGCTCTCACTTAGTAAACCTGGTCAAATGGATTATAACAAGATAAGAACCATACAACACCATACAATTCCTTTCTAGACAGGCTGGGAATGGGATATTTCATCATGCTGAGCTCCTTGGTCCTAGATGGGACATTAACGAGATGACAGAGAAAAGATAATGATCCAGCTATCATGGAAAGTAATTCTTGTAGTTCATTGGATCATGCACCATCTTCCAAATCCTTGGAGATTTTCAGATCAACTAATGGAGATCTTCAATTATTATCATCTATCGAATGTTCAACAACCCCTTGGATTTGTAGATCCACTAACTTGAAGGCGAACTTCTTGGCTAAAGGAGTAGTAGTTCATACATAGAATATAAATAGGTTTTAGCTCCTCTCTTTGGTGGCCTTGTGCGAGTTTCTTTTTTTTTCTTCTCCTTCAAAGGAGATCTCCATTTTTTACCCTGTTTTCTCTCAATACAATATTCACTTCAGATCTGAAAATGATAGAGGGAACCAAGTGCTTTAAACCACTAAACCAAGTTCAGTTGACCTTCTAAAGAATTTTAAAGTCTAGCTGATATGGATATATGAGAGATAGCCTAAAAGGAAAACAAATCAGAGACACGAGAAGATGAAAAGTGACATAGAAGAAAAAAAATTAGATGTTGCTGAACTAGCAGAGAATCCTTGACCAAAACATTTGCCCCAAATAATGGCATACAAATTTATATTGATGGAACTTTATGAAACAGTTAAGCAGTTACTATACTTCTAAATAGTAGACATATGTTACGTGTAATCATAAGAAGTTAAGACAGAGAGAGCTAAATAACAAAGAAACTTTGACATAATCAATTTGGGGGGCAGTGTTCCATCCATATGTTGCCTTTCAACAATAGAACAAAACAAAGTCGAATTTCAATTTTATGAACCCTTCAAGATTTAAAATAATTCTAGTAAAATTAATAATTTATACTTACCGGAATGGAATGTAAACAAAACTATTTGTTGCAAGCAACAAAGAAGAGAAGCATATGCATATCTTCTGACTAATAAAATGAATTAAAACTACAATGAAGTAGAATATCACTCTCACACGCATTCAGGGATCAACCAATGAAAGGGCAGATACCTAAAGAGGCTTGTTGAATACCATGCACTCTAACTATCTGAAAAAATTTTAAATCCTTTATTTTTTGTCCATTCCCTCACTTCTTATCTTCTCCTTTGCGTTCTCCCCCCAATCCTCTATGTAAGTTGTATGAAAATTATTAATGAAGATAAAAAAGTGCAGATGGTTTATCGCATAACTCAAATAATGATTACGACAATGCAATAACAACAAATAGAAATTTGTACGCACAATACTACATTCACATACCTTGAAGGCCATAATTAGGATCAATATAACCTTAACACCCATGTACATATTGATTTATAAGATTTATCTTATCAGCAAGAATTCCACCAGATATCACACTGAAGTCGAATAATTTTGGATTGTAATCCTACATATTAAAGTAGCTCAACATATTGTGAGATCGGAATTAAGCAGTTCAAAGAGGAGATGTTATTGAAGTTAGCATGCCAACTAAACAAATAAAAGACAAAAGAACCTGGTCAAGCATTATATGAGCCGCATCTATATTACGAACGAGATATGGCAAACATGGAGGATTCCAATCATGCAAGAATTCGAGCAGGCGAGCAAATCCAAGAGCAACCTTAATTCTCTGAATCCAGGTAAAACCATCTAGAAATAGAATATGACTTGTTAATGATTATCATGATTGTTTAATCATCTTTTTTTGTGCCCAAGTGTGCACATGTAAAAACTGTAGAACTGCCAAATATACTTTAAAAAAAAAACAAATTTTATAATAACAAACACAGTGATTAATTTAAGGAAAATACTTATGTGACAGACTTTTAGCAATGACAGCCAAATCATGACCACAAAAAAAGGACTGAAAGTGTGGAGAAAAAAATCCCCTCTTTAGTATTTCAGTGGTCATGATTTGGAAAAGCAATGACACTCTATCATGCTAGAAGGGTTCTTAATTTAAAACAAAGTCACAGCTACAATTTGTTCTTAGCATGTTAACAATTAGAATAGCACAGTGATGAACTGCAACAATAAAAGCAGCATGCCAAGCAACTAATAGATGTCATGCCTCAAAATTTGTGAAGGTGTTGAAACATCATGACACATCTCAAGTACAAATATATGAAGTGCCTAGGCTACATCAGCTCTCACTTGGTGTTATTTTAGTTTTTATCTTTTATAGTTTTATTATTCCCGTCATTCCTAGAATTGAAAATCTGCAGAAAAAAATAGATTACAAGAAGGCACCACACATTCAACAGAAGTGAGTAAAAGAAACTTATACCTTTGTCTAGAAGGTTATGCACGGTATCCAGTGACTTAAGATGATATATAATACCCAGTTTTTTACCTTCACGGCAGTATCCCATCAATTTGACCAAATTTGGATGAGTGTTTTGTGCTTAAGTAAAGCAACCTCATCCTAAAAGACGAAATATAGAATTAGGCTACTAATAATCTTAAAAAAAGGTACTCGCACGAGGGGCCAAAAAAAAAAAAAAAAAGAGAGAGAGAGAGAGTTAGTTCAGCAGCATACTCTCAATCAGTCAATCTGCTCTCATTATCTCCTGGGTAGACCTTATAAATTAGAGGATCTTCCCATATCTTGGCTGTCACCTCTTCGTCTATAAACATTCCACGGTACACTTTTCCAAACTGGAATTTTCCAATGAAGTTCTCTTCACTAAATCCGTTCGTGGATTCTTCCAAATTCTCATAACTAACACCGGCTACCACACTGGAACCCATTCCTGGACATATTTTTCCATTGAAATATAGACAATGAGTATAGGCATTAAGTTACCCATAGGTCATATCTGAACATTGATCGAAATCAAAACAAAATGTAGTTGTATTCTTATGTATTTTGAGCTTATTCATGTATATGGGTATGCAACTATGCATACATTGATGCTCATGTGTGCATACGCACGTACATACATACATATATAGATGTGTGAGTGTGTGTGTGCGCGCGCGAACACGCTTGTACAAATAAATGTATGTATGAAAACAATATAAATATCAAAAGATCGGATTTGGATTTGGTGCATTTAGTCACTTTAAATGCACCGTAAAGTTACCGTGCAATGAGCAACACGTGGAAAGACTTGAGATTGGAGGGCTAAGATTGGTTGGGCATGAAATGGTTGTCTCCAATCTCAGCCCTCCAATGTCAACTCTCTCCATGTGTCACTCATCGCATGGTAACTTCACGGTGCATTTAAAGTGACTAAATGCACCAAATCCACTTCATCTGAGAATCAAACCACAGAAATATAATCAAGTTAAGAGTTTTATAGTTAATAAATGAGGAACCAATGAGATCTGAACAAAAGCCTAACAATTTTGTGATATTTAATGTATATCTAAGAAGCACAGACACAGATATGTCACGGACACGGACATGTGACACAGTCACAACACATCACAACATAGACATGTCGACATGACAAATTCTCAAAATCCAAAAATACGACGTGATAGGGATACAACACTAAAATAATTTATATTTTTATATATAATTATATTATATCATCTAGTATCACAAACATTATTTGAAGTAAATCTATTTGTACCGTTTTAAAAATCCTAGTTGAGTCTTTTACGAGAAAAAAAAAAAAAAAAAAGATATGACAATAAGGAAAACAATAAATAAGAAGAAGAATGAGGTGAAGATAGAGGTGTCATGTGGGAGGTGTATTAGAAAAGTGTCATTTGAAATTTGCCACGGCACCTCTGGAGAAGTGTTTGTGCAGATGTACGTAGACATACATATATACACACATGTCAAGAGTAGGACTAGTATAAGGGAGTGAACCACAATGAGCTCTCCTTATATCATGGTCCACCTGCATTGCGGCGTATTATATGGGGAAAAGAAAAAAATAGGCATTCCAGAAGCAAAACAGCAAAGCAAATTAGGCGGTTTAGAAGTACTTTTTCAGCTTCTGAAAGCTAGAAAAGTATTTTAAAAGTACTTTTTCCGTAACAAAAAATTCCACAAATTTGAGGATGCAGTGTTGGAAAACAAAACCAACAAAAATATTTCGTCTTGCAAACTAGAAAGTATAAAACATAATAATATTGCAACACAGTAACTGTCAACCAAAATAATATATCATATAGTCATGCTATTACTCTATTAGTGAAGGAAGGCCAACGAAATTGATACATAGCGAGAGAGAGAGAGAAGGGGGGTTGAAGATGGAATGTTTCTCACCTGCTCGTCGGAATAAGTTAGGGCTCCGAGAGGTTCCGCCGAACAAGTTAGGGTTCCGATAGCTCCCTATGCCTGCTTGGCCTTGATTTTGAAAGGCTGATCGAAGTACGAGGTGGACCTTTTAGAAAGGAGAAGAACTTCCATGTAACTGTGACACGGCCACGTGGTATCACAGCCAATCAAAAGCAAGCAAAATGGGAGTGTAGGTTCAAAAAGTACACTGACACTCCTACTTTGCTTGCTTCTGATTGGCCCGTGATACCACGTGACCGTGTCACAATTACATGGAAGTTTTTCTCTTTAGAAAGGGATCCGAGAAAAACTTGTATGTAATTGTGACATGACAGAAGAGGTGTTATAAATCAATAAGAGATGAGAAAAGTGGGATTATCAGATTACTTTTTAGTTACATAATTTTATTTTTCTCTTTTTCTATTGGCCAGCATCACCACGTGGTCCTATTACAGTTACATGGAAAACTCACTTGGGACACAACGGATCCCACAGAGAGAGAAGTCTTACGGGATGGGACCACGGTGGTCGTGTAATACTGTAGTTGACATCATTGCCTTCGACCAGGGATTTTTGTTTTGTTTTTTCTAACATGTCCATGACTGTCAACGTGATGCAAACTTACTACCATTTGTAGCAAGTTACCAACGAAGAAGAAAAAAAATGTTGCTCCGTACTACTAAGGGCATCTCCAACGGCTACCTCTCCTTCCAAAAATCAGCTCCACCGGAGTAAGCAAGAGGTAGCAAAAAGTACAAAAATTTTTGCTACCACTTTCTCTCTCTTCAAACTTGGAAAATGAGAGAAGATAGCAAATCATATAATTGAATAAAAAATTGAAGATGATTACCTGGAAATCCCACAGCAGATTGCAACCGCTATAACAATCATCACCGAGAAATGGAGGTAACCCAAACTGCCAACGCCGGAGGACTCTCGCCATCGCCGTCCCCGGAGAAAGCCGAATGCGTCACCATCGCACCACTGTCAACTATAAAATCGAGAGTGAATGTGAAGATGAACAGTGGAAAAAAAAAAAAAAAAAACACTTCAATCAAACGCTAAAGCCCTGTTTGGTCGCTGAGAAAAGGTAGCAGAAAAAAAAAATTGCGTCCTAAATCATTCTTGAATCGGGATGTTGAGATGGGGTTTTCCATTTTTCCGAATAAAAAACCAACAGAATCATAAGATTCTAAAGTTGCCTTTTAAAGATACCTTAACTTTTCAACGATAAAGAAAAAAAAAAAAAAAATCGTATCTTTTCTTGAGCTAAAAGGCAACTTCTCAGAAACTGAGTAAAACTAAGCAAAAAGGCAACTTTTCAAAAAGAAAGAAGGAGAGAACCTGGTATGAAAGGCTGCAACATCAAATCTCTTTACACCTACGTACAGCGAAGTGTTGAGAGTGAATCTTTGGTGTGTTCTTCTACTTGAGCCAACATTAATTCTCTACTGTCAGATGGAGAGACGACGAGCTTGTTTGGAAGGGGACACATTTGCAGAGAGGAAATGGAACGGGAAGGGGGAGGAGCAGGTGGCTTTTGCATAGAAAAGAGATTGTAAAAAGAAATGAGATGTGTTTGGCCAACGTATGGTTAGGATTTTCTAGAGGAATGATGAACAAATCAGGGCCGTCGAATTGGGACGAAAGCCTTTATTTTTTTTTTACCGTTCTAATTCCCTTTATTGGTATCATTATTTTTTTTTTTGACCGTTATGTATTCATTAGAATGAAGGAGGGTAAAAAATTTTACAATTTGAAATTATTTTTTTTTCATATTTATTGTATTCATTTTTCCTATAAATACCACACCAAATATGTTTAAAATATTAAAACATTAAAATATATAAAATAATAATAAAATATTAAGGTTTGTTAACTCCTCTGGAACTCTCACCTTTAAAGGAGGTAGCAAATTGCTACCTAAGGTAGCAAACTTAGATTTGCTACCTTAAATTTGCTTATTCCCTTAGAAATGCTCTAACTAGCAAGAATATCAAGTTAGGGTTGTTTCAGACAGGATTTTATGATTGGGAGCTATGCTTGCAAACACACTCATACACATGAAAGTTACGTATGACTCTTTATAATGCGATCCAACTTAAGTAATCTCATCGGTTTGCACTCCATCATCTTCTCAATCATCTTTGTACTAGTTAATTTGTAAGTTGAAAGTCATGATCTTTTTTTGGGGGTATTAGGTTTCAAGACAAGAACCATAAATTTTATATATTTATAAATAATTTTTGTGTTATGAAGTATTCTTATTATGAATAACTCTCTAAATTTGTCTTTGTTCAAGGGCAATCGTGTAGGCTAGTCAAATATGAATCAAAATGGGCAAAATCAATAAATGTTCAACACAATTAGTTAAGAAATTGCATTGCAAAGTTGATGAAGAATTTTTGTGAACTATTATTGGATGAGAGAAAATAAGAAATTTTGATGAAATGGGTATTCATGTATCATAAAGTTGATGAAGAACTTTTGTCAACTATTATTGGATGAGAGGGAAAGAAACTTTGATTTACAAATGTGATTGAAGTACATCATATTTTATGAAGAATTTTGGTAGATAGGATACACCATCAAATGGTAAGATGTGTTATTGGGATTCATGCCATATCCCCTAGAATAGGAGAGCTTGTCAAAGAAACCATGAGACTGCCCTCATAGTAGCTTTTCCTGTATACTATAACCACAGGGCCTGTTTGTTCAAATATTAATTAGTATATTACAAGGTTCCAAAAAAAAAAAAAGGGGGAAAAGTGAACCCTTTTACAATTGCATGGGTAATAGGTGGAACTGTGGATGGTATTACTGAGTACTGACTTGTAGCTATTGGGCCTGGGCCTTAATTAGCCCAACAGTACAACTTGGTTAAGCTTAGAGGCTTCTATTAGCACTCAAAGACTTGCTTTCATCTCTTATTTATTTTACACTTTAAGATTTTATGAAAAATATATTAAGGTTCTCATAGAAACTAATCACATAGTCTATTTAAAAACATCATTTTGAACAACTTTTTGGAAGAAAATTTTTCTAAAATCTATCGTTTAAGTAGACTTTTTAGTCATTTATGAAGTGAAGACTATAAATGGCAAAAAAAACTACTTAAATGATAGATTTTGGAAAAACTTTCTTTTAAAAAGTTGTTCAAAATGATATTTTCTAATAGAATATACAATCAGTTTTTATGAAAACCCTCTATACTTTTCATAAAACCTTAAAGTGTAAAATAAATGGTGGATGAAAAATAAGTCTTGGGGTACTAATAGAAACCCTCGTTAAACTATCCAAAGCAAAGCCAAGCTCAAGTCCATATTTGTCTAAATCGGTTCTATCAGAGCCCAACAAACTCAGGAGCTCGATTTGATTCGTGGCCCAACCTAAAAATGCTTTAAGTCAGCACCATTTTTCACAAAGTTTTATGCTTTGGGTGACCAAGTGGTTGATCAACTTAATTGGTGCATTGCTTTAGAGAAAGAATGGAGTTAATTTTAATTAGACAGAACATATTCAGCAAATATGGATAATTCGAAGGTTTTGAGCATTGGCAGCTTGCAATCTTAGGCTGGTTTGATAGGTTGAAATGAGGGTGAGCTATTCAATTCCTAACATATTATAAAATGCTTGATTGGTTATAAGAAAAGAAAAGAATATTTCTTCGTGTGTTTATTTTTTCAAAAAATAAAGAAGAAAAAATAATAATAATAATAATAATCATTCATCTTCAAATCAAGGCAAATGACCATTCTAACCCCTTACTATTTGGAATCGATAACAATTGAATTGAAAATTGAATTGAATGGATTTGGAATTCTATTTTGTGCCAATTTGGAATCAATATTCCTAAGTTTGCTGACAAAGTAGCCCATTCTCTTGCTCAATGGGTTTCTCGTTGTAATCGTTTTGGTTCTATCCCAATCACCTTGTTACTGGAGAATATTGTTCTCACGAATAAGATTGAAAGTGATGGAAACATATGCACACTCTTATCTTAATTTTCAATAGTGAATTGCTTATTAAAAAAAAAAAGAAAAAGGGATGAAATCACACATCACCCACTTTTGTAGGAGGGCAGCATGGAAACACCTTTGATAAGAGCGAGCTTCAGTTGGAGTATTATTCAGAGTTATTGACGGTAATCTTTCAGTTATTTCCGTTATAAAAGAAGTGTAGAAACATTTGGCAGCAAAGGGAACCCAATAAGAACATGCTGCTGCTTCCAAACCAGCTGAATCTAAACCAATACGTCTTGTCTCTACTTGAAAAATGCAATCATCTCAACCAACTCAAGCAGCTTCAAGCCTTTCTCATAACCCAAGGCCACGGCCAGACTCAGTTCTTCGCGTTCAAGCTTGTTCGTTTCTGCACTCTCGCCCTCGCCAATCTCGAATACGCACGCTTCGTCTTCGATCATCTGAAATCTCCCAATATATTCCTTTACACTGCCATGATAACGGCTTATGCGTCTCAGCCCGATCATAGGTCGGCACTGGTCTTGTATCGGACCATGGTTCGTCGGGGTTTCCCTCGACCCAACCATTTCATCTTCCCTCACGTTTTAAAATGCTGCCCCAAAGTGTTGGAATCTCACGGCACGAAATCCGTGCATACCCAGATTTTGAAATTGGGTTTTGGGAGATACCCTGTTGTGCAAACGGCTCTTATTGATTCGTACTCGAGGTATTGTTCGGATCTTGGGACTGCACGGAAGTTGTTTGATGAAATGTCTGAGAGAAATGTTGTGTCTTGGACAGCTATGATTGCTGGGTATACCAGACTCGGAGAGATGGGGAATGCTATACTATTGTTTGAGGAAATGCCTGATAGAGACATTCCGTCTTGGAATGCTCTCATTGCGGGATGCACACAAAATGGGTTGTTCTCAGAGGCAATTTCGCTCTTCAGAAGAATGATAGTTCTTGCAGAGGAGGGGCAGCATCGAGAAAACATGCCCAATACGGTCACAGTTGTGTGTGTACTCTCAGCTTGTGGCCACACTGGCATGCTCCTGCTTGGTAAATGGATTCATGGTTACATTTACAGATATGGCCTCGGTCCTGATTCATTTATCTCAAATGCTTTGGTAGATATGTACGGGAAATGCGGTAGCTTAAGAGAGGCGAGAATGGTTTTTGACATGACTTCGAAGAGAAGCTTGACATCATGGAATTCCATGATCAATTGTTTTGCCTTCCATGGCCAGAGTGAGAGTGCAATTAGTGTGTTTGAGGAGATGCTGCAATGTGGAGATGATGTAAAACCTGATGAGGTAACCTTTGTTAGCTTGTTAAATGCTTGTACCCATGGAGGATTGGTTGAAAAGGGTCGGTTTTATTTTGAGTTGATGACCCAGGATTATGGGATTGAGCCTCATATTGAGCACTATGGGTGCTTGATAGATCTTCTTGGTCGGGCAGGCCAATTTGAAGAAGCAATGGAAGTTGTGAGGGGTATGAGGATTGAACCTGATGAGGTTGTCTGGGGTTCCTTGCTTAATGGTTGTAAGATTCATGGCCATACAGATTTGGCAGAATTTGCAGTTAAAAAACTGATAGAGATTGATCCAAATAATGGTGGTTATGGTATAATGCTGGCAAATTTATATGGGGAGTTAGGGAAGTGGGATGAGGTCCGTAAGGTGAGGAAGCTGCTAAAGGAGCAGAATGCTCATAAAACCCCTGGTTGTAGTTGGATTGAGGTCGATAACCAAGTTCATCAGTTCTATTCGGTAGATAGAATGCATCCCAGAACGGAGGAGATATACAATATCATGGAAAGTTTGGTTGGTTTCTATTAGCATACAGCTGTTAGGGTTTTCTCACCTCTTCGTGAAGAAGGTTAGAGAGTGGGAGGAAAGGAAAGTTTGTTGGTTGCAATGTTGCATCAAAGGGGTTTCGAAGCCAGGTTGGCGAGCTTCAGATATACAACAGTAGTTTGTCTTTATCTATTCCAAGTTATTCATGAGAGATTCGTACCTTCAGTTTCTGGTAAGAGCTCTACTCTCCTTGTTTTTGTTCTAACTTGTAAACATTTAGTAAAATTGCTGTCTGTATTATTAGAAGTTGGTGTGCTATTGCGTTGTTTGCTTTTAATTACCCCTGCTCAAGTGCATCAAATGGACGAATAAGAGGTTTGGACATACTCGTATCCAGAATCCCATGTAAGACCACCATCGTGTGTGTGTCAGTGTGTGTGTATATAGTTATAGAAAACACTATGGAGGTAAAAACTGTGACATGGAAGTGCCGCCTTTTTTTTAACGGGAAATTTCTATTGTTAACACATGATACATAATGGTAAGAAAATTCTATGGGCCCTCCACATTCTTTTCCTTTTTTTGTCACGTTTTCACCAAAGTTTTCTACATCAAAATCATAAAATTAAAACTTTCTCCTCTCTTTTACCCTTTATCATCCCCAACCATTCTTTTGCATTCCTACTTTTGTCCATTTAGGATTATGATTGATAGTATTAGTAAACATTAATTATCATTAGCTTATTTTTATTAATTTACCTTGTTGTGACATATAATGGCCTCAATCATTTTATGGAAGATGTACGCGTTTTTATTACCATTTTTTGGAGGTTTGATTTAAGAAATGCAAACCAGCCCTCCCTTGTCCTATGTGATTATTAGACCTGTTACAATTTTGCTTCCTAAATCAGTTAAAACCTTGCTTCACGTCTTTGCATGGCTGCTCTATTCTACTTAAGATTAATTTTTTTTAGTTGTGAAATTTACATCAAACCTATTCATATATAGTTATTGCCAATTTATCATTATTATTTTAATAATTGAATTGCTAATATAAAATTTACGGTGTTGTAATTTTACAACAAAAAGTTTTTTAGATTTTTTGTAATTCTACACTCGATAGAATGTCGACCTGTATATTATATGTTGTACACTAGCTTTGTTTTCATCATTATAGTCAATATTGTTATTAACCTTGATCTGGCTTTTCTGAATAGGGTTTTGGAGGCTGATAGAAAAGAATTCGACATGTTACATGCTGAAGGGAAGGGTCACGGTGGTCCTTCCAGTGGAGTTTTTTTCCTTTGATTTATGGGTTCCCTTTAGAAGTTTAGATTGGTTCCTGTCATATTTCCATCAGTCTGTTCATTATGAGTGCCTTCAATGTAAATGCCAAGGAAGATTGAAAGACGGAAAGCAGAAAACCCTAAGTTACCATGAAGGTGAGGGACACTGATCTTTTATCAATCTAACGATTTTGTTGGGTTTTATTAGTAGTTAATTCTTTTATTTTTTATTTTTTATTTTTATGTGTGTGTGTGTGTGTATCAAAGGAGTAATACTTAAATTTGCAGGTATGTTTATTGTTTATATGCATCTGGAGAAGATATAAAATCATGCACATACGCAACTGGGCTCTGTGATTTTTAAGAGCCTGGTTGGTTGGCATTTTGGAAAAAGTTTTCTTGTTTACAAAGAACCAAAAAAAAAAAAAAAAAAAAAAAAGGAAGAAGAAGAAGAAGGAGGAGGAAGCAGATTTTGCAGTTAATTGCAACTGTAAGACTAGAAAAATGCAACAAAAGCACTTTGGTGTTCTGTATAAGAACAAAAATGATATTCAGAGTTCCACTAACTACTATGACATTAAGCCTCATGAATCATATGGTAAAACTCTGGGAGAGAGTGACAGAGATTAGACTTGAAACAACAGTATTAGAGAATTATTTTGGTTTCATGCTAAAAAGATCAATGGTGGAAGCTATTTTTTCCTACTAAGAAGATTAATGGAAAAGTATAGACAGAAGAAAAAGACATTCATATGGTGTTTATTGACTTAGAAAAAGCATATTGAGGTAGAAGTAGAAGCAAATGGAACATGTACTGGACAATGTACTGGACCAGTCAAAAACATGTTCTTTTGGCTGCTTTCCTTAAATAGATCTCGACTACTAAGATTTTAAAAATGTCTCCTATGTTTCAAATGAGAATGAAACCTATTTATTTCTTTGTTGCAGCTTCCCCTTTCCAAAGATTTGTGTTGGATGTAACTGGGCAGCTCCGATTTCTAGTACGGAGTGAGTACTATCAGAAATGGTTTTCAGTCTGGATGCTGCCAAAACAACCATGTGCAGTTCATGCTTTCTGGGGGGCTTTCTGCACTCAGCAGAATTTCAGACTTGCTAATGCATCCCAGGATCTGAACCAAGGATGCTAAGAAATTGGGAATTTTGAGATTTCTCAGACTGATGCGTGAGAAAAACTGCTTTACAATGTGGTAATGGAGGGATGGACAAGTTTTTCTTGATGCCTTACACACACTTGCTAGTGTTTTCAAAGTATTTAACAAATCAGAGTATCAAAGAACGTGAATCAGAATGCATGAGCAATTGCTTATGCATCGCTTATGCTTACTATAATGGGTGCTTCTTTTGGGAAACAGATCTGTTTGATCTACAACAACTCTTATCTGATGATAAGATTGGACAGAATTTACATGTTTGGATTGCAGCATCCAAGGAGAAAGGAAAGTCTACTTCCTCTTACTGACCCTTTACTTGGATTGTGATCGGATCAATTGGAGGGTTCTTTACTCTCTTCAGCATTATCCTTGTCACTCTTTGGAGGAGGAGACAGTTTTATGGTGCATTTGAAGCAGTTGATGATTCTTTGCAGTTGTTTTAAGTACCAAGATTTATGATGTGCAACAAAGAACTTGTCTAAAAAACTCGGGGAAGGTGGTATTGGATCTGTTTTCAGAGGGATATTGCCCAATAAAATCAGCATTGCAGTGAAGAAACTTAGAGATCTAAAGCAATGTGAGAATCAATTCCGGGCAGAAGTGAGCGCAATTGGAATGATCGAACACATTAATCTTGTTCGCCTTCGGGGCTTTTGTGCCTTCAAAATGATATCTAGTTCATGATTACATGCCAAATGGTTCTCTAGAATCTCATTTATTGAGGAAGGAATCCAAGATTTTAGATTGGAAGACAAGTTATCATATTGCGATTGGAACTGCTAGAGGATTGGCATACCTTCATGAAAATTGCAGAGATTGCATTATACATTGTGATATCAAGCCTGAGAGCACTTTGTTAGATGCTGAATATAACCCAAAAGTGGCTGATTTTGGTCTAGCCAAGCTTATAGGCCGAGATTTTAGCCTGGTTCTGACAACTGTGAGAGGAACCATAGGCTATCTGGCACCATAATGTATTTCAGGCGAACCTGTTACACCAAAAGCAGACGTTTTCAGCTACCGAATGCTGCTTTTCGAGGTTATATCAGGAAGAAGAAACGGAGACCTGTTGGATGATGAATTAGGTAATTTCTTTTCCCCCCGGGCTGTGAATACAATAAACAAAGAGGTAGAAGTTCTGACAATAGATGACAGGCTAGAGGGTAATGCCAACAAGGAGGAGCTCTCTAAATCTTGCAAAGTTGCTTCTTGGTGCAGTCAAGATGATGAGAAGGGTAGACCAACAATGGGGCAAGTAGTTCAAATTCTGGAGGGAGTCTTAGAAGTGGGCGTGCCTCCAATCCCACGATTTATCCAGTGACTTGCAGAGAGTCTAGTGGAATACAAAATTTACCAGGAGACTTCTTCCAGTTCAAATTATGAGCGTGCCCAAATTAAAAGTCATGCAAGCACCCTACATCATGAAGGGGCTAATACTATTGAGCAAAGTTTTCACTTAACTATATAAAAATCTCTTTATGTATCTTGTGTATTTGCTTGTTTCATAATCATGACTTATGTATCTTGTGTATTTGCTTGTTTCATAATCATGAAGGGGATTCATGTTATTTAAGTGTATCAGATTATTGTCATTTCACCATCCAGATTTCAATAGCGAGAAATAATGTTTTCTTTATTTTTATTCTTCTTTTTTATTTTTGTCAGTCACCAGCCTTCCAGTCGGACAGACAGTTGAATAGTTCAACTTATAAATGTTTTGCTTTTCTAATTTGACGTCCAATTTTAGTTTGAAAAATTGGGGAAAAAAATGGTAGCCAAATCGGATGGTGTTCCATCTCAGGTTACTTATCCAATCAAATGCTTCGAACTCACGGGCCCCACCTAATGAACCATTTCTATGAAAAAAAAAAATCAGAGCTAATCAAATGGTACTTAATTGACTTACTGAGAGTAAGAATTCTCAGGAGAGAGAGAGAGAGAGAGAGAGAGAGTTTTCTTGTTTGTACAATGTGGGCGTCCTCTTAAAGCCCCCCACCTTTGGGTGGCTTTCAATATGAATCTTATTCATTCTCTCACCTCTAGCCACCATTAGTCCAATTTACATAACAATTGCCTCAGCCAAAGTTCTACTTGCGACCATTATGATAAAAGTCAATGACGTGGATTTACAAAAAAAAAAAAGAAAAAAAAGAAAAATCATAATACTCCGTAATAACAATAATAATATCAGCCAATTTTATAGGTCTACTGATTTTGAGGGATTGCATAACTTCTAGATTCATTTCTAAGGAGTTGTTCAGGGTTGTCTTGAAGAATAGAACCATTGACAGAGTTTAACCCTAACCCCCTAAGTATCAATGCTTCTCATAAGTTTGAATCTTAAATCGCTCACTCAATAAGTGAGGAGGATGTCACTCAGTTATTATACCATTATAACTATTCTCAATTTAACTCCTTTAGCTGTTCAATTACAATGCTAATGCTTCAAATTTTAGCCTCAGTCAAAGAAATTTGTAAGAATCAATGTTAAGGTTGCACTTGCAATTCTTCTCAACTAGTAACCAATAAAACAGGAGTAGTTTTATCTTAGCAATTGTAGCAGCGTTGAGTCAATGAACCTCACATTACTCCCTTGATCCCACCACTCGAGAAGGAGAGTTTGAGTCAAGCTCGATGAAAGATTCAAAAATTTGATAAACCGAAATAAATTTTTGTTCAAATTTTTGTGACTTGTTGCCATACAAGTGGAAATGTTCCACTCAGTGGCCCACTTGTGGGATTAAAATCTGCACAAATCAATCGCTGTTCAACCCAACTAACAAATTGAAAACACTTGAAGGCTTGTTTGGGCGTTCAATTCGAAATTAAACAATTCAAGAAATTTTAAAAAGTATTGAAGCCACACTCCATTGTCGTGAAATAACAAATCTAAGTAAGAGTTGAAATTCAAAATAGTGGGCATTTAATGAATTCTTTAATTGATTCTACAACATCAACTATAGTGATAATTCTAACATTTTAAAATATTTTAATTCAAGGTGATAGATTTATGCCTTCAACTTTATATAAAATTTCTTGAATTGTTTAATTTAGAATTGGACAACCAAACAGGCTCTTAATTTTTTCTATCGACTTTTTCAGGCTACTTATTCAATTGGGTCGAGATTTATGATCTATGTTCTTATTCGTCGAATTATATTGTTAAAATATCAGCATCTATGGAATTTTTCTAAAGCTATAATGGAGAGAGAGACAGTTACAGGTAAACATTATTAATTTGTGGATGAGCAACTTCTATATCAACTTGGTGGTGCAGACTTTATGCCCGTGTAAAACCCAAAGTCAAAAATCAAAATATGTCGCCTTCAATCTCCTATTGGATTTTTCTCTAGACTTCTGTTCCAAAGATTAATTGGCTACACAAGTTAATGTCCGAAATGCAGAATTAAGGTCATGCCTCCGATTTCCCTTTTGGTGGGTCCATCTAGACCTCTTCTGTCATTGGTTTCTCAGTAGGTAGGTAGGGGGAGCTAGTCACCCCAACTAGTTGTCCCTTCTACCCTTTTTATTCATACAAAAAAGGGACCTATGCATGCAGTAGTTGTCTGGTACAATTCTACACAAAAATGAGTATTGCAAGCAAGAAACCGTGTTGTTCCCTTTCTTTTTTGCTTTTCTTCTTTCTATCCTTCAATGGCCATCATTCCATAGGAACTGTTAACATCTCCCCAGGCCAGTCTCTTTCCGGGAACCAGACCATTACCTCCCAAGGTGGTGTATTTGAACTGGGTTTCTTCACACCAGGTAACTCCAAAAACTATTACATGGGCATGTGGTATAAAGGGCTACCAAATAAAACAGTAGTTTGGGTGGCAAACAGAAACCGACCCGTATCTGATCCGTCTTCTTCGGCATTGAAGCTCTCCCTGGAAGGAAACTTGGTCCTACTCAACCAGGCCAAAACTGAGATATGGTCGACAAATTCGACCTCAGACATTCCTAATTCTACTGTAGCAATGCTTCTCGACAATGGAAACTTTGTCGTAAAAGATATGTCAGATTCGTCTAAAGTCCTGTGGCAGAGTTTTGATCACCCGACGGATACAATGCTTCCTGGTGGGAAGCTTGGATACAATAAGCTTACCAATGAAAAACAGAGCCTTACTTCATGGAAAAACTCTGAAAATCCAGCGCCTGGGCTCTTCTCTTATGAGTTAGAACCGAATGGAACAAGTCTTTTGTTGCTTTGGAGAGGGTCTAAGATGTACTGGACTACGGGGAACTGGACAGGGAGGATTTTCAGCAATGTACCTGAAATGTATTTGAACTACTTCGCTACAAATTTCACCTATATTCGAATGAGAACGAGAGCTATCATACTTATGCACAAACTTTCCCTTCTGTTTTCACAAGATATTTACTGGACGTCACTGGGCAGCTCAGGCAACCTACCTGGAGGAAGGACTTGCAGCAGTGGACTGGGTTATGGAGGCGGCCGCAACAACTATGTGGCGTTTATGCTTTCTGTGGGACTTTCAGTATATGCAGCCAGCAGAATGAACCTCCTTGTGATTGCATGCAAGGATTTGAACCAAGGATGCCAAGAAATTGGGAATTAGAAGATCACTCGGAAGGGTGCATGAGAAAAACTCCTTTACAATGTGATAATGGAGGAAAGGATGCGTTTTTCTTGATGCCTAACACACGCTTTCCGGTAGATAATTCAGAGTCTTTAACAATGGAGAGCATTGAAGAATGTAAATTAGCATGCCTGAGCAATTGCTCATGCACCGCTTATGCTTATGATAATGGGTGCTTCATTTGGAAAGATGATGTGTTTAATCTACAACAACTCCCATCTGATGATAGGACTGGAAAGAATTTCTATATCAGAATTTCATCATCTGAGCTGGTGGGAACTGGAGGCAAGGCCAAAGGAAAGACGACTTGGATTGTGATTGGATCAATCGGAGGGTTCCTTACTCTCTCTAGCATTTTCTTGATTGCCATGTGGAGGAGAAGACAGTTTTCTGGTGCATTTGAGGCAGTTGATGATTCTTTTCAGATGTTCGAGTACCAGGATTTACGAAGCGCAACAAAAAACTTCTCTGAAAAACTTGGGGAAGGTGGTTTTGGCTCTGTTTTCAGAGGAACATTGCCCAGTGCCACTTGCATAGCAGTGAAGAAACTCAAAGATTTAAAGCAAGCTGAGAAGCACTTCCGTGCAGAAGTGAGCACAATCGGAATGATCCAACACATTAATCTTGTTCGCCTTAGAGGGTTTTGTGCAGAAGCTTCAAAAAGATTTCTAGTCTATGACTACATGCCCAATGGTTCTCTAGAGTCTTATTTATCCCAGAAGGTATCCATGATTTTAGATTGGAAAACAAGATATCATATTGCAATTGGGACTGCCAGAGGATTGGCATACCTTCATGATGAGTGCAGAGACTGCATTATACATTGTGACATCAAGCCTGAGAACATTTTGTTGGATGCTGAATATAACCCAAAAGTGGCCGACTTTGGTCTTGCAAAGCTACTAGGCCGGGACTTTAGCCGTGCCCTAACATCTGTGAGAGGAACCATGGGATATCTGGCACCAGAATGGATTTCAGGTGAAGCTATCACAACAAAAGCCGATGTTTTCAGCTATGGAATGCTGCTTTTTGAGGTTATATCAGGAAGAAGAAACAGAGAGCTGCTGGATGATGAGTTCGGTAATTTCTTTCCCAATCAGGTTGTGAATACAATAAACAATGGGGAAGAAGTTCTGACCTTGTTAGATAGCAGGCTAGAAGGTAATGCCAACAAGGAGGAGCTCACTAGAGCTTGCAGAGTTGCTTGTTGGTGCATTCAGGATGATGAGAAGGATAGACCAACTATGGGGCAGGTAGTTCAAATTCTGGAGGGGGTCTTGGAAGTGGGTAAGCCTCCAATCCCCCGGTTTATCCAGAGACTTGCAGGAAGTGCAGTAGAATATAAAATCTACCAGGAGACTTCTTCCAGTTCAACTTATGAGCAAACCCAGACTAGAAATGGTTCAAGGATCCTAGATAGTTTCTAATTCATGAAGAGGGTTCATGTTACTCAATTATGTATCCCTAAGACCGAGCCTCGTATCGCAGAGAAATTAAATAAAATATAAAAAGAGTGAGCCTTGTAGAGTAGCTAATACTACTGAACAAATTATTCCAAACCCTTGATGTATCTCATGTACTTGCCTGTTTCATAACCATGAAGGGAATTTATGTTATGAAAGTGCACCAGAGTTTTTTTTTTACCCTGATTTTGATAGTGGAAAATAGTGTCTTCTTCTTCTTCTTCTTTTTTTTCCTTTGTATTTTTTAGTCACAAGCCTTCCAGTAGGACAGACAGTTGAATGGTTCAACCCATAATTTTTTTTTGCTTTTTCCAAGTTGAGTTCCAACTGGAGGTTGAAAACTAGGAAAAAACTCGAAGCCAAATCCTGGTATTGTCTTATAGAAGAGAATTTCACATGACTTTGCAAATATTTGTACATACCCAGGACAAAAAGAACAAGAATAATGTGCATACACTGCAACAAAACAAGATAATATGTGTACTCCAAGTCACCAACCTTCAAATTGATAATGACTGCAAATTTATTGTTGTCTTCTTCCTTATTAAAAATATATACATATATATATATTACTGTTGTCTTCTTTCTGGACATTCAAGGTTGTGACAGTATCACGAAATTTGCACTGTAGTCTTTCCTTAGCCCTCTTATGTTATGACATCAAGATTCCTCATCAATCCGCCATCCCTATTCAATTGTCGGCTATCAAGTGACGGTAAAATTCTCTTCTCATAATCATTTCTAAATGCTTTACCGTTGCTCCATTTCGACATAAATTTCTCAACCTATCAAGTTAAAATAAGGCAAATTGAAAAGGTCCAAATAGAGTAAAAGTTGTGCAATAAAATAACTGGGAAGAAGAGATGTGATTCATCAAACCTCTCTATGAGATCGATAATTCCTCAAGGGCTGCTGCATCTCTCTGTTCAGCAAGTTCTCTATCATTTTTCAAGACTGACAGATATTCGTGATGGTGGGCATTCTGAATTTATGAAGAAGGAAATAGAATATATATGAGGGAACAAAGATTCATCCATTATACAACTTGAAATTAATATAGATATATCTTAAAATTGTAAATGGAATACACAAATGAATATTCTGCAGGTAAAACAAATCAACGGCAGGATATCTACAAGGAATTCCCAGGTTTTCAAGCCTTGTTAGCAACCAGATATGGTGAAGCTAATGTCCAACAGTTTATCCGAACTTAAATAAAAATCTTTCATGGTCAAAATTTTTCAGAACCTACTACATTAAGTGGTTATAACTGCTTTGAAATACAGAGGGTTTTAAGTCTAAAATCATCCACAAACTTTTTCACCCCAGGTGGAGTACCACCACCATGATTCCAGTATATATCATCAAATTCACAGCCATACCTCCATAAAAATCATTAAAACAAAAAGAATAAGAATAATAATTATCATAAGTGCAAATGTTTGTGTCCTTGGTTAATAGGAACCCAGTCAACATGTAAATATATAGGAAGTCAGTCATCATTACCACTTCATCACGCTGTTTTCTTTGTTCAAAAATGCGTGCGTGTGCTCCCTTCTTTCTTTGGTATATTTTTCTCAATTTCTTCTCCAAAGAACTTATATCCTTCTCTATGGGCTCCATCTCTTTCTTAAGACGGTTAAGCTTAGTCGTAATTGCTCGTTGCTCCTTTTCAAGTCCATCTAAATGAATACCTATAAGCTGCAAGAAGGGGGGAAAAACATATAAATTTTTGGTACAACATCATAGCGAACAATATCAAATTATTGATAAAGCCTGGGCTATTAAAATTAAAAGTGAGGGAAATATCAGGTTACACTCAGCCGCATAAAACCTTAGCTCAACACAAACATTAGATGGAATGGTAATACTCTAGTTAATATTCGTAGTATGTTTTTCAGGACAGAGGAATATCTTACTTCAATCTGTTGTGGTATTGCTTCTTCTGAAACCCAAAAATCCTGTTTCCTTGTCAAGGCAGCATAAGCAACAACTCTCTGCCTTCCCTTCAAGCTGATTGATCTCTCTGAGGAGCTCCTTCTCCTCGGCCAAACGGTTGCTCCCGTGTAGCATTCGGTAATGCAAGCTCTGAATCTATCTCAACAATACCAACAAAACCCAAAAAAAAAAAGAAAAAAAAGGGAAGAGCAGGAAAAATATTCAATACATTGCCAAACAAGACAATAGACTCCAACATGGTGGAAAATTTAAGTTCATTCCTACAAGATCAGTAAGCTCTTCCAGCAACAAACCAGTTTCTCCCCCCATGCTCGCATCTTTTGGAAGGGACAGTTTGTCCAGAGCTTGTTGGAGAGACTCCAGTTCATTTCTCTTCGAAGCCACATTATCGCTGTTATTCCTCCCGCCCATGTTAGATATTCCACCTGATGATTCAGGCGCGGTCCCGGTCATGCTGTTTCAACAATGCAGCAGAACAAAATAAATAAATGCAATCACCATGGTCCATGGAGACAAGTTTAATGTACCATTCTTTCCCGTATAGTTTCCCTGATTTGAAACCGGTCTTCATTCTTCTTCCTAATCAGGTTCTCAGCCTTTTCGATTCCGGCTTTCAGCTGCAGGTGGTCTTCATAAGGCCGAAACTTGACAAAATAGAATCAATGAATTTTCTTGGAAACAGGACATTCATCAACATCATTCTCTGTGAAGCTGACTTCCGCGGCAAGGCCAACACCAAGTTCTGGCCCCTGTTTCAGTTTCTCAATCCCATAATCATGCAACTTATTGTTGTCTCCTTCACTTTGGCGCATCATAGGTGATCGTGTAGAATTAAGTTCCCCCTCCATTATACCCATATGTTTCCTCCTAATTTTTTTTATACAAAATTGCTACTCGTATTATAAACAAGAGCAGAACTCAAATAGTTTACAAGTGTGAAGTACAATAGGGAATCCTCTACAAAGCACAAAGTACAAACTGTCCCTTCTGATTTCACAAGAAATTTACTGGACATCACTGGGCAGCTCAGGCAACCTACCTGGAGGAAGGACTTGCAGCAGTAGACTGGGTTATGGAGGCGGCCGCAACAACTATGTGGCGTTTATGCTTTCTGTGGGGCTTTCAGTAGATCCAGCCAGCAGAATGAACCTCCTTGTGATTGCATGCAAGGATTTGAACCAAGGATGCCAAGAGATTGGGAATTGGAAGATCACTCGGAAGGGTGCATGACAAAAACTCCTTTACAATGCAATAATAGAGGGAAAGGATGTGTTTTTCTTGATGCCTAATACATGCTTTCTGGTGGATTCAAAGTCTTTAACAATGGAGAGCATTGAAGAATCTGAATTAGCATGCCTGAGCAATTGCTCATGCACTGCTTATGATAATGGGTGCTTCATTTGGACAGATGATGTGTTTAATCTACAACAACTCCCATCTGATTATAGGACTGGAAAGAATTTCCATATCAGAATTTCATCATCTGAGCTGGTGAGAACTGGAGGCAAGGCCAAAGGAAAGACGACTTGGATTGTGATTGGATCAAGTGGAGGGTTCCTTACTCTCTCTAGCATTTTCTTGATTGCCATGTGAAGGAGAAGACAGTTTTCTGGTGCATTTGAGGCAGTTGATGATTCTTTTCAGATGTTCAAGTACCACGATTTACGAAGCACAACAAGAAACTTCTCTGAAAAACTTGGGGAAGGTGGTTTTGGCTCTGTTTTCAGAGGAACATTGCCCAATGCCACTTGCATAGCAGTGAAGAAACTCAAAGATTTAAAGCAAGCTGAGAAGCACTTCCATGCAGAAGTGAGCACAATCAGAATGATCCAACACATTAATCTTGTTTGCTTTAGAGGTTTTTGCGCAGAAGCTTCAAAAAGATTTCTAGTCTATGACTACATGCCCAACGGTTCTCTAGAGTCTTATTTATCCCAGAAGGTATCCATGATTTTAGATTGGAAAACAAGATATCATATTGCAATTGGTACAGCCAGAGGATTGGCATACCTTCATGTGGAGTGCAGAGACTGCATCATACATTGTGACATCAAGCCTGAGAACATTTTGTTGGATGCTGAATATAACCCAAAAGAGGCTGACTTTGGTCTCGCAAAGCTACTAGGCCGGGACTTTAGCCGTGTCCTAAAAATTGTGAGAGGAACCATGGGATATCTGGCACCAGAATGGATTTCAGGTGAAGCTATCAAAACGAAAGCCGATGTTTTCAGCTATGGAATGCTGCTTTTTGAGGTTATATCAGGAAGAAGAAACAGAGAACTGTTGGATGATGAGTTAGGTAACTTCTTTCCCAATCAGGCTGTGAATACAATAAACAAAGGGGAAGAAGTACTGATCTTATTAGATAGCAGGCTAGAAGGTAATGCCAACAAGGAAGAGCCCACTAGAGCTTGCAGAGTTGCTTATTGGTGCATTCAGGATGATGAGAAGGATAGACCAACTATGAGGCAGGTAGTTCAAATTCTGGAGGGGGTCTTAGAAGTGGGTAAGCCTCCAATCCCCCGGTTTATCCAGAGACTTGCAGGAAGTGCTGTAGAATAAAAAATCTACCAGGAGACTTCTTCCAGTTCAAATTATGAGAAACCCAGACTAGAAATGGTTCAAGGATCCTATATAGTTTCTAATTCATGAAGAGGGTTCATGTTACTCAATTATACATGCATCCCTAAAACTGAGCCTCTTATCGCAGAAAAATTAAATAAAAAATAGAAAGAGTGAGCCTTGTAGAGTAGCTAGTACTACTGAGCAAATTATTCAAAGCCCTTGATGTATCTCATGTACTTGTCTGTTTCATAACCATGAAGGGGATTTATGTTATGAAAGTACACCAGAGTTTTTTTTTTGTTTTTTTTTTTTTCCCTGATTTTGATAGCAACAAATAATGTTTTCTTCATTTTTATTTTTTAATCACCACCCATCCAGTCAGACAGGCAATTTAATGGTTTAACCCATAATTTTTTTTTGCCTTTTCCAAGTTGAGTTTCAACTGGGGGTTGAAAACTTGGGGAAAAATGGAAGTCAAATCCTGGAATTATCTTACAGAATCCGGCTACTCTGCTGGTTTTCTTGGGATCTTATTTATGCCTAGTTTTACAGATTAGCAAAATGACATCGTTTTGGGTACAATAGATACATTATACTCCTATTATAGATGTTTTGGGTGGCATGGATACATTATACTGTTATAGACCTTTCCAGATAGCAACTTGGTTCAGCACTTGCACTCCACGCCAAGTAAGTCAACTTATTAAATATATTATTTATAAATAATATTATTTTTCATTTCATTGGACAACAAAGACAAGCAATGCACACAATACATCGTATAAAAAATATGTAAATGGACGTTTTAGTCAGGTATCACACACAAGATGAAGAATTTGGATCCAAAAAACAAAGATAGGCAATGCAGACAATAAAATATTTTTGTTTGTTTACTACTGGAAAGAATAGTGTCCAATATCAAAATCTTTGTATGAATGATCTGTGATTCAGTTTCTGAACATGATTTTCATTGATTGGTACAAAGGATTTGATAATGGACACTACTGTTGGCAGCAGTAAAAAAGACTTGGGCAAATTTAGTATTTAATCCCTCCAAAAATGCTCATGTTCCTACTAAGATTTAATGCACGCGTTTGGGATACTGCAAGACACAGTTCATGCAACTTTTCATGCTGGCATTGCTTGTTATTTATCTCCAATACTACGTTGTTTTGCCGTCTCTCATCTAACAGAAAACTCTTATTTTGAAGCTCCTTTTTTCTTTTCCTTTTTTGTTAATCTTAATTTGTTTTATATTTACTTCTTGTTTTCTGAAATAAGACCATTCTGTAACTCTGAAGGAAGACTTCTTGGTTCTTGGTTCTCCTTTAAGATATGTGTGCAATCTAAAAGGCCTAGTGGGCAGACTTTGGCAGATTTCGTGGAGAAGTTTTAAGGATCCATAATAGAGGGTGCAGAGAGAGTTTCCTTTAATGGGCATAATGGCATTTCATTTTCTTCTTGTTCAAGAGGAAATCCATGAAATTAAGGCCATTATCCTTTTTACATCGTATTCTGGTGAATAATCATTCATATTCCATGTTTCCAGTGTACAATGCTATAATCTTAGCACAAGGAATTTGAACAATATTTATAAATAGCAATCACATAAACATGTTTGGTTGCTCCTCACCAAAATCTCAGCATTGCAAGGCTACAGATAACATTATAAGCTTGGAGTTCACCCCCTACCCAGGACAAAAGAACAAGAAATAATCTGCATACATTGCAATAAAACAAGCTAATATATGTACTCAAAGTCACCAGTCACCAACCTTCAAATTAATATCAACTCTGCAAACATATGATTGTCTTCTTTCTGGACCTTTAAGTTAGGGACAGTATCGTCTAATTGGGGGGCACTGCAGTCTTTCCCAAGCCCTTTTTTTTTTTTTGCTTTTGCAACTGTATCTGGTTTGAGATGTGTTGGAGACCCAAAACTCCAAAGCCAGTCGTTTTTCCTCGGGGTTTCTCATCCGCCCATCCCTACTCAATTGCCAGCTGTCAAGTGATGGAAAAATTCGCTTCTCATAGACATCCCTAAATGCTTCACTTTTCCTCCATTTGGACATAAATTTCTCAATCTATCATGTTAGAATAAAGGAAATTGAAAAGGTCTAACTATGTCCCATACAGTCAAATTTCTGCAATACTATTACTAGGAAAAGGATATCTGATTCAAGAAACCTCTCTGTGAGACAATTCCTTAAGAGCTGCTACATCCTTCTTTTCAGCAAGTTCCCTGGCATTGTTCAAGACTGACAAATATTTGTTGTACTCTTACAATTATGCTGCTTGTAGCAGTTGTCTATCCAATCATGGTAAACTTGTTCGGTTTGGGTTCTACTTCCACTTGTGTAGCTCTAAAGTGGACGTATTCATCCCATAAGGTTTGTTCCTTACCTATTTTTTTTTTAAATATAAAAAATGTAGTATGGAGTATAGATGGATTACTTAAGGATATTGATGTGATTACATTTTATAATAAACGCATTTTAGATAATCAAAAGTTTTTCCAAGATTTATACTTAAGAGAATCACGAGATGAATAAATGTGTCTTATGAAACATGATTGTTTTGGAAAAACAGACAAATAAATTTATTAGCAAAAAGAAAGTTTGCCTAAAAAATACACACATGGGTTGGTCTTATTTTATTTCACCGACCCAGCCTAATAGTGTGCGGGCGGGTGCGTGCATATGTTTTTCACCCAAGCCCAATGTTGGCTAACCTGAGGCCCAATACCAATGTATGTGTATATGAACTCACTAAAGAGTTCATAATTTTCCAATATCGGACAAGTTTTATTACCATTCTTCAACCAAGTTTTATTACCATTCTTTAACCAACACTTCAAGGGGTGACTTTAGAGAATAATTTTTCATTAAACTATTAATGATTGGGCCAGGCTATTGCTACCACATAAAATACTCTAAGCCCCCCACTTAATTTATATTTTTTAAGTTTTATGAAAAATATAAAAAAAATTTATAAAAACTAATTATGTAGTCTACTAGAAAACATCATTCCGGACAACTTTGTAGAAGAATATGTTTCCAAAATTTGTCATTTAAATACACTTTTTGACCATTTTTCATGGAAAATGAAATAAAGATTGTAAATGGCCAAAAAGTCTACTTAAATGATAGATTTTGGAAAAACTTCTTTCTACAAAGTTGTTCAGAACGATGTTTTTTAGTGATTAGCGTGACTAGTTTTCGTAAAAACCTTTTATATTTTTCATAAAATCTTAAAAAGTGTAAACTAATGGGAGGCTTAAAGTACTTTATGTGGGCCCATCTCAAAATACACATAGGATCCACATTAATAATTTGTCTAAATCTCTTACAAAAATAGAACATGTGCTCATCTGATCATCATCTTATATATATAGGATGACGGTCAACAGTTAGCTAAAGATGTACTAATATAATATCAACATCCGCATTTGGTGTTGTACTTTGTGCATTAGTGTGTTACATGGTACATTTAGTCAAATGTATGAGATACAACTTCTAATACATATTGTTGATATAACTTATATTAGCACATGGTGACCTTACCAAGACGGTATATATGAGATTATGTGCTTAGCACATTCACTTGACATGTGCTAATCATGTGTAGAATTGAATGTGAGAGATTGAGGGACAAACTTAAATCAATGGCGCATAGAATAAAATTTTTCAAAATAAGGTCCGAATATGCATGCTGTTTTAGCCCATTTCTATACAAGGACTTGTCAAAGGCATGCTGCAATGTTAATTGGAGGACCTTTCTGCAGCATTTTCTTGGAGTACTCGCACAACCGTAGTAACAATAATTTTGAATTATTCCTGAATTGTACCAATGACTTATTAATCTAATAATATTTATTACTACATTTGTAAAGTAAATAATCTCGGATTCAAACTTATGGAAAAACATTGATACTCATTTGTTGATATTAAGGAGATTAGGAGTTGGAATAGCATCTATTGATTGTCAACAATTAATAATAATAAATAATTAAGAAAATAAAATAAAAGAGAGAACTGTTCCTTAATTTTCAAATTTGTTCCGGATTTTTATTAAAAAAAACATGGAACTCATTTTGAACATTCTAATTTCATAACTATTGGCGAATATCCAGAATATTGCCTGATGATTCACAAATTATTTGAACAATTATGGACCGGCAACATATGTTTCGTATTTTCAAAGCATGCATTGCATTTTAACTCACAAAACACAATTCATCTTGAATCGTTGCCAACATTTTAATTATAATTCATAAGACCTGTAGGCATGCTCTATGCACATGCATCTTGATGCATGCTAAGACACATGTTCTCACTATCCTTCTCTATCCATTACCATTTTTTACTAGGTGAAAAGAAAAACACTTCCCACAGTTTCACATCTACTCTTCTCTCCTTCATTCGCATTTTTAACTCAAGTTTTCACTTTTACCTGTATTCATCCTTGTTTAACAATGCAAAATAGTTATAGGGACAAACAATATAGGACCCACAGTATCACATAACTTGATCAACATGTTTAGCTCCTAATTATTCGGTCAGAAGAAAATGCATGCATAGATGAGTTGTTGTATCACATTATGGTTCTCCCATATTAGTAGAAAAACCTGTAATTCTGTTTTTCCTGATCTCCATAACTTAGAATAGATTACTAAAAAAATTAAAAATTGTCAAATGACAATTTTCTTCCACCCTGTTAGATAAATCTAATCACATACCTACAAAGTTGGCTTCTTGTGCATTATTTTATGACAACAAAGCATTTGCTTAATGCCTAGAGTGTTGGCATGACGCCGAACAACACGTAGCTTCAGTAAATACTTCACAACTTGCTTCATCGTTGGGCGCTTCGAAGGATAATACTCTACACATTGCATTGCCAGCTTTGTAAGTTTAGGTCCATCACTAGAATAAAAACCTGGTTCCAGCTCTAGGCTTTTGTGTACAAGTGAAAACATGGATTGGTCAATGCTGGAGATTGACTTGTTTAGTTTGTACTCCTCCTGGGCCCACTCATTAACAAAAGGTACATCGGTCACTCTGTCTTCTTCTGTAAATACTTTTTTGGCTATTAAACATAAAAGTACAATGCCAAATCCGAAAACATCGGATTTTTCTGTCCATGTATCTGTCAAGGGATTCCTTTTTTTGATCAGCAACAAAAAGAGATTTAATAATAGAAAAAAGAAAAGTACAAGAGGAGGACAAGCAGTCTACCTAACAATCACCAACAAAAACAAAGAGAAATACAAAAACTCGACAAAGAAAACAAAAACTAACAACAAACAACTCTCCAATTAGATTCTAAAATTAACAAAGGAAGATCACCAAACTCCTTTGAAGCATGAGCCCAAAAAGAACCTCAAAAGTAAACCCTATCCCACAAACAATCCAATAGAGACTCCTTATCGTAAAAAATCCTTGCATTCCTCTCAAGCCAAAAAACCCAAAAAACCGCCAAGGAAGCACAATTCCCAAGAACCTTCACTTTCTTTCCTCTACCAAGACCCCAAGGGATTCTCAAAGTTAGTCATTTCACAAAAGACAGACAACATGATGCAGAATCATGGTTCAAAGTCTCGTCCGAGATGGACGAGATCTCGCCAGGTTAACCTAGTCTCGTTCAGGGACAAGACAATATCTGAGAACGAATCAAGTATATACTATGGTATTATTTTGAAAAACATGAAATCTTAATGAATGCTCATCGATCAAAACTTATACTTGATCATTGATATGTTATATTTATTTGTGTTATTAGGTATTAATTTAGGTATCTAAAACCTAATTATAGTGTATTCTCCAGTTCGCACCTTGGCACTAGGGTCTGTTTTGATATTTTTGACCATATTATGTGTCCCAAGTTATTTGTTTTGCTTATTTAATGGTTCTAATATGATTTTCCTTTTCTTTTTTTTTTTTCCCCCTGATTTTTCTATAATTTTTTTGAATTTTTATAAACATTCTTTAATGTGTAAAGTTACGTCTCACCTGAAATGCGACGAGATAGACTAGATCAAGTCATCAAGATGATCGAGACTGAAACGTGACGACGATTGAGACCAAGACTTTGAACCATGTGCAAAATAGCCAGAAACAAATGCTACAGCTCACTATCAGAAATGTGGACACATCATTTACAAGACCAAAAGAAGGTTAATCTTGGGGAGGCAAGGACATTATTTCCTACATTGTCTAACCCCCCCCCCCCCCCCCCCCCCCCCCAAAAAAAAAAAAACAAAAAAGAAAAAAAAAAAATATGCATGTGCAATGAGGTGCTAATCTTTAATATTGATTGATCATTTTCCACAGTGCTGTGGTATGTAAGTTTTTTCAGAATTTTTTGAATAATGGAATTGTCAATGCATGTAATAATTCGTCTTTTATTTGCCTCATTCCTAAATAAGGTAATTAGTTGAGAACTAAAGATTTCAGACCAATCAGTCCAGTTTCTTCTTGATATAATATTTTGACTAAGGTTTTGTCGAGGAGGTTGAAAGAGGTGCTTTGTGAGACTATTTCGGCAAAACAAGGTGCGTTTGAGGAGGGGCATAAGATTTTAGATGCACTATTAGAGGCAGTGGAAGAATACAGAACTAAAAGAAAGGATGGAATTTTATTTAAGATAGATTTTGAAAAAGCATATGATCATGTGAAGTAGGAGTTTGTTGACTTTGTGTTAGAAAGAAAAGGTTTTGGGAATAGATGGACAAAATGGATAAAAGGTTGTTCATCCTCGGTGAATTTTTCTGTGATCATTCTAGAGGATTGAGACAAGGAGACCCTTTATCTCCTTTTTTGTTCACTTTAGTGATTGATGTTTTAAGTAGACTTGTGGATAAGGCAAAAGAGGTAGGTCTTGTTGAAGAATTTGAGATAGGAAGGAACAAGGCATGTGTCTCTCACTTGCAATTTGCTAATGATACTTTGTTCGCGAGCGATTGAGTTGGATAAACCTTTCTCTTGTCATGCTCTTGAAGTTAACATCCTTACTAGTTATTAGTAGCTCAAGGCCCTAAAGGCTCTATTAGAGTCGGGTGTACAACCTTAGAGGAATATGAGGTGAAACTTCTCTCTTCTACTAATGAACAGATATTTTTAAACTTGCAATTTATTTTGAAAATTTGCTTGAGGGTTAATATGAGTAAGATCTCTATTGTTGGTACCAATTGTCCTCAGAATAAGATTCAGAGATTGGCCAACACTTTAGGATGCTCTGTTGAAGAGTCGCCTTTGAAATAACCTGGCAATTGAAAGAGTTGGGAAAAAGTTGGACGGTTGGAAAAATGTTTTGATCTCTAAAGGGGGAAAACTGACTCTAATTCAGTCAGTACTTTCTAGCATTCCTATATAATATATCTCTTTTTAAATTGCCTTCTACAGTTGTTAGCAGAATAGAAAGGGTGACGCTTGATTTCTTATGGGAAAGTAGTGGGGAAGGTAGAAAGGGTTATTTTGTCAATTGGAAGATTGTTTCTCGTCCAAGAGATGAGGAGGGCTTGCTTTGGGTAATGTCATTGAAAGGAACATTGCTTTAATTGGGAGGTGGTTATGGAGATTTCCCATTGCATGCTGTAATTTTTTCATGTTGTAATTAAAAGCACGGGATTCAAAATAATGGGTGGGATTCTCAGTTGGGTAATAATGTGTCAACTAGGTGCCCTTTGGAAATTTAGCTCTTAGGATATGCATTGTTTTTCGGTTTGGTTGTGGAGAAAGGGGATAAGATTTGTTTTTGGGAAGACGTTTGGAGAGGGGAGGTTTCCTTTTCTATTCTATTCTTTTTCCCCCGGTTGTACAATTTATCTTTAGCTCATAATGCTCCTATCTAGTGTGGTTTCTTCATATTTGATTCCTCATAGTTGGAATTTCAAGGTCTTTTAAAATCTCAATGATAGAGAATTTTCTAAGCTTTCTTTTTTGTAATCACTTGATGGGATTTTTTTTATGGCAATCAACTTCTGAAAAGGGGGTGTGGTTAGCTCATTCATCTGGAGTCTTTTCTTGTAAATCATTCTTTCGTGTCTTGGTCGGCAATCCTTCTATTCCTATTTTTCATCGTTCTAAGATGATTTGGAAAGCAAAAAAGTGCCCCTTAAAGTACAAATGCTTGCTTGGACTATAGCTCATAAAAAATTAATACTAATTATATTTTTCAGAAGAGGAGACCTTGTCTTCTCTCTCAATGGTGCATTATGTGTAGACGAGCTCTATAAAGTGTAGACCATCTATTCTTACATTGTTTATAAGTGGTGTGGTTGTGGCATAAGCCTTTTCAGATTGCTGAGATGCATTGGGTTCCTCCGGGCTCTTGTAGTCATATGTTTGAGATTGATTTTGGGGGTTCAGGAAGGGGCAAGAAGGCCGCTACTCTTTGTAGGTGTGCTGTTTTTGTTGTGTTTTGGGTTATGTGGTTGGAGGGGAATGCCAGGATCTTTGAAGACTAGTTTGATTCATTGTAAGGGCTGTGGGGTCAAATTACATTTTTGGCTTCCTTATGGGCTTCAATTTCTAAGGATTTTGACGGAATTCCTTTGTTTCTAATTAAGTCTTATTGAAAAGCAATGATGAAGGACAACCTCAAAACACGTAAGAGCAAAAAAGAAATAGAAAAAAAAAAATGAAAAGAAGCTTAGAAAGAAGCTAAATCCATAGGATTCGGCACCTAAGGGGGGTTTGGAGTCGGCACCAAACAAGCAAAAAACCCCCAAGAGTCGGCACTTACGGGGTATGGAGTCGGCACCACACCTAAAAGAAACTCAAATATTTATTAATCCATGGCTGATTTTATTAAAGAGGTATGGAGTCTTTATATAGACCCCAAGTACATCAATCATGGTAATTACTTGGCCCTAAATTCATAGAATTTAAAAAGGTAACAATTCCATAATTCCAAAAATAAAATAAGGCAATTCCTTGGCCATCAAGCTAATAGCCAATATGTTGAACCTATGTTCAAGTCCCCATCAAGCAATTTGTGATTCTTAGGTTCTTCTATTTTCTATTATTTTTTCCATTTTTGTCTCAGGTGAACTTCTTGTTCCCCGGATGTATGGTAACAGGTAAGCCCGAAGGCTGTTCCCGTCCCTGTCAGGGGAGATGCCAACCGTCTCTCCAATGACAAGAATTTCACTGGTAAAGAATGGGCTCCGTGAGATGTGCTTTTGAAAGTGGTGGGCGATGCAGCAGAGTATGGTACAGCAGTGTGTCAAGGGGAGCGACTGGGTTCTATGTCCAATGAGATTGAAAGTAGAGAGAGCCGTATGCAAAGGTGGTGCCCCCCTGCAGGTTCTCTTTACAAACTCAATACTGATGGGGCTTGGGGGGCGAAAGATAGTATAGGGGGAGTGGGGATTGTGATCAGGAATGAACGTGGAATGTTTATTGCAGGGATGGCTAAAAAATTCCTGCATATGGGTAGTGTACAGTTGGTGGAAGCATTAGCTCTTCGTGAAGGACTTCAATTTGCTTTAGATATAAGCATAAAGGGTCTAGTGGTCGAAACTGATGCAAAAGGCTTGATAGATGGCTTGAAGAATCGCCAGCATATGTCAGTAGAGGTGGAGACTGTGAGTAAGGATATCAAGCACTTGGCTAGAAGAGCAAGGTGCGTGGAATTTAGCTATGCGCCTAGGAATTGTAACTGGGCTGCAGATGCAGTGGCAAAGTTTGCCTTTAGGGTGGATGTCCATGATGTATGGATTGAACTTCCCCCTTCTTGGCTTTCCCCTTTTCTTGAGGAGGATATGCCCTCTTCTTTGTAACCTCTTCAAGTTTTCTTGAATAAAATTATATTCTATTGTTTGGAAAAAAAAAAAAAAAAGAACTTCTTGCTCCCCTTTGTACCATTCTTTTTGTTATTATTACTAATATTTTCTTTGTTGCTTATCAAAAAACTAAAAAAACCCCATCTCTTTTGCAAAGGATCCGAGTCCACTCATAATAGCTATCCAAAGGCCTACCCATGACTATCCTCAACTTCTTCTAACCACCACTCCTCCCCTTCACATCCATACTTCCACGCTACTACACCTTTCTCCATAAACAATCCATTTCCCCAAAATAACTCTCATAATTAATACAACATATATACAGAATATAAAAACCAAATTTAAAGAAAATTAAGAAACATATAAAATGCCCTTTATTTTCAAGGAAACTATATAAACATCTTTCCTAAGCAGCACGGATTATAAATATAAAAATAGAAATTAGTAAATTTTTTGTTTCTGTTTTTTTATTTAACTTAGAATTTCGATGAAAAATGTGAAAAATTCCTTAAAACGTAGCCAAACCAAAAAAATAAAAATAATAAAATAGGGTTTTTTAAACTTAAAATTAAATTGTAAATTTTGACACAGTTTGGATTCTAGTCCAAAAAAAAATCTCATTAATTTTGTAAAATAAAACAAACGTAGTCTTCCCCATCCCAATTAAAATAGAATAAAATTTCTAGGACTGCCCTTTCTTAGATAGAAATTAAATGTAACTAATTTGCAAGCAACAGAAAAAGAGAGCATATGTTTTCAACTAGTCAAAAAATCCACCATTTAAATCAACAACCCCAAAAAAAAAAAAAAAAGATGATGCCACAGAAATATTAAATATACCATCGAGGTTACATACCTGACCTACGTGTCCATAAATCAATGTAACCATAACACCCATCTACAGTTTGAAGACAATCCTGTGTCCTATCAGGAAGAATTCCGCCAGAAATCATACCGAAGTCGAATAACTTTGGGTTGTAGTCCTACATGTCAAAGAAGCTTTAGTACTGTAAGATTTATATAAAGTATTAAGGAGAAGTTAAGTTCATTGTTACAAGGACTCTTCTGTTTTACTGGAGTAAATATGTTGGCATGACATAACACGGGTACAAGTATGGAACATGGGTATAGACATTTTATTTTGCAAAAAAATACCCAATTGTCATGTCTAACCAGGGGAGAAATATCTTTTCATGCCATTTTTGTGGTCATCAAAGTCAGATTGTCAAAGTCATCCTTGTAATCCTAAACTTTTCAATGAGGTACCTATACCAATTCTTGGACACTAGGACATCCACATTCCACAATGTACTAGTACCCTAAGTTTTGGGGTTCAACAAATCTGAAATTAGATATAGAACCACACTCGACACTAGTATCCAAATCCATGTAACATATTGTAACTTATGGGACCAAATAAACCCTCAAACAAATACAAAAAATTTATAAAAAAAAACACCAATACAACTAACCTGGTCAAGCATTATATGAGCTGCACTTATATTGCGAACGAGATACGGCAGATATGGTGGATTTTGAGCATGCAAAAAATTAAGTAGGCATGCAAATCCAAAAGCGACCTTGATCCTCTGAAGCCAAGTTAAACTATCTGCAAATGCAAAATGATTTATAACAAATTATTATTGTTTTTATTAAAAAAATAAAATTATTATAGTTGTTTTATCAACTGCTTGTGCAATTTAAACCCCTAGGAATCAAGGACATTGAAAAGCTACACCACTACCAAAAAAATAAAAGTAGTTTTTTCATCATCATAATAATAATAATAATAAGGTTCATGGTTTCTTAAACCAAACTTAGAAGAAGTTAGGAATCTAGTCAAATAAAAATGAAAATTAATATCTTCCATAGATTTTTAAATGCAAACTTACTCACAATTTGCTTATTTAATTTACATATAGTGCTAGCAAGCTTATTTTGTATCTTTTCAAAGTACTGGTAAAGTGGAAGCTATGAGATAGTATGTTCTTTTCAGTTGGAACTTGGAAGCTGAAGATTAGCGTGAAGGAGAAGCAATGTCATCAGTGAAGAGGTGATTTGTGGCTATCAAACACAAATCCATTTAGTTGAGCAAGGAGGATGGACATGGAGGTGTATGGTTTTGAATCATCAGAAGAAGTAAAGGTCGTCAGGTTGGGGTTGAATGTCTAATCTCTCATTTATCTAGGTTTTGTCATTGGGTGTTCAAATTCATGGGTTTCACAAGATGAGGAGCGGTAATCACATGTATACTTTTAAGTCTTTGGTGAAAATGTGAGAGGAGCGTAAATTCAAATTTTGGACTTTTCTAGGAAGGGTAAATCAAGTGCCCTTTTTTTTTTTCCTAGCAAGGAGCTGCTGGTAATAGGTGGATGAGCTTTTGGTCGGTTTTGCAATCTGATTTTTGTGAGAATAGGGTAAGGCCCCATCTTGTCTTAAGTTTTCCCAGTCCGTCTTCCAGTAAGTGAGTGGATGCCTCCTCATTTCCAGGGCCATTTTCCCTAGAATCCATACTTCCTATTTGGAGCAGGGGAGGCCTTAGCATGGAACAGAGCTGTGATCGTGCACAAAGTTAATTCGAGATTGGAGTGGAAAGATACTTAAAAGGCTATCAATAGCATGTTCAAATTTGGAGAAACCATAGTTCGAAAACCTATTTCTTTGAAAAGGGAATTGTTTTTCGTTGAATCTTTTGAGAATTGGAGATAGCTATGAAGATCGGAAAATTAGGTTCTGATTATATTTGGGATGAGGAAATATATTTGGGATAAGGAAAGGATGAAAAGGGACTTGTCTTGGTTAGTAGCACACAAAAATATCAACACGAATGAATCTCTTCAAGCTATAAAGCCCTTTGCCAGGATATTTATTTGATGTGTAGGATCGGCAATGAGTCAATGAAACATTTGTTCGTTCATTGTCACTTGGTTATGTGGATTTGGCAGAAGCCATTGTGTGAAGTGAGTTGGGCGGTTCCTTCGGATGTCATCTCTTTGATGATTACTTCTTTTCATGGCTTGAATAGGTTGGAGAAAGGCAGAGATTTATCCTCTACAGCTTTGATGGCTATTTTTTGGGTAATTTGGCTGCAAAGAAATACTTAGATCTTTGAGGACAGATTCTCTTCTACGGAGCATATTTGGGATAAAACAACTTTTCTTGCTTCTTTGTGGGCTTTGGTTTTTGATTTTTTTAGAGGTATCTCCTTGGACAGCAATACGAGGGATTGGAGAGCTGTTTCCTTGTTCTTTGGATAGAAGGTTTGTTTAAAGCCTGTTTGGACTTCTCCACTAGTGAATTTTTAAAGATTAATTTTGATGAGTGTTCTCTGGGGAATCCAAGTCAATTAGGAGACATCGGATGATTTTTCATGGATACTAGTGGAAAGGTTGTGTATGTGTTTTCTTTTCTTGCAGCAGATGGGATTGTATTGAAAGTGGAATTATTAGCTCTCTTGGAGGGGTTGAGAAAGGCATCTTGATGGAGGTTTTCTTATTTGATTATGGAGGGTGATTTGTCAATTGTTATTAGAAAGGTGAGATCTAGGAGCTTAGGAGGGTGGAAATATACTAGAATCACTGGGACACTTTGGATATTGCAGGTTTTCTTTATTTATAGGCAAGATGGGTAGATGCAACAATGATATTGTCATGCCAATCTATGAACACATGGCGACAGTCGTCATGTTGTATGATGAAGAATAAAGGTGTTGATGCAGCACCTGAAGTACTAGGAGTGCAACTCAGTCCAGGCCAAAGGGAAATCTGGCCTGGACCGAATTAATTCGGTTCTTCAAAAATAGATTCAGGAATAAATTGGACTGGACCGGACCGGACTGGACCGATAAAAAATGGTCCGGTTCTCGGTTTTGACTTCTTTTTTTTTTATTTATAATTTTCTCAGTTTTGACTTACATTATATGTAATATTAACATATATATATATATATATATATATACACTTTTGGCTAAAGGGATATTATATTATATATAATATAATACTTTGCTTATATATTGTATGTAACATTAAGATATCTATATATATATATATATAATTGGTTGGAATTCGGGAATTTGGTCCGGTCCGGTCTGGTTCTGAAACCCCCTAAACCATGGACCGGACTGAATTGATCAATTCTCATAAATTTTAAACCAGAACCTGACCGATTACTATTTGGACCGGACCCAGACCGAATTGATCAGATCGGTCCGATCCTCGAGTCTACCCAAACCAACTTGCACTCCTATGAAGTAATAATGGATGAGGTGCCAAGGTTCTTAATTTTAGTTCTTGTTGTTTTTATTTCATTTTTATTTATTTTTTTGCTTCAAGCCACCCTCAATTCTCAAATCAGAATTCCATAGCAAAAAATGATGGTAGTAA
This sequence comes from Liquidambar formosana, assembly GCA_039720395.1. Classification (NCBI taxonomy): domain Eukaryota; kingdom Viridiplantae; phylum Streptophyta; class Magnoliopsida; order Saxifragales; family Altingiaceae; genus Liquidambar; species Liquidambar formosana. The sequence continues at coordinate 11,079,765 of CM077824.1, read as the reverse complement.
ATCATACAGTCAGCAACAGTGAATAACGAAAGCTTTACCTTTGAGTAAAAGGTTGTGTAAAGTATCCAGTGAGCTAAGATCATAAACAATGCCCAGACAATCACCTTCATAGCAGTATCCAATCAACTTGACCAAGTTCGGATGAGACATCAGATTTGGGTTCTGAAGTAAAATAATTTCATCCTACAAGATGAAATATAGAATTAGGCAAACCTTCAACGATAGTACTAGGAACTGTGAAGGAAAGCATTTAATTCAGCAACATACTCTCAATCTACATTCATTATCTCCTTCATGAACCACATATATTGTAGGAATTTCCCATATCTTTACAGTCACATTTTGTGATTCAATCTTTCCATGGTACACTTTGCCAAATTGGAATGTTCCTATGAAGTTCTCTTCGCCAAATTTGTCCGTGTATAGACTTAAGTCTGGATAAGAAAGTACTCTGACGATTTCGAATTCCACTCCTGAGCATTTTTTTCCATTGAAACAGAGACAAGACATTTAAGCATTACAAAGAAGAACATTTATACTATAAAACTTGAAAACCCATATCTGAAAAATAATTTGAAAATCAAACGTAATACAATTGTATTCATTCATATTTTGAGATATTTCTGGTTTAAAATGAAATAAAATGAAATTGTATTCATTCTTATTTTGGGCTATTTCTGGATTATATACTTGTGTAATCATGTGAAAAAATCTGTCTTTTTTTCTTTGAAAACAATCTATTATTTTAAAGTTTATTGTTATTAAAAGAGCCTAACATTCTTATTAATTATAGAAAGGATCTACATTTTGACAACAAAACAAAAGGTGGCTCATCAAATCAATCACTAATCAACACGCTTACAGTTCAACAACAAAACAGTGTAACACTATAACTTAATAGGTTTACAGTTCTGAAAACCAAAAATGTAAAACAATCAACATATTAAAAAATCCAGTGTTCCGAGAAAAAAGAGGAGAGAGAGAGATTTTTTATAAGAAACAAAAATAATTTATTAGCAGAAAGAAAAATGTACAAGGAAGGAGGAAGAGGTTTCATCCCTCAAGAAGCAAAAGGCAAGAAAGCTGCCGGACACTACCATGGTTCAAAGTCTCAATCTCTGTCATTTCATTCTCATCCATCTTGTCGTGTTTTGAGTGAGACGCAACTTTAAGTATGAAAGAATGATTAAAAAAAATCCAAAAAAAAATTATAGAAAAATCATAAAAAAAAAAAATATAGGACAATTACATAGGAACCATCAAATAAGCAAAATAATTAACTTAGGACCCATGACATGATAAAAAACATCAAAACACAAGCGTTAGCATGTTGGTATTATATAAAAATACATTATTTAATAAGTTTCTAAAAATAAAAATAAAATAGAAGGCATGTTTATTATTTATTACTATATTTGAAAGAAATAATAAAGATTTAAGACAATTTATATAAATAAGATATAAATTAAAAATTATCACTCTTTAAAAAGGACCCAATTGTTGGCTAATGAAAAAATTAATTTTTTAAACGAATTCTAAAATTATTAGCTTGATTTCATAAATAAAACAAATTAGTATTTAAAAAGATCGTTTTTTTTGGGGAAATTATAAAACACGAGGGACTAAATTATAATTTTATAAGTTATTATAGGTTTAACCGTCAAACCTTTACCTTTATTTATTTATTTATTTTTTTGATAACAGGGGCTTATAAGTTACATTATGCTGATCCCAGCCCACTGAGACAAGGAAAACAAGTGCTTATCTCTCTCTCTCTCTCTCTCTCTCGATCTTCAAAGATTGAAAGAAGCCACATATGTTTGAAGATTTCTAAACGAGAATTGAAGAAGGTTGTTCGAGACTTCCAACCTCTCGAGCTACTGTCGAAATTCAGGCGGGAGCTCATTTGTCTTGTCTGTTGCAATGTTTTCCTTCTATATACTTGGATCATTGGGATTTCTCGTATCAGACCCCTCCGAGACCGTGTAAACCCTACAAGATCTTGTCCATCTCGAATGAGATTGTGAAATATGGACACTACATTGGCACAAAACCTATCAACAATAGCCTTGAGGAGGATAAAAATGTCATCTATAAGGCTGTAAGGAAGTAACAAGCCTCTTAGCAAGCTCATCGTCTACCTCATTAGCATTTCTGGCCACCCAAGTGATCTCAACTTGAGAAAGATTCACAAAGTCCGAAATCTCACTATAAAGCCTATCAAACCTCCAAGTAACTAATCTCTTGGCTCAAATCCTTCTAATAACAAAAGAAGAATCACCCTCAATGATAATGTCAGACAACCCAAGCCTCTTAATTTCCCCTACTAGTTCCAAAAGCGCTAATAGCTTTGTTTACAAAAGCAATCCCTTCTCCCGCTGGCAAAGAAAACTCATAAACAATCCTTCCAGTGGAGTCTCTAAACACCCCTTTAATGCCTAATTGCCCTGGGTTACCAAGGGTGCACCCATCAAAATTAAACTTGATAGACTCATTGGGAGGAGGAATCCAAAGAGACTCGAAACTGACTATCTTATTCACATGAGTGCAAATAGCAATTCCATCTCCCACAATAGTATCCAAAGGAATACCACAAAAAGCTTTGATAGTCGAGGCCCAAAGAGATGCAAGAACAATAATTCTATCCCAAAAAACCTCCCTAAGAGAGTATTTCTCCTAAAAAAGCCACAAGTTTCTCTCTGACCAGATAACCCACAAAATGGCTTGAGAAGCACACATCCAAAGAATTTTGCCTCATAGACCTACCAAAACCATAAAATGGAGCATTCATCAATGAATCAACTTTTGGAGGAATCACCAAATTCGCACCACAGTTCTCAAAAAGTTTCCCCTAAATCCACAAAGTAGAGGACCAATGAATGAATAAGTGATCCACAAACTCACTGTTGGCCTCATACAAAAAACAAATATTCGGGCTAAGGGGTTTATAGGGTCTCCTGACTTGAAGATTATCATTAGTGTTAATTTCTTGTGAGCCATAGACCAAGTAAAACCCTTCACTTTTAGGGGGGCCTTGGAAACCAAAACAAAATTTAGCGGGAAAAAAGAATGATAAGGACCCGAACCATACAAAGAATAGAACAAGGATTTGGAGGAAAAAACCCCATTGCTTTCCAAGCACCAAATCTCTCATCCGATGAAGAAGAGGACAAATAGACATCTCCAAGAATACCAAGAAAAGATGGGAAATCAGAAATCTTGTGATCATTGAGATTCCTTCTCAAATTAAAATTCCAAGATATAGAATAAGACCCCTCAAACTGGTTCACTAACTCACTAATGGAGAGATTTTTTGAATTAGAAATCTGATAAAGCCTCAAAAAGGAAATACAAAAAGGAACATCTCTGATCTCTCCACCAAAAAATCTTCCCAAAACCAAATTTTAGACCCATTGGCAACAATGAATCTAGTGTAACTAACAAAATCAAGAAAACCCTACGAGATGAATTTCTAAGGACAACAGTAAGTTACTTTATTGGCCAAGTTCCCATCCCAACCATTACCTTAAATCCCAAACTTACTCTCAATGACCAAGTGTTACAAGGAGTCATATTTCTTTAGAAATCTCAAAAGCCAATTCCCCGTAAGAGACCTATTACAGGAAATCAGATTGCCTAACCCCAATCCCCCCTCATTCTTCGGCCTACAAACCGTCTCCCACCAAATTAAATAATCCCTATTTGTGTCCCCAGTTCCAAACCAAACAGAATCCCATTGAATTCTCTCGATTTTCTTAGCAACACCATGGGCATCCTAAAGATGGACATGCAGTAGATAGGAATGGCTGCTAAACAAAACTGAATGAGAGTGATCCTGCCCCCTAACAAAATAAAAGCCTTTTCCCACCCAACTTGTCTTTCAGAAACTCTCTCTATCATTGAGGTACTTCACTGGGAGCTTATCTACACCACATTCAATCAAGGAGGCTAGCCTAGAATTTTTTATTTTTATTTTTTATGAAGTGTTTGTATAAAAGAAAGGGCAAAGCCCAAGTACATAAAAGATATACATGAACTAACTACTCAAAAAGAACTCCAAGCAAAGCGAAAGCATAAGGAAGTCAAGAAAAGGAACATAAGAAATATTACGCTCATTAAAATGGCTACAAAAACACCAAATGAATATCGTCATAAAGGTGGACTTAAGATCAATAATTGAAGCTTTGATCTCTTCAAAAGTTCTCAAATTTCTTTCCTTCCGTAGACACCAAAAAAGGGCATATGGGACCATATTCCACACACCATCTTCATATTCTTGCAAACCACCTTGCTAGATGACTAGACCAACCTAAAAGAAGATCATAAGAGTTGGAAGGTAAGATCCAATGTATCCCAAAAAGGTTAAAAGTGAGAATCTAAAGATTCCAAACCACTTGACAATGGATGAAAAGGTCATCCACCGTTTCCACCACTTCCTTACTCCTTACACATGACACACCTATTTTCCATAACCCAACCTCTACTGATCAAGTGGTCACTGGTCAAGCATTTATCCTTATCCACCAACCAAACAAAGAGAGAAACTTTGGAAGGAACCGAGGAGACCCAAATAATCTTAACTAGAGCAAACAAAACAAGCGAAGAGAGGTTAAGAGTTTGTAGTAAGATTTTATTGAGAATAAACCTTTAGAGTCCTTACACCACACCAAGGAGTCATTCCCTTGAAGCAAAATCTTGCCATTGTAAAGCCTTTGAAAGAAAGACATCACCATCTCCAATTCCCAATCGTGGAAATGCCTAATAAAAGTGACATTCCAATGAAAGAGACCAACATCCCCAACCAAATAATCCTTGACCAATGCATCCTTATCCATAGCAATATCAAATAAATGAGGATAACTAAGCATAAGAGGGTTAGCATCACACTCAGCATCTTTCCAAAATCTAATTCTCCTTCCATCACCCACCTTGAAACCAATCTCTTTAACAAAATCATTAAAACCTTTCACAATAGCTTTCCAAAGTCCCAAGCCATGAGGGCCTCTAACTTCTCTAGGCCACTAACCTTCATTAGAGATCCCGTATTTCCAAATCACAACATCCTTCTAAAGACCTTAATCTCCCGAGCCGAATCTCCAAATCCATTTACCAAGAAGAGCTTTGTTCATGTTCCCAAGTGATCTAATTCCCAACCACCTTCCTTCTTAGATAAGCAAATCAAAGACCAATTCACCAAATAAATTTTAGATTTACACTCCAAACCATTTCCAAGGAAATCACACTGGAGCTTTTCAATCTTGGCTACCACCGAAGAGGGAATTTTAAAAACGGACATAAAGGTAGTGGGGATACTAGCAAGAGAGCTATTAACAAGAGTCAATTTGCCCCCTTTAGAGAGGTAGCCTTTCTTCTACCCACCAAGCCTCCTATCAACTTTATTGATCACTAGATCCCACATCTTTAAATCTTTGTGATGGCATCCCTAAGATATGTAATCGGAAAAGAACCAACCTTGCATGAAAGGATAGAAGCAAGATTATCTACATCATCAATCCTTCCCGCCAGAATCAATTCGCTTTTCCCAAGATTTACTTTCAAGCCCGACACTGCTTCAAAGCAAAGAAGGAACACCCAAAGTACTTTATTAATAAGCTTGCTCAAAGTTTCCATGACAACAATAAAGAGAAGGGGGGAAAGGGGGTCCCCTTGACAAAGGCCTCTAGAAATTTGAAAGAAACCATGGGGAGTCCTATTGGCTATAACTGAAGGGCTTGCAACACACCAAGATATCCATTTAAGCCACTTAGTACCAAAGTGCATTCTTTTAAGTAGATGAAATCAAAAGCCTTCCATAAAATCTTATTACAATTGTGTAAGGCCTTTAGGGAATTCTTTTTCTCCGGCTAAAGTCATATGGGTTTCCTCGGTTCCTACTAAAGTTACCTTTTTTGTTGGTTAGTGGGAAGTGATAAGTGTTTGACTTTGGATAATCTTGCAAGAAGAGGGTGGTATGTGCCGAATAGATGTGTTCTTTGTAAGCGAGATGCAGAGTCGGTAGACCATCTCTTTGTGCATTATGATGTGGCTAGAAGCCTTTGGATGCTTATGTTTAACATGTTTGGAGTTCATTGGGTGCTTCCATCCTTTACTTATGCCCTATTAGCGGGTTGGTGGTTTAGGGGGGATGTAAAAAGGCTAAATTCATATGGTTTATGGCACCGCATGCTATTTTGTCGTGTATTTGGAAGGAAAGGAATGCTAGAACTTTTGATGGGGCAGAGAAGTCTATCATTGAACTCAAATCATCGTTACTCAAGTCTTTGTTTTTGTGGTATTCTAGTCATAATAATACTTGTAATCTTTCTTTTTTAAATTTTGTGGATTCATTCAAACTTGTTAGGGGTTAGTGCTTATTCTTTGTATATGGTTTATGTACATGGGCCAAGCCCTTTTTGATCATCAATACATATTTACCTCCTCAAAAAAAAAAAAAATCAAAAGCCTTCTCTAAGCCAATTTTAGCCACCAATCCCAGAATGCCACTTCTAGATCTAGAGTCAAAACATTCATTAGCAATAAGAACGGCATCCACTATTTGTCTTAGCCTAGAAATTTTTTGAACATAATCGTTGATCCCAATCAAAGAGCTTTTGTTTAAATTGATTTTAAGCTATGAAAGGTAACCAAAAAACCTCAAAATAAACCACAATCCAGGGACTTAAAAATCGCGATATATCGACGATATATCGCGATATATCGCCATATCGGAGGGTAACGAAACGATATATTGTTGCGAAATTGAAAAATTTTCAAAAAACAAAATATCGAACGATATCAACAATATATCGAAGATATATCGAAGATATCGAAGATATATCGAAAATATCGAGGATATATCGAAGATATCGAGGATATATCGTTGATATCGAAGATATATCGCTGATATCGTTCAAGATATCGACACTGCCATGTTTAAATGCCCTTTTGCTGATTTCTGGTGAAATTTTTACACATTAGAATAGGTTAGGATTCACATATATATGTACATTTTACTATGCTTATTATTTCACATGATTTAAAATATTATTTCAAACCAATGGCCTTTGGTCTAATAGCACTCTATATTTAAATGTTACAAAAATCTATTTTAATGTTATATAACATCTAAATGTTGAATTTGCAAAATTTTCTATTATTTATTTGCTTAGCGCGGTATATTTTTTATACCCTACGCAACACATACTTGTATTATACATATTTAAATTGCAATATTTTGATGCTAGATTGTGTATTAGAGTTTAAATCATTGTTTCCCAGAGTTTCAATAAAAATATCCATGTTTAACTCATAATATCCACTATATCTTTAAAACGATATCGATATTGTCGATATATCCAACGATATATCCGATATATCCACATTTTTGGACCCTCGATATATCCATCGATATCGATATTAAAGTCCTTGCCACAATCTTCGAATACTGTCCTACTCACCATCAAAAAAGAAAATGGTGTCATCAGCAAACTAAAGGTGTTTTTCTTTTTGTTTTCCTCTCTTCTTCTTTCAGTTCTTTGCCTTTTCTTTTGTTGTAGGACTTCTCATCCTCATGTATCTTTTCTTTTCATTTCATTAATAAAACTTTCCGTTGCTTATCAACAACCAAAAACAAAACAAAACACAAAAAACATAGAAGCCCTCTAAAAAAACCAGCCCCCTCAACTTTAGATATCAATCAGCTAAAACCATCTACTATGAGGGTAAAGAGAAAAGGGGAGAGCGGATCTCTCTGCCTAAGCCCCCTAAGGGCTGAAAACCACCCTTTGGCCTTATCATTGATGAGGAATTCAAAAAATAGAGGATCTAAACACCCTCTCATCAAAGCCCTCAATCTGAAACCAAAGCCCTTTTTGAAAAGAACAAAGTCAAGAAAACCCTAATCCACATGTTCGTAAGCTTTCTCAAAATCGACTTTGAAATCAACCCCTTCCTTCTTAGGCATCCTATACTCCTCAGCCACCTTGTTAGCCACAAGAACCGCATAAAAAATTTGCCTATATTTAATAAAGGCACTCTGGTCCTGAGAAATGGTACAGTGAATGAACATTCTATGGTGCCATGAGAGGACTCTAGCAATGATTTTACAAAGACTAGTCACTAAATGAATGGTCCTACAATCCTTGATGCAAATGGATTTGTCCTATTTTAAGATGAGAGCTATAAAAGTAGAATTGGTTCATTTATTGATGACCCCATTCTCAAAAAAATCATCAAAAAATCTTACCAAGTCCTCTTTCAAAATCTCCCAACAATCTTGATAGCCAGCTGTGGTAAAACCATCATGCCCAAGTGCCCTCTCTCGATCCATCTCAAAAATGACTTTCTAATTTCCTCCACTTCAAAAGGTAATGAGGGCAGAATTTAGAAGATTCGCAAAGGTTAAGTGGGCCCCACCAATGCAACAATTGCCCTACCATAGGTGGCACATGAAAAGGAGTGTCTCTCATGGGTGTGGACTATGGACAATAATTGACAAGTTTCCAGTGTGACAATTAGAGATGTTAATTATGGCGAAACTTCTATTGGAAATGGGGCAAAATAGGTTGGTGTTATACTGTTATTCCTTCCTGTTGTAATCATGGTCAGATGATCAAAATGTGATTGCGTGTTCGAGCGAAGTCATAAACCTTGAAGTTGAACAAACACACAAGTTTCGTACTTCTAGACGCCCAAGATCTCTGATTGAGCAATCTTCTTCAAACTGGAGAGCTTGTACTCCCACAGTCCACACAATATGGGTTCCAACAAATCTAATTGTATAAGTGGTGGGGGCGGCCGGGCAGCAACCAATAACCTTCAAATAAGGCTAGTAGAGATGCTGATAAAGACCAATCTCCTATGGATAATGGTGCACAGCAGGTTGGTGGTAGTCCTTTATGCTCCGAGCATGGACATAAAAATCGCGATATATCGACGATATATCGCGATATATCGCCATATCGGAGGGTAACGATACGATATATTGTTGCGAAATTGCAGAATTTTCAAAAAACAAAATATTGAATTCAAGATATCGACACTGCCATGTTTAAATGCCCTTTTGCTGATTGCTGGTCAAATTTTTACACATTAGAATAGGTTAGGATTCACATATATATGTACATTTTACTATGCTTAGTATTTCACATAATTTAAAATATTATTTCAAACCAATGGCCTTTGGTCTAATAGCACTCTATATTTAAATGTTACAAAAATCTATTTCAATGTTATATAACATTTAAATGTTGAATTTGCAAAATTTTCTATTATTTATTTACTTAGTGCGGTATATTTTTTATATCCTACGCAACACATACTTGTATTATACATATTTAAATTGCAATATTTTGATGCTAGATTGTGTATTAGAGTTTAAATAATTGCTTCCCAGAGTTTCAATAAAAATATCCATGTTTAACTCATAATATCCACTATATCTTTAAAACGATATCGATATTGTCGATATATCCAACGATATATCCGATATATCCACATTTTTGGACCCTCGATATATCCATCGATATCAATATTAAAGTCCTTGGCTCCGAGTGCAATGGTCATCATCACAATGCTTTGAGTATCCAAGCAAAGGCCTAGACCTTGAACTTGAAGTTGAAGAAGCAACACTTGAAAGAAATTCGAAGAAAGAAGTGAAGCACGATGAAGAGTAATCTGGTAAAGAATTTAAATGTAATGGTATGGTTGAAGTTTGTAGTCTCATGGAGCAAACATTTATGCTAGTACCAAACGCAAAAGAAGATAATAAAAGATTAAATCTGATCTTGTTATTCAGAAATAACTGTACACATTGCAAAACTGGAGAATATGGAAGCAAATTGGTATACTTCCGCAATTCATGTTCCAAATCAATTCATGGATGTACTTCTTACACCAATTGCTTCAATTGATTTTGTCATTCCCGAAAAATTCAATGTTACAGCTAGAAAGATTCACCTCTTAACACCATCCTCACTAGTGTTTCCAAGCAAGATGAGGCTATATTAACTCCAAATTTCTTTTCCTGACCCAAAGATGCAAATTCAAAATCAAGAGAATTTACTTCTTCAACACTTCAAAACTCGAGGTCTAGTTTTTTCTAATCAGGGGAGAATGATGCGGGCAAAATTTAGGAGATTTGAAAAGGTTATGTGGGCCCACCAATGCAACAATTGCCCACCATAGGTGGCAAAGGAAGAGGAGTATCTCTCATGGGTGTAAGGTTGAACCATGTTGGTTCAAGCCTCCTTGAATTTGAAGAATTGTGAAAAGTCCATATTTTATTAATTTTACAGTTTTAGAGGTATTTTAGTCATTTGAAATTTTGGTTTGTTTGGTAGTCAAGTTAGTAGGCGTTTGGTTATAAGTTGGAGTCAACTCCTATCCTTGTTAGGAATTAGTTGAGTCCTATTGATTGCTTTTAGTAAGAGCCTCAATTTAGAAAGAAAGAGTATTTGTTTGACAAGTAGAGAGCTCACTCCTCTGGACTCTATTCATCCTTCCTTCTTCTTCTTCTAGTTTGTCCAATGAGTTGATCTCATGATGAACAGAATCCTTCTTAGTCTGAATATCACCAGAAATCTTGTTGTTCCACACTTTAACTCTGTCCTTAACACCTTTTAGCTCCTGCATGAATTTAAATCCTTCCCACTCCTGGCCACTAATCTCATTCCACCAGGCAAGGAAGCTCTCCTTAAAGGACAGATGAGACAACCACATGTTCTCAAATCTGAAAGAGCTAGGACCCCAAATTCAAAGGATTAGACTCAAGGACAATAGGAGTGTGATCCGAAGTAGGTCTCACTAAGGCTTCCCGGATCAAATTAAGGAAAGCCTCTTCCACTCACAAGTGAACAGAAAATGGTCTAGTCTATTGCACACCAATCTATCTCTAAAATTGTCATTAGGTGTGTTGGGGAGAATCTGGCGGTTCTTGTATTACTGCTAGTATGAGGAATTTTGATAGGTTCATTAGTGATTGTGGTTTGTGGGATCCTCCCTTGCGTAATGCTTTCTCCGACACACCACTTAGGAAAACCCAACCCAAAGAGAGCAGCCAACTCTTCCTAAAACTTAGATCTAAGCCTATATCTACACGGCCCATATATGGCGCTCAACCACCCCAACCATACCAAACCTAATGGAGACAGAAATTACCTAAAACAATCTCTAAATTACGCAAGATTCTGCAATCCCAAGTAACAATGATTCCTCCAGAATAACCTTTTGAAGGTTAACACACCCACTCCTTATTCCTACAATCCCAAATACTCTCGGTAAGTCTCCTACCCACCTCCATCTTCCTGGATTCCTGAATCAACACAACATCTAAGGAAGCCTTAGAAATAACCTCCTTAATTGCTCTCTTTTTATTGGACGAGCCCAAACGACGTACATTCCAGTTGAAAATCATCATTAAAAAAAAACACCAACAAAACCCCCCCAGCTAAACTACCAAAAAAACACCCCACCTTACTTAGGAACCCAACCTCGCCTTCTCCTCTCAAACACTCTAAGGAATCTTTCAGAATAATTATGAAAACCTATTCCAACCCTACTGCCTTCATCCCGAAGATTAACTATCTTAATTCCAATTTTATTCAACAAATCACAGAAAAATACCCTCTCATCTCTGAAAAGATTACTCACAAAACTCTCCTCTAAACAGACAGATGATTGCTCGAATTGAGGCAAGAAAACTCCAGTGCCTAAATTCGAGGAAGTGTTAAGGGGATTAGCCACAAGAATCTCCCCTTCCATGCCTTTGGAAATCGAAAGATGAGAATGTTCTTCTACAAGTGAGTCTGGAACCACCTGCCCATCTACAGAAACCAAATCGTTGCCCCTTGAATTACCACTCTTAGGAACACAGGAAGAAGTATTCATTGTTTCATTTTCAATTTGCAAGCACTTTCTCTTGCTTTTAAGTGCAAAATTTGGCTTTTTTGTTTTTTTTTGTTTTTCGTTTTTCGTTTTTTGTTTTTGCTTTTAGAACAATAAGAAATCTTCCAAAATGCCAACCAAACAACCCCTTAGAAATCATGGAGCCCACTTGCATACTGCATGATATTCATGTCTTCTTTGGATGCACATAATTTATAGACAATACCCAATGTTAAATAATTGCTTATTATACAAATATATACACACACACGCATAATATGATTATCAAGAAAACCCAACGTAATGAATAGATTGATTAAAGATCAGTTGTCCCTTACCTTCTTGAATTAAGTTAGGGCTTTTCATGTTCCGTCTTTCAATCTCCCTTCCCTTGCCTTTATATTGAACGAAGTCATAATGACCAGACTGATGACAATATGACGAGCACCAATCTTTGGTGAACCCACAAATCCGAGGCGGGACAACTGCAATCCGTCCATTCAACATGCAGCTTGAGAGCTGAAAATCTGATTTCTTTACCATCAACTTCCAAATCCCTATTTATCAAAGCCAAATTCACCTCTTAATAACATCAACTATCATGATGAAACCAAATATAGTGTACAACACATTTTATAAAGTAAATTTCACTAGCAGATCTCCATTTAGTGTACTCTGATGGCATGTTAACATGCCATCAAGCATAAAATTTTTAAAACTAAAACACATGCTAAAACACCTAATAGATTTTATAAAATTACAACTCCTTAAATTTCTATGTTACCAATTTAATTTTTTAAACAATAATAAGAAATTCTCAATAACTCCATATTTATAGGTTTGATATCAATATCCTGTCCAATCCATAAAAAATTAATCTTCAATAGAATAGACCAAGCATGCAAAGAAGATAATGTAACTTCTGCTAAGGTTCATCAAAATATTTTTAATTCATTTTTTAAATAATATTTGCAAAGCCAAGACAGGAGAAATATTAACATACATACATATATATAGATAGATAGAGTATTTAAGAGAGAAGATATGATTTTTGGAGAGAGTTTTAGAGAAAGAATTAGATGAGAGAAGAGTCTTTAGATATAAAAATAAGTGGGGCCCTTGCCCTTTTAAATTAAAGATATGTGGTTGAATATCACCGCTTGTTTAAAGAAAACTTCAAATCCTGGTGGAATCAGTGCAATGCATTTAGGTGGGAAGGTTTCAAATTTGAAGCATTAAAATTAAAGTTTGGAATAGAGAGGTTTTCAGAGATGTTAGGGAGTTGAAGGACTCGATTCTTAAGAGAATTAGTAAATTGGATGCTTTGGAAATGGGTGGCTTGTTGGTTGAGCCTCTTAAGGTTGAGAGGAGTGAACTTAAGAACAAACTTAGGGAGGTTTTGTTTGAAGAGGAAGTAATGTGGCGTCAAAAGGTGAAGAGGCTTAAGGAAGGAGACAATAATTCAAAAAAATTTCATTTAGTTGCTAATGGTAAAAGGAAGAGAAATCTTATCAAACAAATTGAAAAGGAGGAGGGCGTGCTGTTGAAGGAGGAGTCTCAAATTATTAAGGAGATTTTTAATTTCTTTTCTCGGTGTATTCTTCTATTGGTGGAGAGGCCTGGTATTCTGGCTGTGGAGTGGTGTCCTATTAATTCTTCTCAAGTTGATTGGTTGAAAAGACCTTTTACATTAGATGAGATTAAGGCAGCAGTTTTTATTGTGGTAGGGAAAAATCACCTGGTTCGGATGGCTTCACCTCGGCTATGTTTCAAGATTGTTAGGAGGTTTTTAAGAATGATCTAATTAAGATTTTCTCTAAATTCCTCAATAGCGAAATTTTTAATGTTTGTACTAATGCATCCTTCATTTGTCTCATACCCAAGAAAGATAGGTTCATTAAAGCTGAAAGGCTTTAGACCTATAAGTCTAGTCACATCATTATTAAAAAAATCTAGGCTAAGGATGCTTTTTTGAGGGGTCATCAGATTTTAGATGCAATTTTAGTAGCTAATAAGGCTGTGGATGAATATAAATCTGGGGGTGTTTCAAGGACTTTATCTTTAAAGTGGATTTTGAGAAGGAATCTGACCACGTGTGTCGGGATTTTTTGGACTTTGTCTTGGAGAATAAAGGTTTGGGGAGTAAATGGAGGACTTGGATTAAGGATTGCTTGTCTTCCACTAATTTCTCAGTTCTCTTAAATGGTAAACTAGGAAAGGTATTCAAGGCTTCTAGGGGTCTGAGATAGGGGGATCCATTGAAAAAAGGTTTTTTGAAGGAAGGTTGGGATGAGGGAAAAAATGATCATTTGCTCAATTAGGAGGTAGCTTGTCATTCAAAGATTAAAGAGAGAGAGAGAGAGGGGGGGATGTCTAGGATTGGGTAATATTATCACTAGGAAGATTGCTTTAGTAGGGAATGGTTATGTATGAAGGTTTTCTTAGGAAAGGGATTCCTTGTGGCATGCTGTTTTCAAAAGCAAGTATGAGTTACAAGCTAATGGTTGGGACTTCTAGTTGAGTATTAGCGTTTCTAGGTGCAGTCTTCTAGCATTTTTTTCTTCTAAATCATATTTGGAAGTGTTGATGGATGATCCCAATATTCCTAATTATCATTTCATGGATGATCCCATATGGAAATCCAAGGTGCCTTCAAAAGTTCAGGTTTTTATGACTATTTTTTTTTTTTTTTGATCAGCAACAACAGAAGAATTTATTAATTATAGAAAAGAAGAAGTACATAAGGAGGACAAGACGTTCACCTAAAGCAAACAAACAACAAAAACAAAAGAGAACCAGAAATTAACTCAAGACAGCCCTCCAATCAGATTTTAACAAAAACAAAGGAATATCCCCCATATATTCTTGGAAGAATGAGCCCAAAAAGAAGCAAGAAAATGAGCCCTATCCCACAAATAACTCAAAGAGAACTCCTTATCCTCAAAAATTCTCCCATTCCTTTCAGGCCAAATAACCCAAAACAAAGCCAAAAAAGCACACCTCCAAAGAGTGACAGCCTTCTTACTCTTACCAAAACCCCAAAAATCAATGTCAAACATTTTACTAACACAATCCGACACCACCCACAGCTCCTCACCCCAACCAAACAACTTACTCCACATCCATCTCGCAACAGAGCAATGCAAGAACAAATGATCTATACTCTCCTCTGCTTTCCTGCACATAACACACCACTGAGGCCGCACAAATAAAGAAGGCCTCCTTCTTTGAAACAAGTCATTAGTATTGATTCTCTTGTGAACAACAGTCCAAGCAAACACCTTAACTTTAAGAGGCACACAAGACTTCCATAACCTCACAGGAGGAAAAGAATATGAAGAACTAGAACACTCGATCAACTTATCAAAATAAGATTTACAAGAAAAATTTCCAGAATTATCAATGCACACAAGACTTCCAGGTTTTTATGACTATTGCTCATAAAAGAATCAATACTAACGATATGTTTCAGAGGAGGTGACCTTCATGTTGTTTTTTTACCTCAGTGGTGCATTTTGTGTAGGAAGGAAGAGTTTGCTGATTTATTTTTCCATTGTTTGATTGCAAATTTCCTATGGCAGAAATTGTTTTTACTGGATGGTCTATGTTGGGTTTCGCCTACTTCTTGTTTTGGTATGATATCTATAAATTTTTGGGGATTTGGGTAGGGTAAGAGGGTGGTGGTGCTTTGGAAATGTGCTGTCCTAGCCATTTTCTGGGTGTTCTAGTTAGAAAGATATGCGATGATTTTTTATGATAAGATAGAGGAGGTAGGGTTCTTGTGGGATAGGGTAGTGTTCTTATCACTTCTAATTGGGAGGCAGCCTGTGGCCTTGAGTAATTTTTTATTTGTTGTTTTCTTTCCTTTTACACATCTCTAAAGGACTTCTCGTCCTACTATCTACATTTTTTCCTTTTAATTAACAATACTTCTTCTTTGTCGCTGATAAAAATAAAATAAAATATATAGGAGAGGAGATAGAAGAGAAGATACCAAAGGCATAGAGTTAGAAAAGATAAGAAAATAAGAAGACCAAAGAAGCAGCATAAAAACTTTGAGAGGCAGGAGAAGAAGAAAAGAGAAGAGGAGAAAAAAAAGGAAGGAGGGAAAGAGAGAGCAAAGCTCTTCCAAAGAATCAACTTTCATTCATCATGGGGGTTTATTCCCGTTTTCCACTAATAAGGCCTGTTTAAAGGCATTACAACATGGATAGGTGTCGAACAAGGCATCCTGGACATAATTTACAACCCATCATAAAATTCAATTAAGTTGGCAGAACTAAATTTGGATGGGGTTCCTTAACACACTTAAATTTGGATGGAAATATTTACTCATTTTCAAAACAATTCAGCCAAAAATAGAAAAGTAGAAAAGTTCATGTAGTCAACCTTGACTAGTTGGTTTTTACAGCTATGTTGTTGAGTTGAATTATATAATATCAATCATTTCAGTATTTTTAGTTGTAGAAGTAACAATTCATGCAACTGACCAAATTCTAAGAACTTCAACTGACATGGACTTGGGTTTGGTTGTTGGATGGGTGTGTTTTCAAGTGCCAGAATCGTTGTTTTTGAAAAATAACTTGGGTGAAACCCGTGAAAATGCCCATGATAAAATATTTCATAAAAAAATTACTATATAAAAATATTGTCCCTCCTCAATAGCAGAAAATAAATAATAAAGACAAATTTATAATTTCGTTGGAGGAAATCCCCATAGAAACACATTGTGTTAATGATGAAATTTAGATAAGGCAATTGAGTTTAATAGGGGTTTTTTTTCTTATTAAAAAAAAATAAATTTGTAATTTGTAATTTTATTATTTGTTGTCAAAGAATGAGTAGATTTATAATTTTATATAGTGCAGTAGAAATAATTCAATAAAAAGGTGGCAACCTTTCAAAAAGGGTTGAAAGTCAAAGGTTGTGTCTTTTAAAAAGTTGGCCAAGAGTAATTAAACTAAAGGTAAATTACAATTTGACCCCCGTACTTTCATCAAAAATCATTTTTCACCCCTCAAGTTAAAAATCGGACAAATTGAACCCTATAGTTTTGAAAATTTTCACTTTACTCACTTCTGTAAAGCAGTCATTTGGATTTGGAAAGAAATTGGTCACGTGCATTGCACATGACCCACTCACTATAAGCTTAAGACGAAAATGACCCTCTCTCTCACGCACAACCATTGTTTTCTTTCTAACGAGATGACCGAAGTTGTTGCCCAAGTCGCAACGGCAACTCCTCTCCCTTCTTTTCTTTCTCTCTCTCCCTTCCCCTTTTTCTCCATCTCCTCCCACCCTCTTGCTGAATTTTTCAGTTCTATTGGTGGCAAGATGTCACCAATGTGAAATTCTCATGAATAAATTTCTTAACTGGGAGTTAACAATTTCATGGAATCGAAGTGGTCCAAAACTTAAATCTACTAAAACATTCTACCATTTAGAAAACCATAGGTATTATTGTCGGAGGAATTGACTTCACAAATCTTTCCAAGATCATCATCCATGGAATTATTTGGTCCTATTTTAGAAGGTGAACAGCGAGACCCATGGGTAAATGAGTAAACCCAGTGGTTTTCACACCAGTGCAACCATAATTTGCAACATTCTTTAATATATTGAATGTTGAGTAGCCAAAGGGTTGAATGTTCACTAGTCAATTTTCTATAATAGTGTCCGATTAAAGGGAAGCTCTTGAAGGCTCTCTCCATCCAAGTAAACAATTGAAGATCAATTGAAGTGGAAAAAACTTAAGTAGGCTTACAGATTTGAGGTAGATAGAGTTGCAGATATGGGTCTTCTTCCAGCTGCCACAGCAACTCTATCAAATCCAGCCAACCAAGATATGACCAAGTCTAATCCAGCTGTCGGCACACCCCTACAACCACCAACCTCTGTTTTCCTTCAGCAAAACTCAATCCACCAACTTATCCCCCTATTCTGACCCATTTCTTCTCATTTTCTACAATGAGAACCACCCAAATCAACCTCCTACTACCCTCACCAAACAACCCCTAGAACTTACCCAAAACCAACAATGACCTGCATTTGTCTCACCTCCATTTCTTTTTTCTTCTTTTTTTGATCAACAACCACAGCAAAGCTTTATTAATGATAAAAGGGGAAAACACTCACCTCCATTTCTTTCCATAGCAACCATCACCATTTCAGCCATTGAACCTGAGCTCCATGTCACCTGAAGCCATCTACCCATTCGAAACCTCCACAACTGAATCCAACTAATATTTTGACTTTTCATATAAAGAGTAAGAATGAAATAACATGGGGTAAATACAAAATTTCACTTTTTTTGTCAAAATCGTAATCCTAAATAACACTTTTTAAACTACAGGGGCTAATTTGTCCAATTTTAAACTTGAGGGGTAAAAAGTGATTTTCAATGAAGGCTCAAAGGGTAAACCTGCAATTTACCCTTAAACTAAAAGGTGCAACTTTTGTATACGTCATGAGTTCCTGTGTACAGGAATTTTGCTTCTTCTGTGAATAATGCTTTCATTACTTCATCCCAAAAAAAAAAAAGGTGCAACTTTTGCAAGTTAAAAACTAACAAAGAGTGCACCACGTGGCCTTGTAATTATCACCATGTGGCAGCCGTGACCACTACTTATATATATATAGGATTATTTTGAAGGGTCCAATAAGTAAACCCATATGGCCATACCTATGTCATGTCCTATTGACAAGGATACTCAATTGAAAGCCGTTGATATAGCACTACCTATTCACTAGTTACATGGTTTTCAACATTGTACCTCCTAATGCTCTAGGCTCATTCCACCACCAACTGATCCTCTTGCAACCTCGAGATCTCTTCAAAAACTTATGCTAGAATCTTTAATTTGAAACAAAAAACAATCATAGGAACACAAAACATTATGATCCATCAGAAATAAAAATACCAAACTAGTGCGAGC
This sequence comes from Liquidambar formosana, assembly GCA_039720395.1. Taxonomy (NCBI): domain Eukaryota; kingdom Viridiplantae; phylum Streptophyta; class Magnoliopsida; order Saxifragales; family Altingiaceae; genus Liquidambar; species Liquidambar formosana. The sequence continues at coordinate 11,060,947 of CM077824.1, read as the reverse complement.
TATGTAATTTGGAAGTCCAATTTGAAAGATTTTGGTTGAGTTAGATGGTGTGGAAACTGTGTATAATAATTATCTCGGAATGGGGTAATAAAAACATAGTTGGGTGTCATGATTTCCTTAAATACATTCAATAATGTGTTTCTATTTTAATGATATCAGACTTCAGGTACATTTAATGTGGCGCTTTGCATTTGCGAGTAGTTTAGTTCTAGGGTTCTTCAATTCTTCATGAAGCAGATAAAGAGATTATCAACACAAAATATCTTAAAAACCAATATTTTATTTAAAATAGTATAATTTCATGTTGAAAACACTTCTTTTGATATTTATAAGTTTTTTTATTAAAAAAATACTTTGAAAAGTAAGAGAAACACTAGTTAATAAAATTCATTATTCAAAACTACTATTTAATGTTCACTTATAAATTTGTTCATCAAAACTTGGGAGTCTATGCTCCCTTTCTCCATTTGGTATTGAAGCAATTCTTTGTTTGATGCCTAAATAAACATGGCTTAATTCTTAAGCTAGGAGTCATCTTCAGAACCATAAATAAGAAAATGGAAAGATATCAACAACCTCATATTTTTAGTGGAAGAGAACTTTTTTACTGACTTGCAAATGTCACTATCAATATTCATCTCACCCTTAACCTTCAACTCAAATGGTATCATAGCGGCCTCCCAAAGTGGAGGTTCTAATTTTTATTCCAGATTTCCATTCTGACACTTTCACTGGTAAAAGGAGGATGCTAGTTACAGTTGCTTAAGTATTGTCTGCGGTAGCCAATTGCCTATAACAAACTCTAGGATAGGTATTATATAGGGAAAGATAAGAAGTCATTTTCTACGCATTAGAATGAAAATTGTATGAAGAAGAGAAAAGAAAAAAAAAAAAAAGGGGCACATACACTATGCATCACTTCGACCATGAACCACAAACGATGAACTTGTTCTCTTCATCATATATTACAATTCTTATACTCCAAAAGAAAGAAAAATCAAATAGTGCACTAAGAAAAGTCACACTATCACCATAACTTCACTGATATTAGGGAAAAATCATGCCATCCAGGCCATAACATGAACAAAAATAAATTCAAAAACATCAGGAACACACAAATTCAGCAAATCATCTGGTCAAGTATAACATGTACCTGAAAGGTTAGCTTTCCATGGATCAGACTCACTACCACAAATCATCTGGTCGATGCCCAAAGTGCCAGCATGACATCGAATAACACACAAATTCAGTAAATGCTTAACAACTTGCTTCATTGTCGGGCGCCTCTGGGGATCATATTCCACACATCGCAACGCCAGTTTTGTAATCTCAGGTCCATCCCTAGAATAAAAAAAGGGTCCCGCTTCCAGGCCTTGGTGCACAAGTGAACACTTACAACAGTCAAAGCCCAAGATTGACTTTTGAGGTATGTACTGACTCTGGGTCCATTCATAAAAAAGAGGCACATAAGATACTCTGTCTTCTTCTGTGATGACTCTTTTGGTTATCAGACCTAAAAGTACAACACCAAACGCAAAAACATCGCATTTTTCAGACCATATACCTGTCAAAAAATTTGCAAAGTTACTCATTCAGCAAAAAATATCAAAATATGTTTAAAGTCTAAGTGCCAGAAGAAACAAACGAAGGTAGCAGCTTTCATATTACAATTTGACATAAAATTGGGATCACCAAGGATAAATATTGGTAGATGTCAATTATAACACAAAAAAGAGCATAGATATCCACATCACTAACATGCTAAGTATGTGAAATCAGGTGACAATTTCCAATGTAGATTGGTCATTTTCCAAAGTGATCTTGTCAAGGGAGCATTACACAATATTCCAAAGTGATCTTGTCATCAAATATTAAAGTTGCCCATGACAGGAGATAATTAGTTTCTAGACAGGAAAGAACTATATAACACCATCATTTAACGAATGTTTAACGATCATTCGATTCCTAGATCTGGCCAACTTGAAGGCAAACTTATTGGCTATAGGAGAAGTATTTCATAAATAAAATATAACAGAAATGCCACCCTAAAATTGGGTTTTGGCTCCTCTCTATGATGGCATTGTGAGGTTTCCTTTTCTCTCTTCGCCTTCAAAGGAGATTTCTAGTTTGTATCCCTGTTTTCTTTCAATAAAATATTCATCTCAGATTCGAAAAATATAAAGGGAGCCAAGTGCTTTAAACTACTAAACCAAGTTCAGTCAAAATTCTCAAGAATTTTTAAGAGTTGCCAAAATGAGTATTTGACTCTTTATGGATATATGAGAGATAGCAAAAAAAGAAAAATATTTTTTTGATAAAGCAAATGTTATATTGATCAAAATAAAGGGAAAATCCTTGTACATGCATGGTATAGTGGAAGAGAAAAGGAAGACAAAAAGAAGAAGAAGAAAAAAAATAAAAAAAAAATAAAACGATTACAAACACAACAAATCCAAAAATGATTGAAGTGGAGCACAACTAGAGAAACCCCGAGGGTCACTCCACTGAAAAGAATTTAGTGTACATCTGTTAGATAATCATAGAGGTTAATAATCTTTAAAAGAATTTAGTGCACATCTGTTAGATAATCATGAGATTTTAGGATAAAGAGAGCATCATTATATTACTGCCCATGTAAAATACCAAACGAAGTTTGACATGACCAATTTGGGGGCAGTTGTCAATCCATATGCGGCAATTCAAAAATAGTAAAAACAAATTCAGATTTCAATTTTATGAACCCTTCTTCAAAGATTTAGATTGAACTTGGTAATTTATACTTCATGGAATGGAATATAAAACAAAACTATTTATTGCAAGCAACAAAAAGGTGGAGCCTAAGAATATCTTCTTGACTAGTAGAAGGAATTGAACCTACAATGAAGTAGAATGTCACTTTCACTAGCATTATTTAATACAATGAAAGGGTGGATACCTAAATAGGTTTGTTGAATACTATGCACTCTAGTTATCTGAAAGCTTTTCTAATCCTTTACTTTTTTTCTATTCTCTCACTTTTTATCTTCTCCTTTGTGTTTTCCCCCTAATCCTCTACGTAAGTTGCACTATAATTATTAATGAAGGTAAAAAAAGTGCAGGTGGTTAATAGCATAGCTTAAATAATGATGATGACAATGCAATAACAACAAAATGAAATTATTCCAAACAACATTAAATTCACATACCTTGAAGGGCATAATTAGGATCAATATAACCGTAACACCCATGTACATATTGATTTACAAGGTTTCTCTTATCAGCAAGAAATCCCCCAGAAATCATACTGAAGTCGAATAATTTTGGATTGTAATCCTACATATTAAGGTAGCTTAAATTGATAAATCTGAATAAATCAGTTGAAAGAGAAGTTATTGAAGTTAACATGCCGACTAAACAAATAAAAGACAAAAGAACCAACCTGGTCAAGTATTATATGAGCAGCATCTATATTGCGAATGAGAAATGGCAAACATGGAGGATTCCAAGCATGCAAGAATTCCAGGAGGCAAGCGAATCCAAGGGCAACCTTAATTCTCCGAATCCAGGTAAAACCATCTAGAAATACAATATGACTTGTTAATGATTATCATAACTGTTTGATTACCTTTTTTGTGCTAAGCATGCACATGTAAAAGATGTAGAACTGCCAAACATGATCGAACATAAAAGAAATTTTATCATAACAAACACAGTGACTAATTTAAAACAAAGTCACAGCCAACATTTTTTTTTAGCATGTTAACATTTAGAATACCAAAGTGATGAACTGCAACAATGAAAGCAGCAAGCTTTCGTGCACTGGTATGTTGGTGAGGGTATGGAGGAAGGAGAGTTTTCGGAAGCGGGGGAGGACTTGGCCGCTCTGGAGAAGGAATTATGAGGAAGTTGGGGCAGAGTCTGCTGAAGGGGAAGATGATGAAGGCGATGAGTACCATACAAGTGGTCCTATTGTGGTATGCCAGATTGTTGTTCTGTTTTTGGAAGTTGAAAGCCAATGGACTCATTGGTATGGAAAGGGATGAAAGTGGGAAATTAGGCTGTAGTGGTAGTAGCTAGGTTTTGCAATCTTTGTATTCTGTTTGTTCTGCTCTAATGAAACTTAATATTCCTACGTTGCTCTTGAAAAAAAAAAAAAAAACAATAAAAGCAGCATGCCAAGCAAATAAAACATGGCATGCCTCAAGAATTGTGAGGATGTTTCTAAAGTACAAAGATATGAAGTGCCTAGGCTACATCAGCTCTTGGCATTATTCTAGTTTTTTTTTTTTTTTTTCCTTTTATTATTCCCATATTTTCTGAAATTGAAAATCAGCAGAACAAAATTGATTACGAGAGGAAATCACCCATTCAATAAAGTGAGTAAAAAAGAAACTTATACCTTTGTCTAGGAGGTTATGCACAGTATCCAGTGACTTAAGATGATATATAATCCCCGGTTTTTCATCTTTACGGCAGTGTCCAATCAACTTGACCAAGTTTGGATGAGATTTCAGTGTTTCGTGCTTGAGTAACGCAACCTCGTCCTAGAAGACGAAATACAGAATTAGGCTACCTTCAAAAAATACAAAAATAAAATGTACTCACACTAGGGGCGGAAAAAAAAGGGTTAAGTTCAGAAGCATACGCTCATTCTGCTATCATTATCTCCTGGGTAGACCTTATAAATTGTAGGACCTTCCCATATCTTCACTATCACCTCTTCGTCTAGAAACATTCCACGATACACTTTGCCAAATTGAAATTTTCCAATAAAGTTCTCTTTGCTAAATCCATTGGTGCATTCTTCTAAGTCCTTATACTTAACGCAGGCTATCACATTTGAAACCATTTCTGGACATTTTTTTCCCATCAAAATAGAGACAATGAGTATAGGTATTGAAGTTGCCCTGTCTGAACATTGATCGAAACTAAAACATTTGAGCTAATTCAGTTCATTCATGTATATATGGATATGCAACTATGCATGCATGCATACATGCATTCATGCACATGTATGCATACACATGTAAATACATACATACATATATGTGTGAGCGCACGTGCACGTGTTTGTGCATATATGTATGCATGTATGCAAACGATATAAATATAAAAAGATCGTTTGAGAATCAAATCACAATAATCAACAATTTAAGAGTTCTATAGTTAATGGCCGATAAAGTAAAAATATATAAAATATATATATAGAAAGAGTCGCATGGTTAATGAATGACGAAAATATACACACATGTATGTCAAGAGTAAAGACTAGTATAAGGGCGCCCTCATTGCCTTGGTATGAGCTCTCCTTATCTAATGGTCTACCAGTGTTGTGATTTGAGCCAATTATATTGGGAAAGTTCATGGGAGCTCATAGTAAAAGGTGCAACAACGGCCTTTTCTGTATGTAAATATGTAGAAATCCACAATGGCGCTACTATATGCAGGTAAAAAGGTTAACTTTTGAGAACCAAAACAGATCAATATGTTCACCATTGATGCATGAGGACTTGCTACTCTGAAAGCAAAATCATATGGGAAAAAAAATAGCATCATAGAAGCAAAACAGAAAAGCAAATCATGCACTTGGAAGTACTCTTTCAGCTTCTGAAAGCAAGAAAAGTAATTTCAAAATGCTTTTTTTTTTTTTTTTAAACAACTGAAAACAGCAAAAAATCCACAAATTTGAGGGTACAGTGTTCGAAAAAACAAAACCAATATAATATTTCGTTTTGGAAAATCTAACGTATAATATATATATATATATATATATATATATATATATATATATATTGCAACACAGTAGTTATCTGAAATAATAATGTATAGTCATGCCATCACTATAGGAAGGCCAGCAAAATTGATATAGGGAGAGAGAGATTGAAGATGGGTATGTGTCTCACCTGCTCGGAATAAATTAGGGTTTCGAGAAATTCCACCAGGCTATATGGTCATTGGCAGAATAAAGTTTGGGTTCCCGTTGTTTAGCCTTGAAGAGAGAGAGAGAGAGAGAGACACTCAAAACGGGAATGGGACCACGGTGGTTCACCTTGTGGACAATGGTCTACGCTGGTCAAATACAGATCGAATCGGGCCGGTGCAAGATTCATCAGTGCTGAGGTGAGATTTCTAAGCACCACTTCAGATCGCAACACGTAGCGTAATGTCCCATACGACGGCTGATACAAGTCCACTTGATAAAACGACCCCAAGCATCCGCGTATTGAGTCCAAAAGCAAACGTTAACGGCAGCATCTCACCGTTACCCCAAAAACGCTGTGTTTTGCCCATTTGAAGCAAAAGATCCCTTCTCCTGCGATCTCCTTGCCGTTCCCTTTCCTGTGCCATTCGCGCCTGGGATTTCCTCATCATCATCTTCTCCTTCCCCACTTCTCTGTTCCACTTCTCCGGCATGAAGATCGATGGAAGGGAAAGCTTGAAAGCCGGCGGCGGCAGTGTTGGAACCGAGGTTAACGGAGCATCGGCCCTAAATGTCGCTGAAACCTTGATCGTGAAGATGAATCCTCGATGTCGTTGTCGCCTAGCCACCAGCGACATGTGATTTCACTATGGCTGCCATCTAGCCACAGTGCCATAATCGATAACAGGATGGACAATGCAGCAAATTTTTTTTTTCCTTTCAATTTTTGAGGGTTTAGCTCAGATCTATTAAAATTTTCTCCTTTTTTTTTCTTTTTGTGCAAATATGAGTAAATAACGCCTATTTTTTATTCTTGTTCGTCTCTATCACGCCTCCCTTCAGCTCAAGATCTGCTCCTTACTTGGATTTTTTTTTTTTTTTTTTTCCTGGGTAATTAGTTTGGTGACCACCTGAGAGTCTCATCGCTTGGGATCACCAAGTCTCATTGCCTCGTCGCCGTCGAGCCTCATCATAGTCGCGCCGCTGAGTTTCGCCGTCATTGCCGCTGCTGTGCAAAGATTTCGGGTTGATTTCTTTCCTCAGGATCACTGCTGAACCCAAAAATGGGAGGATCCTCTGTCTTTCACAAACAGATGTGAAACACCCATTTGCAGCATAGTCAGATCTGAAACACTCAAAGCCAAATCTGAAACACCCATTTACGACAAAGCTATGCTGCAGGCGACACCTACCTCCTTCACCGTCCATCTTAAACCATCACCTCCATTTCTGGCTTGACCTCTATTCATCTCCCTCTCCTGTAAATAACCAGCCATTATCATGGACAAAACGCAGGGTTTATCCATGTAACGTTGAGCTGCCGTTAACGTTTGCTTTTGGACTCAAAACGGGGATGCTTGGGACCGTTTTATCAAGTGGACTTGTATCAGCCATTGGATGGGGCACTGCACCACGTGTCGCAATCTGAAGTGACCTCAACACGGTGCTGAGAAATCTCACCTCAGTACTGAATCCGGACGCGTGCAACCTATGGTCCCATCTGGTTAGTCAGGGACTGTTTTTTTTTTTTTTTTTTCTCTTTTGGTTTTTTTTGTCGTCACCGTCAAATGAGAGGAAAATAGACACTCACATTAGCACTCACGCAGAATCAAAATCAAAACCTCTCAGACCTCACATCCTAATTAGGATAGGACAAAACTAACGAAAGTTGGCTTGGCAATAAAGGGGTGATCTATAAACTCAAACATCTCGAATTCGAAATTAACCAATCTTTTTTAACCAGTCACCAGTTAGGACATTAAATGACCTCATAAGGTGATGGCCCTATGTAGAGAGCGGGGATTAGTTGGGCTTTGATAGTTCAGACACCTTATTGCTTGACAAAAAAAACAAAAAAAAAATTAGGATACGACAAGGGTAAAAGAGGTATTGCAAGATTAATACAACTTTTTTCTTCTACAACATGGATCAAAAATTCATTACATCAATATAAAACTTAAGGTCAAGATTAAATAGCACAATTTTTATGCACAAAATTTGACATGATTCTTAGCTGTCAAAATTTTTATAGGGTTGAGATCCGAGGACACAAAATTTGACACAAGTTTTTTAACTCCATCTATGAAGCATATTTTGAGAAACCACCGTTAGATTAGATAGTCTCTCTATGTAGACCATACATGTCAAAAATTAAGTTGATCCGAGATTAAGAATCGCTTCAGTCATAAATGTGAGATTTTTGTTGATAAGAAATACAAGTTTTTGGATCGAATAGCAAACGATATCAGATCAACTTTATTTTTGATATGCATGTTCTACATAGAGAGACTATCTAATCCAACAATGGGTTTCTCAAAATTTGCTTCATAAATGGAGTTATAAAAACTTGTGTCAAAATTTGTGTCCACAAATCTTAACCCTATGTGTGTGTGTGTGTGTGTATATATATATATATAGGATGATGATCAGGTAAGCATGTGTTGATATAACTTACCGCATTGGGAGTTATACCCTGTGCATTAGTGCACTACAAGAAAATACACATTTTGTGATGGGCGAAAGTCGTCGCAAATGATGAAAAAGTCGTCACTATAACTATTTGTGACGACTTTTAAGTCGTCGCAGGGTTATCGTAAAAAGCTTCGTCGCAAATAACAATTGTGACGACACAATGAAGTTATCGCAAATACATTTTTTTAGTAATGACCAAATGTCGTCGTAAAAAATAAAAAAGTTGTCACAAAATCCAACGTTTGCAAAAACTAAAAGTCGTCGCAAATATTTAGAAAGCTGTCACTATAACTATTTGCGACAACTTCAAAAGTCGTTGCAACAAACCGTCGCAAATGACAATTACAACCAACCATAAAGTCGTCGCAAAATGTTTTTTTAGTGAAGACAAAATATCATAACAAAAAATCAAAAGTTGTCACAAAAAGCAAATATTGTGATATTAAATGTCGTTGCACATAATTAAAAAGCCGTCACTATAAGTATTTGTGACAACTACAAACGTTGTTGCAAATGTTTAAAAAATATCACCGCAAATGATAATAACGACGAAGTATTAAGTCATCGCAAAAGGGTTTTTTAGTAACAAACTAATATCATCACTAAAGTCACAATTTATCAAGAAAAACACATTTTGTAATGGTATGAAGTCGTCACAAATAATGAAAAAGTCATCACTATAAATATTTGCAACGATTTCAAAAGTTGTCGCAAAGAACGTATAAAAATTCTCGTAGCATTAAAGAATCATGACGACACAATTTGTTATCACAAAAAATTATACTACATATTAATTCACAATATAATTAGGATAACCATGCATAATTCATTAAGAAGCCAATATTTGTTTACCAATATCAAATATTCATTAAATAATAAAAATTCTAGTGAGCCAAAACCATATAAAACATAAATACACCCCCAAATTTATCATGCTATAAAATTGAGTGCCTAAATACTAAAAAAAATTAAAAAAATATAGCAATATCAGTTAGACGATATCATCTTCAAGATCATCTTCTTCAAATTCATCCTCATCGCACTCTGAATCCTCATCTTCCTCCATATTTGTATCCCCATCTTTTGCTATAGTTGTATTCTCATTTCCTACTGTACTTGTATCCCCGTTAGCTCGATCAGCCTGTAAAATATTAGTAACTATATATGAGAAATACATAATTATTGGTATGTATATAAAATAACATATATTTTACATCAAATATACAACTTATAGGCTACTAGACACTAGATCAGGCGTATGCAACAAAATGCACACTACAACATAATATTAGTCGTGAGAATGTTTTTTAATTAAGAAATGCATATTTGATGTTATGTACACATTTGGATATATAAATAATGCAATGTCATTACGTATTAACAATAAGAATTCTTCTTTATGCAAGAGAATTCCTATTGTTATTATCATTATGTATAAATAATGCAATGTCAATCTCGCACTATGCATTATTTTATGAGCACATTCTCATAGAAAGTAACTTAAAGAAAGTATCAACAAGTCTTTTAAAAAAATTTACAAATGTTGAACATAGAATAGTCAAGTACCTCAATTGAAGGTTGCAAATATTGTGCTGAAGAAATGTCCATAGACCGCAACACATCCGCTATAAGTGATGGTATTTGAGCCTGCACCTCTGCCTTTACCTCTTCTCGCACTTCAGCCTTTATCTCCTCCCGCACCTTAGCCTTAAACTCCTCATTCTCCCTTTCACGATCCTCACAACACTTATCATTACAACTTTGTCTTGATTGTGACTTATATAAACTTGAGGGTTTTTTACCCGCACCATATCCTAACACTCGACCATGTTTAGGATCTCCTACCACCTGATTATAAAGTACTCCCATCATATATTGTTAACTTATCCAAAACAAAATACAACAATTTATGTTTCATAAAATCGTATACCTGTCGATAAACTTGAATATCGTCACATGACTCCCCCTATGAAGTAGTAGTAGACCTCACTACCTCAAGGTCTTCCTAAAAAATTGAAGTTGCATAAAAATAACCAATCACTATGAGACGACTCAACAAATGCATGTTAATATTGTTTCCTTTTAAAAAGAAAAAAAAAATTGACATACATAAATTTTTTTTGCTTTTTCACAGACCCAATCTACACCATCCTCCTCATCTTTCTTCTTTTTTGAATGGGTTATCTTCCACATATCTATAGGGCTAGGCTCATGTCCAGTCTCCTTAGCTTACAAATAAAAAGAGTTGACATCAAAGAACATGTTAATTGCAACAAATTAAATACACTTCAATAAATACACATACCTTAGCTTGCCGGTGCTGAGCAAATGGAACAGAGCCTGAGGTGTGAGAAATTTCATTCTTTTTTCGATTTGCCGAATTCCTCTCACTTGTTTTCTATGTAAGTTAAAAAGTTGATAATAGCATAATATTTAATTTTGTGAACAATTTAAGAATAAATTTTTATGCATCTATTTTAAGTAAGATAAGATCATCTAAAATTCACCTGAAAATCCTCACTCATCCAAAAATCAACTAGCTGACGCCAAATATCTGGGGTAATAAAGTCAGGATTGTTCTTATAACGCTCTACAGTAGTCTTATATTGTTGAAAAACATCTTTGCGAGTCCTGTGCATAACGTTATAGTATGTCCTTGATGCATTGTCTTCAAATGTTTTATGTGCTTCTTCCTCCGAACAATCAAATGCAAAATGGTCCTGTAAAAAAGAAAATTCAAAATTATTTAAATATGTTATCATACTTATGCTAGATAAAAACACAAAAGTTAATTTTATGACATATAATTTCAATGTACCTTAAAACGCGACCAAATAGTATCCTTATCAGAAATGGGGAACTCATTCCATGCCTTATATGGTCCTGTAATAAGTTGTATCAATTGCACAGCAACTTCTGACCTTGCCTTTGAAAGAAGAAACCTGAAATGCATGCAATAGGAACATCAATATAGAAGTTTCAATACAATAAACCAAACAATTAATCCCATTGTTTCACAAACCTCCCATCATATATCTCGCAATCTATCTTCTCCCCTAGTTTCATTCCTGTGATGCCCTTTGCTTTCCCCTAACCTTTTTTGTTTCTTTTTGCTATAGAATCTGTTTAACAAAATATGTGTGTATATATATATATGAAACTTTGTATGTAGAAACTATGCAAAACTATGCATCAATAAATGCATGCATATATAAATTACTATATCATAACTAATACAAATACCTTCACGATGTGGTTGGATAATAGATTGATTATTGGAAGGCCCTACACCATTACTCGTAGGCATTATAGGCTGTGAGTCTGTCTGCACTATTCGAGCCCTTGTAGAAACCATACTTTCTGGATCAGCTTGCCCTGTTTCAACCATTCCATGAAACACTTCTTGGGAATTAGTTTGTCTTACTGTTTGAATTCTCCTAGGAAGCACATCCTGTGAATTAGTTTGTTGAGTTTGATCTCTCATAGGAAACACATTATGTGAATTGGTTCGCTTTTTGTGAGAAGCAGCAGAAAGGCCATTAGCACTTCTTTTCCGTTGGCCCTTTCCTTTTTCTAACATATCTGTGCACTTTACTAACATTGGATAAGTAGTAACAATTTACATAAGAGAGATAATAATAACAATTATAAAGCAAAATAAAAATAAAATAAAATATGATAAATAATCAAGTGAATGGTAACATATATAAATTGATTTGTAACAATATCCAATTAAATTTATAATAATTCATTATATTCTTAAACTCGAAATACCAAAAAATGCAACAAAAACAACTCTGTCATTATTTAATCATCAACTAACATCTCATCAATGTCAAAGGCATCACTGTCATCATCAGTAATGTCATCATCATTGTTTTGATTAGCCTTTTCCTGCAACACAACATTTTCATCTATAATTTCTCCCTCCACATCATTCCTATTCCAAACAACTTCTTCATCCATGTTGTTTTCTTCATGTGCAGGTGTAAGAATTATGTCCAGCTCATATTCTTGGTATGCATCATCATCTTGAGAATGCTCATCTTCTCCTGAATGCATGTCACATAGATTTCTCGGTTTTGTCTTAACCACAACATACCAATCAGGGTCTTTTATTCCCTTTGCATAAAAAACTTGTGTAGCTTGACATGCTAGCACAAATTGCTCACTAGTGTTCAACCTTTGTAAGGAATTTACACTTATGAATCCGTGTCGATCTATCTTGAATCCACTTCCTAAGTGTGCAACATCCCACCAATCACATTTAAACAATACAACTCTATTACCACCCGTATAATGCAATTCAACTACATTTACTAACTCTCCATAGTAGTTCATCTCCTCTTTCTGAGATTCCTTCTTACCATTACTCCACTATTTTGTGTCTTTTTAGTTTTTCATAGTTTTTGGTGTTGAATCTAAAACCATTGACATTATAACCGCTCCAACACGTAACACGCTTCTCAGGACCTCGAGCTAATGAAAGCATTTGCTCGTCAACTTGCCCATTGCTGTCCCTATATAATTGCGTCACCTATTAAAACAATTAAATGATATAAATTATTATCATGTCCCCATTGATTAACTACTAAATTTAGAGAGCGGGAATATATATATATATATTGAGATGTCAAACTCACATGCCGTTCAAACCATTGCACAAACTCCTTTTTATGCATTTGATCAATATTTCTAACATGAGCTTGTTCAAGTATCTTTCTGTGTTCTCTGCACAAAATGTAGTTAAATATATCATCTAGCATTAATCTATATACAACGTCTTATAATAAAAGCAATAAATAAATCATCAAGTATCTTACTCAGTAAACTGTACGACTTCTTCACAATTTTCCAGCACATATAATCTTGCGACCTGATATTCGTCATTACTTAGAAAGTGCGTAATTGATTTCCTAAAAGCACAACCTGAGTGTGAAAACACAGATAATCGTCCCTCAATATTTATGACACCTCCATCATAATTTCGTTCTTTTCGATTAAACCTTGTTTCAACACCATGCAAATATAATGAGCAAAATGTCAAACATTCCTCTGAGAGGTACCCTTCTGCAATGGAACCTTATGGCCAAGCTTTGTTACGGACATAAGACTTTAAAGTGCGTAAATACCTAATTCACACAAACCAATTAATCAAAACATAATCCAATAGGGTACAAATAATCGTAATTAAAAAATATTGCATTACCTTTCAATAGGGTACATCCACCTGTATTGTACTGGCCCACCAACTTTAACTTCCCACAGCAGATGGATAGGCAAATGCTCCATGACATTAAAGAATGATGGTGGAAATATCCTTTCCAATTTGCATAGGGTTAATGCAATTTGATGTTCTAGGCGATCCAGATCTTCAATATGTAACACCTTGGAGCATATGTCTCTAAAGAAAATACAAAGCTCAATTAAGGCATCACATACATGTCTTGGTAATAAGTCACGTATAGCGAGTGGGAGTAATCGCTCCAAAAAGACATGATGATCATGGCTTTTCATTCCAGAAATCTTGCCTTCATTTGTGTTAACACACCGAGATAAGTTTGCAGAGTACCCATCTAGAACCTTCAACTCCTTCAACCATGTACATAGGGTTATTTTCTCCTCATGCGTCAACTCATAACATGCATGAGGTAGTATAGTCCTGCTATTCATCTCTCTTGGATGAAGTGAGTGCCTAATATTCATCTCCTTTAAATCACTACGACTGTTTAGCTTTTCTTTTGGTTTTAGTCCAATGTTCATTATCTCCTTAAGCACATTTGCGCTCACATTCTTCTTAATATGCATTACATCCAAATTGTGACGCAATTTCAGGGTTCTCCAATAAGGCAATTCAAAGAAGATACTATGTTTTATCCAGTTATGCGTCAATCCAAACCCCGGTAGCTTCTGTTTATCCACAACCTTCCCTTGTTTATGAGGTACATTGGATCAACCCCTAATGTATGGTGTTGATCCAATGTACCTCATATGCAAGGGGTACAACCCTTAATGCATAGTGCTGATATAACTTTCCACACAATTTTTTCAAACGATGTTTTTTAATGTTTTTAATGGATGATATTTTCTAATGAACAATGCTACTAATGTTTATAAAATTCTTTTAAATTTTCTATAAAACCTCAAGAAATTTAAAATAAGTGAATGATGAAAAACAAGTTTTGGGACTCTCGTAGCTTCTCCCACCAAAAAAAAAAAAAAAAAAAAGTGGATAAAAGAAAAAAAGGAAAAGAAAAGGATTTGTTGTTGTCATGGCCCATTCTAGACCAGTCGAAGGGATACTCTCTTTGACAGTATATCAATTCTTTTTATCGTGGTCCTGCCCCCATTATAATTTCCCCTTTAAAAGGCGTTCTCCCTCCTTTTCTTTCCATCTTTTCATGAAAAGTGCATCAAAAGGAAAGGTCAGTGAAACCCTAAAAAACTAATCCAAGTAGGCGTGTGTATATAATGAGGATTTTATGATTTTTAAATAATATTACTTTTTGCATTGGTTTTCGAAATGCAAAACTTAGTAGTTTAGATTTGTTTTTAGTTGCAACATTCTTTTTTTTTTTTTTTTGTTTGGTTTGATGCAACATTCTTTTTTTTTTTTGGTTGATTGGATGGGAAAAGCCTACAGACAAAACAAAGAGACTACACAAATCTGGGGGTCGTAGCCCCACTCAGATCATTCTTCAAATGCTCAAGGACTAAAGGAGGAGGGTCTCTAAAGACAGCAAGGCCAGGAGGCAGGTCATGGTTGAGACACACGAGACAATCAGTAGCAAAGTTGCCTTCACGAAAATTATGCTCAATGATGCAGTTCCAATCACGGCTAATAAGATGCTTGTAAGCATTAATAAGAGGACCATGGGGGCTAAAAGAGGCAGTGGGATTACGGATCAAGGACAAAACCACTTTAGAGTTAACAGCAGCCCTTATTTTCCTAAACCCTTCTTTCCATGCAAGAGAAAGACCATGGAACAAGGCCTACAATTCAACAGTAGTGACTGTGCAAATCCCAATGTTAAGGCCAAAACCAATCAACCAATGACCAGTGTCATCACGAAGAAGACCTCCTCCAGTACTTTCTCCAGGATTCCCACGGGAACTACCATCCAAATTCAACTTGATCCAACCTAAAAGAGGAAAGGACGAAGAGATGAATTGGATCTGCTTAAAAGGTTTCAGCTTATCAAAATACCAAGACTCCCTCCGTTCTTTGGTTCTTTTCAAAATGTCATTAAGAGGACAGAAGGCATCGCAAAAGAAGGATCAAAGATCTGTTTGTTTCTCCAGAACCAGAGAGACCAGCAGGTAAACCCAAAAATGGAAATCCAAGAAGCATCCTCCAACCACCCATTTATAATATCCCCCCCAAGTTAGAATCAACTCAATCCTTTAAACCCTTAAAGAAGAACAAATGTTGGGATTGAACAGGCACTAATTCCTTCCAAATAGTCTTAGCAAAGTCACAGTCTCTAAGGACATAGAAGGAATCCTTAACATTCATAGCACACTTAGAATAGCAATCCAAAGTTAAGTGCCTGGTATGTGTAACTTTATTAGTCAACAGTTTGTCCTAGCGAGCAAGCCAAAGAAAATATCTAATTTTCGGGGGGATATGAGCTTTCTAAAGCATACCCCATTTTTTTCTTCAATAGTAGAGTCCCCTTCCAAAAGGAGATGATAAGCAGTATAGTTAAGCCCAGGAGTAATAAGAGTATGGTTAAGCCCAAGAGGAAGAACACCACTAGAGAAAGCTTCTTTGATCATCTTACAAACTGAATTCTGTAATAACCCACAGATTTACCCAAGAGTTTGACAATTGGCTTTTTTCCATGGCCGACGAAGCAACTTACGATCCTCTAAGGAAATTTGAACATAGGACCAGAAACCTATTGGATTACCATCGTCTTCATACTGTGCCGCTTCATCATCATCAGAATCATCATTAGAAAACTCAGTAAATTCACTGGCTGTAGTGAACCCTAGAAGCTTATCATGGAAAGAGATGGGGCTTCTCTTCGATTTCTCACTAGGTATTGGACTTCTCTTGTATTCACCATCCTCCATTGGAACTTCAGAATACATCTCACTCTCAGCACCAGTGATTTTCACTTTTTTTGAATTGCGGAGAGGGCTCGTGGAATTAACAGACAAATTGGGATCCCCATCCTCCTCCATTAGATGGAGAGAAGAAGAAGAAAATCAGTACATAGTAACTAGGATCAGATCAAAGAGGAGAAAGTTACAATGAAAAAATCAATTAAGAACACTACAACACACGATAGCAATTAGATCTGGACTAACATACACCGAGAGTGTCTAGAGAGAGTCGAATGCCTCTTGGAAAGATTCTATGGATCAATGCAACATTCTTTCTTTGTTCTCTTGTAATTTTGCTTTGGAATGAGTGCATTTTAAACCGCTAAACACTATTTGGCTCGGGTTTTGAACATTGAAATTTGTTCATTTTTTGCTCCATTCTCCAACTTTAAACTATAGATTATTAGGATGTTTTACACTAAAATTGCATTAACCTTTTCTCATTATGATTATTATTATTATTATTGTTATTATTATATAATTTTTATTGGGTCGTTTTGATTCTAGAACGGTCAAAAAAATTATTTGTAAATTAAATTTGTTTATTATAAGATTATTGGTTTTTTTAAATAAAAAAAAAAAACTTAAAAGATAGCACATACTACATGCGTGAAAATGATGATTACTAAAATTGATCCAATGGAAGATAAAACAACTGATGCAATATTACCAAAATTCTAGTCAGGAAATTGTTGCCTTTTTCACCCATGGGGAGTTTTTAGACTATTCTACAAAGATCTTTGATCTTAAGATATGCGTGTTTATATATATATATAGTGTTTATATCATTCTCTTTGAACATTTTCTAAACCAAAATTCTCTCTTTTTGCATAAAAGATTCAGATATGTTGGTCTTATAAACTCTTTTTTCGTTTCTTTTATTTTTTATTTAATTCATGAAAGTAGTTCATAAACCCCAATGATTCAATTCATGCTCTCACCTGGGAAATTTTTATGCTCTCATCTGGGCAAAAAAAATTAAAATGCTAAATTCTATAAAAATGCTACATTATTGCTAATTATGAACTAGGCATAGATGTCCTTCAAGATCAGATTTCACCAGATAGTGGTTTTAGTTGATTTCACTTCCATACATACAAGAATTAAGTGTAGTAACAACTTCTTCTATGGTCTTTTGACAGTAAACTCTCTATTTTAACCATATTAAATGTTGAGGAAGAATATTATGGTAGTGTCACACCCCATTTTTGTCACCTTAATTCCACACCTCTCCACTTTTTCCTTATGCATATTATACTCATGGATTCATGCTAGGGAAGTTTTTTTTTGGATGATTTAGAGCTTTAATATGATGATTTCAAATGCCCATAGTTGGAAGAGCAATAGAGAGTTCTAGAACAATTTTCATCCAAAATATGCTTTAAAACCAGATTTCGTATTTTTGCCATAAAGTTTAACTCGAAAGTTGGATTTGGATGAAATTAGTTTTGTTAAAAAGGTATTGTAAATCTCTACAACTTTGCGTCTAATGAAAATTTTCCAATTCCAACGTTTTCATGCCTAAATAGGCCCTTAAAGTAGCTGTTGTTGTGGGGTAGCGGGAATAAGAGTTTTTTATGTTCTTTTTAATCCCACATCGGTTGGAAAAGAATAATACGTCTTCCTAACTCTATTATAAATAAGGGTCCTTGAATCCTCCATTCGGGACCAAGTCTCAGTTGAATTTTCTTGACTAAAGTTAAGGTTCGAGTATTTAGCTCGAAGGAAACACCCAATGGTGCCTTCTTGAGTGAACCACTCATCTTAGAGAGAAGAGTTCGAGTTGCTAAGCTCGAGAGGGAAATATCCAATGGTGCCTTCTTGAACAAACCACTCATCCTAGAGAGCTTAGGGAGTCATTCATGGAGCAATTCGGGTGGACCCTGCTAGAGTTTGTGGAAGTGAAATAGAGCTTGTAACGTTCTATTAGGTATGATTCTAAACTTTCTCTAGCATATTCAAGTTTATGCCATGATATAAACGTGATATTGAATGCTCCCTTGAGTTTTATTAATCATAAGATTTTATTAGTTTTTTATCCTAAATCAAACTTGTTTATCAAGCTAAAGTTGTTTTCATCAAAGCAAATTATTTTCAAAGCAAGAGTTTGATTATGGATTGGATTCTAATAGAGTCCTACGAGGAGTGAAACTCTCCTCCCAACTTATTTAATCAAACTACGTGGACTTTAATCCTTGTACGTTCAATACAATGTACATAGGTACTCAATTGATGTTCAAGTTCGCCCTAGGATACTAAGTATCCTAGGTTTTCCTTTTTTCTTTGATCTTATTCTTTTATTTCTAATGATTGTTAGTAGAATAGGATGAATTTATTCATCACATATGATTGCTAGTGGAGTAAGATGGATTTGTGATTGACATACATGCTGTATTTTATTGATTGATATTGATTTGCATGTGTTTAAGTCATTAAATTAGCCCAATCAAATTAAGAGACTAAGTCAGGTGATGTGGGTGCCTTTGGGCTTAGTTCAAAACCTTTCCATATCGTAACTTAGCCCTCGAATCCGATTTTCTGGTTTTAAAGACTTTGCCTTTCCTTTTAAAATGGAGTCATGTGTGTTTTGGAAATAAAACATTTTTTAGGGTTTCCCCCGTTCCTTAAAAATGGGGTGGCGACTCTTTTGTTTTCACATGTGATCTTGTGGGCCATTTTCCTGGGTTCATAGGTAGCATACACCTCACATTGAGAATATTAATCTAAAATTTTTCTGAATCAATTTAGTAGTAAAAAAGTAGATTAGCCAGCTTGTAGAGCTTTTAGTATAACTGCTAATTAATTAATCATATTTGGGATGCTGTTAGAATTAATTCTCTTATTCTTGTTCTAAGTTTATTGATTATTGTGATTGACAAAACTATCTCATTTTGTTTAACAGA
This sequence comes from Liquidambar formosana, assembly GCA_039720395.1. Classification (NCBI taxonomy): domain Eukaryota; kingdom Viridiplantae; phylum Streptophyta; class Magnoliopsida; order Saxifragales; family Altingiaceae; genus Liquidambar; species Liquidambar formosana. The sequence continues at coordinate 11,041,561 of CM077824.1, read as the reverse complement.
TCAATGGCTAAGCCAAGTGAATTCACGTAAAGAGCTACAAAAGATAACAAACAGTTTTAATACAATAATTGACACTGGAGGCTCTTCAACTATATATAAGGGTGAAATAGAGAGAAAGGTTGAATATAGCTATGGAAGTAAAATAGAAAGTCAGAAAGGTTGCAGTCAAAGATATCGATGATGATGTTGCTAGTAGAAAACAATGGAGAGTAAGCTAGGAACTATGGCATTGTTTTGCGATGAAATTATTATGACTATCAACTCCTATCATTCTCATTTGTAATTTTTAGGTAGAAAAAGAATGCTCGTCAAAGTTAGTACACCCACGCATTTTGTTTAACAAATCAATGGCTAAGCCAAGTGATTTCACGTAAAGAGCTACAAAGGATAACAAACAGTTTTAGTACAATAATTGGCACTGGAGGCTCTTCAACTATATATAGGGGTGAAATTGAGAGAAAGGTTGAATATAGCTATGGAAGTAAAATAGAAAGTCAGAAAGGTTGCAGTCAAAGATATCGACGATGATGTTGCTAATAGAAAACAATGGAGAGTAAGTTGGGAACTATGGCATCGTTTTGCAATGAAATTACTATGATTATCAACTCCTATCATTCTCTTCTGTAATTTTTAGGTAGAAAAAGAATGCTTGTCAAAGTTAGTACACCCACGTATTGTAAAGTTAATAGGCTTTGGTGAGCACCTGGGTCACTTATACTTTGTGCTTGAATACATGCATTGTTCTCTTAAAGAAGTGATAAAAGGTAACTTCCTCAACAAAATACATGTGGTTTTGTTTGTTTGTTTGTTTGTTTTTGTTTGTCCTGAATTACTTAGACAACAAAAAATGGTGACAAACTGAATTTTTGAAAAAGCACTTGATTGGTTTTACCTTGTTTTGTTCCCTAAAGATGTTCATTCTATTACTAAAGACAACAATGAAGTGAAAACTTTCCAAGTTCGAGTAAATGAAACCTAGCTAGGTTTCTTATATGTTAGTTCTTCAAAAGTGTCATGTTGCATCAAAAACATTTTGGCTTGTGGCATGTCATGATGCCTCTTGTTAGTTTTAGTACTTGGCACTCCATGCTAGCATCTCTACAAGGTGTTATGAAGTTCAAACATCCAAAGATGTGTTGGATAAGCATGTATGTTTCATAATATAAAATTTTACATACTAGACATTCAGGTTAATTACATTATGTATTTATAGTTCCTTACCTGTCAACAATTTTAAAATACAAATTGAGGATTCATCTGCTACTGATTGTTTTCAACTTCCAGCATGGAGTTTTATACAGGAGTTTTTATCATACCAGGGATTTCTTTTGAATTTTTTTAATACTAGTCTAATCTTATGGCTTCTGTTCAAATGAAATTATTGGAAGTTCAGAGTTCAAACATCTAAATTTAATCAAGCAGTAAAAACTCAATCCTCATTGTATTTCATATCCAATCTTGCATGAACCATAAATTTGATCTAAATAATTATATGTGTTGCATTTATCTTTCGGCACTTTGTTTTTTGGGGCGTTTAGGCTCCAGTCCAAATGGTTGGAGTTATACAGCTATAGGTCCTTTTACTAAAACTTTTCCAGCTGTGGGTCCACATAATTATTAGAAGACCAAAAAGCCCCTTCAATATTTCACATATCTGCCAAAAAAATCTAAAAACAACTCATTCCCATCAAACACGGGATGGCATTAACGAATGAAATCCCATTGCAATCTCCCACAAAATCTTGGTTTTGAATCTCCGGTGAATCTATTACTGTGTTTTTCAAAATAAACGAGAACTCCCACGCTCACATCAAGTCATCGTCTTTGTCAGAGGAGAAGAATAGCCAAACGCGATATCAAGTTTTCATCGTGTAACTGTTCAAGTTTAGTTTCAGAGGTGGTTCATCCCACAACAACAACCATCGAAGATGGCTAAAAAGCGTAAGTTTTCGCTTTTCTTCTATGATTGTGTTTATGTATGAACGATTTTATTCGATTTCTTTTCAAAAGGCCACTATATTCTGAATCCGTGTAACTAAAATATAGGGGGTTTTTTTTTTCCATATGTAATTGATATATTGTTCCAAAAATGTAATGGATGATGGGTCCAGAGGAGAAATTTAGTGTTAAACTCATAATGTTACATGGATTCGTGCATTTAGGTTGAAGTTATACTTTCAAAATTGGGGATTTTTGACAACGTAAGTGTAGGTTACGAAATTGAATGAGTAATTAGTTACAAATGGGATTTTGACATCAAAAGTGCAATGGATGATGGGTTCAGAGGAAAAATTTACTTTTAACCTCATAATGATACATGTATTCATGCATTTAGGTTGAAATTTTACTTCAAAAATTTGGGATTTTGACATCATAAGTGTGGGTTGCGAAAACTGGATGGGTAATTGCTCATTTATGTAACTGTGTGTTATTTGTTTGAATTGTATGTGATTGAAAAAAGTTGCATATAACTATGAATTTATACTAATGTCCCTATTTGTCTATAGTAATCATAGTATATGTTTGTAGCATTGCAACTTTGTTTTTTAGTAATGTAATGCGAATAATGTGTGGTATGAGTGTAACATAGCTATAGTAATAAAAGCATGTGGTCATAGGTGAAATCAGTTTTCAAAAAAAGGGGTTTCCTCTATTTATGTTTAGTAAGGGTTTGTTAACTGATGCGATTACATGCATCTTTTGTTTGAACTCTATTTAAGTAAGAGAAGTTTCATGTTACATTGCATTTGTAGCAATGAAACTATGTGCATAACATGAACTAACTATGAATGTTGGGCAATGTAATTGGAATACCTTACAATGGCAAGACTATGTGTGTTTGTGGACATGTAAATATGTTCTTATACTATATTGGTTTTATGTAACTGAACAGTACTCATACAACAAGCGGTCATAGATCAAAGTTGATTGCAATTAGGGGTTTTTACACTAATGATTATGGTGCTAAAATATGGATGCGTAATTGTTTTATTAATGACTTAAAGGGATGTACAAGATTATGGATAGTTACATGTAATTGTGTGCTTTTGTTTGAATTGTATGTGATTGGTTAAAGTAGTAATGTAACTATGTGTTTGCCACAATGTAACTATTTGTGGACATGTAAATGTGTTGTTATACTATGTTGGTTTCATGTAACTGAACAGTATTCATAAAACAAGTGGTCATAGATCAAAGTTGAATGCAATTAGGGGTTCTTGAAACGTCCGGTGTTGCTTTCATAATCAATCTCAATGATGGTCCTTAGATTTCTCCTCTCAGTTTCTTCTTTGTACCAACGAAGTAAATCAAACGATAAAGACTAGTGTCTAAAAAGCTCGTTCTTTGCTCTCTCAACTCCCCACCAAGCATGGTGATAAGTGATATCTAGACCGTAGTTTTCCTTGAAGTCGTAAATAACATCAGTTGGTTTTGTCAATGGCTTGTTGCGTACTTTATCGCGTATCAAACTGGCTACCAATTCAGAACTCATTTGTGACTTCTTTGTGGTCCGAACAGCAGCACCACAAGTGTGAATATTATTCAAGCTACGAAAATAAAAATACCTATTTATCTTTTGGAGTGTAGCATACACACGCCACATGCAATTATTTGTATCGCGCCTCTTACATGTAGCAATTACCTATTCTTTGGTAATCTTAACAAGGTCATACTCAAAACCAACCTCCATTAAATACATTTTAAGTGCCCTTTGAATTGATTAACACTTCCTTCAAATGACTGCTCGACCTCTCTAATTGCTTGAGCCCAACCAACAGTAAGCAATATTTTTGGTTCATGATAACAATATTTCGATAGCATATCAGCTCCATCTTGGTGTCCAGAACTCCATTCTATCGTGCTGTGATTTTCTTGACTACCATAATCATCTTCGATTTGTGGAATGAAGGGGCCATTGTGGACAGAGATGTTTACATGTTTAAGGCCAAATGAATATGCAAAACTAATAAGAGTGTTAAAGTTATAGTTACTTCGAAGCATACATATGGCATCACTGAGAAGTTTATGCGTGAAGCTTATTGTTTCAGGATTCAATGACTCCTAGTTCCCACACGCGAACTCAACTATATCATGAAAACGCGATGTGGACGATGCGCCAAAAATTGCGGTTAACACACGAATCTTGCACAGTAGCATAACCATGATTATTTGGGGTAAAAATTGCAAAAAGATAACGCCCAAAAATCATAGTGGGCATACTGGAACAGTTACACGACTAACAAGTTAGCAATTACACAACACAAATGGAATATATCATTAACATATGATGAGCAGCGTAAAGAAAAATGAATATAAAATAGGGCAACGGCTAATAACATTGCAATGTAATCCCTAAACGTGTACAATATATGAGAATTGAATTTTTAGCACAAACCCTTTAACTTGTTCATCATGTAACTGGTTACACATTGACTTGTGATCCAAAAAAATGAAGTCCAAAAATCAGAGTGCGCAAATATTGGAACAGTTACATGGCAAACAAGTAATTAATTTCGTGAATCAATGGAATATATCGTTAACATAGGATGAGCAGCCTAAAGAAATATGACTATAAATCAGGGCAACCCTAAAACCCATTGCAATGAAATTCCTAAACGTGTACCATATATGAGAATTGAAGCTTTAACGCAAACCCTTTTTCATTGCAAAGGCGATGGCTAATAACATTGCATTATTCATCATTGCTCGAAAACACATGGAAAGCACGTACCTGAAATATAAACACCAACAGCCGAAAAACAGAGAATGGAAAACACATACCCAAAATCAAAGAAGACAACAATGTGCGATCGATGTTGGGGATCCTTCACAACAAGTCGGCGCAAAGCAAGAGGACCATGAACAAATTTCAAATTCAAACTTGAATCAGAGGCAAAAATCGTTTGGCGACATCCCAAATATGGGAACCGTTAACAAGATCCTTCATGATGGATGAAAATCCAGAAATCGTGATAAAATTCCATTAATTTCTTGCCATATCTGTGAATAAGGGCGGGGATGGTATTCTCGGTAAGGTGATTCCCAAAAGCTGTAAAAACACGTGGTCGTTTTTGTTGAGGAAAGGACTTGCTGCATGAAGAGAAAAATTAGTGGACTTAACGCTGGAAGTTTTAGTAAATAATGTACTTTTGGCTAATTTTCCCTTGCTTTTCTTATATGCATTGTTGTTTTTGTAATGTATTGCACCTTCTGATTCGGTTATCCCCTTTTGGGGACTTCTAAGCTTAACTTGCTAGGCAACTCTTGTTGTCATTGGTAAGAACCACAATCGCAATGCAATAAATTGTGTTGTTTTTTTATATTAGTGACTTAATGTACCATCCAGATTGAATTTAGATCTTCCCAATAAAAAGAAAAAGGACAATGGCTCACAGCTTCAGCAGTACTAAGCTACATTGTTTGATAGCTTACTCAATGAACTTGCTTCCAGTGTGAAGGTCAAATAATGCAAGTGAAATTTGTAGGATCTTCTTATTTCTAGCTCAAGAAACTTTAAGACTATGGTTTTGTCTAAATCAATTAATTTTTACATCGTGGTAAGATTCTCATATATTGAGTATTTGCCTGGATAGTATAGCTTGTACATGTGCCTAATTTGTTGGTGACTCACTTCATTAGACAAGTATGTGTATTAACTAATTAATTTCATTTATAGATGGTTTTTCCTGGCTAAACAGAATCAAGGTCGCTCTTCAATTTACATGCCTTCTTGAATATTTTCATACTCTAAATTAGCCTTCTCAGCCATATCTGGTTCGCAATGTTGATGCAGCTCACATAATGCCTAACCAGGTTAGTTTTTGTGTGTGTTTCATCCATTCTCATGTTATATTGTTCAATTATTTTTCTCTTGCTTTGCTTTGTAAATTTTAAAATATCATGAGCTTCCTTGCTATGTAGGACTACAATGCGAAATTATTTGATGTCAGTATGATTTCTGATGGATTATTTCCTAATAGGCGAAATGATGTTAGAGCAATATTTGGGTCCTATGGTTACATCGATCCAGCCTTTGCCGTTGGAAGTAGGTCTACTTAATGTTTTATACATTCTTTTTGTCAAGATAATCATTGTTGACTTGTCGTTGTCATTATTAATATATGCATCAAGCCACCTGTTTTTTTTTATTCACTAGTTCAATACAATGGTAGAACTAAGGCACAGAACATGGATAAGAAGGTAAAGTGATAGTGATTAGGTACAAGTGAGATGACAAAATATGAGCTCTCATGGAAAAAATCTAGGTGTTCATTTCCTTTAATGTCCTTTAGGCCATGTTTGTTTAGTTGGAATGGAATAGACAGGAATGGAAAAAGATTTGAAATGGTTGTCCAAATACCCAATTTGATTCCATTCCTATTTAAATTATCTCATCCAAATACATTGGATGGAATGAATTGGAATGTGATTCCATTCCATCCATTCCATTCCATCTAAACAAACATGGCCTTAAAGTAATGTGATGAATTGGGTGGCATTGAATATTTTACACAATAGTTATAAGATAAAATATAAAAAATTTCAAAACATTCCAAATAAGTCAAGATTGATTTTATCAGTTCTAGCTACCATTGCCACTCTTGAGTGAGGACTTAGAATTAATTTTTGAGGTTGCTTACCACCTGAAGTGTAATCCTAAGTGTTTGTAGCACGCACATTTCTTTATTTATTTATTTTTAATAATTAACCTTGAGCATTCCATGCAGGTGCTTAGTCCGAAAAAAGTGATGTTTTTGCATTTGGCGTTTTACTTATGGGGTTAATTTCCAAAAGAGTCGCTCATTGGGAAACATCCCTCTTCTTCATGAATGTGCAAAGAGTGAATACAAACAAAACCTGTCAATCATGGGCTTTGCCTGGTCCAAGCGTTCACTTGTGCAACAAATAGATTAACCGTTTTGTCCTTTCCATGGTAGAACTCAGAAATCATACAGCACTGAAGTTAATCATATAAAGTTGTTTTTTTCTCTTTATTTTTTTTTTTCCTTCCTGACATCTCAAATCTCAAAATTATTATATTACATTTGAAGGTAACAGGGTGATTATTTATGTTGCATGGACGGACTGGTGCATTTTCTCATATGCAGTTTTCTTTTCCCATTTTGTGCCCTTCCTTTTATGTGTCGTTCAAATGGCAGGAAAATGAATCTTTTTTTATTCTTTCTAAAGCTTTGCTTGTCCTAGCCTGTGGCATCAGTTGACAACTTGACATGGTGGTGATTCTTCTTCTTCTTCATTTTTTCATTTTCGGTGGTAAATTTGGATTATATATTAGAGAACAAGCTAAACCATAGCTTTAGTACAAAAGTGGGGAGTTTTAAACCCTACAGAGTCGATAAGAAGAAAGTTCCAAAGCCAAGCAGAGAAATAGTCCAAAATAGCAGAAGATTACTTCTTCATATTAGCGACCCCAACTTGCAAAAGAAATTTGTTTGCCTGCTTGAGTATGATGTCCCATTCTGCTTGCTAAGAGAAACCCGTAATCATGAACAATATTATCATGTACATAGCATCGTGAATTTCCTGAGTTAGACCATGGTGATGATGGATTCTGCATCCATCTCAACTTCAATTTTCTAATGACTCTACTAAGCTAAGGTGGGACCACCTCTTAGAGCCTACTCTGCCCTAGGATGAAAATTCCATTGTTTTGGACCAAATAATACGATTATTTTTTTCTTCTTTTTCTATATTACATCCAGAATATTTTTGAACTGAACTGAACTTTATTTATTTATTTGGAATATCCAAAGCCCACTCTCCCTCCAAAAAAATAAAAAATAAAAAAAAAAATATCCCTCGTCAATATATTTGTGGCACAATGTCATATACATTGATCTTACAAAACAGCAAGCATATTAAAATTCACTTAAAAATAAAATTTTGGCTCATCCATCACAACCCTTCCAAGTGCAATCCAGACGTAGCGCGCTTCTTTTTGGGTGTGAAGCAGTGGCAAAATCAAAATATATGTGTGTTTATGCAGAAATTTGCTGTTTACGTTTCGTCCTATCGAGAAACATTCCACTAGATATCATACAATAGTCGAACAACTTCGGGTAATAGTCCTACATATCAAAGTAGCCTGAGATATTGTAAAATTTGTACAAAACATTGTAGAAAAGAGGGGGAAAAAAATGTCATTACATCTACGTGGTAATGATATTAAATAAAAAGATGCCACAACAAACCTGATTAAAGCATTATATGAGACGACGCACGGACGCAGCTAGATTGCGAATATGGCTAATATGGTGGATTCTGAACATGCAAGAATTCAAGGAGGCATACCAATCCAAGAGCAACCTTGATTCTTAGTAGTCGAGTAAAAGCATAGGATAGAGCACATACTGCACCGAATAGAAGTGAATAAAGGAAGAATCAAGAGTACCTTTAGGTATGAGGTTATTTAATGTATCCAATGACTTTTAAGTCATAAACAACACCAAGATGTTCACCTTCATTGCAGTATCCAATCAACTTGATTGACCGAGTTTGGATGCTAAGTTCACATCTCGATTCTAAAGTAACATGATATCATCCAAGCAAGGTGTGGCAATTCCAACCCAAACCCATCAACTCGCCCAAACCCACCCATAATAAATGGGTTAAATGGGTTTGGGTTCATAAAATTTTTAAATGGGTTATTAATGGGTTACCCAAAACCAACCCGGCCATAAATGGGTTGGTTATGGGTTTCACGACCGAACCCGTTGGGTTTTAAACTAAACAAAAAAAAGGCTGGAGTTGGATTTTGGGGTTTTTGCCATTCTCAGCCTTGGCGAAGAGACCAGAATGGTAGAACGCTAGTGCTCTTTGCGAAGAAGAGACCACTGGTGGGGAGAGCTGCTTCTTACCGTGCAAAGACGACGACTCCATGGCTGTGAGAGCTCCGTCTCACCTTCCTTCCTTCCATAACACATCCTCCCATATGAACTGCCGACTTCCAATAACCTTCGATTGACGGACTCTGGCTGAGCGCCGATCACATTTGTTGGACTCCGATAGGCGACCCCTTGCAATCTCACTCAATCGTCGGCTATTTCTTCCTATAAGTGACTTCGAATCGTTGATCGATGACCTCCACTCAATAGGCTCTGACCAGGTACGTGTAGATTTATCACATCTTTTAATTGTTTCCATTTTTTTGGTAAATGGGTTTATAATGTTTTGGTTCGGCTATCTACAAATCTGGTTGTTTTCAGTATATAATCTCTCTTGAACTTGGGAATTTCTGATTCTAGTATATAGTATATAGATGCTTTATTCAGTTCAGAAAATCAAGTTTGTTTAATCTTATATCTCGAGAAGATGGAAGTGTGTGAGGGTTGTGGTCTTCTCTTGGTTTGTTTTGGTTCTTGCTGTGTGTTGCTTCTTAGCATGGCTTTGTGTGGGAGTGCTTTGATGTCTACTGCTGGGTTATGACGGGTGTAATCTGTAATTGGAAATATTTTCTGTTGTGTTGGAGAGGATTTAATTTATAGATTGGCTTTTTTCCTAGTTGTGTATGTTTCTAGGTGTTGTGGTTGTTTTCCAGTCACATATGTGGTAGAGGTGTTAGAGGTTGCAGTTTAGGTGTTTGATTTATTGTTTATGTGTGGGTGTGTTGATTGAGGTCTTTTCATGGTGTTAGTGTTAACGTCTTTTCATGGGGTTAGTGCTAAAAAAAAAAAACTTAGGCACAAAACGGGTCAGGTCAGAAAAACGGGTCAGGTTTAGATATGGGTTGGGTCATAATTGGGTCGGTTGTCCATTTATTTCACCGTCTGTGTTCATGTTTTGTAATTTGTAAGCTGATGGAATGGCTCAGCAGAGAGAATTTTTAGGATATTGGAGAAAGAGAGAGAGAGAGAAAAACAAAAAAAAACAAAAACAAAAACTAGGGCATAAAACGGGTCGGGTCAGGAAAATGGGTTGGCTTTAGATCTGGGTTGGGTCATAATTGGGTCGATTGTCCATTTATTTCACCTTCTGTGTTTATGTTTTGTAACTTGTAAGCTGATGGAATGGCTCAGCAGAGAAAATTTTTAGGATATTGAAAAAAAAAAAAAAAAGACCAACAACTAGGGCATAAAACGGGTTGGGTCAGGAAAATGGGTTGGGTCAGAAAATTGGTCAGGTTTAGATCTGGGTTGGGTCATAATTGGGTTGGTTGCGGGTTGGTTTTGGGTATGCACAGTAATTGGGTTGGGCATAACCCAACCCATTAATGACACAAATTACATGACCCATTAATGACCCAACCCAAACCCACCCAACCCGCTCCAGATTGCCCGGCCTAATCCTAGCTAACAAACAAAATATGGGTTAGGATCCCAAAAGTCCATACAAATTATAACTTTTCCATAAGAAGGATAGTGCTTTATGTGTCAATTGTTCACACCAATTATTTGCATCAACGTGGGATGATATGGTTCTACCACATTAGCTCTTCTTCCATTTTTATTTTTAATTTTATTTTTCCCAAAAAGAAGAAAAAGAAAAAGTGTGCTATAACATCTAAAGGGTAGTGCTACCCAACTTCTCTATAAGAAGGATAGTGCTATATGCACCAATTGTTCACACCAATTATTTGCATCAACTTAAGTGGGGATGATATGGTTCTGCCACATTAGCTCCTTTTTATAATTAAAAAAATAAATAAAAATGTGTTCTACAACATCTGCTACGTGTTAGTACAAAAAATTGGTGCAAATAGCATTTTCCTCTGTAAAGATCAAGGTGGTCATTTAACACCTAAAAGAAAGTTGTTCCTATGGCCTTATACCCGATACGTTAGTTCTCTCGCCATCACTCTACATTTCAAATAAATTATGCCCACGTCAACTCCAGAATGAGTTAGGATTTAGTGCTGAGGTGGGGAATCTCGACACCATGCTGAGGTCCCCACAACCTTAAGATGATGGGTTGGATTGCCTGGATCAAAAGTCAAAAAGTTACCCATTAAGGTTATTTTAGTTACTTACATGCTATAGCATATGATATCTCTTCATATGTGCACTTCAAAGAAGTTTTTGATTTGAAGCTTTTTATAAAGGAGAAGACATGCATTGGCCTTCTACTGAAAGTAGTTGTCATTGTCTTACTTCCACCTCGCCCACTTTGAGAAAGATATGTACGTAGTTTATTTTCTTAAGCAATCTATGTGTGTGTGTGTGTGTCCATCCTATGATTGAAATCCTTATTTTGTATTTTGTATTTTTGTTTTTGTTTTTTTGGTTTTATTGGATAATATGTTAGTGGCCTTTTTTTTTTTTTTTCTCCTATGAGTAATCTCTGTGTGCCTTGTTCATTTGATGCATCTACATTGCTATAGTGGTTTAAAAGGTTGGGTGCCAGAAATATCTTAGTTATTGCATGTTGAGTTAAACTTGAATGTGAGAAAGATGTAGTATGTGATCTTTTTGTGTTTGTGTGTGTACACATTCAAGAGTTTGCATTATTGTAGTGGCTTTACAGGGTTGGGTTTTAGAAATTTATTGTTCTTTATTTGTTCTAGTCGTGTTGATTGAAACTTTGAATGTGATAAAATTGTAGCACTAGCCCAAATCAGTGTTTGCTCTTCTCCTTCTTGACTGAAACTGTCTGCTGCTCTCTATTTTCCTCTATTAGTCTCTCGTCGTCAAGGTGAGCTCTTGTTTTCTATCCATCTCTTTTACTCTCTCTAGTTTCCTTCTCTTTTTCTCCATGGTGTTTTTGAATTTTCTTAATTGTCATCACTCGTCAACACTTTCATTCTCTTCTTCTTCTTTTCCTACTACTACTATTTTTATTTAAAAAATAAATACATTCATTTTTTCTAAACAAAACTTTTGAGATTATCCATATATTGATGGGAACAGGGGATTCATGAGATTAGGGTTTTAATTCATGAAATTTAAACAAAGATATATTTTGATTTGATGCTGATTTGTATGCTAGGGTTTTCATTTACAATTGAACTTTGAAATCAAAAGGTTTTGATTAATAATACTTTGAGCTCATAGTAAGGATTTTGAAGCCTCCTATGGTGCCAACTTGGTTGGAATGCTAGGTTTCTTTATGATAATTGAATCCCTCTTTCTTTTAGTGTAAAGGGAAAAAAAAGGGTTTTGATTTGATGGAAATTAGGGATTTGTGGGTAATGTTTTATATTTACAAAATTTTGATGAAATTTTTTGGATTTGATGCTTGTTAATTATGGGTTTTATTTAGAAATTCTCCCCTTCCCCCCTTGTAATTTCTCTGTTTTGACCCAATGAGCACAAAGCATAGAATCACGGTTTCAAGTTTGCTTCACTTTTTTTCCTCTGCTCTTCTTTCTCTTGTGATAGGTAAGATGCAAACCAAGCAATTTTCTAGAACCAAATTACAAATAAGTATTTAAAATTTAAAATAAGGGTGTAATAGTCAATCAAAAGTTTTTCTGAGATACAGGCTATATATATATATATATATATATATATATATAAAGAGAGAGAGAGAGAAGATGAGGTGAGCATGTGCTAATATAACTTATATCAACCCTTGTGTCAGGGTTTGTACCTTGTGCATTAGCAAGTTATGAGATATATTGAGCCAATGCACAAGGTATAACCTCTAATATATGGTGCTGATATAAGTTAGGTGGGCACATCAAGACTAAATATATATGGACAATCTAGTGGAGTTTAGAGATGATGTTGGTTGATGATTGGGAGGAATCTAGTGATAGGTGCTTGTATCCTCAATTCTGTAATTTGGTTTATATGTAAAATTTATGTATTTCTTGGATTATACAATCATTTTGAAAACAAATTTATGCCTATGCTAATGGTATGATCCTTTTTTCAAGATAATTTTTTACCTAAACAATTTTTGTAAAAATAAGCAAAAGCAATTAACACAAATCTTTAATGTTCCAAACAGGCTTAAATTAAGGATAATATTTTTATTTTAGGCATTACCACTGAACCAGATTGGCCTTAAACTTCTCAAAAGGCAAAGAAGCCACATACCAATAGGCTAACTTCTATGTTTGTAAGATCTAAAGATTTTAATATTTACGAGTTTACAATCCAGATTGGGTTGATGGGGCCAACCAACTGTTGATTCAATACTTAGCCATCTGAAAGGGTCAAGAGCTTTTCTGGATTTGATTATCATAGCTTCAAGAAATGTTCTTACCATACAGACAGAAATAGCATTTCTGGTATCAACACTATAGAAATATAATTACCAAATGCAAACTTAGTTGCCAACATGTAGCTTTAGCTTCTGCTGCTTCTTTTCTCCTCTAGTACCTGACAGCTAAAGCTTCAACTATCCCAAAAGCAATTGATTTCCCAACAAGGATTTTCCAGCACTTACAAAATTATCTCGGCATAGCAAGTCAGATTTCTGTTTAGCTCTAAGAGTAGTGAAGAACTGATTTCTAGTGTAAGAAGGTACTATTGTCATGATTTTTGCTAAATTCCTAAGATTAATGGCTGATGAAATTGAAATTTTCTTGGTTGTCCCTTATGAACTCAATCAAGAGAGGTCTGCGTTTTAGACCTTGAAACTTAAGCCTCACCTTACAATTTTTCTTTTATTAACAATGATGCTTGATGATAAAGGTGTATGCTCTTGGATATTTTAAATAAGATGTATACATTAAATTGTCCTTTCAGAACTTGTTACATTCTTGAATAATCTCGATCAATGTACACTTTCTTCTAAATCATTATTCATGTTGTTTTTCTCTTTTATTATTAAAATAAATAATAATAAAAAAATTCATGGGTTCTCATGTTTATTAACAGATTATGGCTCTTAGAGAATTTACTGTTGAAGAAATACATAGATATACAGCTAATCTTAAGAATAAAATCGGCGAGCGAGGTTGGGGCATAGTATACAAAGGCAATTTGGATGAAGAGGGGATTGCAGTGAAAGTGTCTCCCAATGACAGTGAAACAATTAAAGCGCAATGGACTGTAAGGTTTTTTATTTTTATTTTTATTTTATTTTTTCATGCATAGAATTTTATTAGTATAAATTATAATGACTTCTTTTATATCTTTCTCAAAATGAAAAAGACCATGTTTCTACACTTCAGCATGAGAACATTATTAGGCTTATCGACTATGGACATGCTCCAAACCCTCCAAACAATCTTTACCTTGTATATGAGCTGATGGATAACAATGTTATGAATAAGCTTAGCGGTATATTCTCTTATTATTACACTCTTTCTTCACATTCGTTTTTACAAAGAAAGAAATAGGACCTTGAAAATACTAATCATTTTGTTTCTTTTAAGCACTTTATATTATTTCTCATCTAACCAACTCAACCTTCACCGACTATTAAGGGTGGTTGGAGCAGAACCTTTGGGCATGAATTAGGATTAGACTTGACAGAACCAATTAATCAACATTGCTTGATTGTCCATGGTTAAAACAAAAATTAGCTTTCTTCTTTCTTTTCCTTCCATTTTGTAAGAGATCAAATCAAGAGCTCAAAAATTATTGGGGTACTTAGTATATATAAATTATTATGGCAACAATGATTTTGGTCCTTAAGACTTCCAAAGAATAATTAAGCATATCACCCAAAAGGTAAAAAACATTTTAGTCATATTTGTACATGGGAACGAGAACAAAACTGCAAATTATTATTAGTTAGCATACATGGGAAAGAAAGCAAACCTAAAAATATGGTAGTAGATCTTCATAACGAAAAAAAGAACTGATATCTTGGAGATTTTGCAAAATGAGGATATCATGAATTAGAAATATGAAGATGATTTTTGCAGAGATGCCAATGTTGTTATAATATTTGGGACATAGGCATTGGCATTGGCATTACTTGGTGTAAAAAGGAGGTCAAAATTAAGCCTAGGGCTTACACAGCACATTAAGAAAGAATTCACTACTAAGAGTTCTTAGAAATCAGTTTGGCATATTAATCATCTAGACTAAATAAATTAAGATAGTGTTTGCCTTGAACTCACGCATAAGGAAGCCACAAATTAGAGTTGAACAGCCACTGCAATGAAACTCCTCAAAATGGGGAAAGCTAATGTAGGCACTCTTAAGAGATGTCAGGGAAATAGATTGGCCAAGGATTCCCTCACCCTTAACTAGCCTAAATTTTGAACATAGAGTTCAGAGTGCAGATGATGGGATTTTGGTCCCTCAACTACCAAAAAATTGTTGGGTGTATGAGCCAAGAGGTAAAAATAATGATTAGACGAAAACAATGATTCTAGGTTATAACAAATTTGAAAATTGGTTGATAGGTTTTTTCAAAGAAGTTGACGAAATATTTAGTCGTATTCAATCATTAGCCATGCAAAGTTCTCTAAGAATATTGTGTTCTCTAAGAATACTGTTAAAATGTCTCATAATTTAGTTGGCCCATTAGTTACTTAGAACAGATAGTCGAAGACTCTGTGTTGGCTTTTGACTATGGCATAGCTGAAGTACCTCAACCATAGCAAATTGGAGTTCACCGAGCATTGCTTTGAAAATCTTTGGACCAGGCAAAGACAACATAGTGTCACAGACTTGATGTTTCGACCTACGACCCGTGCGGCACTCAAGCTTCACGCCTTACTCGTGAACCCTTAAGAAAACCTTCAAGCACACCACCAAGCTAGGAAAGAAGGAAGGACTACTCAGACACTTGTAGAAAGTACACTTTGTATTACTCAAAGTAAGCTATACAACACTTGAGAGCTATAATGCTTGGATGGTTTGGCCAAATGAGGCCCCCCTCTTTATATAAGTAACTAAAAGCTATCTAGAATACAATCAATGGCTAGGATCGTTCCAAGTGGCAACGATCTAACGATTTTGGAGAGTCCTAGATATTACTCTAGAAGCTTCCCACTTCCTTAATGGAATACTCTAGATACAAGTATGTACAAGAGTCTACAAGAATGTACAAAAATACTCCAGACTAATCTAGCTTCCTTTGGTCTAGAGTTGTGTAGAGAACTCTGAAAGGTAAACCTTGCTCAATTACGAAGGGTCCACCATTTACGCATATGCCATGTCAATAGGCACTATAAAAAAAAGCAGGGAAATAGATTACCCAAACATTTCCTCTACTGCTTGTGCCTATTAGCATACTTAAGTTGACTCCAATATTCTTAGAATATTCCTTCCACTGTGATCGATGCATTTCCTAAAGTTATCCCAATAATCATGTGATTGTCAATAATCATTCCTTACATTATGGGATTGTAACCATTCTGTGTTGTATATATTCATTCCATGTATAGATGAATAATATAGAGAAATCCTAGTTTTATATGGTATCAGAGCTATACTGATTCTGAGCCTTTTTTTTTTTTTTGGTTATGTTTCTCTCATCTTTTAAACCCCTGTTCCTCTCTTCTTCCATGGCTGCCACTGTTTCCAGCACTGCTGACACAACCTCTTCTTCATTTACCACCCGCTCGATTGATTATGACACTTCCTCTCCTTTTTATTTACATCATTTGAATAATCCTGGTGCCATTCTTGTGTCACAAGCTTTACAGGTGATAATCATCCCATATGGAATCAGGCTATGTGCATGGCTCCTGAAGCTAAAAATAGACTTTGTTTCATTGATGGTTTAATCCCTCAACCAAATGGTTCTTCTTCTCATTTTTCTCAATGGACATGTTGCAATAGCATGGTACTTCCTGGATCGTTAATGTTCTTTCTCAAGACATTTCTAATAGTGTTATTTATAATGGACATGTTGCAATAGCATGGTATTTTCCTGGATTGTTAATATTCTTTCTCAAGACATTTCTAATAGTGTTATTTATATTGCCATAGCTCAGAGAAGTTTAGGTTGATCTTCGTGACCGCTTCTCTCAGAAGAATGCATCTAGGATTTTTGAGATTTGTCATGCCATCTCCAATCATAGTCAGCACAACTCTTCCATTGCTTCACATTTTACCACACTCAAAGGCTATTGGGATGAGTTATCATCTTATGGTTCTCTTTCTCCATGTACTTGTGGTGCTATCAAATTCCACATTGATCTTCAACAAGAAGAACGCCTTATGCAATTCTTGGCTGGTTTGAATGACTCCTATAGCTCTGTTCTCACCCAAATTCTTCTCATTGAACCACTTCCTTCTGTCAATCAAGCATATTCTCTCTTATTACAAGAAGAGAGACAACGCTCCCTATATAAGGTACCTTCTACAACTCTCGCTCTTCTTATCAAAGTTGGCTTAAATCTAATGGCAAGAAACCTTCATATCACTATGACTTCTATGGCTTAGATGGTCACTCGGAATCCCAATGTCACAACAAACATGGGTATCCATCACGGAAGGGTTCTCTTTCCCTTGTATCTCATGATCGAGCAGTCCTTCCAAAATATTTTTCAAATCCGTCTTTTGCTGTTGCTTTCAGTGTTTTGAAACCTAGATCGAACTGGCCGGTTCAACCGATTGAACCGTCAACTGGTCTAGGCTTCGGTTCGGGTAACCCCTTAAACCTGTTTCATACTTAAAACCGCTTTATTTTGCAAAACCCATTTAAACCAGTGGTTGAACCGATGGTTTTTGTAAACCGCTTGCGGGTGACATGAACTGGATGGGTTTAGTATAAGTGAAAAATCATTAAAAAAGGCAGCGAGCAGCTCTTGCCTCTTCGATTAATCTACGATTGGGGTTTAAGGCTTTCTCTATCCTTCTCACGATGCTCCTTTGTGTTGAGTTTAAAGCCTCCTATGCTTGATGCCTCTCTCTT
The DNA here is from genome assembly GCA_039720395.1 of Liquidambar formosana. Classification (NCBI taxonomy): domain Eukaryota; kingdom Viridiplantae; phylum Streptophyta; class Magnoliopsida; order Saxifragales; family Altingiaceae; genus Liquidambar; species Liquidambar formosana. Next base: position 11,023,834 of record CM077824.1, on the reverse strand, counting down.
CTATGTTTTGATCTGTCTTCTTCCTTCCCCCTTCAACTATGAGCCAAACTGATATTCTGGCCATTATTTGTTTCCATTCCAAAAGAATCTGTTGTTATCATCAGAGTTCTGATTTCTTTTTTATCAACTCTCAACAGATTGAAACCTACAGCTTGATGAGTTTGTTCTCAATTGATTATTTGGCAAAAGAATTAGTATAGATAATGATGATATTTTTCTTTTCTTTTTTCTGCATAATTTTCTGTTTTGTTGCTTTTGATCGTCTTGACATTTACATTAGAGAAAGCAAATTTTTTAGAGACTATACAATTTTCTTTTTACTAGCAATATTATACTGATATATTTGCTAAAAGACTAAATGCCCAAACCTTCTATATGCATTGAACTTGGCGTCCAAATGCATTTGATTTTTAAACTAGTTTTTTTTTTCTTTTGCTTTTTTAAATTCATGATACAATTTTTTGGAGACTCTTTTTCCATAATGTATATTTTGGTAGTTTTTTTTGTCTAATATTTTTAGTTAATTTATAAATAAAATATTTATTACATTATGATGACGTCACGGTTCAATTCCGGTTGACCCGACGGTTGAACCAATGACCCTTAACCCGGTCACTTTTCCGGTTCAATGAACAGTCTGGGTTTTAAAACATTGGCTGCTTCTACTAATGAGTCTCCTATCTCAACTCTGTCCTTCACCCCAGAAAAATTCCAACAACTGCTTGCCTTGATACCTTTAGTTAAATCTAATCTATTAGCTAATCTAGCAGGTAATCACTATTATTTCTCCTCTTTTTCAAGTTCTGGTTCTTGAATTATTGATTTTGGTGCAACAGACCAGATGGCTTCTAGTCCAGACTTGCTCACATCCAAATGTGTTACAGCCTCGTCTCCTATCTACCTACTGGACACACAACTTATATCTCTCACATTGGCACTACCGAACCCCTACCTAATCTTTATTTACATGATGTCTTACTCGTTCCATCTTTCCATTTTAATCTCCTCTCTGTTAGTAAATTACTAAATCCTTAAATTGCTCCATAACCTTTTATCCTAGTCATTGTATCTATAGGATCTGAACACGAAGAAGCAGATTGGCAAAGGTAAAGAGAACAGTGGTCTCTATCATTTGGTGTCTGAGGTTAGCCCTATTGCATCCTCCATCACTCACCCAAAAAAGTTCGACGTTGGCACTGGAGGCTGGGTCATCCATCTTCTTTTACTTTATAAAAAATATCCAGTTTAGATTCTTGCATTTTTGTTTCAAATAAGTGCTCTTGCACCAATTGTCCTTGGCAAACATTGTTGCTTACCCTTTTCATTAAGTACCATTTCTTCATCTACATGTTTTAAATTAATTCATTGTGATGTTTGGGGCCCTTATTCAACTTCATCTCTTTGTGGTGCCATTTTTTTTTATAACTATTGTGGATGACTATTCTAGAAGCACCTAGGTTTATTTAATGCAACATAAATTTGAAGTTTGCAATCGCCTTAAACATTTTGTTGCTATGGTTTGAACTCAATATAATTGTTAAATTCGCCAAATTCGTAGTGACAATGGCCTTGAATTTTTAAAGGGGAAGTTACCCTTTTTCTTTCTTCCCTGGGTGTTATCCACTAACATAGTTCTGTTGGCACACCTCAACAAAATGGCGATGTCGAACGCAAGCACAAACACCTCCTCAATATTGCCCATGTTCTCCGGTTTCAAGCTAATCTTCCTCTTGCATTTTGGGGTGAGTGTGTACTAACGGCTGCTCACCTCATCAATCATTTACCTACCAAGTTATTACATGGCAAGAACCCCTATGAGATTTTATTTCACAAGTCTCCGCTTTACAATCATCTCCATGTTTTTGGGTGTTTATGTTATGGGCACAATATCACTAATGTTCTATATAAATTTGATCGACGTGCTAAGCCTGGTATCTTCATTGGTTACCCTCATGCACAAAAGGCCTACAAGATCTATGATCTTGAATCCCATAAAATCTACACCAGTAGAGATGTTACTTCTTTGAAACTACCTTTCCTTTCCATGATTGTCCTCCACTCGATGGACCTGCTCCCGCTGTCTTACCCCTTCCTATTCCTGACTTGGGACTTCCTTCTCCATTTGATGTGGTTTCGCCTTCTCCTCCCTAAATCCCTCCCCTTTTGCCTTCTCATCACCTCCTTCTAGTACGGCTCCTCCAATTGAGAATCTTGCTTCACCACCCCATCGTTCTATGCGCGAAAATCAACCCCCTGCTTGTCTTCAAGATTACTGTTGTTCTCATATTTGTGTCGACTCTACTACTTCCTCACAGGTTATGAAAGGTACTCTCTTCCCTTTTGAAAAGTATCTTTTTATGATAAATTATCTTCTTCTCACTAATCTTTTCTTGCTTCTTTGTCTCTTATTGCTGAACCTAAAACCTTTACTCAAGCTATCAAATCCCAGGAATGGCGTGACACCATGCATGTTGAAATTTCTGCACTTGAAGCCAATAATACATGGACCCTTATGCCTTTACCAGATGGTAAGGAACCCATTAATTGTAAATGAGTCTACAAAATCAAACGAAAATCAGATGGCTTCCTTGAACGTTACAAGGCTCGTTTGGTTGCAAAGGTTACACCCAAAAGGTAATGATTATTATGAAACCTTTGCACCCGTTGCCAAACTTGTCACTGTATGTGTCCTACTAGCCATCGTTGCTATAAAAGGATGGTATTTGCATCAATTAGATGTTCACAATGCATTTTTGCATGGAGATTTAAGTGAACAAGTCTATATGAAACTTCCACCTGGTTATACTGGACAGGGGGAGAACAGTGTTTGTCACCTCAATAAGTCACTTTACGGTCTCAAATAAGCACTTAGAAATTGGTTTGCCAAATTTTCCAGTACTCTTCTTGATGCTGGTTTCTCTCAATCAAAACCGGATTATTCCTTATTTTATAAGCCTAAGCTTATAAGTGGAGGGCCCAAACAGAAAGTTATCTCAAACCCAATATTTGGGCAATGTGGGATGTGGTATATTTCCAACACGTTCCCTCAGGTGTAGGCTTAACATAAACTTGTCACGCAGGCAACAAATACAAGCTCAGAAGGCCCAAGAACGACATGCTTTGATACCATGTAAAGTTTCCAACTTAAACGCCTAAGCTTATAAGTGAAGGGCCCAAATAAGTATATGAAGTTATGTCAAACCCAATATTTAGGCAATGTGGGATGTGGTATATTTCCAATAGTGCCTACCTATATTTTGCATGGGTTAGGACAGTAAAGTGACGGGAGCAGTTCCAACACATTTTTAAACCATTATTCTTTTCACTATTAGGTTTAGCACAAAGGGAGCTCATAAGATATCATCAACTTCTTAGACAGGTCCATCGATAAGGCTAAATAATGATTTTTTTTTTTTTTTTGGTTTCTAAATAGATGTTTATAGAACTATGTTCGTTCATTATTTAGAGCCATGAATTCTTCTGCATGAATCGTTGCACAAGTTGACCAGTGGGACAATTTTCCAACTTCACAGTTGAGATATTAGAAATTAATGAAGGTAAAAAACCTGAAAAGCTACCATTATGGATTTAGCCAGTTTAATCAAGAGACATTTTGTACCAAAAAAAATAATAAGAATAATAAGAATAACTGTGACATGAAAACTGGTTTGGATTTAAATGGCCTAACTACAATTATGAGTTGATTGATTAGTAGAGGCAATAGGACAATACTTGGCTCCTTACATGGGAGCAACAGTTGCTCTTCCACGCTGATGTGGGCATCTTATATGACCGCCACATGTGCCACACAGTGATTTGGGCATCTTATATGACCACCACATATCCCACATTATAGAAAAAGTATACTACTCCTGTAATTGTCTAACGCCCTCCTCTCCTATCTTTTTCATTATGACCAAAATACCCTCCCAACCTACCAACCATTCTGCCAACCCAGACATGGTTTGGTGTTCGATAATTTAAGGCGATCTTATTGCTATTTCTTAGCCGTGATTGGACCATGGTGTGATTGGAATTTCTAGAGTGATGTGCCTGAATTTGATAAAAGTTTTAGTGTGTTTTTGTATGTTGGGTTTTGTAGCGTGTTGGGAATTACCCTTGAAGTTCTGTTGCTTGGTGTTGGATTGTTGGTTCTCTCCTATGTTTTGGGGTCATTTCTCTTCTATATTAAGAAGGCATGGGTGTATTCCAATAGGGTCTCTCTATAAGTCCATTTTTTTATTGCACTTTAGGTATCTGTTGAATTACCACTCTTATTTGTGATGATAAGTGTCATTTTATTAAATTTGTTAATGCAAGATGGAGTGTGCCTCCAATACTATATAAAATTTATTGAATTATTTAATTTTAAATTGGACAACCAAACAAGCCCTATATGTTTATTTCGATTTTCATTATGTCAATCATGCTTTTGTTTTCTATGGGTCGAATATTATAGGGTTTGTTAGTTTTTTTCTTTTTTGCTAAAGGTAATGTGAACCCCGGAAATTGGGCCCACAAGGGTTGACGAAAAAGAAAAGTAATTGGGGTTTGAAAAAGAAAAGGAGTCGCCACCTTATTTTTTAAAGGAAACAAGGAAAACCCTAAAAATAATTTGTTTTAGGAAAACAATTTGAATGACTCCATGTTTAAAAAGGAAAGGCAAAAACAGTCTTTTGGAAACCAAAGAAATCGGGGATTCGAAGGCTAAGTTATGACATGGGAAGGTTCTAGGCAAAGCCTATAGGCACCCATGTCACCCTTTCGATCTCTCAGTTCATTTGGGCTGAATCAAGATCTTTCTATACAAAAATCAGCAAGTATATCATCACAAGAATTGCATGCATATCATATATTCCATTCATCCATCCATGCATAAGAGGCACATAAAAACAGAAAATAAAGAAAAGAAAAGAAAGAAAGAAAGAAATCTAGGATACTTGGATCCTAGAACGGACTTGAGCCTCACGAAGAGCGCCTACGTACCATGCAACGAAATACATGGATCAAAGTCCACGTAGTTCGATTAGAAATAGGGTTTAAGATTTAATACAAACCTATGGTAAAAACTCTAAGTTTCCTTATTTGAAAGAGAATTGAATAAACAAGGTTCGAATTTGGAAAGAGTTCCACAAGATGGAAACTTTAATAAAAACCAGAATTTTATTGGTTAAGGAAACCCTTGATAAAAAAACAGAATTTATTATTGAAGGAAACCTTTGATTAAAACCATAGACTTGTATTAAAAATTAACCCTAAAAAGGGAGAAGAGAGAGAGTTAGGAAGAAAGGTGAATTGGGGCACCTTCACACCCACTTACCTGAGCGCAAAAACTCCAATCATTAGCCATTTCAAGCATTGGCAGCCCTATTTGCCATAGGACAATACCACACCTATTTGCACCCTTACACGTGCTCAAAACCATGCAAATACAATGATATGCAAATCTGGACAGAATAGTATTATGGCCTAAAATCCTCCACTAATCATGCTAACAGCAAAAACAGCAAACTTTCATAAGCCCTAACACAATCCTAGAACCATATCATGCATAAAACCCTAGAAATCAACTAACATGCATGCAAAAATATCGTATTTACTCTATATGCAAAACATATACAGCAACTACGAAGAAAAAACAATAAAAAGACCTACTAACATGCTGTATGAAAACTAACATAAAACAAGGACACTAAAACCCTAAACTCACAAATATGCTTAAAAACATACAAAAACCAACTCTAAACATGCTAAAATAAACCTAAACAGAACCTAAATCATGCATATTAACTAACTAAAACAATTAAACATGATAAAAAACCCTAACACTAACATGCAATGACACTATCCTAGCACAAGGACAACAGGAGCACAAGAATCACAATTATGCTTAAAAACACAAAGGACAGCCCTAAAGCATGCTAAAATTATGATAAACAGTAGATATTCCATGTATATTAACTAGCTAGAGTGTTAATACATGATAAAAAAGCTACCTTTAACATGCAATAAGCCTATTCTATATGAAAACCCATATTCAGCATAAATAAAGAGGGAGGAATACCTTAAGGAAGCCTTCCTTGCTGCTGTAGAGACTCTCCCTTGCTCTTATGGATGACTTGAACCAATCCTCTCCAAGGCTACAGCAAGAACTCCAGCTCTCCTTCAAGTCCCTCTCTCTTATTCTCTCTCAAACACTTAACTTTTAATGCATAAAGTGGCCCCCTGTGCTGAAGCATAGGGGGTATTTATAGACTTCAATTAGGATTAACCAATAGCTGGGATTAAAACCCTAAAAATTAATCCAAGGGCTATTAGAGACCCCCTTGGGGCTTAAGTAACTCAGAAGTTACCAAAAATTAGAAGGAAACTCGTCCAAAAGAGTCCTTGTACGTCAAAATAGGCAAGAGTCCGCTTCAGCAAGGAAATAGAATGAAAATAGGAAAGTGGTCTCAGGTGACCACCCAAGGCTGGGCGGGTAGCCACCTGGGCCCAGGCGGCTAGCCGCCCAGGCTTGGGTGGTCACCCGAGCCCACATCAGCTTTTTGCTTTTTTTGGACTCCTTTACCTTCTAGGAGTGTTTTAGGGACCAAATGAACTTCGATTTTAATGAAACAAAAGCCAAAACGACCGTGTTTCGATGAGGAATATGTTTTTGAACATTTTAGGGTGAAAACCACTAACCATGGGGGCATGGTTAGGTTTGACAAAGGCGGTTAACCGCTATGCTCTACCTTTGCTAAGCACAGGCATGCACATAGGATCAAACCAAGTGCTTTCCATATCAAAATTAACCTTTCTAAAACACTTTTGGGGGTAAAATGATGACTAATGAAAATCAATTTGAAAAGATTTGATTGGTAATTAGTGAGTCAATTAGAGTTAACCCAAGGAAGGGTCAATTAACCAACTTGAACTACGTCGAGCCATTTTAATCCCAAGCAATTGATTTATCAAATTGACACTAGAAATACCTCTTATGCATCCATGTGAACTCCGAAAGACAATTTGGAGATCATTTCAAGGTCAAATGAAAAGTTTGAGACTTAAAAGATGATTATGCCCTTCAAGTCACAAAAGCTCTTATTATCCCTCAAGATTAACTCCGAATTGAACCAAAATTCATATCCATTGTCCTTGTGACTCTAGAAAACTAATGCAAGTGACTAGACTCAAAAACAAAACAAAAACATGCATGAAATGATGAGCCCTAGTAAAGTGGTGCAAAAATGGGGTGTGACAGGTAATATAAGGAAGGAGGAAAATCACAGGATTACATATTAGCATTACTAAATTGAGATGATAAAGTAGCACGTAAAACTAACAAGCACGCCACACTCTAACTCTAGGTGACTTTTACAGCGCGAAACACTACTCATGTACTACTTCTAACCCATTGCCTACCAGATGCAATTTAAGTGCGTTCCCATTTAGAAGTCCCTCTTTTTTTTTTTTTTTTTTTTTTTTTTTTTTGTGACAATCAATAGAAACTACACTTATCCCTAACCCCCTTTAATTCAATAAATGGGTATTAATGCTTCTCTATTAAATTGAACCCAAGATCACTCATCACTCACTTAATAAGAGAGATAAATGCCACTAAACTACAATGCCATCAGCATTTAAAAGTCTTTTTAATTTATATAAATAATATATACCTATAGGATCAGGATCAACAACCACTAGTTTTTTTTTTTGTACAATGGGACTATGGGAGGGTTTGAACCCCTTACCTATCCCACTACTCATACCTTTTACCCTATGTTACATGGACATGAGTGTGGGTGTGTACCTGGATGTTAGAAACGTCAAATTTCTAAATTTAGGATATGGGGACTCGGCAAAAAAGGATCCAAAAATTGGGTATAGGTACAGGGATACGTGTGTATATAAATGTATTTATTAATATATTGTATAAAGTAAATTTGGTATTTGAGGATATTTTCATAATAATTAATTTTTGAAGGGTTAAATGTTGAATAAGAACTTGTGTAGTTTTAGAAATAAGTAAAGTGTGTGGATTAAATTGAAAAGGGGGGGAGTTTCAGTCAAGACAACTTCACCGCTCCGACATCTCCAGCACTATTCGGCGACTGAACCTCCGACAACATTCAGCAGCAGAACCTCTGGCGATCTTCCAACCTTTGGCCTCCAACGATAAAGTGCACTTATCACTTCTCTCTCTCTCTATCTCTCCTCCTCCTCCTCTTTCTTCCTGTCCACTCATCAAGCTTTGGCTAGCCCTAGTTCCACAGTTGTGGAAGTTCTGACCAGACCTCGACCAGCCCTAGTTTTCTCAATTGTTTTACGGTGTAAGAGAAGATAGGGCACTAGCTTTCATGATTGAGTGTCCGAACTTCCTCCTCTTCTTCTTCTTCCATGGCAGCCGTATCCGATTGTGAAGTGCTGTATTTGCTACTGATCCCATACCCGTACCTGTAGTCGTGTAGTGTCAACACGGGTACTTTGGGATAAAGTGACGAGTCCGTGTAACAAAACTTTTACCCCACCCTCCCTCACCACTAGGGCTGGCTAGCCCTAATGGCTTAGCAAACACTAGTTTTTACACAACTTTTTAGATAACATATCTTTAACTCATATTTTGTAAAACCCACCATTAGCTTAAAATTGTAATACCATGCATTCTTGGATATTTATATATTTAATTATATAAAATTTGGTATTGTAGACCTAGAGTTGATTTTTGTGGTAGAATTTGAATAGGAAAAGGAAACTACAGATGGTTGAATTGAGTAAAAATGGTGTAATCGACTTAAATGGATTATCATATTATTTATCTAATTATATATATATTAGTGGGGCTGCACATATAAGGTAGTGGAAGAGTTGGATTAGGAAACCACAAAGGACTTATATAGGAGTAGTGGATATGTTTGAGAAGTTGTGTGATGTATGGGAGGAGAGTATAAAGGGAAATGAGTTCTATTAATACAGTTCTGAGGAGAGATCCGAAAAGGTTAAGGGTATGACTGAGTTTAGTCTTATCAAGATTTTATGTCCATGTACAAAGGTTAATGAATTCAGATTGAGTAAATGAAAGTATTGGGAGCTATTTCACTCAAGATTTTGAAGGAACGACTTGAGGTAAGTGGGAGTATAATATGCCGTCTCTTTTTTTGAAATAAATGATTTTATTCATATTATGTAATTGATTTGTGTATCAGTCCGAAAATACTACTCCATGATCCAAGTAAAATATGTTTATTCTTTAATTTGTTTTGAACGATTCTCTGATTTGAATAACTGATTTATGAAAATATGTTTAGCTAATGTCTCTGACTTGATAATTGAATTTTGAATCTATTTAGAGCTTTGGTGTGGCTCTTTGATGTCTAGTCCTGGTCAATAGGGGTTACCTATTAAGTTACTGACCTTTGATTCCTTTTGGTTCCAATGCTCTAGCCTCAGTTAGTAGGGGATATTACTGATTTTTGGTACCAATGCTCTATTTAAGTCTTCTCTTGATAGGAGCACCGTTTAGACCTTTGGGTCAATTTTTCTAAGTCATTTGTATGGTTAGTGGCGTTAGCTAGAGTTCTAAAAGTATTATTTTGTTGTATTCTAATTTGAAATTCTGAAAATTAGTTTCCGATCTGTTCTCTAATATGAATTTCTAAAGTATCTGAATAATGGTTTTGATGGGTTCTGAATACTTTTTTTTTATAAATATTTAGAATGGATTTTCATGGAAAAGCATGTGATTTGTATAAACTAATTTTCTAAAAATATTTATGCGGTTGGCTTGGCTTATTCTCGTGTATGTTATGCTCACCCTTACAATTATTTTTCAGATTAGTGATCAATGGACGAATAGTTAACTTAATCTGTTTGAGGTTTCAGACAACGTGATTGACTTAGGCGTTGTTTGGAGGATTTATTTATTTATATACTTTTGTTTTGGATGACTATTAGCATTGTGATTTAAACTAATTTTTGGAGTTACTCTATAAATAATCAAAAGATTCTGAATGGTTTATTTTGGGAATTTGGATTTGAGTTCGCACCCTTAGATTTGTTTATTTCGAGTTCAGGGCGTGACAAAAATATCTTCTTATGTAGGTCATGCAAGCCAAAAATAAAGTTGATCCGAGATTAAAAGCTTCTTCATCCATAAATGTGAGATAATTAGTACTTCGTAATTAAAAAGACAAAATTTTGAACTAAGTGGCAACAAGTCTCGAATTAAGTTGATTTTTTTGCACACATGACTTATATGAAAAGACTATCTAATCAAAATTGGAAGACTATTTAATCCAATAGTGAGTTTGACAAAATATGAGTCAGAGATATATTGTCCAAAAACTTGTTTAAAAATTGGAAAATACTTGCCACCACCTAAGGTTGGAGGAGCTCTTCCCCTCCCTTCACTCATATTTGACCATTTGTCTAAATAAATAAGGAGAATTAATTATGTGTATGCATTCTCATGCTTACATATTGTGAGCACATTTTCATAAGTCCATATTTGCGTGTTACATGTTTATGTTAACATGAATGCATGATCCACGTGTCCATATCTGCGTATTTGCTTGTTCCTGTTTTTAAATTCATATTTATCTAAAATATTTATGATATGTGGTGGAAAATGAATGAAGGTGGGGAGGAGCCCCTCCACCTTTCGATAAGTCTATTCCAATTCTACGAAATTAATTCCAACATTCCAAACAAGTGTGAGTGTGAGTGTGAGTTGTATGCGTGCCAATTTGACATGAATCCAACCTAGTTCCAATTCATTTTGTTTCTAGTTCCATTTTTATAAAACCAACATAGGTCAATTCAGCTCCAATTGGGCATGGAACCAAATCCAATCGAACCAAGTTGCACCTCCTAGTAATTACATATGCACTACAAGTAACTTTCTTTGCGTTTGTCCAAATCAAACTAATCAGATTTTGGTCTTTGTATCCAACTCAAACTAATCCATGTTTTTAGAAATTCAGACTTCAAGCATTAATTTATAAACTATATACATATTTTTGAGGTATGACATTGAACTCCATTGATCTCTAAAGGTTAATATTGATTCGAGTAAATTAACATAGATGTAAAATTTTCAAATGAAAAAGCAAGATTGATCCAAAGCCAAGTAGTTAGGAGCTCACCTTAGTTGCGAAGGCAAACTGAAAGCCGGGAAGAAGTCTAGATTCCTTTGGAGCAAAGCCTTTACGATGCCCACTAAACTCAAACCATATATCTAGGCTAGCAGATGCAAATATATATGTTGATATATGCTTCTTTGCTGAAAAAGACCCAGGGTTCAAGGAAAATTCCCAGTTCGTTTCTAGGAATCTCACACGTCTATTGGGAAGTATTGAAGCCATCACTTTCCTAGTTAGATTTATAAGAATATGAGGAATAATGGCGTTGGGGTAGACTCCGTTGTGCCGGTAGTTGGAATACTAGGTCATAATGGCGCTTTTTTAGAAAACTTTTTTAAATGCTTTTACATCAATATATATGCTTTAACAATCTAATTTTACCCTCAAGTACACAAAATATTGGGAAAAGATAAAGTACTCATGAGAAGGGTATTTTAGGCAATTAACTATAAAAGTTCATTTACCTTTTGAATTGGACAATAATTTTAGAACTTCCCAAAAAAGAAAAGAGGACACTAAAATAGGAATGGAGGGAGAATTTATAGTACGTGTGTATATCCACGTGGTCACGTTTTTGTTTTCCTAATCCTTTGCTTTCCTATGATTAAAATCTTTAGGTTCATCTACTCATGACCAAAACGAGGAAATTCAAATCGTCCCAAATGAGGGAATTATGCATATTCCAAATGAGGAAAATCAGTCCATATTAGATGTGGAAAATCCACCTATCATTGCAGGGTAACAAACTACTCTTTCTCCATTAGGAAACCTTTTTTTTGGTTAGGGGGGGTAGTTGATGAATTTCATTAAGAACTATGCCTCTTTTTCGTAGGTGGAGCTACTCATGTCCTAACACGTTTGGGATCTTTCCTTAGGAGGACGAAATCGTATGTTTGGATGTTTGGGATCTCTCATGAGGGACGAAGGTATCTCTGTTTTTGTCTTTATCTCTCTCCCATACACAGCGAACTGAAATCAAGTCCTATTTTTTAATAGAAGCCTTAATTATAGGAAAATATTCTATCATGAGTTTGACGGTGTTTTAACAAACACATACTCATACCTAGTGGGGGTTAGAGGTAAAAGTATATTCTATTGAATGTTGAAAAAAAAAATGCTATGAAACTTTGTGAATCGTGACCATGTTGTCCTTGGAATTTTATATGGCATGGAATGATTAATTAAAAATGCTGGTATTCCTTTTTTTGCTATTACTCTTGTATTAGCTTTTGTATTATTTTGTTGTTGTTTAAATGAAGCCTCTCGATTTCCAAATCAATGACTTTTCATGAAAATATTTCCAAAAGAATGATGAGGATACATTTACACTTGTTTGTTTTTCCATTTATAATAATGAAATAAATTATTACTATCAAAGGCATTACTTAGGATTCATTTGGATAAGATTTTACTTTCTCTTTTTTATTTTTAAAAGTAAAGAAATAATTTTTGATAATTTTTTTATATTACAAAATTTTGATAATTATTTTTAAAAGTTGAGGTTATTACCTCAACATTCAACTTGTAAAAGCTTATTCAAACAATTCTTGAGTTTTTGTGTGGTACTTTATTTTTTATTTGAAAAATCTAATCAGATGGTGCAGAGGAGATCACTGATTCACCGATTGAGGAAGTTCGTCTGTCAATTCCCACAACAGATGACCCAGCGATGCCTATGGAAACATTCTGCACATTGGTTATAGCTCCTATACTATGTGTCATATTTGCTATTATAGTAAAATTAACATAGATGTAAAATTTCCAAATGAAAAAGCAAGACCAAGCCAAAGCCAAATAAGTTAAGAGCTCACCTGAGTTGTGAAGACAAAGCTGAAAGCCAGGAAGAAGATTCATTTGGAGCAAAGCCTTTACGATGCCTTCTAAACTCAAACCATACATCTCGGCCAGCAGATGCAAATATAATGTTGATATATGTTCCTTTGCCAAGAAAGGCCTAGGGTTTAAGGAAAATTCCCTAATTCGTTACGAGGAATCTCACACGTCTACTGGGAAGTATTGGAGCCATCGCTTTCCTAGTTAAATTTATAAGAACACGAAGAATAATAGCGCCATTATGACCCAATTTCCCAACTACAGGCACAACGGAGTGTACCCAAATGCCATTATTCTTCATATTCTTATAAATCTAACTGGAAAGCGATGGTTTCAATACTTCCCAATAGATGTGTGAGATTCCCAAGAACAAACTAGGAATTTTCCTTGAACCCTAAGCTTTCTCGGCAACGAAGCATATTTCAACATGTATAATTGCATCTACTGGCCTAGATAATCCTTATGGTTTGAGTTTGGAAGGCATCGTAAAATCTACTCCAAAGGAATCTAGACTTCTTCCTGGCTTTCAACTTCACAACTCAGGTAAGCTCCTAACTACTTGGCTTTGGGTCGGTCTTGATTTTTAATTTAAAAATTTAACATCTATGTTAATTTTCCTATAATAGAAAATATGATACATAGTATAGGCACCATAAGCAATGTGCGGAATGTCTCCATAGGCACCGCCAGGTCATCGGTTGTGGGAACTGACAGACGAACTTCCTCAATTGGCGAATTAGTGATCTCCTCTGCACCATCTCATGATAGAATATTTTCCTATATTCAGGGCTTCTATTGAAAAATAGAACTCGATTTCAAGTTCGCTGTGTATGGGAGAGAGATAGAGACAGAAACAGAGATACCTTCTTCCCTAATGAGAGATCCCAAACGTCCAAACATATGATATCGTCTTCTGAGGAAAGATCCCAAATGAGTAGGGATATAAGTCGCTTCACCTACGAAAAAAAGGCATAGTTTTTAATAAAATTCATCAACTACCTCACCCCCTCCCCCCCCCCCCACCCCCCAAAAAAAAAAAGTGTTTCCTAATGGAGAAAGAGTAGTTTGTTACCTGCATTGGTAGGTGGATTTTCCACATCCAATATGGATTGATTTTCTTCATTTGGAATAGGCGTAAGAATTTCCTCGTTCTAGTTCTAAGTAGACGAACCTAACTGATTTTAATTATAGGAAAACAAAGGATTAGGAAAACAAAAAAGTAACCACCTAGATATAGAAACATACTATAAATACTCCCTTCGTTCCTAGTTTAGTGTTCTCTTTTCTTTTTTGGGAAGTTTTAAAATTATTGTTCAATTCAAAAGGTAAATGAACTTTTGTATTTACCATGGAAGGCTAGTGGGCCAACTAGAAGAGGTTCAGTTTGTTATACATCCAGTTGGAGGGCTAAACGGGCCACTTGCTCACTTGGCCAAAATTGATCAAGACCCCAGGGGGTTTTCCTCATACACACAACTCGACAGGGCTACCTTGGCTTATGAGCAATTACAAAGGGGATCTTTATGCGATGAAGTAAAATAGTACTAGAAGATTGGAGGTGGAAGATGGGAAGGGGTTGAAAGAACCTAAGAATAGACGATCAGACGTGAATGACTTAGCTATGGTGCTAGTAGAAAATACTGAGGTGAGGGAGTTTAGTTTCAACTTCCATATAGGAGACCAAATGGAGATGCCAGAGAGTTACTCTATAAGAGAGGAATATGGTTTTGACTGTTATCACTAACGATAATGGTTTAGATAGTGAGGGCAAGTGGACCTCCAGGCGTTCAAAGGGGACAGATTGCACAGAGGTCATGGATTATCTCACTGTTGCTATCTTGGAACCTAGGGTGTGCATGGCTGACTTCCAGAATACAAGAGTAGAGATACTTTTGCTAGGTAATGGGAATGAAAACGACTCAAAAGTCTCTGATTGGGTCTAAACACAAGTCAAAAGGGTGAGCAAACTTCTAGGGATTTCTTATAAAGTGTCTAAAAGAGAAATCCTAGATCTTTTCACCAAAATTGAGAATTGGAGGAGAGACATAGAAACTGTTTCATCGAGAAGGAAATTGAGAAGTCCAAAAGCTAAAAGAAAAAGGGAATTGAAAAAATCTAAAATGCACCATTAACTACGAGAACAAAGATGCAAACCATGAAGTCCTTAGGGGAAGGGGCAAGAAAAATACTCAAACTCGACTTGGTTGCTTTATGAAGATACAAATTCTATCATGGCATGTGAGGTGTTTAAACAGTAGAGAGCGAAGAAGGTGTACTAAATCGACTATAAATAAATAAATAAATAAATAAGAAAAGAAAAAGGAATGTGTCCCATAATAATTTTGCAAGAATCCAAGATGGAGGTCATTAATAGAGATGTGATTAGAGAGTTATAGTCGAGGAATTTGTTGATTGGGAGAATTTAGGAGCCAAAGAACAACGGGTTGCATCTTAATCATGTGGGACAATAGAGTGGTGACTAAAATGGATATTGATAGAGGTTCTTACTCAGTTTCTTGTCTACTTAAAAATTTCGAAGATGGGTTTGAATGGGTCTTATTAGGGGTGTATGGCCCAAATGATGATCCCTTATAGGGATCCCTTTTAGAGGGAGCTAGAGGAGTTGAAAGCTTAATAGGAAAAACCTTAGCGCTTGGCGGATGATTTCTACATTGTTAGATTCCCCAACGAAAGAAAATTTTGTGTTTATTCGTCACCGGCTATGTCAAGATTTTCAGAATTTATTGATGCCAATTAGTTAATAAACCTGCCTTTAGTAGAAGATTAATTCACTTGGAATTCTTCTCTAGGCTTGATAGATTCCCTTTTTCTGCTACATGGGACGAACACTTTCCTAAAGTGATTCAATCCACATTTCCTAGACCTCTTTCCAATCATGTTCCTCGTCTTCTTGATAGTAAAAGTCTTCGAATTGTCAAGAGGTCTTTCCGTTTTGAAAATATGTGGTTAAGAAGAGAGGTTTGTGGATTTAGTGAAAAGTTTGTAGGAATCTTTTTCATTTGAAGGTAACCCTAAGCTTCATTTTTGCAAAAAAGCCAAAGCAATAAAGGAAAAGCTCAAGAAATTGAACAAGGAGGTCTTTGGGAATTTGGGGGAATCAAAGGCTAGAGGGTTAGACATTATACAATCATTGGACCAAAAATAAGGTATTAAAGACTTATAGGAGGCGAACAAATCAAGAAGCTCAAGCAGAATTTGCTAGACTTGCTCGATTGCAAGAAATAAATTGGAGGCAAAAGCCAAGATAAGAAGGGGATAAAAACACCAAACTCTTCCATCGAAGATAAATTGATGATTAATGGGGTTCTAACCGATGATGAAAATATTTTTGCTAAGAAAGTCATGGACAACTATGAAGATTTATTCTATGGGGGAAGAAGAGGGTAGAAGACCTTTGCTAAGAAGGGATGGACTTCAATTCTATAAACCAAGTAGATCAACTTGGCTAGAAAGAGATTTTGAGGAAGGGGAGCTTTGAACTCTTTGCATAATGATATAGCCCTTGAGCCGAATGGAATGACTATTGCTTTGATCTCATGAAAATGTTAAAGGAATTCTTCTCAATGGCCAAATTTGAAAAAAGTTTCAATGCCACTTTTTTTACCCTCATTCCAACAAAAAAAGGGGAGGTGGTGAATGTTCAGGATTTTCGTCCCATTTCTCTTCTTGGAAATGCTTAAAAAATTATTGCAAAGGTTCTTGTCAGGAAAACTTGGAAAAGTAGTGGGAAATTTAGTATCCTCTTCTCAATTTGCTTTTATTAGGGGGAGACAAATTATGGACGCCGTTCTTGTTGCTAATGAATGTGTGGATTCTATAAGTAGGAGTGGTAATCTAGGTTTGATTGGGAAAATTGATATCGAAAGCATTTGATCATATGAATTGGAACTTCCTTATTTACCTTCTTGATAGAATGGGGTATGGGGGAAAAAGGCGTAAATGAATTGCTTGGTGTATAGTCATCATCCTTCTCGGTATTAATCAATAGAACTCCCTATGGTTCTTTCAAAGCTCTAGAGGCCTTCGTTAAGGTGATGTTCTCTCTCCTCTTCTTTTTATCATTGTTATGGAAGCTTTGGGTAATTTAACTAACAGAGCTATCAAGGAGCATCTATTTGAAGGATTTATGGTGAATAGAAGAGAAATTGAAGAAGGAATGGTCTCTCGCTCACTTTTTGCCAACAACACCCTTCTCTTTTATGGACTGAGAGATGAACAACTTAGAAATTTCTAAGAGGTTTTACTTTGTTTTGAAGCAGTTTCGGGGTTGAAATTAAATCTTGGGAAAAGTGTGTTGATTCTAGTGGGAAAGGGTTGACAATATTGATAATCTTGCTGGGAAGGATCCTTGGTGTAATGATTCCCCCCTAATGGCCAAATTTCCCTGGTTATTCAACATTGCAACAAATAAAGATGCCAAGGTGAAAGGCTACATTATTGGGGAGAATGGTGGTCACTTGAGACATCACTTTCATTAGACACTTTAATGATTGGGAGTTGAAGGGAGTTTCAAATTTTTTTCAAAAACTTTATGAAATAATGATTTTTTTGGGAGGGAATGATTCATTGGTGTGGTGCACTGATACTAAAGGATTATTCACGGTGAAAATCTTACTACAATTCATTGATCCATAGTGATCCTAATTTTCTTCAGACTAAGATGATTTGGATTGCCTCGATTCTTTCGAAAATTGCTTTCTTCACTTGATCGGTGAGTTGACATAAATGTTTGACCTCGGACCACTTAAAAAGCAAAATGTGGGAATTGGCAAATAGATGCATTCTTTGCAAGAAAGCAAAGGAAACGGTTGACCATCTTTTAATCCATTATGATATGGTGTGGAATCTTTGGATGCTTACATTTAATCTCTTTGGGATTCAATGGGTCTTGCCCTCTAAACCCCACAACCTCGTCTTAGAAGGGAAACTAAAGCGGCAAGAAAGAAAAAAAAAATGGTGTTATGGGACATGGTTCCACATGCTCTTTTTTGGTGCATTTGGAAAGAAAGGAATTTTATAACCTTTGATGAGAAGGCAATATCAATTATTGAGAACAAGCCTTTTTTTGTTAAGACTCGTTTTTGGTGGTTTAATAGCAATACAGATGACCACAACATGTCTTTTGTCTCTTATAGATTCTCTATTGCTTTAGCTCTCCATTTTGGCTAGCACTTGTGTATGACTTATGTACTTAGGACTTTGGCCCTTTGTTTCTAATACAATATTAACTTCATCAAAAAAAAAAAAGACACACACAAAAACTAATTACAACCTAATCTAGTGTGGTAGCTTGAATAAAGTTTGGAATTTACCTATCCCTCGCCTTCACATCTTTGAAGGGAAAATTGATTTCAATCAATCCTTGCTTCACACCTTTGAAGAGTTGTTGTGTTAGTCGATTTCAATCAATCATCATTCTATTGAACCTCATCATTTCACTATTAATACCTTAGAAAACCTTAAACAGTCCCCTCACATTCTCTAATAAATTCTTTTGCAACTCTCTTATTGCAACTAGCCCCTTCATCCATACTACTATTAAAGTTTCTAAATGAGGAGAACTTTTGATTGGCAATATTAGCCTCATTTAAAATTTTAAATACATTTTTAACCTAGTTTGAGAAGAAGACACCCTCAAAAAAATAAAAATAAAAATATATATATATATATATATATATATATATATAACGATGATCAAACCTCTAGTCATGTCTATCCGCGCTACTCCATATTTCAAGCAAATTATAACTAATCCTATAATCGTTTAGTTATCTAAGCGTAGATGAGTTATATCTCAACTCAACTACTTAATGCTGCACATGATATCACATAATATGATATAATATATTAGTATCAACTCAAAAAGGTTAGACTGTGGACTCACCACATAATAAAATATATTATGTTATGAACTTGAACTTAAAAAAGTTAGACCCTGGCTCTACCACACCATATGGCTATCCCGGCATAGACTTACTCAAAAAGCCTTGTTATTCTTCAAATAATGTAAAATATAAGTTATTCAAATATTTTAAAATTTTATTGGCAGGGGTGACTACTGACTAGGAGTTGATTGAGGCTCTTGCAACTTCGAAGTCAAATAAAATTATCGTATATAAGAAAGAAAAAGATACATTTACATGTATATAATTTTTAAAAGATAAAATCATTTTAATGTCAGATAAAAATTCACATGCAACGCATGAGTACAATGTCTAGTTCAACAAAATGTCAGTTTCTTCGTCCACGTTTCATTTTCCTTCTTATAACTTTTTACCTTTAAATATTATTCTTTTCTTCTCCTTTAAGGTTACACCACCTAACTTTTGGGTGTCCCTTGCCCATATTTTTTCTTCCATCTTGTAATATGTATACATAATACCACCTATCCATGCTATAAGATAAAACTCTCTCCTACCTTTACTTTTCAATCTGTATACACTCCTCTATCAATCTATCTAGTAAGAGAAAAATCCGTTTGACAATTATTTGATCCATTCGTAAAAGTCATTTACATCTCAACCCTCCTTTTAAAGAAAGTGTTCGTTGTCACAAGATCATAATGTCAATGTAAATTCTAGGATAGAATCTCATTGCTCATCACTTCCTCCATATCCATGCCCCCATGAATCCTCTTACATCCTCCACTACTCTTTAAGCCTCCCTGTGAAGATTTTCCCTATGTTGTCTACTCTTGAATTAATCTATTCCTATCCACCCAGCACTGTCTCTCAATTGGACATCTCATGGCTCATCCCTTCTGTCTCCCTTGTGAAGATTTTCTCCATGTTTGCTATCCTTGAATTGATTTATTCATATCCTCCTAAAATTGTCTCTTAATTGTGTGCCAAGAAAATAAGGGGTATATCCATCATCTTACATATTTATCTATTTTGGCCTTTTCACATCTAACATGTATATTAGAAATTTTTGGACAAAAAGCAGATCGGTAGGGAAGAGAAACAAAACAATAATTTGGTCATTCATAAAACAAGACATTTAAATGTCTTTTCACTTGTAGATTGTAGTGGTTTGGGCAATTTAAGAAATTCAACTCCACTCAACTCAACAAAGCCAAATCCAAACCACTTCCTAGAAAATAAGTCAAATGGAAGTCAAATGCTTAACCCCTTGCCCTTTCTTCCCCTCCAAAGAGGGGCTCCACCAAAGATTTTGACAAATACCAGACTCCACAGAATTGTTTCCAAACAAGGGCATTGTAGTTCCAAACCCCAAAACCAATCCTTAAGTAAAACTCGATGTCCAAAACCATGAACCCACCGGGTAGTGGGTTTTCCTATCAATCTTACTATCGGTCTTCAATCTACTTTTAGCATATAATTAAAGTAACTCGAGGTTACTCACCAAAAAGAGTGTGATTCAGGCCTCAAAATGATAACCAATTATATACACAAACTGCCATCAGCTCCACCCCCAACCTAACTGAAGAAAGGTTTTCGACATCCACCCAAAAAAAAAAAAATCGGCCTCATATTCAGAAATCGCCCAATATTCCGAAAGTTCAGTCAAGGTGTACAAACAATTTCTGCCTGTCTTAAGATAGATATATATATATATATATTTTTTTTTAATTATTAATTCGGCTAAAAAAATTCAGCAGTTTTCAATATTTATTCAGCTGGAATAAAAAAATGAATAAAAAAGATTGTGGCCAAAAGATTCACGAATTATATAAAACCAAGTGTAACACCTATATATTTATTCCTCTAAGCAACACCTTTTGTCAATCAAATCTAAAAACATCAAGCAAAGAACAATAATAAAAATTTCAATACTAATTACTACCCATCAAAAAATAAAATAAAATAAAATCAACACTAATGATTACATGAATTACATAGCTAATCAATAGAAGTACAACGAAAATTCTAGACTACTAGGGTCTTTTTTTTTTTTGTTTTCCACATACAAATAACGATCTTTTACCCCTGAAAAAAATAAACATCCTGTTTCAAAGAGAGATCATATATGTGCAATAATTAAGGAGATCTTAGAGCATAAAATTACGTACATACCATGAAAAATTGATCATTGGCAACAGAGACATCCATACTAACCAGTTCAACGATTATCTTCCAGATAAAAAATGCTAAGAACAAGATCTGTTCACCAGCCGCTTCATCAGTCAATCATACACATATACAACATGTATATGTAGATGTATATACATATATATATATATATATATATATATATATATAGAGAGAGAGAGAGAGAGAGGTTGTTGGATCTAAATTTATTTATTCATTTATTTGGTGAAAGGTTTTGGAAGAGAGAGAAGAATGAGAGAGGTTCTGTGGAGAGAGATAGATAGGAGACACAGGGTACTCCTGTGCAGAGAGAGGTTCGTTAGCAAGTTGTTAAGACTGCCTATTTTCTAGCTTAGTTGCTTATCAAGAGTCCAAGTTGTTATGTCTTCCTACTCTTTATCTTTAGTTGCTTATTTTATTCCTAGAATTTTACAAGGTAACGTCATTCAAGAAGTTGCTTGTCAATAAGAAACTGTCTATTGAATTATCTGTAGACACTGTGTCTATCGCCTTGGGTTTCACTAATCTATATACGCAGCAGTTATTGGCGATTGTAATGGCTACACTGAGTTTGCTTGTACTTTATTTTAACCCAGAACTGCATTGATAGAGGTAAGCCTCATCAAAAGCCCAAGGCCCATGGGTAGCCCGATAGCCTGAAGCCCGAAGAAAAAAGTCTGGCCTGAATCCGAGCCCAGCTTGAGTACCCTTGGGTTAGGCCTAAGCCTTTAGTTGAAGCCCAAAGCCCGACACTCTAGTATTATATATAATTTTGAATATTTTCCAATTTTTCAAGAAAGTATCTTTTAGTGATCACTTCCCAGATTAATACAATAAAAGGATATTTCTTGTTACCTTACAACAAATTAATAGTCAACTTAATGCAAAGTAACTATTTTATTCTCTGTTTTGGTATTACAATCCGAAGTGGTCACCTAAAGGTAATTTTTTACTTTTTTTCTTTTGTTACAACACTAACAGTAGACTAATATGGCTTAGGATCGAGGCCCGAAAAAACCCAAGCCCGTGGGCTAGGCTTGGGCTTTACAATTTCCTTCATGGCTCAACTCGGGCCAATGAATAGTGTAAGCTCGAAAAGCCCGACCCAAGGCCCAGCCAACCCGACCAAAAAAAAAAGGCCCAAGCCCAACCCAACCTAACCCGACAAAAGCATGCCCAAGCCTGGTCCGATGACACGGCCTAGATAGTGGATGACTTCTCATTCTGCCCACGACTGGGTCTACAGTTCTACATCTACGATGTTTTTTTCCTAAACGAATTTTCCCTTAATTGTTTCCATAATTTACTACCGAACCGACTTATTTAACAGAGGGATGGATGAAATGGGGAAAGAATTTGGTGTTGTAACAGCGCTATGCTGTTTGTGATCGTACGGTTAGTATGTTACTAGCCATGTAATCATGCACTATTCATTATTTATAATCACATGGTTGGCAACACACCAACCGTATGATCACACACAGCATGGTACTATAACAGCACTAAATCCAAACCCGATGAAATGATATGAAACTTGGGTGACGTGTAAACTAAGTAGGGTGCAGATGAATTTTTATGGTGGCAATAACCCCATCTCTAGCCTAATTACTTAATTAGCCAATAGTATCATGCCAAAATAATAGATATAAAAAAATGACACTTTTAGCATGACAAACTGCCATTGCTTTTGCCAAATCAAGACCAATAAAATAATAATAAGTGAATATTTTTTTACACCTTTAATTTATATTTTGTAGTCATGATTTGGCTTTTTTAGCAATGATAATTTGTCCTATAATAATTTTCCTAAATAAAGGGCGAAGGCTTTATTAGCACCCTAAGACTTGCTTTGCACCCTCAACCTCTTGTGATTTCTCAAGATTTCATCAAAAATATAAAAGCTTTTCATGAAAATTAATCACAATATCCACTAGAAAAAATTATTTTCAATTACTTTGTAAAACAATTTTTTTTCCAAAATTATTGTTTACGTGGAATTTTAGATTTTTCAAAGAAACACATATTGTAAATTGTCAAAAAGATTTACTTAAATGACAAATTTTCAAAAAACCTTTATTTTCAAAAAGTTGTTCAAAATGATATTTTTCTACTAGACAGTACAACCAATTTTCATAAAAAGCTTTCATATTTTTCATACATTTTTAAAAACCATAAGGGTACAATTGAAGACATTCTTAATGTCATAATCAACATTCTTGAGGGCTTGAATTAGAATACAATCTTGAAAACTTAAACTCATATTCATCCTTTTCTTTATCAAAAATAAAAAATAAAAAATTATAACATATTACATTAGCCAAATTTTGAATATTTTGTTTTATAAAAAAAATAGTTATGAAATCTCTATGAATGTTCATCGATTTATAATATGTTATTGGAGAGTGATTTCTCTCTCTCTCTCTCTTTATACTACCTATAAAAAGATGAATGTAAAAAAAACTTTTGATTGACTAATATGCCCTTATTTTAATTTTTAAATACACAACTACCCTTTTGCATATATAGGAAATATAGCAATATAAAACACATATCTTAATAAGAATTCTAAGGAAACTATACAATTACCCTTTTGCATATATAGGGAAATATAGCAATATAAAACACATACCTTTATAAGAATTCTAAGGAAATTATAATTCTAGGCTTTTTTACCCTTCTCCACAAAACTAATATAATAGATGACTGTCAAACCCTAGCCGTAGTAGTTACACTAACCAATATAATAGAAGCCTGTTGAACCCTAGCTAGCAACAGTAGTTATGCCAAAGAGGGGTAGTACTGTAGTAGTAGGTGGTGCAACATGTGCGTCGGGGATTGATGAGGGTAGCAAGCAGCAATGATTCGCAGCTTTCGTGGGTTACTAACTAAGAAACAGCACGTTGATGAGGTGAGTGGGCTATGATGTGGAATATCATTATAGGTTGAATAAATGTGGTCTGTCTAGCAGCAGGGGACTTAGCGTGATCAATCCGTGATGGCATCATTTTGATCATTTATTTATTTGTTTTCAGGGGATTGGATACACTTCATAAGTATCTCCAATTCTATTATAAACTCCGATATATATTCTCCTTGCCTCTGAATCTACATAGCATTAGATTTGATAAATAAGGATTACACCAATTTTAGCAAATTATAATGTGCAAGGATTAAAATAAAAGATTATATTTTTTTTCATGTTCTTACAGGATAGATTAAGCCCTATATAAAAGTACTTCTTAAAGCATTAAGTTAGTTTTTGACAGTATAATATATATAATATTTCATTTGAATTTTAAACCCTAAAACAACTTAATGTAAAAATAAAAAATAAAATAAAAAGTATAGAAATCTTCTCCATTGCTACCACTGAATAAACATATGATTCAAAAAAAAACAAAATAAAATAGAGAGAATATATCAGTTGAAATTATTAGCAAAATTAAGGAAAAAAATACACATGCAAAAAAAAAAAAAAAAAAAAAAAAAAGGGAATCCAAAGATCATGCATCAACAAATCTTGGTTTGGCACAATTTAGTAGGGAGGTTGATGGTTTGTATGTTTCATTGGAAGATGTCTCAATTTGTGTAAGGGACCGAATTCCTTGCAGACTTAAATTATATTTCTACTTAATAAATTTAATTTGATCTTTTTTTTTAATTGTTATTATTATTATCATTATTATTATATTTGGTTGTTTTCCTATCAAGAAAAAAAACAGAGACATTCTTGCTTTGTTGTTTGGCGCATTTCTTGAAGAACAATCTGTCAAACAAAGTTTAGAAAAATCAGCAAATAAATAAATAAATATAGAGTTTGAAATCAATTTGAACTATACACACCAAATAAAAACCCTTCCTTACTTCTTGTTCTTTTCCAAGTATATGGAGTTGATCTTGTATGTTTTTTTTATTCTTTCATGCACCGTACTCACATATATATACATTTTTTGTGCTTAGTTTTGATGGATGATCATCATACATTTTTATTGATTCTTCATGTGTTAGTGCTAATGATTCAAAGACCAAACTATAACAAAATTTTCTATACTATAATACTAATGATTTTTTATAAATAAATTATTTTGATTTTGATTTTTTTTCCATATATATACACTTTTTGTGCTTAGTTTTGATGGATGATCATCATACATTTTTATTGATTCTTCATATGTTAATGCTAATGATTCAAAGACCAAACTATAACAAAATTTAATATAATATAATACTAATGATTTTTTATAAATAAATTATTTTTATTTTCATTTCAAAAAAGAAAAAAAAAACAATTCTCACCAAAAAAATTCACGTGCAAAGCATGTGTGCTATCACTAGTGTGTGTGTGTGTGTGTGTGTGTGTGTGTGTGTATACAGGGGGAGGTTCTGTTGAAACCTAGTGACTTACACCCGTCAATATCTTTTTTATAAAAATTATATTTCGCCAATCCAACCGTTAAATTGCATGTTCTTGTTATGCATGTCATGCATGCCAAATTTCAAGTTAATCGGAGATTAGGAGCTATAATATCCATATAGTGCTTGAAATTAAAATTTTATTTATTAAAAAAAATTTAAGTTTACAAATCAAACACTTTCTAATATCTGATTAGCTTGAAATTTGGCATGTATGATGTGCATGAAAGAATATGTTATCCAACGTTAGATTGGAAAAATATGATTTCTATAGAAAGATATTAACGGGTGTAATCAGGTGTCAACAGTAACCCTCCTCATATGTATACACACACACACACACACACATTGCAAGTTTAATTTAAACTATAATAATAATAATAATAATAACTTTTTATTTTATTTTTTTGAATTTCAAATTTTCTGTTTTATTAAAAAATTGAAAAAAAAATGAAGTCTACGTGTATTTATCATTATTTATATAATTATATTATTTTAAAAAGTACACATAAAACATACGTGTGCTATAACTAGTGTGTATATATAAAGCTAGCACATTATATATACGTGAGCGAGTGTATATAATATTTGCAGAGAAACTTTAAGAGCAAAAATAACCTTAGAGTTATTCAAAATTATGAATACGTCATCTTGGTTGGATTATTTTTATTTATTTTTTGGTTGGCTTATTGAAGCAGTTCACTATTATTTTAGCGATGTCGATGATTTTAATAGGGTGGGTTGGCTTATTCAAGTTTACTATTATTATAATATAAACTAACATTTTATCCGCTTGTGTGCAAGAGGATTTTTGGCAAATGTATTATACGTGTGTTGTAAGGGGATAACTTGGAGGTTATTAGCTCAATCAACAAGAATGATGACTCTCTATCTTCGATCAATGAGACTACTCATATAGGATATATGGGAAGAAGTTAGTACATGCTTCACCAAAATGGACTTCACCCACGTTGGGCAACAAGGCAACGCAACTGCTCATGGTTTAGCGCATCATGCTAGGCTGGTGGAGGACATTATAATTTGGATTGAGGAGGTCCCAACATTCATAAAAGAATGTTTCCAAAATGATTTGCTTTACTATAATGGTTAATTTACTAGCATTCAATAAATCTCTTGACCGTTTCTTATCGAAAAAGTCAGTAACTAGTTTATCTATGTTGTATAATTTATACTATGGAAAAGGACATTTTGGAAAATTTGATAGGAACAAAAATTTTAGGACATGCTAAGAAAGAAATAAGGATAATCTTGGAGGGACAAATGAAGTAAATCCAAACATGGTAACTAGTTTTATCATGCATGCAAAAAGGTTTATTCAAATCATGCCATTTCGAGAACTTATTATATAAAATCCATGAAGTTTCATATAGTTAAGCTTTAATGTCAAATAAGATATTTTTCAAATTAATTAACGTAAGTAAACCATTTCTTAAACATTCACAAATTTTCCCAAATAAAATATGAAAAACATTCACATTCACAATATGGCATTAATTGAGATCCCAATCTCAAATACCTTTCTCTAGATGGCCTAGTTAGTAAATACTCGTATTATATCCGTATAATACAAGTACATACATATTTTTAAAAAAAATTCTCGTTTGCCGTACAAAGTTCAAACATAATTAAAAATGCTCGTTTTTTTTTTTTTAATAACAAACGTATAGTTCACGTATTTGACGTATTTTGTATTATACTTCTGTTAAAATACTCTTAAGTGTAGTATCGACAAGTCGACTCTTTTTATAATCTTCGACAATCATATTGCCAATATTTAAAATATCTTGATTCTTATCTTGCTTTTGTTAAATCAAGATTTAATTTATAATTTTTATATCGTAATTTTCTATCTCTTTATTAAATGTCAAATTTCAATTCATTGACAATTTAATGGAAAAGTAAAGAGAGAGAGAGAGAGAGAGAGAGAGTCCCATGTGGAAGTGCTAGTTCATCCATACATGGAAACAGTTTAGATAGTCGTGTTTTCGTTTTGTCCAACTTGATATAGTTCATGCCATAGAGGAGACGTGGGACTCGCATATAGATCACTAATAACCACGAGTCACTTTATATTGGACGGCTAATAATATCTCCACCCAATTAATCTCCATAAAATCACATTAATTTTGGTTTAGGAAGATTGGAGATCTCTATTTAACACATCCTTATAGCTAAGGGTCTTCACAGATTTTGGTTTTCAGTCAAAATTCTACCTGTAATTCCTTAACATTTTATAAATTTTTTTGAAAAAAAGGTTGCATGAAAATAATGAATTCATTGTGAAAAGAGTGAAATGTCACTATGAAATCAGTGAAAATTGTGAAATGTTATTGTCCCTATTATTGGATTGTAAAATGGATTGTGACATTTCACTGTTTGTCATTTTTAAAAAATATTATTAATATTATTATTCATTATTTTTTTTACATATAAAAAATATTATTAATATTATTAATCATTATTTTCTTACATTCATCATAAATCTTGTTTGATAAAACTTATCGAATAGGTTCCAAATATAAATAATAAAAAATTGGAAATAAATTTGTAAGACAAAAGTCAACGTATTTTATAATTTTAAAATTATAACACAAAGTGACATGTAGTGTTCTCTGTTTTCAAAATGAGTTGAAATGTATTTTTCTCTTATCAATAGTCTAAGGACTTTTCGCATTAATAGACTTTTGTCTGGATCAACCTATGACTGTACCTCCCTTAATTTTTTCATTTTCCCAACATTGATATCTCTTGGCTTCCTTCTCTTCTTTTCTCTAAAATTTGGGAACATGATAAATGAGCATCAATCGTGACTGAAGTACATAGCATTATTCAAGAAATGGTAGGAGGCAGAGGAAAAGGTGGGTGAGGCAAAAAATTGGCTCACATTCATTGGAGTAGAAAATTTTTTTATGTGATGCATTTTCATTATTGTGATGCACTTTTACATCGTAATGATCCAAAAAATACATATAATTTACTTAAATGCTTCACAAGGTTGGAGATGCTTCCTCTTAAAACATTTCTCGTTTGTTAAGGTGTATGCCCCACATGGTTCACATTTATTCTATCTTTTAATAATTTAGCATATCAATGCTGCGAGAGGTCTTGCTAGTATTTTACTCCCTCGGTCCCACTTAGTTGGTAACAATTTCTATTTTTGGAAGTTTCAAAATTATTTTACTTTACCAATGTGTCTTTTTCTATATTTAAAATTACAATTACTCTAATCGTAACACAAAATAAAGCAAAATGTTAAAATTAGAAAGTCAAAACTAATGAGTCATAAGACAATGCACCAAATAGCTCACCTTAATATGCGTGCCCTAATCAAAGTGTCTCAAACAATTTGAGACGAATAGAGTAATATTTAAACTGTGAATGAAAAACAAATTAGAAGTTTTAACTGATTAAGAGTGATGAGGCATTTATAGCAAATACTTGTTATGAATTACGTTACGCCTCTTAGCAAAAGAAATTATTCAAAAGAAGTGTTTACACCTTAAAAATCGGCCTAAGGAGAATTGTATTTAATTCAGCCAAAATTGTTGAAGCAATTTATTTTGTAGAATTGTCCTAGGGAGGTCAAATTTTATTGAAGCACGTATGCCATAAATCAGTTATTAATTGCACAATCAGGATAATCACTAAGACATGAGATTGTGGCTGAGCGCGCTAGAAGTCATCAGGTTGTGGGAGAAGCAATTATGGCTGAATTTGGAGGTGCAGTTATTGCTTGTACATTATAAAATTGAAAGATAGTCATTTGGGAAGCCCCTTCAATCAAAACGTCAAACTAGTTCCCAGTGAATTTATCTTTTTCCTTTCTTTTAAGAACTTTAGGATTTTAAACTTAGAAACATGTGCTCTTTTTGGTCAAAGGCATGTGCACCTTTGTTCATCGTTGTAATTTCAGAGATTGTTAATGAAAATGGCTTCCTCCGTGGTAAGCTTTTATTTTTAATTTCTTTTGTTATTTCGTTTATCTCCTTAACTGTTACAAGAAAAGTCCTTGACCCCATTCAAAATAAGGTAGAATTTACAATTCACCACAAGGTTGTGGCTGGTAGGCTCAGGCGACCAAATCCCCATAAGTCCATTTTTGCAGGAAACAAGAAGCAACTCTCTTCTTCCTTTATTTGTCTCTCCAGTCTTTGTGGGATAACAAATGACCAAGACACTGCACACTCCTATGAGAGCATGATACACCTCTTTTTTATTCTTTGTTTTTTTCCTATCCTCGTGGAAAAAATTTGAGAAATCTTATGAGTTGAATTAGATATTTAGATCATTCTCGTTCTGTCTCTAAATTAGTCAAAATCCAGGTATACATGAGAAAATTTGCATATAATTGCCTTAAGGCTTTGTTTGGATC
This sequence comes from Liquidambar formosana, assembly GCA_039720395.1. Taxonomy (NCBI): domain Eukaryota; kingdom Viridiplantae; phylum Streptophyta; class Magnoliopsida; order Saxifragales; family Altingiaceae; genus Liquidambar; species Liquidambar formosana. The sequence goes on along the minus strand of CM077824.1, from coordinate 10,994,003 downwards.
CTAGACACGATGAAGGAAAATGACAAAAATTGCTTAGAAAACGATTTCTTATGATAGTCCCTCTCATTTTCCTCTTAGTTTTCCAATTTAGGACGACTTAGAACCCCCACGGTTCAGGACAGATTTCGAAGTCCCATAAATCTGGGAGTGATTTTACTTCACTAGGAGATCCATACACAAACTTGTTGACTCTCTCAGATATCCTCTTTGCACCAAAACCAGCCTGCGATTCCATGACCTGCACAAAAATAGAGCCAAAAAATGATATAATCATCAAGCCCAATATCAAATTTCATGTCCAGAAAATGAAAAAAATTAAAGTCATAAATAGGGATTAAGAGAATAATTAGTACCATACCTCTGCATGAATTACATGGAAAATTGAATCTCCAACGACAGAAAAACTCGCATTGACGACCTCTCCCCCTTCTTCATGAACCATATGAATAATCTCATAGAACATGAACTGATTATCCAGCCCACTGGTCAAAGTTATCTCCAGAGCAGAACCCGTTTCGTGAATATTGATTTCTGGCGATTTTAAGCTCCCCATTGTTTCATTATTTGTGCATGTGTACAATCTTTTTTTCCCCACTAAACTCTCCTTCTTCTCCTTTGTTTTCTCCACCTGTGTTTGTAAACTTTTTATGTAATCTATGGCTGCATCTATTTGATCAGGCAGTGACTGTGCTTCCTGCATTTTCACATCAACGATCATTCATGAGAATATTTACACATAAACATGGATAAACGCACACGCGCGCACACAGTCTAGTGAAGTCGCGGTGGTTTAGTTACCAATTGCATATATGTCAGGAAAACCCAAAAAAAAAGGGCCTCCAATCTTCTTTTGATGCCAAGTGGCCTACACTAGGACAAATTGGGAAACCTTTTTCACCCAAATGGAGCCAAACCCCAACAGGGAAAGCATTTAACATAACACGACTCATGTAGAAATATAATATATGGGATTTAAACGTTGGACACGTGACTATTAACTATCTATCTGAATGTCTATATATTGCTGCAATAAGCAATAAGCAATATATCTAGATGTCCATCATGCTAACTAGATCATGATGCTAGTTAGACTCAAATTATAAATTTTGCAGTAATGGTAAAACGTTTTTAGGTGCTAACATATAAATAAATAGTCTTTTTTTTTTTCTACAACCATCCAATCCCACGCTAATTGGTTTTTTTTTACTATGGCACCTTATAGCAACCAGCTATCCCCTGTAAATAAGGTTTTGGTATCGCATGGCCTATAGCTTAGATGGTATCTTTCTCTCTTATAAGGGGTTTCGGATTCTAACTCTATGATGTAACAAAAAATTAGATGAAAATGGACTTTCCAATGGGTTGGGTGCTAAGGTTTGGCTCCCAAAAAAAAAAAAAAAGCAAGCCTGCAGGGGTGGTGAAATAGTTTGCACCACCATTGCACAAAAAAACAGAATGATAAACATGAGAGAGAGAGAGAGAGAACCTGGGAAGTTTGATTTGGGATGAGAGAGTTGAGCTTGGAGTAGAGGTTCTTCATTTGATTTCTCCTGTTTTTCTCAATGATCTTTCTTTCCGTCTTTGTCGAAGAAGATTGACTGCTTGCCATTTCTTTCTCTGAAAAGTTTACTAGGAACAATCCCATATGAAAATACTCCGGTAGAAATTTGTGGACATCTCTGCTTTGTGTTTGATGGCTATATATAGTAACATTTTCAAAGGTACGGAAAAGGCCATAAAAAATAAATAAATAAATAAACAAGTGGTGAAAAAGGAAGATAGACGGAGGTCGTCAATCGTCATTCTAGTGATGTCAGCAATCACTCATCAGCCATCAGATTAGAAATCGATGAATTTTTACACGTGAATTTGTCCTTTATTCACACCTACGCATCAAAAAGGACAAAAGCCTCCAATCCGGCGGCTGTCAGTGGAGCCTACGGTGAGGACGACCGGCCCATTCCAAAAGCTTGACTTGAAGAAAGCTCCGGCGGTGGTGAAACCACCCATTTCATATGGGTGTTTCCTATATTATATTAAATTGGATAAATTTATCAGATTCATCATGTTTCAATTGAAGTGAATTGACAAACTTTATATATATATATATAGGTTGTGAAGGTCGTATTAGTCGGTTAAAGAATCCAATAATTGTATCCAATGCACCTTAACATTATCAAAAATCAACTCATACAAAAAATATATTTATACAAAATTATGGGTTATAATTCATGGTCGTTGTACCTACAGTGAGGACGACCCATTCCATAAGCTGATAAGCATGACTTGAAAAGCTCCGGTAGTGGTGAGACCACCCATTTCAAACAAGTGTTTCCTATATTGAATTGGATAAATTTATTGAATTCATATATTAGTTGACATGAATTAAATGGTCTTTTTTATTTTTTAATTTGAAAAAGAAAGCTCTTTTTTTTTTTTTTTTCATATATATATCACTTGGTCATGGTAGTCACAGTAGTTGGTTAAAGAATCCAATAGACATATCCAATGTACTTAACATTTTCAAGAATTAACTCATACAAAAAAATATTGATACAAAATTATGTGTTATAAATTTCATGGCCGTTGGACCCACAGTCCTCCACCCATTTCATAAGTTTGACTTGAAAAGCTCCGATGGTGGTGAGACCACCCATTTCATACGAGTGTTTCCTATATTAAATTGGATAAATTTATCAGATTCATGTATCAATTGACGTGAATTAAACGGTTATTTTTTAATTTGAAAGGGAAACTATTTTTTTTTTTCAAATATATATATCTCTAGGTTAGGATGGTCATGTTAGTTGGTTAAAGAATCCAATAGACTATCCGACTGTACTTAACATTTTCAAGAATTAACTCATACAAAAAAATATTGATACAAAATTATGTGTTATAATTTTCATGGCCGTTGGACCCACAGTCCTCCACCCATTCCATAAGTTTGACTTGAAAAGCTCCGATGGTGGTGAGACCACCCATTTCATACAAGTGTTTCCTATATTAAATTGGATAAATTTACCAGATTCATGTATCAATTGACGTGAATTAAACGGTTATTTTTTAATTTGAAAAGGAAACTTTTTTTTTTCTTTCAAATATATACATCTCTAGGTTAGGATGGTCATATTAGTCGGTTAAAGAATCCAATAGACTATCCGATGTACTTGACATTATAAAAATTAACTCATACAAAAGAATATTTATACAAAATTTTGTGGTATAATTTTCATTATTACCTCCTCCCTTTTGGTGTTCCTTCTCCCTCTTTGAAGCAGGGAGAGGTTGGGGGTTTATATTAATTTGCTTTTGAAAATTAGGCCAGGGCCCATCCTATATTCCTATGTGATAGGGTGTAAATTTATATTAAATGCTTATTTCTTAAATAAAATATATATATATATATTACCATTTCTTCCTAAAGTAAACTGAAACCCATTAATCCATTATCCATCCGTGGTTTAAACCTTATGGTCACCATTATATTTTAGTAGGGTAGCTAAAAGGCGCCTTATTTTTGCCCTGAGCGCTCTCTCTTTCTTTTTATTTCTAGCTACTACAAGCACATACTTTAAAATAGGCATCACAACATCAAATTTATCACCCTAAGTTAATTTAATTTATAAGTATCAAATTCAATCGAAACTTTTATTAAAGTAAGCCTAAACTCTCTACTAACGAAAAAGAATTCTTATCAAATAATAATAGATGAGAAAAAAATATTTTTTATTAACTTGTAATTTGATATTTTATGATGAAATTTTATACATAAAAACTCTTACATAGAACTTTATTCAGTGACACTACAGATGTCTCCAAATTAATTCCTACATCATTTCCTAAAATAGAAGAAAAGCTTGTTGATACCTTAAGAACCCCCTTATTACACTCGTAATTTGTATAGATTTTCAGCCAAAAGAAAGAAAGAAAAAAAAATCATTTGTGTTGGTGAAGTAAAGCACTTTCGAAGAAGATATGTTTGTCTCATCATTTGAACCTTTCTTGGTGGGTGGGGTCTGCTGATTTCCCCATGTGGCTGATCTGAGCAGAAGGAGACCATACTTTTTCATTGGATTCAAGATCTCTCTCTCTTCCTCTTGGCCTTTATATGTCATTTCCTCGATGCCTCACTTGGTTAGTGGAGAATGGAAATGGTACACTACCACATGCACCATCACTCTGCCTGCTTGTCGCATCAAATGTCATTAATTGTACAAATTTCTTGAACCAGCTTCTCGATCTCACTTGGGTCGGATTATGCCAGAATTGAGCATTTCTTGAACCAGCTTCTCGATCTCTCTTTTTTTTTTTTTTTTTTTGAAAATGAGCATATATAAGGTCGTACATTGGTAGGAGTACTTACTAGAATGAGATTAATGTAGTGATCATGAATTCGTTTGGGAGGAAGTTGCTTCGATTCCTCGAAAATGTCTTCATATTGATCAACAATGTCTTTGATTTCTTAATTCATGTCATCAGTTTATGATATAGCATGTAATTGACATACATATATAGAATAACACACCAGAAGAGTCCTGATGCATAATTCGCTCCATGGCATGGCTACTCACCACTTTAAGAGAGTTTGGTTGGTTCCCCATAAGCCAGTATTTCTATCCATCCTTAGCGAGCTCCATTTTAAGGTTGGAAAAGTCCCAAAGGATAGGCCCCTATGTGAATAGCCACTGCGCACCTAACACCATGTCGCATCCACCTAATGGTAACATGTGTAGCTCGGCTTTGAATTGAAAATCTTGGAGTTTATTTGTTAAATTAGGACATTTACCGGCGCAAGCGAGCTTTCCAGCCATTCGCAACCATAACCTCAAGTCGATCATCTAGACTAGTCCAACAATGAAGCCTACGTGTGACATCATGTCAAATTCCTTTTGATAGTCTCATAGGCTTCCTGTTTGCTTGAGCTTGGCTAATGATTCAGGCATAGTCCTCATACTCTGTCAGTATAAACCGAGTATTTATCTCGTTGGTAAACTTGCTCCAGTTAGGAAATTCCACAATTGTTTTCATCCATTTGTACCATTGTAGAGCTTCACCTTCGAAGTGGAAAGATGCAATCTTGACTTGTTGTAGATCAGGCGTTTTACGGTATTCAAAAAATTGTTCAGCACGGTATAGCCACTAGGATGGATCACCTTCTTCAAATAGTGGAAATTCCAGTTGGATGGTGCGAGAGCTAATGCCTTGATAAGACTCTCCGCGTTTAGGAATTGAAGTGTTATCATGGAATGAGCTTGATCCAGCGGAGCGACTCTCAGATGATTCAATTATAACATGTGAGATGCTCTCAGACAAACTATCATATTTTATATTGATTGCTGCAATTTTTTTATTCATATCGGTAGACATTTTTTGCACCATATCTACCAATGCCTTTGATTGTTGCTTCGATTTCTTAGCAAATTTTTTGAATTCGTTCTCCATCATATTCCTCTGTGAACGGGTCAATACCATGTACTGTTAGACTGGACTGCTTTGATATCAATTGATAAGAACTCACCCTAAGTTAATTTATCACCCTAAGTTAATTTAATTTATAAGTATCAAATTCAGTCGAAACTTTTATTAAAGTAAGCCCACATGCTCTACTAACGAAAATGAATTCTTATCAAATACTATTAGATGAGAAAAAAACATTTTTGATTAACTTGTAATTTGATATTTTATGATGAAATTTTGTATATAAAAACTCTTACATAATATATATATACTTTATTCAATGATACTACAGATGTCTCTAAATTAATTCCTACACCATTTCCTAAAATAGAAGAAAAACTTGTTAATACCTTAAGAACCCTCTTCTTACACTTGTAATTTGTATAGATTTTCAGCCAAAAGAAAGAAAAAAAAAATCATTTGTGTTGGTGAAGTAAAGCACTTTCGAAGAAGATATAGTTGTCTCATCATTTGAACCTTTCTTGGTGGGTGGGGTCTGCTAATTTCCCCATGTGGCTGATCGGAGTAGAGGAGACCATACTTTTTCATTGGATTCAGGATCTCCCTTTCTTCTTCCTGGCCTTTATATGTCATTTCCTCAATGCCTCACTTAGTTAGTGGAGAATGGAAATGGGACACTACTACATGCACCATCACTCTGCCTTGCTTGTCGCATAAAATGTCATTAATTGTACAAATTTCTTGAACCTAGCTTCTCAATCTCACTTGGGTCGGATTATGCCAAAATTGTGCATTTCTTGAACTAACTTCTCAATCTCTCTTCATCTTTTTTTTAAATGCGCATATCGATAAGGTCAGTACATTAGTAGGAGTACTTCCTAGAATGAGATTGATGTGCTGATCATGAATTCGTTTGGGAGGAAGTTGCTTCGGTTCCTCGAAAATGTCTTCATATTGATCAACAATGTCTTTGATCTCTTGATTCATGTCATTAGTTTCTGATGTAGCATGTAATTGACATACATATATAGAATAACACACTAGAAGAGTCCTGATGCATAATTCGCTCCATGGCATGGTTGCTCACCACTTTAAGAGAGTTTGGTTGGTTCCCCATAAGCCTGTATTTCTGTCCATCCTTAGCGAACTCCATTTTGAGGTTGGAAAAGTCCCAAAGGATAGGCCCCTATGTGACTAGCCACTGCGCACCTAACACCATGTCGCATCCACTTAATGGTAACATATGTAGCTCAGCTTTGAATTGATAATCTTGGAGTTTAATTATTAAATCAGGACATTTACCGATGCAAGCGAGCTTTCCCCCATTCGCAACCATAACCTCAAGTCGATCATCTGGAGTAGTCTAACAATAAAGCCTACGTATTACAGCGGGATCTACAAAATTATGGGTGCTGCCTGAATCAATTAATACTGTAATGGGGCTTTTTTTCACAAATGCTTGAACTTGCATGGTTTGAGGCATGGCTGAATCGGCGAGTGCATGGACAAAAACTTCAAGCTGCTCAGTGTCTTCCTTATCCTCCACACTACCATGATTTTTAGGATTGGTTCCTTCATCATCGTCAGAACTATCAGTCCTCTATTAAAAATAGAGTTTGAGTTTTACATCTATGACCTGGTACCTACTTCTCATCACAACTGTAACAAAACTTCTACTAGCGTCTTTCTTCTGCTTCTTCTTGTGAGATCCGTTTAATAGGATGTGGAGTCGCAACTGGGGGAATGGTTGCACTAGTTGGCTTGGCAAAAATGCTCTTGGAGGGCTGCTTTCTTATGTTTGTCTGTTCCTCCTCTAATCTTGCTAAACGAATGGCTGCCATTAAAGATGTTGGTTTAAACATCTTAACCTCCACCCTTATTTCATCTTTTAAGCCACCAATAAAAAAACTCACTAGGAATGACTCAAGGAGCCCAGTAACATGATTTGCGAGTTTCTCAAATTCCTTTTGATAGTCTCGTAGGCTTCCTGTTTGCTTGAGCTTGGCTAATGATTCGGCATAGTCCTTATACTCCGTCGGTCCAAACCGAGTATTTATCGCCTCGATAAACTTGCTCCAGTTAGGAAATTCCACAATTGTTTTCATCCATTTGAACCATTGTAGAGCTTCACCTTCGAAGTGGAAAGATGCAATCTTGACTTGTTGTAGATCAGGTGTTTTATGGTATTCAAAAAATTATTTGGCACGATATAGCCACTCGGATGGGTCACCTTCTTCAAATCGTGGAAATTCCAATCGAATGTTGTGAGAGCTAATGCCTTGATAAGACTCTCCACATCTAGGAATTGAAGTGTTATCATGGAATGAGCTTGATCCAACGGAGCGACTCTCAGATGCTTCAATTCTAACATACAAGATGCTCTCAGATAAATGATCACATTTTGTATTGACTGCTGCAATTTTTTGATTCATATCCGTAGACATTTTTTACACCATATTTGCCAATGCCTTTGATTGTTACTCCAATTTCATAGCAAATTTTTTGAATTTACTCTCCATCATTTTCCTCTATGAATGGGTCAAAATCATGTATTGTGAGACTGGACCGCTTTGATACCAATTGATAAGAACTCACTCGAAAAAATAAGGAAAATCCATAACTAGTGGAAGAATTCCATTGAATGAATTCAGTAATAGTTCTCTAGTACCTTTTCCTCCTCTTCATGGACACTTATTTAAAGAGTCTCTTAGGTAATCAAGGATTCAAATCCCATGATTCTAGGGGATATTACAGCTATCAGATGCAATTAATCTAAATAAGTTAACAATAAAAAAGGGCAAAAGACAATTAAAAGATAACGGTTGCACATATTTCTCTAGCAATTCCTCTATCAATTTCCCTTTTATGTAAGCCTCCATGTATGCAAGTTGACTTCCTCACAAAGCAGTTGAGCCACAATGTCCTTATTGAGGATGGTTCTATCACTATGATTGTACCTCCCTTAATTTTTTCTTTTTCCCAACATCGATATCACCTGGCTTCCTTCTTCTTTTCTCTAAAATTTTGGAACATGATAAATGAGCATCAATCATGATTAAAGTGCATATCATCATTCAAGAAATGGTTGGAGGTGGAGGGAAAGGTGGGTGAGGAAAAAAATTGGCTCACATGCATTGGAGTTGTCAATTTTTTTTATGTGCTACATTTTCATTGTAACGATATATTTTTACACTGTAATGATCCAAAAAATACATATAATTCATGTAAATGCCTCACAAGGTTGGAAATGCTTCGTCTTAAAACATTTCTCGTTTATTAAGGTCTATGCCCCACATGGTTCACATCTATTCTATCTTTTCATAATTTACCATATCAGTGCTACAAGAGGTCTTGCTAGTATTTTACTCCCTCGGTCCCACTTAGTTGGTAACAATTTCTATTTTTGAAAGTTCCAAAATTATTTTACTTTACCAATGTGTCTTTCTCAATATTTAAAATTACAATTACTCTAATGGTAACACAAAATAAAGCAAAATGTTAAAATTAGAAAATCAAAACTAATGAGTCATAAGATAATGCACTAAATAGCTCACCTTAATATGCGTGCCCTAGTCAAAGTGTCTCAAACAATTTGAGATGGATAGAGTAATATTTAAACCGTGAATGAAAAACAAATTAGAAGTTTAACTGAATAAGAGTGATGAGGCATTTATAGCAAATACTTATTATGAATTACGTTACGCGCTCTCCGCAAAAGAAATTATTCCAAAGAAGTGTTTACACCTTAAAAATCAGCTTAGAGAGAATTGTATTTAATTCGGCCAAAATTGTTGAAGCAATTTATTCTGTAGAATCGTCCTAAGGAGGTCAAATTTTTATTGAACCACGTATGCCATAAAGCAATTATTAGTTGCACAATCAGTTCCCAGTGAACTTATCTGTTTCTTTTCTTTTTAAAACTCTAGGATTTTAAACCTAGAAATATGTGCTCCTTTCTTATCAAAGGCGTGTGCACCCCTTTGTTCATCGTTGTAATTTCAGAGATTGTTAATGAAAATGGCTACCTCCGTGGTAAGTTTTTATTTTTAATTTATGTTGTTATTTCGTTTATCTCTTTAACTGTTACAAGAAAAGTCCTTAAACCCATTCAAGGTAAGGTAGAACCTACAATTCGCCACTAGGTTGTGGCTGGCACATTCGCGCTACCAAATCCCTAGAAGTCCATTTTTGGAGGAACTAAGAAGCAACTCTCTTCTTCCTTTATTTGTCTCTCCAGTCTTTGTGGGATAACAAATGACCAAGACACTGCACACTCCTATGAGAGCATAATACACCTCTTTTTTATTCTTTGTTTTTTTCCTATCCTCATGGAAAAAATTTGAGAAATCTTATGAGTTGAATTAGATATTTAGATCATTCTCGTTCTGTCTCTAAATTAGTCAAAATCCAGGTATACATGAGAAAATTTGCATATAATTGCCTTAAGGCTTTGTTTGGATCCTAGACATGATGAAGGAAAGTGACAAAAATTGCTTAGAAAACGATTTCTTATGACAGTCCCTCTCATTTTCCTCTTAGTTTTCCAATTTAGGACGACTTAGAACCCCCACGGTTCAGGACAGATTTCGAAGTCCCATAAATCTGGGAGTGATTTTACTTCACTAGGAGATCCATACACAAACTTGTTGACTCTCTCAGATATCCTCTTAGCACCAAAACCAGCCTGCGATTCCATGACCTGCACAAAAATAGAGCCAAAAAATGATATAATCATCAAGCCCAATATCAAATCTCATGTCCAGAAAATGAAAAATATTAAAGTCATAAACAGGGATTAAGAGCATAATTAGTACCATACCTCTGCATGAATTACATGGAAAATTGAATCTCCAACGACAGAAAAACTCGCATTGACGACCTCTCCCCCTTCTTCATGAACCATATGAATAATCTCATAGAACACGAACTGATTATCCAGCCCACTGGTCAAAGTTATCTCTAGAGCAGAACCCGTTTCGTGAATATTGATTTCTGGCGATTTTAAGCTCCCCATTGTTTCATTATTTGTGCATGTGTACAATCTTTTTTTCCCCATTAAACTCTCCTTCTTCTCCTTTGTTTTCTCCACCTGTGTTTGTAAACTTTTTATGTAATCTATGGCTGCATCTATTTGATCAGGCAGTGACTGTGCTTCCTGCATTTTCACATCAACGATCATTCATGAGAATATTTACACATAAACATGGATAAACGCACACGCGCGCACACAGTCTATTGAAGTCGCGGTGGTTTAGTTACCAATTGCATATATGTCTGGAAAACCCAAAAAAAAAAATAAATAAATAAAGGGCCTCCAATCTTCTTTTGATGCCAAGTGGCCTACACTAGGACAAATTGGGAAACCTTTTTCACCCAAATGGAGCCAAACCCCAACAGGGAAAGCATTTAACATAACACGACTCGTGTAGAAATATAATATATGGGATTTAAACGTTCGACACGTGACTATTGACTATCTATCTGAATGTCTATATATTGCTGCAATAAGCAATGATATCCATCATGCTAACTAGATCATGATGCTAGTTAGACTCAAATTATAAATTTTGCAGTAATGGTAAAACGTTTTTAGGTGCTAACATATAAATAAATAGTCTTTTTTTTTTTTCTACAACCATCCAATCCCACGCTAATTGGTTCTTTTTTACTATGGCACCTTATAGCAACCAGTTATCGCCTGTAAATAAGGTATTGGTATCGCATGGCTTATAACTTAGATGGTATCTCTTCTCTTTTATAAGGGGTTTTGGATTCTAATTCTTTGATGTAACAAAAAATTAGATGGAAATGGACTTTCCAATGGGTTGGGTGCTAAGGTTTGGTTCCAAAAAAAAAAAAAAAAAAGCAAGCCTGCAGGGGTGGTGAAATAGTTTGCACCACCAGTGCACAAAAAAACAGAATGATAAACATGAGAGAGAGAGAGAGAACCTGGGAAGTTTGATTTGGGATGAGAGAGTTGAGCTTGGAGTAGAGGTTCTTCATCTGATTTCTCCTGTTTTTCTCAATGATCTTTCTTTCCGTCTTTGTCGAAGAAGATTGACTGCTGGCCATTTCTTTCTCTGAAAAGTTTACTAGGAACAATCCCATATGAAAATACTCCGGTAGAAATTTGTGGACATTGTTTGATGGCTATATATATAGTTACATTTTCATAGGTACGGAAAAGGCCATATATAAAAAATAATAAAATAATTATAAAAAAAAACAAGTGGTGAAAAAGAGGTCGTCAATCGTCATTCTAGTGATGTCAGCAATCACTCATCAGCCATCAGATTAGAAATCGATGAATTTTTACACGTGAATTTGTCCTTTATTCACACCTACGCATCAAAAAGGACAAAAGCCTCCAATCCGGCGGCTGTCAGTGGAGCCTACGGTGAGGACGACCGACCCATTCCAAAAGCTGGACTTGAAGAAAGCTCCGGCGGTGGTGAAACCACCCATTTCATATGGGTGTTTCCTATATTATCTTAAATTGGATAAATTTATCAGATTCATCATGTTTCAATTGACGTGAATTGACAAACTTTATATATATATATAGGTTGTGAAGGTCGTATTAGTCGGTTAAAGAATCCAATAATTGTATCCAATGCACCTTAACATTATCAAAAATTAACTCATACAAAAACTATATTTATATAAAATTATGGGTTATAATTCATGGTCGTTGTACCTACAGTGAGGACGACCCATTCCATAAGCTGATAAGCATGACTTGAAAAGCTCCGGTAGTGGCGAGACCACCCATTTCATACGAGTGTTTCCTATATTGAATTGGATAAATTTATTAAATTCATATATTAGTTGACATGTATTAAATGGTCTTTTTTAATTTTTAATTTGAAAAAGAAAGCTCTTTTTTTTTTTCTTTTCAGATATATATATATATATATATATATATATATATATATCTCTTGGTCATGGTAGTCACATTAGTTGGTTAAAGAATCAAATAGACATATCCAATGTACTTAACATTATCAAGAATTAACTCATACAAAAAAATATTGATACAAAATTATGTGTTATAATTTTCATGGCCGTTGGACCCACTGTCCTCCACCCATTCCATAAGTTTGACTTGAAAAGCTCCGATGGTGCTGAGACCACCCATTTCATACGAGTGTTTTCTATATTAAATTGGATAAATTTATCAGATTCATGTATTAATTGACGTGAATTAAACGGTTATTTTTTAATTTGAAAAGGAAACTTTCTTTCTTTTTATTTCTAGCTACTACAAGCACATACTTTAAAATAGGCATCACAACATCAAATTTATCACCCTAAGTTAATTTAATTTATAAGTATCAAATTCAATCAAAACTTTTATTAAAGTAAGCCTAAACTCTCTACTGGCGAAAAAGAATTCTTATCAAATACTATTAGATGAGAAAAAAAACATTTTTTATTAACTTGTAATTTGATATTTTATGATGAAATTTTATACATAAAAACTCTTAGATAATACTTTATTCAGTGATACTACAGATGTCTTCAAATTAATTCCTACATCATTTCCTAAAATAGAAGAAAAGCTTGTTGATACCTTAAGAACCCTCTTCTTACACTTGTAATTTGTATAGATTTTCAGCCAAAAGAAAGAAAGAAAAAAAAAATCATTTGCGTTGGTGAAGTAAAGCACTTTCGAAGAAGATATATATAGTTGTCTCATCATTTGAACCTTTCTTGGAGGGTGGGGTCTGCTGATTTCCCCATGTGGCTGATCTGAGCAGAGGAGACCATATTTTTTCATTGGATTCAGGATCTCCCTCTCTTCTTCCTGGCCTTTATATGTCATTTCCTCGATGCCTCACTCGGTTAGTAGGAGAATGGAAATCGTACAGTACCACATGCACCATCACTCTGCCTGCTCGTCGCATCAAATGTCATTAATTGTACAAATTTCTTGAACCATGTAACACCCGTAATTTTTAAATAGGGTATTAAGGGTTTAATCTATGGTTAACATAGTTAATCCCATGACTTTTTGGATGACCTCACGATTGGGTAATGTATGTGATGATGATGTATGTGTTTTGATGCTTGTTTTTGTGCATCAAGTATATTTCGGTTGCATTTAGCCTTATTTACAATTTAAGGGTTTAAGCTGCTAAAATTGGGATAAGTGTTGGAGAAAAATGAATTTTCGTAAATCTTAGTTTTGAAAGATAATTGTTAGCGGTAATAGAAGTTTATAATATTATAAGACATTGGTGATTTTATGGGATTTTATTAGCATGTTTGGATTGGGTTCCACACATGTTTGTTTCATGAAAATCTGTCGGGAGACGAATTTTGTACTAATACTGGAAAATGAGATTTTGATATATTGGGTATTTGATTTTTTTGATATTTTATTTGAATTCAAATGAGGAGTTATTTGCTTATTTTCATTAAATAACTTAAAGTAAAAGGGAGAATAAAAGAATGGAGAAGGTTTACTTAAATGTTTTGAATGAAAATAATGCATGGTGTGTGCAGAAGGGATGTAGTTGACTACAAGTGCCATGTAGTCGATTACAAGTCATGATGTAGTCAACTACATCTTTCATGTAGTCGACTATATGGTTAATTTTAGCATTCTGGAATGTTTAGTCGACTACACATTGCATATAGTCGACTCTATCACTCGGATTTAGTCAAAATCCATGTTTTTAAGTGGTGAAATGACTGCATATGCCCCCACCCCTTTATATATACCCTCAAGCCCGACTTTGGGGGCTTTATTTCTAGTTTTTGGCTTGGGAGAGAGCTAGAGAGAGTGAGAACAGTAGGGGAGAGAATGGGTGTTGGTTGCGAAGGAAAGTGTTTCTTTCCTCAATTTACATGGGGTTTAAGCATTTGGGTATTCTCCTTCCATTTCCAGCTAGGGTTCACTCTTGGATGGCATGGGAGAGCATCATTCATGGCATTTGGAGTTAGGGTTTCTTGTTTGGGCTCATGTATGTGTTCTTGGAGCTTGCTTTTAGGTGGGTTGAGCTTGGATTTCGTGGGATTTGGGCATGGATGTTTATCCTCACCAATTCCTTTGCATTTTAGAGGTATTTTCTCACACTTAAGAGTTAGGGTTTGTACTCCTTTGAGGGTTTATCATCTCATTCTTACATTTACGGGTTTATTTATGCATATGGTGATATTTGATGGTGATTTGGAGTTGGAACCTTCATTATCCTCATCAACCAAGGCATTTAAGAGCTAGGGCTTAGTTTTAGAGCTTATATGTGCATGCTAGGGCCGGGATTTCATACCCATGACACACAAGGATGCATTGTTCACACATTTGGTTGAGCTAGGTGCAATTTACATAGGTTTAAACTATTGACATGATAATATGGTATATATTATCATAGTATTTGGTATTCTTGGACCTAGAATATGTGTATGAATGATTTATAGAATAAATCTTGAAATGAAATTTTGGGTATTTGATAACATAAATTGGAAATTATGTTTATTAATGAACTTGGCTTATTTTATACATTCTATGGAATATAGATGTATGGATTTTATAGTTAATTTCCATGTTTAGTTGATGTTTTTTCGATTATGATTTTAAAGCTATAATCATGATAGGAGTTTATGTTGTTTATCATAATTTTGGTATAATTATGAGATTAATTGATTATGGGTTATATAGCATATTTTGGAGATGATTTTGGTTAAAAATCATTTTATGATTTGTCATACTGCATGTTGGGCATAATCATGCATTAAATGAACTTAATGAATACTGGGTAAAAGTATTGCATAAAAAGAGGTCATTGGAATTAGACTACTTGCAGTCAATGGGACTTTGCGGTGTTTTACATTCTTTTGGTCTTGGGGTACTTTCCGATTCCAGGTAGGAACCCTTGTGTTCCCGAATTAGAGGCTACTTTCCGGTTCCAGGTAGGAACCTTTGTGTTGTCATCTTAGAGGTTGGGTTTAAATCCTCCGTTTCCGCGTGAAGACTCCTGCGAGAGTGGTCGGTAATTAATGAAATTAATATAAATTAAACATGAGTTACATGCATTGGGCCGGGCATTATGCATCATTGTTTTAAGTTATGGTTTATAACTTATTCTGGATTTGTAATATACTTGGTTAATATATTTTGTTTTAAAGGATATAATTGGTTTTATTTATATCATTGCTTTAGTTTACTATGTTAAATTGTATCTACTGAGTCGTCAGACTCATGCCTATTATTTTAAATGTTTTTCAGTATTACAAGATATGAAGTTTATGCGAAGGCACGCTTACTTGAGATTTATTAATGTGGTTTATTAATATATTTTCATGGAGAGAATATGTATTTCATTAATTTTATTGGGGCCGATGGCTAATGTAAATGTAAATTATATCAGAGATGTAATTTTAATTATTTAATGTTATATATGTGGGATGCGATGCATGGGACGATACCACCTATATGGATGACCAGAAAATTTTTATAGAATGGGTTTTTATGGCAGGTGTTTTTTTTTTTAATGCTGGTATGTCCTATCTATGGATGGGTCATGTCCTAAAAAGGAAAAAAGTTTTAAAATGGTTGAGATTTTAATACGTGTCATCCACGTTTTACCAAATGATTTATTAAAGAAAAGCCTGTTTTATTACTATTGATCATGGCTTAATTATTTTGGGTCGTGACAAACCAGCTTCTCAATCTCACTTAGGTTGGATTATGCCAGAATTAAGCATTTCATGAACCAGCTTCTCGATCTCAATTTTTTTTTTTTTTTTGAAATGCGCATATATAAGGTCGTACATTGGTAGGAGTACTTACTAGAATGAGATTGATGTAGTGATCATGAATTCGTTTAGGAGGAAGTTGCTTCGGTTCCTCGAAAATGTCTTCATATTGATCAACAATGTCTTTGATCTCCTGATTCATGTCATTAGTTTATGATATAGCATGTAATTGACATACATATATAGAATAACACACCAGAAGAGTCCTGATGCATAATTAGCTCCATTGCACGGCTGCTCACCACTTTAAGAGAGTTTGGTTGGTTCCCCATAAGCCAATATTTCTGTCCATCAATCCTTAGCGAACTCCATTTTGAGGTTGGAAAAGTCCCAAAGGATAGGCCCCTGTGTGAGTAGCCACTGCGCACCTAACACCATATTGCATCCACCTAATGGTAACATGTGTAGCTCGGCTTTGAATTGAAAATCTTGGAGTTTAATTGTTAAATTAGGACATTTACCGACACAAGTGAGCTTTCCTGCCATTCACAACCATAACCTCAAGTTGATCATCTAGAGTAGTCCAACAATGAAGCCTACGTGTGACATCATGTCAAATTCCATTTGATAGTCTCGTAGGCTTCCTATTTGCTTAAGCTTGGCTAATGATTCGGCATAGTCCTTATACTCCGTTGGTCCAAACCGAGTATTTATCGCCTCGATAAGCTTGCTCCAATTAGGAAATTCCACAATTGTTTTCATCCATTTGTACCATTGTAGAGCTTCACCTTCGAAGTGGAAAGATGCAATCTTGACTTGTTGTAGATCAGGTGTTTTATGGTATTCAAAAAATTGTTCGACACGGTATAGCCACTCAGATGGGTCACCTTCTTCAAATCGTGGAAATTCCAATCGGATGGTGCGAGAGCTAATGCCTTGATAAGACTCTCCGTGTCTAGGAATTGAAGTGTTATCATGGAATGAGCTTGATCTAGTGGAGCGACTCTCAAATGCTTCAATTCTAACATGCGAGATGCTCTCAGATAAATTATCATATTTTGTATTGACTGCTGCAATTTTTTGATTCATATTCGTAGACATTTTTTGCACCATATTTGCCAATGCCTTTGATTGTTGCTCCAATTTCTTAGCAAATTTTTTGAATTTATTCTCCATCATGTTCCTCTAGTGAACGGGTCAAGACCATGTATTGTGAGACTGGATCGCTTTGATACCAATTAATAAGAACTACTCGGAAAAATAAGAAAAATCCACAACTAGGGGAAGAATTCCATTGAATGGATTCAATAATAGTTCTCTGGTACCTTTTCCCCCTCTTCATGGACACTTACTTAAAGAGTCTCTTAGGTAATCAAGGATTCAAATCCCATGATTCTAGGAGATATTACAGCTATTAAATGCAATTAATCTAAATAAGTTAACAATAAAAAAGGACAAAAGACAATTGAAAGATAACGGTTGCACATATTTCTCTAGCAATTCCTCTATCAATTTCCCTTTATGTAAGCCTCCATGTATGCAAGTTGACTCCCTCACACAGTAGTTGAGCCACAACGTCCTTATTGAGGATGGTTCTATTACTATGATTGTACCTCCCTTAATTTTTTCTTTTTCCCAACGTTGATATCACCTGGCTTCCTTCTTCTTTACTCTAAAATTTTGGAACATGATAAATGAGCATCAATCATGATTAAAATGCATATCATCATTCAAGAAATGGTTAAAGGTGGAGGGAAAGGTGGGTGAGGAAAAAAATTAGCTCACATGCATTGGAGTAGTCAATTTTTTTATGTGCTACATTTTTATTGTAACGATGTATTTTTACACTGTAATGATCCAAAAAATACATATAATTCACGTAAATGCCTCACACGGTTGGAAATGCTTCGTCTTAAAACATTTCTCGTTTATTAAGGTCTATGCCCCACATGGTTCACATCTATTCTATCTTTTCATAATTTACCATATCAATGCCGCGAGAGGTCTTGCTAGTATTTTACTCCCTCGGTCCCTCTTAGTTGGCAACAATTTCTATTTTTGGAAGTTCCAAAATTATGTTACTTTACCAATGTGTCTTTCTCAATATTTAAAATTACAATTACTCTAATCGTAACACAAAATAAAGCAAAATGTTAAAATTAGAAAATCAAAACTAATGAGTCATAAGATAATGCACTAAATAGCTCACCTTAATATGCATGCCCTAGTCAAAGTGTCTCAAACAATTTGAGACAGATAGAGTAATATTTAAACTGTGAATGAAAAGCAATTTAGAAGTTTAACTGAATAAGAGTGATGAGCCATTTATAGCAAATACTTATTATGAATTACATTACGCCTCTCCGCAAAAGAAATTATTCCAAAGAAGTGTTTACACCTTAAAAATCAGCATAGAGAGAATTGTATTTAATTCGCCAAAATTGTTGAAGCAATTTATTCTACAGAATCGTCCTAAGGAGGTCAAATTTTTATTGAAGCACATGTGCCATAAAGCAATTATCAGTTGCACAATCAGTTCCCAGTGAACTTATCTTTTTCTTTTCTTTTTAAAACTCTAGGATTTTAAACCTAGAAAAATATGCTCCTTTCTGATCAAAGGCGTGTGCATCCCTTTGTTCATCGTTGTAATTTCAGAGATTATTAATGAAAATGGCTACCTCCATGGTAAGTTTTTGTTTTTAATTTATGTTGTTATTTCGTTTATCTCCTTAGTTGTTACAAGAAAAGTCCTTAAACCCATTCAAGGTAAGATAGAACCTACAATTCACCACTAGGTTGTGGCTGGCACGTTCGCGCTACCAAATCCCTAGAAGTCCATTTTTGGAGGAAATAAGAAGCAACTCTCTTCTTCCTTTATTTGTCTCGATCTCCAGTCTTTGTGGGATAACAAATGACCAAGACACTGCACACTCTTGTGAGAGTATGATACACCTCTTTTTTCTTCTTTGTTTTTTTCCTATCCTCGTGGAAAAAATTTGAGAAGTCTTATAAGTTGAATTAGATATTTAGATCATTCTCATTCTGCCTCTAAATTTGTCAAAATCCAGGTATACATGAGAAAATTTGCATATAATTGCCTTAAGGCTTTGTTTGGATCGTAGACACGATGAAGGAAAATGACAAAAATTGCTTAGAAATAGATTTCTTATGACAGTCCCTCTCATTTTCCTCTTAGTTTTCCAATTTAGGACGACTTAGAACCCCCACGGTTCAGGACAGATTTCGAAGTCCCATAAATCTGGTTGTGATTTTACTTCACTAGGAGATCCATGCACAAACTTGTTGACTCTCTCAGATATCCTCTTAGCACCAAAACCGGCCTGCGATTCCATGACCTGCACAAAAATAGAGCCAAAAAATGATGTAATCATCAAGCCCAATATCAAATTTCATGTCCAGAAAATGAAAAAAATTAAAGTAATAAACAGGGATTAAGAGCATAATTAGTACCATACCTCTGCATGAATTACATGGAAAATTGAATCTCCAACGACAGAAAAACTCGCATTGACGACCTCTCCCCCTTCTTCATGAACCATATGAATAATCTCATAGAACATGAACTGATTATCCAGCCCACTGGTCAAAGTTATCTCTAGAGCAGAACCCGTTTCGTGAATATTGATTTCTGGCGATTTTAAGCTCCCCATTGTTTCATTATTTGTGCATGTGTACAATCTTTTTTTCCCCACTAAACTCTCCTTCTTGTCCTTTGTTTTCTCCACCTGTGTTTGTAAACTTTTTATGTAATCTATGGCTGCATCTATTTGATCAGGCAGTGACTGTGCTTCCTGCATTTTCACATCAACGACCATTCATGAGAATATTTACACATAAACATGGATAAACGCACACGCACACACCTAGTCTAGTGAAGTCACGGTGGTTTAGTTACCAATTGCAAATGTCATGTCAGGAAAACCCAAAAAAAAAAAAAAAAAAAAAAAAGGGCCTCCAATGTTCTTTTGATGCTAAGTGGCCTACACTAGGACAAATTGGGAAAACCTTTTCACCCTGATGGAGCCAAATCCCACCAGGGAAAGCATTTAACAAAACACAACTCATGTAGAAATATAAGGGATTTAAACTTTCAACACGTGACTATTGACTATCTATCTGAATGTCTATATATTGCTACAATAAGCAATGATATCCATCATGCTAACTAGATCGATCATGATGCTAGCTAGACTCAAATTATAAATTTTGCAGTAATGGTAAGACGTCCTTAGGGGCTAACATATAAATAAATGGTCTTTTTTTTTTTTCTACAACCATCCAATCCCACCCTAATTGGTTCTCTTTTACTGTGGCACCTTATAGCAACCAGCTATCCCCTGTAGATATGGTTTTGGACTTTTGGTGTTGCATGGTTTATAGCTTAGATGGTATCTCTTCTCTCTTATAAGGGGTTTTGGATTCTAACTCTCTGATGTACCAAAAAATTAGATGAAAATGGACTTTCCAATGGGTAGGGTGCTAAGGTTTGGTTCAAAAAAAAAAAAAAACAAAGCAAGGCTGCAGGGGTGGTGAAATTGTTTGCACCACCAGAGCATAAAAAAAAGAGAGTGATAAACATGAGAGAGAGAGAGAGAGAGAGAGAGAGAGAGAGAGAGAGAGAGAACCTGGGAAGTCTGATTTGGGATGAGAGAGTTGAGCTTGGAGTACAGGTTCTTCATTTGATTTCTCCTGTTTTTCTCAATGATCTTTCTTTCCGTCTTTGTCGTAGAAGATTGACTGCTTGCCATTTCTTTCTCTGAAAAGTTTACTAGAAACAATCCCATATGAAAAAACTCCGGTGGAAATTGTGGACATTTCTGTTTTGTGTTTGATGGCAATATATAGTCGCATTTTAGAGGTACGGGAAAGGCCAAGGAAGAAAAAAAAAGAGGAGAGAGAAAAGGAGAGATAGACAGGGGGCGTCATCATAGTGATGTCAGCAATCACTCATCTGCCATCAGATTAGAAATGGATGAATTTTTACACCGTGAATTTGTCCTCTATTCAGCACCTTCGCATCAAAAAGGACAAAAGTCTCCAATCCGGCGGCCGTCAGTGGAGCTTACGGTGAGGACGACCGGCCCATTCCATAAGCTTGACTTGAAAAAAGCTCCGGCGGTGGTGATACCACCCATTTCATATGGGTGTTTCCTATATTATATTAAATTGGATAAATTTATCGGATCATTCATGTTTCAATTGATGTGAATTGACAAACTTTATATATATATACAAAAAATATATTTATACAAAATTATGGGTTATAATTCATGGTCGTTGGACCTACAGTGAGGATGACCCATTCCATAAGCTTGACTTGAAAAGCTCCGGCAGTGGTGAGACCACTCATTTCATACAAGTGTTTCCTATATTGAATTAGATAAATTTATTGAATTCATATATTAGTTGACATGAATTAAATGGTCTTTTTTATTTTTTAATTTGAAAAAGAAAGCTTTTTTTCATATATATATATATATATATATATATCTCTATAGGTCATGGTAGTCACATTAGTCAATTAAAGAATCCAATAGACATATCCGATGTACTTAACATTATCAAGAATTAACTCATACAAAAATATATTGATACAAAATTATGTGTCATAATTTTCATGGCCGTTGGACCCACAGTCCTCCACCCATTCCATAAGTTTGACTTGAAAAGCTCTGAAGAAAAAAGTGAGACCACCCATTTCATACGAGTGTTTCTTATATTAAATTGGATAAATTTATCAGATTAATGTATTAATTGACGTGAATTAAACGGTTATTTTTTAATTTGAAAAGGAAACTTTTTTTTTTCTTTCAAATATATATATCTTTAGGTTAGGATGGTCAAATTAGTCTGTTAAAGAATCCAATAGACTATCTGATGCAATTGACATTATAAAAATTAACTCATACAAAAGAATATTTATACAAAATTATGTGGTATAATTTTCATTATTACCTCCTCCCTTTTGGTGTACCTGTCTCCCTCTTTGAAGCAGGGAGAGGTTGGGGGGTTTAATTTGCTTTTGAAAATTAGGTCAGAGCCCATCCCATACTCCTATGTGATGGGGTGTAAATTTATATTAAATGCTTATTTCTTAAATAAAATATATATATATATATATATATTACCATTTCTTCCTAAAGTAAAGTGAAACCCATTAATCCATTATCCATCCGTGGTTTAAACTTTATAGTCACCATTATTTTTTAGTAGGGTAGCTACAAGGCACCTTATTTATTTTTTCCCCGAGCGCTCTCTCTCTTTCTTTTTTCTAACTACTACAAGCACATACTTTAAGATAGGCATCACAACATCAAATTTATCACCCTAAGTTAATTTAATATATAAGTAGCAAATTCAATCGAAACTTTTATTAAAATAAGTCCACACGCTCTACTAATGAAAAAGAATTCTTATCAAATACTATTAAATGAGATAAAAAAAAAAAACATTTTTGATTAACTTGTAATTTGATATTTTATGATGAAATTTTATACATAAAAACTCTTACATAGTACTTTAGTCAATGATACTACAGATGTCTCCAAATTAATTCCTACACCATTTCCTAAAATAGAAGAAAAACTTGTTAATACCTTAAGAGCCCTCTTCTTACACTTGTAATTTGTGTAGATTTTCAGCCAAAAGAAAGAAAGAAAAAAAAAAAAAATCATTTGTGTTGGTGAAGTAAAGCACTTTCGAAGAAGATATAGTTGTCTCATCATTTGAACTTTTCTTGGTGGGTGGGGTCTGCTGATTTCCCCATGTGGCTGATCTAAGCACAGCAGACATTCTTATTCATTGGATTCAGGATATGCCTCTCTTCTTCCTAGCCTTTATATGTCATTTCCTCGATGCCTCACTTGGTTTGTGCAGAATGGAAATGGGACACTACCGCATGCACTATCGCTCTGCCTTTGTCGCATCAAATGTCATGTATTGAACAAATTTCTTACCCTTTTGACTTGAAAAAATATCAGGCGGGGTGAGACCACCCCTTTCATACGAGTCTTGAATTGCTATGTTAAAGTGGATAAATTTATCGGATCTAAGCACTAATTGACGCAAGTAACACGATTCTATTTTTTAAAAAAAATTAACATGTACAAAATTATGTGATGGAATTTTCATTATTTTCTCTCACCTTTTAGTCTAGGTGTGCTTATTTCCTTTTTTGACGCGGGAGGTCCGGGCTTTAATTTGCTTTTGAAAATTAGGTCAGGACGGCAGAACCTATCCTATGTGATAGGGTTTTTCCTTCTTTGATGGGGGAGGCTTGGGTTTCAATTTGCTTTTGAAAATTAGGTCAGGACGACAAAACCTATCTTATGTGATAGGGTGCAGATGGTACGATATGCTTATTTATATATAAAAAAAATTACTGCTCCTTCCGTTTCAATATAAGTGGCCTACTATTTATTTTGGGATGTTTCAAAATAAGTGTCCCATTCCAAAAGTCAAAGATTTTTTTTTAGTCATTTCCTAAAATACCATTAAAAAAAGTATTCTTTCTTTTTCTAGTATTTTGCATACTTGAGGGTAAAATTGGAATTTTAAAATAAATATATTGATGTGAAAGCATTTAAAAAGGTTTTCTTAAAAAGCGTGTTTTTTCAAAAGGGACACTTATTATGAAACGGAGGAAGTATCATTTATTTCTAAAGAATAATGGAAACCATTGATCCATTATCGATATGCCTTTTGGAGGTGACATTATTTTAGAATAAGGTAACTAGAAGGATGCCCTAATCCCCCTTGTCGTGAGCTCTCCTTTTGTTTTTTATTTTATTTTTTTTTTTCATAATGACTTTGACTATATAATTTAAAAATGCATCACACCATCAGATTTATCACTCTAAGTTTATTTTAGTATTAAATTTAATAAAAAAAAATATTAAAATAGGCATTAAACTTTGATCAATGCACGGTCAAAATAATAATAAACAATTTTTATTAACCAATGGTAAAATTAAACCTCGATCAATGCACATGATCAAACCATTTGCTATTTTATGATGGATATTAGAGCCTTTGAAGAATTCTTATTCAATGGTAGGATATGCTTTTTGAAATTTACTAGTTATTCCTTAAATTAAAAGAAAACCCATCAATACATCTATAAGGACGCCGCACACAATACACCCATAATAGGCGCAGGAAACTCTTTAAACTCAATTCAAGTTTTCATACATACTAATTATAACCACAAACGACTTATTAAACTGCGTTAAGTCAAATAAAGTGCATAGATTTTTAGTGTAAAAAAGGTTTAAAAAAATTGTCATGACCACGGGAGAGGAAAGTGTCACGACCATCATATTTAGTGGGGTGGGCTGTGAGGATTTGCCCATGTCGAATGATCTGAGTAGAGAAAGGCCATACTTTTTCGGTGGATTCAGGATAACCCTCTTCTTCTTCCTGCCTTCTTTATATGTGATTTCCTCGATGCCTCACTTTGGCTCGTGGAGAATTGGAAATGGGACAGACCACACTTTGTCACGTCACTGTGTCTGTTTCTCGCATAAATTAAATGTCACTGTACAAATTTCGGCTCCCTAATTCGTCACGACCCAATAGGCTGACTCTGGAGTCTTTCCATTAAGGCTGAATTGAAAACTTTTCACAATGTTAGTCAACTATTACGGTTGTTTTTTTGTCAAAAAATAAAATAGAATAATAATAAATTAAGACTGCTACGGTTGTTAAGAATTTGCCCATAACCATTGGGTACCCAACACTGAAACCATTTAGGAAAATTCCTGGCTATTTCCTGGAAGAAATGAGTGAAGCATATTATAGTAAAAAGATTTTCGCTAGTGTATTGGCGGTCAATCGAATCATTCATACTCAGTAAAAAGATCCTCTCTAATGCACTCGAGGGTCAGCGGAATAATTGATATTCCAAAGTAATATATTAAATATTAAGTGTACGAGCACTAAGAATTTATAAATATAGAGAGGAACATGGAAACGCAGTGTCTGGCCTGCCTCACTTCATGCAACAGCTAGAAAAGAATGATTAATTTACACAATTTTTCTAAGGCAAATGTCAAATAAGATGTTCGGTGTGATGATGGTAAATGTGTTGGTGTAATCATGCCTACTTGTACCTTACGTCCAAGTTTGAAATTTTGTAAGGACACTTATCTTCTTCTTATTGGCCTATAGTGAAAAATGTGATAGATTTAATTGGTAAGTCATTTTCTTCCTTCCCTCGTCTATCTTCTTCCTATTGGCCTATAATTTAAAATATTATAGATTTGATAGGTCATTTTCTCTCTCGCATTGAGAGACTCGTGTTCTAAAATGATTGTATATTGCGTTTCTTGTTTAATATTTCATCCACGAGAAAGAGATAGCAAAGGATTTTGCATCTATCCACATGGGTCGTTGCTTTTGGATGCAATATTTTTGCGATATTTTCATAAAGAATTTAGGGTCATTAGAGGATTTTAAAATTTCTCAAAACAGTCTATTCATTTGATTAGTGGATTTGCTGCAAAATTCTCATGCCCTTTTGACAAACTTAATTAATTAAGACATACTCATCATATCGTGAAACTTAATAAATTAAGTGAGATCTGACTTATCGTGAATCGTGTTTCTCATGCTCTTTAACTTGGCATGATTTTAGATAAAATTGGAAAAATATGAACAAAATTAAAATAAAGATGAAGGAGAATGATTCAAATTACCATGTGTAATGCCTTGGAGCATCTCCAACGTACGTAATGCTATTGTTGAGGATCACATGTAGGTTTGTTTCACATCTGAAAAATAGAAGAAAGAAAGGATCCTAATATACAAGTAATGAGTGGGCTTAGGTCTTTTGTGTGGTATGAATTTCATACTTATATGTTGACCTTTTGTGTTGGATCTTAGACTCCGCCATCTCCCCAATAAATGATATCAAAATCAGGGGTTAACAATCGTAGGTGAACTCTTCAAACGGTGGAGTGCCGGCCTATTGGATGTGCTCTTGATTTGGTGAGCCTAGCATGGGGCCACTTGGTAGGAGCCATATAAATTGTGGATTAGACTCAAGGGGGAGTTGAATTTGATATGCTCTTAGAGAGACATCCTTAAACTTAGTCCCACTAGTCCACAACCAACCCGGAGCTCCAACCAAACCACATGTAGGAAGAAGGATTTATTTCGGTACTTGATTTGGCTACCAGATCCAGTAGGCGAAAACTTTGGTTCCACATATTCATAACCCAATTCCCAACTTGGTTTGAGTCTCGGGTTGTGTACGTAGTAGCCCAAATTGCAACCCTATGATAATTTACTTCTTACATTTGTTTGGAAATTCAAGTAAAAACATACTTTTGAATATGTAATCATTTCGACAAGGGCACAACATTGTTTTCCCTTTCTTTTTCTCCTTTTTGGAAATCGAAGTAAAGTGGGTTTTTGCAATCTAGTCATGGTATATGGTAATTTGCGCACCAATTGAGGATTTACAAAAGTCACACAAAGAAAAAAAGGGACAAGACTTGATCAGATGTTCAAGACTTTTTTCTTCGTTCTTTTTTTCAGCATAGGTATTAGCTTGTCGATAGCAAAATGATAGCTCAACATGGTCAACCCGAGCTGGAAGAGTAAGACAATCCACCAATACTCTCTTTTGCTGCTTGGGGTTGGTCTCTCTCCCGCAAACATTATCAAAAGCCATTAAAGAGTCTTTTTCCAAAATGTACATGTGTTGCACTAGTCTCTTGTGGAAGTTGCAATCCGAACTGAATGGCCTTGGGTTCAACTATAACATTGGCTGTTATACCAATGTTAACAGCAAAACCCTTTAAGAAATTTCCATTTGCATCACGAACCACTCCAATCCCGACCTTTCATGGGTTGCCTTTAGCTGCTCCACCCACATTGATTTTTATATAAAGATGGGACGGAGATTAATTGCCAAATTATGTTAATAGTAAAAGGTTTAGCTAGCTAGCAGAGTTACCAATGCTACCACGAGATACATTAAGATGATCGGTGACAAAAGCAGGTCAATGGTCTATGAGTCTAATGGCATGTCCCATCTCAGTAGGGGTGCGGGGATCTTGGTTTCAAGTGCATGTGTGGGTATGTATTCTCCTATTTTTTGGTTTAAAAAAAAAAAGGAAAGAGAGAGCAATGGTTTGTTTAAAAATAAAATTATTGTAGATGATAGTAACACATTATCCCTTCATGAGTATTTTGTTGACATCACATTTACAGTGTCATTTGCACATCAGGCAATAAGGGAATGGTAATAAAAGTGACAGCGAAGGTAACATTTCCTTTGCATGACTATAACTTAGGACAATAGTAAGAAGCAAAATGGAAGAATGGGTAAAACTTGTTTGGATAATATAAGACAGAAAGATATTTGCTCAAAAACAGAGGTGGCAAAAGTAGCATTAAATTTTGATAAAATCAATACTAGTATTAAGTCCCCCTTTAAGTTATTAATTTATCTGCTAGGTAGACATATCCCAATTTACAATTCAAATTGCATCATACACGCACACATTTTTGGTCCCTACTGTTAATCCTGTCCTAGAGTGGGATAGTATAATTTTGTAGACAAATGTTACCTTGTGTAAACCACATCAGTAACCTATTTGACGGGCAGTGCTACTCTTTATAATTTTCATGTGAGAACTTCTCTCATGTGGGTTCCATGTAAGTCTCATTCTATATGAGAGTTGGGGTGCAAAATGATTCGGATACACTCGAGAATCGGACAGTTTTGTACAATTCAGTTCAGTCCAAATAGTAACCAATCCAGTTCTCGAGACAAATCTTTAAGAACCGATAAATTCGGTCCGGTCCATCGTTTAGGAGGTTTCAGAACCAACCTCGAACCAAATTCTCAAATTATGAAAATATATATATGTGTGTGTGTGTGTGTGTTTATATTAATAATATATACTCCATATATAAGTATTATTAAATAAATAATAATACTTTTAATAAAGTTATTACCTTTTACCCAAAAAAAAAAAAAAAACCAAGAACTAAACCTTTTTTGTTGGTCCGGTCCAATACAATTTTCAGTCCGATTCCAATCCATTTTTTGAGGTCCTAAATTAATTCAGTCTGGTCCAAATGTACTCCTGGGCCGGACCATTTTACACCCCTCTATGAGAGAGTTGAAATAGTTGGGAAAAATATCATTTATCCTTTTTCATCGACTACCCTTCTAAAATGCCAAAAAGTGTCTGAACGATTATGCAATTTGACATGGCAATCTTTCAATGGCCACCATTGGCACAAGAATTCGATCTCTAGCCTGGAATTTACTATTATTATAATTATTATTTAAGTACTACTAAAAATTGTAATTCGAATTTTGCTATTAATCCCTAATATTTTTTTTCTTAACTTATGTAACTATTGTCACATCAACATAGAATTTCTTAATGTTTTCTAAATGTGCGCCATATGAGTAGCTACATAATTTCGAAAAAGAAAAAAAAAATGGTACTAAAGATCAATAACATCTTCCTTATTATTTTTATTGGATTAGTGTTATTCTTTTGTATGACAACCTTAAGCCTAGCCATGGGTTTGCGGTCTCCCTCACCCCTCCATTGGTGTTTCTTTCTTCCCTCCTTTTTCGGTTGCTCTTGTTGTGGGTGTTTGTGTGTTTTGTGCACACCCAATCTAATTAATAGGATAGGTCCCTCAACCCTTTTTTTTTTGTTTTTTGCAATGGAGTCCCCAACTCGTAACCTCTCCATAGGGTAAAGATGCTACGAGTCTATGAGACCATTGACTATTTATTCTGCTTTGTTTGATGCTGTACACTCAATTAAATATGCCTCCATGGCTCAAAAACTATGATGCATGCTCAATTATTCTCTCACAAAACAGCATCCATAATTTACAACTGTGGGGAACAAAACTTATAACGTGGACAAAAACCTTGTTTCTCTCATTACACAACTACGACTGCAGTGCAATGCAAGCCGGGTAATTTCTCTACCAAATCAAAGGTTAGCATAGAAGCCCTTGGCTTCCTTGGCTGGTCCGAAAATCCGGCCGGTAGGGCCTGTGCCGTCGTCGTTCTCTCACACGTGCCAAACCACTTGGCTTGCACATAATTGTGCTTCCTCCATGGACCCAAGTGCATCTTTTTTTCCTTCATGCACTTTTTGGCCGCAGAACACAAAATCTTGATCAGTGCTCGGAGCCTCTCCGCTTTCCCGACAAACACCTCCGGTAATCGGGAAATTAACTGGTTGTATTCGTCGCTAGCTCTCGCCATCTCGAACTCGGCCCGGAAATTCAACTCAATTACCACTCTGACCTCCCCTTTCCTAGAGTTTGATTTGTCCACCACTTCCAAATATGTATGCTCCCCTAGAAGAGAAAAAAAATAAGGACACAATTTTAGAAACATTTTGATAGTATAAATGAATAGTGAAAAAAAAAAAGGGTAAAGGTACTTTGGTCATTCTCTATATGAAGCCAATCGTCCGCTTGTTGAAGTGGGTCCCAGCTAATTGGGACTTCCACCTTCCTGACAGGCACGTGGAGCACGTGGCTCAGGTATCAATGATTAGCAGAAGGCTTATGCTATATACCTGATGGCATATCCGGTTGGCTCCTCCACTTGGACTTGCAAATTGCACAATTGTGACCGGCGTTTCGAAGGCGGTCGGAAATTTCTCTTTGCAGGCAACTTCGGCAACCACCGGCCACCGGTCTCCGGCATACACAACACGTACCCGTCGTCGATATCAATTCCTTTAGAGCCTCTTTAATTGCTTGCCGAATTTTGGATTCAAGAGAACTAGTTCTATGCAACGTCGCCTGTAAATACCACGATATGTTAATTTTCAAATCAAATGTATGAATTTACAGGTAAACTATATATTACAATTAAAAAAAATATATATATATATATATATACTCCCTTTGGCCAGCTTAGCTTATGGGATGAGATTAAGGAATAAGTTACGGATTAAAAAATTTTCAATCCAAAACTACCCTTATCAAACTTGAAAATTTACCTGAAGAAGCTCGTCCTGTCCTTCCCAAAATGCCTTGTTCTCCTCAGCATTGCAAGAATTCTCATCCTCAGTATCATCATCTACGGAATCCTCGGCATCGACCCATTCGCCGGAATTGCATGAACTCTCCAATGACTCCTCGCCGTCCTCGAAAAACCCGAAAACCATGTCGGCGAAACTCGCCTGCCCATCGAAAAATCTGACAAGCTTGTCAGAATTCCGGTCACCCATTGAAATTCTGTTGATTGCTCCGGCCATGGATTTGCACACCCAATTGAGCCCAACCAACCCCACTCGCGTGTTTGGATGATTCCCTACAAATGCTTACACCCATTTTATAGTGTCAATTGAAACTCCGAGCTGGACCCACATGAACTAGGTGGACGAACAGGCCGCCGCGCACATGAATGTTCGTTTTTGCTGACATGGCAGGTGATCATTCGGTGATATGGTCAATAAAAATTAGTAGGTTTCGGTGACAGCATGGTTCCATGTCATCATGCCCAATAATTTTGAGCCAGGGAGAAATGTTTCGGATATACTCCAACATATTCTGATAATATTTCATCTCTTAATCTTTTTTTAGTTATTAATATAATAAAAATAGTAATTTATTTAGAGGGCAATATGGCTTATCCTAATCTTTAGGGTAGGTGGGGTCCACGTAGTGAAAAAATAAATAGCCAGTTGGGATGATTGGTAAGGTTAACACGTGGACTTATCCTAAGAGGTGGAGGCACAAGCTTATCCAATTCGAGTGGGACCTAATATTTGTCCAACATTAGACATAATGACCGGGACATGGCTATATTGCATTATGGTTTAGTATGGAAGAAACTAATATATAGAGAAAGGCTACCACGGGGGCTTCCTCATGGTGTATTGATGAGTCCTTCCTTTATTCGGGATGATGTATTTAGACACGTACCCAATGTCTAATAGGAAACCCTTTCAAGGAAATGAGTACAATTTCATCGAAAACTACAAGCGATTTGTTGTAATTATGCTTGGTCGGAAATTTGTTTGTTAAATTTGACCATGTGTTTGGATGGATTTGAATATTTATTTACTAAGTTTTTACTATTAGGGCAAACTCAAATTTGTAAATTTGATAATGTGACGCGTGCAGTGTCTTTTAATAGGGCTCAAAATAGTTAAAATTATGAGAGAGCTTATGGAAAGAGAGATGAGGGCCACCTCTTAGGAGCTTTACTCATAGGGTATGGGAGGATAGTTACCCACAGATATTCCAAAACCAGGGTTTTTTTATTTGGACAAAAATGCCCCCAAGAAATCAGATTATGACATAGAACATGCTTGCATGTCAAACTAGATTTGTAGATCAATATGAGGAGCAGTTTTGTCATTTGAAGGGGTGTAAATGGTCTTAGTTTAATCATGTTTAGAACCCAGAAACAATCATTACAATGGGCCTTAAGTGGTTTGTATACACTAACCACTGAGAGACAAACTCAATTCTTGATAGAGAAGTGGATAATACTTGTCGCTTCACTGGTACAGGAATCTCATTCTCATCTCACTCATATTATATAATATGTCCAAATAATTAGAGAAAATCGATCATTTCCATGCGTGTTCATACTTGTAAATTCATGGTTTTTAAAAACATTAATTATAAAACGTGATATAATATAAGTGGGGTTAGAGAAACCTCCCCCAGATCAATAAGGAGACAAATGCTATCCCTTTTTTCTAGGTTTTTAGTGTCTTAGGAAGGTTAAAATTGACTTTAGATAGGTTTTAGTAAGAAAAACATGATCTAAGTTTGATTTGCACTCAGAAGCTTGTCACCTCATCGATGCTTCAAGACTGCATTCGATTGGAAGCCGCTTGTGTGACAATGAATTCATGATGGTAATTAGGTAATCTTTGTTTAATGTTTTCAGTAAATTATGATTGTGATTATAATTCTTTTTTTTTTTTTTTTTTTTTATGCCAGCAACACATTTAGAATTTATTATTATTATTATTATTTAGAAACAGCACATTCAAAATTTCTACGCTATTTAACTTTTGATGATTTATGATAACTGGACGGTTCACATGACGATCCATTCGAATTTCAGTCCTATTGGCTTTCACTAACTCATGACATGTTGATGAGCCACAAGACCATCAACATAGATGGATATGCTTCTATTCATGCATGGAAAAGTGGCAAAACTAATTTTCTCTAAGATCTTGAAAGGAGTTCAATAACCCATAAAGTTAGCCCAGCCTCCTAAAAGCGGCTATGTCATTTATGTAAACTTTTTTATTTGTGTAGTGTGTGTAGCCCAAAAAACAAAAAAAATAAAAATAAAAAATGGCCTTGCTCCAAGATAGTTGAGAAAACATCTTTCCTTGATTAACATGAAAGGACTATTTAAAAGGGAAAAAGCTCAGTATTTCGTCCACACTGGCTAATTATAACATGATGTGAAAGTGCTTCATGTATTGCAGAAGTAAATTATTGGCTTGGCTTATGAAGTGATTTCCAGCGCTGCAAATGGAACGTAAGAAGCGATTTCCTCATTATTTCCACATTAAAATCATGCTGGAGTAATGGGCTATCCACAGGGGACTAACTGGGAACCAACTTGTGGTGATAGAAATCTTGGCTTCAGACGAGACCATCATATAATTGGTCGTGATAGAGATCTTGGCTTCAAAAAAGAGATCATCACATGAATAAGAATATATGATATCCTAATACAACCATAACCACAATCATAGCTTTGGATTCGTCACCAAAAAATAAAATTGGATGACACGGAGAATCCCATGATAGGAGAAAGCATAGTGGATTAATTAAAACATGCACTTTAGGTATATATTATAATTAAAAAGATTACAAAGAATCATTTGATGATATACATGAATATTGATCCCCCTTTTCGATCACTTTTTCTTCTCTCTTTTCCCTTTTGACACTTTCTACCCTTTTCACGCTCGGTTTCTAGAAGAACAATACTTGCTTTACTCGCGAGTGAGGAGAAACCTCCTCTGGACTGTTGTTATTGTACATTGTGCAACCACCATGTATACATTTATCTATTATCTTTCATATTTTATTTTTTTTTCAATTAATTAGAGCAGCATTTTCTATTAGTCGCATGAACGGCCTGCTGATTGTAGAAATAGGACACATCACCAATCAGGACGAGGTTCCTCTACACTGATCAATAGGCAAGCATTGTTCTTTCTAGAATACATGTGAACAAACTCATGTTTTTTCATCTCCTTTGTTAAGGGTAATTTTAGACCCAATACCAAAATTTTCTATATTTCTTTGGACTTTTCCAATCTCTCTATTGTGCCATTTTCGTACCAGCAGAATCCCAGCTGCGTATGCTTCCCCTTGATAGAACTTCATTTTAATTCTTGAGGTTCCTTTCTCCCCAGTACATCTGGCCATTTCAAGAAGTCGATATTTCCAGCAGAATTAGTGGCAAGCAAGATGATGGATTGGCATTGGCTGCATCAACAAGCAGAGGACACAATACGTGCGGCATCATCAACTTTGGGTCTGGAAAGAGGATCCGCACTGCTGAACTCGAATGACAAACAACATTGGTATTGGGAAAACTTTATGGTAGATAAAAACCTGTAGATAAGAAATTAAGATTAATTTATACTGAAGGAGATGGGAGAAAATGACTAGTAAATCCACAAATATAGGTTCCAATAGTCCATTCTTGATAAGTATATTTATTATTTGTTTTCCTTAAAAGTTGCATAAGAAAAAGACAGCCACAAATTTGAAAGCTCAACCAACGTACGAAAAACCAATGAAGTTTAATGACTGTACATTAAATAAGTAGGAAGTTGGCATGAAAAAGTTGAGCACCAATAAATTTAATTAGACTTATGTCAGTTTACTCTTTTGTTAGGCAACATATATATTTAAAAATTTCACTCTGAGAGGGTCATTCAACAGTAAAAGTTCCATCATATGTCCTTTTGTTGGACTAACTTATTCCCACTGTGTACTAGTGTCCCTTTTGGCAGATTTTTTATTCTTACCTACAATCATATTGGAGGTTTTTTCTACATGATGAGAAGCACACTGACTATCAAAGTTGTTTCTATTTGGGACTCATGATTCAAATCATCCTTCTTAACCCAGACGATTGGAATCCAATGTCTCCATCATTTTACAGGGAGTTTTTAGCAATTTTATTATGATTTATGAAGCATCAGATCTATGAATTACCTCCTAAATTTAATCAAAGTCGGCTATTCAACTAGTCATTTCCTCAGCAATTATGAACCATAGTTCTGTCTTTATAAATAAATATAAAAAAAACCCTTTATTTTCCTTTTTTTAAGAACATCAGGGGAAAATTGATTTACACAGAGCCTGGCATAACCACTAGTATGAATTGCAAAGTTAACCTATGCTGTTGTCACTGCAACAACTTTACCCTACAAAGTTTATAGCACTGCAGGTAATCTCATTGAACAATTTGGTGTGCCTTGTGCATATGCATAATGTTATAATACCAATACACTGAATCACTGATTAAAAAAAACCAATATGACGATATGAGTGAGTTAATTATAACATACACACACAACATATACATACATACATACATACATACATACATATGGATGTATGTATGTATGTATGTATGTATCTTGACGATTAAATTGGGTTACTCTTATGATTTTAATTCAGTTTTAAAAACTATGGTTGAGATAAACAGTCCACAATCAAAAGATACATATTTCTATCAGTATTTTCCTACAGAATTAGCTAAACTGTAATGAAAAGAAATTCTTGCTTTGGCATACTGTGAGAGTGATCAAACACCTCAACAGTTTCTCTAATAGGCATTTTAGAAATATATATAGTATTGGACCAAGTTGTCAGTAACCAAGTCTGTCCAACAAGGAGACAGATTTGTGGACCGCAGATTGAAGTAATCTGCAAGTTGTCTAGCTGCTTTTCCAAGGGGAGCCAGCTGTCTGATCCTCCTCCATTTGGCAGTCTTTTTCTTATAACACTTTTAAAACACCATCTATATGATTGAATCTAGTCTCTGCTGTGAAATCCTAGCAGTCTAGCACCCAGCCATCAAGTAGACGCTTATTTCTTTGCTTTTCCTATGTATGCTTTTCATACTTAAAAGATATCCTGGTTTACTAATAACTATAATCACACACAAACATACATATTCATACATACATATTGTTGAATTTGTGGCTTAATTAGTCACCAGCAATATCCAACATCACCAAAAGCTGCCGAAATATGGATTACGGGTGTTGCATGTGAGCCGTTTTTTCGGCACCACATGCCAACATCCAACAAACTTTTCGGCACCACATGCCAACATCCAACAAACACCACATGGAAATGTGGTAAAAGAAGAATTCAGTCTCTTTCTTTCTTGGAGAAAGTATTCACCTTCATTAAATATGAATTTTGCAATTTGATCCCCATGAAATAGATTATTTTCTAGCTTATTTCCTTTAGGTCCTTCAAACATTTTGCCTCTAAAAGAGGCATGTGAGTTCAGAAGTGTAGGAAATGTATGGGAGAGTTGCATTTGGGTACGTAAAAGAATTGAGAAAGACTTGTGAATGGGGATTAATCCAGTGTGGGCGAGAATACATAGAGAGTGAACTGTTCCTCCATGGTGATCTAGAGGAGAAGATCTTCATAAAACAACCTGAGGGTTTCTAAGTTGCTGGTAAGGAAGAACATGTGTGCAAACTGAGGAAGTCCTGTACGGACTAAAGCAGTCGCCAAATGGTACAAAAACGTATTTATGTTGGAACAAAGCTACACCAAAAATGAATAAGTCCATTATGCATATTTTAAGAAGCTTCCAAATGGTTCGTTTGTTTAATACTGAGGAAGTCATGTACAAACTAAAGCAGTCACCAAGGCAATGGTACATGAGGTTTGTGTTGGAAGTATGGAACAAAGCTACACTAAAAGGGAATATGACCATTGTGCATATTTTAAAAAGCTTCCAAATGGTTCGTTTGTTTACTTTCTTTTGTATGTTGATGACATGCTAATTGATTCTAAGAGCATGGATGAGATTAATAAGTTCAAACCTTAACTCAATAAAGAGTCTAAGATCAAGGATTTAGGTGCAACTAATAAGATTCTTGGCATGTAGATTCACACAGAGAGGAAGAAAGGCAAATTGTATTTGTTGCAAAGAAAGCTTCTAGAAAGAGTACTTTCTCATTTTAGTATGGAGGACTAGAGGCAGCGAGTACTCCCTTTGGCTACCCACTTCAGACTTTCAGCAGCGATGTCTCCAAGCAGTGAACAGAAACGTGAGTCTATGCCTCATGTTCTATGTGAGAGGGCATTTGATAGTTTATTGTATGATATGACATGCATTAGACTAGATATTTAACATGTAGTCAGTGTTGTTGGCAGATACATGGCAAATCCAGGTAAGGAGCATTGACAGGCCGTGAAATGGTTATTGAGGTATTTAAAGGATAACTTAGATGTGGGATTGATGTATCAGTGGGTGCAACAGCAGTTGAGAGTCTTTTGTCAGTGGTCATCTGATTATGCAGGTGACTTGGATAAGTGAAGATCCACAACAAGCTATATTTTCACATTAGCATATGATCTAGTTAGTTGGAGGTCTATGCTACAATCAACCAACAGTGGTTTTGTCTACAACTGAGGCAGAGAATATGGCAGCGACTGAGGCCGTGAAGGAGGCTTATGGCTCCAAGGTTTGATTGGTAACTTGGGCCCATTCCGTTGGTGAGCCTATCATTGTTATCTATGTGGCAGGCCTGCTCTTTCCTAGTTAGGCCTACATGTGAGGGAAAGTGTTGGGAAGTCCACATCCCACATCATTTAAAAAAAATGAGCTTGTTATAGCTTCATATAATTGTTTGGGCCCTCCACCTAAAAGGTTAGACTTTTAGTTTGAAAACTTAGCACTAATATATATTATTTTCAACGAATATCATTAAACAATATTGATTCCTTAACGGGGATAAAAAATGTAAGTTAAATATATGATGATCGTAGCCTGCCCACTGCCATGGGCCGAGAGTCATAGTCTGACCAGCAATTGCAGCCCAAGCCACATGTGAATCATGATCTCCTCATTGAACAATATCAAGGCATGCTTCCAGGACTCAATCAGTCATTTGTGATTTAGTCTTTTAATAACAGAGTGCAATATTCAATTATAAACAAATTAAACAAAGATTAATTAGATAAAAGCTTTCCTGCAAAATGTAAATTTACATAAATGAGCAATAAAACAGTTATTATTTATCCTCTTGGAATATTAAATTATGAAAAAGGAGTGCATTTTTTTCCTTTTCACATAATATAAACTATTTCATACAGGAAAATCTAAAGAAGTCCAAGGTTCTGTCATGAATCATGATATACTCAATTGAAACTAAGCTCAAGGATTTGTTCCTTAGGTCCCTTTCCTTTGATGCCCCCACCCCCCTCCCTCCTTTCTTGCTAGTGGGCGGCAATCCTTTTTAAACTTTTGTATAGTTACTTTTTGCGTAGTCTTGGTTGAGTTTTTGTATACTACACCCTATACTTGGATTTTGGCCATTGCAGTGACTGGTCATATATAAATTATGATGTTAACTTTACCTTTTTAAAAAAAAAAAAAAAAATTTAATTTAAAAGAGAAAAAAGGGGGTGACAGACTTAAGAAGCTGTCACAAGACTATAGAAATCATTATGGAGCTGGGGAGTCACCTAATATAGAATATTCCCCTTACTAAGGATCAATTTTACAGCAGTCATGAAAGAGTTTTTGTTTTTGTTTTAGTCCTTTAGCATATATTGTTTCGTGAGAATCTTAAAAACGATCTTAGAAACATTATTTTTAAGATCCCTAGTCTACTAATAAAATCATGAGCTGATCATGAGAATCCTACAGGTTGTTAAGTGTTCGATAAGGAGAAATCACATTTGGAGGAATCCGGTGGTCCTGATGGTGATAAGGTAGATAGATTAGAGTATTAGACAGTGCACAACTCTAGGTCATTCTACATGCCTGTTCTCCACCACATACAGGACAGAAGGCATCACTAAGATTCATGACCACCTGACCATGTCAGGGACAAATTAGAGAGATTGAAGGAGTAGCTATGTGAGGCTGCAATTCTCTAAAGTCTGTATCAGATGCATTAGCAAGAAAGGAGACAATCATGTTGGTCAGGACAAGAAGGCAGTCCCCACAAGGAGAAGAACAGACTGAGGATATAGGATGTCTAATCTGTGATTTCAACATATTCTCTATCTGACCAGAATAAGTTAAGATGCGGATGTGCATTAGAATCAAGATAGTGCTCATGAACTCATTTTCATATCAAGGTGTGACTATTTACCCATAAACAGAAGAAAGGACATTGACATTTTGAGTGCATTTTTTTTGTATCTTGTATCATCCTATTTTGAATGTTACAACCATTAACCTATTGAGTGTTATTGCACCAAACATACTTAACAGTGCATGCCTTAGATACCCAAATTTGTATAATGTTGTGTAAATAGTTAGTGTTCTATTTCTTTGCCCCTTGATGTGTAACAAGCTTTGAAAGACACATCCTAATATTTAAAATTGAAGTCTTAAAGATTTCAGAGTACTTTTCACAACGGTGGCCTCCATTATAGAATTTTCCAACTTCTTGCACAACATTGGGAATATATAGCATTTTAGGTAATGTTAAGTTTCCAACCTAAAAGCTAAAGTTGTTAGGTGGAAGACCCAAACAGGTATACGAAGCCACAACAAACTCAATATTTAGACGATGTGGAACGTGAGACTTTCCAATAGGTAATTTATACATAAACATGTTCCTCATGATGCTCAAGTTTAACTAAGACTTTCCACTATTTTCCCTTCATGTCCCTCACTTCCTTTTTCTTATGTTCTTATGACATTTTTTCCCCATATTTCTCGACGTTCCTTACTTTATTTTGTGACAAACAATACGTCCCAGTGTTCCAGTGTAGGTGCTTGTGT
This sequence comes from Liquidambar formosana, assembly GCA_039720395.1. NCBI lineage: Eukaryota > Viridiplantae > Streptophyta > Magnoliopsida > Saxifragales > Altingiaceae > Liquidambar > Liquidambar formosana. The sequence goes on along the minus strand of CM077824.1, from coordinate 10,954,864 downwards.
ACTGCACACCTATGCTATTGAACATGACAGCAAAAGAAAACAAATTCCAAAGAGTTCAACAACACCACCAATACCCCATGGCAAAAACACTCTACCTGATTTGAGATTTGGTCCTATCTTTATTGTCTATATTTAGCACAAAAGTTTACTTTCACAAGGTAGGTTACAAGTCAAATCAGACCAGAGAGCTCCCCCAGCCCCCCTCTTCCCTTCTCTCTTTTTATTTTATTTCCTTCCAAATATAAGCTTTCTAAAATAATTGATTCTCAATAATAATAATAATAAAGCTACAGTATTATCTCACTTTAGGAATTTGCTGAAAAAATATATCTTGTGGTAGTCTAACTCAAAATTTCATTACTCATTTGTTATGACATTCAATGAGATGCAATGCAGAAAAACATACTGCATTACTATCAGCAATTGAGACAATTCGTATAAAAGCAACAAATTATGGCCACGGAACAAAGTCAAGATAAGGTTAAATATTATTTAGCAGCAAATGAATGCAACAAGAAGTTACCTCAGTGTAGGTCGGTTGTTTGGCTGAGGGGGTGCAACGTCCATAGACAAAATGAAGCTTCCTTCAGCCAATTTGTCATTAGCTGAGGAGACAGAACTCGATGCCTCAGATTTTAGTGCTGAAGTTTTCTTCTGTGAAGCTACATAAATAAACTGCTCACAAATTGTAAAGCAACATGAATTAAAAATACGCAAAAACAAACCTTCAAATTGATCTTCAAAGGACAAATGTGAATGGTCTATTTCCTTCAACGGTCATTCATGGTTTTCTTTTCAATCAAAACCCTAGAGAAACCCTGAACCGTATGTTTGGTTGCTGGGAAAGTGCAGGAAAATGACAATAACACACAGGTGAAATCCTAGACTATTTTAACTACTCAAGTTACAGTTAACCCTCATTTTTTGGAAACCAAAATAGCATAAAAACATAAGGAGCCAAACGGGGATTGTGGGGATAAAAAATTGATGCGGTGAGCGTGGATCGAACACGCGACCTTCAGATCTTCAGTCTGACGCTCTCCCAACTGAGCTATCCCCGCAAGAGAGGCATGCACCAGCCGGGAATCGAACCCGGGTCTGTACCGTGGCAGGGTACTATTCTACCACTAGACCACTGGTGCTTGTTGATGCTAACGTCCTTCCAAAATGCTTATAATGACTTAACCTCTATTTTTTAGGATAAACCTTCAGATGAGCATGTATGGATTTACTTGCCAAAAAAAAACAAGAGTATGTATGGATTTGCCAACATGAATAAACAGATATATGGTCACAAACAAACACCTAGCATACATTCATATTTATATGAACACATGGATATGTAGGTACAAATAAATATATGACGGCATGTTTATAATTATGTAAACATGAGGATTCATTCAAAGAACTAATTTTCTTTGATTATTTAGACCAATGATAGAATATGAGTGAGTGTAAAGAGAAAGTTCCTTTTTAAATTGATGCAAAGGTAAATATTGTCGTCAATGAGAGCGACCACTTTGACGAATTCTCCTTTAATTTTAGAAGATATGGCATAATAGCATAAATATTGAGACATGATCCCCTGTCATTGAATAAATAACATACATTTCAAAGATTTAACATAGAAAATAGCCTCCATCACTTTAAGGTTAATTAGATATCCTTTTGGGAGGTTAAAGATTAATTATCTTTATGAAAGGTTGGTGTATGAATTAAGGCTCATGTGTTAACATCTTTTTTAAAAAAAATTAAAAAAACCCATAGAAGATGGTGTTTTAAATTTTAGGGGTTGTTTGAGGTTATTAAAAACAAAAGAGTTTGTTAGAGAATTTCGAACTTAGGTTCCGGTCGGACCCACACGCAGCAGGCCAACTGGTTTGGAAGAAAACCAGTGAGGACAGGTTTGAAATGCCACCTGGTTTAGGCGTGTTCCCATTGATTCAAGTCACCGAGTAAAGTAAACTGTGTGACAAATGCATAAACGCGTTTCCATTAAAAACAAAATGCTGGGTTGTCCTTCTACGAATTGCAAGTGTGAATACAGGCCAAAAAACAAAAAAAACAAAAGGTCCCACATTGATACAAAAATGGGCCCCAACCTTTGTGTCGACACAAACCATTCATATACAAACTAAATCTCGTTGTTGATTGCTTGACTTAAAAATTCAATACTCGTCAAAATAATTTATGAAAAATACTATTTGTCGCAAAATTATTTTCTCAAATACAATGTCTCAAATGATGTGCAAGAACGAGGATGAAAATAAAATGTTCATAAAATCCTTTACTCGAGTGGGTTTAAGTTATATCTAGAGCAATTGATTAATGTCCAGAGTACACATAAAACAGCAGGGGAAATGGAAGTTTGGGAGGATTTACTGACACATGCGATCACCTAATATAAGACATGGACCTGAGAAGTTCCAACCCTTTTTTTTTAATTTTTGCAAGAATGGCACAGATTCGAAGCTAAAGTGACAATGGTAAGCTAGAGCTAGCCGGTTGAAGCTCTCTAAACTTCTGTGCATATTACGAGTTAAAGAAAATGTGTTCTAAAATCATTGTGAAATACAAAAATTCTTCAGTGAGACTCAGAATCTTAACCTGCACATTTTCCTCCCACTTCTTGGAAGGTAGACTGCACGCAACCATAAATTCGACCGTTGAAAGAGAATTGATGGTGTTCTAAAATTGCACCAGAATGTTATTGACAAGTTTGGTAGCAAGATGGTGTTGAGTTTCTAATTTAAAAGTCTAAACTTATAAGTTGAGAGTTTAAACAGGTATATGAAGACATGTTTAACTCGATATTTAATTGATGTGGGATGTGGTATTTTCCAACACTCTCCTTCACGTGCAGGCTTCACACAACACTTGTACATGCGCAACAAATACGAGCTCAGTAGGCCCGAGAACGACATGCTCTAATACCATGCTAAGTTTCCAACTTAAAAAGTTAAACTTGTAAATGAAGGGCTCAAACAGGTATATGAAGATATGTTTAACTCGATAAAGGCTTAATACAGGCCTTACACGTGGGTAACAAATACGGGCTCAATAGGCCCGAGAATGACATGCTCTATACCATATTAATTTTCCAACTAAAAAACCTAAACTTATAAGTGGATAGCCCAAACAGGTATATAAAAATATGTTTAACTCAATATTTAATCGATATGGGATGTGGTATATTTCCAACAGATGGCATGTAGTTAAAAATGTCTAGTACGGCAATTCCATGGAACACATTTTTCCTCACATGTAGTTAATGATGTCTAGCATTGAATTCGAAACGCTATTCCAGAAAGGGAATATAAAGCAGGGAAAATAAATCAGTTCAATGCTGGAAATGAACATTACTATGTTATTGAAGCGCAAGCATGCTCTGCAATCTATGAAACTACTATTCAATTTTCTCATGTCTGACTATACAAAATACTAATTCTTGAAGATAAAACTTGTCTTGAACCAACATATAGGCGTATGCCATAACTAACAAGGAGTTTTTCTACCCAACTAGATATGTGAAATTTTTATGTACATCAATCCAAATTCTAAAACCCTTTATTCTAAAGTGTGGGTTGCTAATTCTTATGTCCATCGAACATGACAAAATTTTCTATACAAGCCGCCTCACTGCAAGCATTTCGATCCAACATACATCAAGGAATAAATATATGTTAACCAAGATCAAAATAGAAGGCATGCAGCAACCAGCCAGGGAATTCCAAGACTGCAGATTTTTTGTTATTTAAAAAAAAAAAAAAAAAAAATGAAAAGTGCGCGTTAATCATGAAAGCAGCGATAATCAAATCATCATCGACCCTCTCCAATGTTATATGACCCTGACCGTGACAGAGATGTGGAATACGAAAGGCTCTTCTGGATCTCCTCAAATGTAGGATGTCCTCCTCCACCAAAGTTCCTTCGATAATCAGACCACATCGCTCTTGTTTTATTTTTGTCAAGCAAAGTCACCTCCATTCCCTCACCTTCGGATTCAATACCCTCAATAGTCCCCTCCAATGCCTTCACCACTTGCCTCATCGTGGGCCGAATTTGTGCTTCAGGATACACACACAAAAGTCCCAAGTGAAGCACCTTCTCAACTTCCTCATCAGTATATCCACCCTCAGCCTTTAGCCTCTCATCAAGAGCACAAATTAATTCTCCTCTCTCCATTAAGCTCCACACCCATTCAACCAAACCAGGCTTCCCTTCTTCAATGGGTCTTCTCCCAGACACCACCTCTAGAACCAATACACCAAAACCAAACACATCGGTTTCGGCAGAGGCTCGCCCTGTTCGAACAACTTCTGGTGCCATGTACCCCACAGTGCCAACAATTTGTGTAGTGGTAGCCAATTCCCCATGTTGGTGCATTCGGGCTAATCCAAAATCACCCAACCTTGCATTCATATCCTTGTCAAGCAACACATTGCTTGCCTTAATGTCCCTATGCAAAACCTTAACATCCCATCCCTCATGCAAATACAAAATCCCACAAGCCACATCTTTCAAAGCCTTAACTCTTTCATCCCAACTTAGCATCATACTCTCTTTACACTCCAAAATTCTCTTGTCCAAACTCCCATTTTCCATATAATCATATACTAAAATCAAGCTTGCTTCCTCTCTCTTACACCAACCTCTCAATCCCACCAAGTTCCTATGCTTCAACCTGCCTAGGCTTGAAACCTCGGCCAAAAATTCCTTCATTCCATACTCAGTTTCATGAGAAATTCTCTTCACTGCAACTTCTGCTCCCCCTGCCAATACCCCTTTATAGACCTTCCCATTTGCTCCACACCCAATTTCATTTTCCTCCGAAAACCCCTTCGTCGCCTCCTCAATCTCAGTATAACCAATCCGATGAGGCCAATACTGCGATTCCCAATCTTCCATTCCTTCCCACCCTTTCTTTTTCCTCTTCAGCCTAACCAAAACCACATAACCCACCACCACCAAAAACACAGCAGCAAACGCACAAACAACACTAACACCCGCAACGAACCATTTGGATCGAACAACCGACCCACTCGACGCAGCAAACGAAGTCGAATTCACCTTAACCAAAGGATCACCGATCGAAAAATTCCATGGCCCAAAGCTCCAACACAATATGCTATGACTCTCAACCAACTGTCCAGTGGCTCCTGTAAATCCCAAATACATCTCATCCAAAAGAACGGGAGAAAGATCAACTGTCGCATTAATCAATGGCCTATTAGGCCTTTTTTGGCCCGCCGGCGCCATAGTGACGTTCACTTGCGAATCAGAGTAATCAATCCACACTTGGTAATTCACTCCATTGTTGAGCTTCAACTCGTTAAACACCTCATCATTATCGCCCCCCCAATACCCAGCCGTGTGCGAGTCGGAGGAATTAAGCGAATTCACGTTAACCCCAACATGGTTGTCGTCAATATCATTGAATTCTTCGTTCTTAGAAACGTCGAATTCTATGGCGAATACATTGTTGTCGGAGTTACCGTTGTTGGTGGAATTAAGGAGGCCCAAGTATTGAGCTGAGCTGGCCCCGTCGATGCCGGTGGTGGGTACTAGAACGAAAGCGAAGCCGTCGCCGGGGGAGTAGTTTTGGAAGGGAGAGATGGAGAAGATGAAGGAAGATGAGAAAGGGATTATGTAGGATGAATTGGGGGGTGTTGTGAAGATTTGGTAAGGGTATAAGGCGCGGCCAATGGAGAAGGTGGAGTCGGTGGTGAGGGTTAGAGTGGAGGATTCGATGGTGGCGTTGCCGTAGAAGAGGAAGTTGCGGGAGGAGTTGAAGTTGTGGAGGATGAAATCGAGGGCGGAGATTGAAGGGATGAGGAGGAGGAGAGCGGTGCAGAGGAGGGAGAGAAGTTGGGGAGGCATGGAGGAAAACAGAGGAAGAGAGAGTGGATTTTGCCTGTTTGGACAGGGAGAAGGTAGTTTCTTTGTTTACTTTGTGGAGTGAGGGGAAAAGCCGTTTGTGAATACTTTGTAGAGAGAGGCGATAGATCGAGGCTAGGGCAGACAGTGAGAGACAAGGACAATACAGACAATACCTGACTACGTGTGGAGATTGGAGAAGGAACGCAGTTCCTCGTCCTTACCTCATTCTTCTTCTTTTAATCTCATTTGCGTTCACCGTCTCAATACCAACCCTCGAACCTTCAACTTTAAGAATGGTCAGATGACCACCGAACCATCAAGGCAACGTGTAGGGATGGTCTTACCTCATTGATCACACGTTGGAACACGCTGTTAATAGGACTTGGATTCAGTGCTGAGTTTGGAAAACTCAGCACGGTGCTGAACTCATCTCGACTGTTTATCTTGGTTTTGAACGGTTGAGATTAAAAGATGAAAAAGTTATTTTATAAGAATATTTTCGTAATTTTATCATCTTTCAATCTCAACCGTCCAAAATCGAGATGGACGGCCGAGATGAGCTCAGCACTGTGCTGAGTTTTGCAAACTTAGCACTGAATCCTCTCCCCTGTTAATGAGAAGAGAATTGTAGTGTGCGTGCATCGTTATTATGTTTTTTGTTTTTTTCCCTTTTTCTTCATTTGCATCATTATTATTTTTAGTATGTTTTTTTTGGGGAAATCTAGCAAAAGTCCACTTCCAGCATAAACATCCAGCCCAACAATCTTTAAATTTTTCTTTTACTGCTCCAAGTCCACTTCCACACCCAAACGACCACGTTTAAGGTGGAATTTGGGAATCAATTTCACATAATTGCCATTCATGCCTTCCTTGTCAGATACAGCAAGCAATTAAGGAGATTCTCCACGTTATGCCAATGCTGATTCCAGATTTTCCTCCTTCATTAATGATTTGAATAACAGTTTCCATCTTGTGATGTCTTCCAATGATTTTTGCCACTTATTCAAATTTGAATTTGAAAAATGGGCAAACTACATATTAGTGTCACCAACTTTACCCCAAATTTCAATGTAGTATACGAACTTTCAATTTGCACAATTTAGTGCACTAACTTTGCATATGTGTATCAATGTGAGAAATTACTAGACGGGCGTCTAATATCTAACGGAGAAGCTAATATAACGGCCAGCTAGCGCCGACATGGCATATCCCTGGTAGCCAGCTCACTCAAATTGCCCCCATGTTCATGTCACGTGAGCTGCACGTGAGAGTAATTGCCCTTTACTCATTCTACCCCCAATTTAGTTCATGTGCTGTGCATGTGATACACTTTGAGGCCAGTTATGGCCAACCAACGAAAACCCTGCTAGTGAAGACCTCTGTTGTCACCAACGAAAACCTTCCCATTTGCAAATGCAACAATTCAAAAACACCCAAATGTTCGACATTTTGCAATGTCTATATACACAGATAAATCCCTTAGCCGTGAGAGAGATAGAGAGAGAGAAAGTGATCAAGATCTAATTAGGGGAACCCTTAGCCGTTTCTGGTCTCATCACGTTCGGTGAACTTAGAAGTGGAGGCGTAGGAGGAGGACGACGACTATCGGTTCAGTTGGAGCCGTCCATTTTGATTGCGAATGGAAGGTATCAACCCTTTGCCGAATCTAAAGCTTGTCGCCGGAAAATATGGAGTTCGTCCGGTGATAGAATCTCGCCAGAAAACCCAAGCAAATCAAAGAAAAAAACCTAAGAAAATCTTGCTAGATCTGGACGTATTAGCGATGATGACACCAGATCCGGTTGTGTTTACGTCACCCCATTGATGGGGTAAAGAAGCCGCCTTTCACCGGATTTGAAGCCTGTCTTCAGAAAATATGGAGTTCGCCAGTGATGGAATCTTGCCAGAAAACCCAAGGCAAATCAAAGACACAAGAAAATCTCTCTAAATCTGGTCGTATTCGCGACGACGGCGCCGAATCTGGTTATGTTTGCGTTGCCCCGCTAATAGGGGAAAGAAGTCGTCAACGTTGAGGGTATCAAGAGTGTCGCCAACAGTGAGGGGATCAGAAGTGAGCGAGAGAGAGAAAGTGATTGCTTACCTAACGCCACATGTTAGCATCCCAACTAATCACGTGCACAGCATATGAGCTGAATTGGGGGTAGAATGAGTAAAGGGCAACTACTCTCACGTGTAGCTCACGTGACATGAACATGGGGGCAATTTAGGTGAGCTGGGCACCAGGGATATGCCACGTTGGCGCCAGCTGGCCGCTACGTCAGCTCCTCCGTTAGATATTAGACGTCTGTCCAGTAATTTCTCATATTGACACACATATGCAAAGTTAGTGCACTAAATTATGCAAATTGAAAGTTCGTATACCACATTGAAATTTGGGGTAAAGTTGGTGACACTAATATGTAGTTTGCCCTTGAAAAATTTTCATGTGTGGGTTGTATTGTATGCTGGCATATTGTGAAGGCTGCCAAACCTCACATATCTTCTTCTTCATTGACATGAGGTATGTGTTTTCCATTTAGTTGAATCCATTATTTTCTTTTGATTTATTCATTTTTCAAACCGTAGTCTTCGTTACATTTTATACTTATAAATCATCAGTTTTTGTAATGGAAAATGCATTGGAGTGGAAACTTTTTTTCATGAATTCGTCATTGGTGAAGACGTTGTAGTATGCCCCTGTTATTCATATAATAAGGATTTGTGTTGAAAACTCAAATCTGTTTGATGGGTCACTATTTTCCTATTCCAATGTAAGGGTTTTAGGTATGCCCTTGTTTTCCCTTCTTTGTTCTTAAGTTGCTCCTTTTGTGAAAACGATTAGGTATGTCCTTAGTATTCATACAGCAAGGGGTTGTGTATAAATTCAAAACTGTTTGACGAGGTCACTGTTTCCCTGTTCCACTTATTTATGATTGGGTATGGTACATTATGCAATCATTGCATCAGCAAAAAATGGTTATGCTACTGTGCAAATATTGTGCATCAACTCCAATTTTCTATGCATCATCTACTTCCCATTTCGATGATTTAGTCCAGTTCCCGTGTGGCAAGTGGGAATGCTTAAAGTAACCATGTAACATTTTCAAGGCGCTCATTTACAAATAACATGTCACGACAAAATCCATGATATTAAATAGTTACATACATTTATTAACAGTTATATGAACTATTATAGCATTACATTAATAAGTTACAACCAGCTAAAAACTTATTACAGATGGCATGTATCTGTTTTAGCATGACCTCACTTGATTAAGCCACCATTTAAACCTCAAATTTGAGATTACCCTGAAGCTATGAAATATGAATTTTTGGGTAAAGAACTCACAATACATTGTAATTATTTCCACTAAACGGCAACTTGCTTATGGATATCTTCGATTAGTGAAAAGTAACAACCCAATCATTGTTGCATCAACTCAGTCAAACCCCTACAAATAGTTACAAGAGTTCGTACATTGATACACAAAATAGTTTGAAATTTCTCATTGTCGTCATCGATGTAGCTAAATTTACACAATGAAAAATTACAACCAGATCTTTTTGATGAATAAAAAACCAAAATTTTCAACACGAAAATCACCAAACTTGACATTGCACAAAACGCCACAATCTACAAGTTTCAATCTTGTAGAAAACCTATGGACAGTTACACGGGAAATCAAGTTTATGCATTAATTACGGGAAATCAAGTTTATGCATTAATTATGTTTCCATGAAAACCTATGAACAGTTGTCAGTGATATTTTATGCATTAATTATGTTTCCATGAAAACCTATGAACAGTTGTCAACGATATTTTATGCATTAATTATGTTTCTATGTTTCATGGGAAATCAACTCTTGTTGCGAATGTAGGAAGATTTGTGCTTTACGGAGTATATGGGAAGGGCTTTTTTGTCATGCTATGTTAAAATAGACTCAATGCTAGATGTATTTTTAAAACGGGAGCTATTGCTGCACAAGTCTTGCTTTTCGGACTTGAGCCCAAACACCCCATGTTTTTTTAGGAGGAATTTTAGATTGGTCGATCTACCTGAAACAATTAGTCATCATTGTTAGTTAAGTTAATAGTCATTTATTAAGAAATTAGCAATAAATAGCATTGAACTATAAGTGTTTTTTTCTAGTAGCCCGATCAATCTAAAATTCCCCTTCTTTATATGTTCTCCTTTCTTACCTCATGTCCATCAGTCCATGAATTAATAAATGCTTAATTGCTTGTAGGTTCGTATATGTGTGTTCGTATTTTTCATAGTAGTGCTGCTCATACCAATTCATCCTTTCAAATTCAACATCCCAAATCGTGTGAGATCTTAGGATTTGATATATTTTTTACTTATTATTCAAATTCAAATTTTATGATTTGTTAATTATGATTGTTATGTTTTCATATCATTTGAAATGTTAAATTTGAAAAAATAATTTGGGACAAGTAACATTTTTCTTTTTAAATTTTAGGGTAAAATGCAAAAAACCCCCTTCTATTATTACCCATTTTACAGGTTACCCCCCTCTAATTAAAAACTCATCAAAAAACCCCCTATATTGTCTAGGGTTGACAAATTGCCCCCTGCCATCCATTTGCCGTTAACAAAACTAATAGCATTGTGTCACGTGCCAGGCACGTGATGCTATTTATCACTTTAAAGACAAAAATACACCTATCTTCTTCATTTTTTTTTTTTTTGGGCTTTATTATCGGAAAATGTTATGGGCAAACCCACTTCAAAGGTCTGCCATGGTAATGCCGAGACAAACCCACTTCAAAGGGCATTTTCTCACGCTAATTGTACTTTCTCATCACTGGAATTTTTTTTGGGCAAACTCACTTCAAAGGCCTGCTATGCTGACACCAGTGATAGAATGATGGAGAAAGAAAGAGCATGGAGTGGGTGAGTGCCGGCGGGACAAACCCACTAGAACTAGCGGTTGGCAGTTAGCGGCAATGGCTAATAGACAAGGAACTCCATGGATTAAACCCACGTGTGGACAACAGCGACGATGGTGGTGTGGAGGGTTATGGTGGTCTGTTGCGATGGTTGGGGGTTGGGGTGCGATTGGTGGGAGATCCCAAAGATGGAGGTTTTACGGTGAGATTTGTGATGGGCGGGGTAGGGGTTCACGATGTTGGGGTTTTCAGCAGTGGCTTCTGACGGAGCACGATCGAGATTTTGAGAAGCCCTCTCTGCTTCTTCTCTCTCCGTCGAGTCACCTTCAAAACCTCACTGTTGATTGCACCTTGACTACGAGCCCCCATCAGATCCATTTGTAAATCTAGCCTTGCCTGTCGTCAGATCCATTTGTAAATCCACAGCACCATTAGCGAAGGAGTGAAATGCTTTGCCGTTACCGGCTTCGCCGTTGAAAGCTCTCCTACCGGCGACCCTTGCCAGTGACTCTTTTCACGGCGGCGTATTTCTGACTAGACGAGGTTGAAATCCAGCGATGTGGTGAGTTCTTTAGAAGAAGATCAATAGCTAGTTGAGGTGGCTTTGATGGATATGGCATTGGGTTTGTAGGTTGTGGATCAGGATCAGGTCGTGTGTCAACGAGGGTTGATAGGACAGAATGCAAGAGCAATTTTTAAATTTTGAAAAAAAAAAAAAAAAAAAAACTAAGGGCAAAATTGACTTTGTATATCTCCGTCAACGACGTAAGTCCCTGGAACAATATAGGGGGTTTTTTGTTGAGTTTTTTTATTAGAAGGGGGTAACCTGCAAAATGGGTAATAATAGGAGGGGGTTTTTTGCATTTTACCCTAAATTTTACTGAGACACAGTGATATAATATGAGTTCCATTATAAGAGGTCTTAAGTATTTTCCAAAGAGAACCTGAGGCGTGTAGGTCAGGTTCTTACCTGTGATTTGTTAAACACTATACCACCCTACTCCAGACAGCGTTTAGTGGTGGGGGTTGTTTGCCTGTTGTTTAATTTCCCCCTGTTAACCCAAAAAAAAAAAAAAAAAAAAAAGTATTTTCTATAAAGAGAACTATAGGAAAACAATGGTTGTTGGAGAAAGAAAAAGTAGTTTGTTTACCCTTTAGAGAGAGAGGGGATTAGAGGGGGAGGAAAAGAGAAACAATGGTTTATAGAAGTTCAGATTTAATGTTATTACAATAAGGTGCTGTGCACAATTGTACGACTGAAGGGATTTGGATTTGCTGCAGTAAATGTAGGATCGATGACACGTGGCAAGAAGAGAAATAGAATATTGAAATTCGAGAGATGCATTTGACGCCTAAGCCTAAAACCCTTCATTTCTCTTTCTTGTTACGCCTCATTGATCATATGTTTACTGCACCATGCAGCAAGGGACGGAACCAGGATTTTATTTCAGGGGTGGCCAAAGTATGAATAATAAAAATTTTATCTTTCAAGTATGAAAACTATACTAAGATTCAAGATTAAATATATTAATACATTGAATGGAAGGTAAATGACTTGACTTGACTTTACTTATACTTTTTTAAAACCATGACCAAAAAAAAAAAAAAAAGACAAAAAAAAAAAACAACAAACAAAAAACCAAAAAAGAAGAAGAAGAAGAAGAGGGGTTGACAGTAGCAGTAAATTTGAAGAAGGGTTTAAAAATAAAAATAAAAAACCAAAAAAGTGTACCTTAATATGTAGAAATTGAGCAATGATTTTCTCCGGTAAGATGTTTTCCGCCAACCGTTACCCTCTAATATGCTCAATGATTTTGTTTGACAGAAATTTGGGGTAAATCTAACATTAAAAAAAAAAATTAAAAAAATAAAAAAAAAAAAAGCTAATACGATCGATAGGAGAAGGTGTTTGTTTTTTGTTAATTATTTTAGACATTTTACCTTTTGTATATATTAATTCTAGCTTTTTATCCTTGGGTATAAGTTGCCTATTTGACTTTTAAGAGATCATGTGAGGAACCATTGTGCTGATTGGGAGGGACCATTCCTAGATTGTGCCTAGAAAACTGAAACTAAGTAAATTACGTTTTGGTGACCATTTAGCAATATAATACCAAAACCAAATCCATTTGTAGTCATTTCATATTAGGTTGATAATCGATTTGTAACAAGTTAACATGTAATACCTTGTTTTGGTATTAGCTTCGAATCTGGTCATCAAACAATACTTTATCAAGACAATTTTTTGGAAGTGAGGGGGGGGCCATGGCCACCCCAAGCCTAAGTGTAGGTCCGTCCCTGCAGGCATGCAGTAAAAGTAGCTAACTGCACCAAATCTGTGGTGTGCAAAGCCCAACACGGTTTATGGAGAGTTCAGATTTTATACCGTACGTTGTGGAATAGGACAAATATTTTGGTTGCCTAACAATAATTGAATAGAATTTACCACAGTTAGGTTTGTTCACGTCTTTGTTACCCACCGACCCGAGGTCGTTTTCTAAGGTGGGCCATAATAATGTGAACACAACAAAATTATGTTGAAATGTGACCATCCATCGGTGCTGCGTCGGCGAAATTATTATGTTCCAAGGCCGTTTACGTCTCTGAAGATGACCGTTCATGCGCTATCTAACTTCTATTAACTTTCTTTCCAAATAAGAAGTCTTGAATTCAATTTTTATCGCACTCTTTTAAAATTACTCCATGAGTTTATGCCCTATTCTCTAATGCATGTGAGATTAGGGAATTGCATGTGTCTAGGGGATAGGTCGGGTGCGTAAGCATCCTAAGAAACCACCTCATATAAATAAAAAAATATATATTTAGAAAAAAAAAAAAGAAAAACTTGAATCTATTATCTAAAAGCTGCGCATTTTGTTTTGGGTAAGCATGCCATGAAGGGTTTTTCATAAGTGAATAGATGAGCTCTTCTTTAATGTTCGAAATTAGTGTATAAATTTCCTGACAATGTTTATACCATTGGATAGAGAGCTCTTCAAAAGTTTTACATACAAAAATTTATAACAAAATACCATATGATTTTATCACACAAGCTGTTCAAAGTTTGATACTCTATTTGATAGATCAAAATTCTTCATCAACCTTGACCGGCAGCACGTGTAATCAAATTGTAACTTTAAAAAAAAAAAAAAAACAAATGAATTTGTCTTGAAATTTGCATATTAACTATTGAAATTGAGAGATAGCTCATCGATCAATTCACCAGTGAAGAGCCTCTCATGACAGTCTTACCCTTTTGTTTTCATTTTTATTTTTTTTTTTTTTTTTGGTGAATCTAAAAGATGCACAAATTTATCGCACGTACAGAATGTCACTCGCATGCTTTGGACAATTTCACTTATGTTTGAAACAAAAATATGGAGTAAAAAATAAAAGGATAGTAAGATCGTATGAAGAATTAAGAGGTTTAAGTGTTTAACTATTCTCCTAAGATTGATTAGATGAGTTTTAACTATATAAATTAAACAGGTCCAATGTAATAAGACTTATGTGCATCAGTCTAGAAATATATAAAAATAAAAAGTAAAAAAAAGCTCGAATGCATATTTTCTAGAAAATGAAAACAAAATATATCATCGAAATATTTTATTTTATTTTAATTTATTTTATAAATATTTTCTCTTCTCTATTTCCATTTCTGTTGTTATCATCATCAATACAAAAATGATATATAATCATAACTCCATATATTTTATTATATATAAATCTACATTATGAGCCCACTCAAGAGGTTTTTTTTCTTTTCTTTTTTGTTGTTGTTGCTTGCGCCGCCAACTAGGAGTATTCAAAGCCATTTGACTTAGATTCCTTTGTGATGCACAAACCATTCGAGACGTATTATTGGTACTAATTATAAGTTTGTACATAGGCTTCAGTCCCATCCTAGTATCATACAAATAATTAAAATCAAGAAACCACTCATGCTTAGACCAATAACAAGCTTGGCGTAGACAATAATACAAGGTATTAATTATTTTTTTTTGGTATTAATTAATTATTAACTAAACGTTAAGCATTTCTCAAAATGTGAAACAGACCTTAATTTGTTTATATGTTATAATATTGAAATCAAAACCAGAAGGTCATGACCCAAGTGGGAACAGAACCTTGCAGGCTCACCAATTATTTGAATTATTATATGATCATGGATTTAAAAAGTACCCTTGGCAAATCTCAAGCGGTACCCTTTCCACTTTTCCAATAATAAGGAATTCATTTGGGCCGGGCTATAACTGGGGATAGCACGGACTAGCTATTGCAGCCCTTCATTTTATTTGCACACCCCATAAATTTAATTTTTCAAGGTTTTAAAAAAATATAAAAGGTTTTTACGAAAACTGGTCACGTGGTATACTAGAAAACATCATGTTGAACAAATTTACAGAAAAAGGTTTTTTTTCAAAATCTTTCCGTTTAAGTAGACTCTTTGGTCAAAAATGAATCAAAGACGCTAAATGACAAAAACGTCCACTTAAACGACAAATTTTAGAAAAATTTTATTCTACAGAGTTTTTCAAAATGATGTTTTTCAATGGTACACGTGAGCAATTTTCAAAAATCCTTCTATATTTTTCAACCTTGATAAGTTAAAATTAATAGGGTGTGCAATTAAAATTAAGGGGTTGCAATATTCACACTGAAAGTAGTAATCATTTAGGGCCAGTATGAGGAAAGGATGGGCCTCATTAGGAACTCCAGGGATAGATTTGATAAAAGGGTTTTTTTTTTTTTTTTTTTTTTTAAATAATTTATTATTATTATTATTATTATTAGTTTTTCGGGGTGGTTGGATCGTGCTATTTGTTTCATAGACTATTGAATGAGGTTCCACCCACCTTTCGGAAGTGCATGCCAATTTGTCATTGACTTCGTTTCCACAAGGCCAAAAAAGATTCTTAACCCTATATAGTCTTATTCATATTTCATAGTTATCAAAATTCCGACTAAACAATGACTCGGTGGAGGAAATAGGTCACCTGATCACCTATTCAATAGGTGGGTCGATAGGTTGAATCTGCTCGATAATGGAGTACACCTTAATTTTAAACGTATCTGGCTTTTCTTAGTGGAAACTACTAATAATAATATATGAATTAGTGGTGGAGACCAACTGCCACCCATTTTTTTTCCCATTGTTTGAGTCCTCATGGCATTCAAAATGCATAATTTTTTAGGACACATAATACAGTACATGTAGAACCTGTCCAACCGGCTGGTTCATATCCATTCTCTAAAAAAACCGGTTGGTTTGAATGGTTTAAATCGGTTTGACCTTGATTTAATGCATAAAGGTTATATTTGGTATGCCGGATAAGACGGACTGGATAAACATATCATTTTCATGTGTTTGGTACTTTTTTTAAAGATATGCTATTCATAGGGTAGTTGTATCATTTATTTGTAGAAAATAATAAACCCAAAAAAGATATGGTATATTTTTAAACTAGGGAACTAACTCATTTTTAAAAAAAAACAAAGAAATAGAAAACTATCTAAGCAACCATCTTTTCCATTTAAAAAAAAAACAATCAAAGGTTTCTTTTTTATCCAATAATTCTATCGTATCCGGCATACCAAACATAACCAAATAGTCTAATTAGTAATTCGGGTTAAACACTTCTTTCTTTCTTCTTTTCTTTTCTTTTTTTTTTTATAACAGGAATCTCTAAGACTTTAACTCCCATTTCGAGTTAAATGCATGACAGGCCTCATTAAAAGGTCCTGATGACTATGGTCTTTATTATCCCCACTTGGGAAGATTCCAGGAAGTGAAGATCACACACGCCTCTGCCAGACAAATCAATGTGTTGACAATCTTGCTAAAGTGGGTGTGTGTCTAAAGAAGCTTTTATTTCCATTATTTATGACAGACCCACCTAACTATATTATACTATTAGAATGGACATAGCACGCGGGAACAAGCAATAACTTCATTTAATATATTTATATAAGCACCCAAAATGTTATTATTTTTTTTGGTCTAACTAAATAGGATTATCAGGAAAAAAAGATTTAACAATCAATGTGAAATAAAAAATGGTTAAACTTAAGTGGTCAAGTTTTCAAGTTTGCCAAACAACCTTAACCTTTTAGCGTTGATCCTATAGTCAAGATTATTGTTTCGACAACTTATATTAGAAGAATGAGAGGGAAGGCTGTACGGGGAAGGGAAGAAAAAACAAATAAACAGAAGGAAGGAAGGGGTAGGGGAAAGGAAGAGGGAGAGGGAAGGCGGTATGGGGGGAAGGAAAAAAAAGAAAGAAAAAAGAAAGGGGTTACTGACATCATGGTGTAGGCCCAAGGATAAGGAGAATGATGAAATTTGGAGGAAAGGGTTATTAAGAAGCCTTCATAACTCTTAATTATAGTATGTAATAGATTATTCATGAGGTAGTGCCATTTGTATGCTTTGTTAGCGTAACAAAATTTTCTTTGCACTCAAAAAACCAAAAAACCAAAAACAAGTAATCATTCTTACAAGGCTTCCTAACACCTCGACCTATAATGGGTACGTACTACTCAAAACAAAAAATTGCTTTCAAAATTGGTCATATTTTATTCTGCTGTTGTATATATATTCTAAAAAGTGTGGAGTGGTACTCATTTTGAAGAAAATTAATTTCTTACAAAAGCACCCACCATACATAGGAACATATAGATTACATGGGAGATGAGCTGATTCCCTGCCTCCATTCCTCTCCATCTCTATGTGCCAATGCATAGCTGATATTGAATTTATCTACCTCCGCTACTAGAGACCAATATTGGTTTAGATGTTACTTGCTTAACTGGACCCTGAAATTTCCCAATCCTCGCCTTGTTGAGTCGCGCTCGTCGATCATCTTCTTGGATCTTGCGATCGTGCTCCTTAAGCAACAGGTCCACATTGTTTGCTTGAACAAGTAACGGGCCAGAGAAGGCATATTTCTTTCCCGTAGAACCTTGTGCTTGCTGAGAAAATAAATAAAACAAGCATCAAGTGTTAGATAATTATGCTAAGATATGCAGCATTTGAGGCAAACTGGAGGCTTATGCAGTGTAAAGGATGAATGCTGACTGGAAAATAATCATATATTTTTCAGAAATAAACAAAAGAGAAGCTTGTTGATAAACATAGTTGGCTACCATATATACATGCACAATAATTTTTATTTTTATTTTTTAAAAACTAAAAAACTATTTTGACACTTATGTTTTATTATAATTTTTTTAAATCTTTACCTATATTATATAATATAGGGATAGTTTCAGAATATAAATGTGAGAGCACCCCAAGAGGATGTCTTCTTGTTATATGGTGAAAATATATATATATATATATATATAGCGACAAGTTTTTGACTCAGAGGCATCATTAATAATGTAAGATCTGGAAATTAATTGGAAAAAATATTTACAATGAATCAGTAAGCCAGTAGCAATGAGCCAATGACAAAATTGATCAAGAAAATTGAGAATAAAAATTTAAAAATTAATTTGAGTCCAGGAAAAGCAATGCATGTTAGAAATCTCTTTAAAAAGTCGTAATTCAAGATATAATAGGAGAGATACATGAAATATTCACATATTATAAATTCATTAGCAATCCAAAAATTACTATATTAGACTTTAGACATGATAAAATAATAGGGTAATGCATGGTTATCAGAGAGTGTCGCATATACTTTTGAGACCTTTAAATCAGTGCATTTGTCATGAATCTTACCATAATTGGTTCTTTGCTATAGGCTTTTCCATCATCCATTGGACGAACACCTACAATTCTCTGCGTGTGATGCTTTCGGTCCTGCCTTCTTGAGGACTCCCAGTCATTCAATGGACCTGAACGCCTGCCTACTTGGTTTGTTGCTTCTGGCTGTGAAGGCCCAGGTTTTTCTCTGCGATCATCGGACAACAAAGTCCTAGTTGCTACTAAACCAGACAATGTTGATAAGTCAGCTCTGGCTGCAGCCATAGAAGGATCATCAGGTTTCTTCCGAGACTTTGCCCATGCTGCTCCTTGAACCAGTGGCCCCGAATGGGAAACTCTGTTACGTTGCTCCAAGAAATCTTTACTCACTCCGTTTAAAGCTTGTGTATATCTGGGTGGATCAAGCGGGAAACCAGAAGCAGCTTCATCTTGATGAGGGTTGAACATCTCACTTCGGGCCTTTGAATTAGGTCTTTTCTGTAATGTTAAAGCATTGTTATTGCACTAAAATGAAATATAGAGAAAAAAACAAGTAAAGGATGTAGAAATACATGTAGAGATGATATCTGAATTATTAAACACTAAAACAAAAAACAAAATATTACTTGCAAACATCAATGAAGTAACTATGGAAAAAACTAATATGTTTACCTCAATATTATGCATATTTAAGAAAATTAAATAAAAGACGAATATCCAAGCTATTATTGTAAGAAGCTTTCCTCCAATTTGATTTACATAATTATATAGAGATCAAAATTCCCTATAATAATATCCAAGAAGAAACTTTGCGTGCGCACGTGTCTCAGTAGATGCATTTATGTATAAGTAGATGTAGCCACCACTTTCGGTATACACATATGCAATCACATGCATATGCAGGCAGGGAACTCAAGATTTATTAACAACATGAGTCTACTTTATTTATACACCTGGGCAATAGACTTGGAGTCATTTGATGAGTAACTCATTAGGAGTCAGGGTTTTAACTTCCAATGAAACTTCGAGAGTTTCAACAAATAAAAAATAAGACCCCTTTCTAACTTCATACATGTATGTACATGATTGCAATGTAATATCAATGAAATATCGATAATTAGGTTGTTGCACTTTGATTTCGACTAGGGCTGGAATTAATTTCATAACTAGGAAGTTAACCCTTGTTCAAAGTTACCTGCATTGACATGGGTAATTCAGCATTAGAATTAGGCGCTGGAATTCCCAGAGATCCTTTTGGTCCTTTCCTTTCTAGTTCAACCCTCTGTCCCCTGCCTCCCACTACTCCTTGTCTGAGAAAATAATCAAAAAGTTAAGATTATGAACATCACTCTTAAGAAGCAAGTAAGCCTCACTTTGGGATATATTGAAGAGTGGAAAAAAATAAAACAATACAGTTGTAAGCAATGAAGAAACCATAATTCTGTCAATGACATTTTTTAAAAATCTCCCATTAGACAGAACCAAGGAAAGCATTTACTCAAACCCAAAATATCCAAAGGAAAATCAGAAAAAACTAGCTGCCCATCAGTGAACATAATGAACAGATGAATTTCAAAAGTATTTCATAAAATAATAGTACATCCAAATTAATTTTCAAGAAATGACTATGTTGAACCATCCATCATAGAAATTCTAAACATTTAGGCACAACTACCCAGAGAATTTATAGCTGAAAAATACTCGAAAACAATGAAACATGACACTAGGAATCTCTTCAAGTTTATTTCCTGTTATGCCACCAAAAATTATAAATTTATCATGAAATTTCGTTTCCTTCTAAAACAAAATTAAAAAAAAAAAAAAAAAAAATTATATTATAAAGTGAGTTAATATTTCTACAAAATAAGCAGAACTATTTTCATGTGATTTAAAAAATGAATGACAATTAGCCCAGAGCATGCACCTTCTAGCTTCTTCATCCCGCAATTTAGCATCAATCTCTTTGCTGGGAGGATATTTGGGCAAGCTTGAAGGATCACAAGCAAGCGGTTTTGTCGTAAAGAACTGTTAGATGAAAATATTGTTAATCAAAACAGCCAACAAAAATCATCTACACCACAGAAACAGCAATGAAACAAACTGCTGCATATGAAATGATTCAGCAATTAATCAAATTATTTACATTGCACTTCTAAGAAATCACTTTCACCGAAACATAAGATAGTGGAAATGTAATGACTCCACAGTCTCCAAATAGTAAGCATTACAATAATTAGATTTTTGGATGATGAACGATGAAAGTTCCATTTAAAAAAATTCAACAGCAATATCTTCTTAGAGGTAAACTAGACTATCAAAGACATAGAAATAATAGGATTGTGACTAAAAACGCAGAAATAATCTAGTGGGAACAAAATGTGAGTGGCAATGATCTGCATGTATGGTGGTATTGATCTCACTTCTTCTTCCTTGTTTTCTCTCTTTCTTTCCTTTTTTATTCATTTTCATTTTTCTCTTTGAGGGGTCATCATCAATCCCATTCATAAACCGGTAAGCATTCTGACAACTTAGTTGTCCTTAGAATGATTTGTAAATACAATACGGCATTTTAAAATATATAATCATTACATAGAGTACCATTCAAATTTTCATAAATGAAAGTATACACATCTGTCCCTCGGAATTACAGGATGCATTTAGGAAGGATACCAATTATGGAAGCGGTCATTTATAGTATTAAGAATCACTCTTTCCCATCGTTATCTATCCACAAAATATACCGTGAGGTATAATTTTATTTTTTCTCATTCAACCAGTAAGCTTCACCTATTTTTTATTCTAGCCCTGTATTGTATAGCTCATATATAGATACTCATTGGGGTTTTTATAAATTCCCTCTGGTGGTAAATGTTCACCTTGCCTTCAAAAGAAGAGGAGTTCATAATAATGGAAAAATGCCTTCTTAAAGTCATTATCCCTTGCTCATCTTAAATCTAAGCTGGACAAAGTCAACGATCAATCTTCACTGCTCTTTCTATTCAAAGAAGAGAAACATCTGTGTTCAACTTATCAACACTCTAGCCCTCTTTGTACATCTTGACATCAGAAAATAACCCCTTACTGCAAGCAAGCTCTTTCTCCTCCTTTTCTTCTTCTTAATGGGAAACTTGAGAAAGGTCCGAGGGCAGTTGCTATTGGATAATGCCACGCTCCAGCAACCACCCACTTCCCTTACTTTCCTTGCCAAATATAGTTTCTTTCCAATATTAAAAACAAACACATTGTAGATCAGGAACTTTCCAAGTAAACAGAACCATTTCAATCTGACTCTGTTAGTAGCACACAATATGAGGTCCCAAAGTTTGCTGCCTGGTTACAGCTGACAAACGGTTGCAACGGTTGCAACAGTTGTCAAAGGAGGTAGAGCTGATTGGTTTCAGCAGGCTTTTCCTTTGATAAATTGGACCCAGATGTCTTATCACCATGATCTTCTATTGATTTGAATAATTTTCTCTCCTTTCCATGGGTGATAGGAGTATAGGACCATTGTGCTACATAAACGACCATGAGAAGTGAGCAGTGAAGTTGAACCATCAGTTGATCATCTCACGACATTTTGATCAAGTCTCTGTGTATGCGCACACGTGCAAGCATGTGCAAGAGTGAAAGCACGCCACATATATATATATATATATATATATATATTATAGCAAAATGATATATGAAGTAATCCACCCAGAAAGGTCCATGACTAGGCTTCTGAAAGAAAATCTCATTCTCCTAGATTCTAAGTTTAGCAATTCATTAGGAGAACTCCCTCATTAATATAGGGGTTGGTGTTTGTATTGAGGAGATTGTTAAGATGTAATTGTCTTGTAATGTTCTTTGTCCAAATACTTTTGGCTGCCTACCATCCCTCAAAACGTAATCTCTTCTGTTATAGTAGGTTCT
Source organism: Liquidambar formosana (assembly GCA_039720395.1). Lineage (NCBI taxonomy): Eukaryota > Viridiplantae > Streptophyta > Magnoliopsida > Saxifragales > Altingiaceae > Liquidambar > Liquidambar formosana. The sequence continues at coordinate 10,932,470 of CM077824.1, read as the reverse complement.
TTGTCGATACACATGAAAAGAACATATAGGCTACAAAGAAAAAACAAATAACTTAAGTACATATAAGTCAGCATCCAGCAAATAACCATTTATGATGTTCAGCAAAAAAGGGTCATAAAAAAAAAAAAAAACTTTCATATCATACAGGGTACAATGATAATCTATGTATTACCTTTTTAATATATTTCAAAAATGAAAAATAAATTAGGAACTGCTTACCTCACTCTTGAGGGCACTAGCTGCAGTTCCTCGCTGTCCAGGCTCTATGGAAAGTAAGGTGTCCATTAGCCCTACAGCAGCAGCAGGAAAATCTTTATACGTTTCAGCAACACGTCGTCTATAAGGTTGTTGAGGCTTGAACACTGTTGAATGAGGTAGTTTTGACTTTCTCCAGAAATCCTCAGATGGTGAGCCACAAAGCTTAAAAATCTTATGTAATTGTTCAACCTACAAGGTAATGGTATAGAATTATGGGCATCTATTTATAACACTATGTTTTTACTTTTAATAATAAGAAAAAACCAACACACACACACACACACACAAATACATAAATATTTATACATATATATGATCCTTGTCTTTGAATCCTCGTGAGTGCCCTGTGCCATGAAATTGTGTCATATATATGCTTAACAGATAACATACATATGTCACCCTTGCCCTTGAAACTATTTTCTTTATTTTTCCATGCTAGGTTAGAAACCTGTAAATGCAGTAGGGGCAATTGTTTGGTGCAATGGTAAAAGTCTCGGGCTACCAAGCATGAAACTGCAGATTCAAGTCTTGTAAGTGGTTACTTAGTATTAAAAAAACCTAAGGTTAGGGCCGTATCCGGCTCATCCCCTCCCATAAAACTGGGTAATGGCCTCTTTATTTATTTATTTATTCTTTTGTAATGTTAAGAATCTGCAATCAATAGCACTTCACTGAAAAATTTGTGCAAAACATTATAACAATATCATGAAACGGATGATAATGAGCATATATCACATGTGACTGGTAAAAACAGATTTTTAAACATAATACCTCTGTTCTTCCAGGCATGATAGGCTTGCCAGCATATAATTCTCCAAGTATGCAACCAGTACTCCATAAATCCACTGAAACTCCATATTGAGTGGCACCAAGTAAAAGTTCAGGTGGTCGATACCAAAGAGTCACAACACGGCTTGTCAAAGGTGTCCTATGATGAGGGTCAAAATAACTTGCTAAGCCAAAATCCGCAATCTTCAAGATGCCATGATTGTCAATTAGAAGATTTGAACCCTTTATGTCACGATGCAAAATGCCGCGACTGTGACAATGATCAAGTCCACTAAGAATTTGCTGCATGTAACATTTTACCTAACATACAATGATACAGAAAAATATAACCTTAGAAAATGTCTATCAAAGTGAAAAAGAACAAAGTAAAAGATGTACTAAATATCCAGAAATTTTAATCAAATGCAAAATACAGAAAGACGTTGAACCCACGCTGCATTACATTACAAAGATACCTGAAAAACCCCATTGAATAGCATACTCGGGAAATGACTCAAGAAAGAAGGGGACTAACCAGAAAAAAAAAAATGAAAAAAAAGAGTACCTGTGGTTCTGTGAACTTGACTCCAGGAAGTGATGCAAGCCCTGTAAGATCATGTTCCATGTACTCAAAAACAAGGTACAAGCTGCAAGACATCCGTGATGTGATCAAGCCTTCCAGTTTTATTATATTGGGATGATCAAGCCTACGCAAAAAGAGGATTTCCCTTGCCATAAACCTGACGCTCTCAGGATCCAGATTATCAAACCGTACTCTTTTTAAAGCAACAACTTTCCCATGAGTGACATCACGAGCCTTGTAAACACTACTATAAGTTCCTTGGCCAATCTGTAAAAATGAGATTCCACCAAAAAAGCAACACATAAGAATATCAGCAAAACCAGGAGACCATCAAAACAGACAGAGGAAGACACACAGACAATGAACTAAGAATTATAGGCATTAAATCAGTCCATCCAGTTATAGATGGGGATGTTCAATGATGAAAGAATGTTTACTACTAAATTAAATCCCATATTGAATTCAAAACCACATAGCTGTTAGCCATCATTTTTCAATATGTGACTGTATAGAAAAATTAATCATGAAAAAATTTGCATGTTATGAATCAAAGTTTCTAGGGTGCAAAAAAGACTCATGTCCTCAGCCCTTTTTTTTTTTTTTGGTGGCTTTACCATGACCTCAGCTGATGTTACCTCTAATTTCTAACTGCATTAGATTCTAGATCCAAATTACTGTCATCTCACTTGAGGTCGGCCACACAAATCCTTCTTTCCCATTCAGCTCAATCTGGAGATCCTCTCTTAAATCATATTTCATCATGTCTTCTCTCACTGACTCAACCAACATTCTTCTTGGCTCATTCTTGTCCTTAGCAGCTTCAACTTGAATCAAATTATTCCTCTATATGGTGCATTCATTGGTCTTCTTTACACATGACAAAACCAATCCTATAGTCACTTTTCCCCTCATCTTATCCTCAATTAATGCCACTAGCTTCTCACGAATGCATTTAATTTCTTATTTTATCTTAGATTGCCATTCATCCATGTCAACATCTGCTTTTCAATGATTCGTTTTTTAAACGTGTTTTTTAATATCAAATCTTCCTACAGAATCAGGCATATCTAGCCTTAATTGTCCCATAAAATTCTCATTCTATCTTGATAGGTACTCTACCATTATGCATTACTCCAAAGCACTTTTCACTTCATCCATCCTCTTCAATATTCCCTTCCTTTGGAATCAATCAACATGCTTCAAAGCCTAGCATTCCATCTCAAAATCCTCATTTCAACAATGTTTCTTTTATGGAAATACGGTTTCTTAATTACCCAACGTTCTAAACCATAAAGTGCTTTTGCTTGAATCAAATTTTATAAAAAAAAATTTATTATATCAGCACTTGTTATGGTAATCTGAAATTGCCATCACAATTAAATAATACTTTAACTTACCTTTTGGAATGAATATCAGTTAAAAAAAATCCCGGATTCTAATAAGCATCCATAAAAAAAGCCAACGAGTCAATTTTTCCTTTTTTGGACGATCAATACATTGAAGTCCATTGCCTTGAACTTAAAGAATCAGTGGCCAATTAGTCAGCACATGAAGATAAGTTCAATTTATTCATTAGGTTCAGAATCTGTTTTACTTGGTTTTGATTTTTCCACACTAAAGGCATGTGGAAGTATCAAGAGTTTTAATATTCATTTTTTTCAATCTCGAATATCAAAAGAAATCGATTGTTGTTGTAAATCTATTTAAAAGCGTTAAATAGTCTTTTCCACAACAACAATTCCATCTTGGCATACTCTGCTATCAATTATAATAGCATCAACAGAGAATGCAGTCTTCATCCTACATGAATCCCCATAACAGTAATGAAACTAATTTTGATTGTTCTCTGCCAAAAAAAAACTAATTTTAATTGTTCATGCTTCATACTACAAAATGAATGTGAATAAACCATCAAGTAAGAAAGGAACGTACTTTATCTAACTTCTCATAAGTATCTGCACGCAACGGTACCCATCCCTTGATAGCTTCACCAGCCACTGCAGCAAGCCAAGAAGGCCAACCTGCCGCAACTTGCTCCCCTTCCATGGCCTTGGGCACGCTGCCCATACCCGGGTAATTGACCACAACAACTTCAGGCTTCTCTTTCTTCTTCTTCTCGACTTGATCATCATACAACCTCTTCGACTCATTTGCCTTTCTATCAATCAACACAATTCTAGCATCCCCACCATCTACTCGATCTTTTACCCAAACACCCTCCTCTCTTTTCGAACCATTCGCCCTTGAAACCCGTGAGTCCGATGACTCTTTACTTGACAGCCTCTCCCTCGGGCTCTCCCGGCTATCTTCAATAGCCGAAGGCTTACCATATATACAACCCATTTTACAACAAAATTTCAAAAACCCAACAGACCCCTCAAATCAAACACCTAAACTACCACATATGTATTCCATGTTACACCAAGAAATCAAAGACCCAATAAAACCCGCAAATCATAAACGTAAATTACCACATATGCAACCCATTTTACACCCAAAAATCAAAGACCCAACCAAAACCCAGTGATCACAAACGACCACATATGCAACCCATTTTACACCCAAAAATGGAAGACCCAACAAAACCCAGAAATCACGAACATAAAATACCACCCAAACCCATCAATGACCTTCCTGGAAACCTCTCTCTGCAACCCAGTAATCAACTATAATCAATCCAAACAAAGAATTCGAAGTCCACCCAATCCCAAATTCGTCTTATCAACCATCAAACACTCCTTTACCTTTTGATACAAATTTGTAAAGAATTGACTAACAATAACCAGGAATTCAAGCTTTTCTCTCAGTGCTTTCGACGCAATTATACCACGGTACGGCTGGAGCTTTTTGAATAATTCAGAGCAAAACAATATATAAACACTCGACTTGAAAAGAAGAAAATAAAATAGCTAGGAAAAAAGAATGGATTACTTGGGCAGTTGGGCTGATTGTTCAACACGTACATTTATGTATAAATATATTTTATATAGAGACGGCTTTGCCGGCAACACCCAAGTCAAGAGAGACCCTTTCTTTCTCTTTCTCTCTCTGCATCTCTCTGCCTTTCTTTGTGTGCGTTCTCTCTCTTAACTGTAACTGCTGCAGCTGTGAATTTTAGAGTTCAAAGGACGTTGGGTTCTGTTTGGGCGTGTGAAATGCTGCAGTTTTAACACGTTATTATTTTGAAACGACCCTGACACCGATGTTGTTTCGTGGTACACGCCATCGGGAATTGTGAGGAAGACCACAGTCAATACTCAATGGTCAGGTTGTTTTTTTTGAGTTGGGGAGTTAAAAGAGCATTACTGGGTGTTGACCAATCAGAGTGTTGATTAGTGTGGGAGGGACAGAATGAAGGAATTTGATTGGTTGAGACTGATTAGATTTGGTGGTCTAAGGAGCACCATAGATGGCATTTACATCCTTGACTACTAGATCACCAGATGACAAGAGTTAGTAATGTGGGAACTTCATATGGCCCTGCATCACTTTGATTAGGGGGAATAATCTTGACTTTGATGAACCCTCAGAGGTACAAATTTGTGATGTTGAACCATGCCAAGAAATTAGTATTAAATGGATAATGACTTTGACCACCTTCATGTGTTTCTGTGACGTAATTAACATGATAATAGGACATTAAATTTTGCTATTTGAACTAAATTTGATATTACTAATTCTCATACCCTTTGCGAGATAAGTGATTGAAATGAATTTGTTCCACTTTTAATTTTTCTATCACATTGATATAACATGTATGGATTTTTTTGTTCTTTTTAGAGCTAATGAGGTTATCTAAATTTTTGACCCTACTAATCCCCCAGAATATGGATAAGGTCACCGTCAACTTCGTCTCAGCTATGCTTAGATAAACTTATTTCCTAGATAAACCTAGAGGACATGCTAAGTTAAATTCAAAATCTTCTCACCTTTTAAGGTATAGGTCTCATAAATCAAGTTTCTACAATTTGTGATTACCGTGTAACGTTTGCACAATATGTACAAGGTAATTGCCATTACTAACCTAATAGTAATTAACATGAACATGTGTGTGGCATGACGTGTCGGGTAACCCATATAAGAAAATGATATTGATCCCCTTTTTCTTTTTCTTTTTTTTTACTGGAAAAAAAAAATCTAAATCTATGGTAATGTGACTACTATGCTATTACATTAAGGAAAAAAATAATGTAATAATAAATAACAATAGTCACAATACTACTCATACTGCTATATTGTGCAATATACATAGCATCAAGTAGTAGGAAATTCCCCCCAGGAAAAACAGTCCTCAGCAATATATATTAAAAAAAGATCCACTTGACCGTCCGTTTACCACTATTCCCACAAGTAAAACTGTTCAACATGAAAAAAACCTAAATAGGGTTCTTCAGTGGGCCCAATATATTTTGTCCTCAAGTTGAAAACTGTCTTGCATACATTTGAAAATCAGGTTATCCTTCCACCTCACTGGATAGGGGAGAGTGCATTATGAATTTTAAAATAATCTTAAATAAGATTATTTTAACAACTTGGACAGCCTTAAAAATATATGAAGTGTCTTTATTTTGAATTTTTACTTTTATTTGTAATGATGTCTATCTTTCTTTTAATTTTTCCCTTGAAGACAATGAAGTTGTTTATGTAATACTATGTAAAATATATACATATAATAGTGTAATTTCCATTATGATGAGCATGAGAGGCCTAATTGATTTTTGATTAGTGAATCTATTTTTTGGGCAGGGTGTACGGTTAATTTGATGTTCATACAAAACCCCACAACCAAAAAAAAAAAAAAAAAAAAAAAAACCGGCAATATATACAACCCATTTATAGCTTTCTACATTACGAATAAATGTAGTCACTAGGGTAATACTATATGTATCAACTTTTTTTACCATGCGCATAATGTTACTATATGCATCAGCTCAATTCATGTGACTGATGATGATGTGACATTAACTTATTTTTAAAAAAAAAAGAGGGACAAAAAAAATCATTTAATATAATTTAATTTGTCTGACATAGAAAATTGATGAAATTGCTGTGGTTACAGACACTCAAAGAACTTGGGTCATAATTTTTTAAATTAAGGTACAGCTCATGATAAGTTTGAGCATCCTTGAGTGAACACCTTTTTTTTTTTTTTTTTAATCATAATTTAATTAATTTACCGACCTTACCCAACTTGTACCAATTCTCCGCGTTAATTTAAATATTGAATTTAAATGGTCCAAATCTTGACTTTCCTTGCTAGAATATAAATAAATTTTAAAAAAAAAAAAAATTGAAAAAGGAAAAGGCACGATTAATCCATCACCACGTAGCGTACCAAGAAAGAAGAAAAATATGTCATCAACTAGGTTGGGGCATATCCCTCCATATCTATCCTACTTCAGCCAACGTTACGCGTTATCCACACCGAATTTGACAAACTAACATATGTGTCGTGTTGAGGAAATTCAAAGTTTTCGGCCAGCAGCATCAATTTCATTTTTTTTTTTTATAAGATCCAATTTTTAATTAGTTGGATTTTTAAATGTATTGTGTAGCTCTTCTTCTAGATAAATTGGTGGCTGAATTGACCCACTCCTGCCTCAACCCATCCTATGGGCGGTAGTGAGTTTGGATTCTTTTTAGAATACAGTGTACTGTGATCGTATTTGATTTTGTACGATGACACATCGTTGTTATGTGAGACATTGTATAGTAAAAGAAAAAAGTGTCAACATGTAATGTATCCTCGAAATGGCTGAATGTGTTGATATTTTGCCATTTATGAAAAGATATCATACGTGACATGAAATAACGCATGGATAATGCAAAATCAAATACAAATACAGGATGTGAAGTTTAAGTAGAGAATCCAAACTCGACATAGCATCTCATGATTTGCTAGTTGCAGCCAGTCAAGCCACTGATTAAGGAGACAGCCCACACTATCACTGCCTTGATCAAAGGGAAACCTTTGGGTAGTCCTATTTTGACTCCACATCTTGCTGGAGTGGCTTCATCGTTTGAATTTATGTGATACATTATTCTCTTACAGAATAGAGAAATACAATTATAGGATTAACATATAGTCCAATTCAGTGGATTCACTATTCACAAATTCCATCCAATTCAGTGGATTCACTATCCTCAATTATAGGATTAACATATAGTCCAATTCAGGTTTTTGATAAAATACAGTGACATTCCCTTCATTTTCTTTTCCTTTTGGATAGTGTAAAGATGCCAATGGAATTGTAGGTAGTCCGAATGACACGTCTCGGTCTCTTTCTTTAAAGGGGAGGTCAACTCCCTTAAGATTCGCATTTGCGCGTAAAAGAGAAACGACTAAAAAAAGGGGGATGGACTATCCCATTGCGTAGCCCACAGCCTTGGTGAAGAGCATTTTATTTATTTATTTTATTTTATTTATTTTTCTGTGAAGATATTTAGCATTCCTCAAAATATTATTTTAATATGCTTGCTAGGTGTACGTATGTGTGCCTCTTTCATGTATGTCCCACTCCTGTTAAGAAGGTTCCCTTGAAATATGGAAAAAGGAAGAGATGATGAGAGAATCCAAGATAGATTGCACAAGATGGAAAGAGAAATCTCAAACCAGCGTAAAAACAAAAGATAAGCATAAGAGGGTTGAAGGCATAAGGGGTCTCGGATTCGAATTCTTATGGACATAGTAAATATTTTTTGAAATAAGTTTTCGTTTTGACGTTCAACAGTATTCCGGAGAATTAATCCTATGCGAACCTAAAGATACTTTTGGAAACCAAACAAAAAAGGCACAAATTCCATTGTTTTTCTTTTTATTTTTTATTTTTTATTTTTGGCTAAGAGTGTCGTTCCATTGTAGCAAACAAACCCATAAATGCAAATTCTTTAGAACGTTTCCGGATCATCCCAATTCCCGCGTCCAAATCCCTCCAAAATCCATATCACCTCGATAACCGTTTCACGGGAAATTTCCAAATCACCGACAAAAACCCGCCATCCCCAACCACCATTGTACACATCCCAACAAACCCTTCAACTGTCACCACGCCCCCATTATAGAGTTAGAGTATTGCCATCTCCATTCCCAATCTCAAATCAAACCCTATCTATTCCACATCGAAACGCTAAACCAAACCAGGGTTAACGTTTCACCACTTCTCTCAATATAAATGTCTGAATCTTGAGGGTCTATCAGAATGAGGAGGAGAAGAAGACGACGAGGAGTAAAACCCCTGATCTAGGGTTTGTTCATTCTTTGTTTTGATGGGTTCATATGTATTCTTCGTCATATGCATACTACATTCATCAATTGCAGTGACATGTGGATCTCTGATCATGTTTTACCTCAACGAGATCTCCATTTTCGGCCACGGCACCGAAACGGCTCGAAAACTTCTGGGTTCGACGCCGCACGACCAATTGTTGATCCAAATATCGGATTCCTTCGTGGGTTTGCTTCTATTCGTGATTGGGTTGTTGCTTTTCATGGTGGCATTCGTGAAGGACAGGGAGTTCCAAGGGTTTTTCGCGAAAGGGTGCGTTTTGCTGCACGTTTCGATGGCGGCTTGGAGGTTTTGTTTCGAGAGGAGGCTTGAGGATTTGGCGTGGGATTGGCCAAGGCAAGCCGTTGGGGATTTCGTGTTGGCGCTTTCGTGGGTTTTCTTCCTTGTGTATTCCTGGAGGGAGAAGTATGATTAATTATTGGAAGTGTATAAGGGAGTGTCCCGGAATAAGGTTGAATTGGCATTTCAGGGATTGGTGCTGAATGGACATTGTTGAATGGAATTGTGGGTGGCCGATTTTTCCGCATAATTGGGACTATGGAGTTCTTAGTGAATGAATTGGGAGTGAACTGATATTGAATTAGGAGTTTCCTTAAGTGGGGATTTCTGGGTTAATGGAGGCTCTGCTTGTAGACTTTGCGGTGTACTTGTGCTTATGGAGAGTTTAGTGGATGAATTGGCATTGAAATGATAGTGAATTTGTGGTTTTGCAAAGTGAGGATTTTTGGGTTTGTGCTCTAAGGTTGATGGGAGGGTGTTGAATATTGAAAGAATTGAAGTTAGAGGGTGGATGGAATATTTGGGGTTAGTATGTCTTTAATATGCTTGTTATTTTATTTTATTTTTGTATACCCCTTATATACTGGCTTAAGGCCTTTTCATGGTTTCTAATGATTTTTTTCTTTTAGAAATATGCTTTTGTTTTTGCTGTGAGAAGAATTGAACTTCCTTGTTGGGTTCATGCAGTAGCATGCCTCCATTGAAAATATTGTGAAATAGCAATGGAAAGGACCGTATCCTTGCATTTACAGCAATGAAAGAGACTGTGTGTTTATGTTTGCATTTACTTGAAAGGGAATGTGTCTTGATGTTTGCATTTACCTTTTGATATTGTGATGGTGGTTTGCTTAAGTTTGTATTGCCTGGTGGATCATGGTGACAATTTTCTCATTTCCAGTTTCATTATGATGTATAACAATTGTTGAGTCTAGAACCTGAAAGCAATGCTGAAAGATTTCATGATAAGAATGACGAGCTTTTAAATTGACATGGGAATTGGTTTTGATTCAGTTCAAATTGGTTAGCAGAAAACCTCTATGATTGCCCTGTCTTTTTAACCCCCTCATTTTAAGTAGTTCTCATCTGTACACTATCTTATTAGCATGAACAAGGTAGTTAACTTAGTGTGCCATGTGTGAATAGGTGCATTTTTTTTTGCATGTCGTAGTCTGCAAGCTGTTATTTGGTTTGTCATGATCATATAGCCTCTTGTGGTTGTTGGTGTGCACATATCTCATCCTTCCCTAGGTTTTCTTTAATTGGGGCTTTGAAACTTTATAATATCTCATAGACTCAAGTTCAATCCAGACTTGAGCTTGTCTTTGTTTTCATCAAGTGAGCAGAGTCAAGCCAACGTTGATCTTGTTGAATGATTGACCAGCGAAGCTCAAATATATTTCTATGCCCAAGCTGAAGCTCAAGTCAAGTTTGAACATGACATTAGTTTGCTGAGCCAGTTTGAACAAGGCCAATAAGTGACTCGTCTCGCTTTGGCATACCTTTGTATTTTCAAAGGAAATAAATTAAAGAAATGCTTTATGAGTCTTCTGTACATTGGATAGAGCAAAGAAAAGAAAGGCATAGATGGGTTTGTTTTAAGCATGCATATATTAAGAACTGAAATTTAGTTCCCAATCTGTTTATTAGTTCTTTTAGTTTGAAATTTTAAAATGAAAACATGGAGTTGGAATTATTTGGATAAATTCACATTCATCTGCGAGATTAACGAATCCTTTTGAGAACTTCTAGTTGGACCAATATTACTCATCAGAATCAATAGGTTATGGTAAAGGAAATTTCACAAGTTAGACTATTTTTCCTCCTTTTAACAATTGAAATGTTGTCGATATTATATGTTTAATGTTTGTTTGCTTTAATTTTTATGCTTGAGGTACTCCTAGGCTCGTCAATGTTTTATGTTAAATTTTTGTTTGCTTTAATTTTTACTAAATGTGTCTTATTATCTTCAGCTTATTGTCACTACCACTATCAACGTTTGAAATGTTGTTGATATTTTAAACATTTTGAAATTTGTCTTGATTTTGAATCAATATTGGAATATATTTAATCTCAAGGGGTAGCTCAATTGGCAAGGAACTACGCCTCAGGAAACAGAAGTCTTGAGTTCGAGTCTTGCTAAACCGTACCTCTTGGGACCACCCACACAAAGTTTCATGATTCTCATGGGATTTGAACTTACCTAGTTCACATGGTTGTGAAGTCTTATATGAGTCCGGGTTCGCCCAAAGGGTTTTCTTGTCATAAAAATAATAATAATAATAATAATAATAATAATATTGGAATATATTTGACATTTGGAGTGCCGAACTCTATGTTACTATGTAAATCACTTGAATACATTGAGTAAAACTGTTCTTTCAATGAATGGGGAGAAAAATGGTATGGTTCTGGACTTCTGGAACTTGCCTTAAAACTGTGTAGACTAAAAAAAAAATCCTTCGAACAATTTGTAAACTTTTTCTCTATTAAGTTAAAAAAAAAAAAAAAAAAAACACACACACACACAATCTATAAATTACATGGTATGGTGAGTTTCTAGAACTTGTATAGCCGAAGCTGAACAGCACTGCCTTTCAGACTCAGAAAGATTCCTTATTCAGAACTCAGAATAACCCCTATCCTGGAAGTAGAAATTTTAATTACATTCTTACCCTTATAGGTTTTTATTTTTATTTTTAAAAATAAAAAATAAAAAGCAGAACTTTCTTAAAAGATGAAATAAAACCACACACATCTAGTCCACTAAGGCCAATAATTGGATTAAAGAGCCCAGATAAGCTAAAAGCAACACAAAAACCAAACATGCTATATAAGCCTACGATGCTCATCTAATGCATATGCAACAACATAAGAACCTTCTAGGAAAGTTGCATTCCGGTGAACCTTGAGGGGTGAATCAAGTGGTCTTAGGACCTTTTGTCAAATAAAAAGTCTTAGATTCAACTTTCACCACTCCTCTTCAAGGTCACTTTGATGAATTTTGTCTTATGATTACCCGGTGTATGTAGGATGAGGAGTTTACATGTGTTGTGGGATGAGGGGATTACATGTGCACAGGGGATTAGTCTGAGACAAATTTTAAGATTACAAAGATTATAAGCTGAAAAATCCAATCCCAGCATGAGTAGCAGAAGCTTTATAGGCTCCACGGACAAAATATGCATTGAAAGACTAGCTGGAATATCAATTTTACTATCCATAGCAAATGGTAATGAACACATCATAGCAGATCATTTTTCTCTGTTTAATCATAGACTGATGACCGGACTGGACGTTCCTCTTGCTGGATATTCTAGGCTTCTGTCAGTCTTCCGATCTTACTAGCATCAGAAAAGGACTCGAATAAAATGTTAGCCTCTCCAATAATATGCTGAAATGGATCAATAACAAGACCAAAAATAGTAGAATTTATCTGTTCATGAGAAGGTCGAGGCAAGCATTAATTTAAGCAAAGATGAGAGCTGGCTGAGATGCCCACGGTTTTCATTTTTCTTTCTTTCTGTGGTCTCAAGCAAAACCACTGCCCTATTGGGCGGCCGTAATCAATCAGGAAAAAACCTTGGCGCACGGTGTTCGATGATGTGCTGAAATGAAGTTGGACATGAAACCTAACTTGCTTATGGACGAGCCCACCGACATAGTGATCTTGCTTATGGAGTTGGAATTATTTGGATAAATTCACATTCATCCGCGAGATTAGTGAATCCTTTTGAGAACTTCTAGTTGGACCAATATTACTCATCAGAATCAATAAGTTATGGTGAAGGAAATTTCACAAGTTAGACTATTTTTCCTCCTTTTAACATTTGAAATGTTGTCGATATTTTATGTTTAATGTTTGTTTGCTTTAATTTTTACGCTTGAGGACTCCTAGGCTCATCAATGTTTTATGTTAAATTTTTGTTTGCTTTAATTTTTCCTAAATGTGTCTTATTATCTTCAGCTTATTGTCACCACCACTATCAACGTTTGAAATGTTGTCAATATTTTAAACATTTTGAAATTTGTCTTGATTTTGAATCAATATTGGAATATATTTAATCTCAAGGAGTAGCTCAATTGACAAGGAACTACGCTTCAGAAGGTAAAAGTCTTGCTAAACTGTACCTCTTGGGGCCACCCACACAAAGTTTCATGATTCTCATGGGATTTGGACTTACCTAATTTATATGAGTTGTGAGATCTTATATGAGTCCGGATTTGCCCAAAAGGTTTCCTCGTCATAAAAATAATAATAATAGTAATAATAATAATAATATTGGAATATATGTGACATTTGGAGAGCCGAACTCTATGTTACTGTGTAAATCACTCGAATGCATCGAGTAAAACTGTTATTTCAATGAATGGGGATTAAACTGGTATGGTTCTGGACTTCTGGAACTTGCCTTAAAACTGTGTAGACTAAAAAAAAAATTCCTTCAAACAATTTGTAAACTTTTTCTCTTATTAAGTTTTTTTTTTTTTTTTTTTTAAAAAAAAAAACACACACACACAATCTATAAATTACATGGTATGGTGAGTTTCTAGAACTTGTACAGCTGAAGCTGAACAGCACTGCCTTTCAGACTCAGAAAGATTCCTTATTCAGAACTCAGAATAACCCCTATCCTGGAAGTAGAAATTTTGATTACATCGTCACCCTTATGGTTTTTTATTTTTACTTTTAAAAATAAAAAATAAAAAGCAGAACTTTCTTAAAAGATGAAATAAAACCACACGCATGCATCTAGTCTACTAAGGCTAATAATTATATTACAGAGTCCAGACAGGCTAAAAGCAACACAAAAACCAAACATGCTACATAAGCCTACGATGCTCATCTAATGCATATACAACGGCATAAGAACCTTCAAGGAAAGTGGCATTCCAGCGAACTTTGAGGGGTGAATCGAGTGGTCTTAGAACCTTTCGTCAAGTAAAAAATTTGGAATTCAACTTTCACCACTTTCTTTTAAGATCACTTTCATGAACTTTCTCTTATAATTACCCGGTGTACGTGAGATGGGAGGGATTACATATACATAAGGGATTAATCAAGTGTAAAGCATCTTTGTAAAAAAACAAGAGAGCAGTTAAACACTAGCTGAGCCAAGAAGAATGCATATAAACTCACAGTAGCCTCCACATGTAGAGGAGATTATGCTTGCAAAGCGATAGAGACCAAGCCAAATTTTAATATTACAAAAGATTATAAGCTGAAAAATCCAATCCCAGCATGAGTAGCAGAAGCTTTATAAGGCTCTCCATGGACAAAATATGCATTGAAAGACTAGCTCGAATATCACTTTTACTATCCATAGCAAATGGTAATGAACACATCATAGCAGATCATTTTTCTCTGTTTAATCATAGACCGATGACCGGACTGGACGTTCCTCTTGCTGGATATTCGAGGCTTCTGTCAGTCTTCCGATCTTACTAGCATCAGAAAAGGACGCGAATAAAATGTTTGCCTCTCCAATAATATGCTGAAATGGATCAATTACAAGACCGAAAAATAGTAGAATTTATCTGTTCATGAGAAGGTTGAGGTAACCATTAATTTAAGAAAAGATGAGAGCGGGCTGAGATAGTTTAATTACATGCGATGAAGACATAGGAAGGCCCAAAAAACACGCTTGCGCAAGGTTTTCCTTTTTCCTTTTTTCTGTGATTTATTTATTCCCCGGTCTCATGCAAAATCACTGCCCTCTTGAGCGGCGTAATCAATCAGGAAAACCTGGGCGCACGGTGTCTGATGATGTGATGAAATGAATTTGAACATGAAACCCAACTTGCTTATGGACGAGCCCACCGACATAGTGATCTTGAATCTTAACCGATTGCAATTCTAAGTGGGCCATTCTCGTCAGTTATAGCCATACAATACAAAACATTAAGCAAAGGCCCACTATTTCCTTCACTGGCATGTTTAACGTGAATCAAGGAGCAAGCAAAGAATCCAATTTGACTATAAAGTCAGATGGCATTCATTGAATTATGACAGTCAAGACTTTGAGGTCTTGGGTGGAAAGATTCATTCTGGGCTGTATATAATTCGTTCCCCGTGTCAGACAATTCAAAGGAGACTTCTCTTGCACTTAGGGTGACTACTGTGATGCAAGATTTACTTTCACTCTTTCACTTTACCGTACTTTTTTCTCCTTACTATTTTTTGTTATAGAAAAAAAAAAAAGGAAAAAGAAATTAACTAGTGTTGAATTGAAACTTTAAAGAGAATCTGCAAGTTGTAAAGAGGTCGGCAGCCCCAACACTGGTGTTGCACTGTTGCTATAGAGTAAAGATTTATAGTTTCTCTTTATCATGTTATTCTTCTAATTAACTTTTGTTTTATAGCTCTAGGCTTCTTACCAAGTAAGGAATGTCAGGTTTAATTCTTACTATTTTTCTTTAATGTCACCTTTACGTACTTTGTCCTCCGATGCATATAGGACGGAAGACTGTATGTGTTCAAGAATTAATTAGATATAAAACATTTAAAATCTTTTATATCAAAAAAATAATAATAATAAATAAAATTTTGTTATATAGCTTGTAAAATTAAATACGAAAAATAATTTTTTATTTTTTTTAGTAGGCAAGAAAAATAGACATTGCTTTGAAGTGGAGTTTCAAGAGAATCTTTATGGTGTAAAGTAAGGTTTGTTCAGCCATGTCTTCATAAAGGGGAAACATAAGACAGTTTAATAAAACTTGTTTGTAAATTGTTGAAACTTATTTTTAAGAGATATTTCATCTTCATTTGCCCTTTTTTTTTTACGAGGAAGACTTTCGAACAATGGTGCATATAAAACCTCACAATCCGTATGATTCAAATAAATCCAAGGTTTATGATAACTATGAAACAATGTGCGTGTCTACCAAAGAAATTTAGGAAAAATCAAATTTAAGACCTTTGCTTTCTCTGTCTCTTGCCAAATGAGTTATCTCTTTTGAGTTTTAAACAATTCATTTTAATTAACACAAGGATGACATTATGGGTTTTTGTTTTTTGTTCATAAAAAATATTAAAAAATAAAAAATAAAACATTTTCTTTTTTCCTTTTTTTTTGTCATTTCTTAAAATAAAATATATTTATGTCTTCGTCTAAAATTATTTTTATGACAACATGTCAATGCCTTTTTTATATGATGCAGCCCAATTAGAAAAGTAAGAAACCAGAGCTGCAAAAAAGGACAACCCTCAAATAAGAACTTTGTTCCAATCTCCTAACCAAATGTTTTGTATCATTCCATCACCCCCAAAAGAAGAAATAAAAGATCTAAATGACCTAACTGACATTCTGCACAATTGAATGGGGTTCACTTTGGTATTTCCCCAATGTACCACATTTTCAACCTAAAAATATCAACAAACTACAGTCACCCACCACGCCCCTTCTCAGCGCGTGTAGACACGCCCCAATACAATTAAATTAACGCGATCATTTCTTCCATACAAATGGAAAGTCCTCTCCACGCGCTTGTAAAAGCGCGCTTCACTTCACTTCAATCCTCACCGACAGGTAACGTTATCGACTGTTTCATCACCTTATCTCCGTCCAAAGCAACCAAAGCAACCAAAGCAGAAGAAAAAAAACTCACAAAACCCAAAGCGAAAGGACCTACTCAGCAACAAAATATATAGATACACAGAGAGAAAAACCAAGGTCTTCAATGGCAGATGACATGGAAGAACAAGAAAGGAACCACCACCACTCTTCATCTCCAACACCACCACCACCAGCAGCGCCGCCGCCATCTTCCTCATCCTTGTTACTATTAAGATTGATGAGCAAAAGGAGGACATGGGTATGTCTCTTTATCTTTGTATATGCTATTCTACTATCGTCCTCATGGAATCTCCTCCGCTCCATCCTCTCATGGTACAAATCGTCATCATCATCGTCTTATTCAAGCTGGCCTGCCCTTTACGCCTCCGTGCTCCTTGGCGTCGTTTTCGGCCTCCTCTCCATGGCCGCCGCACTCGCCGTGGCTATGCCGGCGATGTTGGTCACATGGATCACCATAATTGTTTTGCTCACCTGCTGTGGGAAGCCCAAGGGGGCTTTGGTGGTGGAAGGAAGGAAAATAACGAAGGAGATTGCTGTGCTTGTGTTGAAGATTTTGTTGAAGGAAGGGAATGTTGTGGCAGCTGTTTGTGCTGTTTTGGGGTACTTTGCACTTGTTAGGAGGAACAGTGAGGCTGATTGATTTTGAATTGATTGAGTTGGGATGATGGGGTTTTGATCCATTTTTGTGGGTCAGATGAGATTTTGGTAAAGTTTCCCTCTCTCTCTCTCCAAAAGAGTCTAGGTTTGTGGTTTTTTTTTTTTTTTTTTTTTTTTGGCCTTTGGGCTTAGGAATCATAAATGGGGGAAGCTATGTAACACTAATTGGGAAGATGGGATTTTTATTATTTTTATTTTGTCTTGGTGGGAAGATGGGATTTGGTAGAGTTTCTCTTTCTTTCTCTCTCTCTCTAGAGAAGTGTGTAGTTTTGGGTTTTTTTGGCTATAAGGAATTAAGAGTGGGAGCTATGTAACATTAATACTGGTTTTGTAAATCCCAGTGTATGCTCAAATTTGACTTGTAAAAGAGAATTATGATCCACATAATTGTCTCTATGTCACATTAGTTTTCTTTTTTCTTTTTTTTTTTTTTGGGGCAAAATCTCCAATATCTCTTCTATCGTTTTCTTTAGAAATTTTAGCAAACAATTTGATACTCCCAGTGGAATATTTGTTTCTAGATTTTTGTTTGTATGCATTCCACAGAAGCACTGACAAAACCTCATATAATATTGGAAGTTTCTTCATCATCCTAAATGGTATTCTTGCAGTCATGTGGAAAGATCAATTAGCCAATGCTGAAAATTTTGAAAAGATTGTGGAGGAATTCCATGATTCTGAGAAAGTAATATGCAGTCAAAACTCAAAAAAGTATGTGCTTCTATGAATTAATAATTATTGTCATTTTTGTGGCACACAATTAGAAATATAATTTGTGGGTCAAGAGAAAGTTGTATCTTTTGTAAAAGAAATGAGATGGGAATTAGTCCAATTAGGATACCCTTAACTAATTTTAACCCATTTCTTTCACTGTGTTTCATCAAATGAATCCTCCTTTCTATGAATATGATTAGCTCTAACACTAGTACTTCCTTTAAAAACCATCTTTCTACAATCATAATTAACACTATTTCTAGTCCATGGACATTAATCTATATGAAAGACTTATCAATAGTCTTTCATAATTAACACTATTTTAGTTTTTACCCACATAAGAACATTCCCCAAGCACCCCATCATCGTTATTAATCCAAGTCGATTGCATAGTAATATGTTTTCCAAAGCTAGAAATAGTAATAGAACCCGATATCAAAATATATCTTAATCCACTCGTTATTCAGAGGATTCGAACAAATAAATTTTGTACTCTTATTATTTATTCTTATTGAATTTGACAAATTATTTTAACTAATCGGGGAAGGAACAATGTCTCAATAATAGTTATAAATTTTTTTTTTTTAGTTTCTTCTTCAATTACCAAAAACTTATTAAGGCATTCCCTAATATGTATTAAGACTAGATAATTTCTCACACAACATACATTGCCACAAAAAATTGACAATCCTTTCGAGATTTAAACCCGGAACTCTCTTCTAGCGCTTCACTGAATTTTTGTTTAACAATTATTGCAAGGTTCTATGTTAATTAGCTCCCAAACCCGAATTAGTAACCCTATAATCGGAAACAAATATTGTAAGAAAATTCCTCTTTCTTCTCGATTCTTTTTCTGTATTTCTCAGCAATGATTTGGTAATAACAAACATTAATTGGAATTCTTGTTAATAGCAGTGGTCCCAAATGGAAGCTAGATAAAGAAAACAAAGCCTATCTCATTTTTGTTTTGTTTTGTTTGTTTTACATTTCTTTCATTAGTTTGGCTCTTTGATCTCTCCTTTTAGTTTAATTTATTTTTCGTTAAGTGGGTCTTTGCTTTGAAGGGAATATCGTTTGTTGAGATGTGGGTTGTAAGCACTCATGGCTCTTGCCTACTGTCGGTGCATGCTCTGATTATAATATCAACCTAATTTTGTTTTGGGAATTTTCGATGTCTTGAAAGAATCACGCATGCACCCAGCAGCATCAACTTCACCCACTCGATGTTATTAAGGTACCTCATTTGTAGTCCATTGGGTTTGTGTAAAAATTAAATTTGATCATGTCTGCATGACGGTAAAGAATAGAACATACATGGTAAAAAGTAACATGTCGATTTTTTTATATCAGCACCAGTTAAAAGGATTGTATTCAACTCATACGTGCATGGGTACAACCCCTAGCCTATAGCATGGTTCTAATGTTAACGATATGTGCATGTATTGATTAGATTAGGACTCGGTAAAGTAATTCTGAAGAAATCCTAGTGTTAATAAGAAAAAAATGAAAGATTTTGATCAAACATAATTTTACAATTTCATTTTTGACCTTCAAATATATATAACTTAATTTATATATAGAGAAAGTAATAATCAAGTGCTTGACCGCGGGCATACATGACGCCAATCATGGCTATTCGTAATCTCTGTTGTTTAACTGATCATTCTTTTCTTTTTCTTCTGTTTTGATTATAATTGTTTAAATGATTCAGCTAGCTATTGTAATCGATCTCTTTCTCTCTCTAAGCACAGTCGGCTTAACCTCTAGACCACTTAGGCAGTGGCCTAGGACCTCAACCAATGAAAAAACCTCAATTTCATTTTTTTCTTCTTTTACTTAAATCTTTATTTCCCAATTTTAAATTGAATCCTCTGTCCTACTCCATACAAGAAACTTAAAAAGAAAAAAGAAGAGAAACTTACATAAATTAATTTCAAAAAACGAAGCTTTTCAAAACTAAAATTAATAAAATCTAACTAGCAATCAACTATGTTATAAATGGATTAACCATATATATTATCTATTGAAAAGGATATGTTAGTAAGACTTGAATAAAAAAATTTAGTCAATAACTTTGTATCTCAAAAAGCAAGAAAAAATAATTAGATATATATTTTTACTATACGAAAAGAACTAATGTTTTGTAAATTAATACATGATGCATTAATGAGGCCTCACTAAGTATTGTCGCCATAAGCCTCAAATTATGTTGAGCCGACCCTGTCTCTAAGTTGTACGTGTTGTGTTTTATGTTTAACTTGATGTTGGCTACGTGGGGTACTTGGTAGTTGCATTTGTTAAGAGTAGTACTATTTCACCCATATTCCTTTACCCACCTATATGTGACACTTTCTTTTTTTTCATATTGGGTCTCATATGATGGTTTTTATTAGAAAATACTTGCCTCTACTCAAGGGTGGAAGAGTTCCTTCCCTCCTCCTTAGAGACAGAACCAAGAGAGGGCCTTGGGGGGCCATGGCCACCCCAACTTTGACAAAATCCTCTCTTATTATTATAGGGATGGAACTAGGATTTCATCTTGGGGTGGCCAAAGCACAAGTCAAAATTTTTTTACCATTCATTGCATTCAAAAATGAGGAACATACTAAGATTTAAGATTACGTTAATATATCGAAAATAAAACTAGAGACAATCACACAATGTCACAATGAGAAAAAAATTTGTCAGGAAAAAATGATAGTAATTAAAATAAATTTTTAAAAAAAAAAAAAAAAAGGAAGGAAGGAAGAAGAAGAAGAAGAAGAAAAAGAAAAATACTAAAAACACAAAAACAAAAACAAAAAATCAATAATAAATTTTAAAAAAAAAATCGCACTTGGTGAGGAAGCCAGAGACGTAGATTTCTTCCACTCGCTAAGATTGGTGCTATTTAATTGGTAAAAAATCAAGAGAGAAGATCTTACATTTTGGCCAATCAAAGGTTTTAAGGATACATTTTGTTCAACCATTCAAGGTAAAATAAAAACTTGAAAATAAATCAATACATCAGTAAATAAAAGGCCAAAAAACAAAGCTTTTGTTTTTTGGTAATTACCTTGTATTGAGTTTTTCTCCATTGTATATTATCCAACTTACTTCTAGATCTTTTACCTTTTGGATAAAAGTTTGTTGTCTGACTTTTAGCTTTTTAAGTGAGGCTGAGATCTCCCTCATATCTAATATACATATTCAAAAGAGGCACCTCTTCTAAATATGTATATTATATATGAAGGATATGACGGATATTTCTACATATTTAGAAGAGGCACCTCTTTTCTAAATATGTATATTAGATAGGGTAAAATGCAAAAAAAAAAAACCCCTCTATTGTTAACCATTTTGCAAGATACCTCCTCTAAAAAAAAACTCAAAAAAAAAACCCTGTATATTGTGTAGGGTTGAAGAATACCCCCTTCTATCCACATTCCATCAGTTAGTTTAACAGCAAAAGATCACGTGCCACGCACGTGATCAGATTAAATCACTTTTATGACTATAATACCCTTCAGCACATAAAACGGTGCCGTTTGGTACTCAAGCACTTCGTCTTTGTGAAGGGTCGTCAGAGAACCCTCGCCTGTCAAGCACTTCACCCCTGTCAAGCATTTACCAGACCCCCCCTTTCCCTTTTCCTCTCTCCCTCCATCACCACTAATCGATGACCAAGATGAAGACGACAACGGCAAGAATGGATGATTTTTGTGAACACCAGTTCACTGGAGGCGAGAATGGAGAGGATGGGCTTTGTAGTGCCACTGGCGGTGAGCTTCTTGCTTGGCAGGGAGAAGAGCCAATGGTGAGACTCATGCTACAATGGGGAGGGTCACACAGTTCATGGAAGGAAAGGGGGGAACCACCAGTCCGTCATCTTCACCGATGATCCAATGCCAGAAACCGGCGAATTCCATGTGCCCATAGCCACCATTCCGTTCAATCTGGCAAAGCCCTAACAAATCTCTACCCCAAACCCTCGATCTCTCCTACAATAACCTCATTGGCCCAATCTCCATAGATTTAAATGCTTTGGACTGGATCATCGACTTCTGGTTTTAGCGAAACCAGTTCAACAGGACGATTCCGCCATTGAACAAGTCTACTCTCAAAGACTTCAATGTTTCGGGTAACAACTTCACCGGAGCAATACCAATCACGCGGACTTTCTCTCTCTCTCTCTCTCTCTCTCTCGCTGCGACAGAGACTGCCATTCGTTTTCTCCATTCTTCGATTCTCCCATTCCATCTTAGTCACTATGGTTGGTTTCTCAAAATTCACGATCACAAGGAGTTGCTCTATCTTCATCTCCAAAAAAAACACTACAAAACCGGTTTAATTCTAGGGTTTTCAGTTGGAATTATAGTCTTAATCAGATTAATTCTATGCTTCTTCATGGTAGTAAGAAAACAGAGCAATCGAACAAACTCAAAGCCAGTAATAGCTTCTTCTGATGTCTCTGCCAATGTCGACGCTATAGTCCATGCACTCACAATGCGATTAAGAGAAAAAGAATTAGAGCCAAATGTGAAGAAAATATGTGGCGGTGAAAGAGTGAGGAAGAGCAGCAACCTGGTGTTCTGTACAGGGGAAGCGGAGGCGTATATGCTGGAGCAGCTAATGTGGGTGTCAACAGAGATGCTTAATGGCGATGTAGGCATGCCATGCCGTTACTTGTGCGGTGTGGGTACGCCGTACCGTTACAGCAGCGATGTGAGCACGCAATGATCGAAGCTTTTGCAGAGTTAAATAAATGAAAACGACACCGTTTCTTATATAATTATTAAAAACCATTTATAAATGTTAAATATTAATATTTATTATTTTTTTGTACAAAGGTACAAGACTTTTAACATCGCCGTTAACTGCGTACCCCCCTAGCACAATATAGGGGGTTTTTGGTTGGTTTTTTTTTTAAAGGGAATATCCTGCAAAATGGGTAACAATAGAATGGGCAGTTTTGCATTTTACCCTATTAGATATAAGGGATAAGGGATCTCCCTTGTATATCCCTCATAGCTAATATACATATTCAAAAGAAGATGTATATTATATAAAGGATATGAGGGATAATTCCCTCATATATAATATACATATTTACTATCCCTCACTCTCACCTTTACGTGGCCACCCCAATACTAATAAAAAATTTTCTTTAATCCCAATTGGGCACTCTAATCAACCTTACTTAAAAAGCTAAAAATCATAAAACAAGCTTCTATCCAAAAAATAAAAGATCTAGAAGTAAGTTGGATTATATATAATGGAGAAAAACTCAATATTGTAACACCCATAATTTTTAAATAGGGTATTAAGGGTTTAATCTATGGTTAACGTAGTTAATCCCTTGATTTGTTGGATGATCACATGTATGGGTAATGCATGTGTATGATAATATGATGTTGAATGTGTTTTTATGCTAGTTTTTATGCATCAAGTGTCTTAAGTGTGTGTTTGGCCTTATTTGCAACTTAAGGGTTTAAGTTGTTAATATTTGGCTAAGTATTGAGGAAAAATGGATTTTCGCAAATCTTCATTTTTAAAGATAATTTTTTGCGATAATAGAAGTTTATAATATTATAAGACATTGGTGATTTTAGGGGAATTTATTAACATGTTTGGATTGGGTTCCTCACTGTTTGTTTTAGGAAAATCTATTGGGAGACGGATTTTGTACTAAAATTGGAAAATGAGATTTTAATATATTGGGTATTTGATTTTTCTGATATTTTATTTGGATTCAAATGGGGGGTTATTTGCTTATTTTCATTAAATAACTTAAAGTAATCTTCTCCATTACTTAAATGTTTTGAATGAAAATAAGGCTACGGAGTATATGCTGTCTGTTTGAATCGACTGAAGTGTGATTTCAGTCGACTGAATTACACAAAAGCTGAAGAGTTCCAATTCTGGGATTTTCAGTCAACTGAATCCTCAATTCAGTCTACTGAATCCTCATTTCAATCGACTAAAGTGCTAAATGAGTCGACTGAATTGGTCTAAAAGCTTATTTTTGCTAAAATAACGCATGTGCCCCTCTAAGGTTATAAAACCCTTTGACCCCAGCTTGTAACCCTTATTCTTGCATTTTAGAGTGAGAGAAATGGAGAGAGAGAGTGAGGAAAAGCTCTTGGGTGTTCGGATGAGAGAGAAAGGGTTTCTCTCTTTACTTTTGCTTGGATTTCATGCTTAGGGGCTTGGATTTCAACATTTCTAGCTTGGATTCACTCATGGATTACCTCCATTTCGGATTTGAGAGGTAATTTCTTATGTATAAAGCTAAGATTTGCATTTCTCCTGGGATTTAGTTATCATATCCTTACATTTTGTGTTTATTCATCGTATTTGTGAGGTTTGGTCACATTTTGGAGTTGGAATCTCCATTATTTTCATTAAGCGTGGCATTTGGGAGCTAGGGCTTGGATTAGGAGCTTACATGTGCATCATAGGCTTGGATCTGCCCACCCACAACATCAAGATTGTATTTTTCTACACATTTCATGGAGGTAGGTGCAATTTACATAAGTTTAAACTATTGACATGATAATATGGTATATATTATCATAGTATTTAGTATTCTTGGGTCTAAAATATGTATATAAATGATTTATGAAATAAATCTTGAAATAGAACTTTGGGTATTTGATAACACAAATTAGAAATTATGTTTATTAATGAGTTTGATGTATTTTATACATCCTATGGAATATAGATGTATGGATTTTATGGTTAATTTTCATGTTTAATTGATGTTTTCAATTATGATTTTAAGGCTATAATCATAATGGGAATTTATGTTGGCTATCATAATTTTGGTATAATTATGAGGTAATTTGATTATGGTTTATATAGTATATTTTGGAGATGATTGTGGTTAAAAAATCATTTTATGATTTATCGCACTGCATGTTGGGCATAATCATGCATTAAATAAACTTAATGAATACTAGGTAAGAGTATTGCATAAAAATGGGTCATTGGAATTGGACTACTTGCAATCAATGGGATTTTGCGGTGTTTTCCATTCCTTTGGTCCTGGGGTAATTTCTGGTTCCAGGTAGGAACTCTTGTGTTCCTGAATCAAAGGCTACTTTCCGGTTCCAGGTAAAAACCCTTGTGTTGTCTTCTTGGAGGTTAGGTTTAAATCCTCCATTTCCGTGCGAAGACTCCTGCGGCAGTGGTTGGTAATTAATGGAATTATTATAAATTGGAAATGAGTCACATGCATTGGGTATTATGCATTATTTGTTCTAAGTTATGGATTATAACTTATTTTGGGATTTGTAATATACTTGGTTAGTATATTTTGTTTTAAATGATATAATTGGTTTTATTTATATTATTGCTGTAATTTACTATGTTAAATTGTATCTACTGAGTTGGCAAACTTACACTTATATTCTTAAAAGGTTTTTTTAGTATTACAGGATATTATTTATGAAGCTTATGCGGAGGAATGCTTACTTGAGATTTATTAATGTGGTTTATTAATGTATTTTCATGGAATAACTGAATGTATTTCATTAATTTTTATTTGGGCTAATGGCCAATGTAAATGTAAATTTAATCAGGGTCGTAATTTCAATTATTGAATGTTGTATATTCATGGAATGCGATGCACAGGATGATACCATTTTCATGGATGATAGGAAAATTTTTATGAATGAATTTTTATAACAGGTTTTATGATGATATGTCCTATCTATGGATGAGTTGTGTCTGAAAAAGGAGAAAATTTTCAAAATGGTTTAGATTTTGACACGTCTCATCCACGTTTTATCAAAGGATTTATTAAAATAAAGCTTGTTGTATTACTCTTGATCACGGCTTAATTAATTTGGGTCATGACAAATATAGGGTAATTACCAAAAGACAAAGGCTTTGTTTTTTGGCCTTTCATTTACAGATGTACTGATTTATTTTCAAGTTCTAACTCATTTTACCTTGAATGACTGAACAAAATGTATCCTTAAAACCTTTGATCGGCCAAAAGAAAAGATCTTCTCTCTTGATTTTTTACCAATTAAACAGCACCAATCCTAACGAAAGGAAGAAATCTATGTCTCTGGCTTCCTCACCAAGTGCAATTTTTTTTTAATTGATTTTTTTTGTTTTTGTTTTTGTGTTTGGATAAATTACATTAACACCCCTTCTACATTCTGACAATAACGAATACACCCCTCAACGTTTTTAAAATTACAGTAAAACCCCTTATTTTACAAAATAACCTACAAAGACACCCCTCTCCTCTAACTGCCGTCAATTGCTCCGATAAATAAAAGAGATATCATGCTAAATTTGTTCAAAATACCTAAACTACCATTGTTGGATGAATACACATCAATATTAAAGATGGAGATAACCCAAGCACATTATTCTACCCCTAGCCTGTGTAGACCTTTATTGTATTATGGTTTTCTCAAAATTAAATCATACTCTTATTGTGCTCCTAAGTTTTAGGAGAAAACCTTTCTTTATATATTTATTTCCTAATTAATCTCTATTTCACTTGACTAAATGTTAAAAGTTTCCAAAAAAATATAAGAAAAAAATATTATAAATCCAAATACTCTTTGGTACCAAAGGGGAAAAAAAATATTATTAATACTTTCCTAAACAAAGTGAGACATATAATACTAATATATGATTACTAAAAAATATTTTATTATTAATATGATTAGTATGCTCTATTACCTTTTAATTTTATTTCTTTTCTATTCTAAGCCTAAGCTCTTGAGTCCTTGTAGCAACAAAAAAAAAAATTCTCAAATTTGAAAAAAAAAAATTAAATAAATAAATAAATAATTTGAGGATTCAAATTTTAATATTAATATTACTATGACATAGCCACCTTACATTTAGTAGACTTCATCCTCATCTTTATATTATCCATTTTACTATGATATAGTCATTTTACTACGTATGTTTTTAACTTTTATTTATATTTTTAAAATTTAAATTTTTTTTACTTACAAATAATCTGGCCCTCCAAGGATGAATTCTTAATTCTACCCCTAGTCGCTCGATTGGTTTTCACAATTGGAAATTGTTAGTTTCATTATTTACGCACTAGGGGTGTTTGTCTAATAAGGGTATTTTAGACATTTTAAAAACTCTGTTAACATTTGTTACTTGAGAAACATTATGGGGGTGTTAGGGGGTGCATCCGTTAATGTCAAAATTTAGAGGGGGTGATAATGTAATTTACCCTTTGTGTTTTTAGTCTCTTTCTTTTTCTTCTTCTTCTTCTTCTTCTTCTTCTTCTTCTTTTTTTTTTTTTTTAATATTTAAATTACTGTCATTTTTTCCTGACATATTTTTTTTCTCATTGTGACATGGTGATTGTCTCTAGTTTTATTTTCAATGTATTACCATAATCTTAAATCTAAGTATGTTTCTCATTTTTGAATGTAGTGAATGGTAAAAAAGAAAAAAAAAATTATTTGACTTATGCTTTGGCCACCCTAAGATGAAATCCTGGTTCCGTCCTTGCTCCTCCCACTTATAATTTGCCACTTGTCCAAATAAATAATAAAAATTGATTGTGTGCGCGTATTTTCATATTTACATAATTGTGACTATATTTTCATAAGTTTATATTTGCATGTTACAGAGTATATGTTTATTTTAATATAAATGTGTGTCCACGTGCTTGTATCTGCACATTTATCTATTCTTATTTTCAAATTTATATTTTTAAAAATAAATATTTATGACACATGATAGAAAATAAATAGAGACGAGGATATCTTCCACCCTAGGGTACTCCACCTTGGGTAGGAGCAAATAGTGTTCGGTTTTTACCGATCCACTTTTAACACGTACGGTTGAAAGTAAAAAAATGAGTTGTCATTTTCCAGGTGTTAGAAAAAAAGGGAAAGGCATAAGATAATAAAAGAACAAAGCCGATGGATGATATCGCTGGAAGGAAGTGGTTGGGTAAAACGATGTACACACACTCTCTCTCTCTCTCTCTCTCAATTTGTCCCAAAAATTTAATGGTGAGCTATCATTCCATTCAATAGTACGGTGTACGTTGCTCAATTGGTAACAACTAAAATTCATGGTACAGACAATGGGGTCCTCACAAATGGAAATAGCATTGATTGTTTGCGCCCTCCTCTAAATTCATAAATGACTTTCACCATTATTATTGAATAATCATTATTTTGTAGCTCATAAACTACTAACAGAAAATTGGTTAAGTCTCTAAGCATGCTATTAATCCATCATTTTTACAGGGAGTAGTTGACTTGGACAGTGTATATATGATATATCAAATCAAGATGGTCCATGGCTTCGGTTCGCCACCTCCATTGTACTTGGGATGCGCATCCACCTAAAATCTTTTGAAGTAACTTCTCCAAAAGTAAGAGTGTACTAGAATTTGTAATAGTGCCACAGTGGGGACCTGTAATTAATCACTCCATGCCTTACCATTAAAAATTAATAATAATAAATAAAATAAAATGGTGTGTATATATATGTATATATATATTATATATAGATAGATAGATAGATATAAGAGATAATTGTCAAGTAATCACTTGTTAATATAACTTATATCAATATGTGTTGATAATAGAAGGATTGTATATATATATATATATATATATAATAATCAGGGTAAATATGTACTAATATAATTTATATCAACACATACATTATGGTTGTATTTTGTGTATTAATTGGTTATATGATACATTAGACTAATGCATAGGGTACAACTTCCAATACATAATACTGATATAACTTATATCAACACGTGCTCACCAGATTAGGAATATATATATATATATATATAAAATTAGTTAATTCTAATTTTAGAACTCACTTTAACTTTACTGCCTATTGTGAGAAACATGGAATGTTTCCTCATCGTTGAGTTTATTGTCTTTAACCGAAAAAAATTCAAAAATAGCATATATATGAAAACGAACTTAAAAAAATCAATTATCCGTGACCGTGCAGGAACATCAAAGTTTTAAGAAAAAGAAAAAGAAAAGAAAAAAGATTATGCTTTTCTAAATTATATTAATGGACTTCACAACTAACTCAAAAGAGTGAAACGTATTCTATGGGATATGTAGATGATTTGATCATGATGATGAAAATGATAGATGATAAGGGAAATGATTTTTTTTAATCTAACTTAGTTAATTTTTGAAAATGGCTTTTTAAATTTTTTTTTTTTTTTTAAACAAACCAAAGGGGGAAGGGAGGGAGGGTGGTGCACAGTCGCATTCTGAGCCCCACAAGTCGTACCCACTTGTTGATAAACAAAGAAACTTTAACATATAAGTTAAAAGCTACCCATTACTATTTTGTAGATATTTCTATAAAAAAAAAAAATAAAATAAAAATCTGTGTACTGATTATTATTTGATGATGGTACGAGATGTTACAGATATGATGGCCAAGAGATAAAAAGGAGAGTTCTTAGGGATAAAAAAAAGAGAGAGAGAGAGATAAAAAGGAGAATCATTCTTCTCTTGGTCAGACCTATTGAGAGACTTCCTCAATGAGCAAGAAAGACCCTAATTGTTCTTCAACCAGACTCCAGGTATACCCCATCTCATCTATTATTCCTCAAAATAGAAACAACAACGAAAGAAATAATTTTGAAAAAAAAAATGAAAAGGAAGAAGAACTTTTTAATTACAAACAACAACCCCCCACCCCCAAAATCCTAGAAAAGAAAATAAAAATCAAGAAGGAAAAAAACAAATTTAATAAGAGATGGTGTTGTCTACTTAAACTACATTCAAGGAGAAGCCTTTGTATTTTATTTATTTATATCTTTTTTTTTTGGGTACAATTAACTCAACTCTATGGTATAGATCCCCAAACCTAATGTTTTAATATGTCTTTGTGTTGGCACGAAGTGAGTGTGCACTTCTTTAAGAATGGGAACCCAAATTACTAGGATTTTTTTTTTTTTTTTTTGCAATCAATTAAAATCATTTAAACATTTGAGAAACCATAAATATTTCAAATATCTTCCCATCTCTCATAATTCATCTAATATAACCATAAGGGCTTCTTCATTTTTTTTTTTTTTCAGAAGAGTTGGGAGAAGGCATCTCAATACGTACACTGTCAATGACCTTTGGACTAAATAGTATGTCTTCCTTAATAAAGATGTGAGGTTTGTAAAAGTCTTGATCTCAATTCTCCGTAGGTATGTTTATTAATCTTATCATTTGGCCAGAAAAAATAAAATAAAATGAAAAAGTTAAAAAGTTGCCTCAATGCTTCCATTTGAGTAAGTCCGTAAGAGGGTGCCTTCAATTAATATGATAGTATTAATTCTTGCAATCACTGCCTCAATATATTCCCTTTATTCCAAAGTACTGTTTTATTGAAATTTAATTACTAACTTAAATGGGACCTATTAAATTTCTATATGTGTTGGCAAAAAAAATAAATAAAAATGGGACTAATTAAATAAGGGAACCCATTAAATTATGGTATGCTATATATGGTATATTTTAAACAAAAAACCTATAAATAAGAAAACCATGCTATGAGCACTTAAGATGACAGGACAGGGTCCCAAACTCCTAATATAGATAAGACGGGTTTAATATGGGTAAGGTTATTGTTCACTTCATATTAATTAATGTTCAAATTTCAAAAGAAACTTGATTGATAACTAATCTATAAAAAAGAATAAAAAATAAAATCCAATTCTTTTCACTCTTTGACACAAAAGAGCAACAATTTTTTCATAAAAAATTACAAGAATTACTATAGGCTGCCTCGGACTTTAGCCGACAATTTTGTTGTCACTTATATGTTGTTTTATGTTGTTGGACCCTCGTACACATATGCATATTAAAATAAATAATAATAAGATTAAGAAATAAATAAAAATAAGGAGAGGGCAAAAGAGGGGTGTAGAAAAATTTGTCCACTTCTCAGTTCTCACATGGGAGTAGCTTCAAGATTTCATTAATCTTTGGGGGGGTTTTTGTCGGTTAAATTATTGGCGTTCAGGCAAATGATGTGCCAGAATGGCTTACAGGAGTCACAATGGTACAAGAATCCTAATAAACAAAGGCAAAGAGGGCGAGAGATTTTATTTGTCATTTTCTTTCCAAAGAGTAATCTCCAAAATATCCCTTCAAAAAAGTTTACTGTAAGAAAACTCCTTTTTGTTGATGACCCAGATGGTGAAATTCATAGATGACAACTTCATATTAATAAACTTGGGTAATTACGGTGGACCGAGTGGTCTTTGAGACCCCTTACCAAGTAAGATATGTTGGATTTAACTCTAGTCATTTTTTTTATAAGACCATCACTATGTATTTTATCTTAAAATTATTTGGTGCATGTGGGATGAAAGATTACATGTACCAAAAAAGATTAATTGAGTACATAGATATCTCTCAAACCTTTTGATGTCAACCAATAAATAAATGAAAAATAAAAAAGCTTCGATCATGTACTATTTTAAAATGTGACTATTGTACAAAAATCTCTCTCACCCAACCCCCCCCCCCCAAAAGGCCCCAAAACATCATGATAACTGCAAGTTCTTCATTTCCCATGAAAAAAATCATTTGATCATTTGATGTGCTGGGCACACTATGCTCAATTCTCACATTCCCCTTGAATGTGAGAGCTCGGCGTAGTGCGTCGGTCACATCAAATAATTTGCATCTAATCTCTTTCTCTCTCTCTATCTAGATATATAATATAATAAATTTCATTAATTTGAGCGGCAAAACTGTTGGTATGTCATGATTTATAAGAGATGCAATTAAATTGGGACAAATGACTAGATTGACTTAATCATAGATGCTTCAATAAATGGTAAAAGTGTAAAACAAGATACTTTGACAATTAACAACCCTAAATTCTATGAATTAGAAGAAGCTAACCGAGCCCCTAAGAAGAAGGTAAAGGGTCCAAAACCCTATGATTTGTAAGTTCCAATTCATTTTACAACTTGGTTCTCAGATGCAAACTGTGATTGCCAATCCCACATTAATTGGCACATATATATTGTGTGATAGCAACATCAGTTTTGTAACAAACATGTTGCTCTTAAAAATCATTCCAAGAGAGAGACCGACCACTTGCCATTGATTTATAGTAGGAAATCCCATGGATTAGCCAAACAAGGGGGACTGTTTTATACCAATTGTGTTTCTTCTAGATTTGGGTAAAGGGCATTTTGTTCAAAATCCAATTTTATAAACTATTTGGGAGTTGGGACTGAGGTGTATCGCTTTTTCTTTTTCTTTTTTCCCATTCTGGGTAGAGAGTAAATCATCAAAACCACCTCAAAGTAAGATTTAATTGTCTATCATATCCTCTTAAAGAGTAGTCGGTATGTAATTAAATTATCAACATTTTAATGATAGTCCTTAAAATTTATTAAATTCCTAGAAATTATAATAAGCATCTCTTTGAACAATAATATGTTTAGCATGCTGGGTAGGCAGGATAGGATAAAAATATCATTTGTACGTGTTTGGTGTTCTTTTCAAATAAGGAATTTACTGTCCGTAGGATCACTATATCTTTTATATGCAGAAAATAATAAACCCACGAAGGAGATGATATATTTTTATTTTAAGATACTATCTCATTTTAAATAAATATTTAAAAGAAATAAAAAGATAGAAAAATGTCCAAGAAACAATCTTTCGTATTTTAAACAAAAAAACGAAAGGTTTTTTCTTCATCCAACAATTCTATCTTATCTAACTTTTTAATTCATCATACAAAATATAGCCTAAGACTCCTAAAATTATGTCCTTTACCAATAAAAGTTCATTTCTTGAAGTAATAGCCTCCATCCACACTTAATTGACAGTCTATTATTGAAAAAATAATAATAGCCACCGTAAAAGGCAAATAAGTATTCATAAAATTGTAGGGAGTGTACATATCAGACAATCTATTATGTAAGTAAAGTGTAAATTTTTTCATGCCTTCAAAAAATATATAAATATATTTTTTTTGTTACGACAATCTATTACATAAGTATTTTTTTTAGAATAATATATTTTTCTTAAAATAATGTATTTTTCAGAAGCATAAGTTTTTTTCTCAGGGGTAATTTAGATATTTTCACCTTTCACTTATTATTTGAGGGAGGTAGGGAGAGAGAGAGAGAGAGGGGTACCCGTAATACAAATGTCAGGCCCCTTGAGTGTTGAATAAACTAGTTTCAAAGTACACAGTATTAAAATGGAAGAAAAACTGGCTCTCAGATCTAATAACCAACAAGCTGATACCAACACTCCACCACACCCCACCTTCACTCCACATCTTCCTTGAATTTTGACCATCTTGAGGACATTTTAGGTGTGATTTCTCTCGCACTGCTTCCCACCCTCCTTCCTTTTTACTACAAACCGCCTCCTATTCCCATTCATACATCTATATAAAATCCAAAAGCCTGGGAAACAGCAACATACAAATCCTCCCTTTCTCTCTCTACTCTCTTTCTGCACAAATATTTGATGCAATTTGATATGGGTGTGTGATATTTTGAGCTTCATTGTGGTTTTTGGGTGTATTTGAGGACATTTTGGGGGATACCCTTTGCACAGAGAGGGATCTGGGTGTCCCTATAAATTAGCTGTCACACACATCTGTTCACATCTGGGTCCGAGATACCATAATTTCCATCTGGGTATTTATGATTTTGAGACTTTTCTGAGGATCCAATCATCTCTTAGATTTTGGGCAATTCTGTTATGCTTCATCCCATGTTCATCTACTCCATAAAGAGGAGAATGTTTGCAGGAAATGGTTTGTTTTACCCAATTGTTGGTTTTGCATCATGCGTTGCCTTCATTTACATGTCGTTTGGGAACTTTAGATTCGATATTTTTCATGAACCAAAGTTGGGATTTGTGGAGAGGAATGGGACTCAGTTCATGGTGGATGGTAGCCCATTCTACATTAGTGGGTGGAATTCATACTGGTTGATGGACCAGGCTGTGGATGAGTATAGCAGACCCAGGGTTAGAGCAATGCTGCGTGCCGGCGCGAAGATGGGTCTCACTGTTTGTCGAACTTGGGCCTTTAATGATGGTGCCTACAACGCCCTTCAGATTTCCCCGGGTCAATTCAATGAACAAGTCTTCAAGGTATTAGGAATTTCATTATTATTATTATTTTTCGTCTTTCGCTTATATCGACCTCGAATTGTGCTATGAAATGAATTTAGATTTGTTTAATTTCTCAAACTGAACAGGAAATTGAAGTAAGATTTCGATAAATCAAGTTAATTTTGGCACTGTAGTTTTTGTTATATGTTTGTAGATTTGATAATTTTCTGGTTTTTTATAATGAGTGTGATCATGCATTTCAATTGGTTGAATTCAATTCAATTTTTGATAGAACGGCTAAGTAACAATGCCGCCGACATAGATGCAACGCCGAAAGGGGTTTTGAAAGTGGCAAAATCTAATCAAGAAAGACAAAGAATTAGTCAGATAACTTCAATGCCTCTTTGAATCTAGTACTGTTAAATTGAAGATCATTGAAAATATGGTGTTTCGTTATTTTCTTCCCCCCCCCCCACCCCCCCTCTCTCTCTTTCTTTCTGTAGAGTTTCCTCCTGACACCACTGGCCTTATAGCCTTGGTGGTATCTCTTCCTTCCCTTTGTGGCTGTTTTGGGGGTGGGGAGGGAGGGGGACCTATGGGTAGGGTGCAATGTTTGGTACGAAATATTAAAATAAAATAAAATAAAAATTCTACCGACAAAACAAACTATGTGAACTAAAGGATTATTTTGCTTCGTTTTACATCTTCTTTTTCATTTTTCCATTTGTTTTTCGTAGTTCAGTTTTTGATGGGCTTGCTAAGTTGTCAGAAATAAGTGATTGGTAATTAGTTGTAATTTTATATGGAGTAATACAATAAAAGCCCACATGCCTTGAAGGGTATAACCTTTTGAAGAGAGCATTATATATGCTAAGCTCAACTAACTTCCTGTATACTTTATTGAGTGTTTTTATTTTTTATTTCTCAGTAATGGCTCATAAGGAAGGTCTATTGATTGCTAGAGCTATTCATACTACACCTGATAACAACTGCCAGAATGCTTTACTATTTCATTTCTTCAGTTCTTATAAATCTCAATCAGTACAAAAGCCTATTATATTTTCCCCATTTGTCCTTTCTCATTTTATTAACCAGATAGTATGGCAGTCTTTGGATCATGTCATTGCAGAAGCGAGACAACAAGGAATCAGGCTGCTTCTTAGCTTAGTTAATAACTTGCAAGCATATGGTGGGAAGACTCAGTATGTCAAGTGGGCATGGGAAGAAGGCATCGGGTTGAGCTCCTCAAACGATTCATTCTTCTTTGATCCATCCATACGCCGTTATTTCAAGAATTATGTGAAGGTAGTCCTGTTTTTCTCATGAAACTATTTTTTTTTCTAAGAGAATTTACTTTAATTGTTACTTTTGATGCCACTTTGGCACTATGAGATAACTATAGAGCCATAGAGCCAAAGTTAGACTTGGATTTTCTTGTTGGATACGGATGATTTATACCTCATAAATGAGAGATTTATGTCTCTTATTTCAGATTAGGGGAAAAAAAGAAGGGGAAGGTGATATGAATATGGATTGAATCCATCATGGGGCTAATGTATAGGGGTTGTTATGAAGTATTTTTCTATGATACCTAGACTCTTAAATACCCCAAAAACTTGACATGATACCACATAGCCATGGGGACAAGATACTTGTCAAAAGGGCAAAAATGAGCCTAGGCATCAGACATGCAGGTGTTGGAAACAAAGAATAAGCCGAAGAAGTCTGTGTTTCCCTACTTGATCTTGTGACATGTCCATATCCTGTGCCTAATTGTTTAACCCACTAGAGGAACTAAAGAGGCATCTATGACGTTTACTTAATTTTGGGACATCTCCATGTACAGAGGTAACATTACGGCTTTACCTAACTGTTGAAGCTGCTGCAATCAAGTTCCCACATTTTAAGACTTGGGAGTTAGCCTTGAGTCCTTGACTTATTGACCTACACCCATGCTTCAAATACATTAGATTACGTAGGGATTTTCGTGGAGATAGAATCAGTCTATTGTGTAACACTCCATTTCAACATAAACATTGGTCATGTTATAAGGATATAATCAGTCTATTCTGTAACATTCCATTTCAACATAAACATTGGTCGTGTTATAAGGATATAATCAGTCTATTTTGTAACATTCCATTTCAACACAAACATTGGTCATATTATAAGGATACATAATCACAACCATTGAAATAAATAGAAATGAAGTCATCTGTTGGAATTATAATTACTTTGTTTTAAACAAGCGTAGGAAACCAAATAGGTTTATTAAAATGCTATCAGAAACCCAATGAACTTGTGTCATGCTATGCAAAACATGATGGACTGGTTCAATTTTCATAGGATGTCTAAAGGCCCACAATAGTTTATTGGTTATTCCCTAGTAAACTGTCTTATCCAAGTACTTTGCTTTGTTGGTGACAAAATATGAATTGTTTCATAAACAATTTAATTTCAAAATAGTACTGGCCATGGGATCATAATTAAAGAGGAGAAAACCTTTAACCATCATACAAGAGCTCAGACAATGTTATGGTGAACAGGAATGGGTTAGCTTTAAGTAATTGTACTTGTTTACACATGATTCATGGCCTTGGCAAAATTTTATATCATGATTAAATAATGTAGCTGCTGAATTATGATTTTTACTGCACAGCCATAGTGAAAAATTTTGAATTCAGGAATTAATGGATGCAAGTAGTTTAAAAATTAGGAACCCAATCTTGAAAATATCTTGGATAGATCAGGAAGCCAGTCGTACTTCCAATCCAGCTAGAATTTCAGGAGTGACTCCTATTAAAAGATCAAAAGAGGGGGGAAACTTATGTTGACATATTGAATTCTATTACACAGGGCATGTATCCGTGTTGATGGGATAAGGCAGAGTCAAGTATTCTCAAGTTTAAGATGTTGCATGCCACCCCTCTTACCCCTAATCTATAAATAGAAAACACTTTCTTTTCTGCAAATCTAGCTCTAGAACCAGCCTAAGATGGATTTTTGTCATAAGGATTTTTGCTATATAAATGCCTGTATTATTCCAATTGAGAAAGCCTCATACCAACTGTTTGGGTAAAAAAACATGAATTATCAGCAATTATTTTGTTTTCCCAATTAATTGCACAATTTGTAATTTTACCAAGCATCATGAGACTATTGTTGAATGTTGAATATGAAATAATGGCATGGCTATAATTTTATGGTTTCTAATCTAGTTCCTTCATGCAGACTGTGTTAACAAGGAAGAACACTATCACTGGAATTGAATATAGGGATGATCCCACCATCTTTGCATGGGAGTTGATGAATGAACCCCGCTGCATGTCAGACGCTTCAGGTGACACTCTCCAAGTAAGTCGCAATTATTACACTGCTTACTCCGTTATGAGCATCATCTGAGATGAATACTAGCTCTATAATGTGGTTTCAAACTTCTATTTAAGTCTTACAAGTTCCTAAAAATCTATACAATTTCTGAACTCCCTGAATTGGAATCTAACTATAGTTGTAGAACTTTGAGAATTTAGTTAAGTTACCAATTTGTCTGATAACTGGTATCAACTTGGCCAATCTCAATCCAAACCTTAGGTTTATTGTCATATTGTTGTGTCTTAAGTAGAGCGAAGGAATTTGCTGTTGCGGTTAGCATTAGTTGTCTGACAAAATTTTCTTATTACCATGTAACTATAGTCATATTTTGTGAATTACTTTGATATGAAGCTCAACCTCTATATAACTGTCTTGTACCCACTTTTGCTCATTCTTTTGAGCCTCTTTACTATGTCAATGTGTTTTTTCCCTTTACACACACACACACACACACACACACATATGGTTTGGATCACCCATGTGACATCATGCAATGATTTGTGCCGTCCATGATAATCACGCACCGAAATATAAAATCGACGGGCAGTCACGGATGGCTCAGATCCTGCGTGACGTCACGTGAACTGAACCATATAACTCTGTGTGTGTGTGTGTGTGTGTGTGTGTGCGCGCGCGCGCACGCGTGGGCGCTCATTAAGTCATAAACCTTTCCACTCAAATAACTCAGGGCAGAAATTAAGTATATGTATCACCCTTCCAGGATTCAAATTTATTTTCAGACTTAGGTAAGTTCAGAGAACACAATTTACACTCGATTTTACAAGATAGAGATAGAGAGAAGATTGTGTTTCTGGTTATTTATTGATGTCTGAGTATGAATTAATAGTATGGCATAAAATCGCAGGATTGGATAGAAGAAATGTCGGCTTTTGTGAAATCAATTGACAAGAAACATCTACTGACTGTGGGCCTTGAAGGATTTTATGGTCCTAAAAACCCTAAAAGGTTGACTGTGAACCCAGGAGATTGGGCGGCATTGCTTGGATCCGATTATATCCGTAACTCCCAGATCTCAACCATTGATTTTGCCTCTGTTCATATCTACCCTGACCATTGGTAAGCACATTATAAACGATAACAATTTATAATGCCTGAGTTTGAAACTGCTTTTGTCATTTGGAAAGGGGAAGCAAAATCTTGCAGGCCGGTTTAGAAACCAAAGTAATCTTTTTTCTTTTTTTTTTCCTTTTTCATTTAATTGTTGTTCATCCATTTGTGCAATATCCTGTGTAAGAGGTGCTCAACTTCCAAGTCCGCTTGGGGTTTGTGTTCAGATTCAGCTTCAAGGTGGGTTATAAATGCCCTCAAGTTTTGATGATATGCCCAAATAGAGTGTCCATTGCTCCTCTCGTCTATTTTATTTTTGTTAGGGGGTAAGCTTGAAGATGATTTTTGAACCAAGGCCTCTGGTATCTGAATGTACATCTGACCCAAAATCAATTTCATCCCTTTCTTTTTGCTAGGTTTCATGACCAAGAATTAGAATACAAACTAAGATATGTCGCCAAATGGGTGCTCTCTCACATTGAAGACGGTGAAAAAGAATTGAAGAAGCCTGTAACATTCACCGAATTTGGATTGTCAAACCAGAACAAGGACTTTCAACCATCTCAGCGAGACATGTTTTACAGAACTATTTTTGACATCATGTACGAATCTGCAAGAAAAGGCGGAGCTGGGGCAGGGTCCTTCGTTTGGCAGTTCTTGGTTGGAGGAATGGAAGAGTATAATGATGAATTCGGGATCGTCCCATGGGAAAGGTCAGCAACATATCAACTGATAACAGGACATTCATGTAGGGTGGCAGCACTGCAGGAAGGCCTGATTCATCGAAAGGGGAGCTTGAAAGAATTGTGTTTTCAGAGGCGGTGAGAGTATAATTCTATTCTTTTCTTCTTATCAAAAATGTTTTTTTTTTTTTCTTTTAATATTTTAATGTGGGGAATGTGGCTTTTCTTTTGTGGGCTAAGATTGTTTGAGAGAGTAAAGAGGCAGGGCACTGGTTTTATACCATGCTCTTCTCAAGTTAGTATAGATTATATACTTAAAATTAAATGAAAACAGAAATTAGCATAGAGTGTGACTGTTGCAGAACAGAATATAGGAACTGTTAAAAATGTACTTGTCCTGAGAGAATTCAGGTCAACACCCGAGGCAACACAAGCTAGCGCAGAGATTCTGCCTGCCTGTGATAGAATAATTCTGCCGATGGATTTCTGGTGTGAGAGCTAAAGCTTAAAAGAATTCACTAAGCTTGACATCTCTCATATTTCATTTTCCTTGTTCTTTAAGCAGGTTATGGAGAATTATCATGTCATTATAGCTTGCCATTGGCATGAACATTGGTTCTTTCAATGTAGTTGAATAATTTATCAGTTAGTGGATTTCATTAGATATATCTGTAATTTGAGTCCTCTCTTGTTGGCACCATACAGAGTACTTTGTAGAAATTTGTGTGTTCAATCATGATATGTTCTATAATCCGGAGCTTTCTGTCAAGCTCAACATGAGGTAACCCCAAGGGGTAAATAAATTGTTCTTGGTGCCTATACCTCAAAATGGTTTAGCTCCCAGGTTCAGTTCCCCCTTGGGCCAGCCCCATTGGACTTTCACGAGTTTGCCCGTCCTTGTGGCCAGTCACACGGGATTTTCCTGATTTCTGCACCATGTAATGTGATCTTGCCTTATTTCCCCATTTTGTCAAGGCAACCAAACAGATCGAATCAGATAATGAAAAACCCCAGATTCAGAATTTGAATCACTCATCTTTCCCTACATTTTCTAGGGAATCAAACAGAACAAACCACACAATGAAGAACCATAGATCCAAGGTTCAAATTTCTACCCATTTCCCACTTTTTCTAGGCAACCAAACAGAACAGAACAAATAACAAATCACTTATGGGAAAAATTAAAACTAGTATTCTCATGAACACAGATGCATTCCAATCTTCCATTTAACACCCAAAAAAAAAAAAAAAAAAAGGAGGAACATGCAGAAAAGAAAAAAATCTTCTACTCTATAAATCCATCAAGATCACCACAGATCACAGACAGATTCAAACCTAACGGGAACCGCGCGTCGACAACCGCGGCGAAGTTCTAATCCCACCGGAAGGAGACAAACCCTTCTCCCTCTTGTTCCCAACCTTCAATTTCTTGCTCTTGGTGCTTGATCTTTTCACTTCCTCAACTACCTTCAACACCACACCATCAATACCATCCTCATCCTCATCCTCCTTCTCAGATCTCCGGCTTCGAGTCCTTGAAGCCACCGTCTCTTTAGGAGACATCACGGTTTTCCCCAAATTTTCACTGGACCCTCTAGCCATCCCATTTTGCTTTTTCACATTCTCCGACGCAACCCTATCGAAATCGTCCCCAAGTTTTCTCGCCGGCATCCGCCGCACGCCAACCCCAATACCCATATCACCACCACCAGCGGCTTCTTTCTGTCCAACCTCTTCTTCCTCTTCCTCTTCTTCGTCATCAATTAAGGCCATGTACCGTCTTCGCTTCCTCGAAATAGGAGCTGGAGGTGGCGACACAGAAGCCGCCCTCTTACCACTATTGTTACCGCCGTCACTCTTATGGGCGTCACGCATGGTTGAATCTTTTGAATCGCTTCGCTTTTTGTTTCTAATTATCCTTTCGCTCTCAGCGCGGAGCTTTTTGATGCTGCCTTCGATGCGGCCCTGGAGACGGGTGCGCTTGAAGTTGAGGCCACCCATTGACCAGTGAGCTTCGTGGGCCCAAGAAAGGAATGGGTCGAGGACGGGGGCTGGTGGGTCGACGCGTTCGGAGTTTAGCTTGACGTCGGTGTAGATCCGTGGCCGGGGGAGGCTACTGCCGTAGAACTTGCCGGGGCCTAGTGGTACTACCATAGCTGGCTGAATCGCTACTCTCTCTCAGAGGAATTTCAACAAACAGATAGATGGTGGCTGGTGAAACGTTAGATGAAAGGTTTACAGTTTTTGCTGTATCAGAGTAGATATATATATATATATATATATATATATATATAGACGGCAGGATTTGGCGGGAAGTTATGGCGCCAAAAGTTGGCGCCAGTTGAAACTTGAAAACCATGCTCTCTGTATATGGAATGTTGAGGGATTGGGATGTGAGAACAGGTAGGTGCTTGCGTGTCAGAAGGGTTTTGAGGTTTTAAGACCAGTAAGAACAAGCCACGTCAGCAGTTGAAAAGTTCCCGTCCCAGTGATGGACGGTCTGGATGTCTCGTGGGCTTGGGCTACATCAGGGTAGGGTCAGTGTCAAATAGGTTTATTTTATTTTATTTTATTTTTAACATCTTTGCTAATTCAATTTATATATGTTTGTGGACTTCAATCATTCGCTCTATGACTATAATTGCAGCTGTTTAAAATTTAAAGAGGAATTTGATCTTTAATCCTCCATTTACTAAAAAATGAAGCCGTAATCACCTTCTTTGAGGGAGCGTGGTGATGTTTTGAGAAGAAGGGGATGAAACGTTACGGGAGAGAAAGAGAGGGGGCTGAACGTTCTAGGGGAGAGAGAGAAACATTCCTAGTGAAGAAATGAGTAGCTAAAAAGGAAGAAAAAATATTGCCATAAAAAACCCAATAGTTATTACCATTTAGAGTGATTGTTGCAAAGATACCAAACCAGTTTGGCTTGGTTGTAGGTTTCTTCGTGTTTAACAAATACGGTAGATGCTCTTACGCGGTTGGTTGAATGATTAGGTCTTATATGTATTCCTCAAAAGCCATTGTTTCAATTTTTCGTAGAGACAGTTGCTTACGCAAATATAAAGCATCCTATATGAACCATTAAAAAAATAGTTTAAATCGAAACCTCGATGAGATAAGGCCTTAGAATATCCCTAATAGCTAATAAAAACAAAAAAAAAACAAATAAAGTAGATGGGAGGATGCCCCATATCCATATATGACAGGTTAGTGCCCATTGGACACTGCCCAATTAATAATAGATTCTCCCAATAAGAACCATTTACCATTACCTCCACCATTACCTCAAAACATTGGTGCATTAAGATGATTTATTGTTCGTTGAACCCATGATAATAGCTGCCAAAACCTACTTTAGGAATTTTTTTAAAAAAATTTTAGAAATAAAATTTGATTTAAATTGCTTGCACACTTAGCTAACTTAATTTAAATTAGGCACTATCTCAATTCTCAACCATCTAAACTCCCACGTTTTTGCTTCGCTCAAAGTGTGTTGGTCACCTACTTTAACATGCCATGGGG
This sequence comes from Liquidambar formosana, assembly GCA_039720395.1. Taxonomy (NCBI): domain Eukaryota; kingdom Viridiplantae; phylum Streptophyta; class Magnoliopsida; order Saxifragales; family Altingiaceae; genus Liquidambar; species Liquidambar formosana. Next base: position 10,889,636 of record CM077824.1, on the reverse strand, counting down.
TGGTGTTAGTATTGTGACAATAAAATGGCTTGGATACGTAGTCATTAATGCAGGACCAATAAAATGGATACCTAATAATTACTCACTCACTAGGGGCAACAAATTCAGTCAATGTTGCTAATCATGGAATAAGTCGATGCCATCAAGCCAAACATTTAATTAAGAGAGAATTGCTTCAAAGCAAGAGATACTTTTAACTAAAATTCAGCACGTTTTAGCTTAATTTCTCATTAAAGTTTATAAGGATTATAAGAAGTATTTTACCATAATTGGTAAACACTTTCCTATTAAGTATTGGATAATTCTAAACATTTTGAAGACACTTTAAAATAAAACATAACTTAAGATATAGGATCTACAATCTGCCTCTTATATTTTATCTCTTTTTAAATTTTGTTGTGTTTTTTCTGATTGGTGAAATTAAATTTTGTCATTTTAATTAATTTTTGGGGCATTTATAGATTTGATTGCGGAAGGGAAAAACTACAATGAGTAGTCCCTCATGGAGTCATAAGTGTCTTAATGTCCTCTCTCCCTTATTGTCATAGTCTCACATCATTCCTAGACATCTTCCGCATTGTCACATGGAAGATTCACAAACAAGATTTTTGAAAGGTCCCGTGAGCAAAATTTATATTGTAAAAATGCCATGTGGGTTTGAACACACACAATTTCATTGCAGATGCATCGATCATGTGTCAATCAATGTTTGATGTTCTTCACCATCCAAGAATGTCTTATTAGAGATTTTCATCAATTTTCGGCAACTTCAATTTCGATGCATATGACCCAATTTAATGTATATTCGTTTAAATCTCTTCCAATTTGACTGGAGTGCATGTATTGAATTGCATGACCAAAATATATTTAAAAAAAAAAAAAAAAGGAATAAATCAGCCAAAAGTCCAAATCTCACTTGCTATAAATCCTCCAATCCTACAAAAGATTTTCTTTTGCCAAAAGTCCACTAATAGCTAAAACGCACCGTTTTTACATGAGATTTGGGTTTTTCGGGTTCACATATCTCCTTTTTGCCCTCTTATTCCATTTCTCCTAATACACAGTTCATTCTCCAAAAAAAAAAAGGGGAAGAATTGGGGGGGCGTTTGTATCTCAAGATTCTCACGGCAATCATGAGGGTTTCCTTGTCTATCACAAGCAACAATCAGCTGGTGAATTCAAATTTGAATTCGATTTTGTTTCCAGGATTTAATCCTATTCTCAGTGGTTTGAGGCTAGTTTACAAGAATTGGGGATCAAATTGGGGGCCATTTTTAGTAGTTACTCTTGCAAAGTGACTATAAATTAGTAGTTACTCTTGCAAAATTGACATGACATCTGGGCGCAAAATTGCAAATTAATAGTTACTCTGGCAAAGTAACTGTTTGAGCACAAAACTGCAAATTAGTAATTTCCTCTCACAAAATTGCAAATTAGCAGTTACTCTTACAAAGTAACTATTTCATACACAGGGGATCGAAGAAGGGACCATTTTTGCTCTAATACACATAGAATCAGGTAGACAAAATGAGATTTACAAAAAAGAAAGTAAAAATTTCAGATTTTTTTAGGTCCACAAACTACACAAATAAGAATCCCCTCTAATTAGTGGCATCGACACTAATTTATGTGTCGGTTCGAAGCTATTTTTATGGATTTTGCATCTAAACAATAAAACCCTAAAAATGTTACATCATGCACATACATACGAGCTACAAGGTTGAATCTTTGAGCTCTGTTCAAAGCAAATACATATGGAACCTCATTTATTGGGATTTAACTCACATTTTTTGGCCATTTCCCCATTGAAATAGCGTTTCCTCCAAAGTTGAACTCCATAATCGTTCGTCGGCGATGTAATGATAGCAACTCATTCTACCATCCAGCCAGAAATTTGAATAAGAGTGACTCTTGCAAACTTTCCTTTGTTGAAGCTTAAGTTACGCAAATTCATGGGAAGATTCAATCTTCGGAGGATTTCAATCTCCGACTCTTCGGGAATTTTTCTTATTCTCTGAGACAAATATAAGGAGAGACGAACATAAGGGCTTTATGTGATACGGTGGGGGGTAAATGTGACAAGTAGCTGTATTAGTGGGGGGGCATTTTTGTCTGATCATATGTTAGAGGACTTGAGGCTTAAGATTGAAATTGTTTGAGTGGTACTTAACGCTGTAAAAGAATGCTAATTTGGACTTTTCGGCTAAATGCTCCTAAAAAAATTAGAGAGCTTATTAAAACCAATTGAATATATATATATATATATATATATATATATATTTATTTATTTTAAAGTTTAACAGTCCATATTAGACAACTCATATTCTTATAGACTGATAATTATGAAACGATGACTTTCAAAAAATACAACTAAGACTTAAATGTTCGATTAACACTTCAAAAGGCATACTAGAGAGATCTGGTATAACCGAATTATTAAATATATATATTTCTTTTATAAATTATAATTAATTAATTACATATCATATGATAGGTCCCGTGCTTAGGCGTCCTCGTCAAATGATATTTTAATCTCACGACGTGACTCAATTCTAAGAGCCGGAGTATCCCTCTCAGGACAACAAAGGAAAGTTTGACAAACCAGAAGGGTATTTTCGGTAACTCAAAGTCACCGTTTGGCTTGCAGATAAAAGTCATAGTCAGGTGTTGTAAAGTTCATTGAAACGTTGTGGGGGTCACTCATCAAACACAAAAAAAAAACCAAAGTCCCCAAGCATAAGCTCTCTCAGTCTCTTGTCCCCACGAAGAATCATTTCTTGACACGTAGTGATCTTACGATGAACCTTACCACTTCGTATCATAACGAACCATTCCTAGTCCGCGTACGATAGCATGTTTTCTTAGGAAGGCGCGAATTTCTCTCTTTCTCTCTCTCCCCCCTCTCTCTCTCTATATATACACATATGTCACACATAACACTTCGCAGAAGCAGGACTGTAGAAGATCGAGGCCTCTCTGCCCACTTGTATCGTACGGTAATCTCCAAAACTCTGCATTGCATGTTTTTCCTTACTTGTCCGTACAGTCCAGATCTTTCAATTTTCCCCTTCTTGTGTAAGCGGGGCGATCACACAAGCACACTCTCTCTCTATATCTCTGTTTTTCTGTCTAGGTATTCAGTGATGGATCTTGAAGTCGATGATTATGCCGCACAGGCCTCTCCGAGTTCGATCTCCAAGAAGCTTAAACAGAATGAGGTAATGATGACTACAAGATATAGATATACATGGGGTTAATTTGGTTAATTAATTATTGGGTTTGTTTTTGTTACCTTTGTGGGTTGATTAAGACCTTCTATTCTAGAGAAATTTTGATAATTTGGATGCATAATTTCGATTAGATTGATGGGTTTGATCCGTAATTGTGAATTTGATCAATTTGGTTGCTTTCTAATTTATTGCTTAGAACTTGCCCAGATGATTCTGATGAATTGACATGCAATTCCTGTTTTCTCCCTCTGTTTTTATGTCTATGTGAAAAAGAGATTCTTGAGAGTGGCCACTTTGTACTAGAAAAATAACTGTTTAGGACTGTATCCAGCTCACTCACTTTAGTGGGACTAACACTGGGTGATGACCTTTTTCAAGAGATAGGTGGTTGTGGTTGTGGAAAATTGAGGAAAGATTTCCTTTTTCTTAAATGGGCTTTAGTTATTTTATTATGAGGTACCATGTCACATGATAATTGATGACATTAACCAGAGTGCATGGAACACCAAAAACCTGAAGTGTGGTGTTACTAGCACATAGGACACCCATCGGTTGATTTGTATCTGTATATCAAAGAGGTGATTTAAGGATTTGTTTTTTCGAATTTTGTTTTTTGATTACATGTTTTGGGGAATAGTTGCCAAGATACAGATACCGTATGTATCAATTGAGGGGTTATCTACTACTGTGTTTAGCCGATGTTGTAGTTTCTTATGAGATAACTCAACTCCATTATTATTACCTACTCACCCAATAGAGGTATACGTTGAGAACAATGTTATGTGGGCTGTGAGGATTGTATTTGTGTGCTAAGGATGAATTGGTACAAGAAATTTAAATTACTCAAAAACTCAGCTCCAGGAATGTAGGCTTATTGGGTAGCTTGATTATTTGAACTCAGTACAATAGTTTAGGACACTCACCCTTGGGTACTGGGTAGCCTAGTTGATAAGGGTGAACTTTTGATTGTGTGGTTAGGCACATGGTCTCGGGTTCAATTCTCCACTAGGACAACCCAAGATTTAAGTGGGGGGCCATGACAGTGGGTTGTTGCGCTAGTCTCCCGGGGGGTTTAGGTTCCATGGGTGGGTCCAAAGGGCCTTAATGTGGGATCGTTCCACTGTTATCAAAAAAAAAAAAAAAAAAAAAAAGGAGTCTAGGACGCATGATTGATGGCTAATTGGGTGGAAAATTCATGTTATATATCATCTCTGGGTATGTTATGTGTTATGAGACAAGCGTGATCAAAGAAAAGAGAAAATGTAGAAAAACACACAAGATTTATGCGGTTTGGAAACATGCTTATGTCCACGGCAGGGAGAGAGATCAAATCAGTACAAGATTCTCAACCTCGCTTCTCTCACAGCTGAACCTCCACAGAGTAAAGAACATAATGCAGAACCCTACCCGGAAAATACATACATATATATATTCCCAAATTTTTTTGCCTGGGGGCCTATGGCCATCCACACCCTGGAAAGGCCCCTTAGCCTATACTCTTAGACTGCAGTAAGAAATAAATATAAGGCACCTCATGTCTAATTGCTAGTGGTTCTTAATTGTTATGTGAGCTGTGAGGATTACAGTTGTATGTGAAGTATGGGTTGCTAAAAAAAACATAAATTACTCATGAACTTGGTGCCAAGAAATTTAGGCCTATTGGGTAGCTTGATTTTAAAACAGTGCAATAATCTAGGACATATGATTGATGGCTAGTTGGGGTAGAAAACTCTTGTTAGATTTCATTTCTGGGTACTTATGTAATGTCTAATTGCTAGCGCTTCTAATTTGTTTTTGAGTACATATAGTTGATTATAATCATCTCTTGGCTTATAATGCGTGTACTTCTAAATTAACACTCCCTGCGTACCACAAAGATAGGCTAGGTTTGACAAATCACGGAGTTTAAGAAAGGGTCATCATTGCATTGACTTGTATTAATTAAACTTTATCTTTCCAAAAATACCCTCAACTTTTTTGTATTGGGTTTTGTGTTAAAAGTTATCATTGAAATAACCAAGGGTATTGTAAGAAACTTATAAAAATAATGATTTGACTTTTCAAAGTGGACAAATATTTTGGGACAAAAAAAGTTGCAAATATGGCCTATCTTAATGGGACAGAGGGAGTTTTTTTTGCGATATCGTAGTAATCACTCCATTCATTCTTGGCCATAAAAATATGGGCACCTTACCTTGTTGGGTTTTTAAAACCTAAGGAATTCCCACTACTTTGAATCTCAACCCTCAAGCTTGCATCCCACATGATTCATCTTCCCCCCCCCCCTCTCTCTCTCTCTCTACAATCCTTAAAATGTGCTACGAAGAGGCATCCATGAATAGGCTGACTGAGAGTCCATTTGACAAGGTGAGGCCTATTGTTTCTATTATTTATTGTAAGGTGATTGTTTTTCATGATCTTGTTAGTGAAAAGGTTGTTACTGTTTTCGTTGTTATCTAGTATCTATCTGTTACTGTGCGTGTGTATGTGTGTGGGCACGCGAAATTGCCTCCTGCTCGCTGCTCACTTCAGATGACGTTAGGGCCAGTCAGAATTCAAATAGCTTTAGTGGGCTTCTCCTCCTTAATTCTCGTAGCAAAATCAATTTGGCTGCTCTATTTCTCTTCTTGGAGTAAAGGGACCCAATTCCTGCTTCTTTGGTAGATACATATAAAAGAACAAGAATAGCAACTCCTTTTCTCGTTTCCTTTATTTTGCTCTCTTCCAGTTCTCTCCCAAATACTGAAACACTAGACAGAATGAGGACAACTTCAAGTGGTAGAGCCGCAAACTTATGTTACAAGTCTGTTTCACCCTTGACAGAATGAGGACAACCTACAAGCACTTGAGCCACAAATCTCTGTTTCTTTTTTTCTTTCTTCCTTTCTTCTACTTCTTCGTCATCTTAATCATCGTCATATTTTTGGGGTTTGAGGATGACTGATAGGTAAAGCCTAAACCAGTTTTATCCTGCATCAACCCTTTTTTATTCCCTGCTTGATTCTATTTCGACTATACTCAATCCTTGTTTGATATTTTGTGTTGGGATTTGATTCCATTGCAACAAATCAATTTTTTTCTTGATCTTGTTTCATGATTCTCTTTCTTAATTTGTGGTGGGATTTGATTTTGGGAGGAAAAAGTATCATCTACTTTTTGTGTATGGATATTTGTTTTCTGATATCTTTTATGTAAGTTGTAACTACACATGGCTTTGTATTGGGAGAATTTTGATTCTATAAATAGTCTAGCAGACAAAGATTTGGGTGGGGTGACCTTGCCATATTGTGGTGATCACATGGGATTTTTATATACCTGTGTTGGCTTGGCTTCTCCAGGTTTTAGATTTGTAGGTCCTATAGGGGTTTATTCTAAACCATTCTCTTGGGGGTAGAGTACTGTCTCCTTGTTGATTAGGATTATCTCTTTTGGATGCTTCAAACAATTGCAAACAACTGAATTTTTAATTGAAGGAGAGACAAGTGATAATGTCGAACATGTATTTCTTGATGATGATGAATTAGTGAATTGTGATAGACAATTTTGGGATAATCTTTTGCAAGTTAATAAGAATTTGTTGATTTTTTCTTATATATTTCTTTATACATGTGTGAGTGTTTGATCCATGTATAAATGTATAAATATACATAATTTCATAGTAGTAAACCCAAATAGGAATACTGGATTGGCCTAGGTAAGTTCCCGTCCAATGGAAAATCTGAAATGCTGACCAAAACAGAAGTGATAATTTTGGTTGTAACCTCTTTTATTTCTCACAAAAAAGTTCAAGGAGTATCAGTATTGTTCTTCATACCTCTACACCAGTGAAAAAAATTCTAATATTTTGACAGAGAACCCAATGAACCTCAGCATGATTAAGAATTAGTGTTTAACCTTGCAAGTTGCAACCAAAGAATGAGGATTGGTCAATGGATTTTAATTTCATCAGCTAATACAAATGTTTCGAGAAACAGCCTTATCCTTTTCTCATATTTTAAAATATCAAATATATTAAATTTTTCTAGGGCAGCAGTTCATAGGATGGGGGATCTGGACCAGCATTGGATGATACAACTCTCTGAGTGACTTACTGTTTTTAGTTGCCTTTTTTTATTTTTATTTTATTTTATTTATTTTTTATATATCTCAGTTTCAAAAAAGAAAAAAATTTTAATTCGACATTTTGTTAATACTTGAAGAGGTTTCTTATTGAGGTTTTGTGGCGGTTATTTTATTGTGCAAGCATGCATGTAAAGTGCAGAGTACACCAAAAAAGTGCTGCTTGATGCCTGTAGCACCCTATAGCTCGCTGCTGTGATAACAATCCTGCATCTGTGAGCATGCGCGTTTTCTGCACCACGTGCTTGCACAGCCCAGCTAAATCCTTTGTCCATGTGCTTTCAATAAGAAGAGAGGAGGTGTTACTGACCCACTCCATTAGTTGGCCAATTTAACTATCTGATGCATAATTTCTTATTAGTAGATAAAATCCTATATGATGAGGAAGCAATCACATTGTTTAGGTGAGTCTCTGTGATGTAATCAAAGTTCAAAGGGAAGAAGATCCATCTGGATTTTTTTATTATTAGTGAGAAAGTTGACATGGGTGACAAGGGGAAGACAAAAATTAGTCATGTTGGGACATGGAAGAACTAAGTTAATGTATGTAGTCAGTGTTAATTATATGCTGGCTGATTATGGGATCTTCTTGCTCAATATTACTTGTGCAATTGAATAGTTAATTATATACTGGCTGATTATTGGATCTCCTTGCTCAATATTACTTTTGCAATTGCATAGTTTCTAACTTTGTTCTTTGTTCTTTGTTCTCCAGGATGCTTTGTCCAGTGATCTTGGGAATTCTACTAGTGTTGCAGGATCTGACTTTTCATATCAAGATGATGATGAGGACGATGATGCTGGGGATGATGGTGATGATGCTTCTGATTATGATGACAATGACGATTTTTTGTACGATGATGATTATTTAAAGGTGCAATCCCAATTTGATAATGTGGATTTGCCTCCTGGGGTAGAGGCGTCCCTTCCTTGGTTGAACGATCCTGCCCCAAGTGGAAGTATGCCTGCTACAATGAACACTTCAAATCTTCCTAGTTTGCAAGCCCAATTTGATGCTGTCCCCACAAGGGTAGAAAGCAAAATGAAGGCCCCTGCTGCAAGCTCTTCAACAGTCCCTGAGGGAGAAGACAAAGAAAATGAAGTTATGAGAAAATTTGAAAATTTTAAACCATTTGATACCGTTGAAGATCTTTCAGATCATCACTATAATGGTGCAGGCTCATCAGGGGAGCAGGTTACTTTTGTTGCTTAAAGATACATGTTTTTTCCTGTATGCATGCTTGCACCCTTAATATTAGTCTCTGTGTGTGTATTTACATAATTTGGTGTTTTCTCTCTTGATAGCCACCATCCAAGAATTGGGCGAAGAAAATTCAGGAGGAGTGGAAAATTCTGGAGAAGAATTTGCCGGGTAAGTTCTGATAAATTTATGTGATATTTGGGTGATGCTTCCTGATCAAGCTATTTTGGGTTTGAACTGGACTGGACTTCCTGATTGAAAAATCATTAAGCATTGTCATGCAAAATGTAAGACAGCTAAAATCATAAGCACACAAGTAGCCGACTAATATTTCAAATTATTGTTAAGACTAGAGTAAATGTGCAGGAATAATCTGTAATTGTATTCATGTTATCATTTTTCCTATTTTCAACATCTTAATATATCTTATTCTACTTTTGTTAGAAGTTCATCACAAGGCATTAATATACTTAGTAGATTTGTGTCACCTTCATTTTGGTCATCTGGTATTAATTTGTTTGGTCGACTCACGTCTCTCTCTCTCTCTCGCTCGCTTGTTATTTTTACTTCTTCAGACACAATATTTGTAAGAGTTTGTGAAGCACGGATGGATCTTTTGAGGGCCGTCATTATAGGACCTGCAGGCACTCCCTATCATGATGGCCTTTTTGTCTTTGATGCTCTCTTCCCTTCTAACTATCCTAACGTACCACCGGTATGTTATATTTGATAGTGTTCTTTCATAATTATAATATCTGTTGTAAATGATGTAAATTCTTATTGTGGAAATTTCTTCTGTCAGATGGTTTACTACTATTCTGGAGGCCTTCGACTAAACCCAAATTTGTATGATTGTGGGAAAGTCTGCCTCAGCCTTCTGAACACTTGGAGTGGTAAACAGACTGAGATGTGGATCCCAGGAAAGTCAACCATGCTCCAAGTATTGGTCTCTATACAAGCACTAATTCTGAATGCAAATCCCTTCTTTAATGAGCCTGGGTATGAAAAGTCATATGTTGGGGCAGAAGGGGAGAAGAAATCGAAGCAGTACAATGAGGATGTCTTTATTCTGTCCCTGAAGACAATGATGTACACGCTTAGGAGGCCACCAAGGGTAAGATTCATTCATATTTTGCTGGTTATGGTAATGATTCATTTATTTATTTATATTTAATAAAACCTGTTACAGGACTGCCAATGGGCAGAATTGACCTGGCTTGTCATGAGCTGAGCCTGAGAATGAGTGGCTTGCTAATCAAACCCTATCTGGAGTGGGGTTCTTTTAATAAAATTGAAACTGGGTTAAGTTAGTTTTTGTTTAGCTTACTTCATGCTCACGCAATTGCAATTTGGCATGTATTGGTGTGACATTAAAATAGAAAAATGAGTGGATTCTAAACTTATGCAATTAAGGAATCAAGAAATATTTTTCTCCTCTTGAACTAATGCATTGATAAAGATCTCTAATGCATTTATGTTGGTTGGTAAATTTTAATTACTACATTTAATTTGATTCAAGCTAACCATGCTGGAGCTTGGAAATTATCCGGCAAGCTTAGTCATCTCAGGCTTGTCACCAGTCTGGGCTCATGTTGAACGTAGATTCTTGGAGGCTAGTCTGAGCAAAGCTGCATGAAGGACTGTGTCTGGCTGAACTTATTATGGGCTGGAACATTGTGGATCACGCATATACTAACTAATAAAAATAAAAATCAGATAATATGCAACAAAATAGTGGTGTGAGACAAACAGATGACTAAGAAGCACTCGCCTCCTAATAGAAGAGATAACATAATGAAGAAAGACTAGCAGATGCGCTTTCTTTCCCTTATTAGTAAAGGGGGAGCGGGACGTTCGCGGAGTCCGTGCCTTCCGTACCACCACAAGAATGGTCGTTCTTGGGCGGATCCCGCTCCTAAACATAAGGGATAGGGGGAAGGGGGCCGGGCCTATCATATCAAAAGGGTTTGCAACAAACTACCATGTTCTTAATTATTATAGATAAAACGATTATTTAATGCTCACTTGCTAGGTCAGATTTTTGTTCTTACCCTGATGCACATAAATATTCCAAAGAAGTACCAAATTGTCTATTCACGCACCAGAATGCGTGTATGTGAAGTTTGATGTGGACATGTGAATTATCAGGGAAATAGATCAGCTTTGCACACAATTGGGTAGGACCGCATGAACAAATTTGAAAATTCAGTATGACATAATTTATTCTTATAAACAAAATGAAATAGTTTATGCATGCATTGATGAACATACACCATTAATCTGGCGAAATATTTATGCTGATACATATATTTTAGTTTGTGGGTGTATGTGCTTGCATGCATGTACCAAATATTCATCTTTTGAATTGTTGCCCACTTGAATTGATTGCTTATGAGGAATTTCTGATCCAATAAATGAATTAAAATTGTTAGTGGGCCCCAGATGTGGTTGTCACTCACTACTCAAGCCATGATGAAACTTCAGGATAAACTCTACTTATTGTCTGGGCTCCATGGTGCCCATTGTGATTCAAGGTGCTGAACTTTGTGCATTTTAACTCTGTTTTGTGGTGATTGTTGTGGTTTAATTTGTTGAAAAGATGGTACTCTCAACTCCTGTAAGCATTCTATTAACTTTTTGATTGACCGTAGATCTAAAATTTTCCTGCTTTTTGGGGCCAAAATTCTATGATCATACACCTGTCATTTTGGGGTATATATCTCTTCAAGAACGTTCTTTTTGGAAGTGAAAAATACTGTTCCAAACTGGTACTATTACTGATGGAATTTTCCTTTACCTAAAAGGTTATCCTAAATGTGCGAAGACTAAATCCTACGTCCGCTTCTAGAGAGGGAAGCTCTCGGCGCATTTTAGGCTTCCCTTTACTGTGCTAACGTGCGCCTGTCTTTTACGTCTCTTTTCATGTCTGCTTTTTCGATCTAAGCCCATACTCTATCGTGCGCTTCCTTCTCCTTCTCCTTCACCACTCCCCTCTATCGGAGGAGGGGACTGGATCTCTCTTTCCCTCTCTGGTTCTAAGATATGATCGAAGCCGGTGGTTCTCGCGACTTTTGCTATGTTGATCACTGATTTGACGAAGGTAGAGAAGGATCGTGGTTCTCACGTTTCTCTGAATGTCGTGATCTCATATCTGTTTCTCGCTGATTCTCTGGTTCTCAACTATGGTTCTCGCTTTCTCTGGCTGATTTGGCGAAGGTAGAGAAGGTTCGTGGTTCTCGTGATCTCTGGTTTATCGCGGTTTCTTCTCTGGTTCTCGCGTTCTCGTTTCTGGTTCTCACAATCTTTGATTTATCGTGATATCGTCTCTGGCTCTTGTGATCTCATCTCTGGTTCTCGCGATCTCTGATTGTCGAAGGTAGAGAAGGTTCGAGGGACATTCTGGGTTATGGGTAAGGTTTTTCAGATTGACGGGAAGACTTTCGAGATTACAGTGATCGATGAGAACAAGGGCAGATTTGTGCGTATTAATGAAAGGGGTTGAGGCTTTTCTAGGAACGTGTTTCTCGAAAGAATCTTCGTTAAAAAATTCATCGATTTTGTGGATGGCATTCTGTGTCATGGCTCTAAGCAAAACTTTACTGGAAGGAGATGGGAGTTTTCAGGGAAGTGGTGGCAATGGTTAGATCTAATCACAGAGGCAGAGCTTTGTTCTTTTCTGAATTTCCCTTCAATCACAACAAGAGTAGGGTGATTTTCCCGGAAGGATTAAACGCGTTTGGCTGGAGAGCTTTGTTGTTATCATTGAAAGAGTGTTTAGATGAAGTCTTTGTCAATATCCGTAAAGGGGTGCACACAGTACCGCTTGAATCTCCATTATCCTATCTGCATATGGCTAAACTTCCATTACTATTGTTGTCAGGAGATTGTGTTGTTAAATCGAAGGGAAATAGAGTGACTTTCCAGATGCGCGATTTGGAAGTGAAGAACAGATTAGATTTTCTTGAAACATGTGTTGTGGGTTGATTCAGTGGTGAAGGTGGCTCGATTCTTGAAATTGAAAAATGGGCAGCCAAAGCATGGGGGATTCTTACAGGAGTAAAAGTGCATCGGCTATGCAATGACTTGTTGATTTTTTTGCCTTCCCTCTGAAGTTGAAGTAGTACGAGTGTTGAATGAGGGTTAGCGGGTTAAAGGGGATGTTCACATTCATCTTAATCGATGGGGATATAAGGTGGGATGTACTGGTCAGATGATTAGGGAAGGTAAGAGGTGGATACAAATCATGGGGCTACCATTGCATGCTTGGTGTCTTGACCTTTTCAAAACGATTGGTGATTTTTGTGGTGGCTACATACGTATGGAATCAGAATGGGAAAAGAGATGGGATAGAATAAGAGTGCTGGTGAAAAATACAGGTACAATCCCTATCTTTGTCAAAGTGTTGGTGCTGGGTGTATGTTACAGAGTTCAGGTGTTCGAAGAACAACAACCTCAAGCAATGCCGATACGAACCGTGAATGATGGTTTCAAGTTTACTCGCAATGCCAGTGCTGAGGAGAACCGATTGATTACTGGTGTTCGTAAGGGGTTCGACGGTAACTACCATGAGGCGGATCATCGAACACGAGGTAGAAGATGGGTGGGGAAACACGCGCGTTGGAAGCGAGTGGGGGAAGTAGAAACGGTGAAGACTCGTGGCAGGCAAGAGTTGGCTGGGCGTACAGTGGCTGGTGGGAAGGTTTTAAATTCTGATATAGGGAAGGCTAAGGTGGGATGTGGTGTTGCACGTGACTGTAAAGGGAAAGGGGTGGTTAGTGTAGCACGTGAGATGAGTGTGGATGAGGGGATGGGTTTTACCAGATGTGGGTATGAGGGAGGGGTAGTGGCCCAACTGCCTCTTATTGCAAATGGCCCATCTTCTTCTGAGGTTCATAATTCGGGGCTTTATGAGGGAGGTGCAGTGGCCCAAATATCTCTTCATTCTTCTTCTTGTGAGCTCCCTGGTAGCTACCAGTCAGTAGCAGCAGATGGAGATTCTGTTCCAATTGGCTCTCCCGAATATCTTAAGGAGAGAAAGCGATGGTGCAAATGGCAATGCCGAACAGCATCCTTGTGAGGATGGCTTGGGCAATGGCTTATCCAGGAGTGCTCAGGCGAGGGTAGGCAGAGGCTCATTTGGAAAATAATTTTGGGGATGCCGATTCTGGAAGTGAAAGTGAAGTAGAGAATAGATTGTTTTCAGGTACTGATTTTTCTGAACCTCTCTTATGCACTCCGATTAATATTATGGAACCTGGTTGTGATTTTCTGAACAAAGACTTGGTTGATGAATGTTTATTAATTGAATATGGGGCTGGGAGTGATGATGAGATTTCAGAATGGGTGAAATCCAAAGTTAAAGGATTGAGTAGATTCTTGGGAACTTCCTACGGCGGTCATGAAGAGCAGGTGGTTTCTTTGTTTTCATCCATTGAAAAAAGCTAGAGGTTAAAACAGTCCTTATCTTCGAAAAGGAAGCTGATTAGTCCATAGGAAAGAGGAAAGGAAGAGGAAAGGAGGAAAGAGAGTTGAAAAAATTGGAATAGTCGATCAATTATATGGGCAAAGTAAGGAGTTGAAGTTGGGGTGGGGTCAATGGGGCGAATCAAATTCATGATTTAGTGTCTTTATGAAATTACGTATTATTTGCTGGAATGTTAGAGGATTAAATAATAGGGAGTGAAGGAGGAGGATTAAATCTGCGTTGAAGAAGTGGAAAGGAGATGCTGTGGTTTTTCAAAAAACTAAAATTGGAACTATGGAAAGAAGCATTATTAGAGAGATGTGGGCAGGCAGTTATGTGCAATGGGTGGAGCTGGGAGCCCAAGGTACGTGTGGAGGGGTGTTGATTATGTGGGATAGTAGAGTTATGTCCAAGGTTGACGAAAGTGTAGGCTTATTCTCTGCTTCATGTGTATTTAAGAATAGTAGATGATGATTTTAAATGGATTCTGACTGCGGTTTATGGCTCCAATGATGACAATTTAAGAGCCCAATGTTGGTTAGAATTGGTTGGAGTCTATTCTAGATGGGCTTTACCTTGGTGTGTGGTGGGTGACTTCAATGTTGTGCGTTTTCCTAATGAAAAAAAAAAGGTGGTGATTATCTTTCTTCGGCTATGAGGTTATTTTTGGAGTTTGTGGAGTCTAATGAATTGGTGTATCCTCCGTTGATTGGTGGTTGGTTTACTTGGTCTAATAATCGCGACACCCCCTAGTCTTTCTAGATTGGATAGATTTCTTTTCTCGCCTTCGTGGAAAGAGCATTTTCTAAGAGTGACTCAATCCACCCTTCCAAGACCTCTTTTCGATCATGTGCCCTTATTACTTGATAGTGAAGGTTTGAGAATGAATAGAGGTCCTTTTCAGTTTTGAAAATATGTGGCTTGAAGAGGAAGGCTTTGTGGATCTTGTGGAGGCATGGTCGGAATCTTTCTCCTTTTCCAAATCGTCTAGCTTTGTATTTGTTAAAAAATTGAAAGCTTTGAAGGAAAATTTGAAAATTTGGAATAAGGAAGTATTTGGTAATCTTAGAGAATCCATGGATAGGGTGTTGGATACTATTCATTTTTTTGATGAGAAGGAAGGGAGAGTGGATTTATTGGATGTTGAGAAAGCTAGTAAAATGGAGGCTAAAGCGGAATTTGCTAGATTGGCTCGGTTGGAAGAGATTAGTTGGCGTCAAAAGTCTAGAGTTTCATGGCTCAAGGAAGGTGATAGAAACACCAAGTTTTTTCATAGAACGGCTAATGCTCACAAGAGAGGTAACTTTATTGGCAAGCTATTAGTGAATGGGACTCTTGTGGATGATAAGGAAGTTTTTGCTAAAGAAATTGTAGACTTTTATGAGAACCTTTTTTATGAGGAGGAGGATTGGAGGCCATTTACGAATAATATGTTATTCAATTCCCTTGAGCAAGAGGAAGCGGGTTGGTTGGATAGAGATTTTGATGAAATGGAGGTTTTGGAGGCTCTTAATTCTTTGTGTGGTGACAAAGCTCCCAGCCCGGATAGAATATCTATTGCTTTTTTTCATAAATGTTGGAGGGTTATTAAAGATGATTTGATGAAGGTTTTTGAAGAATTTTTTATTAGAACAAAGATTGAAAAGAGCCTCAATGCCACTTTTATTGTTCTAATTCCTAAGAAGGGGGAAGTAGTGAATGTGTGGGATTTCCATCCTATTTCCTTAATTGGTAGTGTTTACAAATTATTTCTAAGGTCTTGGCTTTGAGACTTGCAAAAGTTATTGGGAGACTCATTTCTCCATCACAATTTGCTTTCAGTAGTGGGAGACAAATTGTTGATGCGGCGCTTGTTGCTAATGAATGCTTGGACTCTTGACTTAAAAGTGGGAATCCGGGAGTTTTGGCAAAGATTGATTTAGAGAAGGCATATGATCATGCCAATTAGAATTTTCTTATTTATTTACTTGGTAAGATGGGTTTTGGAAGGAAATGGCGTGAGTGGATTGCTTGGTGCATATCTACCCCCTCATTTTCGGTCTTGGTGAATGGGACTCCTTATGGTTTTTTCCAAAGTTCCCAGTGGGATTCGTCAAGGGGACCCTCTTCCTCCTTTTTTGTTCATATTGGTGATGGAAGTGTTAAGTAATTATATTTCCAAGGTTATTGATGCAAATTTATTGGAAGGTTTCTTGGTGGGAGATGGTCGGTTTGGGTTGGCTAAGGTTTCACATTTACTCTTTGCCGATGATGCTCTATTATTTTGTGGGTTGGAGGAGAATCATATGGTTCATTTGAGGATTAGTCTTCTTAATTTTGAAGCAGTATCGGGGCTTAAAGTTAATCTTGGAAAAACCGAATTGATTCCAGTGGGTAGTGTTGATAACATTGATAATCTTGCCACTATTTTTAGTTGTAAAGTTGGAAAATTGCCGGCATCCTATCTTGGTCTACCTTTGGGGGCTCGTTTCAAAGATACTAAAGTATGGGATCCCGTCATTGTGAAAATTAAAAGAAGGCTTGGTGGATGGAAAAGGGGGTATCTTTCTAAAGGCGGTAAGTTAACACTTATTCAAAGTGTCTTATCAAGCATTCCAATTTATTTCATGTCTATTCATAAGATTCCCAAGTCTGTGGTTAATAGAATAGAAAAACTCCAAAGGGACTTCTTATGGAATGGTGTGGGTGGGGAGAGGAAGTATCATCTTGTTGATTGGTATACCTTACAACTTTCGAAATTTAAGGGAGGTTTAGGGATTAGGTCCATTGATCGTACCAATCAAGCCCTCATGGGTAAATGGCTATGGAGATTCGGAAGGGGTGTTCAAGGATTATGGAGGGATGTTATAATATGGAAGTATGGGGTTACTAGTGATGGTTGGTGGTCTAATGATGTTGATGGTCCTCATGGAGTGGGGCTTTGGTAGGCAATTATGCAAGGCTTTGGCGACTATGTTAAAGAGATTGGGTTTATAGTGGGTGATGGTAGTAGGGTGAAGTTTTGGAAGGATTTATGGTGTTCAAATTTACCTCTGATGGTGAAGTTTCCCTCTTTATTCTCTTTGGCTTCAAACACAGAAGTGTTGATTAAGGATTGCTTGGAAGGGGATATTGGCACTCG
Source organism: Liquidambar formosana (assembly GCA_039720395.1). Lineage (NCBI taxonomy): Eukaryota > Viridiplantae > Streptophyta > Magnoliopsida > Saxifragales > Altingiaceae > Liquidambar > Liquidambar formosana. The sequence continues at coordinate 10,872,501 of CM077824.1, read as the reverse complement.
TCATTGGAATGTTATTTTTATTCGTAACTTTAATGATTGGGAATTGGAGGAAGTGATGGCAATTTATCAAGTTCTTTATGATAGTAAGATTTTAGAGGATGAGAATGATTCCTTGGTATGGCGTAAGGATTCTAAAGGGTTATTCTCCATAAAATCCTTCTATAATTCTTTAAATCCTCTTGGGGATGTATTCCTTCCGGCAAAAGTCATATGGATTTCCTCAGTTCCTACTAAAGTTGCTTTTTTTTGTTAGTTGGTGGGAAGTGCCAAGTGTTTGACCTTGGATAATCTTGCTAGAAGAGGGTGGTATGTGCCGAATAGATGTATTCTTTGTAAACAATACGTGGAGACGGTGGATCATCTCTTTATTCATTGCATTGTGGCTAGGAGTATTTGGATGCTATTATTCAACTTTTTTGGAGTCCATTGGGTGCTTCCTTCCTCTACTTATGATCTTTTGGCGGGGTGGTGGTTTAAGGGGGGGAGTAAAAGGCTAAAGTGATTTGGTTCATGGCTCCGCATGCTATTTTGTGGTGTATTTGGAAGGAAAGAAATGCTAGAACTTTTGGGGGGGTTGAGAAGTCTATCATTGACCTCAAGTCCTCTTTTGTTAAGTCTTTATACCTTTGGTATTCTAGCCACACAAATGCTTGTAATCTTTCTTTTGTAAATTTTTTGGATTCCTTTAAGCTATAGAGGGAAATGTGGTTAGTCGTTGTATATGGCTTATGTACATGGGCTAAGCCCTTTTTGATATTCAATACATATTACCTTATTAAAAAAAAAAGGTTATCCTAAATGTTATGAGTCCTCTACCAATTTGTCAGCTTGGATGACGAGAGCATGGGCTATGTGGCACACAGCCATACACTTGTCCTCTTTAAAGGAATCATGCCTTCAGTAGAGCTCCGTGAGCACCTAATGAGAGAGGCTATTCTATGCTTGTTTACATTTGTGCATGGACTAACTGAAAACTATAATATATATATATATATATATAACTTTCATTTTTAGCTTTATATTTTACTTTTTTGCCTTAGCTTCTGAAATCCAAGATTTTGTTAAATTGAATTTTTCTTGCAGCATTTTGAGGACCTTGTAGCTGGTCATTTTCGCAACAGAGCACATGATATTCTGGTAGCATGCAAAGCCTATACGGAGGGCGTTCCAGTAGGGTCTGTGGTTGGAGTCCAGGGACACAATGAGGTTGAACGGAATGGCTCAAGCGATTTCAGGGCAGCAGTAACTAGGATGATTAATATGCTGGTTACGAACTTCACAAAGAATGGATCAAAGGACTGTGAGCAGTTTCGAGTTCCAGCATAAGACATCAGAGGACCTGATAACATAGGAAGGCAGTAAGATCTATAAGATTTAGAAAGCTTGGCAAAGCCTTTATTTGGAACTGACACACAGGCAAGTTTTTGATGGCATTGGTTGGACGGGATAGCAGTTTACATTGTCTACTTTATCTTTGGGATTTTTAGTAAGTGTAAATATGTTTATAGGGACATTAAAGAGTTTCTACTAGACTAGCTGATTGCTGCACATTTCTAATCAAAATGATTTATGGCTGTCTAGTTGATTTGCTTATGAATCTTATAATCAAATATGCAAGGGATATAGAAGTACCAACTTCTGCATATCTCATCTTAAAATGGTTAGTTTTTCTCACATGGTTTAATTCTGTCCAATATCTTTTAAGCAAATAGAACTCTCACTTCCTATCGAAGGTAGGCTATATATATATATATATATATATATATATCTATGGAGTCCTCTTTTTATGAGGTTAACCTAATCTAACTTTATGTTAGGTCACTCTCCAAAACTATTCATGTGATTCATATTTTACAAAACCAACCGTTGGATTAGATAACCTTATCATGTAGGTGATGCATACCAAAAATTAAGTTGATCTGAGACTGATTGTTATTTGATCCAACAATTATATTTTTTAATCAATGACAATAGCTCATTTTGGACATTTATAAATGAAGTAGTTCTTAATCTCGAATCAACTTGATTTTTGGTTTGTATAACCTTCACATGAAGTAAATATAATCTAACAGTTGGTTTTGAAAAATAAAAATCAGAGATAGAGTTTTGGAAGGTGACCTAACGTAAAGTTAGGTTAGGTTAACCTCATAAGAAGGGGACTCAATTTGAGAATTTTTACTATGATATTATAGGTGCTCAACCCAATCAAACCCATCTATTGCCACACGATCATGGGATAGATAGGGCATTAGTTCTGCATACAAGCATAGAGTTGCATATTTAATTAATTTGGCCCCTTAAAAGCCTATATAATTATAATTATAAAAAAGTGGGTCCATGTAATTTTTGATGAATGGGCATGTTGGATCATCAAAGCTAAATTGAAGGCTTTTGAAGATGCTATTGGGGTAGGAGGTGCAACATCATCGGTGTGGTAGGAGTCTTTCTGTTCAAAACCCTTTTTCATGTGCCTTGAGTTCGAAACTGGTATTTATGCTAACCTATTGACATTCAACCATTATTAAAAGAAAGAAACTTACATTATATTAATAGGACATGCAGTTCATATCTAATAGTCTAATACACAAACAATATGCATGCAAAAGACCCACATACATAGACATCACATAGCTTTAAAGTCTTACTAGATTATAGACATAGACATCACATAGCTTTAAAGTCTAGCTAGATTTTAGACCATGGTGAAGAACACACACAACATGTTGTACAAACACAGCTCACTCATATCACCTGCTTGCTTAGCTTAAACTTCTCAAATGACTTGAGGAATCCGAGAGCGGCATCCCTTGCTTTCTCCGGCAGAGGCGTTGTCGGATTTAACAGCTCAAACTCTGCTTTCCATTCAGCAACACACTTCTCCCTTTCTTTTCCTTCCACCGGCATAAATGAGAAGGTGACCTTATATGGATCATACATCTTTTTCAAGTCGCCTTCGATCACTTGATATGTAATTGATCGCCCTGTCTCCACCTTCTCTATCTTCTCAGTCGATTCTTTCACGTAGCTGGATACGGCTGCATGCAATCAAATTCATGTGTAAAAACTTTATATTGATGTTTTTTTTTTATATAAAGAATATGGTGCGAGATAGGCTTATGCATGCAATTTTGGTGCCCAGCTTGTTCATCAACATACGATTTGGATAATATTCAGCAAAAGTAGTTGATCAAAGGGTGTTGTGTAGTCATTTAATCTGTAGAGATCATGTAGTGGATGGTGGAAATGTAGGGTGATAATGAACTTTTGAGTATGGATTAAGGCTTTCCTGCAAAGAAGGAAAAAAAAAAGGGGCTTTCCCTACAATCAGGAGATTACTCGACTCTTGTGGAATATTGGTTGTCAGGTCTCGAGTTTGACTTTTGATAGCCCCTTGAGACCACCCAAACAAGGTTCATTGATTCTTATGGGCCTTGATCTTATATGGTCTATGTGGGTGGGGTTTACGAGGTTTGTCCAAAGGGTTTTCTTGTCACCAAAAAATGAAAAAAAAAAGTGTCTTTAGAAGAACTTCATGATTGAACGGTTCTCAAGAAGAAGGTTGTTTTGAGAAAAACTTCATACGAGATTTTATTTCAAGTCAATAACAAGACATGCAGTGTGTACTTGATGTGGCAAGCTTGTATCGGTGGCAATTGGGTGGCCACCGACCGCATGCCTCTTTTGATTGTAAAGAGACTCCACACCATTTGCATGGAGGTCTCGATGTATCTCAGGTAGTCAGGTATTTCTAATATACCAAGTATTGTCCTTCCAATAAAAAAAATTAAAAAATTTGAAAGTATTGTCTTTGCTATTATACCAAATGCATGCATACATGGTAGTGTGGATCATGGAGCAGCTTGCAGAATTTACATACAGAGAGAGAGAGAGAGAGAGAGGGAGTACCAGGGCCAAGCTTGAAAAGCCTCACACTTCCAGGGCTGCCATCTCCCTCAATGTATTCGGCAGCGGCGAGCATATCCGGATTTATTTTGGTGATGATATCGTTGTCTCTGTACATTTCCCATGCTTTCTCCGCAGGGATGTTGAGCATAACCTCTCCTTTCATGCTCTTCATCTCTCTCTTCTCTCTCTCTCTCTCTCTCTCTCTCAAATGTGGTTTGTTTTGTAACCATGGTGAGCGTTTAAATAAGGACGAATAAAGCTAGGACTCACAGATGCTCTCTCCAGGTGGACTTATGCTTTTATAATACAGACAATGAAAACCCCACGTAGCTCTCTCTCACTCACACCCCCCCCCCACCCCCACCCCCCACAGAGAGAGAGAGAGAGAGAGAGAGAGAGAGGCAGCTCCTAGACTCAGAGATGAGGTTGATGCCTCCAAACCATTTTTTATTTTGGGTTGTCCTGTATCCATTAATAAGAAGGATTGAATTCAATTCGGCCATATCTCTCACTAGAAAAGTAGATGCCATTCACCTTAAGATCTTCCTTTTCTTGATATATTTATACACAAATAGTCATTGGTTACATGGTCCACTGTGGGTGAAGTAATTAACATAAGACCGGGTTCCATTTATTTACTAAGGACATTTTGATGCCATGGAACCTTATAGATTACACCAGATTAAAATAAAAAAAAAAGGTTCCAAGATTATTTTAAAATTTGAGATAACCAAAAATGAAAAGATGATCAACCAATCATTATGGGACAAAGGAAGTGTTAGGCTACATAATCAAGTTTAAGACTTTCTTCCACGGGCATTGTAGTGAGTGATGCCTCTTCCCCATTTTGAAGGGAGAAGGTTAGGAGTTCGATCCGGCTTTCATGCACAATTGAAGGGGGAAACCTGTCCTACGAAATAGTTTGCATACCCCCCTCCCCCCCCCTCTCTTCAGAAGAAAAAAAAAAAAAAAAACCTTGGATTTTTTGAAATCGTTTCCCACAATAAACAAACAGAGCCTCAATTTGAAAAAAAAAAGAAGACAAAAAACAAGGATGAAGAAGAAAGGTTTAGCTGACCATAACTAAAAAGACCATTGAGCATTGATATTGGAAAGTCATGACACAGAATACGGCATTCAAAAGAAACAAGTGAAGCAATCAAGCATAAGCCATTCTCAAACTGCAATCTATGGTTTTGGCATCACAAGAAAAAAAACAATACGCTGGAGCCTAATACAAAAGGGGGCCATTTCGTTCAATCACATGAACCTTTTAAGCAATTCGATCTTTTGGCATTTTTGGTTCTATAGTAATGCAATCTGTCTTCTTATAACCACTATAGACACGAGATTTGACAATAAGAAAAAGAAGAAAAAAAAAAAACCGTTTTTGGTAACAGAAGCACTCAGAACCAAAATTTGGCGGTGAATAAACCATGCTTTCGAGCCACAACAAGAGATCAACATCGATTATGGTGCATGCACAGCATGCAAGCTTCAGCAATAATAGAGCTCTTTTTAGGAAGTGTAACTCCAATCATTTTCCACTTCGCCCAAAGCAAGGAAGGGAAACCTTTTTGATATTCTTCATTCTCTCTAGTGCAGCGAGACAAAGCCTGTTAAGAAGCAAATACTTTACTTACGAAAGATCAATAATCCAACTAGATTTTGCTGTAATTCCGGCCAAATGAAGGGATGTAGAGTTTATAACCAAAATAAAAGGATCATATGTCCACAATCTTATATCATTTATTGGGTACATGCAACAACCAAAGGATCAAAGTTATCATATGTCAACAATGTCAGTCAAGGCAAAGGAGATCAACTTCCAGAAAACGTGCATAAAGTGCATCATGTGTTAGTCAAGATTGAGATCAGCGCAAACCCTTTGTAGTTGTTTTTTACCCTTCGCAATTTGGAGATAACCAACCAGTATCTCAAATCACATTACTGAGGACACTGCTTTAATTTCACTGGACAAAGCAGTGGCTGCTCTAGAAATTGAAATTCTTCGATTTTCAATGAAATGGCAGCAACTTCCCTCTATATGGTATGGTGATGCATTATGATTGAAGATAGGCTAATGATTTCAATGATTGTAGGAAATGAAAAATGAGGATTTGCTCTCTCATCATGTTATAAAGTAGTTCTGCGCCTTATACAGAAAAATTACTATGTTATAAATTCAACTTTTCAACTACTGTATGAAAAATTGGTGAAGATTTTTTCTTGTAGATTACATTCAAATAGATTGATATGGACTCGCCCTTGTGACCTAGTGGTATCTCTCCCATAAAATGAGGAGAAGGTCCTGGGTACAAGTTCTCGAACCTTGGGGTAGGGAAATCCTTGGGCTATCCTCAAAGACAACCCACCCAAAAGAGAAAAAAAAAGAATAAAAGAAACAAAAAAATAGCTAGAGTTGCAGACTTCTTAAGGTATCATCTCTGTGGGCAATAAAACCAAAAATGACAAAGAAAATGTGAGGTTTATATTAGTTACCAGAATGAGAAATGAAGTTGAAGCTATGGGTTGGAGGACCGCGTCTTATCCAGCTCTGAACTCAACATATGATGAAGAAGGACATCGACTCTCTGACTCCGACTTTTTGTGCTACACCATGCAAAAAAAAGAAGTCCAGACTATTGTTAACAGCTGGAGTGGATGAAAATGACAGTGTCTCAAGTGAAATTTGTCAATAATACATACCCAACAAACCGGTGTCGGTCCTTCTTTCCTCCCACATCCTGAATTGAAGAATTAAATGATACCACTTAGCATTGATTACCTAAGCAGATCTATAAATACCAAATGCTCAGAGATTTAATATATTTAACACTGGTAATGAAAGCTGAATTTGCCAGGAGCAATGAATAATTGGTGGAAGCAAGAATAATTTTAAATAATCAATTCAATAAGAGTCCCATCCCTAATAGATGGGGTCAGCACAAGATCATTCATATGATGCTCAAAAACACTATTTTAACAACAATCACAGTGCCTACTTAAAAGATATGAATCATGCTGCAGTGACAGCTTGTGTGACTTGGGCACATTCTCTTGGTATTCGGTGGTGATGATTTAATGCAGAGAATTAAATTGGGATTTTTCTTCAAGTGATCATAGATTGTAAGCATATGATTACAATGGAGGTACTTGGATGCAGCCATCTGTTTGAAGTCAAGTCTATTCATGGGGGTTGGGGGGGGGGGGGGGGGGGGGGAACTTTTTTGGACAGACTTTATCACCATTTTGACAGATAGAGCATGGAAATCGAGTGACAGAAGCTTAGGAGCGGGTTTTTCTGTTTTGAATAAGTCCAATCAACTTATAGTAAAGTTTGTGTCTCCAATTTGTGCTTCATCACCTCTTTAAACAGAGTTGATGGCACTCAAATCGACTTTACAGTGGGCTAAGAACTCGGCATTTTGTAATTGTAAACTCACTCTATTCTTCTTCTGCGTTACTTGACTTCTACCAGTCTTATAATTATATTTTCTTTTCTATGTCACCAAAAAAAGAGGAAAAAAGAAAAAAGGAAAAAGGGGGGTTTTTTAAAGAGAAAGACATGCCTAATCCTTGAAAATACGTGCTGTACTGGTGTTCTTACCGACATTATTGTATAAATCAACTGCCTGATGGTCGTGAATAAATCTGCTTCCAACTTCTATAAACTTGGTATTGCATTGTAAATATTTTCTTGCTTCTAATATATGTGGATAAATATTCCTAACCACCATGGGTTTGTAATTATCACAACACAATATCCTTTAGATTTTTCAATGGAGTCCTTTTTTCACAGTATGTTTGTTGTATTATTAAATTTAAACTAAGCTTGGCAAGTCATCAACTTCAAAATGGGATACCATATTTTCTCTTCTTCAAATGGATAGTTTTTATAAGTTTCCTTTAAAACGGTTCTAGGACTTGACAACCTGGCAGCAACATTTCAAACAAAATTTAATTGTTAATGACTAATGAAAGGAAAGGGGATTATATTTCCCTAATGATCTGTGTTCAAGGATGAGCCTGGCAGGCTGGCGCTACAATTTTCGCATAAAGGAAAGAGAACTATATGTATATCTTGACCTGTTCTTCGCATTTTTCTGATTCCTCGAGTTCCATTTCAGCAAAGAATGCCTCCAAGACAAATGCTACAACCTGAAATTATGTTAAAACAAGAACATGTGGTTATTTTAAGATAATTCCCTCCGGAGAAATATGAAGAAATATGCATCAGGGAAATATCAAACTTAATATTGAAATATTGTGGGATGTTAAGTTGTTGTTATCCATGTGAGGATGACTTCCCAACACTCCCCCTCACAAGTAGACCTAGCACGGCAAGTACAGACTTGTCATGTGGATAACAACAATGGGCTTACAAATGGAACATGCCCAATAACAACAACAGACTCTGATACCATGTTAAGTTTCCAACCTAAAAGTTCAAGCTATTAGGTGGAGAGCCAAAACAGGTATATGAATATCAAACTTAATATTGAAACAATTTGGGATGTGGGACTTCCCAACAAACATATGCTTCATATGGTTTAGATGAATGATGTATTTGGACACGCCACACGTTGGATAGATGGCAAACATATGCTTCATATGATTCAGATGAATGACGCATTAGATCATTTCAATACTTCCAATATGTCAATATGAAATGTAATATATATTGCGAAAAAAAAAAAAAAGACAGATTATAAAAGAGGAAATTAAAATAGGGAGGAGAATCAAGCACATTAAGGCATACTGCTATTTTATCAGAGGGAACGTAATGGAAAAGATTTTCACTCAATATGCAGAGTAAGAAGAAGAAATTGGGGATGTCTTTGGTAAACTTTAGGTAACTGTCAGTTTCATGAAATATGTGACAAGTGGGACATGTAATTTATGCTCCAAATTGAATAGAGTGTTGAATGTGTAGTTACTTAATGTTATTGAGAGGTAGTTGTGTTTTGGTAATTCTAGCTGAGCTAAATGCGTAAGGGGATGATCAGTGTGTTTATCTTCTATTTGCTTTCTTCATTTTGTTCTTTACTATCATTTTTCCCCAAATTCTAACACCTTGTCACAGTATACATCAGGTTTTACTGTCCTTCCAGTACTACCAATTGTTGGGGCCAAAGAAAGATGACAGAAAATGCATTCATATAACTGAGTTCATTGTGTTTCTGCAACACATTTAAGACAAGGTAAAGATCCTATATTAGAGTAGCAATGACAGAAAATTTACCAAATTCAAAAGTAGCACGACTGTTATTAGGTAAAAGCTGATAAAGTACGCGAGAGTCCAATAAGTTCCCGTCAATTCCTTGTAGCTCTGAAATGGTAAACTACAAATGCTTAGTGTTTCCAGGCATAGATGGCAAATAAAATTCACCTTCAAGCAAATCAAACGATGATGATTAGACTAAAGCATTAAAGCAAAACTGGTGAAAATAGCTTAAATGTCATTATAGAACATTTTACATAGTCCTAGATATTCTGTATGCCTGTCTGCCATATAATCAGAATCTTTTATGATATTCTGAAAGAACATGTAGTTATACATACCAACGCAATATAAGGCTAAAGACCCTTTAGTTTTCAACCAAGAAGAATTCTGGTCTTGATTCCGAGTCAGACAAAAAGAAAAAGAAAAAAGGATATTTAATCATCTTGTTAAAATGTTTCCAAAATGCTAAATGGTCAGGAAATAGTCTCAAAGTTGAAGATCAACTTTATGCACATCTTACCTGGATACTGGTTACTCGATATGGTTCTGTACAATAGCGATTATATAACCCACTTCTCACTGTTGCCATTAATGATTTTCCATCCTAATTTTCAATCTCTGGGGCTACTTGAAAATTTTCTGGAAAGCAATCAATCCCAGTTTTATCTTCCCTTCTTTCTTTCTTATCTTTTCACAAGTCAACATCCTAAGCTCATCTCATAAAACAATAACTAATCCTCACCAACGATTTACATAAATTGTTTAATTGTATATGCCGATAAAAAGAAGAAAATATAGCTTTCTCTTCATGGTTGTCCTTTCCTGCATGGTGAGCCCACAAACAGACTGAAACGATTTGATGATTTGGGTTAAGCTCAAGAAGCCCTATGCTATCATCTTCAATGTGGTCAAAGTTGAAAGCTTGCTAATTATTACTATTATTTTTTTCAATTTATGACCCATCTGACCACCTCATTAAGTGTTATTTCTCACTTTGTAGGATTATATCATTATGTGAAAATTCCTGAAGTTTCATTCAGGACGAACATGTGACTGACATGTAGTGCAAACCTCTGAACAGGGCTGTATCATTTAAATATAGTAAAACTGTAATAAAAAACATATGATCATGTTGGATCCCTTCTTGCATCCGTGTCTCTGTGTGTGCCAATGCAACATACCTTGCAAACAAACAATATCCGAAAGTAGAACAGGCAAATACTCATCTGAACCTACCACTGTGTTGGAAACAAAGAGAAAAAAGGTGTTTTGCTATTCAGTTTTGGGTAAAGCATAAAAGGATAGGCAATAAATAGGGATTTTGCTGCAAGTTTACAGGGGAAATATACATCACAATAGAAAAGCATGATCCCAATTATGTGTGGAACTGCAAATTACTCACTCAACTCAACTCAATTCAACAATGGCATACTAGAGATTAAATCAAGAAGGGAAAAATGTGGAAAAAAAAAAAAAATACATAATAGAAAATATCATTACAAGTTAGTAATACCTGCATCCACACTTGCCAGTCATTCATGACTAGCAAATTGAAAAGTGTCACCATTCCATTTGGGTAGTCATTAAAATTAAAAAGCAAATAGCTGATTTTGTTAAGAATGACTCAAGGAACTGAAATTTGCACTGGAGAAAAGCAACTTAGCAGGAGCAATGAACAAGAAAAAAAAGAGTTCCTAGCACACCAGGATCCTGGTATTTGGTAAGGTAATCCATCAATGTTCTGTGGTATAAGGTAATCGTTCCATTACATTATTCTAGCCTGCTATCAGATAAAAACCTAACTATGGGATTAAATTAAGGGATTTCTTTAAGATACATTTAGTGAAGCAATAAGTTCATGGGAAAATGTGAAAATGCATAGAAAATGATGCCAACAGCATAGAAAAATGTGAAAATGCATAGAAAATGGTGCCACCAATGAGATCCAGATAAGATAAGAAACTTTGTAGTGAAAATGCATAGAAAATGGTGCAAATTGCATTAAAAAAACATGAAAATGCACAGAAAATTGTGCAAATAAATTTTTCCATGCACTTATTGCTTCATTAAATGCATCTTAACATATGCCCTAAGAAATCCCTAAAATAAAAACATCACAGGTTCATTAGAACAGTATCATCAGTGACAAAGGATACTCATTATCATCAAGATCTGTTCCTTCCAAATTGGGGTTCCCAGCATTGACAATCCCGCCAAAGATCTGCAATATATTTAATATAAAAAATGTAGAGAATTTTGTAATGGTATAGAAAAGGGAAAAATCCAATTTTAAAGTATATATAAAAGTAATACTGGGATGTCTGGAAAAGATAGTAAATCAGATAGAAATAATGTTGGAAATAACACAAGCACGTATTAATAGGAAAAATATGTTTAAAAAAATGTTATGTTTAAATTTTTTTTATAATTAAACTAAGACTAAGCATGCATTTAGGGTGTTGGAATCCTTAAAAAGAGTCTTTCTAAGTTTTCGCACCAAAGAAAATGAAGTCATGAAGTGCTAGAACTTGTACTTCAGTACATGATATTGAAAAGAAAAGCCATTGTACAGAGTACGTATTATCTATTTACTTTTTGAAGGCAAGCAGGTGAAGAGAAAATTCAATGTACCTGCAAACCAAGAGAGCAATAGATACATAGAACACAAAATATGGTCCCAAGGTATGGCATCAAACTTGGTATGAGGGTTAAGAAAGTGGCAACAAAGGCTCGGTAACGCTGGACAAGCATCAGGAGCCTTATTAATCGTAACATTCTTGCAAGAAGAAGGTAGCGAATCCTGTTAACAAGAAATGAAAGAAACAATTAAAGATACATTAGTATATAAGGAAGTGCTCAAGAGGCTAATCACTTTACAAAACAGAAAGTCTCAAAATAACATTTTCTTGATTCAAACCATCACCTTCCTGGAAAGCAACAACTCTTTTAACTGAATTTGGAACCACCCAAATGATTCATAGCCAAGCGAAACAGGACGCATAAACAGCATAACTGAACAGAAAATAAAATAAAATGTGGCTCCATCCTAATTTTGGAAATGACACATCTGTTGGGCGATATCCATCCTTAAGAGATGAGACGATCCGTAGACAAACTTTTTCAATAGTTGCTAACTAGAAAAAGAAAAATACTTTAGGAGTGGTTGCATTCCACACCTCCCCGACAGGAAAACCAATCAAGTCCACACACAAGGACAAGAAGTTCAACTCCTAATCTTAAATTTCCTATAAAAACTCAAGAACCACACCACTCTTCTTACATCTGCCTACATGCACTCACAAGCCTGGGCTAGTGGACTGCCTAATCAATGGCAACAACATCTCACCCACGCCATTCAATTTATTTTTATTTTCTCAAAATGCTCAACTTATGTCCATATTCATTTAGCGTAAAATTTCTTAAATATTTGACTATCCACTCTGATTTAATTGAATTCCACTAATTTTATGTCTAATATTTTAGGAAAATTCATAAAAATATCCATTTAGTGTTTTTTCCCCCCCTAATGTCCCTTATGTTCCGTCCAACTTCCAAATTCACTAACAAATTCCAACCCCCCCCCTATCCCCCGGGGCAAAAAAAAAAATGCAATTTGATTTGATCTGGGAACCTAACTGACTCCAGATTCAGTTGACTTTACAAGAGTAGCTGCTGAAAATTAAAAACAAAAACCATTTTTGTAAATACTAACATTAGATGTGTACCAGTCTATGCTAAAACTGTAAACCTAAGTGAATAACCATTGAAAAAAAATGAAAATTCCATTTTAAAGTCACTATACTTTCCATGGAAGGTTTCCTGTGAACAATGCATGCATGTACTGATAGCAAGGTTATATTCTAAATCACCCCACTTCATCACTTGTAAAAGAAGAAAATTTTATTTATGGAAAGATTCTAACAAGGACTAAGGAGGACATTTTTTGTTAGCAAAAAATTAGGACTAAAACAATGTGAATAATCAACAAGAATCATGGGATGCACAGAATTCAAAAAATGAAATGTCTGTACCATTCCCCGTTCGAAAGAAACGGTAGTCCATCTGGGGTCAAGTAAGTTGTAGTTTCTCCAATAACTGCAAACACAAAAATCATCCATCATATCAATATAATGCAACATTGCAACCTAACATCAAAGTTACTTCTGGCGAGTTATTTTCTAGACTGAGATTGTGTATAGGATTTTAAGAGAGGACATACAAAAGAATAATACAATTTCTAAAGGAGCATATATTAAATGAGAGAGTTTGTACATCACAACTAAAAAAGCATTAACACCTGTGATTAGAGTGTCCAAAGCGATTACCTATTATGAATGTGACAAGAAAATCAAAGCGATTTTGACCATCCCTCCAAAAATTTGCAAATCCAGAGGCATAAACTTTGAGAGCCATTTCTAGAACATATATCCACCCTGTGGGACAAAATACATCAAATTTGATTACAGATATTAAAATAAACATGTCATAGCAGATCATAAATCATTTTTAAAAATATGATCACAAATCATAACACAAACTTATCATTGGACTCCATCGAAAATTTCTTGTTTACCATTATTACGAAGTGACCTTTTTGACCAAACCAAGGGAGAGGAGCAAGAAGTTGATTTGAAAAATCAAACAATTCGAACATTGTTTATAATAGTATTCCCACGTATACTTAAAAGGCTAGTGTGTGTGTGTGTGTGTGTGTGTGTAGATATTTTAAATAGAAGTGTGGATCCTAAATTATATTGCTATTTGGCTTCATGGCTAAAAATAAGCTAATCCTAAAAGGCTAAAACTCAATGCGTCCAGCCCAAGTGCCCAACTCAAAATCTTGAAAAAAGTACATGCTAGATTTGAAGATTCAAACATTGTTTATATTAGTATTCCCAGTTTTACTTAAAAGGCTAGTGTATATATATAGATATATTAAATAGAAGCGTGCTTATAAAAAAAAAAAATATTAAATAGAAGCGTGGATCCTAAATTATATTCCTATTTGGCTTCATGGCTAAAAACAAGCTAATCCTAAAACTCAATTTGTATGCCTAGCCCAACTCAAAATCTTGAAAAAAGTACATACTAGATTTGCAATGACAACATGTGACTAATGAGATAATGGAAAACCCAATACAACAAGAAAAACTTGTAGACAACTAATACTCAAGTTTTGCTTTTATGGGAGTGTACAGTATCAATGAGTCTAAACAAATACCAACAATAATATTGCACAAATGCTTGTATCAGTATGTGTAACATATTGTATCGTGTCTAATAATCTCATCGTATTATGTCTAAAACATCATCACTGCCTTATGTGCAATGTATAAATACATTAGTTGATGTAGGATCTTCTTAAAAATTCAGCACTATAATGGGGAATTATAGTTAGGGTTTGTTGTAGATTCATGTAAGGATGATTGAAATGGGTAGAACAAATCTATGGGAGTACAATTAGGCTTTTGAGGTTTATTTATTTAAATGGTTGTATGTGTTGTTTAGGATCCGCAAACACTGTTGAATTACAGAGATATTGATAGAAAAGAGAAAAAGAAGAAAAGACAGAATATTGTGTTGGTTTTTTTTATTTTTTATTTTTTGGGGGGTGGGGTTTTTTTTTGTTTGGGGGGGGGGGGGGGGAGGGAATCTAGGTGATCATGCCATTTAAATAAACTCTAATTCTATGGTTGAACTCCTTCCCTATCTCCCCTTCCTAATAGCTAATTGATGTAAAACAGCATAAATAGTCACTTTTGGTATCTTCTGGCATCAACTCTCACTATGCCCTCATTTTTGTTGGTCAACACTACACCCTCGTTTTCACTCATAGTTTTACCAAAATAACAAAAAATTTTACTCTCCAATTTTAATTGTAGAGAAATTGTTTCTCTTTGTGATTAACACACTTGTTTATTCCGTCATTTGGTGCCTCAACAGTTTGATAAAGAAACCTTGAGGCCAATGACTAAGAATTGCATGTCTAAGCAGTTAAATTTTCTTAAAATTTTTTTACTTAAAATTTTTTTATGTTAATAGTTTAATGCATATTAATTTCTTATGGACTGTAGCAAAATACAAAATGCAAAAATTCTCAAGTGTGAATGGAAACATGAATATGCTAGCTAGCTCAACTAGTAAAGTTGGAGGTTGTGTAATAGGCCTAGGTACATGTATTCGCCTAAGCTTTAGCACATCCTTCTCTTGCTTGCCTCAAAAAAAAAAATGAGTCAACCAAAATATATACTATTCAAGAGCTCGGCAGAAAATAACAAAATTAAATCTGGTGGAAATATTTGAAATCAAGAGTTACATCCAAGCATTGTTTGCACCATTTCTTATCTTAAATTTTTACCCAAATGTTAGAAAAAATACCACATCCCACATTGATTAAATCTAAAATTTGACACAGCTTCATATACTTGTTTGGGCCCACCACCTAATAGCTTAGGCTTTTATGTTGGAAACTTAACATGGTATCGAGCATGTCATTCTTGGCCCATTCCATTTGTGAAACCCTCTTTGTTGTCCACGTTAGAAGCCCGTTTCTATCTTGTTAGGATTACACATGAGGGGGAGTGTTAAAAAATACCATATCCTACATTGATTAATTATAAAATTTGACATAGCTTTAGACACTTGCTTGGACCTTCCACCTAATAGCTTAGGCTTTTAAGTTGGAAACTTAACACCATGCAAATTCAACCCATAAATTAAGATTCATAAGGAATGATCAATTAATCTGTTTCTTAGAACTTTACAACAAGGAGTAAATCACCGTTCAATGAATTGGACATTTAAAAAAATTCTTGTGTCCATTTTTCAATTAATTATGCCAGCTCAAATGATTTGGGTTTTGAAGTGAAATTCGTGCATCAACAAGTGACTGAACCAACTATTCTAAAGTTTTTAAAAGTTTTAAAATTTCAAATACCTCAATCTTTCACCTATAATTTAATTTATGTTCATTAATAAGCAGTTCTAGGAAACTGAAAGTTCCACCTTTTTAAAGATAAAACATAGGAAATCCAACAGAAAAAAGGTTAAAATATAAGACATACAGAGTTTATTAATAATTACAATATCGAATTGTTCCAGTAAATTAGTGATTAATCATCTAAATTACACATTTCCTCCATAGAATTCTCCTGCCAAATTAACAATTGGTCAAGACTTAAGAGTCTGGTATTGACCAAGCATGTAGTAACTAGTAAGAGTGTAAGACATGTGCCTGACCATGTTTGAGTTTTCATATCTTGTGTAACCATTTAGATATGTGAAAGATTAGACACGAGGACTTGTTGCCTAGTAATCACAACTATTATCATTTGTTGAAATTCATACAAAACCATATTTTACTTATACGCTGACATATTATTCTAGACTTCTATTTAATATGTTGTGAATATCCACAATGGAATTCTTAAGTTACTTTTTTCACACATTCCTGTGCATTTGTAGTTTTTTTTTTCTTTTAAAAATTCATTTCTAAATTATCCTACCACCATGCCGGTGTGATGTTTAGTGCATAATGGAACTCCAATACCCATTTCAGAGCTCATCTTTGCAACTATGCAAGTCTTGTTTATAAATCTACCGCATTTCCATGTTGTTGGAAAAGCCCTAAAATTTCATGATTCACATGTGCTCTACAGAATTTCAATGGTCAAAGCCAACCTCCAAAGTGGAATTTTGAACCATACCTATATCCCAACTCATACATTAGACATTGTAAAAAGCATTGGTGCCTAGAAAATAATAAGTTCATTCTTCATCAAAAAGAAAAAAAAGAAAAAAGAAGAAAGAAAAGAATATTGGTAGTGGCAACAATACCCACGAATTGTCAGTATATTGGATATTTGCATATGCATGTAAATGTAGAAAATTAATTAATGTGTAAAAAAAGTAGAAGATTTATCAAATCCTTACCAAAAACAAACTCTACACCTTGCCAAACTTTCTGAGCAGAACTGTTCTCTATATCAAGCTGCAACACCAACCCCGACAATTAGCATGGTTCATAATCAAGTCAAAATGAACAGGTTCAAACTGAGCCACCTGGCAATATTATTCGCAAATAAAGCTACAATGCAGATAGTCGATTTTGTGCCTCGATAAGCTCCTTCTTTCAAAGCCTCATCTCCACAAATAAAAGAGATATTGATATTCTAATTAAGTCAGTGACGTGACCATTCACAAATATCAAGAATTTATGATATATCATTTATGCATCATGGATTAGGATCAACGGACAAAAGTTTTTACGTAATTATTTACACAAGTTTTTTGATAACCTATTTGTGATTCATATTTTGTGAAACCCACCATTGGATTAGATTGCCTTCCCATGAAAGCTATACATGCCAAAAATCAAATTGATCCGAGATTAAGAACCGCTTCATCCATAAATGTGTGAATAGAAATGTTAATTTTAGGATTGGATGGCAACCAATCTCAGATCAACTTGATTTTTGGTATGCACGATTTACTAGGGAAAACAATCTAATCCAACGGTAGGTTTTACAAAATATGATTCACAGATAAGCTATTTAAAAACTTGTGTCCATTGCCTTTAAACCAATAATGGATCTCCATATTGGCCCTCTCGACATTGACAAGCTCCCTCATTATGAGTCTTGTTTCAACAAATAAAGAGATATTCATATTTTATTGATGTCAATGATGTGACCACTCACAAATAGCAAGTATTTATGATAGCCATACCATATACACACAGATTTATATATATAGTCCCCTTCTTATGAGGTTAAACTAACCTAACTTTAGGTTAGGTCACCCTCTAAAACTATACATGTGATTCATATTTTACGAAACCAACTGTTAAATTAGATGACCTTATCATGTAGATGATACATACTAAAAATCAAGTTGATCCGAGATTTGTTGCTATTTGATCCAAATATTACATTTTTTAATCAATGACAATCGCTCATTTTGGACATTTATGAATGAAATAGTTCTTAATTTTGGATCAACTTGATTTTTGGTATGCATGACCTTCACATGAAGTAGATCTAATCTAACGGTTGGTTTTGAAAAATAAAAATCAGAGATATAGTGTTGGAGGGTGACCTAACTTAAAGTTAGGTTAGGTTAACCTCATAAGAAGGGGACTTTATATATATATAGATATTACAATATTACTATTTGCATAAGCCTAACCCTGGGACTACAAATCCATGTGAAGGGTGAAAGCTTAACTTTCTAACTTCATTTCAATGTAAAGTTTCAATAAGTTGTCAATACCACCAAATATCAGTCAATTTTGAAGATAATAGGTATATTGTCGATTTCTCCCCAGAAATTGCACAAAATATACTGTTGCTGAGATTTATCTTGGAACCTCCAATAAGAGATATATATTGACAGATACAATACCTCCACCAAAGATATTTTAGTCCAATAGTAGTTCTGAGCAATAAATACCGTTGGAGGTCATTCTTCTCTATATGCTTTCCCAACAAGCGCCTAAGTATAAAAACAGATTCCATGGTCAATCACTCCCAAGTCCCACCCATATGACGTAACTTTATTTTCATGATAGTTGGTGCGGCTTTGAATATCACCTCAATTTTTGTATGTAGGTACTAGAGTGCTTTCCCTCCATTCATCTAGTATCTACTTATATATATGGTCACAAAGCTGATAAATTTAATATCATTCAGGAGTTTAAGAAGGAACCTGGGTTGGTAGACTAATATATGTGGGCAATTATTTGTGGCATTCGATGTATGGGTAGAGAACTCCACTGTTTTGGATATGTTTAAGGCTCGAGCACACAGATTTTCCTAATCCTAATGGAAATGGTTGGTACAACCGTACAACCACCTGTGCACTTCTTGAAAAATAGAAAAACACAACCACTTCACTCTCCAGCACTGTAGCCATGGAATTAATCTAGCGGCTAACTTGGTTGTGTCCTCATCCAAAAGTGATGCAATCTATCCAAATTGGGTGATTCATTTTCAAGATCCCCTTAGGTTGTCATTGAGAAGGACAGTTCCAAATTCTTATAGCATGCCTCGTGCCTTTTTTTGTTTTCTGATTTTTGGTTAGGCAAGAAAACAAAGCCAATAAAGAACCAAAAGCGAAAAACGATTAACTATCAGTTCTCACCATTTTGAACTTGACATGTGGTTTATAGAATAAATCAGTTCGATATCACAATGCATGAGCTCAATAAATAATGGCAGATAAAACTCACATTATAATTGACAAAATGCACATATGCATGTAGCATCAAGATAGACATAATAGGTGAACTTGAATTTTTAGATATTGATTAATTCTGACTCAATAAACAGCATAAGTTGGTCATAGTAGCACACTGAAGAACAAAAGTTGAGTGTAAATTCGAGACATACCGTTGTTTCAATAATCACAGCAACTAGATTCAGTAGGAGTATGAAGATTATAAGGTATTCAAATTTGGGGCTCCGAACAAAGGATTTCAGCTTTTTGGATAAGGGTGAATGGTAAAATGATGGGAATTTTTCAAACCAAGGTGGCTGCAAAAAAAGAGTGCAAGTGCAGTATTAAAGATGCATTCGAAAGCTCATCAACATCCATAATAAACAAGCTGTAAAAGGTATTTTTAAGTCTCGGATGGATCTACATAGATTTCAACTTACAGAATCTTCCTTTTGGAATCTTAGAGCAATGGCATTGCACAGGTCAGCAAATTCATCCATATTAATCTACAGGTGAACAAAATGAAGTCCGGCAAAGGAATCAAAATAACACATTCAAAAAACAGTTAATGAATGATTAGAACCAAATAGTTAGCTAATCAAATAGAGGCAAGATGCCCACCAGAAAACGGAAGAAAGACACAGAATAAATACAGAAAAATATTAACAAATATAAGCAGAAATATAAAAACTTACAAACCATCGTCTTAAATTTTACCAAAATCAGAGAAATTTCAGTCGAGTAACCACTATAGAAATCAACTGAAATTTTTTTTTTGGAAAATATCAGCAAATATTGGTGTTAAGTTATTAGTTATAAGCATAGAAGTAGATTTGTAAGTCCAGCTTTGTTATTGTATACAAGGGGCTAGTGCTAGTCTAACCATTTTAGGGTTAGTCGCCTGCTTTCTTCTCTCTATTCTCTCTCCTCTCTTCTCTCTATTCTAGCATTCATCTTTTACAAATCTAAAATGGCATCAAAAGGCTTCTATACTTTTGTGGGTGGTAATCTTGTTACATAGAAGAGTAAAAGCGAACTATGGTAACTAGATCTAGTATAGAGCCATGACTCACACAGCTTGTAAGATGTTGTGGGTGAAGTCTCTGTTAGGTCCGAGTGTCTTTGTGTTGGCAAGTTCCAGTGGCAAAAACTAAGGGTTGCGTTTTGAGCCTGTGTACATGTCATGTGCTGATTTTGAAGAAATAAGACTTGTGCATTGAAAAGTCCATGTGTGGATTGAACAAAGTGTCTTGTTCGACATGGTAAGTGACCTAGAGGTCTTATTATGAACATTCAGTTGTTAAATATCATTTTGGCCTTGTATGTGTGTTAGTAAGGCGTAAAATTGATTTTGTGTTGTGCTGATTGCTTTTGGAGGATTTAGGGCTCATTCAAACAAGTATCTTGGGATGTTCAAACATCATGTTAACTCCAGAGTTTTGACTGTTCTAGGGAGACTTAGCATTCAAATGCATGGTGGGCATCGTTCATACGATACAATGGGTGAGAGTTGAGTCTGTTCTTAGCCATCGCATCATTCGAACGGCCAACCCAGACGTTCGAACGACACGAGTTTTGAAGCCATTCTGAATTTGAATCCTTGTCTCCATCCTTTTTAACATCAACGACTAGGAAAATCAGCATAAGGGACACTGCCAAAAATATTATTAAACTTAAATTAACAAGGGAAAAAAAATCCTTACTTTGACAAGTTTTTCATGAAAAACAAAAGAAGGAAAATTGGATAACAGCAATTCATTCACATGTAAGAATAATATACACAATAATTCATTTTAACCAAAAGCATAAAAATATATATATATATATATATATATATATATATAAAATTACCTTGAAGTCGTGACTATCATCCAGCTCATCAAATATGAACTCAAATTCTTCTCTTGATATACTTGGCAAGGTCCTAATTAACATATAAATAAAGCCATATTAAATATTCACAAGAGCAATGTCAAAAGCTAAAAGTACAAATGTACAATCATGAAAGATATAATAGAAACAACCTCGAAGAGATAAGAGAAGTACAGATAAGAGAAGTTTATTTTGTGTGCATAGAATGAATGTAGAAAGAGAGAGAGAGAATAGATCAAATAGGTTGACTATAGTATACACTCAAGTCTTTCCTAATGAATCAATATTGCACATCTGATGACTAATATACTTTTAGGAAACCGTGCTCCTACTTTTGTTGATGTCAATATAAATGTCACCACAAGTGAAGAAATAGGATAAGAAGCGTAAATAACTATGAATTGAAAGGGGAGAGGATGATCCCAGATAGCCATAAAATCCAAATTGGGAGAGAGGAGGGATGAATCCCACTACCCATAAAGCTCTCACCAGAGAGATTGATAAAAAATGAGGAGAGAGATGACGTGAGGTAAGGTGGACGTGCCAAGAATGTGCTAAAGGCACCTAGGCTGCATTTGGTAGGTTGGGATGAGGGTGGGAATGACCATTCCATTCCTAAAATATTTTGGAATGTTTGGCTGGCTATATGGAAAGGAATGAGCAGAAGAAATGTTTATTCCTCCCCAAACCAAGAGCAGTGACCATTCCCAACCTTTTAAATAATGAAATCATAAAAAGTGGGTCCCACAGTCCCACTTGATCTCTCTCCCATTCCATTCCCACCCCTTACCAAACATTGGAATGGAATGGCCATTCTTGTTCCATTCTCAATTACATTCCATTCCATTTACACAAATTAAACGTAGCCCTAGTTATTAGATATTTAAGGCACAATATCTTTTGTCATATACGATACAATTAACATATCTGTACAAATATATATATCTTTTTGCCGCCGTATCCATGTCTAGTTTATTAAATATTATGTGCTAGCACACCTGTGTTGTCGAATCTATGCTCTGCATCCAGGGCCAAGTGGTCCCACTACTCTGCTAGTCAGCTTTGTTTAGCTATTTGATAACACTCAGTTCAGTTTTTGTTTTAGTTAGTGCTTTTCTTTGTTTTCTTATGCTAAATTATAATTTTATAGACCGTTTTTATGTTCCGACTTTTAAGTAGTCATGTGAGTGGCATGTGACTTTTTAAATAGTTTGCAATTTTGCATGGCTGAAATTAAAAGATTATGAGAGTATTCAGGGGCTAAGATCTTAGGGTTGTTGTAGTCCTGGTATAAATACTCTTTTAAGTGCCTTTGCAATTTTTTTTTTTTTTTATGAAGTAAGTGCCTTGCAATTATTTTCAATAATATTGCAGAATTTCATATTCAAGAGGCATTCCAAGGTATCTAAACCCTAGAATTCTCATGATTTACATTCCGACTTCGATTTTACTTCAATCTACAGTTATTTTCTGTCATTTTATTGCTGAAAAATCTTCTCTAGGGTAGTTTGTCACCTACTGCAGCAATTAGATGGCAAGTTCTTGGCTTTTTGCTGCATCACTTTTACTCCAGCAACCCTGCTTTCCTTTCTCTTGCAACTCATACAAAGGAGGACATAACAGTAAATTTATAATGTTCTCACTTCTACTTACAAAAAATTCATATCATAATTGGTTAAATAACTTCCAGCCCACATCCCAATTATTTTAAGAAACTATAGAATCACATAGATGGTCTAAGAAAGAAAGACATAGCTGAAGAGAAATTATGCAAAGTGGAAACAACTTTTAGAGGAAAAGAAAATCATATTTATTCTACTGGGCACTGCATAGTTAAAGGAAACAAAACCCAGACCGCTGTATAACAAGCCAATATTAGTATTTTTAAAACATAAAACATCATTCTTGGTGATTGTCACTTCTTCCTACCGCCTTCTTCGTAATATTGAGGAGCCTCTAAGTCTCTTAACTATCATCCTTTGTTAATCAACCAAATCTCTCATCTACTATGATACAAAGTAAAAATGAAATATATATGTAGGCATATAAATGATAGTGACACATGAGTTTTACCTGTATTTAGTCAGTACTTCAAACAGATGAATACATTGCTCTTTATTAAGATATCCAACATTCTGTTGATGCACCAAAAAATAAATAAAAAGAAAAATCCAATTAGCAAACATGCAACAAGAAAAGGCAGAGTGTCTCAACAAAATCACTGCAGCTAAATTGAACTTTATAAAATAAAATAAAATAATTGCTGAAGCTAAATTAACAATATAAAGCAGCTAAACTAAGTAAATATAATCATAATAATTGAAAAAATTACAAAAACTAAAAATGACTAAGGCCAGGAAGAGAACTATTTATTTTGTATCAACGAAGCAAGAATTATATGCTTGGAAAAATTTATCAACGAGCCATATTTAGATCCTTACAAGGTGAAGGCTCCTGCTTAAAATATTGAATATGGAAAGCTGAACACCGCATAAATGCTTCACGAGAGGAGACCTAAGAAAGCAATCTCTCCTCCCATTTGCCCTTTATATAACTGCTGAGAATCCATCATCTTTTTTTCTGTTTGTTGTGAGAAGGCTCTCTCCTTGTCAAATTGATTTTTTTTTTCCTTTTTTTTTTTTTTTTTTTTTTTGGCCAGTGTCCTTTTGTTATTTTGATCGGCAAATATTTGTTTTTTCATAATTGCAAAAATTTTCCTCCTCTCCTGAACATGATATTCCTTAATGTTGTTGGAGCCATCTGCATGTTTTGATTGTGCTCAATTTTTACATTTATCTATTGGATAAGGTTTAACCCTTATGAGAAGTCCTAAGGGTTGAATTATCTTCTCAATTTCTAAATCCCGTTTGAATTGGTCAATGCTAAAAAGCAGAGGCTTGTGCTTTTCTTGTTGGGAGTCAATGAAGTTAAAGCTAGAAAGTTCACAATTTAAAAATAAATAAATAAAATTGAAAGGGATATCTGGATGGTGGCTAATTGGATTGAAAATGGAAGATGAAATCAATGGAGATACTAGTAGTTCATTAAGGAAGTTGGAATTCCCAATCTAAAAGACCTAAGTTGTTAGGTGGAGGTCCCAAACAGACATATGAAGTCATATCAAAGTCAATATTTAGACGATGTGGGAGATAGGACTTCCCAACAGAAGTGATCCTTTTCACTTATCTAGCCTTTACGATCTGTTGGAAATATACCACATCCCACATTGGTTAATTATAAACCTTGACATGACTTCATATACATGTTGTTGTCCATGTGACAAGTTATTTGAATCTTGTTAGGCCTACACGTGAGGGTGAGTGTTGGGAAGTCCCACATCCCACATCAATTACATATCGAGCTTGACATGTTTCCATATATCTGTTTGGGCCCTCCACTTATAAGCTTAGGCTTGTATGTTGGAAACTTAACATGGTACCAAAGCATGTTGTTTTTAGGCCTGTTTCATCTTTAATGTCCATGTGACAGGCTGTTTCTATTTTGTTAGGCCTACATGTGAGGGGGAGCACATGCCGCATCAATTAAAATATTGAGTTAAACACATCTTCATATACCTGTTTGGACCGTTCATTTGTGAGGCTATCTTTGTTGTCCATGTGACAAGCCCCTTTTTATCTTGTTAGGCCCGCACGTGAGGGGGAGTGTTGGAAATATACCACATCCCACATTTGTTAATTATAAATCTTGACATGGCTTCATATACCTGTTTGGGCCCTCCACTTAAAAGCTTAGGCTTGTAAGTTGGAAACTTAACATGATATCAGAGCATGTCATTCTTAGGCCTATTGAGCCCGTATTTGTTGCCCATGTGACAGACCCGTTTCTATCTTGTTAGGCGTGCACATGAGGGGGAGTGTTGGAAATATACCACATCCCACATTACTTAATTGTAAACCTTGACATGGCTTCATTTTTGATGAAGTAAAGCATGTATTAATAACAAAGGGCAAAACCCAAGTACATGAGACATATACAAGAGCAAAGCTCCAAGGTATAAAAAAAGATCCCTTTATATCTTTAGGGAATCTAAGAATTGAACAAAAGAAAGTTTACTAATCTTAGTATTGCTAAGGTGCCACAAAAAAAGATCCTTAGTAAATCCGGATTTAAGATCAATGATCGACTTTTCAACCCCTTCAAAGGTCCTACAGTTCCTCTCCCTCCAAAGGCACCAAAAAATAGCATGAGGAATCATCCTCCAAACCGCTTTAGCCTCTTTGTTACCCCCTTTGAACCACCAACTAGAAAGAAGAGAATAAGTAGATGACGGAAGAACCCAATGAACACCAAAAACATTGAAAGTGAACACCCATAAGCTCCTAGCCACCTTACAATGAATGAAAAGGTGGTCCACCATCTCCGCTTCTTCTTTACACAAAATACATCTATTGGGCAAAATAAAACCTCTCCCAATAAGGTGATCCAAAGTCAAACACTTATCACTACCCACCAACCAACAAACAAAAGAAGGCCACTTTAGACGGAACTGAGGCAATCTAAACAATATTCACCGGGAGAAAAACACTTCCAAGAGGCTTTAAAATATTTTAGAAAGATTTTACGGAGAATAGCCCTTTAGATTCCTTACGCCACACCAAGGAATCATTCTCACCCACCAAAATCTTACTATCGTAGAGCACTTGGTAAAAATGTAAAATACTTTCCACTTATAAGCTTAGGCTTGTAAGTTGGAAACTTAACACCATGTTATGGATTCCTCCATCCACTAGAAAAGGATTTTTTATCACTAGAAGACCTGCTTCTACTCTCGAGGGATTTCAGCACGTAGGTGTTTGGCATTTCCCATTTTTGAGAACTTAATTAGAAAGGTGGGTACCTTCGGATATAGGAATTTCAGGACTATCCCGCTTCCCATTAATCAATTAGGTAATTCCTCCTCGCACATAATTAAGGGAGCTATTCAACACTAACCAAGTTAATTACTTGCCTTGTCCTCCCTTTCAAGGCCTCGCCTTATCTGTGCAATGAGATGGAAGCTCAGTGTGGTTCACTTTGATAGGATCCTCTAGGGAACCTCTCTACTCTGACTTCATAACCTGTGAAAGGATCAAAGGAAGAACTGAAACTGGAGGTCGGGCAGATGTTCAGTCTTTCCCAGTGAGCTCATCACATCTCAGGAAAGGGAACCCCTTTTATTTACCAGGAACCAAAAGTAATCTATGTGTGGTTTTCATTATATGATTTACTTAACTCTTCCACCTTCCTTTAACATTATCATCCATCACTAGAACTTTCCAACCTTCACCTTTACTGGCTTACTGCACTGAACATGATCTAAGTCCTGAGTTCTACTTTCCATTATAACATCAACTTTGTGCTTAAGCGATAATAAGAATCGATATATGCCTTAAATTTGTCCGTAGTTGTTGCTTAGCTAACTTCCTTTTCGACAACTTTATATTTTCCACACTTTGCTAAGCTTAACAATATGCTCCTATTGCACCAACTGTCATTTGAACTTCATCATCCACCACCAAATTTCCAGATGACAGCCCAGTCTCCTTAAAATACTTTAATTTTTCTGTTGAAATCCTTTAAATTATCCCTTAAAATTCAATATCTAAAACCACATGAAAACAGTTTCTTCTTGGCTGCCAAAGAAATTATTCTCTGTTATCTTTTTATAGTGGGAAATAAATGTCCGAATTTAATGGAAAATATGACCCTATATAAAAAGCGGAATTGTCAAACAACCTGTGTAGCTGACCCAAAATAGATGGAACAAAAATTTGTTCAGTTTGTCATGACAACAGCTATTTTAACAAATTTTTGAACTATACAAAAAAATTAAATATTTATTAATTTATTCCAACAATAAATATAAACATAAAAAAATATATCTAAAAAGGTCAAGAAAGAAGTTGTGAGGTAATGAAGGCCAAATTTTGACCATTACAAACTGATAATGATGTTATCAAATCAAGAACTATTTCTCTTACCCTATGTTTGGTACGAGGGATTTGTGGGAGGATGGAAAGGGGAGGAGGGAAAAGTGGAGGGAAAGGGGTTAAGGGGTGTGTTTGGTAGGAGGGAAAGAGAGAAGGAAGGAAAGGGGAGGGGGGATAGAGAATCCCTCAAGTCACCTTTTTCTCATCCCACCAATTTTGGGGGGAAAGGTGTAGGGAAAGATGGGTTTTTGTTAAAATGACCATATTACCCTCACATTTTCACAACTTTTTTTTACATGTGAGGATAAAAATGTAAAATCATACTTTTTAATATCCATCCATCCATCCCACCAAACACAAGGAAGGAAAAAAACTATAATTCCATCCATCCTACCAACACACTGGAAGGAAAGAGGGCTTCCCTTCCCAGGGGATGGAAAATCCATCCTTCCTACCTTTCCTTCCTCCCACTTTTCCATCCTCCCTACCAAACATAGCATTAAATTCAAAGAAAAGTGTTTCCCACTTTCCCTAAAAGCAAACCGAATGACTAACCAAAATGATGATGATTCGAATTAGAAATATTTTTTTATGAAGTTTGAAATGAGAAATATAAGCAGATATGTCATATGTATATATATCCTCTTTCTAAAGTGGATTAAGAGAACATGGCTTGAAACAGTAGCATGTTCAAAAATACGCTAAAGGAAGAAATAACCATGAAAACAAATATCATACTTACATTCTTATCTATGAGTTTAAAGGCTTTCTCCAACATACTCTTCCTCATATGGTCCATCTCAGCAACTTGTTTTGCAAGCTACAATAAAATGCAGATAAGCATGTGCTGTTATTTCTTAAGAACACAAGGTGCAGCAATATAAAGATTTGTTGTGAGACATTGAGTAAATAATTTATCAGCAGCTGAAAAGGAAAAGATTAACATACATAGAACAGTAACATCTGAGTTACTGGTGACACATACAAGTGCAACATACAAGAAGGGAATCCATTACCTGACTTTTGAAGCTATCATATACAACAGCAAGGATCAAGTTAGTGACGAAGTAAACCCCCAATAGCATGTAGAGAACGAAAAACAAGCAATGCCAACGTGAAGCCCTGAAAAAATTACAGATTTACTAAATATTGGGATCAAGGATTTAAATGTTGTCAATAGAATTTTCAAGACCCCAAAATATAGAAACATCAATGAACTTGTGAAATAATAGCAATGATTATGTTGTGAAAAAAGTATCAAAACTGATAGAGAAAACCAAGAGATTGTGAAAATATTAGTGAAATGCCACCTCAAAAAGTGCAAAACATAATATTGTAAACGAAAGGGAAACTTATGTAAACTTCATTCAATAATTCTTAAGTAACACTGACCTTACTTGAGGTTTAAAAATAACACTGGATATTCATTGTGGTTTCTAAAGTAAAGCCAACCTCCCACCAGGTTTTGTATAGACTTATACTTCCCTTCCCTCCTTATGACTAGTGTGCATAAATATTTCAGTCACTTCCAAAGTCATTGAATTTCACAATAATAATAATCATAATATTGAGGGGAAAATTTGTCAAAATGATTTTATTCGAAGTGCAAGTCAAAGTTATTACAAACCTCAACATAGATTAGATCTGTTTCAACAACCTCAAGATAGATCAGTGTTATTTTCTGAAATCTCAGGGGAGGTTACTCAAATTTGTCGGAAAAATTACTGATGAAAGAATATGTGTTTAGGGGTGTTGGGAAGTCTGACATCCCACATTGATTAAATATTGAGTTTAGTATGGCTTCATATACCTATTTGGGCCCTCCACCTAATAGTTTAGGCTATTAGGTTGGAAACTTAACATGGTTCAGAGGTTGTTGTTCTTGGGCCCGTTTCGTTTGTGAGTCCGTATTTGTTGTCCATGTTATAAGCCCGTTCTTGTCTTGTTAGGTTTGCACGTGAGGGGGAGTGTTGGAAAGTCCCACATCCCACATTGATTAAATATTGAGTTTAGTATGGCTTCATATACCTATTTGGGCCACCTCCACCTAATAGCTTAGGCTATTAGGTTGGAAACTTAACAGGGGGGAAACATGACCTATTGGAAATAATATCTGACAATTTTGAAATATAAAGTAACATTGAAGATGGTTTTAAAGATCAAGTACATATCGGTAATCACAAACTAAAACCTACAAGAATCACATTCACTCTACAAATTAGCACATTGTAGAACATTATAAAGTTCTTTCAGGACAAACTTTTGATGTAGCATAACCACAACTCATGTAAGGGAAGAGAAAATAGAAAGAAGAACCCTAGGCTTCAGCACCTAAAGGGTTTGGATGTTGCACCAAACCTAAGAAAAGCTGTAATTTTATTTCACTCAATAACATATAACCCTAAATAAAATAGGATTCCTTAATTAGTCTCCAATTACATTAAATATAGAAAGTAAGACCAAATAAAGAATAAAAGGTAAGAATCCCATAAATAAAATAAGGTAAGATAAACTAGGCCGAGGTCATCAAGCCATAGGGCCATTGGATGGGCCTTCTGGAGACGTTAGCACCCGTACACATGTTTGATGGGTGTCCTAGAACCAGTGTCCACACCAACTCTCCTGGGTGAGAAACTCAACCATGTCGAGTGTGACTCCAAGGGCTCTGGTAGTACTTCAATAAGTCAGGATCAATTTGTTGCAACTAACCTCTGGTGATCTAGGTGCAGTCCGACTCTGGGTGTCCTCTCCAACAAACTAGGAAACGCTAAACTCCTCCATCGCTTGTAGAAGCAAGTTGCTCCTCCAAAATAGCATCAACATATTTTTTTGTGCAAGTTAGATTAAGTGGTTGTGGGTCAGGGATAGGGTTGGTATTTAGGGACTGGGAAGGGTCAACAATAGGTTCATCTGGGATGACTGCAAGACCCTTACAAGCAACAAGGTCCTCAATATAAACAGTGGAGCTAATCACTTAGTTATACGGAATGACATAAGCATTCGGTCCAATCCATTTCAACACTCTGAATGGCCCAGCACCATGGGCATGCAATTTCCGAACAGCTCCAGAAAGACTGTTAAGGCCCAATCTGAAAATCATGACATAATCTCCTATGTTGAACACCATATGGCGTCTACATGAGTTAACTTAAATTTTATAATACCAAAGTCAATGTAGAACAACCGCAATTCACAAAGGGGAAAAGAAAGGAGGAAGAACCCTAGGCTTCAACACCTAAAGGTTTGGATTTAGTACCAAAAATAAGAAAACCTACAATTTTATTTCATTCAATAAAATATAACATTAAAGAAAATAGGAGTCATTAAATAGTCTCCAATTACATCAAATATAGAAGGTAAGACCAAATAAATAATAGAAGGTAAGAATCCATAAGTAACTTAAAATAAAATAAGGTGAGCTAACTAGGCCTAGTTCATCAAGCCATAAGGCCACTAGATGGGTTGTCTAGCGACATTGGCGCCCATACACATGTATGATGGGTGGTCTAGGTTCGGTGTCTGAACAAACTCTCAGTGGTATCTTCAAATTCATACATTTTTCAGTTATTGATGCTCAACCGAGAGGCTTCTTTTTTCCCGCTTATGGAAACACCTTCTCATTTGCTTCAATTATGTAACATTTAATGCCTTTACCCCTATAATTTCGACTTAAAAAATTGGAAGCCATATGGGTATCACAATGAGTGAAAACAACACAGTGATGTAAACCTCCAGCTGTAAAGTTACAACAATAAAAGAATTTCTAACATTTTTAGTCCATAAAAACATCTTAAAATTAAGAAAGATACACATCAATGTGAAAATGAGAAAAATACCCCAATTAATTAACAGAAGTAATTGATGGGTTTACTGTGAATAAATTAACAGGAAAAAAAGCATACATTTAACCCATTTCTAATAACATAAAGGAAAAAAATAGAACTAAAACTGGTTATAACATAGATTCAGAATGTGCAGCTGAACAGGTTCAAAGTGAATGCAACCCTTTCCTATGAAGAACTCTAGCAATTCTCATTTTAAGGATAACTAGAAAATCAAACATTATAGGAAGCTTCAAAATCACTTGTCTAAGTTTCACTTACTTTTTTTTTAATAAGGTAAATTTGTATTGAAGAACGAAAAAGGGCTTAGCCAAAGTCTAAGTTTCACTTACTTGTATGCTGGAATCCAGACATCAGGGTTGTTGGATGTGGTGAATAAAATTAACATTTGATACAATGTGGTACCATATGTAGTAAATACTGTCTTTCCCTGTTGGGTATCTTCAAATATGACATAGGCTAACCAACTGGAGAACAGAAGAAATAAAAGCCCTAGAGCCTGCAATTGAAGAAAATCAATTGGTAATCAATGGAAGAAGTAGGAAAGTATTATGTGATCCAACTGGCACAACTTCACAACAAATTAGACTGAAAGCTACACCGATAAGAGTACATCCCCCCCCCCCCCCCCCCAACCCCCAAAAAAAAAAAAAAAATGCCAATATGTAGATGATCAATTGATGTTGCTGCTAGAAACTAATAAAATTGCAAGTACAGCAGCAAATATCTATAGGGACTATTGATATATGATGGCGAACAAACCAAGATATTTAGATATGTGACAAGCATTCCAGCCAAGACGACAATGCTCGCTCGCAATTCCCTAAGGTCAAAATAAAATGGAAAAAACATCAATTCAACTGAAGTTCCAGACAATAATTATAATAATTAAGACATGCATGTGAAGATGATAGTTAACAAATAAATCTAATGTGATGAAGTACTAATAAAAAAAAATTTATAAGAAACAAATTGTATTAATCAAAGAGAAAAATACAAATTGGACCAGGAGTCCAATGGAGAAACCACAAAAAAACAGCAAGGCCCTAACACAACAAAAAGCACAGCTAAAAAACACAAACAGCCCTCACAAGCAAGACAAGAGGCAAAAAAAAAAAAAGAAAAAAAAAAAAAACCAGAACACTTCCAAGGAGGGTTGAAGACCCCATTGCTCTGTTCTTAATAGGCTTTGAAGCACAAATCTCTTTCCAGTTTCTAACAATGAGAAACAAAGGACCCTCAAAATATTTACCTACAGGAATGGTCCATACTCCATAGGCAATGTATCATCTGCTCCTTGGGTCATTAGAAAATAACTTTTTTTTTGGGGGGGGGGGGGGGGGGGGGGGGGGGGGGTGTCTGGGGAATTTGGCAAGTAGGGATAGTGGTCACTGGTCAGTAGATGAAGATGGTGTCGAAGCTCCATGGGAGACTTAAACCTAGGTCTGGGAATGACTACCACCCTAAGAAGCACGGACACAGGTACAACACGTCCCTGACACACCGATACGGCAAATCTTAAAGAAACTAAGACACGACACGTTAGGGACACGGTAATAAATCAATAAATATTTATAATTTATATACATATATAATTGATAGTTCCATTATACATATAAAAAAAATTAAATATATGAGGACATAAAAGATATACCCCATAATTATATAAACAAGTAAGACACCCGTAACTCCATAAGTCATAATGAGCTATTAAGTTGTAACAATGACATTTAACTTCAAGCATTGTTCTGTATTCCACACAAAACATCAAAGAACAAATTCATCGTCATCTATTGTCTAATTCCAATTATTAAAATATGTAAAAAGACTTCTCTATTGTGTCGTAGGGGTGTCCTACACATGTCGGCTAAGTGTCGAAGCCGAGTCTTGACCATGTCGGATAAAATAAAAAAAGAATTAAAAATTACGAACACTTCCCAAGCGTGTCTAACACGGGAAATAGGCGTGTCTGACACGAGAAGTAGGCGTGTCGGGCAAGTGTCGTGTCCGATACATTTCGGATACTACATTTTTAGATTTTTTGGAGTGTCGGTGTTTCCTAGCTACCACCGGACTTCATTGCCAAACCCAATTTATGCCTTGCACTTGATTAGGTGAATGAGAAGGGGTTTATGAATCCACATTCCACAAATAGAACTTCCATAAAATGACGTCCAAACTGGAAAAAAGATTCGACCACCAAACCACAGTTCAAGTAAAGAATGTGATAACATTTTAAGAAATATATAGTTCAATTTATGTAGCCTTCATGAGATAGCCTCAATAGGTCCAACCGTTCAAGATCAATCATTTCAAAACTTTGACTGCAGTGGAAAAAAAAAACCCTAAATTGCTGATGCCACGAACTAAAATGCCGTCTTATTATTATTATTATTTTTTTGGGTAAGTATCTTAATGAATCTCCACTTCATTTGAATGATACTTCTTTTGTTCGATACTACTCCAGAAAGCTCATATACCCAGCTCTAAAGATATAGGCCATAATTTATGTGCACGACTTAACAAAAATACAGGGAGTGATAATTTATTGCTTCATTTTTGAGGTTACGCTGGGCAGTTGATCTTAACTAACACGTCATCTGCCTAAATGCCCTTAGCAAAGTTGTACTCCAATTAATGTATATTAGGCATATTGATCTTTAAATTCTTGACTGAAGCCTCCCCAATAGCTTTTCCTCTTTCCTTTAGATGTGAAATTCCATGGTTTTTAACTTTTAACTTTTTAGTATTCCATTTACCTCCTGCTTTTTCCAATTAAAACCCCATTTTCTCAACACGTGCACCACATAGGAGAATGTGAATGATTCACAACCAGCACTGAAAGATACAACAGAAGGCCAAAGATGCAGCATTATGGCACTACCAATATTATTCATATAGTGGACCACTTATGAAAATGTAATAGATTCACATCAAGCTCTTTCAAACAATAATAACTATAATCTTCTCCAAGGACGTCCACCTACATGCTATTTCATGCCACCAACAAAGAGTTGAGATGTCTAACCTCCATAACACTTCCCTGAATGAAACACTAACCTTATTTCCAATAAGATAGCAGCCCTTCAAACTCGCTTGACATTCATAGACTTCAGCGGTTCAGCCCAGATGGAATAATAAATCCATAAATTTCACCTTCACTTTGAAGACTATTATTCCAATTTAATACTTACTAGTTCAACTAATATAGTTATAAAATGAACAAAAATGTTGAAGTAGGTTTACTTAACAAAGGGGAATCGAATAAGATGCATTGATCTCAGTGCATCACTGCATCTATTAAAATTTAGTTATAAACATTTCAAAAATTAGTTCATAAGATAAACATCAGAAAAACAACAACATATTTGCCAACACATTTCACTTAAGTACATTTCTAAACTCCAAAAGTGCATCAATGACTTCATAGAGTAAAAAGAGCACAGGTTTTATCACACCATACCTAATATTCAGAATGAAAAAGACAACACGGATATATGGTGCAATCCGAAAAGGAAGAGAATTGAAGGCCATTGGGGACAAATAAAGAGCATAAACCAACAAATCAGCGACCAAAATTAACAGGAAAGTGACCTGAAAAATAAACAAAATAATGCACCATTAGATTATTGGGTTTTTTTTTTTTTTTTTGGGGGGGGGGGGAGCAATTCGTATTAAGGAAAGACATTATTCTTCGGGCAAAAATCAAAATTGTCATGTAAGGGCTAGGATGACCAAGTCAAGAAGATAATTAGGATTATGTAACTATATCACTTTCGCACCCAAAAAAAGAAGGAGGGGGGGGGGGGGGGGGGGGGGGGGGGGGGGGGGGGCATCATGAAGCTTTCTCACTCTAAATACTATTGAGTTTCCAACCTAAAAGCTTAAGCTATTAGCTAGAAGGCCCAAACATGTACATGAAACTCTGTTGAATTTTATATTTAACCGATCTGGGATGTGGTGCTTTCCAACACTCCCCCTCACGTGCAGGCCTAACAAGACAAGAAGGGGCTGTCGTGTGGACAACAAAGATTGGCTTGCAAACGAATAACCCAAGAACAACATGCTCTAATACCATGTTAAGTTTCCAACTTAATAGCCTAAGATGTTAGGTGGAGCACCTAAGTATGTGAAGTCATGTTAAACTCGATATTTAATCTATCTAGGATGTGGTACTTTCCAACAATTACAAAGCAATATATATATATATATAGGAGCAATAAATTTAAGTTTGCATGTTTTTTATCATTTGCATACCAGATGAGTTTGCCTTCTCTGAATCGCAAACAAAATGCTCAAGGTAAGCATTGTATTTTTAAGATGCACTAATCATTTTAGTATGGTAAATGCACAGTTTGACAACTTCGGCAGTTTTTTTTCTTTTCTTATTTATTTTGTTTCTTTTTCTTCTTCTTCTTCTTCTTTTTTTTTTTTTTTTGGGGGGGGGGGGGGGGGGAATAAAATGATCTAATTATTGCCTTGCACGCACTTTATGATTTAAGAAACCATTTAGAATTCTCTTTTGCTTTATTTTAAGGTATTTGAGTTCTTTATTACTTTTTTGCCTCTTCTAAAAAAGATTTCAATTCTCTCTCTACATTGCTCAGATAACTACACCATTTATTTATGTCTTCCTTTTACATCAAAGGTTGACCATTTCCCATGTTAGGGTTTGGATATTAAAAGAAGGGAAGTTTAGGTTAGGCTGTTAGGGCTTAGGGGTGTGGGTGTGGGTGTGGATGCGCGCACGCTTGGGAGTTGAGGGTTGTTACTCTTATTTATACTAATAGTTTCCTAATATAACAACTTCCTCTAATACCTATACTATATTACAAAATAACCCCAAACTCTCAACACTCCCCCTCAAGTTGGAGGATAGATATCTATCATGCCCAACTTGTTACGTAACCCAAAAAACTGCCCACGTTCTAAAGTTTTAGTAAAATAAATCACCTCAATGATATCTAGATCTTGCATACAATGTAGCAATATGCTTACTCATCTCATCACCAAGTCTTTGATAAAATGAGAGTCAACCTCTATGTGTTATGTTCTCTCATGAAACACAGGATAAGAAGCAATATGCAAAACAACCTAATTATCACAAAAGATCCTCATAGGTTTCGCAACCAAAATAACCGTTTCTTGTAGAAAAGACTTCACCCGCATCATCTCACATGTTGTACGAGCCATGGCTTTATATTCTGCCTCTGCACTTGATCTTGCCACAACATTTTGCTTCTTACTTTTCCACGTCACTAAATTTTCACTAACAGAAGTCCAATAACCAGAAATTGACCTCCTATCCATGCTATCTCCAGCACTTTTAAGATACCTGAAAATTCTGCAAGCAACCTCCAAATGTTCTAACCTTGGACTTCACATAAACTAACTAACAACACCAACAGCAAAAAAGATATCTTGATCGAGTCACTATCATATAGATAAGCTTACCCACCAATCAGCTATACTTCCCTGCATCCAATCCCATACTCAACACAATGGTTGGCTCTGATAACAAATGATACGAACCGCTGGGTAGAACTCACCCTTGAAAACCAACTTGCAAGGGAAGGATGCCCAAGGCTAATATACACACGGTCGAGCCCATATTTAACTGATGTCTAACTTTAGGATCATAACTAACAAGAAAAACATGTGCAAATATTTTTTTGATCAAAGACATGTGCAAATATTTTTTTAATCAACACCATGTGCAAATATCATTTAGACAAATATGTGTTTCATACAAAATCAACGTAACCCTCTTGCAGTTTTCTAGTAGAGAAAAGTATTTTATTTCGATTATCATAATGGAAAGAAGTCATGGACTTTTTAATGTTATGCACACCCACAACATATGAAAGGAAATTTATGCGCAAAAATTAGTGTACTTGTGATCTAGTTTAGCATTTCCTTTATCTTGTCATGGGGACTCTCACCAATTCTCAAAGATGTTATAACAAAAAAAATAAAAAATAAAAAATACAGGCTTCATGAGAATGAAGTTTATACCCCAAAAAGAAAAGATGAAATTAAAAATAAAAAATAAGCAACTTCACAAGAAGAATTTGGAACCAAGTACCTTTAATCTATTAAGACAATTTTTCCAATAGATTTGGAATCCTTCATATGAAATCGGAAAGAAAGTATGTATCATGAGTACTATGAGAGTTGTGCCCTGTACAAGAAAGTGGAAATTCATCATATAAACCTGCACAAGACTAGATCACAGATAAATCATACCAAGAAGGAGGGAGAGGGGAAGAGAGGGGGGGGGGGGGGGGGGGGAGAGGAAGATATGCACTGAAAAGCCCTAATAAAAAATTCTATGTATCTATCAATGAAATCTTGAAAGTAAGCGCTGCGTCATCCCCAAAATTCACATATTTCCACACGACCAAATAATTCCAGTCACTAGTAAAACTAAAACCAAATGACTTTTATAAATTATCGCATATGCATTATACAATTGCATTTGAAATGCAAATTTGCAATTAGGATAGCATGTTGCTAAAACTATTACTCTTTCATAAAAGGCTGATGAGCCAATCTGAGTTAGCAATGACCAAATTTTGAGTCCAGCCATGCCCTCTTACATATCCTTGTATAACACCCCCCCCCCCAAAAAAAACCCCACGCCCTCCCCCAAGTGGAAAAAATTGGAATAAATATCACTTTTCACTCGTTTATCCCAAAAGCCTACAAATTTTTTTTATTATTATTATTATTAGTTTGTTTAAGCAGGCAGAAGGGGGGGGGGGGGGGGAGGGGGGGAATCAGATTACTCTTACCTCATAAATAAGAGACTCAACACCATTTAAGTACGGCAATTGCCCGAGAAAGAAGTACTCCCTATCACTGCAGGAATACACAGTATACCGGGCACACCACAAAGGCTTCTGCAACATTTGAACAAATTAAGAATAACTTAACCATCTTAAATAAAATGCCTTCCATGGATTGATTATCAAAGAATGTATAGGTTATAAATTGAAGTAATAGGTTTTCCTTTAATTTGCCTAAAGGACCCATAACAGGGACATAGAAGGCAAAGAAAACTAACAGCAACCAATAATACATAACTATACTGACCTCCAAGAAATTTAGAACTATCAAGGCAAAAAAATTGAGGGACCATAGGAAATCAAATCGAGTAAAGATGAAGTATAACTTTGCTGCTCTTTCAAAGCTTGAATGATCAAGAATTTCCTCAGGTAAACCAATACCATCTTCAGCCTGCAAAAAATAAATAAATAAATCAACCAATCATGACAAGCAACAAATCCCCCCCCCCCCCCCCAAAAAAATAAATAAATAAAATTTAACTACATGTCCATTGTTTTTTTCTTCCAAGCACATTACAAATCCCTCCACAAAGCAAGCAAAAACCACATGAGAATAAAAAGAAAGAAAATGGGATGCATTAAGTAATAATTTTTTTTAACCAAAAGAAAAAAAAAAAACCAATAGAATGGGCATGTGGTCTCACAAGCAATGATTATGTGGTCAGAATCCCTTTATATTGGTAGAAAGATTCCATGATTGGACTGACTATTTTTTTTTCCAATAATATGTTAAGATGGTCAGCAAACCATATTGCACAAACTAATAGGCCAAAGGCCTGAAAGTGGTTAACAATTTCATTATGGGCCGATTTTTGGATTATGTAGATTATGCATTGCCATAAGAGGAATCTTCTTGGTAGTAATATCCACTAAAATACAGTCATAGAGATGATGCTTTAAGGACAATGGACAGTCATTTATTTAATTTATTGAATAATCAATAAAACCCTTTGGCTTTGCATGATAAGTCCATAGGATAAATGCATAGAAAATGATATCTCAAAGAGTTGAGATGAAGAGACTATACATTATTCCTAAGAGATTACTAGTTGTAGGTTTATCAATTGGCTGTTGACGGACCAATTTAAACTAGCATAGGTTATGTGTGCTCAATAAGAGGATAGTTGCGTCAAGCCATTTGTGTAGAGACACTAAAATGAACCTATGGGTGCTTATTAGAGAACGAGTTCACCGAACATGACCAACTACAAAGAATGCTATACGGAGTTTTACTAAGTAGAAACTCTTAGTTGCACTGATGTAACTAATCCTTAGACCTAAGGCATCACGGATATCTTGTGCTTAGGTTATTAGGGTTTGATGATATAAAGTGTAGGTTTTGATCATGGACTTATATATGTATCTATTGCCCCTAGTAGGACATACATGGAGATATGTGAATGCATAATAAGGGATCCATTACTCAGTACAGAGAGGGTATGCCCTATGTTATCCTCTTTTTTGTTGAAGAAGTAAGTTCTCCTCTTATATATAACTAAATGAAGTCTCTAGCTAGAGTAGGGGTGATTCAGAAAAAGAGTCTTCTAAGTGCATCATCATGAGTTGATATCAAAGATGGACTTCATATAATTGAGTTGGGGTTTAACAGACTTTCATAACCTATCAACTCAATTGGGGCATTAGTTGATGAAGGGATCAAATTACATCATAATTGCAGCCGAAGAACCCATTATTCACGTTCACTCTATTTAGGATTACGTCATGACATGCTACATTTTGTGTCACTCATGACTAGTAGATTTCCTTCGAATATTAATTGGTTAATGTTTTTCAGGAGACCTGGAAGGAGTTCCAATCGAACACAATAAGATAGAAAGTAGGGCACTAGGAATACCCATACTCTACTACTAGATAGATGTGAACCCAGGAAGTCACACAATTAAGAGCAATAGTTTCCTAAGGTTCAAAAGAGGGCTTGAAAAATCTTAAAGTAAAAGCTATTTTGGGATATACGCTAATTAAGAGTTAATTAAAGGACTATTGTGCAACCTTTGGAAAATTGCATTACTAATTAGGGTTTGGAACCTACAAGGGCATCCCCTATTTAAATAGGGTTATGAGGGAGCAAGCACTCCACACTCTACAACCCCCTACAGTCGGCCAAATTGTCTCTCTCCTTCTCCCCTCTCTTCTCTTGTTCTAATTTGAACAGAGAAGAGGATTTTGATTATGATCCTATCGAGGATTGCTCATGTGGATACTCTCAGGGGCCTATACGTTTGGGGCTTCATCTTCATCATCCTATGAGATGAATATACCCTCCGACCAATCTTATTAGATTTAAATTTGGCAGAAATCATGCATAGACATGATTCGTCATGGGAATTCCTTTCACTTCTCTTCTCAAATTCAGCTGCTTTGACAGGGGTTCTAATGAGCTCTATAAAACAATATGAGGTACAATTTATCTAAGGCTTTTTTGGTTGTCCCATGGAAAACTGATTGGCTCCATTCATATTTTATATAGCATTGAAGGTCCAAATCCATTATAAAAATGTAAAGTCGTTGCCATATTGATTGTATGAGATCAATTTTCGACATTCATGTAATGCTACCATTCAACTTCGTTTAAACCCAACCTAATATTTTCAAAAAACAAAGACATTGTTAAATTCAGAAAACCGCAGCTAAATTCACCAAAAGTTCGTTTGGATACAACAGTCGTCAAAAGACGTTCAAAACGAAAATCATATTTAACGAATGAAAAGAAACGTTCACGATCCATCAAATGCAGCTAAAATGAAAAACCAAACGAACCAGATCGACCAGCGCTGCCGCCTTCTCGTAAGGCGAACCGTAAGTGATGGCGTTCCTCCGATTGAGCTTCGCCGTCCGATCCCTCGGCCGTCCGCTACTGCCACTACCGTCTCCGACGAGCAGAGGCTTCTCCATCTTCTCCCCACACAGACACACACAGAGAGACAAAGAGAGAAGTGAGGGTTCAATGAGCTCTGTAGAAAAAAAGAGATCGAGGAGACTGAAAGCAAAAGCCAAATGATTTCCTTCAGAGCGAAGCAATATATATATATATACACACACACGCGTACAAGTGTGTATTTATGAAGAGAGAGAATGGAGTTTGTAGTGAGAGGGGAAGAGTGATCCGAATTACAAGTTCACACCGCTGTCTGAGGAACAGAACGTCTACACGTCTACTTCCTCTCTAACCAAAAATATGTCCATTTTCAGAGGGCGCGTACACGTGGAAGATTGTGGATGTGACATGGATGGTGTCGGCATGGGAAGAACGTCTAGAGAGTGAGCATGTACACGTGGAGTTCTATCGTGCTTGCTCGTCGGATTTCTCGGCGTTAAAATTGGAGTTACACATAAGGTTGCAAAGTGAATCTAACCGTTAATGAAGGAGACAAACTACTTCCTCTCTAACTGAAAATATGTCCATTTTCAAAGGTGCGTACACGTGGAAGATTGTGGATCTGACATGGCTGGTGTCGGCATGGGAAGAAAGTCTACAGAGTGAGCATGTACACGTGGAGTTCTATTGGCCTTGCTCGTTTAATATTTATTATATGATATTTATATATTTATATATTATATATATATATATAACTTAATCTACTCTTTTCCTAGCAAATATATATATAGGATGATGATCAGGTAAGCACGTGTTGATATAACTTATATCAAAACCTGTATTGGGAGTTGCTCTTTGTGCATTAGTGCAGGGGCGGAGTTAGGATTTATCTCCAATGGGGGCACTGTACTATAATTTGTGAAGTGGGAATTGGGAACTAAAAGCCTTAGAAAGCATTTTTTTTTTTAAATGTTACTTTTTAGTAATCAAATTTCAATTTAATACCAAAAAAAGGACTTTTTTGTCAACTTATTACAAATTGACTGTAAATATACTTTAAAATGACCACTATTTTTCCCTTTTTGGCATTATGTTCAGAAATAGTCATCAAATGGTAATATTGCTCCAAAAAAAAAAATTGGTTGAGCCAGTGGGGGCACGTGCCCCCAAAGGCCCCCCTGGCTCCGCCCATGCATTAGTGGGATGTGAGGTGCATTGAATCAATGCAAGGGGTACAACCCCCAATGCATAGCGTTGATGTAACTTATATCAACACGTGCTGATGGGATCACCTCTGTATATATATCTAGCAAAAATGATATATTTAAAAATATCGAGTTAGTTGGTTATCCAAGTGAGTACTCCAAAAATATTAATTTTTTTTGAGTTATTTCAAAAATTTTATTAATAATATTTCTTTTTTTAATCATTTGGTGGAGAACTAAAATGAAAATGATGCATAAAGAAAAAACGAGCATCACTTTTTTAATTAAAAATAGTTTAGTATGCTTTGACTAACTAAAATAGTTAAAAGGAATTGGATAGCTAGCCCATTGAAGATGCTCTTATATCCGACCTTTAAATAACCTGACTCTCTTAAAATTATACGATATTTAAATAATCTAATTCATGGTTAATTTGGAAACAAAAAGACTAAATTTATGTCTTTTTCATATATTTTAAAAAAAAATATAAATACCTTATAGATTTGCAAGAAAAATTAATAAAAGAAAATGTGGAAGAGCTCAAATTTTTTTTTTTTCACCCATATCTATTTGCCTAACTAATGTAGCCACCATCACATCAATCCATTATTGACCGTTACTCTTGTAATGAAAATTTCATTCTTGCAAAATTTATCCCATTGGTCCAATTAATACCTTAGTTAAATAAGTAAATTTGAGAAAATGAGTTGAACTGTATGCCCACATAGCACTACTCTTCGGTCAAATTTTTATGCTACTCAATAAGTTACTTTTAAGAGACTCCTTTTTAAGTTGGTTTGCTAACCAAAAGCCTAAATTGAAAGCCCGTTTGCCGAATCAGAACAGTGATAGCCTCGGCACTAATGGACCCATAAACAAAATTGACGGGTTTTGGTTTTGGATTCACTTTATGAGATTTCATAACCATTTAATCGATTTTTAGCATTTTTCTAAAAGTTGCTGGTACTTTGATTGTTATTCCATAAAGTATATGGTTTTTTGGGTAAGTATTCCATAAGGTGAATTGATATAAAGGGCACGAACCAAGGTTCTGTTCAAATGCAAGTGGCTTTGTACTTTTCTTATTATTATCACATGATGTGATGGCAATTTTGACAACTTTTGAAAAAAAACCGACAACATGAGTCACATCCATTGTGTATATGATTCACATATGTTTCTGGCCGACAAACTTATCTCAACGAATCCAATAATAAGGTGTAAAAAGTATATTCAAGTCTGAGCCTAGGTAACCTCAACAGGTTTCTTCAAATAGCAAGCCGGATATGGATAAGCATCTCAAAAAAATAGTGTTGTTCAAATAGCAAGCCAAATATGGATAAGCATCTCAAAAAGTGTGAGTCTTGTTTTCAAAATTTTATTTTCATAATGATCTTCTTCTTGAGCATCTAGGACGGTCCATTAAGTACGTGTGGCACAGGATGAACTACACGAGCACGTGGGATTAGTTTCATCATGAAAGATGGGAACACTAATACTAGGCTTTAAGAAAGAAAGAAAGAAAGGGGAATGGGGGGGAGTTCGAAGCAAGTTTGCACATCTTTGATTTTAACCAATTTAAACCGATCAAGAACAATTTGATATTCAACTCGATTTATTTACAGTTCTTTCAATTTAGCAGTTTGATATTTGACTCAACTTGATTCAACTCATTTACACTCCTTTTTAATTTAGCAATATGTGAGGCTCAAAGCAAAGGAGGTTGCATTCATTAATCCAAGTGATTATATCAAGGATATGGCCTTCATTAGCATTTGGAAGTGGGAAGGGTAGGGGTTCTAAGGTTTAGGGGAAAGCTATTCCCAAATTGTATTTGCCCTCCAATTTGGGTTTCCTAAGGTTGAAAATTAAAATATAAAATATAAAATATACTATAATTAAATAAAAAGTACAGCTAAAATAATGATCCATCATTGTGCAGTGAGTCAACTTTTTGCTCTTAAATAAACTTTGGAGCATGCAATTTTAGGTGTGTGTGTGTGTGTGTGAGAGAGAGAGAGAGAGAGAGAGAGAGAGAGAGAGATTGGTTTTGCTAAAGTTCTTTCTTCCAATCAAAAAGAAAAAAAAAAGTTTTATTAGTAATGTCCAATTTAGAATCTGGCTTGTTTGTGCATATTAATTAAAATTAGACAATTTTAGTATATTTTAAATAATATTGAAGGTATAAATCTATCACATCGAATGAAAAAATTTAAGAGAATGACAATCATAATAAATGAGAATGGAAATCTAACATTTCATCAATTTCCTAAAATTGATCATTTAACCTCAACTATAATATTCAAAATAATGTCATTACATAAATTTTAAAAAATTGATCCTATAACAGGTATTGATTCCAACTTTTTAAAATATTTTTATCGAAGGTAATCGAGGGAAAATACATTATACTGTAATAGTTTAAGTTCCAATTGGATATTTTGTGTCTTTTCAGCCCATGGGGAGGTATGTGTAGGCTACAATGGACCACCAAGAAGAAAAATCCATCAAATTCCATAGAGTACCCCAGCTGGTTCCTCTATTGAATGAGGACCCCAGCTGGTTCCTCTATTGAAGAAATATCCATCAAATTCCATAGAGGACCCCAGCTGGTTCCTCTATTGAATGAGGCATCAACCAC
The DNA here is from genome assembly GCA_039720395.1 of Liquidambar formosana. Taxonomy (NCBI): domain Eukaryota; kingdom Viridiplantae; phylum Streptophyta; class Magnoliopsida; order Saxifragales; family Altingiaceae; genus Liquidambar; species Liquidambar formosana. The sequence goes on along the minus strand of CM077824.1, from coordinate 10,827,979 downwards.
CATGACTTTAAAATTCAAGGGTAAAGTTTGAATTGAAACAAGTTTGACAAATGACACCAAAAAACCCATTGTGAAGAAATCAACTCACCGTTTCTGGCTGGACCCAAATTTGAAAGCCTACAGATCGTTCAGGCATGTCACAACCGTGTCATTGACGTAGAAAGTACAGTAAGAGTTCATCCCTAATTGAATGTGCCCACTTTTGCTAGCCTCATCTGTGAAAAATCAAAGAAAGAGAGGGTATAACAATACACAAATAACAGATTAAAACCTGCACCACAAAGCATCTCAGTGATCTTTTCTTTTCACCATCGTCTTCAAACAAAGTATAGAATGCTGAAACGTAAATTCTGCCATAGACTATAAGTTGGGGGGTACAAGCAAGATAAGAGTAAACAAACAGCTGCATTTCTAGAAAAAAGAATCAACAAATAATTCTAGTACTCTAAAAAAACTGCCACACTAGGCTATACTCAATATGGACACAACGCAAAGAGCTGTAAAATATAAATTGTGGGGATATAAGGACATACAACCAATTGTTCCCCCCTACTGAATATTAACGCTAGTATGAAAATTTTGACTAATTACAACAGTATAGGGAACACGAAACCGATGATGAATAACCAAATAGAATTGTCCTCGCCCTCCCTGCTGAAAATGGTGTCACCAGTACTGCGGCATACACACCAAGAACCTCCATAAATTCAAAAAGAAATCTAGCCTCTCAACTTCTATGATCTATGCCTCATGCCAACTTCAGACCTGCACAACATGACAAATCCTTTTATTGGTATGTAAAATTTTATATTGCTTAGTCAACATTTCAAAAGAAAAGTTCATATAAATGTACTTAAATAAATAAACAAACAAAAATCCTAAATGCCACTCGGCTATAGTGAAGAATACATATTTATGCTAAGATTCCTTCTGCAAACAGAAATTGAAAAGCATGCCTTCAGCATGCAATTGCTTTTGTGGATCTGCCCAAGGTTTGCATGCAAATTTCAAATGCAACTCCAAATCTGCAGGTTTTTTTTCCCCTTTTTTATTTTTTTTTCGATGAAGTAAAATATGTATAATAAGTTAATAACAAAAGGATTAGCCCAAGTACATAAGACATATACAAAAACTAAACAAAGACCCCTTCAAAAATTTTCCCTCGTTTTTTAAAAGATAATTAAGAAGAGTGATTGTAATATTTTTTTTATCAGAAGGGTGATTATAATATGATGTAAAGAATATGGATGAAATAAGAATTAAGAAGCACATAGGGGCATTCCCATACAAAAGAGAGAAACAATATAATAGCAGAAGGCTCTATGCCAGTAAGAAGGTCCAGAAATGAACACCAAAAACTGGATAGACCACTAGACAAGCTACAGATGGAGAGATATCAGTAAAAAAATAAATTCCCTAAATTCTCTTTCAAAGTACGAAATAAGGAGATAACCCAAAAAGAAACCCCTCACAAAACAAGCCCTTTAATTTCAAGGCATTGCCCATCACATTCTATGAAGAAATTCTCTGCTGGAATTTTTAATTTCTTCTGGAATTTTTAGCAACCAAACAACATGGAAAGCCTTCAATTGCAATTCTTTAATGGTGTGTTTGGATAAGGGATTTGCAGGAGGGATTTGGGCCAAGATAGGATTTCAATGCCAAATTATGGTGGCAGTAGTGGCAGCGAATGTGGTTGAAATTCCATCTTAGACCAAATCCCTCATCTAAACGCACTACAAGTGACCCGAAAGAGTCAAAAAGAATTGTTAAGGATCCACGTCAAAACTAGTTTTATCATCTGCTCTGATTGATCACTATACGCACTAAAAGCCAATGTGTATTCCGCGCACAAAGATTTTCATTTCCCATGGATAAGGCATGTGATGATCATCTACACCAGGTTTTAATGCTCCCAGCAGCAAGAAGAATAAAATTATGCTCAAGAAGGAACTAAACAGGGTTGCATCAGAGCCCATGAGCGCAGTTCGAAAGAATTAGTAAATCAATGAAGAACTTGGCTACATACAAAGACTACAGCAGATCATACAATTTTCACTAGATGGAAATAAAGGTACCAGTGTACCTCATTGCTCGTCTATATTCATCATACAGTGGTTACTGGAATCAAAAGAGATCCAGAAGTTGTATCTCAAATAGGAACTTGACACAAATAAATGGGCCCATTAAAGTGCTCCCTTGGCATGGCATTAGGTATATTGAAAGAAGGTATCTTCATATCACAAATAAATACAATCTTGAAATTCTGAATAAGGCATGAAAGCTTGGATGTACTGCCGATTGAAGAACTATCACATTCTTCGCTCTATGTCCAAAATATAGCATGCATTATGAGTGTGTTAAGCCAGTGACATCTCCACACACACCATTAGATTATAAACCTAATTAAGTTTCCAATAGAAATTATAATGGTTCAAGAACACAATCATATGAGAGTTAAAAGTCCACATATGAGAGGGTTTTTTTTGTATTTTTTGATGAAGTAAATATGTACTAAGAACAAGCAGGGTATAGCCCAAGTGCATGAGACATATACAAGCACTAGGCATAAACCCCTCTATAACTTATGAGAGATAAGACCATACAGCACAACGATCAATGGGCCTTTACTGTGATTATTAATTACAAAGCTAATAGTAACACTGAATGTGATTATTAATTACAAAGCTAATAGTAACACTGAAGACATTCCAATTTCACATGATAGACCAAAGCTACTCAATGTAAATAATAAATTCAACATTGAGAAGTTACTCTCCAACCAATACAAGCCAATTTTGCGTAGGCAACCAAAACTAGTCTGTTTCCATTTTCCCTACCCAATTAATTAGATGCTTTACAAGAATCAAAACTTTAAGCAAATTTCACTTGTTTATCTTCAACTAAGTCCCACTAATTCCATTTTCACCTAGGCAAAACAAGTAAAACTGTCAAACTAAAGCTAGCTTTATGAAAATGTACTCAAAGCATATCATGCAAGATATGATGCAACGCTTCAAATGAATTGGCAGTGTCTGCAAAACCAGGATAAGCTTAAAAAAATTAGTATAAATAATTTTTAGTAGCTTAGAAAACATGAAATTATATAACAACTTTTATTTATTAGCTAAGGTATAAGGTAAACATAATAGATCATAAATCATGGTTTTTATCGGGTAATCATGTCTTAATTGGATAATGATCCATGTCACAACCACGTGGTCACAGATTTCGTTCCAGTGCTTTTCTTTTAAAATAAAATAAAATTTAAAAAAAAAAAAAAAAACAGAACTGAGAACTATATTAGTAGCATCAGTGATTTACCTGAAGCATAATTTCAGCAACTGGCCAAAATAGTCGTATTCATATATTTAAACTTGTGAAGAAGCTCAAAATATTATATAACAGATGAGAAAACCTCAGAAGTTCCATAGGCAACGGGGATGAAAAATTACCTCAAATTACTTGTCCACCTTAGATTTTTTTCCTGTCAAAATTTGGAATATTCGGAGACCCCTACTGAAAGCTTCATTGAAAAGAATTCTTGTCTGCATTGACTGGAACCCAGGCATCCATGATAGAAACGCCACAGGGGCCATGACAATCACTCCAAACATTATATCATACAGTCGAGCCACAGAAACAACAGTCTCCCAAAGCATAGTGGACTGAAGAAAGGGTCGGAGTACTTGAGCAATTAAAATCAGGCCCCACCCAGTGGGAATGAATGCTAACAGACTAGTGAAAATATCAATAAACTTGAACGAGGTGAATTCCAACAAGGCAATGATAACGAGTATTGTTAGAATAATAAGAAGGAACTGGACCATCCGATAGTAGATGTGTTCTTTTGCAGCGTATTTGTCCCGAGCATATGCAACTACTACATAAATTCCAACAGCCACAACTACATAGATCCAAGATAGCAAGTAAACAGCGATACTGGTGCTTCCTGAACTAATTTTTAGCTGGTACACAATCGCATACTGAAAGAAGAAGAAGCGGAGGTCTAAAATTATTTCCAATGTCTTTCCCCAAAGACCAGTCGTCCTTAGATGATCCTGCTCCTCGTACCACCACCTTTCCCAGCTCTGTTCAGCTTTTGCAAACACACTACCATGGTACCAAATCCAGTTCATAAAATCATCAGAGTCCTCGACAGTCTTCAACCAATCAAAGCCAGAGGGATTGAACACAAAGGGACCCATGATCCATGAAACTACCAGGAACCAACATGAGATGGTCATAGCTATGTAAACAAAAGTGGCACTAGCAATGGGGCTGTATGAAGCATAAACTACAAGTATAAGCCCAAGCTCAATTGCCTTCACAAAATGACTACGAGCATAGAGTCTATAATTCTCTGCAAAACTCTTGTGCTGCACAACAAAACCACGCCCAGTTGCTCGGTACTTTGCACCCCCATGAAGAATAGTCCGGCCAAAGAAGTGGGTACGAGTTCCCATGGAGTGTGTGTAGAAAACAGATGAAAGCTGGAGCTGCATTGTCAAGAAATCCCAGATGGCTGCAAGGAATCCATGCTCAAGAGTATTTTCCACAATCATCGGAAGCGCAGTGAACAACCCAAGTTGGATGATGAACTGCTGATTCAAGATTGTACCAAGTGCTTTATTGCTGCTGCTATTGTCTGCCATGGCTGAACCCTCAACCCCACTAAGAGCCAGATAGAGTCGGCCCCATAAAAATGCATAGACAGTCAGAACCACCATCATTGTGTTGAAAAAGAATCCTACAGTAGTGTAGAAAAATGATAGCATCCGGAAGAAGTCTAGCCTATGACCCAACCTATATACATCTCGGCTAAGAACTTGCTCGCCATTTCCACTAGCAACCTTGGCTTCGAACATGGATACTTGATTGAACCCAACATCTCTTCCCTTGCCAACTTGGATGTACTCATGGTGTGTGACATTCCCTCCTCGCAATGTGCAGTTGAAGCCAGCAAAGATGTCCTCACTGATATTAATTACTCTGGAAGCTTTGCTTACCCCACCCCGTGTCAAGAACCAAAACCTATCAAACACATCCGGATGGCCGTAGTGCATCCGTACTTTCAAAGGGTTAGCCAAGACACGCTGTCCCAAAGTGACAAAACTTGTTTCCTGAGCTGACATAAACCAGGCAAGTGATGAGACAGAACCAGTAAATATGTGTTCCCGGACCCCCAAGATAGTGGGCTTCCGAATACCATAGTAGGTCTTGTATTCTTCTAATAGATTACGCATTTTGAGTGCCTCCTCGAAATAGTTGTCTTGGTTCATATCAATAGTCTGAACTGCATCACCACGAGTAAAGATAAGCGCATGGTTTTGATTTTCTGGTTTTCCCTCACCAAGCTTCAAGGGACCAGGCAACTTAATCCGGTAGATCTCCACTTCCTTCTGCAACTGCTGATCATACTTCACAAGAACAGAGTAATAGTCCTTCTCATCCCTCCCAGTGGAAACCTCATCAACATAGGCAACTCGAAGGGCTTCATTGCTTTTCATTAAATACAAAATATCCTCAGCATGGGGATCTTTTTTTGCCTTTTGAGCCCCGTATATTTGACAGGCAACCACATATGTGTATTTCATCAAAGCAGTCCCATACTCGTGGCCTTTGAATAACAAATTCACAGAACTACTTGTTCTACTTAAACTCTTTAAGGAAGATGACCTTTCTGTGCTATCCAAGCTGTCATCTCTCCTCATTGAACCAAGTTCTTGTGATCCTTCCCTTATGTCCATCTCCGAAGCAGAATCAAGAAAAGCCTGCATCTTGAGAGCCCGGTAATAATACATCATTCCCCTTACAGTACGAGAGAGTGTCTGACCTCTGTACGATGCCCAAAGCCGGAGATCTCTCAGCTTGTTTGTCCATATTTCATCCTCATGTACCATTCCTTCTTGGAACATCCGCTCCTTGAAGTTCTTCCACTCATCAGCATAAATAGTCTGCAAATAATATATGATGGAAATTCCATCTTCATTCTCAGTTCGAAGTTGCTCCTTGCTATATAGTACTTCTTCATTGTAGTAAGGGGTCAAAACACTGAAAGCCATCATCTTCTCAACTTGTGGGGCATGGGGCATGTTCATAAACAAGGAGTTGCTAAAGAAGGCAATTCGGCGTCTTGCCTCAAGATTTGTTGGGATATTGTTTATTGAGTCCCGTGAAATAAGAATTGTATGCAAGCGCCGAACCTGCCGATAGAAGATTTCATTACCGTCATCGGGCAACTCAACAGAATTCTCAAAGAGCAGCCCTGCACTGGAATTCGAATTACGAGGAGCCAAACCATCCTCCCTCAGCTGTTCAGAGCTCCTCTTCTCTTTGAATAAATCTCGAATAGCAACCTCATACAGGGCCTGTAAAATATTCACCACCTTGTTAGGATCTTTCTTAGGCTTGTTCAATATGTCAAGAAGAGATATAAGCTTGAGATGGATCTGGGGTAGTGCAGTCATTTTGAATGTTTTAGTGAACTTCTCAATTTCAAGAGAGTGATCGATTTCTTGGAACAAGATTGTGACAATGGAATGCTCTTCAGTGTTATACTTGATGATCTCATGCAGCAAGTGCTTGACACTATCATACGCTTCTATAACAGCACAACGCCTATACTCATTTTTACAAATCTTATACCAAAGCCACTTGTCAGGTGCATCCACCAACTCTTTAGCCTGACTGAGAGCGAGCAGCAGCTCATTGCAGAGGAGCAAACATGGCCAGCGGACAACCCTAACATTCCAAGAATTTGGGGCCAGCTCCAACAGCTCAACCTCACGGTCACTGACAATATCTTCCTCCCTGAAAGTTGAAATGATCTCATTCCATATTAGGGCAAACTTGTTTGCCTCAATCTGGTTTGATTCAAGCTTCTTATAGGGCCGGCCAAGCCCATACCTCAACTTCAACCGGCGGATGGCATCATTAAATTTGTTCCTGAATGTCCCCCTTGCGTTTAAAAGCTGCTCCTCTGGCATGAGATTGAACTGAATTGCACTAGCAAAGAACTGGAATCTAAGCCTCAACTGCTGAATGTTTCTAATCTCACCCAAGTGTGAAAACAACCCAACTGCAGCACCGACAAAAGAGGAGTAAATTGCATACCAAATCTGCAAATCCATGAGGTAAATCAAAACCACTGGAAGCCACAGTAAACCAACTGCGAACCTGTTGCTGTTATGGAAGAACTCATGCCATTCATATTTAAAGTCCCTAACATCCAAAAGGGCTTTGGTTGGTTTAACCATGGGTTTGATCTGCAGAAAGTAACTGAAGGAAAATTTTGTAGCAAGCACCACAATCCAGAACAAAGTATACTTTATATTATCCACAAGGCCTTCCCTTAGGCCGCGACCCACAAAACTCCGGCTCTGGAACCACCACGACAAGAAGTAAAAAATCCTCCAATTCGTCTCCTCTAGAAAATTCCTAATCCACGGGAGGATAAAGAGAGCCAATGCCAAAAGCTCGGGGAGGATGAAAACAAGAGCAACCTCGAGAAAATTCACTACCCTCCTATTAGCCTCTCCAGACCACCTTCCATCATTGTTTTTCTGTGACCAGATCCTTCCATAGAAAACCCCAAACACAATAATCCACAACGCAGCAACAACACTCTTCATCACCATTCTCGCCCCAAGCCCCAAAGTCTCCTTCGAAACCAAACTATACTGCATCCCAGCATCAAGAAGCGATTGAAGGAACCTCAAACCACTCCAAGTAAAGAACACAGTGAGAACCCGAACCTGAACTTCTCGACTCTCTAACGCCTGCCACGGGTACTCCTTATCCTCCTCCCAAGCGATGATAATCGCCGCCTGAAGGAACAGAATCAACATAACCCAAAGCCGATCGAAACTCCGATACAAGTTCCAAAACGACCTCTGCTCCACAAAACCAGTCTTACCCACATGCTTACTCTTACTTGACATCACAAAAAAGTTACTCCCAACATCAATCGGCCATTTCAGCCGCTGAAAACACCGTTTACTCCAAAAGTACTCGTTTATATCGTCGTAATTCCGCCAAGCACTATGCGGGGCGGTTCCATTTTCACTACTCTTAACCTCTTTACTAATTGTGTCGTAAATGGGTTTCACCACACGGTTCAAGAAGGCATTTTCGCCCGATATCGAAGGAAGTACCGGTTGACCGGTGTTTTCATCAATGTAATCCTCAAGAATTCGATTAAGCTCCATAGCCATATTATGAAATATATAACACAGACATTCAGGGACGAACCTAAGGTTAGCGGACTCACCCCAGATGAGGAGATAGAGCGAGACGTAGAGGAGTTCCCGGCGGGGATCGGAGGTAGAGGAGCCGCGGCGATCGGAGATCCAGACGTTGGATTTCTGGCCGATGTAGGAGCACCAGTGGGAGTAGTTTTTGAGAAGCTTGCGGCGGAAGCGGCGGAGGACGGTAGGGTCAAGGGAGTCGATGGAGTCCGGCGGCGGTTGGAGGCGCATCTGGGCGTTGGCGAGGTGGAGGACAAGGTGTTCCCGCTGGTTGCGGACGTTGTCGGCTTGGAAGCCGAAGAAGGCGGCGAGCCAGTCGAGGAGGTCCATCTTGGGATCCCATTGGACGAAGGGGGGTTTGCGGAGGCTGCCGACGGTGCGGATGGCGGCGGCGGCGGCGCGTACTTCAGGGAAGCGGAGGGAGGGGTGGTCGGCGAGGAGGTTGTGGATGGGGATTATGTTGTAGGGTTCTTCGTCGTCTACGGTTGGGGTGGTGGGGCCAGGTCGGGGTCGGGTTTGGGTTGGAGATGGGCGGTTCTGAGCATAGGGTGGACCGGTGACAGGTGGTGCGCGTTGGCGTGGGTTCATGGCATAGGAGATCTAGGTAGTGGTGGGTGGTGGTAGCTGGTGGTGAATGCGTTGGTCTCCTCCTCTCCGGTGAGCTCTGGTTTTGCCGGGGGTGAAGATGTTGATGGAGAGACTTGCTAATGGCCAAAAGTGTATATTAAAAAAAAACAAATGTATGCATAGAGAGAGAGAGGGACGGAGAGATGAGAGTGCGGGATAACGTGCAAAACTGCAAAAGAAAGAAAGGGAACAGAGGGAATACGAAATCGAAATGATCGTGTTAACGCCGCGTACAGTATGTCGTTTTTTTATCTTAAGTCTTTTATTTTGGATTAATATTAGAACGCTCCCCTGAGGGTTTTTGTAATACCAGTTATCTCCCCACTAATTTCTTATCAATGCTAACTTCCCCTCATTTATTTATTTTTTATTTTTTTGGAGTTTAAATAATAGAAAGATCCTAAACTCAAGTCCAATTCCCACTCCCACGCCCCCGTCGCCTCTTTAACTTTTTTTTTAATTAACTATTAGGGGTATCTTAAGTCTTACTCCTTTTAAGGTTCGGTCCAAATTATTTATCTAACAACCCGTGTGAGATGTCTTATACCCACACAAGCAACGATCTCTGCGAAGAGTTGAAACGATAACCTCTGAGGAGCACAACCAAGACCTAACCGTTCAACCAACCCTGCAAGGGCATCGAGCCCTCTAACTTGATCACCTCAAAAAAGTTAGGATACAATTTTAATAAATTTTTTTCGTAAGAGGAGGACAATAGCATTGCCATATTAAAAAAGAAACAACTGAATGAATATTATATGTCAATACATTAACCCATTTCTTTTAACATTTGTGTTTTTCAAAGTTTATTTTTCTCGTTTTGGGTACAATGACTAAAAAATTTTGAACCTCTAATCTTGATTATAGGTCGGATGAGTTCAAGTTTACTTGAACAATTGAGCTTGTGGTCATGTCAATAATTGATTGATTTGAAATTGAAAGTATTTTCTGCCACTTAATGCAATTCATTATGTAGCCATGTGCTTCTTTTTTTTTCTTTCTTTCATTTTTTTCCAACCGATGAAAATAGTTTATTCATAAAAAATCACTACACAGTAAAGAAATACGGAGTTATTCATTTTTTTTTAATGTGCTTGAGCTCACTAAGTTGAATGCTTTTACTTATCGCTATATTTTTCTTGCTACTTCATTACTTAACCAATTTTTAGGACTAAAAAGCTAAGGAGAAAAAAGGACATTGGGAGGATTGCATGAGATTAAAAAAGTCGAATCACATCTTCGAACTTGTAAACTCTTTTGCCGGCATTACTAAAATAAAAGATACGGAGTAGTAAATTTTATTATTTCTTTTCCACTCTTCCAATTCACTGCTAATAAAGGTAGTCATCAATTTTTTAACTATTATAATTCCCTCCTTTCCCTCGTCAAAATACTAAAGACGGTTTCAAGTTTTCAACTATTCATTAAGCTTGGTGAAAAAAATAGTAAAAGGGATACTCCCTCGGTCTCACAAAAAATAGGCGAGGTTTGACAAATTATGCAGTTTAAGAAAACCAATTATTACCTTGAGTTGTCATTTATTAGACTTCATCTTTCCCAAAAATACATTCTCGTATTCAGTATTAGATTTTGTATTGAGGATAATTATTGAAATAATGAAGGGTAATATAAGAAAGTTAAAAAAAAATTAAGATTTTACTTTTCAAAATGAACAAACATTTTAGGACTCAAAAAGTAGCAAAAATGACCCATCTTTGTGGGACAAAGTGAGTATGACATTGAGCATCGATTTTGAAAAGCAACCAATTGTAATGTCATTAATTAAAAAACATGTTACCTCCTCCTTATTTTAAAAATAATTTAAGGGCACGTTTATTTGACAAAAATCAAGAGGAATTGAAAATGGAATAAAATTTCAATAATAACCGGCACTATTAAAATCTAATTTTATTTCATTCTGACCCCTCTCCCTCTCCCCCCCCCCCTTCTCTCCCCGAGATTCTGTCTAAACAAGCAAGCCATAAGTTTGACGAAAAAAATACTAAATTTAATTTAATCAAAAGCTCATTATATTCCTATTTTGAACATCAGCATAATTACTATAGAATAACAAAATCATAATTTTTCATTTAATTGAAAACTTTATAGAATCATACGAAATCAACAATTACAGTGAATTATAAATAGCTCATTTTGGCTATATTCATGTTTTGTGAGCTTTCTCATTGTTGTGTGGTATGTGTGTGTTTCTAGTTATATGGAAAATAAAAAATAAAAAAAATTGGAGGTGTAAGGTCCACATCAACCAACTAAGGTTTGCTTTAAGAGTGTATAATGTTTTACATCTCTTTCAAAAGTTAGGTCCTCTTGAAGGTAGGATGTAGATTAATTTTATAAACTCTTGGGCTTCTTTGGCTATAAGTCTAATTAGTTTTATTTTTTTTCTTCTTTTTTGCTAATAACTGGTTTTCTTTTTGCCATATTAAGTTAAAATTGATACTTATTTTTTGCCATTTCTTACCCCCAAAAAATTTAAAAATAAAAAAGGGTCAAAAAAATCTTTCCAAAAATTAAAAGTTTTGAAGATAGATGGATTAAATTTGCGTGGGAAGTTAGACGTATATATATTTTTTGAAAAAAGAGAGAAAAGAAAAAGAAAATAAAGAACGGTGGTGGTTGGTGAAGTTTGAAAATTGCCCGGGCAGGTCACCAATAACTTCGAGAACTAAATGAAGGAAACTTCTAAAGTCCTAATATCTTTACCTATTCGCATTATTGGTTTGAACCGTAGAACTTTTACTTTTAAACAATTAAACTAAGTTTTCTTTTGGGGTCTCTTGACGGACTATGTTCTGTTTATGCAATAAAATATATGAAAAAGACCCGCTAATTTCCTTCTTTTGAGGCATTCTCAAAATGATATATTATGGACCAGGGTTCATTATACTATGAGGGCATCCTCATTCTTCTATCCATGGATTCTCTCTCAGTTCTTAGCAATTTTAGGCACATATTTCAGGACACACACTTTGTAATCGAATTTATGTCATTCATTAGATCATAATGGTATAAATCTAGTAAAAATTATGTTCAAATAAGCTCCTTGGGAAAGTCAATATTCACAAAAATTTAATTCAAGTGCTACCAAAAAAATAAAACATTAAACTTGATCAACATGACTGCATGATTAAATCATGTGACATTTTGTGATAAATATTTAGGGTAAATTGTAGAAAACCCCTTAAAGTATGAGAGGATTAGCAAATAACCCCTCTTACGTTTTAATTTTGTCAATGTACCCCCTAATTTGATTGGAAGACAAAACTAATCATCGTTGGTTATTGAATTAGACATGATTTCGGTATGGGTTTCAGCGATTTTAGACTAATGGTACTACATGTATAGTCACATGACTAATTTTCGTCAATTTTCATTAACGGCGAAAGATGGTGAGGCACATTGCTAAAAATTAAAATATAAAAAAAGCACATTGACAAAATTAAAACATAAGGATAATTATGTGTTGACTCTCATATTTATATTTCAAGGAGATTTTCTACAATTTACCTAAATATTTATTGTAAGATTGATTTTTGAACTACCCTTTATTTAAGTTTAGATCGAGTATCTGAAAATACGTGCAATATTCTTTCGAAATACGTGCAATATTCTTTCGCATCAACACGTCCATAGCCATGAGGACTCTCCGCATAATAGCTTTTCTTATGTGGGGACCATATTCCCCGTCTCCACGGCTACCCATCAATAACGTTAACGTGTAGATCAGTAGCCGTATCAAGTCAAAACGATCTTTTTCTTAATGAAAGTTTGAAATCCAAATTTCAAATAATTTCCCCCGGGACCTATGGTTTCCAACGCGGAGAAGGATTTTCACGTCAGCATCCTCGGGCCCACTCTATGGTGGGTCCACACATATGTCCAGATTAGTCTACATTCCTCGTCAGCATCCGACCCCACTATGTGATGGGTTCATTATGACGTGGATGGTCGAGATTGGTCCTCGAAAAAAAATCAATAGGTTAACATATTAATTAAATGGGTAAATTACAATAAGACCCCCTTTAAAATTTGACTATTACAGATACACCTCCTCACGTTTTTAACATTACACTGACATCCCTTACTTTACAAAATAAACTACAAAGAGATCCCTCCTCCTAACTTCCGTCTATTAATCCGTTAAATCATATTCAAATTTTTTCAAAATATCCTAATTACCCTTAGTGGATGATAATTTCCATGTTAAATATATATAACTCACTAGTCTATTAGTTCATCCAATACTTTTGAATTTTTTAATTATTATTGATAAATAACTAAAAGATAATATATATATCTATATATATATATATATAAGAAAAATGCTAAAAAAAAATTAAATTTTCTGTCCAGCTAATGTGGCAGCTGTCAAATTTGCTCTTTAGAAACAATTATTTATTTAATTAAATTTTTAATTGATTTGCAAAATAAAAAATAAAAAAATTGATTTGCTAAGTTGTCACCTCATTTGAGTAAGTAGATTTGAGTAAAAAAAAAAAAAAAGGGCTATGTAGCATTACTCATATGTAGAAATAAATAAAAAGAATTATTATAATGGAGATGCACGTATAGAGGTGGCAAATGAGGTGACAACTTGGCAAATCAATTTTTTATTTTTTTATTTTTACACATCAATTAAATAGATAATTGTTTCTAATGAGCAAATCTGATGGCTAACACATCAGTTGGACAAAAATTTAAGCTTTTTGGCATTTTTCTTTTATATATATATATATATATATATATATATAATCTTTTAGTTGTTTATCAATAAATAAATAAATCAATCAAATATACTGGATGAATGTGTTGGACTGATGAGTTATATGCATTTAACATGGAAGTTGTCATCCAATAAGAGTAATTAGGGTATTTTGAAAAAAATTAAAAGTGATTTAACGGATTAATAGACGGAAGTTAGAGGGAGGGGGTCTTAATGTAATTTCAGAAACGTGAGAGGGTCTATTTGTAATTGTAAGATTTTAGAGAGGGTCTTAATGTAATTTACCCTAATTAAATATAATTAGTACATGCCGAACAATTTTCGGAACTGGGGAGGATATCTTAGACAGTCTGTCAACCGCCCCTGCACCTGAGGTTTCGAGAGATCCATTTTTGGTGTGCATTTTATTAATTAAATACAATTAGTACTAGATGGTAGGATTTGCCAAATATTCTATTCATTATTATAAATTAGTATAAGCCCAAATTCCAACGGGATAAGATTTGGGAATCACAGAGTTCATTATTCGGTGTTATTCATGCTAAGTGGGGTGGGGTTTTGAGACCTGTTTGAAAACTTTAAAAATTAAATTAGACTAAATTTTGTTCATATCTATTATTTAGTTTTTAAACCAACTCATAATCAGTTTGAGAAAAATTGTTTTTATGCCTCATTTGTGCAATAAAGCTAAACTGATTAGCAAGAAAAACGAGATTTACTGACAGTGTGAAATCAAAATTGGTCAAATTTATCTTCAATAATATAGATTTTTAAATTTTCCAAACAACCCCCAAGGGGTGACCTAGATGCACTTCCTAGCTTTTTATCTTTTGTACAAAGTGATTATTCATAATACTCAAAATTGCATCCTTGCACCATTGGTCCTTGTGATTAAGCGGTGGTACTAGAGTGGGTACGGGTTTGAGTAGTGTTAAATCTAAGGGTTAATTCTCCACCATTGTAACCAAAGAAATAATTTTTTTTGTTACATCTCTGAACTTGATAATGCAAAATTTGTAGAATTACTAATTTGGTTTATTGATTGTCTTATTAAATTTTGATCTAAGCTTGTGACCAAAAAGGAATGTGATAAACGGCAAATTTTTTTTCCCCATCATCTTAGACCTACTTTCACTAAGATTTGGGTCTACATTAATACCATATAATGCCCAATGCATTGGCAAGGTTATGCATCTAACAGTGAGGAAACAAGAATGTAAATTCAAGATATCTGATTTCTAAGTCATGATCCTTTGTAATCTGCGCTATTCTTATGGATTCGTAATTCACAACCGTTTAAAGAAAAACAATATGACTTTATATATGCTATTTGAAGGGTTCACATGAGGTATCAATTAATCAGTTAATTATTATGTAAATATATGGGACTTACTATTCGGCAAGAAATAATAAAAAGGGAAAAAAATGGAGAGAGGAGGGGGTGAGCTCTACCATCACAACTTACAAGAAATGATATAAAAGGAGGGGATTGGATAGCTATCAAAAAGTGTGCCAACAAATTTTTTTTGGTAAGTGGTGTGCCAGCATTGTTATAGTTAAAGAATTAAAAGGCAAGCCAGTGGTGTTTCACTCATGACAGTTTCATACTTCTATTAATTTAATTGTTCTTTCTAGGAAAAAAAGGAAAAGAAGAAAAATTTATATGATTCTTTTGATTTTGCACGTCTTATCCCTCATTTATGGTAGGGACACTGTATAAAGCACGAAGCTTTACCAATCATCAACGAGCGGTTTCATGGTTCGGCTCACTGTTTTTTATTTAAAAAACATGTATTCAATAAGTGAAAGCACATGTATTCAATAAGAGAATGAGTAGACTCGAATTCGGAATTTGGTATTTTTAATTGATCATGAGCTATTGTCTTTTATCATTTATGAGTTATAATTTGGTCTGAGATCTATCTATTTTATATTATACTCCATATTTTATATAAAACTTGCTTGTAAAGTGGCTTGTTACACTCAAACTTTAGTTTGCTAATTTGTTGAATTGCTTACCCAAATTCTAGTAAATTACTATTTAGTAGCTTATTAATATTTTAAATGACCAAAATTTTTGAAATAGCCGTCAAATAGGCTCAAGATTGATATAAAGCTTATTTAATCACGCTCCTAAAATGAAGTGAAGTTTATGCTTATTTTCTAAACTTAATAATTTCAAGCAAAGCCCGAACAATTTACTATTAGACTAGGCTCGACATATTTATAACGCAAGTAATAGTAACAAATTTTTTTGTATTTTTGGGTGCCAAATGAGGGTTATCCCAAACTATTAGGCCTAAACTAATCTTTTCATGATGCACAAATCACTCGTAAGCCTATGCATCTGATAGTGAAGAAGCAGAGATTCGAACTTGGGACTTACGGTTTTAACCTCTTAAGTGAAAATTCTTTTTTCCAATAGAGATACGCCCGAAAAGGAGCTTCAAATGGAAATGTAAAGACAAATTAAAGCTTTTTAAGATTGAGTAGCGGAGGGCAATACATAATAACAAAAAATCAAGTTTGAATATTAAATAAATGATAGTATGGTACAAAAAGATTGATCCAACAGAAAGGAGATCCACAATTGAATCATGTGCATCAGCTAAAGGCTGGGTATGCCAATTATATACTTTGGGCGCGGCTCCTCTCCATTATAGAGAAACTACTGGACATCCAGTAGATTGAACAGGATAAGGACACATCATTAAAAATGAAAATGAGTGGCCAAGATTTATGGGGCATTATGCATTAACCAAAACGCTAATAGTTTATGTCGTTTGGGCTTGTAAACGTTGTTAAACAGAAGTTACATTAAAAAATATATTTTATCAATTTGATAAAAGAATTGAAAAAAAATTACAAATCTTAGTTTTAAAATGTCATTTTTAATTTTTTACTATGCACAACTCAATGGAAATCAAAAACCTATTTCCTCAGCTTACCGGTCCTCTCCATCTTCAAATTTGATTTTGGCCCAATTTAAATGGAAATTGCATGTTTGTGATTTGCCTTGTCTGATTAAAACATGTGGTTGTGAATACCATGGGTGGTATTATGGGATCCTTTTTGTGGGAAAATTTGTGAGTTATTGTAGAGGAGGAGACCGATGCGATTGGTGCATTGGTTGCCCCAAAGCCTGAAGCCTATGTTCAATTGAACAATTGTGGTCAACCAAGCAATGGATTATTTGTTTGAATTATTCTGTTTCCAAATGTTTGAGGCATTCAGTATATTTACATGGTTGGTGTGCCAGCTTTGATGTAATATCAAGCCTCTTCTTTAGCCTCCTCTATAGCAAGTTTTGATGCTCATCCATCCATGCAGTCAAGCCTTTTGAAATCTAGTGAGTACAATGCACGCAATATATTTGATGGAATGCTTAGGAAGAGAGAAATTAACAATACTTTGTTGATTTTCAGAAAATCGAACTATCCTACCATCGTGCCATGGGAGAAGATGATCCGTAATATTGTTCATTTGAGAGAGAAGAAAGGTGAGGCTTTTGAGAGGAACCATTCGTGGAGGAGTATTTCGTTGAGAGAGAGAGAGAGAGAGATAGGGGTTTTGTGGGTAGGCGGAACATGTGAAAGAATAATTTCATGGAGGAGTTATTTTTTATTTTCCTATCTCCATTAGACACCGTTAAAAGTCCCAAACATAACAAAATGAGGGCATTTTGGTCGCATTTTGGTCAATGTATGACAGCCTATAAATCTTGACCGCATTTTTTCATTTATAATAACGTGTCATCATCCATTAATTTCTCAATAATGGAGAGGAGCCGCCCCAATTTAGTTTCGAAGGAAAACTATTAAAAAGGAAAAAAGGAAAAGAAAAAAGTCAACCATTTCCAAAAAAGTCTCAAAATAATCAAACACTTCCCCATTCCAATAAGGCAATAAGCGATGGTCCCCTCCATGTCCGTGGAATTTGCACTTCAGGTGACAAATGGTCGGCGAATCATGCCTTCTTCTTTTAGTATTAGATATGATTTGCATTGTTTATAATTATTAGCATTATTGGAGCACCATGTGATCCATATAAATCATGTCTAATATTTTTCTAGTATTGAGAGGACTTTTGGTTGGGATATTTTCTTTTTTTTAACCAAGAAAAAAAAAAAAAAAAGAAGACCTGGCTCAATTGGAATTAGGGTATGACTGGGGTAGGTGTCCCAGCCTGCAAGTTAGGTTTAGATATTGTTGCTTCCCAATTTTAAAATTCAATCTTAATGCTTAATTCTTGTATATAAGCGCCATTAATCCTAATTTTCAGGTTTGAAACATTGGCCTAGTGTGGATTGGGCGCAGTGGTCAATAGATCTCCCTCTGTCACACGATAATTTTATAGAAAATAGGTTTTTATAATACGTACTAAACCAGCCGGCGCACAGAAGGTTTAATTTCCATGTATAACTTCCTTTTTTTGTGGGGTGGTGGTTTGGTAAACAATGGAATTTATAAAAGAAGTTTGCCTAGTCTTTAAATTCTAGTGAACGGAAATGCGCATAGGTTTCATTTTTCATTATTTTATACAAGAAAAGTGCCGTTATCATCTTTGGACCAACAATCACCCAATGCCACGTGAAGAACCCTGAATACACGATGTTATGATATATATATATATATATAATAATAATAATAATAATAATCTACGAATTTATTTATTCGGTATTGTATGCGCGTAATGATGATAAGTTATTCTTAATTGTTACACGTCTATATATGTAAGTCACAAATGGCTTTTATGGCCAATGCGCATACCATGTCATCATCGTCATCTTATATCAGTTTTGATAAGGTGAATATATGTTTATATAATTTATATCAGTATTATGTATTAATAGTTGTACTTTAAGCATTGACGCATCACGTATCATACATTGAGGGTTATACTTTTTTCATTGGTCTAATATATCTCAACTTTCACTAATGCATAAGATACAACTCTCAATGTGGGTGTTGATATAAGTTATATCAGCATGTGCTTATCTAATCATTATCCTATATCTATATATGTATTTTTTTGATAGGCAAAAAAACCTCCAAAGAAGGTGCTAAGTTGATAAAATTCAACACGATGTTGAGATGAAATGGATTTTTGGATTAGCTTTAGGACGGTTCGGATCTAAAGATCAAAAATTACTACTGAAATGGTCAAAATGACCTCAATGAATAATCTTTTGATCCTTAAATCCAAACTGTCCAAAAACTAACCTAAAGATCCATATCACCTTGACACTGTGCAGAGTTATCTAAACTCAGCACTAAATCTTTCCCCCCCAGTAGGGAGATCGACTTGGTCTCATACACCGGTCCAAATGTACCTCAAACGTCAACATCTACCCGCATAACATTTGAGGTACATTTGGCATCTCATGAAACCTGTGAGGTGACATATTGACGTCAAACCTGAACAAGAATCAAGGATTAGACTTAACAGCACTAGGGTTTAGAGCTAGCTCATGCCAAGCCCATGGTAAAACAAAACGGTGTCTCAATCATTCAATTGTTCGTGTTTTTCTTTTCAACTCAACAAGATTGTAAGCTTGACACTTGTGATTACGCGATAGAGTAAGTCTTTCAACCGTGTGATACGGTCACGTGCAGTCATGGCCCATGGGTCAATGGAAGGGGAACAAATTGAGATTATGGGATGAAAAACTAATATAATAATCCTATTTTATTTCACTCCTATTGACTTGTGATACTACATCAGCCGTATCACAATTATATACTTCTTCCGTCCAATAAAGATAAGTGATTTTTGTAACCTTTTTTTTTTTGTTGCAAAATGTTTATATATTTTGAAAAGTCAAATCATAATTTTTTCGAACTTCCTATATTACCTCTTGTTATTTCAATAATTACTTTCAACACAAAACCCAATTAGAAGTAAGATAAGGTATTTTTGGAAAAATAGAGTTTAATAAATGACAAGTCAATGAAACAATGGTTTTTCTTAAACCGCGTGTTTTGTCAAACATGAACTATCTTTATGGGATGAGGGAGTATAAGTTTTTCTTTGCGCGGCATGTCCACGTGTTCCTCCAACAAAATTTGATGGCCCAAAAAGAAAAAAAAAAAAAAAAAAAATTACTAAAGCAATTTTACTCCTAAATAGAGTTGGCATCTAATCCGATGGCTGATCTAAAATTGTGTCCATATGATTAGTTAGATATCTACTGATGAAGCCATAAAGAGGGACCCGATTGAAGAAGCGTTTGGAATGCATGGGCTCTGCGTTCATTTCATTAGCATACGATTAACCGGCCTTGAACCAAGTTAGACCCAAATTTGAACCAAGGGGGGCTGTACCTGGCTGATCTGTGAACTTCCATGAAGTAGATAAAAGAGTACTAAATGGCTCTAGTCATCATCATAATAATAAAGCAGACCCCCCAAAGTTATGTACACCGTGTGGTACCACTACCACGCTTTGGTTTTTCCAAATTGTGATAGGGAGTTTTTGCCCATTTTTCCAAATTATGTTGTCGACAGTCTTGCCCATTTATGAATGTGATAGGGAGTTTTTGTTGCCTATTTTTCCAAATTGTGTTCTCAACTACGGTCTTGCCCCTTTACTTGCAGGGTCCAGAAACTCCCTATCACAGACAAGTCTAAGAGATCACCATCCTAAAAGGGGGTAGCTGTATATTCAATTATGGGGTATGAATGCCATTACCACAAATTCCAACTAAAAATTGTTCTCCACATACTCAGGAATAAATATTGCTCCCACAAAGAAACTTCTCACTTCTGTCGTATAGTCCAATCTGGGCACCACACCATCTTACCTATTTACCTATTCCTTCGAGGATGGATCTAGCAACTTTTTTACTCTCTTGGCATAACCCTTTTCCTTTATGCACTGAGAGGAGTTGAAACCACAACTTTGAATGGAGAGACTTGCCATCTAAGCTTCAATCTTATTGACGGATGCTAGCAACGTATAACATCAACACAACAGGTGTCTGTTTTTAGAGGGTGTCCTTATTCTTGTGGTCACATGCACTATAAAAGACAACCACGCGTGTGCCATAGGCAATGTTACACTGCCTAATGGATGCAAGTGTCCCTCTTCGTCTTACTTCTATTATTAAGAGCTCTTCAGGATAATTCTTAAAAATATATTTTGCTTAAAAAACCCAAACAATGCAAGTAGAACATGTCAACAGCTTCTCGAGGAAAAGGAAACACAAGATGATCGAAGCCCAAGGGGTGAACTAGATATACTTCCTAGCTTTTTATCTTTTGTACATAGTGATTATCGCAATACTCAAAATTGCATCCTTGCACCATGGGTCCTTTTGATTAAGCGGTGGTACCGGAGTGGGTACGGGTTTGAGTAGTGTTAAATCTAAGCGTAAATTCTCCACCATTGTAACCAAAGAAATAATAATTTTTTTTTTTTTTACGTCTCTGAACTTGATAATGCAAAATTTGTAGAATTACTAATTTGGTTTATCGATAGTCTTATTAAATTTTGATCCAAGCTTGTGACCAAAAAGGAATGTGATAAACGGCAAATTTTTTTTTTCCCCAACATCTTAGGCCTACTTTCACTAAGATTTGGATCTACATTAATACCATAGAATGCCCAGTGCATTGGCAAGGTCATGCATCTAACAGTGAGGAAACAAGGATGTGAATTCAAGATATTTGATTTCTACGTCATGATCTTTTGTAATCTGCATTATTCTTGCGGATTCATGATTCACAACTGTTTAAAGAAAAACAATATGACTTTATATGTGCTATTTCAAGGGTTCACATGAGGTATCAATTAATCAGTTAATTATTATGTAAATATATGGGACTTACTATTCGGCAAGAAATGATAAAAAGGGTAAAAAATGGAGAGAGGAGGAGGTGAGCTCTACCATTACAACTTACAAGAATTGATAGAAAAGGAGGGGATTGGATAGCTATCATGTAAGTGTGCCAACAATTGTTTTTTAGTAAGTGATATGCCAGCATTGTTAAAGAGTTAAGAGGCAAGCCAGTGGTGTTTCACTCATGACAGTTTCATACTATTATTAATTTAATTGTTCTTTCTAGGAAAAAGGAAAAAAAGAAGAAAAATTTATATGATACTTTCGATTTTGCATGTCTTAGCTCTCATTTATGGTAGGGACACTGCATAAAGCGCGAAGCTTTACCAATCATCAACGAGCGGTTTCATGGTTCGGCTCACTGTTTTTGATTGAAAAAACGATTCCAAGCCCATGTATTCGATAAGTGAATGAGTGGAGACTCGAATTCGAATTTTGGTATCTTTAATTGATCATGAGTTATTGTCTTTTATCATTTACACTATCTTTATTAATAGAGACTCGAATTCGGTATCTTAAATTTATGAGTTGTAATTTGACTTGAGATCTATCTATTTTATATTATACTCCATATTTTATATAAAACTTGCTTGTAAAGTTGCTTGTTAAGCTCAAACTTTAGTTTGCTAATTTGTTGAATTGCTTACCCAAATTCGAGTAAATTACTATTTAGTAGCTTATTAATATTTTAAATAACCAAATTTTTTGAAATAGGTTCAAGATTGATATAAAGCTTATTTAATCACGCTCCTAAAATGAAGTGAAGTTTAAGCTTATTTTCTTAACTTAATAATTTCAAGCAAAGCTTGAACAATTTACTATTGGACTAGGATCGACATATTTACAACTCAAGCAATAGTAACAATTTTTTTTTTTTTTTTTTTTTTGGGGGTGTCAAATGAGGGGTATCTTAAACTATTAGGCCAAAACTAATCCTTCTGTGATGCATAAATCACCCGTATATAAGCCTATGCATCTGATTGTGAAGAAGCAAAAATTCGAACTCAAGACTTACGGTTTTAACCTTTAAGTGAAATTTTTTTCTTCCAATGGAAATACACCCGAAAAGGAGCTTCAAATGGAAATATAAAGACAAATTAAAGCTTTTTAAGATTGAGTAGTGGAGGGCAATACATACTAACAAAAAACCAAGCTTGAATATCAAATAAAAGATAGTATGGTACAAAAGGATGGATCCAACAGAAAGGAGATCCACAATTGAATTATGTGCATCAGCTAAAGGCTGGGTATGCCAATTATTTACTTTCAAAGGAAAACTATTAAAAAGGAAAAAAAAAGAAAAGAAAAAAGTCAGCCATTTCCAAAAAAGTCTCAAAATAATCTAACACTTCCCCCTTCCAATAAGCGATGGTCCCCTCCATGTCCGTGGATTTTGCACTTCAGGTGACAAATGGTCGGCGAATCATGCCATCTTCTTTTAGTATTAGATATGATTTACATTGTTTATAATTATTAGCATTACTGGAGCACCATGTGATCCATATAAATCATGTCTAATATTTTTCTAGTATTGAGAGGACTCTGCTCGGGATATTTTCTTATTTTTTAAACAAGAAAAAAAAGAAAAAAAAAGAAAGAAGATCTGGCCAATTGGAATTAGGGTATGACTGGGGTAGGTGTCCCAGCCTGCAAGCTAGGTTTAGATATGGTTGTTTCCCAATTGAAAAATTCAATCTTAATGCTTAAGTCTTGTATATAAGCGCCATTATTCCTAATTTTCAGGTTTGAAACCTTGGCCTAGTGTGGATCGGGCGTAGTCGTTAATTGACCTCCCTCCCTCTGTCCACACGATAATATAGAAAATAGGTTTTTATTATACTAAACCAACCGGCGCGCAGAAAGTTCTACTTCCAAATGTAACTTCCTTTTTTTTGGGGGGTGTACATGTGGTGGCCGGTTTGGTAAACAATGGATTTCATGTATAAATTAAAAGAAGTTTGCCCGTGCATAAGCTTCATTTTTCATTATTTTATACAAGTCACTGTAAAAGAAAACTGCCACAATCAACTTTGAACCAACAATCACCCAATGCCACGTGAAGAACCCTGAAAACACGATGTTATGATATATATACGAATTTATATATCATCCTGATAAGTTATATCATCCTACATATATATATATATATATATACACTAGTTTATAACCCGTGCGTTGCACGGGTGAGGTTTGTAAAAATATATATTGTGAAAAATATATATATATAATATACATCCGTTATGATTGCTCAGATCGTAAAGAACTACGGTTTAGGAATCATAAATTTTGAGTTCGTATTTTCGCTCCTTCACTATTGAATGCATGGACTTAAGAATGGTTTGTGTATCATGGGGATTAGTTTGGGTCTAACGGTTTGAGATACCTCTCGTTTGGCAAAAATGTATTTACACAAATTTTTAAGCATTTTTATAGTTTTCTAAACAATTTGATATGTTAATACATATTCCAGTGTGTCGCGTTTTTTTTTTAATCATCATTGCCTTTATTTGTCTCCCTTTTTAATTATAACTATTTATAATTTTATACGTTCAATTTTTTGGAAAGGAGATAAATAGATATATAAAAAAAAAAATGAAGAAATATGGTATAGTTTGCTAAGTTTGGGTTGAATATTGTACAATATAAGTTTTCTGATTTTCACACATAAAAATAAATAGATACGCAATATACACCAAGCGTAAACTTACCTATACCGCGTGAAAAAGAGCAGAAAACCAAAAAAAAAGAAAGTTAGAGAATTTACCTTTTGGTGATCACTTCTCAACTTAATACCAAACATGCAACATTAGTAGTCCTTTTGAAGCATGTATTAAGTCAATTTGTAGCAAGTTAGCAGAGAATATTCTTTGTTTGGCATTAAGTTGGAAATTGATTACTAAAAATAATTTCTCCAAAAGTCATTAAAAGTAACTTTCTTTTTGGGAAAATTACTTTTTAGTGATTTTTCCCAACTAAATACAAAAAAAAAAAAACTGATAATTATTTTGATGTAAGTATACAGTTAATTTATAGCAAGTTGATAGATATAATTGTTTTTTGATATTAGATTAAAAAGTGATCACTAAAAAGTAATTTTTACCTTTTTGTCTCAACTATTTACAGATTGAGCATGTGATTTGAAAAAAAAGAAAAAAAATTTCACAAATTGACACGTGGCATCAACAGGGTTGCATTTCTTCCATTATATACAGATTATATAGATATATATACATAGCGATAAGGTAAGTACGTGCTGATATAATTTATATCAACAGTCGCATTGGAAGTTGTATCTTGTGCATTAGTAGGAGATGAGGCATATTGGATCAATGCAAGTGGTACAACTCCCAATACATGGTGCTGATATAACTAATATCAACATGTGTTGATGGGAACATAATTGTGTGTATATATATATAAAGGTTTGATTATGTGTGGGATATTTTATACGATCATAACCATCCATAAGCGACACGCGCATGCATGTGAATACGAGCGTGTCATTCACGAACGGCCGTGATCGAACGGAATAGTTTAGGATATCCCGCAATTGAACAACCTTATATATATATATATATAGTTATTCATAATTATTACATGCCTACATGTGTTGGTCATAAATAGCTCTCATCGCCATTACACATGTCACATTGTTACCATTGTCATCCTATATTAGTCTTGATTAAGTAGTGAACACGTATTTACCTAACTTATATCAGTATCATGCATTAGAGATTGTATTCCATGCATTAACGTAATATATCCCACAATCCGTTGATATACAGGGTACAACTCCTAACATGTGCTTCTTCTTTTTTTCTTTTCTTTTTTTTTTCGTGGAAAATAGTTTATTCATAAAAAAATCCCTACACAGTAAAAGAAATACAGAGTTATCCTTTTTTTTTTTTTATTTTTTATTTTATTGTGCTTGAGCCCACTAAGTTGAATGCTTTTAATTATCGTTATATTTTTCTGGATTTGCTACTTCATTACTTAACCAATTTTTAGGACTACTAAGCTAAGGAGACATAAGGAGTAAGGACATTGGGAGGATTGCAGGAGATTAAAAAAGTTGAATTACATCTTCGAACTTGTAAACTCTTTTGCCGGCATTACTAAAATAAGAGCTACGGAGTAGTAAATTTTATTATTTCTTTTCACCCCTTCCAATTCACTGCTAATAAAGGTAGCTATCATTTTTTTAACCCTTATAATTCCCTCCTTTCTCTCATCAAAATACTAAAAACGGTTTCAAATTTTCTACTGCTCGTTGAGCTTGGTGAAAAAAATAGTAAAAGAGATACTCCCTGGGTCCCATAAAAATAGACGAAGTTTGACAAATCATGCAGTTTAAGAAAAACAATTATTACCTTGAGTTGTCATTTATTAGATTTCATCTCTCCCAAAAATACATTCTCTCATTTGGCATCAGATTTTGTATCGAGAGTAATTATTGAAATAATGAAGGGTAATATAAGAAAGTTAAAAAAAAAATTAAGATTTGACTTTACAAAATGGACAAAAATTTTGGGACTAAAAAAGTAGCAAAAATAACTCATTTTTGTGGGATGGAGTGAGTATGACATTAAGCATCGATTTTGAAAAGCAACCAATTGTAATGTCATTAATTAAAAAACATGTTCCCTTCTCCTTATTTTAAAAATAATGTAAGGGCACGTTTATTTGACAAAAATCAAGAGGAATTGAAAATGTAATAAGATTTCAATAATAACCAGTTGCGCTCACTATTAAAATATAATTTTATTTCATTCTGACCCCGCTCCCCTCTTCCCCCTCCCCTATCCTCCCTTCCCCGAGATTCTATCGAAACAAGCAAGCCATAAGTTTGACAAAAAAAATACTAAATTTAATTTAATCAAAAGCTCATTATATTCCTATTTTGAACATCAGCATAATAGAAGAACAAAATCATAATTTTTCATTTAATTGAAAACTTTATAGAATCATAAGAAATCAACGGTTACAGTGAATTATAAATAGCTCATTTTTGCTATATTCATGTTTTGTGAGCTTTCTAATTGTTGTGTGGTATGGGTGTGTTTTTAGTTATCTAAAAGGAAAAAAAAATCTCTCTCTCTCTCTCTCTCTATATATATATATTTATTGGAGGTGTAAGGCCCACATCAGCCAGCTAAGGTTTGTTTTAAGAGTGTATAATGTCTTACTTCTCTTCTCTTTCAAAAGTTAGGTTCTTTTGAAGGTAGAATGTAGATTAATTTTATAAGCTCTTGGGTTTCTTTAACTATAAGTCCAATTAGTTTTCTTGTTTTTTTCTTGGCTAATAATTAGTTTTCTTTTTGCCATATTAAGTTAAAATTGATACTTACTTTTTGCCATATCTTACCCCCAAAAAATAAAATAAAAAAAAGGTCAAAAAATCTTTCTCAAAATTAAAAGTTTTGAAGATAGATGGATTAAATTTGCGTGGGAAGTTAGATATATATACATATATATTTTGAAAAAAAGAAAAAGAAAACAAAGAATGGTAGTAGTTGGTGAAGTTTGAAAATTGCCCCGGCAGGTCACCAATAACTCCGAGAAATAAGCGAAGGAAACTTCTAAAGTTTTAATATCTTCACCTTTTCGTCTTATTGGTTTGAACAGAAGAACTTTTACTTTGAAACTAACATTTGGGGTCTCTTGACAGACTATGTTTTGTTTATAGAATAAATATATGAAAAAGACCCCCTAATTTCCTCATTTTGAGGCATTCTCAAAATGATGTATTATGGACTAGGGTTCATTATACTATGAGGGCATTTTCATTCTTCTATTCATGAATTCTCTCACTTCTTAGCAATTTTAGGCACATATCTCAAGACACATACTTTGTAATCGAATTTATGTCATTCACTAGATCATAACGGTATAAATCCAGTAAAAATTATGTTAAAATAAAATCCTCAAAAAAGTCAAAATTCACACAAATTTAATTCAAGTGCTACCAATAAAATAAAACATTAAACTTTGATCAACATAACTATACGATTAAATCATGTGGCATTTTGTGATAAATATTTATTGTAAGATTGATTTTTGACGTACCCTTTATTTAAGTTTAGGCGGAGTATCTTGAAATACGTGCAATATTCTTTCATGTTGACCCTTCCATAGCCATGGGGACTCTCCGCATAGTAGCTTTTCTTGTGTGGGGACTATATCCCACATTTCCACGGCAACCCATCCATACGTTAACGTGTAGATCCACTAGCCGCCCCAAGTCAAAACGCTCTTTTTCTCAATGAAAGTTTGAAATCCAAATTTCAAATAATTTCCCTCGGGACCTATGGTTTCCAACGCGGAGAAGGATTTTCACGTCAGCATCCGAGGGCCAACTCTATGGTGGGTCCACACATATGTCCAGATTAGTCTTCGTTCCACGTCAGCATCCGACCCCACTATGTGATGGGTTTAGTAAGACGTGGATGGTAGAGATTGGTCCTCGAAAAGATCAGTAGGTTAACATATTAATTAAATATAATTAGTACATGCCAAACAATTTTCGGAATCGGGGAGGATAGCTTAGACAGTCCGTCAACGGCCCCTGCACCTGAGGTTTCGAGACATCCATTTTTGGTGTGCATTTTATTAATTAAATACAATTAGTACTAGATGGTAGGATTTGCGAAATATTCTATTCATTATCATAAATGAGTGCAAGCCCAGATTCCAATGGGATAAGATTTTGGAATAATAGAGTTCATTATTCGGTGTTATTCATGCTAAGTGGGGTGGGGTTTTGAGACCTGTTTGAGAAAAATTGTTTCTATGCCTCATTCATAGAATAAAGCTAAACTGATTAGCAAGAGAAAGAAACTTACCAATAATGTGAAATCAAAATTGGTCAAACTTATCTTCGATTAACTAGATAGATTTTCAAATTTTCCAAACAACCCCCAACGGATGAACTAGATACACGTCCTAACTTTTGATCTTTTGTACAAAGTGATTATTCACAATACTCAAAATTGCATCCTTGCACCATTGGTCCTTGTGATTAAGCGGTGGTGCAGGAGCGGGTACAGGTTTGAGTAGTGTTAAATCTAAGAGTTAATTCTCTACCATTGTAACCAAAGAAATAATTTTTTTTTTTTTTTTTACATCTCTGAACTTGATAATGCAAAATTTGTAGAATTACTAATTTGGTTTATTGATAGTCTTATTAAATTTTGATCTAAGCTTGTGACCAAAAGGGAATGTGATAAACGGAAATTTTTTTTCTCCCCCAATATCTTATACCTACTTTCACTAAGATTTGGGTCTACATTAATACCATATAATGCCCAATGCATTGGCAAGGTCATGCATCTAATAGTGAGGAAACAAGGATGTGAATTCAAGATATCTAATTTCTAAGTCATGATCCTTTGTAATTGGCGCTATCCTTAAGGATTTGTGATTCACAACCGTTTAAAAAAAACACAATATGACTTCATATGTGCTATTTGAAGGGTTCACATGAGGTATCAATTAATCAGTTAATTATTATGTAAATATATGGCACTTAATATTCGGCAAGAAATAATAAAAAGGGAAAAAAATGGAGAGAGGAGGAGGTGAGCTCTACCATTACAACTTACAAGAATTGATAGAAAAGGAGGGGATTGGATAGCTATCAAAAAAGTGTGCCAACAATTGCATGTTTTTGGTAAGTGGTGTGCCAGCATTGTTATAGTTAAAGAGTTAAGAGGCAAGCCAGTGGTGTTTCACTCATGACAGTTTCATACTTTTATTAATTTAATTGTTCTTTCTAGGAAAAAAAGAAAAGAAGAAAAATTGATATGATACTTTTGATTTTGCATGCCTTATCTCTCATTTATGCCTTATCTCCCATTCATGGTTCGGCTCACTGTTATTGATTAAAAAAACGATTCCAAGCCTATGTATTCAATAAGTGAAAGCTCATGTATCCAATAAGTGAATGAGTGGAGACTCGAATTTGGAATTTGGTATCTTTAATTGATCATGAGTTATTGTCTTTTATCATTTACACTATCTTTATTAATAGAGACTCGAATTTGGTATCTTAAATTTATGAGTCGTAATTTGGCTTGAGATCTATCTATTTACATTATACTCCATATTCTATATAAAACTTGCTTGTAAAGTTGCTTGTTAAGCTCAAACTTTAGTTTGCTAATTTGTTGAATTGCTTACCCAAATTCAAGTAAATTACTATTTAGTAGCTTATTAATATTTTAAATAATCAAATTTTTTGAAAGAGCCGTCAAATAGGTTCAAGATTGATATAAAGCTTATT
This sequence comes from Liquidambar formosana, assembly GCA_039720395.1. Classification (NCBI taxonomy): domain Eukaryota; kingdom Viridiplantae; phylum Streptophyta; class Magnoliopsida; order Saxifragales; family Altingiaceae; genus Liquidambar; species Liquidambar formosana. Next base: position 10,798,238 of record CM077824.1, on the reverse strand, counting down.
TAATCACACTCCTAAAATGAAGTGAAGTTTAAGCTTATTTTCTTAACTTAATAATTTCAAGCAAAGCCTGAACAATTTACTATTGGACTAGGCTCGACATATTTACAACTCAAGTAATAGTAACAATTTTTTTTTTTTTTTTGGGTGCCAAATTAATGAGGGGTATCCCAAACTATTAGGCCTAAACTAATCCTTCCATGATGCATAAATCACCTGTAAGCCTATGCATCTAATAGTGAAGAAGTAGAGATTCGAACTCGAGACTTACGGTTTAAACCTGTAAGTGAATTTTTTTTCTTCCAATGAAAATACACCTGAAAAGGAGCTAATACACCCGAAAAGGAGCTTCAAATGGAAATATAAAGACAAATTAAAGCTTTTAAAGATTGAGTAGTGGAGGGCAATACATCTATACTACCTATAAAAAGATGAATGTAAGAAAAACTTTTGATTGACTAATATACCCTTATTTTAATTTTTAAATACACAATTACCCGCCCTTCTGCATATATAGGAAATATAACAATATGGAAACTATAATTCTAAAACACATACCTTAATATATAAAACATAAATAGAAATTCAAAGGAAATGAAAACTATAATTCCTGTATAATAAATAGAAATATATAGGAATATAAAAACTATAATTCTAAAACACATACCTTAACATATAAAATAGGAATTCAAAGAATCAATCACCCAGTTTTCTTAAATGTTTAATTGTTCAAGTGGGTGATAGCTTTGCATGATATCGAAGATTAATGGAGGCCAAAGGTCTAGACTCCTCCACCCTATAGCCAAAAAATAAAAAATAAAAAAGGAAGACTAAATATGGTCCTTTAGGAATATAAGACATGATGATGTGTTATTTGGCTTAGCTCAATAACAATTCTACAATTTGCTCAAAAAAATATTTGAAACTTTATTAAAACGGAAACTATAATTCCTATATAATAAATAAACAGCTGGAACACATACCTTAATATATTCTAAAACACATACCTTAATATATAAAACACAAATAGAAATTCAAAGGAAACGGAAACTATAATTCCTATATAATAAATGAACAGTCAGATTGTAAATTCCACTTTTTCCATCAAGAGTAGCTTCAACCTTCTCTCCACCCTCACTTATTTAAGAAATTAATTCAAGCCAACAGGTAAGTTCATTGTTCACGTGCTGTTTATTCATTGAGGTCGAATACCTCCACTTTATTTTCTGTCTCTTCTACTACAACTTCGACGTGCTTACAAGGAGGCCGGCATGAGATCTCACAGAAGGAGACGAATCTGAGAAGGTTAGTGACAAATTCATGTTCATGTATACAAATGTTCTGTGTCTTAAGCTTTAGAGTATTTTTTATCAAACACACAAAGGTAAGCTTTCTTATTATTCAAGTTCTCTTTTTTTTCTCATCTTAATTTATTTTATTTTTAAATGGATTCTGTTTTGTTCTTTGCTTTTTTGCCTTGCAGAAGTTATCGGGGTCACATTTGATAAAGCAAAAGCAACCCTTAAAATAACAAGTTGCTTGCATTTTTGAAAACATGTTGAAATTTTTATTTATTTATTTATTTTGTAAGTAACAAGCTTTAATTTGGAGCACATTTGCAAAAGACGCCCTATTGCGGATCAGGAGCACAGCCAGGAGTTATCTCCAATGGGGGCAGCGTGTTATGATTCTGTGAAGTGGGAACTGAAAGCTCTGGAGGTTTTTTTTAACAAAATTACTTTTTGGTAATCATTTTCTTATGTAATACCAAACAAAGGATATATTTGTCAACTTATTACAAATTGACTGTATATATGCTTAAAAATGACTACCATTTGCTTTTTTATTTTTTATTTTTAGCATTACCCTTCTTTGGTAAGTTTTGCTCTGCAAATTATAATATATATTCGATACTGTTAGAGAACTGCAAATTATATATATATATATATATATATATATATATATATATTATGGTACTATTAGAAAAGAAGTTTGATTTTTGATGAATTTATAAGTTAGATAGATGAATTTATAATCATAATGTGTACTGTAATTAAAGAAAGAAAAATTATTCGAAACAAAAACTGAGAAACAAAAATACATAAATTAGTGGAAAAAAAATACATAGATTAGTGAAAAAAAAAAATGGAAACTAAAACTAAGAAACAAAGAGAGACGGAAAGAAAGGAGATAAGGTAGAGAGAGGGAGAATAGATCTGAAAAAAAAAAAAAAATTTAAACATAAATCAAATTAGAGAGAATTTTGTATAACAACAAAGCGAGACTGTTAGATGGAGATTGTCTTGGATATGTACTGCACTTGGTTGGACCTTTGTCTCCATTTAGTACAATTGCTTGCAAACTTGCAGTGAAGAAAAAATAAAATTCACCATATAATCATTCCCAACAATACTTGGCCAATTTATACTGTGAAAAAAAAAAAAAGAAAAACTGAAACTAAAAGGGATTGAAACTAAAAGAGAATAGATCTGGAAAAAAAAAAACTCATATCCAAATATTTAAGTTCATCATAAAATTAAAGAAAATTGATGACTTCATTCGAGCAAAAAATAGTTACATTGCTGAAGAAATTGAAGAAATACCGGATGAAGAATTAGAAGGAAGTGAAGATAACAGAAAATCAAAGAGGCGGAAAAAAAATTAGATTCAAAGATAGAATACTTATATTATTTCTTTCATATTAGAATTCCCTTACAAACATTTGTTTACCTAATTTAATGATAGTTTTTGGATGTTTTGGCATTTTTACAAGTTTAAAACGATTATTATTTATACATTTAATATTGACACGTGCAACGCACGTGTGCACCAACTAGTACTAACAAAAAAACCAAGTTTGAATATCAAATAAAAGATGGTATGGTACAAAAGGATTGATCCAACAGAAAGGAGATCCACAATTGAATTATGTGCATCAGCTAAAAGGCTGGGTATGCCAATTATTTACCTTCGAAGGAAAACTATTAAAAAGGAAAAAAGTCAACCATTTCTAAAAGGTCTCAAAATAATCTAACACTTCCCCCTTCCAATAAGCGATGGTCCCCTCCATGTCCGTGGATTTTGAACTTCAGGTAACAAATGGTCGGCGACTCATGCCTTCTTCTTTTAGTATTAGATATGATTTGCATTGTTTATAATTATTAGCATTATTGGAGCACCATGTGATCCATATAAATCATGTCTAATATTTTTCTAGTATTGAGAGGACTTTTGTTCGGGATACTTTCATTTTTTTAACCAGGAAAAAAAAAAAAAAAAAAAAAAAAAAAGAAAGAAAGAAAGAAAGAAAGAAAGAAAGAAAGAAGAAGATCTCGCCCAATTGACCATGGGAGGAATGAACGTACTCATAATGGACGAGAAAGATCTTACTGCTGTGAAGAGAAAAAGAGTGCTGATTAAAGAGAATGAAGCAAAGAAGAAGGAAGAGCAGGGACTTACTGCGTTGACGTCATCAATGCTTGATTCCTGAGGGGTTGTAGCAGCAAAGAAAGAAGTATGTCCAGATATTACTCCTTTGGTGGAGAAAGTTCAAAATGTCCGTACGGCCAAGGTAAGGATTTCTAAAAATTTGCTTCAAGCTAGTATTGAGTAGATGAAACTATACCTTATTGGTAAAATCTAGGGTCAACCGGTTCCTTTGGATGCAATTAAAGCAAAGGTTCATATACTTTGGTACCCCATTGTTGGTCAAATTGATTTCACTGATCTAGGTAATGATTATTACCTAATCAAGTTTGCAGAAGAAGCTGATTATAAGAATGTTAGAGATAATGGTCCATGGATTGTGAGTCAGAAATATTTTGTTATTCAACCGTGGGTTCCAAGATTTGATCCTTATGAAGCAAAATTAACTAATGCTTTGTTGTGGATTAAAATCCCTCGCCTTTCCTTAGAATATTGGGATCCTGAGATCATGGGTGAAATTGTGAGTCCTATTGGTAAATTTGTTCGTTTGGATGATAAAAGTGAAACTAAAGAACGAGGAAAATTTGTCAGGGTTTGTGTGAATGCTAATATTGAACAACCTTTACCTCAATTGATTACTATTGAAGAAGAGGGATATTGTCAAAACATTAAATGTTTTTATGAATGCATCTCTTCAGTTTATTTTTGGTGCTCTAAACCAGGGCATAAAATCGTTGACTGTCCTTCTATGCCAAAGTCTGAGGCAGATATAAATTGGAAATCTCTCCAAGAACTTCAAAAATCTTTCAATGGAAGCAAAATGGTGGAGTCATATAAAGAAAGTGATGAAGAAGGTTCTGATGATCCCTGATGGACCAAGGTTGTGTCCAAGAGAGCTCTAAGAGAGCAACGAAATGTTATTTTACCGTTTTTTGAATATGCAATTTGAGGTCAAGTATGGAGGCAAGGACGGGGAAGATGGAGAGGTCGTTCAGCTGGGCGTATGTTAATAAGCGATGTTCGAGATGTGCATGATAGCTTTCCTATGCTTCCTTCTCGAGGAACTATCAGCATAGGTGATGTGGGAGCTGGAGATTTTAGTGTCCAAGACAAGGGCAGAGGCTTGAAGAAAGATGTTGGCAGTGGCTTTCGGGTCTCTCATCAGGATACTTCATCTTCTAGTAGGCTCTTGTTGAGTGGGACTGAATATGAGATGGGTAGGGGGGCTTTTAGGCCTCAGTCAGTAGATAATTCAAGGGAACAGGTTAAGTCTGGACAGCCCAAGCCTATTCATACTATAAGGAATTCTCCTGAAGAGATGGTTCCAAGTACTGAATCTGAGAATCAGTCTTGTATGGCTCCTAAGTCTCTTCAAGAATCAAAGTGGGAAGCGGAAAGAAAAAAGATCTTTGATGAGGTGGGTTCTATTGGGGAAGAGGATGAGGAAGAAGATGAGTTGGAAGATGAAGAATTTTATGAAGATGAAGTGGGGAATCTTGTTGAAGAAAATATCCAAACAGCTAACACTCTGATGATGGAAGTAGAAACAAACAAAAATCAACTTAAACGGAAGGTCATGGAGGTTGATGAAGAGGCTTCTATGCGGGTAGCTGGAGGGGGTTCCATGCAGCTCGATCATCCTTCTATGTGTTGATGAAGATTGTTTCTTGGAATGTTCATGGGGTTGGGAGGAGAAATTGTATCCTCCATGTTAGGAATATTTTGAAAATGTTTAAACCAAGTATTTGTTTTTTGTTAGAGACCCGTGTGGATGCTCAAAATAGTGTTAAATATGTATCCAAAATCCCCATGAATATAAACTATATTATAAATCCTATAGGTTTTTCTGGTGGAATATGGATGTTTTGAAATTCTAATGATGTTGATGTGAATATTTTAGCTTCTTCTAATAGAATAATTCATGCTTCAGTGTTTGATAAAAATTTGAACTTCTCTTGGAATCTAACTGTTGTGTATGGTTTTCCTTAGGTTAAATTAAGAGAACTTATATGGGAAGAACTTACAAAAGTGGCCCCTGTCATGGGAAACGCTTGGCTTGTTATGGGAGATTTTAATGCAATGCTTTCATCCTCAGAAAAATTTGGTAAGTCTCCTAGTTTTCTAAATCAAATTAATAAATTTAGGGATTGTGTCAATACATGTAATTTAATTGATCTTGGTTTTAAAGGTTTTCCTTTTACTTGGACAAATAAAAGAAAGGGTTTAGGGATTATATATGAAAGATTAGATAGAGCATTGGCCACTAAAAAATGGATGACGTTGTATCCTAATAGTTTTGTGTCTCACTTGGCCTTTCTTGGTTCGGATCACACTCCTATATTACTAGATACTTGTTCTAACCCAATTATAGGAATTAAGCCATTTTGTTTTGAAGCCCTGTGGCTTAATCATCCAAATTTTGATAAGGTTGTTCTAGAAGCATGGAGATCAAGAATCAGAGGACCAGCCGGTTGGCAATTTTTTAAGAAATGTTGTATTTTTAAAGGAAAAGCTAAGGCTTGGAATAAGTATATTTTTGGTAATCTTTTTAATAATGTTAATGATAGTTTTAATAGACTGTAGGCTATTCAAAATCATAAAATCAATCCTAATGATTTGGATAATAGAGAAAAGGAAGTTTTAAAAGAGAATTGTCTTGTTGCTCCAATAACTACAATAAAAATTGATTTAGCTATTTCCCAAATGCAAGATTTGAAAGCTCCCAGACCTGATGGACTTCCAGCTATTTTCTTTAAGAAATTTTGGCATATTATAGCTCCTTCTGTCTATAATTATGTGTTTGATTTCTTTGATGGAGGTTATTTACTTAAAGAATTAAATAAAACGTATATTACTTTGATTCCGAAAATTGTTAATCCTACGAAGTCAAAGCATTTTAGACCTAATAGTTTATGTAATATTAGTTATAAGATCATAGCAAAAATTTTTGGCTAACAGAATGAGACCTTTTTTTAGAGAGATTAATCTCTCCCTATCAGAGTGCTTTTGTTCTGAAAAGACTCATTTCTGATAATATCCTTATTACTCATGAGATATGTAATGCTATGAAAAATAAGAAAGGTAAAACAGGATGGATGAGTGTTAAGCTCGATTTGGAGAAAGCATATGATAGGCTGGAATGGCCTTTTATTAAAGCTGTTATGGATAAATTTGGATTTGATAATAAATTCATTAGTTGGACTATTAGCTGCATTAAATCTGCGTCTTTTTCCATTTTGTTCAATGGTGTGCCAAAAGGTAATTTCTCAGCTACTAGGGGTATTAGACAAGGTGATCCGTTATTTCCCTATATCTTTATTTTATGTATGGAAGCAATTTCTTCATCACTTACTAATTGTCAAAATAAAGAAAGGAGTAAAAAAAGTGATCTTATTGGTATTAAAATTTGTAAAAAAGCTCCTATTATTAGTCATTTTATGTTTGCAGATGATTGCTTAATTTATGCTAATGCTATGATACCTGTTTGCAGAAATATTTTAAAGGTTTTACAGGAGTTTGGCAATGCTTCAGGACAAAAGGTAAATTTCCATAAATCGGCTATTTCTTTTTCTCGTAATTTACCTACTTCAATGAGAAATGCAATCAAAGGTGAATTGGGAATTTTAGATAATATTTCACTAGGAAAATATTTAGGCACTCCTTTAATTGAGGGTAAAGATAAAATTAGAGTGTTTAATCAAGTTCTTGATCGTGTTGTAAATAAAATGCAAAACTGGAAAGCAAATGTACTATCTAGAGCTGGTAGAGAAATTTTGATTAAATCTGTCTCTTCGAGTGTTAGTTAGCATGTTATGAATTGTTATCTCCTTCCTACGAAGATTAGAGATGATATTGATAAAATTCAAAGACAATTGTTTTGGAGTAATAATTTAGAGAAGAATTCTATGGCTTTAATAAGTTGGGATACCATTTGTTCTCCTAAAAAAGAAGGAGGCTTAAGTATTCGTAATACTTCTGACATTAACTTTGCTTGCATGGGTAAACTTGTTTGGCGTTTATTGTTTGATAGAGATAATTTTTGGGTCAAATTAATTCGAGCAAAATATTTAAATAAGGAAAATTTCTTTCAAGTTCTCCCAAAAAATAAAGATTCATGGGCATGGAGAAATATTCTCAAAGGGCGTGATCTCATTAGTCATCGTATTCGATGGACTTTAGGAAATGGGAAAGATATTTATTTTTGGGTGAATAAATGGCTAACTAATAAAGCTATTTTCGAAATTACTCCTAGACAGTATCTGTGAACCCCGAAAATTGGGCCCACAAGGGTTTGGCAAAAAAGATTTGTTTCGTGGGTGGAAAAAAGAAAAGAAAAGGTGTAATACCCCGAATTTTTCTTAGGTTTAATTAATTAACTATAAAATTGATTGCCTTTAATTAGATTTAAACGTAAGAGTTAATTTAGGATTAACCTCAAACACGTTCAACTTTGTAACCAAACAAGGTGATTGTTTTCTAATTAATGAGAGATAGTGTTCGTATCCTAATCAAACACTCACTTTGAAGGTAATCCTAATTAGGTTAGGATTAACTTGCACCCTATATAAGAAACCTTTATGGAGGATTAATATTCTTTTGACTGAAAACAATATAAAGAGGAAAAAAAAAAAAAAAAAAAAAAAAAAAAAAAAAAAAAAAAAAAAAGAGAGAAGGAAAAAGGAGGAGCTGTCGCTGTTTTGTACGAATCGACTGCCAACTTCGTGTCTGTTTACAGGTAACTTACCAACTTACCATCTATTGACTGGTAACTTTACTGTGTTATCAATATTTTCTTCTCTAATCCAATCCTCCATCTCTAACACTTCTAAAACCACTAAACCATCATCACCACCACTTAAAAACCCCTTCATAGCTACTGCACAAGATCATCCAACCACCAAAAATCTCTTTCTTTGGGTTTGGATAACAAGGAATGGCAAAAATAGTGATTTCCACCACTTCCACCACTACATCCCATGTACACCCTTCCACAAATACTTCTCCCACAGATTTAGGGACTGATTTTGAGGGAAAATCAGTGGGTGAATTTTTGCTTTTGCCTTGGGTAGCATAGGAAGTTAATACAGAAATCTGCTGCTGTTTTACTACATTCTGACTGTCAACTTCACATCTGTTGACAGTCAACTTCCCTCGGAGGGACTGGTAACTTTTCTGTGTTAAAAAATAATTCAAAACTATTAACTTATAATTTAACATGAGTCTATTTTAATGCCACATTAGTGTATATATTAATTATATTAAATATAGTAAGCATTATAAGGCCATGAGAATTAGACGTTGAACCTTTAACGCACCACTTAGCTGGAGAGACTCTTTAGCTTAAGTATGATTTATTGATAAATAATATTATTGATTTTAGGTTCTGAGTAGCGTTGGGATTGTTAAGAGTTTGATCGCTTGGATTGTTGAAGGTTTGGCTTGAGGTAAGGGAACTTGCACAATGTATCGCCCTCTTTGATTAAATAAAAATAAATCTGATTTTTATTCCTCTTTTATGAGCCAATGATTTATGGACAATTGTTTTCAAAATCGTTTCATTATCAAAGTGTTTATTCCTTATGTACTGTGGGTCAAGCAAAAATAGTCATTTATTGAAATTGTTTTACATATGTGTTTGAATCTATTTTACTTGTAAAAGATATTTGCCAAATGTTTTTTTGTATAAGTGTGAACTCTGGTTAGATTATTGGTCCGTCCCAACAGGGGATTCTAATACTGTTGGAAAATTGGTCCGTGCCAGTAGGGGATTTTAATACTGTTGGTCATCAGTACTGATGTAGTGTAAAGTCCCACGATGATGGGCGCCTATTGAATGTGAGTCTAATCAGAGGAAGTACTTGTATGAACTAATGTTCTATTGATTTGTATTATTGATCAGTGATTTTAAAGTGATTTATCGAATGAATTGCTATCGAAAGTGTTTCAATGTCATTGTTTATTGAATTGAAAGCAAGAGAATTACTTCTAAAATTTTATATGCCTACCGAATTGAAAGAAATGATTTATTGTAAAACTCTATCGTTTTGTTACTCATGTTTTTTTTTAAATCAATCGTGTGAATATGCTTGACCTTTTCCTGTATATATTGTGTAATGTTTTCTTGCTGAGCGTTATACTCACCCCTTATATTTTTCCCCACAGATGAATAGCTTGATGTGAGTGGCTTCCGCATACGAAGAGTTAGGGTGGATGGATTATTGGAGACAAGTTTATTAGAGGTTGATTTTGTTAAGTGGTCTAGCCTATGTGAGGCGTAAACCTTTGTGAGTTGTGTCAATCATATCTCCAAATCCAGTCTTTTGGGTTTGGGGTGTGACAAAAGGAGTCGCCACCTTATTTTTAAAAGAAACAAGGAAAACCCTAAAAATAGTTTGGTTTCAAGAAAACAATTTTGAATGACTCCATATTTGAAAAGGAAAGGTAAAAACAAGTCTTTTGGAAACCAAAGAAATCGGGGATTCAGAGGCTAAGTTATGACATGGGAAGGTTCTAGGCAAAGCCTATAGGCACCCATGTCACCCTTTTGGTCTCTCGGTTTATTTGGGCTAAATTAAGATCTTTTCCATATAAAAACCAACAAATATTATCAGAAGACAGCATGCATATCATATATTCCATTCATCCATCCATGCACAATAAACAAATAAAAACAGAAAATAAAGAAAAGAAAAAAAGAAACCTAGGATACTTGGATCCGAACGGACTTGAGCCTCGCGAAGAACGCCTACGTACCATGCAACGAAATACATGGATCAAAGTCCACGTAGTTCGATTAAGAATAGGGTTAAATCCTAATATAAACCTATGGTAAAAGCCCTAGGTTTCTTTATTTGAAAGAGAGTTGAATAAACCAAGTTTGAATTTAGAAAGAATTCCAAAAGATGGAAACTTTGATAAAAAACATAATTTTATTGGTTAAGGAAACCTTTGATTAAGACCATATATTGATTCATATTAAAAACTAACCCTAGGAGGGAGAAGAGAAAGAGTAAAGAAGAGAGGTGAATTGGGGCACCTTCACACCCACTTACCTGAGCACAATAGCTCCAAGCATTAGCAATTTCAAGCAATGGCAGCCCTATTTGCTATAAGACAATTACCACACCTATTTGCACCCTTACACGTGCTCAAAACCATGCAAACACAACAATATGCAAATCTGGACAGAATAGTACTAAGGCCTAAAATCATCCACTAAACATGCTAATAGCAAAAACAGTGAATAAATATAAGCTCAACACAATCTTAGAACCATATCATGCAAAAAAACCCTAGAATGAACTAACATGCATGCAAAAATATCATAGTTATTCCATATGTAAAACATATACAGCAACTATGAAGAAAACCCAATAAAAAGCCTAAACTAACATGATGTATGAAACTAACCTAAAACAAAGACACTAAAAACCCTAAACTCACAAACATGCTTGAAAACATACAAAACAAACTCTAAACATGCTAAAACCAAACTAAACAGAACTTAAATCATGCATATTAACTAACTAAAGCAATAGAACATGATAAAAATCCTAACTTTAACATGCAATGACACTATTCTAACACAAGCACAATGGAAGCACAAGAAACACAACTATGCATTAAGACCTATCAACTAACTCTAAAACATGCAAAACTCATCATGAACATCATTATTATCACATGTATTAACTAATAGAGACCTCAATCCATGGTAGAAATCATAAGCATTGCATGCAATAAAGCTATTCTACATGATACCCTAGTTTAAGCTTGAATAGAAAGGAAGAATACCTTAGGAAAGCCTTCCTTGCTGCTGTGTAGACTCTCTCTTACTCTTGTAGATGGCTTGAATCAATGATCTCCAAGGCTACAGTAGGTCCTCCAGCTCTCCTTCAAGTTTCTCTCTCTTATTCTTTCTCAAACACTCAGGTTTTAATGCATAAAGTGGCTCCCAATTGTCTCTAATTGCCTCCCCTTTGTGCTGAAGCATGGGGGGGTATTTATAGAGTTCACTAAGGAGAAACCAATGGCTGAGATTAAAACCCTAAAAATTAATTCAAGGGCTATTGGAGACCCCCTTGGGGCTTAAGTAACTCAGAAGTTACCAAAAATTAAAAGGAAACTCGTCCAAAAGAGTCCTTGTTCGTCAAAATAGGGAAGAGTCCGCTTCAGCAAACAAATAGAGAAAAATTAGGAAAGTGGCCATGGGTGCCCACCAGGGCCTGGGTGGTCACCCGAGCCCACTCCGGATTCTTGCCCTATTTTGTCTCCTAACCCTTCTAGAAGTGTTTCAAGGGGCAAATTAAGTCCGATTTTGATGAAACAAAAGCCAAAACGACCGTGTTTCGATGAGGAATACATTTTTGAACATTTTAGGGTGAAAATCACTAACCATGGGGGCATGGTTAGGTTTGAAAAAGGTGGTTAACCGCTATGCTCTACCTTTGCTAAGCATAGGCATGCACATAGGATCAAACCAAATGCTTTCCATAGCAAAATTAAACTTTCTAAAACACTTGTGGGGATAAAATGATGACTAATGAAAGTCCATTTAAAAATATTTGATTGGTAATTGTGAGTCAATTAGAGCTAACCCAAAGGAGAGTCAATTAACCAACTTGAACTACGTCGAGCCATTTTAATCCTGAGCCATTGATTCATCAAATTGAACCTAGAAATACCTCATATGCATCCATATGAACTCCAATTGACAATTTGGAGATCATTCCAAGGTCAAATGAAAAGTTTGGGACTTAAAAGATGATTATTGCCCTCAAGTCACAAAGGCTCTTATTATCCCTCAAGATCAACTCCGAATTGAACCAAAATTCATATCCATTGTCCTTGTGACCCTAGAAAACTAATGCAAGTAACTAGACTCAAAAACAAAACAAAAACATGCATGAAATGATGAGCCCTAGTAAGGTGGTACAAAAATGGGGTGTGACAGTATCTTAATAATATTAATTAGGATTTGAAAGTAGCTTATACTATTTGTTCAGATAAGACATGGAATAAAGAGTTTATTATATCCTTTGTAGGGGAGACTTTAGCAAGAAAAATATTGAATTTTTCTATCCCAACTATGGATATTCCTGATAAGATCTGGTGGGGTCTCGCAACCAATGGGCGCTTTTCGGTTAAATCAGCTACATGGTTTCATAGGGAGCTGAGGTGTAGAAAGAAAGTGAAACAATTATGCCCTAAGAAAAATTTCAATTGGATTTGGAATCTTCGTAGTGCTCCCAAGATAAAAAATTTTATGTGGTTGTTAATTCATGGTAAACTTCCAAGTAGAAAATTTCAATTGGATTGTTCTTGTCCTCTTTGTAATTCAGATATTGCAGATATTAATCATATATTTATCACCTGTATTAGAGTTAAAGAAGTGTGGAATTTGGTTAGTAATTCTTGTCCTATACCTACAGCTAATGATACAAATTTATTTAATTGGATTTTGAATCTGAACAAATGCTCTTCTCGAAAAAGTATTAATGCAGATTATGAGATGGATAAAATTGCTAATTTACTTTGGCAAATTTGGTGTGCTCGAAATAATGTTATCTTTAAGAATGAGACTTTTAATAAATTCTTAATTATAGAGAAAGCTACTAATCTTTTTTCAAACTATGTGATAAAATTTTCAAGAAATGATATTAACTTTGATAAATCCTTAGAAAGTGAAAACAAGAAATTTAAAAAGAATTCTAAGTTTATTAGATGGATTCCTCCTGATGATGAGTGGTTTAAATTGAATTTTGATAGATCTGTTAAAGATAAACATGGGACTACGGGATCAATAATTCGTGATCAGTTTGGTAAGCCAATAGTTATGCATTGTAATTACTTTGAGGAGAATATTTCTGTTCCTAAAATGGAAGCTATTGCATTAAGGAATGGTTTGTTGTTGGCAAAGCAAAAAAATTGTAACAAGGTGATTATTGAAGGTGATTCTAAATTGGTTATTAATAGTTTGCATCATTTGGATAATTGTCCTTGGACGATTTATAGTATAATGAGTGATTGTAGGCAAATTATTATAGAAAATAATATGGATATTAAGATCAATCATGTGTATAGAGAAGCTAATGAAGTTGCTGATACTCTTACAAAGTTGGGATATACTGTAAAATGTAATCGTTTATGGGAATCTAATTTTCCTTCCGAAATATTGGTTGTTATCTGGGAAGATTTGATAGGTAGATCTAGTTTGAGGGGGAATTGACTGTCATTTACCAAAAAAAAGAATTTATTTTATACAAGAAAACGGCCATAATCATCTTTGGACCAACAATCACCCAATGCCACGTGAAGAACCTTGAATACACGATGTTATATATAATATATAATAATATACGAATTTATTTATTTGGAATTGTATGCGCGTAATGATGATAAGTTATTCTTAATTGTTAAACGTCTATATGTGTAAGTCACAAATGGCTTTTATCGCCAATGCACATACCATGTCATTATCGGCATCTTATATTAGTTTTGATAGGGTGAATACATGTTTATGTAATTTATATCAGCACCATATATTAATAGTTGTACTTTAAGCATTGAAGCATTATGCGTTGGAGGTTACACCTCTTACATTGGTCCAATATATATCAACTTTCACTGATGCATAAAGTACAACATTCAATGTGAGTGTTGATATAAGTTGTATCAGCATGTGCTTACCTGATCATCATCCTATATCTATATATGTATTTTTTGATAGGAAAAAGAACCTGTAGAGGGGGGAGGATTCAGTGCTGAGTTGATAATACTCAACACGATGCCAAGATGAAATGATTTTTGGATTAGCTTTTGGACGGCTCGGATTTAAAGATCAAAAGTTACTACTAAAATGATCAAAATGACCTTAGTGGATAATTTTTTGATCCTTAAATCCAAGCCGTCTGAAAACTAATCTAAGAGTCCATTTCACCTTGGAACCGTGCTGAATTTTATCAACTTAGCACTAAATGCTTTCCCCTTCTAGAGAGATCGACTTGGTCTCATACATCGGTCCAAATGTACGTCAAACGTCATACAACTACCCGGATAACATTTTAGGTACATTTGGCATCTCATGTAACCCGTGAGGTAACATATTGACGTCAAACCTGAACAAGAATCAAGGATTTTAACAGCGCTGGGTTTAGAGCCAGCTCATGCGGTCATGCCAAGCCTATGGTAAAACAAAACAGACCATTCAATTGTTCATGTTTTTTCTTTCCCCTCGACAAGATTGTAAGCTTGACACTTGTGATTACGCAATAGAGTAAGTCTTTCAACTGTGTGATACGGTTACGTGGGGTCATGGCCCATAGGCCAATGGAAGTAAAGCAAATTGAGATTGTGGGATCAAAAAGTAATATGATAATCCCATTTTGTTTCATTTCTATTGACTTGTGATATCACATCAGTCATATTACAGTTACATACTCCCTCCGTCTAACAAAGATAAGTCATTTTTGTAAATTTTTTTTTTTTTTTTTTTTTTTTTGTTGTAGAATGCTTGTCCATTTTGAAAAGTCAAATCATATATTTTTTTTGAACTTCTTATATTACCCCTTGTTATTTCAATAATTACTTTCAACACAAAACCCAATTAGAAGTAGGATGGGGTATTTTTGGAAGAATAGAGTTTAATAAATGACAAGTCAATGAAACGATAGTTTTTCTTGAGCCGCGTGTTTTGTCAAACATGGACTATTTTTGTGGGATGAGAGAGCATAAGTTTTTCTTTGGGCGGCATGTCCACGTGTTCCTCCAACAAAATTTGGTGGCCCAAAAAGGGAAAAAAATAAAAATAAAAATAAATTACTAAAGCAATTTTACTCCTAAATAGAGTTAGCATCTAATCCGATGGCTGATCTAAAATTGTGTCCATATGATTAATTAGATATCTATTGATGAAGCCATAAAGGGGGACCCGATTGAAGAAGCGTTTGGAATGCATGGGCTCTGCGTTCATTTCATTAGCATACGATTAACCGGCCTTGAACCAAGTTAGGCCCAAATTTGAACCAAGGGGGGCTGTACCTGGCTGATCTGTGAACTGCCATGAAGTAGATAAAAGTGTACTAAATGGCTCTAATCATCATCATAATAATAAAGCAGACCCCCCAAAATGGACACCGTGTGGTACCACTACCACGCTTTGGTTTATCCAAATTGTGATAGGGTTTTTGCCCATTTTTCCAAATTATGTTGCCGACAGTCTTGCCCATTTATGAATGTGATAGGGAGTTTTTGTTGCCTATTTTTCCAAATTGTGTTCTCAACTACGGTCTTGCCCTTTTACTTGCAGGGGTCCAAAAACTCCCTATCACAGACAAGTCTAAGAGATCACCATCCTAAAAGGGGGTAGCTGTATATTCAATTATGGGGTATGAATGCCATTACCACAAATTCCAACTAAAAATTGTTCTCCACATACTCAGGAATAAATATTGTTCCCACAAAGAAACTTATCACTTCTGTTGTATAGTCCAATCTGGGCACCACACCATCTTACCTATTCCTTTGAGGATGGATCCTAGCAACTTTTTTTTTCTCTTTGCATAACCCTTTTCCCTTACGCAGAGAAGAGTTGAAACGACAACTTTGAATGGAGGGACCTGCCATCTAAACTACAATCTTACTAAGGATGCTAGCAACATCAACACAACGGGTGTCTGTTTTTAAAGAGTGTCCTTATTCTTGTGGTCACATGCGCTATAAAAGACAACCACGCGTGTGTCGACAGGCAGTGTTACACTACCTAATGGATGCAAGAATCCCTCTTAATCTTCTTTCTATTATTAAAAGCTCTTCAGGATAATTCTTAAAGATATATTTTGCTCAAGAAACCCAAACAATGCAAGTAGAACATGTCAACAGTAAAAGGAAACACAAGATGATCGAAGCCTAAAACCTGGTTTCAAAACTAAAAGGGGAATCAGCCAAAGAATCTGCTAATTATTGCATGCAAGTGGGAGTAAGAGGAAATTGATTATTTCTTAGATATCATAATCTAAATGGGATAGGATAGATGGATGGATTTATCTTTCTATTCTTATATTTTAAAAAAATGAATGGATTTTCCACGCTGCACATAGGCTATAAGGCTATATGATGCAAACCATTGAATGAAAACAATGAATCCTCTCAAAAATGGGTTCCAGCCACTCCACTAACAATCCCAGAATTCAAAATGAACTGTACATTCAGCCAAAGTCTTTCTATTGCCAGGCATCCCAGCATATAAAAATTAGTCTTTGAATTAGACTACACATATACAATGATCTTTGTATCATTCAAACCCATACGTATATATCAACATTTTTGCAAATTATATCGGATGAGTTGGAATATGGGATAATTGCTTGCCCTGACCATCTTTTGTGAGAACCCCCAGAAGAATGCCCATTCAGACTGTCCAGTATTGGATTAAAATCCACCGGCTGTCCATTCTCTTCCATTCTTTGAATCATGTGCTAGCTATGGGATTGCCCCTGTAACCCATGCTCATCAGTTTCTCAATCAAGCCGTTATAGGGATGATTGTGGATGAATTATGACTAGCCTGGATTCCAGATTTCCAGACCATAAGATTTGCGCCTGTAATTGGTTGTGGATTCTGAAGAGACACACTTGTTGGAGGATAACCAACATATGAAAAAACTGATTTTCATTCATAATTGATTGCATCACTACAAACTGTTAGAAATAATGTGAGGAATTCTATAAATTTTAGCAATAAACAAATGATATGAAATAACAGTTATCCAAGATAATTATGTAATAAGAAAAGAGTTTAGAATAGCCTATGGATCAAGGCACGCGTGATGCGCTATCCTTAGAGAAAGTACGCCCCCGTCTGCACTGGGTTTGATTTGCGCTTTTCTCCCAAGATACAATGATCCTCCGGGTAGCCTTGTGTGCAGCTTGTGTGCAGCTGACTTCCCATGAACCTTAAATTGCCCAATGCTCACGAAAATATATATATTTCAATGAAAATGGAAAAGCTCAAAAAGCAAATGATGGAATAGAAACAATAGCAGATTTTTTATTATAATATATACCTATTCTTTTAGATGCTATGTATCCAACGGCTATGTGCCTTGTGGTATGCTTGTGGTGTGTAAATGATAATTAATTGATGGTGTTAATGGGTGCAGTTACATGCATATGTAACAGATGCAATAAAGTTGCCAATGGTCAAAAGACCAACAGCTCTATGCAATAAAGTTGCCAACGGTCAAAAAACCAATAGCTCTGGAAGATGAAGACTAAGCAACGCTGGTTACTTATGTTTCATCAATGCAATTATTTGCATTAATTTAAATCATATGTAACATTCCCCCACATGATTTAAATTTTTAAATAAATATATATATATATATATATATATACAACGTTGTTCAAATCAGCTTCAGCTGATACAAGTTGTATCAGCGTGAAGCATCCCCACTGTCCATCCAGCAGGAAAGCTATCGAAGGGCTGTAATTAAAGCTGATTAAATCCTACTTTTCCCCCCACTTTTGACCCCCAAAATTCAGCTGCTCTCTGCAAAAATTACGGCTGCCCTCTGCAAAAGTTACGTCATGTTCCCTCCTCACCTCGATAGCTTTGCTGAAGCTCTTCACCTGTTCAAAAAAACACAAAGCCTTCTTCACCCGTTCAAACCAAAAACAAAGCCTTCTTCACCTGTTTGAAGCTACCGGGAAGCTCTTGCATCAAAGAAAAAAAATTGAGGAGAAGCTCGCAACCCCCACCGTGCCGCAGCTCCTTCTCCGGCGTGAACTGGTAAGCTCTCCCCTTGCTCGATTTATTTATTTATTTTATTTATTTTTTTCACCAAACCCTCACATTTGGTAACCCCACCCCCCCATTGCAGCGAACCAAAGCTCACCGTCCAACACATTACACCACCACCTCCGGCGAACTGGTAAATTCCTTCCTTTTTTTTTTTTTTTTTTTTTTTTTTTTTTTTTTTTTTTTTTTTTTTTTTCACCAAACCCTCCCTCACACTTGGTAACCCTCCCCATCGCAGCGAACCAGCTCCTCGTGAATGACGCTGCACCACCATCGGCAGAAGCTCAGGTTCCCTCTCCGGCGAACTGGTAAATTCGAATTTTTTATTTTTTATTTTTCCCTCTTCTTCGCCAAACCCTCCCTCACACTTGGTAACCCTCCCTATCGCAGCGAACCAGCTCCTCGTGAACGACGCCGCACCACCACCGGCAGAAGCTCAGGTTCCCTCTCCGGCGAACTGGTAAATTCGAATTTTTTTTTTTTTTTTTTCCCTCCTTTTCGCCAAACCCTCCCTCACACTTGGTAACCCTCCCCATCGCAGCGAACCCGCCCCTCGTGAACGACGCCACACCACCACCTGCAGAAGCTCAGGCTCCCTCTCCGGCGAACTGGTAAATTCGATCTCCACTGTGCTGCCCTTGTTATATATATATATATTTTTTTTTTCTTCTTCGGGTTTTTTCTTTTCCTTTGCCTCTGTGTGACCAATTTTTTTTTTCTTTATGTTCCATTTGCTGATGATAATTTTCCGTTTTCTTTTCCTTTGCCATAATTTACCATTTGCTTTGTTTGGGATTTCTGGGTCTTTATCAACTGCTGCCACTAAAAACCAACAATTGTTTAATTAAAAAAAAAATTTCGTGATTTTTCATTTCCATTTGCTGATGATGGCTTTGCTTTGTTTGGATAATTTTTTTAATTTCTGGGTCTTACAATTTCTTGTAGTCAAGAATTGACAAAGCTATTAACAAATAAGAAAACAGTTCTTGATTACTTAATACCAACTATGAGAACCTTGCAAGACTAAAGCGAATTAAGGGGAAAATGAAACAGAATCTTGCTTTTTGGAATGCAAGTTGACTTAATGCAATGATGCTACTGTTTTTTTATTTTATTTATTTTTTATTTTTTATATTTATCTATTAAGCATTATTATGATTCTTTGTTCATACAGATCAATGGATGATTTTAATATTGAATTAGATGACTCACAACCACACCACCATGACTCCTCCTCAATCAATTCCGAAATGTGTTATGTTCCCACTGTAATGCAAGGACACAAACCTTTTGTGGGACAAGAGTTTGACTCTTTGGAAGACACTTATGCCTTCTATAATAATTATGCGAGACAAGCCGGATTTAGTGTTCGAATTGGGAGTAGTAACAAAAATCGGGAGAATGAAGTAACTAGGAAAGTGTATACTTGTTCAAAAGAAGGTGAGAAAATAGAACGAGCACCAAAGAATGATAGTGAACAACCAAAGAGGCGTCGAGGGCTAAAACGAGAGGGTTGCAATGCAAGACTTGCCGTTTCAAAGTCAGGTACTAAATATAAAGTGTCTATATTTGAGGAGGTGCACAGCAATACTTTTTCATCCCCTAGCAAAGTTCAGCTTTTTCCATCTCATCGGCGTGTCTCATCAGCTCAAAGGGCACTGGCACAAACTTTTGGCAATGCAAATATCCCTCTATCCCAACTGATGAGTGTTTTGGAGATACAAGCAGGTGGTTTACAAAATGTGGGATGCACTGAACGGGATATTAGAAATGCTAGAAGAGATGCAAGAAAAGCAACTGATGGCCATGATGCAGATATGCTGAATGAGCATTTCCTTGCTCAGAAAGAGAGAAATCCGTATTTCACATACACCATTGAGACAGATGATGAGAATCGGATTTCATATATTTTTTGGGCAGATGCAACAAGTAGAGAGGCATACAAACATTTTGGGGATGTTGTGGTGTTTGATACTACCTATCAAACAAATAAGTATGAAATGATTTTTGCACCAATATTGGGGGTTAACCATCATGGGCAAACAATAACGTTTGGTTGTGGGTTCTTGTGTGATGAGAACCATGAATCTTTTATTTGGTTGTTTGAGAAGTGGATGAAAGCTATGCCAGGTGAGCCACCCAAGATGATCATTACAGATCAAGATCCAGCCATGGAGATTGCTATTAGACGTGTATTCCCAACAACATGCCATAGGTATTGCATTTGGCACATTTTGAATAAGTTTTCTGAGAAACTTGGTGCTCGCACTTATAGCCAATACTATGAAAGCTTTCGTGAATGTATTTGGGATTCAGAGGGACCAGAGGAGTTTGAGTGTAGATGGGCTGCTCTCATTGAAAGAAGTGAATTACATGAGAATGGGTGGTTACAAACAATGTTTAACAAGCGGGATAGGTGGGTTCCTGCTTTTGTTAAACATGTTTTCTCTGCTAAAATGTCATCTAGTCAAAGAGCAGAGAGTAACCATTCATTTTCAAAGAAGTATGTAGACAAGCGTAATTCTTTGATGGACTTTATTACAAGGTTCAATAGGGCGCTTGCACGGCAAAGGTATGGTGAGTTACAAGCCGACCATATTGATCATAATGAGAGACTCATGTTGAAGACTCCAGTTGCATTGGAGAAACAAATGGCTGATATTTATACACGTTCCATGTTTGAAAAATTTCAAGATGAGTTGTGGGAATCTATGAAATATGGGGGTACTTTTAAGGTTGATGATGAGTTTCAAGCCATTTATGAGGTTGAAAGGCGGGTGGTTGATAGTGGCAAAAGCACCCAAAAGCAAAATCAGGACGGTGAAAAATCAAACAGGGTCCGGTTGATTGTGGATGATAAGGTTTTTGATTTTGCAACTTGCAGTTGCAAGAATTTTGAGTGGGAGGGAATTCCTTGCAGACACTTATTGCACTATTTGTTTTTTAGAAAACAATACTTTGATTTGCCGGGTAAATATATATTGAAGAGGTGGACAAAGGGTGCAAAGTGTTTAAGTTTAATGGATGGTAGTGGGGTGAACATGGAGGATGCAGGTGATAGGGGCTTGTTGGTTCGGCGTAATGATTTATATGGAAGTTTTGCAAGGGTAGTTGATGGAGCTGTTTTAAGTGTAGAGGGAACTGAAATGTTGAGAGAAGATTTGTTAGCTAATGAAAGGAGGATCAAAGCACTATCTATTGGAGACTCTAGCAATAATTTGAGAGTTCCTAGCGATTGTCCCCCAATCAGTTGTACTCCTATATTGTTAGAGCCCAATCAAGTTAGAGCAAGAGGATGTGGGAAAAGGCTAAAAGGAGGAATAAACATGTAAGTTTACTTATTGTTGCCCTTTAAAACACTTATTGTCCATACTTTATTTTTATACTTTCATGCAAATAGTTGTTTATTTGATTATTTGATTATCATGTAGATCTGCTCCTAATGCTAATGTTGGAACTTCACATAACCGTGATCCTGTATCCAATGAGGATGTGTTTTCTTCTACTGGTAAGTAAATGAGATTTAATAAGGTTTACTTATATTACATACTTTATTTATTTAATTTATTGTAATTGTTTGTTTTTGTTTTTAACAAATTTTTTTTTTCTTGGTAGGGTTCACAGATAGGTGATGGAATAATGGTGGAAAAATATGATGATGATAGTCATTGATACTATTGCCTTGCTTTTTGTTGTTTTAGGAAACAACGTCAACAATTTTGGAAATTTGTCTTCTTTGAAAATGGTTGCAAGAGCTAAAACTAATCCACAATTAATGTTTTTTGTAATCTCCATATTACAAAGTGAACAATTATATATGATAGTATTTCTTAATTCAGTTGTACAAAAGCAGGTAGTGCATATATTATACATAAAGCCGCCATGAGCACTGAGCTCTCAAAACATCTTTCAAATGATTGCTTTCTTTATTTTGTACTCTCTGAGTTGGCCAGAAAGCTGGTATGGAACTATTGACCTTGACTGATCTTGGCATGCCTTTGGGGGGAGATTGGAAGAGTTGACATGGGCCAGCAGGCTGCTCTTGCAAGCACTGACATGTTTGGTTAGCTGAAATTCTGAAGGTTTGGTTAGCTCTATAGTAATTCACATGTTTTTTTTTATAAGAAATGATACATGTTTTTGACTATGGTGCCATCAATTGTTCCATTTTATCATCCCATGTTATCTTATTCTCATAATTTTCAATATGCTTTTAGCCTGTTATCTTAAAAATCGTGGCTTAAAAATTTGTGGAACATATACTTGCTTTTGGGGGTCATTATCGAAGACTACTCATCCATTATCTGCTGGCGTCCTGACATCATTTTATTGTTATATCAGTTTAGAGTATCATTTAATAGCCTGACACTACTTTAGCTTAGTTAGAGGCTTTGAGCAAACTCATCCTTTTTATTTTATTTTTATCTTTTTTGGGGGGGGGGGTGCGGTTAGCAATACCTCATTAACTACAAATACTTAGATATGTTGTTTATATGTAGAATATTTGAAGAAGTAGGAGGCATAGAAAATGAGCTAATGCAACTGAAACACCATGTTTCCACACAGAAAAAGCTCATTAAAGACCTCATAGATGGCATATTTGTTAAGGCTTTATCTTAGGATACTTTTGAATTCTTTATTGAAGAACTTGTATCTGCCGAACCATCTCCCTTAAGCAAGTTAGAGGCTCACACCCACTCTTTTGTCTGAACACAGGTTAGATGAAGCTCTGGCCATTTTAGAAATGGAAGCTAGAACTTTTCAGGTGATACAATTGCAAGAAACCTCTCCACCGCTGCAATGTTAGAAAGGAAGGCCATGCTTGCAAATCAATTTAATACAGTGGCTGAACCCAAGAACACCTGCACCGGAGCTTCAAAAAGCATTAGTTGGACTTTGCAGACTTGGTGACCCTCATCTTGCAACTCAGTTATTGCTTAAATATTACCATTCACGAGTTGCAACTGGTGTTTTCTATGATTTCTCAAGCAGCAAGAAGCTTTGTACTGTTATATGGAGAAACTTCTCCTAACGCTTCAAAACTTATTCAGTGGGCCTATGAAGAAACTGAAGTGTTTGCCTCTTATTTCCAAAAATATGTAAAGTCTATCTTAGAGATAAGTGGTGGATTGTCCACAGCAGTAGAAGCTGTATAGTTTGCAATGGCATTTTACCCTTTATAGTGGTCATGCATATATGAAAATTTCATTTGTTGATTTTGAGAATGGTTGGAAATTGTTCTGGGTATTGTTGTGTATAATTTTTAGTTGAAATGGAGTCTAAATTTATGAACTTTTCTATTATTTCTGAAGACAAATATTTGATGAAGTAATTATATCAGCTGAAATCATTTTTGCTTTTAGAAGATGTTTGCTTTTGCGGATCTTGTTTGTTAAACATGAGTCTTTATGCTATACTGTTGGAAGATAGGCTGACATGAAACTGTAGCAGAGAAACTGCTAAGAAATTATGGGTCTAAAAAGGAGCAAAAAAAAAAATGCAATTTATTCCACATATATGATGTAATTGTTACTATTTTGGAGATTGCTTATTGAGAATAATAGATTTAGATCACCATTTTCATTCATATTCATGATTTTGAACCACTAACCCACCCATTAGGTGTACATATTCATTCAGCCTTGCCTATGGACTAGGAATAACTCATTGTACGGCTCGTGACCCAATTTAAACTAAAATGTCTACCTATAAGATTTATTGCTATAAAATATTAAAAAAAAAGAGACACCCCCAGAACAAGGACATAGTGGCTTTATTCATCTTAGGCATCGCCATAATAAAGCACAGAATGGGCCAATATTTTTAGTGGCAAATAAAAAGAGAAGGGATGAGAAAGTTGATTTAATGTTTTATTGCCTTTGTTCCTTTGTAAATCTAACATCAAGCATTACTCAAAACCCATCAACTTAATGTCACCTTCTTGTAGAAACACGAGCTCAACAAAGATATTTGCATCATAATGCGTTAAGAACTTATATTCTTATTAATAAATTTTTACTTAAAAAAAGACATGTCTTTTTACTTAAAAGAGGGTTGGCATTATGAGCTCAACAATCCGTTTATCAAGCCAGCTTAAGCAAGTTGAGTCCTCATACACAAACTAGTTCATCTTACTTAGAATCACAAAAAGCATAAACATACCCAACAAGATCAGTATTGTGTCCAAAAGAACTACAAACTTCAACCAATTATAATGCCCATCAATTTCTTTCCTCAACCTATTGTAATGCCCATCAATTTCTTGTCCGAATTCTTTGTAATTCCCATTAATCTCCTTTCTTAACTCATTGACAGAATCGTAGCAACCCTCTTGCACATCAACAGGAGCATACCACCACTCAAAGAAACCACATTCTTGGCATCTGAAATACAACTTGTCCGGATTATTAGTGGACTCTGAAATTTTTACTTCAGCTCTACGCCCGCATTGACATCTGCGATTTTGAAACCTATAACGAGTGCCACGACCCGTTCCACTATTCACACTTCTACTTGATGATGCCATTGAATGTCTAAAATCAAGGCAATTAAAAAACACAAAATTAGATGGAAAATAGTCTCAAATCAATTGATAAAAAATTTCTTCTTTAAAAAAAAAAAAACCAACAAATATAGGGGATCCCAGATTAAGTTGGAATGCAACATGAACAAAAATAGTTGGTATTAAGTAATCAAGCACTATTTTCTTATTTGTTAATAGCTTTGTCAATTCTTGACTACAAGAAAAATTAAGACCCAGAAATTAAAAAAATTATCCAAACAAAGCAAAGCCATCATCAGCAAATGGAAATGAAAAATCACGAAATTTTTTTTTTTAATTAAACAATTGTTGGTTTTTAGTGGCAGCAGTTGATAAAGACCCAGAAATCCCAAACAAAGCAAACGGTAAATTTTGGCAAAGGAAAAGAAAACGGTAAATTATCATCAGCAAATGGAACATAAAGAAAAAAAAAATTGGTCACATAGAGGCAAAGGAAAAGAAAAAACCCGAAGAAAAAAAAAAAAAAAAAAAAAAAAAAAAAAAAAAAAATATATATATATATATATATATATATATATATATATATATATATATATAACAGGGACAGCACAGTGGAGATCGAATTTACCAGTTCGCCGGAGAGGGAGCCTGAGCTTCTGCCGGTGGTGGTGTGGCGTCGTTCACGAGGGGCGGGTTCGCTGCGATGGGGAGGGTTACCAAGTGTGAGGGAGGGTTTGGCGAAGAAGAGGGAAAAAAAAAAAAAAAAAGAAAAAATTCGAATTTACCAGTTCGCCAGAGAGGGAACCTGAGCTTCTGCCGGTGGTGGTGCGGCGTCGTTCACGAGGAGCTGGTTCGTTGCGATGGGGAGGGTTACCAAGTGTGAGGGAGGGTTTAGCGAAGAAGAGGGAAAAAAAAAAAAGAAAAAATTTGAATTTACCAGTTCGCCGGAGAGGGAACCTGAGCTTCTGCCGGTGGTGGTGTGGCGTCGTTCATGAGGAGCTGGTTCGCTGCGATGGGGAGGGTTACCAAGTGTGAGGGAGGGTTTGGTGAAAAAAAAAAAAAGGAAAAAAAAAAGGAAGGAATTTACCAGTTCGCCGGAGGTGGTGGTGTAATGTGTTGGACGGTGAGCTTTGGTTCGCTGCAATGGGGGGGTGGGGTTACCAAATGTGAGGGTTTGGTGAAAAAAATAAATAAAATAAATAAATAAATCGAGCAAGGGGAGAGCTTACCAGTTCACGCCGGAGAAGGAGCTGCGGCACGGTGGGGGTTGCGAGCTTCTCCTCAATTTTTTTTCTTTGATGCAAGAGCTTCCCGGTAGCTTCAAACAGGTGAAGAAGGCTTTGTTTTTGGTTTGAACGGGTGAAGAAGGCTTTGTGTTTTTTTGAACAGGTGAAGAGCTTCAGCAAAGCTATTGAGGTGAGGAGGGAACATGAGGTGATTTTTGCAGAGGGCAGTTGTCATTTTTGCAGAGAGCAGCTGAATTTTGGGGGTCAAAAGTGGGGGGAAAAGTAGGATTTAATCAGCTTTAATTACAGCCCTTCGATAGCTTTCCTGCTGGATGGACGGTGGGGATGCTTTACGCTGATACAACTTGTATCAGCTGAAGCTGATTTGAACAATGCTGTATATATATATATATATAAATATAGTGAGCATTTTTTTACCGTGCAATGGGGTATAGGTACCTTCCGGGTTTGAACTTACACTTAGTGTTAGTAAATATCCACTTGAAGGAGCCGTAGTGAGCTAAGTCTTGAACTAGGTCCTTTGACTCAAATTTCAATTTACCACACACACAGTATGGGTAATGTCTAGGTTCTAGTCTGGGTTGCGCGTTAACGGTCATGCGCACGTATCTCATATCATGAGTATTTTTAAAGAGTAGCCCATTTTCTCATAGTAGCGACCCCACTACTATACTCACTTAGGTGAGACCTCCAAGGGTGATCTGTGATCAACACCAAGCAGAATTCTTGCCTCGGCACATTCAGAGCTAAGCTCTTCCTTAATCATCACAGTTTTGAGCACTTCACCATAGGCATAGGACCAAGGAATACCCCTCAAAATATATTAGTGCTCCTTCTGGTTACCCTACAGTTTCGTTCTTACCCATTGAACCCCCTTCATGGGATTTCCAATCATAGAGGTTGGGTGTCCACTGCGATGACTAATTTATAAGCTTTAGTCCCATTCCCCTCGATGATTCTATGACTAGCCTACGCGCTAATCCTTTTGTAAGAGGATCTGCTATATTCTTTTCAGATCTCACATAGTCAAGTGATATTACACCATGAGACAATAATTGTTTAATGGAATTACGTCTAATTCTAATATGTCTCCTTTTCTCATTATAATTTTTACTATTAGCCTTTGCTATTGTAGCTTGGCTATCACAATGTATTGAGACTGCTGGTATAGGTCTAGGCAATAATGGTATGTCTGCTAAAAGGCTTCTTAGCCATTCAGCTTCTGCACTAGCCAAATCTAAGGCTATAAATTCAGCTTCCATTGTGGATCCAGATATAACAGTTTGTTTAGCAGATCTCCAAGCAATTGCACCACCTCCTAAGGTAAAAACATAACCACTAGTAGCCTTGGTTTCATTTGAATCTGAGATCCAGTTAGCATCACTGAATCCTTCCAATACTGCAGGAAAACAGAATAATAAATTCCATATGAAATTGTACCTTTAAGATATTTAAATATCCTTTCTAAGGCAGTCCAATGTTCAGTACTAGGATTACTTGCACTACAACAAAAACACTCTATTGCAACGAAAGTTATTGCAACAACGCAAGATATAGTGGTAATATCCTATGTATTGCAACAACAAAATTTTTGTCGTTGCAATAAACACTTAAAAGAGGCCACATTCTCCCGCCAAATGGGAGGAGGTTGGCGCCATGTGCTATTGCATCAATAGTTATTGTTGCAATAACATATTGCATCGACTACGTTTGTTGCAATAACATATTGCATCAAGTTCTTTTGTTGCAATAAAGCATAACGGTATTGCATCAATAATTTTTGTTGCAATAGGGACCTTGCATCGAGTATGTTTGTTGCAATAGGCTATCGCATCAAACAATATTGTTGCAATAGGGTCCTAAGTGTAGGTGTACTCACAACATATGCTATTGCATCAAAACCCGGTGTTGCAATAACATATTGCATCGAACAAGTTTGTTGCAATAACCTATTGCATCAACTACTGTTATTGCAATAGAACATGGCAGTACAACGGCAATAATGGAGGTTGCAATATGGTATTGCATCGGCAATTCTCGTTGCAATAGACACTTAAATTATCCCACCTTCTCCCGTGAAAATGAAAGGTTAGCGCCATGTGCTATTGCATCAAGAAGTATTGTTGCAATAACATATTGCATTATGTAGGATTGCTGCAATAGCCTATTACATCGACTAATTTGGTGGCAATAGAGCGCAACTATATGCAATACAATATTAAGTAGGGAATGGTTATTGCAATAGGTTATTGCATCGGTACTATTGTTGCAATAAAGAAACACTTTGTTGCAATAACATATATATATATATATACACACTAATATGAACCCACGTGATGCAGGGGAATCGCAAATAAATGTAAAGACAACCAATACTTTAGTGATATAGAGCGTAAGCCAACATGTCTTTATAATAAAACAATAGGTGTCCATCTTCTCATTGGTTGCCTTGGATAGTTAAAGGATGTTAATAATACCTTACTTATTTATAGTACTCCTAAAAAAGAAGGAAAAAGAAAAGGACAACCATTTTAATTAAAGACAAAATCTGGAAAAGTATAAATCGAATCAGAGAACTACTGACAAAAAATAATAGTTTAATTCTTGATTGAGTACACTGTCAAATACGCTTGGAAATCCCATCAAGTAATACAATTGATTATCTATAACAAAGCAAGTAAAATTCCGGCTATACTGACCCTACAATACGTAGAAGGGGGGTTAAATAGGTATTCCTATTAATGTTACTAGATTTTAATAATCAACACCCTAAATCCTTATTAACACAATCAAATCAATCACACAGCAGATATAAAAGCAAGTAAAAATTGCACAAGAGATTTTTACGTGGAAAACCCTAGATGGGAAAAACCACGGGACCTAGTCCAGTTGAAGCAAATCCACTATGAACTCAATGAGTACAAGACACACTTACAGACCACACGGACTAAAGCAATTAATTGTCTTCACTCCCACGATCGATCTCCGGGCGTCTTCACGGCTTTAGGTCGCAACCAACCGCTTCACAGCGATTCCTTCTAGCACGAACTCGCAAACTCGATCACCGTCGCAACGGACTCACAATCATCCAAAGATGTGAAAGAGTGTGTGGTTTGAAAGTCTGTAGAGCATGTATGTGAAAACCTAGGGTAAAGTACTCTAAAAAGGTTTTGAGAAGATGAGCTTTAGAAAACCTAATTGGGAGAGGTTTGCTTGACCCTCTCAATAATAAAAGACTCCATATATATAGTCTAAGAAACCTCAAGTGGCTGTACCACGTTTTGGTATTAAAAAGGTCAATTTTAAAAACTTTAAAAACTGTTTTTTATGAGCCCGAATCAATCCGAGTTCATGCCAGATCGATCCGGGTTGACAGAGATTATATTTGCAATTCTAGAACAGTATGGATCGATCCACCTAGTCCATGGATCGATCCACCTAGGCAGAAGCAAAAGTTGCAATTTTAAAATACCATGGATCGATCCCCATAGTCCATGGATCGATCCACCGAGGCAGAAGCAAATTGCCATTTCTAAAATACTATGGATCGATCCTCCTAGGCCATGGATCGATCCATCTGCATGAAAAACCTCAAAAGCAAAAAAAAATCTTCTTCAAAACCATTTTTATAAATAAAGAAATATTGAAAAAGATTTGAAATGATTTTTAAACACTAAAAACTCAGGCTTCTACAATCATTTACCTTTCGTAAGAACAATTGTGAGTCGAAGCTTTGAAATCCATGCTTTGTTTCAACTTTGCAGCTTCACCAATCTTCACGACACATAAGACAACAATTACCCCATTGACACGGAATTTGCCAACACGAAAAACATGGACTCTACAATCTCCCCTTTGGCAATTCCGTGAGAAAACCAACCTAAATCCAACCTAAATCTCAACAGGAGATATAAGACCTATTCCCAAACCACCAAACTGAACAAGTGCTAAACTCACTATGAGAAATACAACTCAATAAAAATGACAAGAACCAACTGCTTAGACTATCACGCAATGTCAATGCTCAAACCTGTGATCTGCAAGCATGAGACAAAGAAGACCAAGCATAATAGCACAGAAGTAAAGAGAAAGAAAACAAGTAAATAGAAAGAAAACCAACATAAACATATATAATCACTCTCCCCCTTTTTGTCAAGAAGTGTCAAAGCAAGAAAGAAGCAGGGAATAAGGGATAGATATGTAAGTAGGGAATAGCAGAGAAAACAAAACAAAGAGCCACAAAATGCCAGAACGAAATGGCCAGCCACCATAAACCCCCAAGCTACGTAGACTGTCAAAAGAAATAAAGAGAACACAACGAAGAGAACCTAGGAACTACTGGCCACCACCACGACCACGAGGAGGTAACGGAGGCAGAGGGCCATCACGAGCAGCTAAGTGAGCCTCAATCCGAGACATCCGACCACACAACTCAGTCAAAACATCCATAATCTGAGCAAACTGATCGGCAGTAAGAGGCGCAGGAGCAGGAACAGTAGGTGCAACAGGAGGTGGCATGGTGGATGTAGACGAATCAGGAGCAAGACGAGCCTGTTTCCCTTTACGTTGCCCCAAACTCTGCTTCAAGGTTACATCAGAGACGGCACGTTGCTGATCATAAAACTGTATATCTGCAGGAACCCCCTTGGAAAGCAAAAAGTTTGAGATCAATACTCCAAAAGGCAACCCAGTCGATGTAGAGGTAATGTGAGAGGCCTGGTAAACGAGCTGGACAATCAAGGAAGCCAAGTCGATAGAATCACCAACACCCATTGCATATAAAAACCTTGCGCGCTCAACAGAAACCTCCGACTGGTGAGTAGTCAGTAGAATGGTGTTGCACACAACCTTATGAAGAACTTGATAGTCTTCCGTCATGGAACTGGCACGAAGCACACCCTTCACTTCAATCGGTCCGCCGCACAATGTAGCATACACATCAGAGATCTTCGGAGTCTGAGGTGGGGAATCAGAGGGGATGCTAGGAGAGGGAACCCGTCGCAAACCAAGAAAGTGAGCAACTGTATAGGCTGAGAACTCAATATCCACACCCAGAACATTCGAATAAAGCCGCCAATCACCAATAACCCAATTAGAAAAGTTGGCATAGAAGATCTGAACCAACCTAGGATAAATACGACCTGCTAAGTTCAGGATAGGGCGCCAACGACGATGTTGAAACAGCTGATTGACAAACCCATTGGCGATCCCATCAAGGTCCACAATCCGCTCGCATAACACTTTCCGACGAGAAAAATGAGAAAGATAGGACTTCTTGGAGTCAGGAACACTCCACCACGACTCAACCTCCTGAAGACCCATCACCATGGTGGCAAGCACATCAGTCCCAAGCACCTCAACACGGGGTAAATCAGAACCACCCTCAACGACAGGAGACGAGGCAGGATCCTCCTCACTGGAAGAGCTAGAGTCAGAACTCTCTGAAGGCGTAGGGGAGCGAGGCATGCGCTTGTTCTTGCCTTTTCCTGTAGGAGTGCCCTTGCCTTTGCTTTTGTCTTTGTCAGAGGCAATGGCTTGGCGCCGGCCCCGACCACGGCCTGACGCAGCTGACTCAGCGATCACAATACCCTTGGCCCGGCCACGGCCTCGACTAGAACCAGCAGCCACCAACACTGCCCACACCAATCCTAACTCAAGCAACATAGTGAACCAACACGTATGAGCAGCAGAACAGCAAAGAACTCAAAGTACCACTATCTAGCCAACTGAAGCACCACTGCTAAACCCAGTAGCAAGCCAACACACAAAAATGCAGAGGGGAATACAGCAGACAAGCACCACTTCCTCAAAAGCGGCAAGGCTTTTAACAGGATGCTGTTGTGATGATAGTGATAAATAAGCCTGAAAGAGAATATGAAATTTAATCAAATTTAAACAGTGAAAAAAGATAGTGATAAATAAGCCTGAAAGAGAATATGAAATTTAATCAAATTTAAACAGTGAAAAAAAGGGTAGTTAAGATAAGTAGAAAGACTGAATTTGAATTTGGGTTTTTTATTATCAGGGGCAAACTTTGCATCAGTGATGCATATAATACAAATTGAATATGATACAAAGAGTAGGGCAATCTTTACTTCTATTATAAGCCGGAGGCATTGGTTACTGTATGTGAATAGTGAACAGGTACGTGTCCACTTCTATAGTTTATATGTGAGCATGAAAATCTTGAAAGAGCACATAGAAATTTAAAAGCAATAAGGAGATTAGTAATAATATCTTATTTATACAAACAGACAATAATGGAATGAACTTCATCGAATCTGTATGTAAAAACTGAACAGTATCTTATGCTTTACTAGAAGAAGACCCAATATTTAGTTTCATTGTCACTCTTCAATAAAGCTTATCTCACAAAAGCAATAAGGTTGCAGTTGCTTTTGGCTTAATCGATACAAGCCCCCAAACACCACTTCAGATAGTTAAGAACCTCCGCATGTGTGATGATTGTCACTCTTCAATAAAGCTTATCTCACAAATATATAAACGAAAGATAATTGTGAGGGATCGAAAGCGTTTGCACCATTTTGAGAATGGGTCTTGTTCTTCTATGGACTACTGGTAATTCCTTAATGTCAGGTATTTAGTTAGCCTCATTGGGTGCAACCAGATTTATAATTGAACTAATGCACTGAATAATGCAGCATATTCATCCCCAAAACCATTTCGTTTTTTCAAATTGATAGCTACTAGAATGGACCCGCGCGATGCGCGGGAACCAAACTGTAATTTCATTTAAAGTACTTGTATAAGTACTAAAAATGCTATTATTCTCTCTCGGTCTAGTTAAATAACAGTATTAGAAAAAAGAGATTTAACAATCAATGTGAAATAAAAAAATTGGTTAAACTTAAGTAGTCAGGTTTTTAAGTTTACCAAACAACCCTTTAATGTTGATCCTCCAGTCAAGATTATTCTTTCGACAACTTATATTAAAGGAATGAGAAGGAAGGTTGTACAGGGGAAAGGGAAGAAAAAATAATTTTGAACTTAAACTTTTTTTTTGGCCAAGAGAGTTTGATTAATAATTTTGATCTTCCTGAAACCTAACATTATAACTAGCATACAACATGTCAAGAAAATTTTATTCATTCACAGACATACATGCAATCAAGAGAGTTTCCCTCCTTATTATACCAAAACGAAAAAGAGAGAGGAGATTTCCTCCTTTATTTATATATATCAAGGAGAGATTGTCTCTGTATATGACTTTTGCAAAGATTATCTCTAAACTAGTGTATCTATGTATTAGCAGCCAATAATGATGGATGTTGTAGCACCCCAATCAATACTTCTCAAGCCCATCTCTTTTTAACCTTAGCCTTTAAGCCATGCTTCATTTTAAGCATGATAGAAGCCTTAAAGGTTGCAGATTGGCCTTCAATTACCTGTACATGGTAGTTATTAATGATAGTAGCTGCAATAGCCTTCATTCGTATCAGACCCAACTCCTTCCCTGGACAAGTCCTTGGTCCTGCACTAAATGCAAAAAACTTGTGTGATGGCTCATGTTTAATCCCTCCTTCCTCTGATATCCATCTCTCTGGTTTGAACTCAAGGCAATCCTTTCCCCATACTGATGCCATCCTCCCTACTGCGTACATTTTTGCGTAGTATGTTTGCAAGCTCTATGCTAAAAACCCACAGCTTGAGCTCTATTTGAACTTAAACTTTTTCTACTATGTAAAAATATATATATCTATTCTAATACTATAAAAGAAAGTTGTGGTGAGGTCAGCAAGTGATGTGTTGGCAGCCTATTAGGCTTTCCCTCCAAATCCCTCTTCTCCCATTCTCTTTGGGCCCACACCTCAACCTTCTTCCCTCTTTCTCTCTTTCTCTCTCTAGCCCTTCAATTGTCCCCTTCTTTCCTTTCTCTGATGCCTCTCCCTCCTTCTGATTCTCATTCTTGACCTGACTCTCCTCTTAACTAATAAATTTCAAAATTCAAAATTTGAAACCCATTCTCCTTCCCTCTATATGGTATATATGTGACACATAGCTATCAACTTAGTTTTTATTGCCAAAAGTAATTCCCCTCTCCATAAAACTTTTTTTCTTTTTTTACCACCATAAGAATCCAAATTTTTGGGCATTTAGCATTACTAATCTCCTAAAATGTAAGTGGGGTTACAAGCAATGTTAGGTGTGAAAGTTGGATTGGTCCAAACCCATATCCAAACCTGTTTGACCACGTTGGGTTGGGTTGTTTCGACTCAAGTTTTTAGGTTCGGTATCGAATTGAATATTCTATACTATATTTAAGAGTTATGGTGACATAGCAGCCTAAAAAACTCTCATTCCAAAACTCTCTTCTCACTTTACTTCTGAGTCCACCAATGTCTCTCCCCCTCTTTTTATACAAAATAATAATTTTTTTCCATGTTTTTTCATTTTAAACTTTGAAAACCCCTTCTTAAAAGGTCATTGGTTGTCACTAAACATATAAATTGCATTTTTTTCTTTTTTTTTTCGGTCAATAAGATATCTAGAGTTTGCAATTCCCGCGCATCGCGCGGGTCCCTGCTAGTATATATATATATACTAGTAGAAACCCCAGGCGATGCCCGGGAACCAATAATAAAAAAAAATCACTGAGAAGAAGACGTGGTTGATAGGCCAACTGATTTAAAATTTGAATCCTCTTTGAAAAATTTAAACCTTAAATTCAAATAGAAAACCATTGATCAAAGAAAGAGAAAAAGAGTTTGATATGGGTTTAAAATTCCCATTTCAAAATTTGAGATGGTTGCGAGAGAAAGAGAGAGAGAGAAAGTATGTACCTGTCTACCTGATAAGAGAGGAAAGGAGGAAAGAGAGAAAGAGAGGCGTATGGGAAAAGGGTAAAAGAATGAGGAAAAAAAAAAAAAAAAAAAACAGAGAAAAAACAGGGAGGGAAGGAAGGGAAAAAAAAAAAACAAAAGAGAGAGAAAAAAAAAACCTAAAAATGGCAGAAACAATGAGGGCAAGGAAAGGAAAGTGCCAGGAAAAAAAAAAAACCCACCTAGAAATGGATGTAGGAACAAAATTGCATAAATAAAACCAGAAAACACACTCTTTTCTCTCTTTCCTTCTTCTTCCTTTTTTTTCCCCTTTTCAAATTTCAAACATGAAAACACACCTCTCTCTCTTTAATTCCAAGATTCAAACAACCCTTCTCTTCTAACCTCCCCTCCTTCCTCATGTATGGTTCCCAAAACCCTAACAAAAACCACCCAAACCCACTGATCACCTACTCAACCACATCCATAGCAGTCACGGTCTTCTCTTGGCATGCTCCGTGTAGGTTACAGCATCATGAATCACATTCTCCAGGAAGATCTTGAGAACGCCACGAGTCTCTTCGTAGATGAGACCGAGACCGCTGATCCCCTTGACGCTTCCTCTCCTGGCGAGACGGCGAATTGCAAGCTTGGTGATGCCTTGGATGTTGTCTCGAAGCACCTTCCTGTGCCTCTTCGCTCCTCCCTTGCCCAAGCCACCCTTTCCACGACCAGACATTTTTCTCACAGAAAGAGAAGAGGGATTTCTAGGGTTTTGAAATGTTCGGGCTGGTAAGAGATTTTTTCTCTCTATTTTTCCTTTAATTAGTCATATTTTCTCTATTTTTTTCCTCTCTGTAGAACGAAGCTTTAATTTGTCATTTGCTTTACCTTTTTTCACTTTCTATTTCAGTTTCTTGGGATTCCTGTGTTGGTTTTTGATGTTTTAATTATCCGGTGAATAGATTTGGGTGGGTTAAGAGATATATTCTCCGCTTGATGGCTCTAAACGCTACCAACTTAAGGTTTCTGCTACTTCCATTTTGAGCTATTTTCTCTATTTTTTTCCTCTCTGTAAAACTAAGCTTTAATTTGTCATTTGCTTTACCTTTTTTCACTTTCTATTTCAGTTTCTTGGGATTCCTGTGTTGGTTTTTGATGTTTCAATTATCCGGTGAATAGATTTGGGTGGGTTAAGAGATATATTCTCCGCTTGATGGCTCTAAACGCTGCCAACTTAAGGTTTCTGCTACTTCCATTTTGAGCTACCTTTGTTTCTTCCTTTTTTCTTTTATCAAATATTCTCATTTAATCAAATTGCATAATGGTTGTTGTTTTGAGATATTTAAATTTTGAAATTTTCAGGTGTATTAAAGGGGCAGTGTTCATGAGAAGGTGAGAAAATGTGGGATTTTTCTTATAATATGTATTTTGTTTTCAAAGTTATAAATTAATTTTGAAGTAGATTGTAACTTCAGTTGGAAGGAAACTAAAATTAGTTGTCTTAGATTCTAATGCTCTGTCTCTAACAATGTAATTATTCAAGTTTCTCATTGAATACGTTGTGTACATTGGTTGGGCTATATCACAGGAATTCAATAAATGTTTTGATTTATTGACTTTATTGTTCTTATTACTTTCCCTTTCAATCTCTTGCCTTAATTGGTTGCTTAACATTGATTTGGTTTTCTCTCTTATTTCTCAAGAGTTACAAACAAAATCTGCCCTTCCTTATTAAGAGAGGTCAAGCAATTTTCCCACTCAATTTTGGTGTTTTTTATTGTTGTGAATATCAGTAATTACGTTGATATCTGTTTTAATGGCTTCCTTCTTCCATTATTAATAAAAGAAGTGTGTATTATTGCAGGCTTTCTACTAAAAATGTTTTGGAATTTTAATTTGGGGATCAAGACTAGCTCAGTTTGAGAATTCCATGTTTGATGCTTTTTTGGATATGGTTTTGGTGGTGTTGTTTACTGAGATTATGTTGATGGGTGTATTATATTTCAAAAAAATATCATATGTTTCAATTGAAATTTTTGCTGTGTTATTTAAAAGAAACAAGGAAAATGAGAAAAAGAAAAGAAAAAGAAAGTGTCGGTCTACTTACTTGAGACTATTGCATTATTAACTATTTCCTTCCAAGTATCACATCTATTTACAAGAATCCTCACTCATTTTGGTTACTTCCATATGGTTGATTGGTATGGGATCATCATATCATTCTATCTGTGCTACCTGAAATAATTCGAGTAGTTGTTGCTTGATGAGTACTTAGGTGAGATCAATTGGCCCTTATGGCAAAAAAGAGACCATTGTCTATGCCACTGATAACCACACTGGGATTGTGATTTTTGTCTATGCCTATCAATCTTATGTGCTACTTCATCACCTCTATTTAGTAATGCCAAACTTTCCAAATCTTGAGCTCTAAATTTGGGTCTTTTATAGTGTTTTTGTATTGATTTTGATCCTTCTTCTTCTTCTTTTTTTTTTTTTTTTTTTTTTTTTTTTTCTTATTTTGTGATTTATGTTCTAAAGTTTGTAGTTTTACAATTATCTTATCCCTAATTTTGTTATTACTTTGCTAGATTTTCAATTGCTAAAACTCCATCCACCACACAACTTCAATTCCAATTTCATCCACCAAAATTCAAGGTGCCGACGCCAAGGTATTCAGTTTGTATATTTTGCCTTTCTTTCGATACCTCTCTTTCTTATTTTATCTTCTTAATATAATTTGTAAAATTTGTAGAATCTAGGACGATATTGGACAGTTTCTTATTTTATTTTCATTTGATTGAACGTTATGTTTTGGGGTTGGGTATGAAGTAAACACGTTTCCTTTTTGTTTCCTTTTTACCCCAATTTTTATGCATTAGCAGGTTCTTGAAGTCATAGGAGTTGCTTAGACAAAGAGAATACATAGAGGTTAATAAAATAAAAGGAAAATGGTTCTAAAGAAAGACCAAGTTGTAGAAGCCAAACTTTTTTTTTTTTTTTTGGGATAGTAACCCAAACTTCAAACTTCCAAAGTACTAAAGGCATAAGGAACATTACCTGTGTTGTTCAATCACATAAAGGAAGATACTAATCTCAATTTCATTTGGATCACATAGATTTTCTCAAACCCATAAACACAAATGTGTAAATCGAGAATAGTGAGTTGAGATTTTCTTGCGTTTCATATAGTTATTAATTATTTTCAGTTTCTTTTTAATCAAAGCTTAATGATCTCTTCATTACTTTAGAGTTAGATAATAGCTTTAATTAAAGCCTAATGATCTCTTCATAGGAATTGCTTTAGATAAATCTTTTTCTAATTCTTTTGAGTGGAATTTTATATCATGTTGTTAAATGGAATTCTATTGTATTTTTTTGACCAATGATTTCATGGTACAATTTGAGTAGTCAACTCCCATTTCAATTGTTCTCTCTTTGTCTCTCTGAACCTTTCTCTAGCTTCCTTTCAATTCTTTGGGTGCTTTTATTCTCTACAATATCTTTCATATTTTTGTAGCTATTTCATTACCAGGTTCTAACAAAGTATCAAATTGATTTTTTGATGTTGTTTTATTGCTTAGTCTGTACGTGTTTGTATTGATAGAAAACAATTCTCAAGCAAATATAATGAGACTTTTAGTTAGATACTCCATCTCTGAACCTGAAAATTTGAAATGTAGTTCTACTTATTGGATTGCACTTCTATTTGTTTTGGGTTATAAATAGTTAATATGCTGTTTTGTTTTTAAACTTGTCATAGTTTTATTTGTTATTTTTCCAGGATGTTACCTATAATGTGGTTTTGGGTTGCTTTCATAGTTATTGAATATAGATGTCCTCTCACCAAAATTTTTTTTTAGATGTCCTATCGTGGAATAATAACTCTACTTAGCGAGAGCAGTACTGCATAATAGCCTTTTAATTTGCTTTATAAGAACTTTATATAAGATAACTGTTTGGTTCTCAAGCGATAAACCTTCAATAAAGTCAATACAACATAGCATAAAAAAATTCCCTGCAACTATAAAAGAGATGAACTTTTATTAGTAATGTTAAGCATTTCGTAATTTTGATTTGAATTGTGTTTCAATTTTTTATAGCGGACATGTTTTTTTTTTTTGCTTTTGGATTTCCAGGTACATGGATGGAAAGGATAGCTTACGTATTACCTTGTACACCAATAAAAATAGATAGATTTGTGTTTTATTTGTTTATTTATTTATTTTTTTTACAACAAGATTCATTGTATCGAGATTTTCTATAAATATGTCATAGGATTTGAGTATTTTTGTTTTAGTCATTTAATGTTGGATTCTTTGTTTTTATTGACGCAATTGTAAAGATTCAACTTAATATGAATTTTGTGTTGTAACAAGTCATTTGTGGAATTGTGGGTTATAACAAGTTAACCTTTCAAGTATCTTAAACTGTTTCATGTTCATTTGTGTTATTTAAAATAGATTTATTTTTTAAACCAATAGTGAATTGGTTTATTTAAAAACCAAATAACAGTTGGAAAGTGTTCAAACAACCCCTGTATCTTTTACTAAAAGGTTGTGGAATAAAAATTTTGCTTAGTGAGACCAATACTGTATAATGGTTTTTTAATTGTTTTTATAAGAACTTTAGATAAAATAATTGTTTGGTTCCCGCGCATCGCGCGGGTTCATACTAGTAATGAATGTACAAGAGCATATGGAATAAAACTTTTCAAATATCTATTCCTATATTATAAAGAGGAGTTGTGCTGACATCATTAGGGGGTGGGTTGGCATCTCCTCAATCGTTCCCTCCAATATCCTCCACTTTGGTTCAGTTAGACCCCACTACAATGACATCATCACCTTACTTTTTGATCTCTCTCTCCCCTCTTTAAATAACACCAGTCCTTACCTCTTTTATTTTTTATTTTTTAACTCTGGCTTCTTCCCAAGCACGCCTCTCTTCTCCGCCCTCTCCCTCTCTCCCCCTCTTTTATCCAGCAACACACCCAGCAAACCCACCTCTTTGTTTTGTTTTTTTTTTTTTTTTCTTTTTTCTTTTTTCCTTCCTTCCACGTACATCCCTCTTCTCCTCTCCTCTCCTCTCCTCTCCTTCCCTCTCCTCTCCTGTTTCCCTCCATCAGCTATCTACAAGCCCCACATCAGCTATTTCGAACCTCTACTCCTTTTTTTTTTTTTTTTTTTTCTTCCACTCCGTACGGCCCTCTTCTCCTCTCCCCTCCTGCCCTCCCATCAGCCAACCAAAGCAAAACCCACTTCAATTTCAAATTTTGAAATGGGTCACTCACTTATTCCTCTCACTCCCTTCTCCACACCCCCTATTATCTCTCTCTCTCTCTTCAGATTTTCCCTTCTCCACACCCCCCATTCTCTCTCTCTCTCTCTTCAGAATTTGCACTCTCCACGCCCCCCATTCTCTCTCTCTCTTTCGTTCCAACTTTTGAAATTGAAAGGGAGTACTTGAAACTCTCTCTCTGTCTCACTCTCTTTGGGTTCCAATACTTTGTAGTCTTCAATTAGAAGGGTTTCAGTCTGTGCCACCTACAGGTATTTCTCATTCATCTTGCACATATGATGTTGAATATATTGAGATTTAAGTGATTTTTGTTGCTTTTTTAAAAAAAAAAAAAAAAAAAACTCTTCGGCTCTGTTTTTTCTTTGTTGTGTTATTTCTTGGCTTTTGACTGATTCAGTGGTTATTGTATAGAAATTGAGAGTGACAGTGAGAGTGTATAATATTGAATGAAAAAAATCCATCAACTAGAAACATTTTCAACTAAAATAAGAGAATAAATAAGAGAATAACCATTTTAAACTCACCCCTTGGCGTGAGTTTAAACAATTTGATCGCAACTAAAATAAGAGAATACCAACCTTTGGGACACCGGAAGTCACAGAGGAGAAACACCAAGGCAAGACTTGACTACCCGAGAAGAAAGAGACCAGCACAGGACTGCCAAAGGATCACCGGCGGCAATCGAGGGCAAGGAGACACCGACGGGAAGCCGATATCACCAGAAAATAAGGGGAATTGCGGTGCGATTCGCCGGAGAAGAGGGCCAGCATGGAGAAACGCCGGAACAGGTTCACCGGAGAGGGAAGAGCATGTGACGGTGAAATTAGGGCTCGAATTGGGAAATTGGGAAAGTGAATGAGAAAAGGATGCAGGAACCTCTTTTGGAAGCCCAAACCCGGAAAAATTATAATGGAAATGGGTGTTTTGCAATGACCCATACCCGGGAAAAATGGAGGCCCGATAAAAACAATAAAGATGAAACACAAATAGATGGGTTGCAACCCCAACTAAGGAAACGGGCCAAAAAGATAACCCAAACCCCAAGAGAAAATGGGTAACGAAACCCAAATCCGGGAAAAATGGGGATGCAAACTAGGGGTGCTCACGGGTCGGGTTTAGGCCGGGTTCATCCCAACCCACCCACAAGTCATTGGGTGAACTAAATTCTCACCTACATCCGCCCATATGATTTGGCTGTTTTAACCCACAAACCATGTGAATTGGTGGGTGGGTTGCGGGCGGATTTGCGGATTTAAATGTTTGTTTAATGAAATCATCGAGTTTGTCCAAACCATATCAACAGGTTAGGTCAATTGGATCTAAAATGTTTATTTTCTTCTAAAATTATTGTAAGGATGAAAAGAGGATCATAATCTGGCAAACTGATAAATTAAAAATTCAAATTCCTAAATACATATATTTGAAACCCGAGTTGATAGCTTAATGGCTGATACAGTTGAGATTATTGTACGTGGAATGAATAATCATTGTGTATAGCATCCTGAGTATAGGCTTAACTGATACCATCTATAATGGGTCAAGTCAGTCAAATTGATCTTAAGCGATTGTGAAATTGTTGGGAAGTCCTGCTTCCTACATTGATTACATGTTAAGTTTAATATAACTTCATATTTGTTTGAATCCTTCACCTACATCAGCAAATGCTGGGGTGGCAGCCCAATAATTCTTCCATCCTTAATCCTTCGTTCTCCTTCATTTTAAACCCACATAACTGATGTCAGCACATGTGCCTCTCACACGCTTCTCCTCTTTTTCTCTCTTTCTTCTCTAGCAAGAACCACTCTCTCTTTCCTGCTCTTCCACTCATTTTAAATTTGAAAATCACTCATTTCACACAAAAGTTCTGAGAGTGTGGGATTTCAATTTGCTCTGAGTGTGAGTGTGATGGTAAAAAAAATAAAAAAAATAAATATATATCATATTGAGTGATTTTACTAATATATAGGATTAATGCGATTCTAATCATATTGTTTAAACAGCAGTGGTGAAATGGCTTAAGAGGAAAAGGCATTTCAATCATTTAGCTAAAATTATTTAAATGAATTGATCTTTTGAGGACATAATTACACTTAGCGCCACGAAAGTATTTCACGGGTCCTTAATAATTTTCATAAAGGTGGCTTGGAAGGGCGCATAAAAGAGGAAGCAAATGATGTAGCCACATTCAGCTTCAGCTATATATGACTTGTAACACTGATCGCTAGTTCGATCTAAAATTCGTGTGAGGGGACTTAACCAATTACCCATAGTTCGGCCTAAACGAAAGTAATTAACAAGTAGTCATTGTTAGGTAAGTTAATAGTTTTTATCGAGAAGTCAATAAAATTTTGTATTGAATTGTAATCATTTTTCCATAGTCCGATGAATCTAGAATTCCCCCCCTCCCCCAACCCAAAAAAAAAAAAGAAAAAAATTCGTTTGGATATGTACAACCTTGGCCAATCATATAGAATCTATAATAGATTCAATGTCTACGAGTCAAAATAATGACTAATTTGTATCTACTGTCTTTCGCCTCTGTCTATGATCAGATTGAACACTTCTATACAAAATTTGCTACAAATTAAAGTGCTGTACTCTTCTTTTTTCTTCTCCTAATCATAATAATACAAACAAGTTTATTCAGTGATTCAATCCCTTTGCTCTGAGTGTGACTGAGACTCATAAATATTTCCATCTCATAAAATATGAAAGGGATATTTTTTTTTAATATATATCAACAAAAAGAGGGGTGTAAGCAAATCGTTAGATCAGAACAGGAGGTTGTCCTCTTTCTCCAAAAAAAAAAGCACGCGTGGCAGCTACATTCATCTGCCACGTTAACGTGGGTGATCAACGTGGGTGAAAAACCGGCCCACTCTGCATTTGCCTACCCAAACAGGCACGGCCTAGCTAGCCTGTTTCACTTAGCGCCAAACGCTCCCGCGTTTAACTTTGCACCAAAAATACAAAACAGTCAAAAAATACAAAAAGAAAAACAGCCACACATACGAAACACACACACACACCTGCTCTGTCCAGGCTCGTCTCCTCTGTCTCACTCTGACACACAACACACACACACCTGCTCTTTCTCCAGCTCGTCTCTTCTTTCCCACTCTCACACACAAGCCCTAAATCATCTCTTCTCTCTCTCTCTCTCCGATTATTATCTCTATATATCTCTCTCTCTCAATCTCACACCGAAGCCCTACATTTACAGCCCATTCATTTGGGTGCTGCCGCTGCTATAGTTTCGAGAGAAGGGCACGCTCTGTCCAGCGGACTATCCCGACGCTAGGGAGCTGCGATTCAGACACCCCAATTAAGTAATTTTGTTTTTTTGGAAGTGGGTTTTTGTTTTGAGGGTTGCTGGTTCAAAATCGCATATAAAATTTGGGGTTTTTGGAGCTGAAAATCGGAAGAACATATGCACTTGCTTAATCGCCAGGTAATCTCACCAGCTTAATCGCCATGTTTCTTGTGTATCTACAATAAACAGGCCCACTCTCTTTTATTATAGTGTTAGATATAAGTATTATTAACTATGGATAGGTATATGATTATGGAAAAAAATCCTCTGATGGCAACAAAACTTTGGGATGCAGATGAGCAAGGCAAGAAATCGGAGAAAGAAGGGGGGGGGGGGTTTGCATCACCGTGTTATTTTGTGGCCAAAAAAAAAAAAAAAATTAAAACCCCCAAAGCTACTTAGCTTCCTATATTAGAATTAGAAGAACATAGGCACTTGCTCATCTAGGGGGTATTGATAACTTGGAAGCAAAAAAACGATGGGAAATTGGGAAGAGGCAGGAAAGATAGGGGTGGGAAACATAGGCGCGTGCTCATCTATACGTTGTGAACCTTTTCTTCTCACATTCTTTCCAAAAAAGTTAGTTGAATTTTCGCAGAAAAAATATGTAGGAAACTTTAAATTGTACGTTGAAAAAGTATGTGGCAACTGATTACTGAGTTTTGCTGGACAGGACATATATATGCAATGCAGCTCCACCATCATAGCATTGTTCTAAATTGCAGCCCTGCATGAATATTTATCTTGACATAAGTCAAAGACAGTCATCTCAGGTGATCTTGATCGATGCCTTTAGCTCATTGCCTCATTCATTCAAAGTTCATCTCTAAAATATAACATCCAAAGACTTGAAATCATCTACTTTTTATTAATGTTTCCTAACACTTTCTAAATAAATTTTTTTGTGAACTGCTAGCTGACCTTATTGTTTATTCTTCCTCGCTTGATTAATCACTTTGTAGAGCCTATTATATTCTGAACATATGATATAAGATTTTCTAAACCTGAAGTTATACATAAACAGTTTTCTTTTCAATCTTCAGTAGAGGTCATATCCATGTGGCTCTTAACGTGATAAGTTA
Source organism: Liquidambar formosana (assembly GCA_039720395.1). Taxonomy (NCBI): domain Eukaryota; kingdom Viridiplantae; phylum Streptophyta; class Magnoliopsida; order Saxifragales; family Altingiaceae; genus Liquidambar; species Liquidambar formosana. The sequence continues at coordinate 10,753,794 of CM077824.1, read as the reverse complement.
CGGCTTCTTCCAGCAAAAGGATGATCAGAGAGTGAAATTTGATTGGTAATGTCCATATACCTTCTTCACCTTATTCTTGATATGTTTTATCAAAATGTTAAACTCATGTTTCGATGTTAACCTGCATATATCTATAGGATTGCTTCATGACAAAAGAAGTAGTGATAACCATAGCAATAAGATGCTAAAATCACCTCAAAAAAAGAAGTAGTGTAGTACTGTAATTTTTTCTTTTGATTATGTTATTTTAACATATATAAATAGATAAATAAATTTGGGTTATAGTTTGTAGGCTGGATTCCTAGAAAGGCAATAGAAAACATTTTGAGGGAAAATGAGCAAGGTTGTAAATTAAGTTAACCGAATTGAATAGTAAGTTACTCAAATTTGCAATGATAAATTAATAAGTTTATTTTCTTTGAATAACCGAATTGAATAGTAGAAAACATCTTGTTTTGGTAAGGGTGGAAATGAAAATAGGAGAGATTTTGATTAGAACTATGGTGTGGAGATTGGTTATTACATAGGTTTTTCCCCAAATTTATTTTCTTTGGTTTATTTATTTTGTTTCTTGGGGTTGCATTTTTGTGTTTGTGATATCTAATGGGAAAATATGGCATTTAGATTTTCAAGGGGCCTGCAAGATTTGTAGTAAGACTTCATGGAGAAGGTTTTGTTGCTGTTGTATGGGTGTTTAATGGGGTCTGTTGTGATTGGCACACAAGTTTGCGCCTCTTCTGACGCTGGCCTTTTCTCTTTGAAAATTTCTTTCATTTCATTTCTCTTTTAGGCAGAGGGGCTTCTGGTTGGTGATGTATGGTGACTACATAGTCCTTTAAGCTTCCTTTTTCTTTTTTTATTTTTATTTTATTCACTAAGGTCGTTTAGAAGTTCATATTGAGATCTTTTCCATTGACAAGGCTTCTAGAAGCCATCATCTACCTCCCAAAAATGTACAAGCAGTGGTGTACGTCGTGGTTTACCTTTTCAATTTTTCTTCTCTTTAGGGTCCCGCTCTTGCTTTCACAGTCTGTAATGTCGATGGGGATTGGCACGGGCCAAAGCTTCTCGAAACCTTTATGGAAAGAAGGAGTTTCGGATTAAAACATGGAAGCGATTAAGACAGAAATAAAAAATAAAACCAGGAGAGCCCTAATCCCTAATCCTGAAACCAATAAAAGGGTTTTCTTTAATTTAGTATGTTATTATGAGTTTGATTTAATCAAAGAAAACTTTTTGTGATAATCAAATACTTTATTGACTGATTCAATTAATGAAGACATGAAAGCTATGTTCCACCATAAACTCCCTTTTTTTTTTTTTGAGAAGGCTTCTAGAAGCCATACACAAATTGGATTTCTATTTTTTGGGTAAAAAGATAACAAATTGGATTACAGTCAATCAGATTACAATGAAAAAAAGCAGAATTAAAGATAATTGGTTGGGATTGTTATAGTTTTTAAATTTTAACTCATGCAGAGCTACGGGCAGAGCTACCATAAGACTGGGGGGGGGGGGGGGAAGGGGGGTGTTTTCCCACGATCTCGCTAGTGGCCCCCCAACTACAAAATCCTGGCTCCGCACCTAGGTATACGGTGAAAATGATTGAAAGTTTCAACTCAAACAACTGACGCTAACATTTTCCATTGGATAATTATCCATGAGAGTCAACATTGTTTTGTGTGATATCTCACATCATACGGGTCAAATGGGCACCTCACCGAGTGTGGTTTGGTTTGTCATTGATGATTTGTAGGATTGTGGATTAATCACTCCTCAATAATGTATATGTCAATTGACACTTGTATCTTAGAATGCAATACCCTTTTGAGGAAATAATTAAGGTGCAAGATAATTGGAAACAAATAGGAGATGAAATTGTTCCAACTTAATTGTTTATGTATTTTCTATAACAGGTGAAGCAAGTAAAAGCACATGTAAGAAAAATTTTGTTCTTTAATTTGTGAGTTTTAAGTGTGGATTTTGATGTAGAGGTTGGAAATTAGTTTAATTGGTTCTTTATACTTAATCTTATTTGTATTACAAAATCTCAAATATCAAATGTATTACATATCTAGCACTAGATCTGGCTTTTCGCTTTTTTTTGGGCTAACCAATAATCGAGTTTAAGTGATAAGTCAGAGTCGTGATTTATTTATTTATTTATTATTTTTTGCAAGGTTGCATTTACTCTCTTATCATTTGTTTCTACGCAAATCCCCCATTGACTTGTAGTTTGGAGTGTGAAAAGGGAGGAAAATTGTTTCTATGCTTTTAACTATGGTGATTTAGATATTTGTATACGAGTAACTCTAAATTTAAAAGGTGAACCAATAGTTCTCGAAACTTATGCTTTATGGAATAGAAGATCATGTTTTCTACTTTCCACTCACTCTTGTGGCTAGCCACTAGTTAAATTGAATATAGGCATTGATTGATATAGAGTAGGCGAGGACCTTACCCGTGTCTAGATGTTTAATCATGTGAAGACCTAAATACCATGCTCGTTGATTAGAAAAAGGGTATACAAATGAGGTATGCGTAATATATTAGGGAGTAATATATCAACTCACACCAAAAAAGGGGTATAAGTAAGAGTCCATGATGAATTATAGTTGGATCATTATTATAAGAAATGATAATAAAAGGCTTGGATTAATTGTTTTGCATGCCAGGAACCTGTGAGGTTCATAGTCTATTTCTCACATTAAGACATGTAGAAGGAATAAAAGTTCTAGTCTATAGTCTTCTCATGGTTGAGAAATCAACCACCGCTAGATCAATGTTCAAATTAATATGGCTACGTACGAAGTATGCATACTTGAGTAATTAATTATGTGATGATTGGTGAACTCTTATTTTTGATTATGTAATGATTGGTGCTTTAATTATTATTATTAATTTTATTTTGATTAATTGTTATGCTAGAATCAGATGCAAGATGTTCAAAAAATCGACTAGATGATAGTCAATACTATTCTTTAATTTTGAAAGCACCAAATCTTTTACAAAAATAAGCATTATATATGTTTGCTTGATATTTAATTGGAAGACATATGTAAATTTAAATTTAAATAAGCATTATATATGTTTGATTGACATTTTTGGTGGTATGCCCTTAAAACTTCTTGATGTGGAAACCACTTATATGTGTGCAGCTCCCAACCTTACATGACTCCTCTTTTTTATATCGGCGTCAAGTTTTGAACTCCTACACTAGGCTACAAGACCCATGACCATTTGCCAACGTTTGATAACCATAGATAATAGATTTTATCTCTACATTCTATGTTTTTGATCAACAAGGTCATAGTTGATCGCATGTCCTTGTATTACCAATAATAGTGTAAGCAAAAGGAAAATGACAAAGAAAAATATTTAATAATATTCAACAAATTAGTGGTCTTAAATTGCAATTACTCTCAAATCTATAAGGTTTTTTTTTTTAAAATTTTTAAAATTTTTATATTAATTTGTGAATCAAATTAGGGAGACTTATTTCTACACTTTTTTTTTTTTTTTTTTCTAATCCACACATTTTCATGGGTTTTTCCTATTCCACACTCCTCTATGGGTAAAACTTAAATATGGGCAATTGATTTCAGAGGCCAGGTGTGGATTAGGTAAAATTTAAATATCATGCATCTTGCATCATTGACCAACCATGAACCATCATAGTGCATGAGACTGTTTGGGGGAGTGTGAATAGCACTATATATATCTATCTATATATATATATGATCAAATTCCTTGTGTGATGCATGCAACCATGAACCATCATAGTGCATGAGACTTTTTGGGGGAGTGTGAATAGCACTATATATATATATATATATATATATATAAATATATGCCTTCCCTCTAAATCCCTCTCCTCTCCTTAACTATGGGCCCACCAACGTCTATGACCCTCCTTTTTAGCTGATGTCTTTCATATTAAAATTTAAAAAACCACCTTTACCTAATTTGAAATCAAAAAAATAAAACTAAAAAAATAGGAGAATAGACCATTGATTGATTGATTGAAGAGGTGGAGAGGAAAAGAGGAATAGGACGGGGATGGGGATGGGGATGGGAGTATCAGATTTCAAACCTCCCTCTTCCCTTTTCTCTCCCACATTTCATTCTCCTCTCACCTTCAAAATTTTTTTTCCCTCTTCCGTTTTTGATTTCGTTTAGCAAGTTCTTATTCGGTGTTTAATTTTAGCCAATTTCTTTAATTATTTTAGTTTACTTATTTTCACTCTCTTTTGTATAACAAGGTTTTCCTATTTTCAGCCCCTTCGAGTTGTTGTGTTGTAGAGCTTTCTGATATATTAATTTGGATATTATTATTATTAGTATTATTATTATTATTATTATTATTATGTTGGGTAGCTTGATTTGTTGCAAATGCCACGAAACATGGTGTAGGTTGAAGTGGGTATATATATATGTTTCCTATTTTTTTTTTTGGTGCTATCAAGAAGTTGGGTATAGGTAATAACCCTTAATTATCTAAGGCAAGCAATAAGAAGATGGACACAGACTATTTTATAAGAAGGGATGCAGAGAGTTGAACCATACATAAAGACACGTTATCCTAAATTCTAAATCACTAAACTAGTATATATATAATATGCATCGCGCGGGTTTGTACTAGTATATATATATAAATAAGAAGAAAACAGTTTATGTGAAAATTTAGTTCGCTGTGAAGTTTTGAGAGTAAAATCTTCCTTAATCTCTTCTCGTTTCAATTTCAAAGATGTTATATTCAATCAAAAGATATCAAACCATTAAATAATAATAATATTTATGAATCATAAAATTATTGAGTACCCTGATTTTAAACAAGACAATTTAGAAGTTATCACCCAAAAACGTAACACAAAATTAATATGCATTTATATTTAATAGATTAAAAAAATAAAAACCTATGCACAACTGGTATTCTATAATTAGTTCCAACACACTGTCTTAATGAAATAGTGTATTCAACAAATCACTATAAGAATAATACCCTGATTTTATGCTGTTGTCTTCAATGTTAGGATGCCGATAGATAAGAGTTGGATGTCCATTGCGGACAGGGGTAAACCAGAATGGCAACATGGGATGAAAGCATTTCTCGATATGGCGTTTGCAAATGTGGCATCGAGGAGCAATACGATTCGGTGTCCGTGTCGTCGGTGTGTTAATGTGATTCATAAGACACATGATCAAGTAAAAATGGATCTATTCAGGCATGGATTCGATCCGGATTACAAGATATGGACTTTTCATGGGGAGGATAGGGTCACTGAGTCATCTAATGATAATGTTGAGGGCGTAGACAATGAAACAAACGAAGAAAGATGTGATGATGCTCGTGCATATGAGATGATAAATAACATGATTAGAGGAGAGAACTTGGGTAGTACCACAATTGATGGAGATGACGATTTACATAGGACTGACCGAGAGGAACCAAATGAGAATGCTAGCAAATTTTTTCGATTGTTACGAGATGCTGAACAAAAGTTGTATCCTGGTTGTAAGAAGTTAACTAAGTTGTCATTTGTTGTTAGGTTGTTTCAACTTAAATGTTTATATGGGTGGAGTAACAAATCAGTTGATGGATTGCTTGAATTTTTTAGATTAGCACTTCCTGATGATCATGTGGTCCCTATTTCATTGTATGAGGCCAAAAAAATGATACGGGATTTAGGACTTGATTATGAAAAGATTGATGCATGTGTTAATGATTGCGTGTTGTATCGAAATGAGCATGCCACTTTGGAAAAATGTCCAATATGTAAGGAGCCTAGATGGATGACAAGTCATGAAAATGCAGATAATGAGAGTGACGAAACTACTATTGGGAAAAAGAAGAAGAAAAAAATTTCTAGGAAGATCCTACGTTATTTTCCATTGGCGCCTCGACTACAAAGGTTGTACATGACAAAAAATATAGCTTCTGACATGAGATGGCATAAGGAGGGCCGTGTAAATGATGGGGTGATGAGGCATCCAGCTGATTCTCCAGCATGGAAACGATTAGATGAGGTCCACTCTTGGTTTGCATTAGATTCCCGTAATGTTAGACTTGGCCTTGCAACTGATGGGTTCAATCCATTTGGGCTTATGAGTGTTTCATACAGTACATGGCCTGTTATATTAATTCCATATAACTTACCGCCTTGGCTGTGTTTGAAACAGCCTTTTTGGATAATGTCCATGATTATACCTGGTCCTAAGTCCCCTGGAAATGACATTGACGTGTATCTACAGCCATTGATAGAAGAATTGAAACAGTTATGGGAACATGGCGTTGAGACATATGATGCCTCATTGGAACAAAATTTTCGTTTGCATGCTGCAATTTTATGGACAATTAATGATTTCCCAGCATATGCAGTATTATCTGGATGGAGCACAAAAGGAAAACTCGCATGTCCAAGTTGCCATAAGGATACGTCGTCTTATAGACTCAAGTATGGACAAAAGGAGTGTTATTTGTGTCATCGTCGATTTTTAAAATCGGATCATAAATGGCGGAAGAATAAAAGTTCATTTGATAATACTGTGGAAACAAGAAAGGCACCGAAACCATTATCAGGAGATGAGGTGATCGAGCAATATGAAACTTTTGAGCAAGTGACCTTTGGTAAAATGACAAGGAAGAGAAAACGTGATAATGAGCTTAAATGGCATAATTGGCGCAAGAAGAGTATTTTTTTCGAATTACCATATTGGAGGACATTGTTAATTCGACATAATTTGGATGTGATGCACATAGTTAAAAATATTTGTGATAGTGTATTGGGAACAATTCTTGCTATAGAAGGGAAGACAAAAGATGGCTTAAAATCTCGTCTTGATCTCCAAGCAATGGGGATAAGAAAAGATTTACATCCAATTCATAGGGGTAGCAAGTACACTATACCTCCAGCTTGTTATACATTAAACAGTGATGAAAAGCAGAACTTGTGCCAGTTTTTAAAAGATGTGAAGATGCCTGATGCTTATGCATCAAATATAGGGCGATGTGTGCAGGTGAAGGAGTGCAAGTTGATTGGGTTGAAATCTCATGATTGTCACGTAATATTTCTACGTTTACTTCCACTTGTGATACGTGGATTGTTACCAAAGAATGTTTGTGAACCACTAATTGCTTTCAGCGGATTTTTTGCGGAGTTGTGTTCAAAGGAATTGCAGGTTGAAGAATTGGAAAGATTAGATCAGCAAATTCCAGAAATCCTCTGTAAATTGGAACAATTATTTCCACCTTCATTCTTTGATGTTATGATGCACTTACCGATTCACCTCGCAGATGAAGCTAAGGTGGCTGGTCCAGTGAACTATAGGTGGATGTATCCAGTTGAGAGATCTTTGCGCACGTATAAGGGGTATGTGCGTAACAAAGCTCGTCCGGAAGGGTCAATTGCTGAAGCATATATTTCAGAAGAATGCATGACATTTTGCTCTTGGTACTTAGATGACATGGAAACAAAATTGAATCGAGCAGAAAGGAATGTTGATTCTTCTCGAAATGAAATGTTACCTGGTTTGAGCGTATTTGCACCGGTTAACCGTACCAAGCGCAACTATACTTTTCAAAGTCTCAATAAGTCAGAGCTCCATATGGCACATCATTACATTCTAACCAACTGTGAGGAAGTCGCTCCATGGGTTGAGTAAGTCTATGCATTTATTTATTACATATTAGAATTTGATTATTTGTATGTTATTGTTACATCCTTGCAACCAATTTTAATGTAATTTTGTATATAGCGAACATATTAAAGAGCTTACAGAAACAAACCCTCGAAATGTAGAGCAAAGACACAAGCAAAAATTTTCGGAATGGTTTAAGTCTCGAGTAAGTAAGTCCATACAGTAAAAGTGTTTCTTGTTGTGTTTCGTTTGAATGCCAAACTAATTGAATGTTTCATATTTTGACTTATCAATTGTAATGTAGGTCACACTTCTTTACAATAGTGGAGATGAACGGGTAAATGATCAGATATTGGGGTTAGCTCGAGGGCCAGATGCTCGTGCACGAGTTTACACCCGCTACATCATCAATGGTTTCTTGTTTCGAACAGAAGAAGGAGAGCAGAGAAGGAAAACCCAAAATAGTGGCGTGGTTGTGAAGGGTGATGAACATACAGGCTATATAGATTGGTTTGGCATCATCAAGAGCATTATTGCTTTAGATTATTTGGGAAGTAATGAAGTTGTTCTGTTTAAATGTGATTGGTTTGAGGTGCCACCACTAGGTAGGAACCAAAGTAGAGGGTATAAAAAAGATGAATATGGGTTTATCAATGTTGATATGACACGCCTTCACTACAAGGATGACCCTTTCATTTTAGGGATTCAAGCCGAACAAGTTTATTATGCAAAGGATGTGAAAAAGCCAAATTGGGCAACTGTGATAAGGGTGAAGCCTAGAAACCTCTTTTCTATGCCAAATATTGAGGAAGAGGTAGAAGATGAGACCAATCTTTTCGCTGATGAGCCTTACCAATTGAATGAGATTCCAATCATCCAATATGATATGGGTGGTACCGAGGAAGGTTCCGAAGACCTGGTTGGATGGTGTAGAGGTGACATTGAGGGATTGAGTATTGATGCACATGATGTTGAGGCTATTGAGTTAGATGAAGACCACATTTCTGAAGATAGTGATACTGATCTTGAAGAGGATGATGATACATATGTTAATGATGGGTCAATGGAGCATTGTCTTGATGAAGATAGTGATGGCGACGAACAACCTATGCTATAATAACTTCTTTTTTCTAATTATTATATTTTTGGAATTTGAATGTGATGTAATGGCTTTATGCAATTAAATTTTTCAGGGGTTTCTTGTTTAGTTATAGTATATGTTCCATTTTCAGAATTGTAATGTTTAGCATGAGGTATTTTGAGATTATTTGGAAGTAATGTAATATAATGCCTTTAATTGTGAAAATATTTTCTTGTTTGGGTAGTTTTTTTCATTCTCATTAATATACTATAAACTTTTAAGTTTAGGTATCAACGTTCTAGATGGCTTATCCATCATCTCAGCGACGTCGTACACCGAGGTTTTCTTCTCAGCCTTCTTCCATACCATCTCAGCAACAAGAAGAACCATCTTCCTCACATCGGCAAGCTTCTCCTTCTATTGAGACATCACTGCCACTGCCTATTGTAGTTCCATCTTTGTCACAATCGCAGCCACCATCACCATCAGCTCAGCCATCATCACAGTTAGCTCCGCCATCATCATCATCACCATCAGCTCAGCAATCATCACCATTATCCCAGCCATCTGGAAATTCATCCATTGAACAACCTGTTTGCCAATTTCCATCTCATGCTCGTCGTCCACGTTCCGATCAATCAGGTTTAATCATTATTTATAGTATATTATTACTCTTAACATTTTTATTAACATCATATCTGCTGTAGCATTTTATTTCCCGCCATTATAGTCATTATGAGCATCCTTTATTTAAATTAAATTTTCCCAATAGTGTATTAATTTTTTAATTTGTTATTGGATAATGTTTAGATCCTTCAAATAACCCTAAAAAGGGTAGAGGCGCTGCAAAAGGATTGAAGGTTGCTAAGAGAGCTAAGGAGAGTAGTGATGGCAAATTGCCCATTGAGTTTTCAACACGGTTAGGTGGGCCAATCGGTATACATTACCGGGAATTTGTTGATGAAGTGGTAGTTCAAATGAGACGTCATGTGCCTCTTATTGGAGTGAATAAGTGGTCGGAAGTGTCACTTGATATAAGAAATACTATTAAGGATAAAGTTTTGGTATGTAAGTCCATACAATTGAATTTTTCCATCATCTTTTTAAAGTTCTAGATAACTTGAACTCATGCATGTTTGAATTCTATTGATCACCTAGCTGCTTCTGACATGGATGGTTTTGTGTCTTATGTAGTTTTGTAGTAACTTTCTTTATCTTTAATGCATAATTCTCACTTGAGAGAGATGCTGATCAGAGTGCTTAGACACCTCGTTTAAAGAACTTGTTTTAGGTGCCATGTGTCCAATGTAATTGGCACGTTGGTTAGAACATGATCTTTGTTGATTTTATGAATTAGTGAATTTTGGAACATGAAACTAGTGTTAAAGATACTTGTTTTTTTTAACTTTATAAACCACATACCTCTAAATTGTTCAAAGGATTTGTTATGTGCAGGAGAGGTGGAGACTAGCAGATGACGACTTTGCTACATCTAAGATTTTCAAAATCGCTCAGGAGAGGTATAGGGGTTGGAGGTCAACATTTTCAGCTACCTATAGAGCATATAAAGATAATAGAGAGACTCTCCTTCAAAATATCCCTGAGGAGCTTGACCTAGAAGAATGGGAGGAATTGATATCATATTTTGAAGGTCATGATTTTCAGGTAAAAGATCAACAAGGTTGTCTGAGTACAATATGGGTTTGTTTTTGTGAGGACCGGATTCATTTGCATATCAGTTTTTAAGTACTATTTTATTGCAAGATTAGTCTATGTTTGTTTCTATTATTACATATAAGTTTTTCCTTGTTTGTGAGAATTTTATTCGTATTTGATATTATATATTGAATCATTTTTATGAAAGAGCCACTAAAGTGTGTGCCATGAAACATATCTTGTAGAGAATTAGTTCAAGAAATGCTGCTAATCGGAAAAAACAAGGGAGCAAGCACCATACGGGAAGCAAATCATTCTCCTAAGTTAGCTTCGAAAATGTAAGATTACCAATTTTCTATATATGTTATGCCAATACTTGTATTATAGTTATAACTAACAATATATAATCCATTGTGGTTGTGTTTTGTTTTATATCATAGCGAGACAAAGATACACAGGAGGAGCCCGATGATTGCACATTGTGGGAGTTGGCCCATTGTGTAGCTGGCAAATGGAGCGAGCACACATCACAGTGTATCTATGTAAGTATCACGTTTATTTATTATTTGTTTCTTCCTTATGTGAATTTAGAAGCTTCTTTGTTGTATTTTTTAAAGATAGGTGGTCATATTTTTTCATATAGGACGAAGCTAAACAAAAGATTGCAGAGAAGGAAGCCGAAGAAGGTCGATCTTTGTCTAGTGATGAACGTAACAAGATATTCCAATCTGTTGTGGGTAAAAAATCAGGTTATGTTCGTGGACGGGGATACATGGCAAAGGCTCCTACTTCTGTAGAGCGTGTACGTGATGAGTTTAATGGTAAGCTTCAGCATTTAGAGAAACAATTGGAGGTAGAGCGTGCTGAGAGGGATAAAGAACGGGCTGAGAGGGATAAAGAACGAGCTGAGAAGGAGGCAGAACTTGTGAAAGCACTTGAAGAAGAAAGTGCTAAGCGGGCTGTAGAAATAGAGCTTCTCCGACAGACTATGAGACAGGAGTTCATGCAAATGCTAGCCAATCAGAACTAGGTATACCAAAATTTAATTTAATTTACTTTTGTTTCTTGATACTCTTTATAAATATGATAACTTTGATGGCTATAGAATGCATAGCCAATAGGATGAATATGATATATGGGTGTACAAAATCGTTGATTTGATTTATATCTATCCTCTTTGAAACCTCTCTAATTACCAATCCGACCATGACACATCCTAGTGCTTTGAAATTTACCATTATTCTGCTCGAAATGATGAGAAGAATCGATTTTATGTACAATCTGGCCTGTATTCTATGAACAATGGGATAGAGTGTTGCGATTGGTAGTTGGAGGAACTATAAATAACCTGACCTTAAGGAATGTGTCAAGTAAGTTTGTGATTGGTTTCCAATATTTGTTTTCATAATTTTTTTTTTGGAAACTTTCTGCTAGCTATGTTGTTGGACAGTACCCAAGATTTCTAAGAGTCCATTGGAAGTTCTTGAAACTATTGTGAATAAGTCATTTCTAGAGCAGTATGGATCGATCCACATATGTCATGGATCGATCCACCTAGGCAGAAGCAAAATTTGCATTTCTATAGCAGTATGGATCGATCCACATATGTCATGGATCGATCCACCTAGGCAGAAGCAAAATTTGCATTTCTATAGCAGTATGGATCGATCCACATATGTCATGGATCGATCCATCTAGGCAGAAGCAAAATTTACATTTTTAAAATACCATGGATCGATCCCCAGAGGCTACGGATCCATCCACAGAGGCAGAAGCAAAATTGCTATTCTAAAATACCACGGATCTCGATCCTCCGACTCCACGGATCGATCCTCTATAATTTGACTATGGTTATACTGGTTTTTCTTGCTTTAAATATGCTTGCATCAACTGTTTCTGTGGATGGTTCTATATTTTGTCTTTCGTTTTCTTATATTTGGTAGATTGGTACATTAAAAAATGATATAGTGAAGCTTTTTGATAGTATTGAAAAATATGGTATGTCTTCTTTTTTTTTTTGGGAAAAGACATTCTATGTATTTTGATATTCTTCTTTTATTCTATAACTTGTGGGTTTTTGTGCTCTTTTCTTTGTTATTATAATTTACCTCTTGAGCTACTACTTGAATTTTTTAAGTCACTGAATTAGTTTTTTTTTTTTTTCCTACTTGCATATGTATTTTAGAATTGCCATGCATTTAATAGATCATGAAGACATGAATGAGGCCCACTTTTGATAACTATGCCTAGCTAAGACCTTGTAATATATTAATTGATCGTTTCCTTTTTACATAGGCTTGGAAAGTTATGATCATATTTCTAGTATCCTGAACCACATTATTGATAGTAGTAGAAGCTTCTTTCATTGTAGAAGGGATGATGATCATTCAAGATGCTTTCTAGTTCCTAGTCTTATCACTTAAATGCTTTCCATGAACTTCTAACAGTTTTTCTTTGGTTCTTCTTAAATACTAGTACACTTCTAAATCTTGTAAAACCTAACTTATTCACAAAGGAAGAATTTATCCAGCTTATGGGTTTCGAATAGGTTGATTCATTGACCTAACTAGACAATCCGTATGATGTATGATTGGTGAAATATAAAAAATAAAATAAAATAAAATTGGAGATATTGTCATTTTCCCAAGTCCAATATAAAATGGGTCTGGATCTGAATCTTAAATTGATAGCAGTTGCCATATGCAATTCATTGAGGAAATATCATTGTCTGAATATTTGATTCTCTTTTAGTTAGTCTCTCTCTCTCACTTTCTAATTTTCTTTCTTTCTTTGCAATGTTTTACAGGAGTAGATTGTTGCTAATCAGCTGGAATTTCCTGCATTTTGGATGCTTTTTGGATGCTTAGTATCTTTGGAGTAAATGGTTGCTAATTAGCTGGAATTTTTGCATTTTGGATGCTTTTAGTATCTTTGTTGATTTACTTCAAAATTTGTAATGACATTTTAGAAGGTTGAAGGTTGAAGGTTGAAGCTTGAAGCTTTAATTTGTAATGACATTTTGGAAAAGGTTAAAGCTTAAAGCTTGAAGCTTTAATTTGTAATGACATTTTGGAAAAGGTTAAAGCTTGAAGCTTTTAATATAGTGATATGGATACTTTAATATCTTTGTTGATTTATTTTCAATTTGTAATGACATTTTGGATGGCTTCATTAGTTAAATGAATGTTTAAAGTATGGGTTTGAATCAATTTGGATAAGTTTGGGATTGAGATATCATATTTTGGATGGTTTCATTACCTTTAATGGGGTATAAGTCACCATGAAATGGCATATTTCTATTTTACAAAAAATATATATATATATTTTAAAAAAATATATATATATAAGTTATTGCAACGGCAAAGTTGTTGCGATAAATAATATTTTTTATTATAATAATTCTTTTTTGCAATGGAAAAGGTTGTAGCAATAAGTTATTACCACAGGAAGCATTGTTGCAACAACATATTGCAACGCCAAAGTCGTTGCGATAAAGAATATTTTTAATTAAAATAATTCTTTTTTGCAATGGGAAAGGTTGTAGCAATAAGTTATTACCACGGAGAGCATTGTTGCAATAACGTATTGCAACGCTGAAGTCGTTGCAATAAAGAATATTTTTACTTAAAATAATTCTCTTTTGCAACAGGAAGAAGTATAGCAATAAGTTATTGCCACGACAAAAATTGTTGCAATAGCTTATTGCAACGCTAAAATCGTCGCGATAAATAATATTTTTAATTAAAATAATTCTTTCTTGCAAGGGAAAAGGTTGTAGCAATAAGTTATCGCCACGGGAAAGAATGTTGCAATAGCTTATCGCAACGCCGAAGTTGTTGCGATAAATAATATTTTTGATTAAAATAATTCTTTTTTGCAATGGGAAAGGTTGTAGTAATAAGTTATTGCCACGACAATAATTGTTGCAATACCTTATTGCAACGGAAAAGTCGTTGCGATAAATAATATTTCTAATTAAAATAATTTTTTCCTGCAACGGGAAAGGTTGTAGTAATAAGTTATTGCCACGGCAAGAATTGTTGCAATCTCTTATTGCAACGTCAAAGTCGTTGCGATAAATAATATTTTTAATCAAAAATATTGTTATTTTTAGGTATATTGCCACAATAATATCGTTGCAATACTTTTTCGCAACGAAACATAAATTGATTGCAACAATAAAATCGTTGTATTAAGTGGAGGTGTATTGCAACGAAATTGGTATTGCAATGATATTTGTTGTTGCAATAACCTATTACCACGGAGGTTTTTGCAACAGCTCGCAACGGTAGTGTTGTCGTTGCAATAGGTATTTATTGCAACGACTTTGAGGTTATCGCAACGACTTTTACCGTTGCGATAGATGCTTTTTCCTGTAGTGAGAGCGAGCAAGGGGGGCTGACCACCTGGCTGCAGGTGGCTTGCCGCCCAAGCCCAGGCGGCTTGCCGCCCCAGGCTGGGCGGTTACCCGAGGCTAGGGTCCTCCATTTTGAGGGTTTTTAAACCCTTGACCCCCCATTAGATGCACACACACACCCAATTCGAAAATAGAGAGTTCCTCTCTCTAGAAACTCATTCCATCTTCTCCAAACACTCACAAACACATTCTCAATCAAAGTTTCACTTGCAATTCAAGTTGTGTGCATGAAATAGCATCAAGAACAAGTCATTCAACAACAAAAACAAGCATCAATCATCAAGTTGCAAGATCAAATTCATCATCTTTCTTATCAAACCCATTTTTCTTACATACAAGCTCAACCATCCTCAATGGCTTCTAGCAATGATTCCAACATCAAGTATCCATATTATGTGATCAAGAATACATACAAGGCACCAATCTACAATGAATCCTAAGACAAGGTGTTGCTTGAACCCAAGAAGCATCTCTCATACCTCCATTCCCAACATGAGGTTAGTTCTTCCCAACTTAACATGTTTATCATGAAATCTTGATTTCTATTGGATAAAATGCATTCCCATGATCTTCTTTTGATTGTTTCTATCATTGTTAAGCCAAGTTCATTGATTTGGCAAGGATTGAATGTGTAGAAAGCTTGTTTCCCAATGCTTGAGAAAATATGCCCACCAAGTGTTTGATAAAATGTCAAAGAGACAAAAACATGTTCAATTCTTGAAAAATCAATTGGTTTGCATTGTAGTACGAAGTCAAATGGTCTTGGCAAGGATTTGGTATACAAAATCTTTCATTTCATTGCTTGAAAATAAGTCACACACCAAGTGTTTGATAAAATGCCCGAAAGGCAAAACCATGTTCAATCCTTACAAAATCAATGAATTTGAATACACAAGGTCATGGGCATTCATTCCTAATTCATTTCATGAATCAAAACCCATATTTTAAAACTTTTTGGAAAAACATTTGAAATCAATTACCAATGCATGCCCAATATCTCTATGTTTTCAATGCTAACTCAATACACAATCCTTTAACATAGCCCGACTTCCAAAGGCTCCGTACAAGGATGTCAATAAAGGGACTCATCTCTTGGTGGAGACATATGAATCATGCCCAACCACGTGCTCGCAAGATAATAAAGAAAGCGGGTTTTGAGCCCTTCCTAGATGCTCTATGGAACGAGCAATGGGATAGGCAAGCATTGTTTGCCTTGACTGAGCTATGGTGGGACACCACCAACACTTTCCATTTTAGCTTCGGGGAGATGACCATGACTCCTAAGGACTTCACCATGATAACTGGGTTGAGCTTGAAAGGCAAGCGCTTGGAATACTATGAACATGCCAACATGGATCAAAACTACATAGTAGCTCTACTCGGGGTTGAAGCGGAGTTGAGCCCAAAAGGTGTGCGCCGTACTTGGCTCTACAACACCTTTGCCACTGAAGAAGAGAGTGAGGGGACGGATCCCCAATACATTGTGAGAGCTTTCTTGCTCTACATGATTTCATGTACCTTCTTTGCGGGCACCAATGACATGGCTCGACTAGAGTTGCTAGCTAGCATGGAAGATGTGAACAAAATTGGGAGATACAACTGGGGTGGGGCTGCTTTTGCAACCATGTATCGTTCCATGATTGACATGTCCCGAGGAGTTGCAAAGAACTTTGGGGGACTTCCTTTCGTTTGGGAGGTAACAAAGAACATTCAATTCTCTATTATTTCCCGAAACTTAACACATGCATGATTTCTTCTTTTTCTTTGGTTTTCCACAGATATGGTACTACGAGTACCTGAACATGTGCCGCCCAACTCTTGCTAGTGATGCCATGTCATGGCCCATCCTTCAGAATTACGCTCCATCTTGCTTGGCTACAAGAGCCTCCAATCGACATGATTATGCCCATGCAAGGGCATATCTTGCTAGCTTGACTGCTGATATGGTAGAATCTTTCTTTCTCTTTTTGTCTTTTTTATCTTTTTTCTCATTTCTCATTTCAAACTCAACAGGTGGAATGGGATCCATGGAGGCTGTGGCAGCATAGGCTACCCGAGAAATACTCCTCTTGTTTGGAGTTGACAAGCAAAAGGGTCCTTTTTGAAGGCCCCACAGGTAGAAGCTGGTATCTTGGGGAGCGAGTCCAGAGACAAGTCCACGGAAATATGAATGCAGCTGTGACACCTTCCATGCCACCAAAGAACATGAGGCATACTAGCCACCTAGTGGGAGATGAACTAGAAGAAGCTCTGAGGGGTTGGGATGCTGAGGGATTCACCTCCCCTCGCATAGAATACACTGCCTTTTGTCGACAATATCTGATGAATCCTAGGGTCACTGGTCTCCCACCTCAAGCGGTGAGCTCCCCAAACTCTCAAATTCTTTTTAAGATCATAAGAAAGACTCCACTTGACAGGCATTTGAATTTCAAGGTCGACGGGCAAAGGGACATAGCTCCACAGTTGGATCTGCTACAGGAATGACTTACAATGACGAGGATGAGGATCTTGAAGGAAATCAACCTCCACCCCTCCCACAACTAAATTGGTATGTGAACTTGTGCAGTGGGACAAAATTTGTGAAGACTGATATTACCCATCCACCATTCGATGAATATCCCAAGATTGATTCATATTATGAGAATGTGAGTTCTAAACCCTTTCCTTCTTGAAATTGAGTTCTTTCATTATTGTTAACCATGTTCATATTCTCCTAGGTTCCACGGGAGTACGCCCAGGAATGCATTGAACTCAATGAAGGATTGAGAAGGGATCTTGTGCGAATGAGTTTAGAGAACTCAATTCTAGAAGCACGCTTGAATCCCCAAGTAAGTGATCATCTTATTAACTTTCAACTAGGATTGGCACCATTGCCCTACTAACTCATTATCTTTGTTTGCAACAGGCATCATCATCTAATCCACCACAGGATATGCCCCCTCCTAGAGCACCTCGTTCAGGGCATGATGGAGCCAGGCCAAGTCGAAAGAGAAGGCCCACGGGAAATCATTGAGTTTCACTCACCTCTTGTTAGGAATGTTTGGAATCTTTCTATCTATCTTGTTATGTATTAATTAGGAATTTCAATTCCCAAACTTGAACTCCTATTATGGATACTTGATGAATCTATGTTGAACTTTATTGCAATGATATGATCTTGTATTGTGTGAAAAATGGGCTTAAATCAAGCACAAAAGAGTCAAAACATCACAGAAGGGCCAAACAAAGGTATAACAAGGCAAAAATGGGCGAAACAAAGCGGCGGCCTCGGGTGACCACCTGGGGCTGGGCGGCTAGCCGCCTGGGCCCAGGCGGCTAGCCGCCCAGGCCTGGGTGGTCACCCGAGCCCGAAGCGGTGTTTCGCCTGTTTTTAGGAAACTTCCTGATTTGACGAGATTCCACCTTCCAAAACACGGATTTCTAAATTTTTTCCTATAAAAGCACATCCAAGGGGTCTCAAACCCTACTAACATTCATTGAGAGCAAGTTATGGAAGCCCTAGACAAACTCTTGAGTGATTTTCTGAAAGTTATGAGTGTGGGGGCAAGGAAGGAGTTCAAGCGCTACTGCTTGGATCCGTTGTTTTCTTTGATGCATGTGAAGCTTGAAACCACTCTTCTCACTGCTGCTATATATTTTTGGGATCCCCAACTTCATGTATTCCGCTTCAACTATGAAGAACTATGCCCAACAATGGAAGAGTTCTGCGCTTTGTATGGAGTTTCACCTGTAGGACCTTTCATCCTCCCTACTCCACGCTCCAGTTACTTGATTTCCTTCTCCAACTTCCTTGGGATTTCTCAACAAGAGGCCTCCATATTTGTGAATGATCACATGGTGAATCTCATGGAAATAGCAGCATCCTTCTTGGCTCATGATAACAAAGGTACCTTGGATTTCAACCTTACTACACAACACACTTTTGCTTTCTGCTTGATTGGTCGCTTCCTTATCTCCACGGGGACTCTCTATGTCGCTATTCAAGAATGTGAACTGATTCCTTTTCTTCTTGAGCATAACAACCTGATTCCCATGGTGCTAGCTGAAACCCTGAATAGCTTAGACAAAACTCATGATAATCCACAAGCCCCATTAGGAGGGAGCCCCATTCTACTGCAGATGTAGCTTCTTGAAAGGCTTAACTTCTTGTCTCTTACCACCATTAACCCATACAAACCTCAACATTACTGTTGCCGTCGAGTTGAACTCCCTGGTCAATTTTCTTTGAGGGAATGGTTAGGCTATTTCCAAACTCTCTCATGGCGAAACATCAAGTGGTTTGTCTCCATATGGGGATGCAAGGAACAAATCCTTCTTCGAACTTCTGGGTGTGCTACGGTCAAGCTCATAGGGTTGAGGTCAACTTCATTCTATTGGACTTCAAGAATCCTTCGCCAGGTGGGTGCCATGCAAACCACACCTACTTCTGTGGTATTTGATTATTCTGTTGAACCTGTGGGCCCCACGATGGTTAAGTGGGCCAAGACTAGATGGACTGACCAACTGAAACTGACTCGAGTTGAAAACACTGATGGGCCTTATGTCATGAGCCCTGAATACAAGACATGGTTGAAAGATAGTTTGGGTGAAAGAGAAACCCTACGCAGGGAAAGGATTTATGACCTTATCAAGGACACAAGGCTTGGAGTTTGCAGGGAAGACATTCTAGAAGCAGTGGAAGCAGCACGTGCCCATGATTTACGAAAGAAGCGAAGACTTGAAAGAAAAGAGAAGAAAGCAAACCAAGAGACTCTGAAGAAAATCAAAAGGACTTGAAGACTTTAGAAATAGGATATCTATGGCATGTCAATAGTTCTTTATCTAACACCAATAAATTGCTTTGTCAATCAACTCGTTCTAAATGAATTGCCAATAATAATTTAATTTTGAGATTTGTTGTTGTGGTGTTGTTTGGACCGCACCCAAGGTAACTTTATGGGTTGCCTACGTATCCCCATCCTTTTTTCAATTTTTTTCATTTTTTCTTTCTTTCTTTTTTTTCATTTTTTTCTTTTTTTTTTCTTCTTTATTTTCTTTTTTTTTTTTTTTTAGGAATGGGGAATCAGGCCCTCGTAGTTCCAATGCCCTAACTTTTGCCTAGGCCGCCCTTATGGGTTTTCAACCTAGCAGGCCTTACACATAATACTTCTTCAATTGATCCAAATTGGTAGGACGAGCGAACTCAATTCCATCTAAATCCATGAGGCGAACAGCCCCTGCTGGCAATATCTCTTTAATAACATACGGACCACCCCAACTTGGCTTGAACTTCCCTCGTGGATCAAAAATAGGAGCTCTGATTTCTTTCAACACCAAATCCCCTGTCTTCAAACCTCGGTCTTTGACATGCTTGTTGAATGCTCTTGCAACCCTTCGCTGATATCCCTGCACATGATACAATGCCCTCAATCGCCTTTCATCGAGCAATGCCAGCTCATCATAACGGTTCTTAACCCAATCTGCTTCTGCTATCTGACTTTCCATGGCAACCCGTAATGATGGTACTTCCAACTCAATAGGCAGAACAGCCTCCATCCCATACACCAAAGAATAAGGGGTAGCCCCTGTTGACGATCTCACAGATGTTCTATAGCCCCACAAGGCTAAGGGTAACTTCTCATGCCAATCAGTGTAAGTGTCAGCTGTTTTCTGTAGTATTTTCTTAACATTCTTGTTAGCGGCCTCTACTGCGCCATTAGTCTGCGGGCGATAAGGGGAAGATAGATGGTGCACTATGTTGTATTTCTGCAAAAGCTCCTTGGTTTCTTTCTGAAAGTGCTGACCATTGTCTGAAATAATCTCATGGGGTACCCCATACCTGTAGATGATGTTGAGCTGTATGAACTGCGCTACCTTCTTGGCATTCAGGGTCTTGAAAGATGCTGCCTCTACCCACTTAGTGAAGTAATCGATAGCTACCAAGATGTACTCATGCCCGTTGGAGGCTTTCGGCTTAATCTGCCCAATTATATCTATTCCCCATACTGCAAACGGCCAAGGTGACGACATACTTGTCAAAGGCATGGAAGGCAAGTGTTGTCCATTAGCAAAGACTTGACATTTGTGACACTTCTTAACATGTGCATGGCAATCTCTCTCCATTGTAGACCAATAGTAGCCCAACCTCATGATCTTCTTAGCTAGCATATAACCATTCATATGTGGTGCTCCAACTCCTTCATGGATTTCGCTAACAAGACGTTCGGCTTCTTCCTCGGTGACACACAACAGATGGACCCCGTCGAATGACCTCCGGTATAGCTTTCCTCCACACAAAACATAGTGACTAGCTAGCCTCCTCAGTGTTCTCCTATCAACGCGGGATGCTCCTTCTGGATACTCCCTTTCTTCAATGAACTTCATGATGTCATGGTACCAAGGATGGCCATCTTTCACTTCTCCTTCTCGAATAGAGCAGCAATACACAGGTTTTTCTCTACATTCTATCACCAACGGTTTTACATTCCCACCATCCGGGATTTCCACCATAGAAGCTAGAGTTGCCAAAGCATCAGCAAATTGATTCTTATTTCTTGACAAATAATTGAACTCTATTTCCACAAACTCCTTAGTCAAAGCTTCTAAGTAAGCATGATATGGCAGCAGCTTTTCATCACGAGTCTTCCACTCTCCCTTTATCTGGCAGATAATCAGTGCTGAATCTCCGAAAACCTCCAACTCTTTGATCCCCAATTCTAGTGCAGCTTCCAATGCAAGGATACAGGCTTCATACTCGGCAATGTTGTTGGTGGCTTCAAACCCTAACTTAACCGCCAAGGGTGTAAATGCTTCTTCAGGTGAGACTAGTAGAACTCCTATCCCATACCCTCTCTTATTTGCAGCTCCATCAAAGTATACTTTCCAACTCTTCTTTCCAATCTCCAGGATATCCTCATCGGGGAATTGATCGTTAAATTGTTCTGATGACGCCACAGGGCAACTAGCCAAGTAATCTGCAATGACACTTCCTTTCACTGACTTCTGTGTTACATACTTTATGTCGAATTCATTGAGGAGAATCGACCAACGAGCAGTTCTATAGGATAAAACCGGCCTTTCTATCAAATACTTCAGCGGATCCATTCGACTTATCAAGAAAACCTCGTACGACATCATGTAGTGACGAAGTTTCTGAGTTGCCTACACTAAAGCCACACAAGCCTTCTCTATGGCATTGTACTTCACCTCATAGTCTGTCATCTTCTTGCTTAGGTAGTAAATGGCATTCTCCTTTTTCGACCCCTCAAGGTACTGAGCCAGCATAGCTCCCATCACGGTTTCAGTGACCGTCAAGTATAACAATAACGGCTCACCTTGTCGCGGAGGGACTAGAATTGGTGGATTACTCAAATACCTTTTAATGGTCTCAAAGGCTTCTTGACATTCTTCATTCCATACCTTCGGCACACCTTTCTTAAGTAACTTGAAAATCGGCTCGCACACCATAGTCAAATTAGCAATGAACCTGCTTATGTACTGAATTCTCCCCAAAAACCCTCGAATCTGTTTCTCTGTGCTAGGCGGCTCCATCTCTACAATGGCCTTGATTTTTCCCGGATCGACCTCGATTCCCCTCTGAGTGATCATAAATCCTAATAACTTGCCTGCAGTGACACCAAAGGCGCATTTCTGTGGATTCAACCGCAAGTTGTACTTCTTTGCTCGCTCCAGGAACCTTTCTAGTGCCATGAAGTGTCCTTCTCGGTCCACGGACTTCACGATCATGTCGTCCACATATACTTCCACCTCCTTATGGATCATGTCATGCAGCAATGTTGTAGCAGCTCTCTGATAGGTAGCCCCGGTATTTCTCAAACCGAACGGCATCACTTTGTAACAATACGTTCCCCACTGTGTGATAAAGGCCGTTTTCTCCATATCTTGCGGTGCCATCTTTATCTGATTATATCTAGAAAACCCATCCATGAAAGAGAGGAGCGCATGTCCTACAGTACTATCTACCAATACATCAATGTGGGGCAAAGGAAAATCATCCTTAGGGCTTGCTGCATTAAGGTCTCGAAAATCCACACACATCCTCACTTTTCCATCCTTCTTAGGCACAGGCACTATATTGGATAACCACTCCGGATACTCCACAACCTGCAAGAACCCCGTATCGAGTTGCTTGGTTACTTCTTCCTTTACCTTCAATGCCCATTCAGGTTTTAACTTCCTCAATTTTTGCTTTACCGGCTTTTTAAGGGGATTAGTGGGGATGAAATGCTGCACAATGTCAGGATCTATGCCGGGCATGTCTTCATAAGACCATGCAAAGGCTGTTATGTTGGCCTTTAAGAGGGCTATCAGCTTTTCTTTCTCAAGTGGTGAGAGGGTTATCCCAATTTTAATTATCTTTGGCAATTCATTTGTCCCTAAATTGATTGATTCCAATTCATCCATGTTAGGTTCGGTGACACCCCTTTTCCTTCGCTCGACGAGCTCCGGGGGGACGTCATTCCTAGGATCTATATCCATGCCATAAATATCCATAGAAGAGAGAAAAGAAACACTGCAAGCAAACAATGTATAAAAGAAACACACTTCATTAAAGGAACAAACAAAAGACACAAACTTAAAGATAAAAAAGGAAAAGGAAACAAAATTTGGTGCCACAACTATGAAACGACTCCTATCTCCACAAAGCGGGATAGGCGGACACACTTTATTGAAAGCAGGAAAGACTCTAACTAAGGAACCTACAAGCTACTATCAGGCAGGTCATGATCTTCCTCTTCAAGGATTTCTGCAATGGCTCCATCTTCTAGGTACCAATTACGAAGTGGCATGGTTGCATGGTGAATTGACGAATCTTGGCAATCTTCTGTTGCTGACTCCCCCATAGTAAGAACCATATCTTGGAACATGGTGACCATAGCATTGGTATCCACATGCTCTATCCAATCTTCTTTCTTCTTTCCCATAGAATTGTACCAACTTGTCAAACTCTGAGGATTCGGCCCCTCTGTAAAGTACTTGTCACAAAAATCTCTATCTGCCAATGCTGGATCAGAACTTGGGTAAAAAGTGCAATAGTGTGATGGTTCTTCCTCCCCGAACTCTTGTTCGCCTTCAAACCCCATAGTAAGGACCATATCTTGGAACAAAGTGACCATGGCTTCAGAATCCATGTGCTCCACCCAATCTTCTTCTTTCTTCTCCCAATAACTGTCATTGATGGCTTCATCATCCACCATTTCAGCGGTGATTGGATACCACTCGGTGAAGAAAATCTCAAACCCCGGGATTCTGATCTTAGTTGTCGGATTGAACATAGGCTCTGGGAACCCACAGTACAGGAAGTCATCTCCCTCCTTGATAAAATAGCCATTCAGAGTCGGCCTGTATGGTGAAATCTTAAAGTCTGGCATCCTTCCTTCTGCTCGGGCCTTTCCCTTCTCCTTATTCCTCCTTGTCATTTCTGCATAGTCATTCTTGGTGGGCTCATATCCTAACCCAAAAGTGTAGGAAACAACCCGGCTTTGAATAGAATGAGGGAGTCCTTGTTGGCTACGCCCTAGCCCCATACCTGGGAAGAAATTCATTTTCCGCATTATCTCACCAACATGTAAGTTACCATGAGGACAACAGTCAAGGGGTATCAATTCTTCCTTTTCCAACTCCTTTTCTATACACTGCACATACTCAAACCCAGACAAGGGTATCTCAACTGATTCAGGCTTTATTTCACATATGGGTACACCCGCCATTTTCAAATCATAGTCCCCTTGAAGTGTGACAATGGCTCCCTCATGAGGGAACTTTACCTTTTGATGCAATGATGATGGTACAGCCCCAGCAGGATGAATCCAAGGCCTTCCCAATAACAGATTAAAACACGACGGCACATCCAAAACTTGAAACTCCACTCTGAACTCCGTGGGTCCCATGATTAAAGGTAAAGTGATCACCACAATTACTTCTCTACGGGTATTATCATATGCCCTCACTGTCTGCCCAGATGGAGTGAAATCAGTGGGCCCCAAACCCAAAACAGTTGCAGTTCTCAAGGGACACACGTTCAGTGCAGAACCATTATCAATCAAGACCGTGAGAACCCTCTTCCCCATGGTATCAACGGTTATGTGCAAAGCTTGGGAGTGGCTTGGCCCACTCTTAGGTAAGTCAGCCTCTGTGAACACTATAGTGGAATTCTTCGGAGCAGGGTTTACTAGATTCACCAATCCCTCAGGAGACAAATCAACCGGAACCTGTATTTGGTTAAGCAACTTCAGTACTGTCTGTCTGTGTTTGTGAGAGGCCATGAGCAAGCCCCATATGGTGATATTGGCATTAGTCTTCTTCAATTGTCTGAGGACTTCATCCTCTTCTTCTTGCAAATCAAGGCGCTTGTCTAACTTACCCAGTGGATTATCAGATTCCAAGTGCGGAGGCTTGAAATGGCGGCCCCCTCTTGTCATGTGGTCTACTTCTTCATCACTAGCCCATATGTCATCGATCTCATTTGTGTCACCCATCAGGTCCTCCCATTCAATCATGTCAATGTGTTCCATTTGCACCTCCTCAGGTATGTCATCCCAGCCCGTAGGAATTATGGGCTCACTTGGCAATGGATCAGGATAAAGCACATAATAATCAAATTTCCCCGAAGGTTCTCCCAATAGCCCCACTTGAGGGTCTCCTGCTTCATACCTTTCTTTCAACTGCTGTTGGATAGACTTCTTTGGCAATAGTAGGGTCTTTTGATCAATGAGGTCTTGGACGACCTTTCTTAACATAGCACAGTCCTCAGTGTCATGGCCGGGTATACCATGGTATTGGCAATATTGATGGGGTGTTTGGGGTCTTGGCTTTGGAGGGTGAGGTATGATAAGGCCTTGGTTACAACATTGGTAAAAGGCTTGGGTCAAAGACATGGGTAGTGGAGTATATTGTCTTATGGGTAGGCAAGGTCGAGATGGGTCGGCTTCAATGGCATTTATGGAGTTGGATGAATTATGAGAGGGAAGTGGATTTTGGGTGACATTTGGACGATTTGGTGGAGTTGGGGGTGAGATGATTTGTTTGTCAAGTAAGTCTTGGATCTCATGCATAAGGCGATAGCAACGGTTGGTTGAGTGGCCTTTGGCTTGGTGGTATTTGCAGTATTCATTCTCATTGTAGCTCTTAGGCAATGGGTTTGGTGGTGGTCTTGGGTCGAGAGGTTTCAACAGGCCTCGGCTCTTTAGCTTTTCAAGTACTTTCTCAAGTGGCATATACAGCTCGGTGAATTGGCGAGGTGGGTTGGTGTCATTTAGGGAGATAGGTTGAATGGGTTGGGCTATGGCATTGACCTCGGCATTGTTTTTCCCAGCAAAGTTCGGCCTGCGGCTCTTTTGGACTTCTTCTATCTTGATCGACCCATCAGCTATGGCATCCTCAACTTGTGTACCTGCTCCGATAAGAGCCTTGAAATTAGGGAAGTAGTGAGCAAAGAGGTGCTTGTGATACACCGGCAACAGGTTCTTAACCACCAACTGAATCTGATCTTCCTCATTCGGTCTATCTGCCATTTTCGAGGCCTTTTGCCTCCACCTTATAATGAAAGCAGAGAAACTCTCATTAGCCCCTTGTTTCGTGGTCTCTAGGTCTCTTCTTGTGACATCCACCTCAGTGTTGTACTTGTAGTGCTCTGAAAACTCATTACATATGTCCTCCCAAGTCCGGGTTCTATTCTCATCCAAGGCTAGGAACCACTTTAAAGCGGAAGTGGCTAGGGTTTCATGGAACATTTGGGCCAAGAGTTCATCTGTCGCTCCTCGAGGGTGCATAGCTCGCACATACATCTTTAAATGGGTCTTAGGGCAACCCGTTCCATCAAACTTTTCTAATTCGGGCATCTTGAATTGTAGTGGGATACGAGCTTGAGGAAACAAAGATAGGGTACGTACATCCACCATGTCATCTGTCCTACGGATTCCCTTTATAGTTCTCTCCAAGGCTTCTACCTTGCTAGCCAACACAGAGTCTGTATCAGAGGTCTTTCCCTTACTTCCCCCTTCTAGGTTAAAAATTTCGGGTGATTCATTTCCCTTGGGCTTAGTATTTCCTCCATCATTGGTCTTAGTGCCTTCTCCAGACTGGGTCCCATTTTCAGTGTTATCCCCCGGGGTACGGCCATTATTCTGTTCGGGTTCCGACATCTTATGTTGGATATCTTGGGCCATTTTCAATGCTCTCTCGGATACATCAGTGGTGTAATCAAGCTTGGTCATGATAGCCTTCAAACAAGTCTCAACATCAAAACCCCCTTCACTAGTTGCTTCATCGGCCATATCTGATTGGTTGGTAGAATCAATCTTCACTAAGCACCCTTGCTGGTCGCGGATACAAGCCAGTACGTCCTCTCACTCCTCTATGAAAGGGAACAATCAGTCTCTCATCCTAAGGGTATGTCCTAGGCTTCCATATTTGTCTCAATGACTTCACGCCATATATACTCAATTAGTCCCTTTTAATCCAATCACCTTTACAAGGGTCATGGGTGAAAGGTACGTATTAAGGATATAGGGTGCAAGGGTTCTCTTATTAAATATTCATTAAGCACATCACAAACACGGTCATGATATCATTACAAACAGATGTGGGTGCATAAGGGTGAAACCATAGTGCCCTACAGGTCTGTCTATATGGACTAATGATAGGGTAGGCTGGGGTCCTTCACTTGCTTGAGCAATCTTTATACCTAACCACATGTGGCATCAGGAACGCCGCGTGGGTCCAGCAGTACGTGATTAACTCATTTAATATACCCAAGGGCAAGCCCAAGGGTACTTGGCAAGAGAGGTTGAGAGCTTTCGCCCCAACTCATGGAATCAGGAAAACCAAGGTTGAGGCTAGGCCCGTCAGTGGTAAGGGACATCGATCCTAACATGCAAGAGTTTGCGCACACAATGCAATAAATGAAAGCACACAATCAAGCGAATGCAATGTGATTGATTTTAATTAAACAAAAGAAATTAACTTAGCCCAATCAAATTGTATAGAGTCTAGCCCACAAATCCCCAGTGGAGTCGCCAAGCTGTGAACCCTAAAAAGTTAAAGGCCCACAAGGGGTTTAAAAGTCGCCAGTCTGTGGACCCAGGAAAGCAGGCCCACGAATGGGTTTGAAGTTTTGAAAAAGGAAAAGGAGTCGCCACCTTATTTTTTGAAGGAAACAAGGAAAACCCTAAAAAAACAGTTTTGTTTTAGGAAAACAAAAGATTGACTCCATGTTTAAAGATGGTAAGGCAAAAAGTCTTTTGGAAACCAGAGAATTCGGGGATTCGGAGGCTAAGTTACGATATGGGAAGGTTCTAGGCAAAGCCTATAGGCACCCATATCGCCCTAAACGGTCTCTTAATTTAATTGGGCTAAATCAAAGTCTTAATCACACACAAATCAACAATTATCATCACAAGACAGCATGCATATCATTCATTCATTCATCCATATAATCATGTAAATCAAAGAAAAAACAGAAAAAAGAAGGAGGGGGAGAAAACCTAGGATACTTGGTATCCTAGGGCGGACTTGAACCTCACAAGGAGCGCCTACGTACCATGTATGGAAATACATGGATCAAAGTCCACGTAGTTCGAAAAGGAATAGGGTTATAACCTAATCAAGGCCTATGGTAAACCCTAAGTTTCCTTTCAAGTAAAACATGGTAAGTTTCCAAAATAAATGATTCTCAAAAGATTTTTGGTAATATATGAAATTTTGATAAAAAAAATGGAAACCTTGATTCAAAAGGTATTTGTTATTGAAAGGAAACTATAGGAGTTACCATACCCCTCTATTAGGAAACAACCCTAGGGGGGGAGAAAAGGAAAGTTTCAAGGAAAAGGAAAGAAGGGTGAATTGGGGCACCCTCACACCCTACTTACCTTAAGCAAAGCAACCTGTCAAAATAACCACCCTATTGCATAGGGTAATTTGCAAGATTTCATCCCGCAATAGCCAAAATAACCACCCCACATTGGTGGGGTAGTTGCACCTATTGTACCTGTCAAAGCACCTGCAATTTCCATGCAAAACATACCAAAAATACCAACCAAACAAGCTAGATTCCAAATCAAGCCATTATCATGCCCAAACATAGGCTAACACATGCTCAAAATATCATATCAAGGACAAATAACAGATCTGGACAGAATTGAAATAAGGCTTAAAATCAACCACAAGTCATGCAACAACATGAATCATAAGCTAACTAAAACCCTAATTCAACCCTACATGCAATGACATGCAAAAAAAAAACCCTGAAATCCACTACTATGAATGCAGAAAAATGTCATAGCTATCAAATATGCAGCACATATATGTCAACTATGAAGAAAACACAAAGAAAAACCCTAAGCTATCATGCTATATGCAACTTTCCTAATACAAGGATAAGTGAAACCCTAGAATCACAATTGTGCTCAAAATCACATAAAATAACTCCAAATCATGCAAAACTCATCATGGACATCATTCTAATCATGCATATTAATCAATAGAAGCATCAACACATGATAAAAACACAAGCTTGCACATGAAATATAGCTATTCTAAGTAAAAACCTAATTTCAGCACAAGAGAGACCCTAGAATTGCAAACATGCATTAAATCACATGGAACAGCATCCTAGCATACTAAACAGCCCACAAACATTATCCTAATCATGCATACTAACTAATAGAAGTAGCAAAACACAATAAAAACACAAGCTTCAATATGCAAAAGTGTTATTTCATGCAGAAAACCATTTCAGCACTAAAGAAACCCTAAAGTCCCAAACATGCAGTGAATCACATCGAATAGCATCCTAGCATACTAAACAGCCCACAAACATTATCCTAATCATCCATACTAACTAATAGAAGCAAAGAAACATGATAAAGACATACACTTAAACATGAAATCATCCTAAAAAACCTAATTTTAAGAGAAGAGGTGGAAGGGAGAATACCTATGGTGAAGTACCCTTTTGTTGCTGTAGGGAATCCTCCTTCTCTTGTGTACTGCTGGGAGTTCCTTCCTTTAGGCCTTCAAGCAACCCTCCAGCCCTCCTTCAAGCTTTCTCTCACACTCTCTCACTTAAAGTATAGGTTAAACTACCCTAAGGATGGCTGCCATAGCCTCCAAGTCTCACATATGCCTCACACTTCAGAATTTTCCCTCCAAGTGGCCTCCCTATTGCTGAAGTATAAGGGGGTATTTATAGGGATTGAGGGGAAACCCTCAATGGTTGGGATTAAAACCCTAGGGATTGATCCAAGGGCTCTTAGAGGTTACCTTGGGGCTCAAGTAGGTCAAAAAGGGCTGAAATTAGGGTTAAATGGCGGCTGGAGGCGAGCAAATCCGAGAAAATAGGGAGGGAGCCGCGTCAAGGCTCAAAATAGGAAAGTGGCTCGGGTGACCACCTGGGGCTGGGCGGCTAGCAGCCTGGGCCCAGGCGGCTAGCCGCCCAGGCCTGGGTGGTCACCCGAGGCCCTGTCAGCTTTTGCCCATATTTGACCCCTTCGGCTTCCAAATGTGTTTCAGGGTTCAAATTAACTCCGATTTTGACGAAACGAAAGCCAAAACGACCGTGTTTCGAAGGGGAATGTAATTTGAGTCACTTTAGGGCAAGAAACCCTAGCCATGGCTGCATGGTTGAGTCCTACAAAGGTGGTTAATCGCTATGCCTCACCATCGCTTAGCTTAGGTATGCACATAGGGTCGCACCGAATGCTTTCCAATTCGAAATTCAACCTACCTAAACACATTTGGGGATGAAATTAAGACTAATCAAGGTCACATGAGTACTCATGGAGTGAAAATCATAAGCCAATTCGGGCTAACCCGAAGTAGGTCTCTTAGCCAACCTGAGCCTTGTTGAGCCATTCTAATCCCGAACCTTCAATTCATCGAATTGAACCCACAAATACCTCAAATGCAATCATATGAACTCCAATTGGCAACTTGGAGATCATTTCAAGGTCAAATGGAAAGTTTGTGACCTAAAAGACGATTATGCCCCTCAAGTCACAAAAGTTCTAATTAACCCTCAAGATCAACTCCAAATCGAACCAAAATTCATACACATCATCCTTAGGACTCTAAAAACTCAATGCAAAAGACTCGACTCAAAAAGGAAACAAAATGACACATGCAATGACGAACCCTAGCTAAGGTGACAGGTGGCAAAAATGGGGTGTGACACCTATTACCAGAATAGGTACACTGAATGTGACCAAAGATATGAGATAAACTGAATGGAGTTTTATCCTGCTTGTCAATCAGTTTCTCATTATTATAGTGGTACAAGTAATCCTTAGACCTGAGACACCATAGTTGTCTTATGCATGTAGCTTTAGAAGTTTGATAACACTAACTGCAGATCCTATTCAGGGGTCTGCAAAGGTGTTCATTGGCCCTACTGCTATGTGTATGAAGGCATGTGAGTGATCAACAAGGGATCCATCACTCTCAGGAAAAAGAGAGAGAATATCTCATATAGCATTCATAATATAACTCATTAAATCCATGGCCATGGTAGGATGAATATGAAAAGAGTTTCATGAGTTCATTAATGAGTTGATATCTATGAATGAGTATAAAGTAATTGAACTAGGGACTTGACAGACTTCCATGTCCTATTAGTTCAATTGGAGACATTGTGTTGAAGGAAGGATGCAATTGTAACCTATAAACTATAATAGAAGGGTTCTTTGTAAATGACTCTTCACCTCATTAAGGACCACACCATGAGCCATATGCTAGGTGTTACTCATGGTTAGTAGAAGCCTAATTGATATAAGTGAGTTATAATCAATTAGGGAATTGAAAGGAGTTCCAATTAGACCCTAAATGGAAAGAGTTCCATTGTGCACACCTCGTGCTATTCCTACTACTTGATGATGTGAACCCAATGGGTCTGTGAACCCCAGAAATTGGGCCCACAAGGGATTGAAAGAAAATGGATTTGAAAAAGAAAAAGGAAAGGAGTCGCCACCTTATTTTTTAAAGGAAACAAGGAAAACCCTAAAAATAGTTTGTTTTAGGAAAACACTTTGAATGACTCCATAAAAAAGGAAAGGCAAAAACCAATCTTTTGAAAACCAAAGAAATCGGGGATTCGGAGGCTAAGTTATGACATGGGAAGGTTCTAGGCAAAGCCTATAGGCACCCATGTCACCCTTTCGGTCTCTCAGTTCATTTGGGCTAAATTAAAGTCTTTCCATACAAAAATCAGCAAGTATATCATCACAAGAATTGCATGCATATCATATATTTCATTCATCCATCCATGCATAATAAGCAAACAAAACAGAAAATAAAGAGAAAGAAAACAAAACAAAAAAGAAGCCTAGGATGCTTGGATCCTAGAACGGACTTGAGCCTCACGAAGAGCGCCTACGTACCATGCAACGAAATACATGGATCAAAGTCCACGTAGTTCGATTAGAATTAAGGTTAAGACTTAATATAAACCTATGGTTAAAACCCTAGGTTTCCTTATTTGATCAAGAGAGTTGAATTTGATAGAAAGTTTGATTTTAGAAAAGAAATCCACAAAATGGAAACTTTAATAAAAACCAGAATTTTGTTGGTTAAGGAAACCTCTAATTAAACCATAGGATCATATTAAAAATTAACCCTAAATAGGGAGAAGAGAAGGGATAAGGAAGAAAGGTGAATTGGGGCACCTTCACACCCACCTACCTGAGCGCAATTGCTCCAAGCATTAGCCATTTCAGACATGAGCAGCCCTATTTGCCATAGGACAAATACCACACCTATTTGCACCCTTACAAGTGCTCAAAACCATGCGAAAACACTAACATGCAAATCTGGACAGAATAGTATTATGACCTAAAATCATCCACTAAGCATGCCAATAGCAAAAACAGCGAACAATAATAAGTCCTAACATATTCCTAGAACCATATCATGCATAAAAACCCTAAAACATACTAACATGCATGCAAAACTATCATGTTTACTCCATATGAAAAAAATATACAGCAAACACGAAGAAAAACCAATAAAAAAGTCTACTTTATCATGCTATATGAAAACAAACACAAAACAATGACTCTAAAACCCTAAACTCACAAATATGCTTAAAAACTCACAAGACATACTTTAATCATGCTAAAACCAAACTAAACAGAAATTAAATCATGCATATTAACTAACTAAAGCAATATAACATGATGAAAATCCTAACTCTAACATGCAATGACACTAATCCTAGCACAAGGACAAATAGGAGCACAAGAATCATACCTATGCATTAAAAACCTAAAGGACAGCCCTAAAGCATGCTAAACAGTAGATAAAAAATAGATATTCCATGTATATTAACTAGCTAGAGTGTTAATACATGATAAAAAAGTCACCTTTAACATGCAATAAGCCTAACCCATATGAAAACCTAGTTTAAGCTTGAATAGAGAAGGAGAATACCTTATTCTCTCTCAAACACTCAAGTATTAATGCATAAAGTGGCTCCCCTTGTGTTTGTAATTGTTCGTGGCTCCTCAGGTCTTTAGAGTGAATCAAACCAACACGAATCCTCCTCTTTGTCAAAGTGGTATCACAGCAAAGAGATCAAAACTCACTCAACTTTGAAAAGAAATAGAAAACAAAAAGAGAACAAGAGAAAAGAAAAGTGATTTTCGTCACTTTGCAGCAGCAGCAACTTCAATCGCGTTTTTGGGTATGAAAACGTTGGATTTGGACAAAGCTTGTGAAATACAAAGTTGTAGAGAATTGAATTATCTTTCTAACAAGACCAATTTCATCAAATTCTGACTTCGGATGAAAAAGTTATGATTAAAATACGACTGCTGGTTTTCAGAAAATCTGCTGCTGAATTATGACGAATTTCACTCCCCCCAAACCCTCTTCTCCTCCCCCTTGTTTAAAGACATTAAGAGAGTATTTATAGCTGAAATCTGGAGTTTCCCTTTCCTTCCTGGACTAGGTTTCCTTGGAGAATAATCAAAAGGTATTTTATAATGATAAAAGACTTCTAATCTGAATAGGAAAAGGAAATTGTCTTTTATAAAAATTGGGAGACTGACCGCTAACACGCATGCACATGTATCGTATGTGCGTACACACACTCATCACATACGTACACGTGTTAGTGTCATGATAAAAATGGCTAATTTAATAAAATAATTTTCTTTTCATTTTAACCAAAAATCTCATGCTGTGATTCGCACTAATTCTTCAAGGATAATCCGTAAATAACCACACTAAACTCATCATCAGGGCCACGGGACTTAAGATGACAACCGGTACAAAATGGGGTGTCTACAGAAACAAAAGCCAAAACGACCGTGTTTCGATGAGGAATATGTTTTTGAACATTTTAGGCTGAAAACCACTAACCATGGGAGCATGGTTAGGTTTGAACAAGGCGGTTAACCACTATTTTCTACCTTTGCTAAGCATAGGCATGCACATAGGGTCAAACCAAACACTTTCCATATCAAAATTGAACTTCATGAAACACTTTTGAGGGTAAAATGATGACTAATGAAAGTCAATTTGAAAAGATTTGGTTGGTAATTGTGAGTCAATTAGAGCTAACCCAAGGAAGGGTCAATTAACCAACTTGAACTACATCGAGCCATTTTAATCCCGAGCTATTGACTTACCAAATTGAACCTAGAAATACCTCATATGCATCCATATGAACTCCAATTGACAATTTGGAGATCATTCCAAGGTCAAATGAAAAGTTTGGGACTTAAAAGACGATTATGCCCCTCAAGTCACAAAAGCTCTTATTATCCCTCAAGATCAACTCCAATTTGAACCAAAATTCATATCCATTGTCCTTGTGACTCTAGAAAACTAATGCAAGTGACTAGACTCAAAAACAAAACAAAAAACATACATGAAATGATGAGCCCTAGTAAGGTGGTGCAAAAATGGGGTGTGACAGGGTCACACACTGATCATGCAAGATGAGCTTTAAAGTCTATGAGAGAAAGGGTATAAGTGCATAAAGAATAGTTCTTTGAGGCCTATTTATATTTGATATAATTTATAGGGGTTATTGTGCAATTTAGAGAAATTGCATAAAACCCTAATAGGGTTTTCCCATAGGGCCGGCCCCTTTAGTGTGGACTATATAAGTCACACTATGATGTGTGACATCATCATAAGTTAAACTCCCCAAGGGCTAGCCAGAATTTCCAGCCTCCCTCTCTCTCTCTCCTTTCTTCTCCTACACTAGCAACAACAAGGAAAAGGAGGAAAGGACTTGAAGCTCTAGCTAGGTATGGATACTGTTGGAGGCAGCACACTTGGGCTGCTCATTCACCGCTGTCCGGAATCAAAGCTTGGAGCAAAAAGGAGAAGACAAAAATTCTGTAAGTGTTCTAACCCTCTTTGTAGTTAGGGTTTGATTTTGTGTTATGCATAGTTAGATTCATGGGCTGTGGAATCGTAGGGAAAATTTTTATATTCCACACTTCTATTTTTCCCTCTTGTTTGATTCCCAACAGCCATAGCAGCCCTATTTGCAATAGGACAAGCATTGTACCTGTTTGCACCCTTACAAGTGCACAAAATCATGCAAAGAGAGCAATATACTAATCTGGACAGAACCATGACAAGGCCTAAAACTATCCATTAATCATGCAAACAATAAGAATAATGAATAACTAAGGACTCTAACTCAATCCTATATGCAATGACTCGACTAACATACATAAAAACCTATGAAAGACACACTAACAAGCATAAGAGACTCCAATAATATCAATAAACATGATAACAAAGCATATTCTAACCCAAAAGATGATATTTTATGTAAAATATGAAAATAGGCCTCCCTACGGCGAGCTTTCTTAAGCGAAACTATCCTAAGATAATTTCACATAAAAAAGTCGTTATGGGGAGGTGCAATCAACATATCCTACATAAAATATATATTAGAACACAATAGAAGTGATTTCATGCTTAAACACATCACAAAAGGCTCTCATGCGAAACCTCACTCAACGAAAAGGATAATTATCCTTAGAAAAGGATAATGTCTCCAAAAAACCCTATAAAATATACTATATGAATGCAAACCTAGCATGATTCAACTATATGCAGCATATATAGAATGACTATGATGAGAAACTACTCAAAAAGCTAAGCTAAGCATGTTATATAAAACTTGTGCGAATTCAGGGTTATCGAAACCCTAATTTCACAACCATGCATTAAAACCTATGAAACGACCCTAATACATGCTCAAATTATCATGAATATCATTCATATAACATATATTAAATAACAGGAGCATCAATTCACGATAATTATCACAGCAACCTAAACATGTGAACTACGCATGATTCAAGAGGATAAAATATAAAAAAAAAAAGATAATACTTTCAAATCCTTAGTAAACTAGGGATTATCAAGCATATAAAGCCATAAATCACCTCAAATCATCCATATAACATCACACAAGCATTGAATTCAATCCATAAGAAGAGCAATTTCATGCACTATAACTATCCTAGAAGAAGAAGAAGAAGAAGAAGAAGAAGAAGAAGCAGAAAATTCATGTTCAGCATTAAAGGGATAGGCTTACCTCTTGTAGACTCTTCCTTGTCTTCAAACTTCTTGTTTCCTTGCTTGCTTGGGGTTGAAGAGCCTCTTCTTGATGTCCTTCTAACTCTCCAAACTCGTAGCTCCCTCTCTCTCTAAGTGTAAAGTGCAACTAACCTCCTCCTATGTGCTGAATATCATGTTCTTTATATAGAGAACTGACCACCTAAACCAATGGCTAAGATTAATTCATTAAACAATGATCCTAGGGCTATTAGAGACTCTCTTGGTGCTCAAACAACTCAAACTTACACACTCCTAAGCTTAAACAAGTTGTTTTGGCGGAGGAAACCGTCAAAAGAGGGAAGAGGAGTCAGAGTTTGAGTTGAGGACAGAGTCCTCGGGTGACCATCTAGGCCTGGACGGTTAGCCGTTTGGGCTTGGACGGCTGACCATCCAGCCCCAGATGGTTACTCGAGGCCTCTCCCTTTCCGCTTCGGTTTTGACTTCTACTTGCTTCAGAAATCCTAAAATCTTCAAATTAAGTCCGATTTTGACGAAATAAAAGCCAAAACGACCGTGTTTCGAAGGGGAACACATTTTTAAGCATTTTAGGAAAAAAATCCTTAACCATGGGTGCATGGTTAGGTTTTACAAAGGTGGTTAACCATGGTGCTTCACCGTTGCTAAGCTGGGTTTGTACACAAGGTTGAACCAAATGCTTTCCCAATCGAAATTCGATCTTTCTAAACATATTTAGGACATAAATAAGGCCCAATTGAAGTTAAATTAGAGAAAATTGGTTGGGTCTTATGAGTCAATTTGAGCAAACCAAGAGAGGGTCTTTTAGCCAACCCGAACCACTATGAGCCGAATTGATCTTAAACCATTAATTCATGAAATTGAACCTCTATATGGACTCTATATAACCATATAAACTCGAGGGAATGACTCGAGATTCATTTCAAGGTCAAATGGAAAATATACAGCTTAAAAGACGATTATGCCCTTTAAGTCGCAAAAGTTCTTATTGACTATCGAGATGAGCTCCAAATCACTTCAAAATTCATACACATGACATTCAACGCCATAGAAACTCAATGCAAAAGACTCAACTCGAAAAGGACTCAAAATCCTACATGAAATGATATGTCCTAGCTAAGGTGACAAAAATGGGGTGTGACAACTTCCAATTCTTTGATCCCCAATTCAAGTGCCGCTTCAAATGCTAGGATACAAGCCTCATACTCAACAATGTTGTTGGTAGCTTCAAACCCCAACTTGACCGCCAACGATGTAAATGCCTCTTCAGGTGAGACCAGCAGGACTCCTATCCCATAACCTTTCTTATTGGCTGCCCCGTCGAAATAAACTCTCCAAGTCTTTCTACCAATCTCTAGCACGTCCTCGTCTGGGAACTGATCCTTGAATGGAGTGGATGATGACACAGGACAGCTGGCTAGGTAGTCTGCGATGACGCTTCCCTTGGTAGACTTCTGATTTACATACTTGATGTCAAATTCGTTGAGGAGAATTGACCATCGAGCAGTTTTGTATGACAATACTGGCCTCTCTATCAGGTACTTCAATGGGTCCATGCGACTTATCAAGAACACTTCGAAGGACATCATATAGTGTCGGAGTTTTTGCATCGCCCATACTAGTGCCACACAAGCCTTTTCAATTGCATTGTACTTCACTTCATAGTCTGTCATTTTCTTGCTTAGGTAGTAGATGGCATTCTCCTTTGTAGGCCCTTCGAGATATTGAGCTAACATAGCTCCCGTCGCGGTTTCGGTGACCGTCAAGTATAACAAAAGCGGTGCACCTTGCCGTGGGGGAACTAAGATTGGAGGATTGCTCAAGTATCTCTTAATGGTCTCAAAGGCCTCTTGGCATTCTTCGTTCCATACTTTTGGCACACCTTTCTTAAGCAATTTGTAGATTGGTTCGCAAACCATGGTCAAGTTGGCAATGAATCGGCTTATGTATTGAACTCTTCCCAGAAAACCCCGGATCTACTTCTCAGTGCTAGGTGGCTCCATTTCTACAATAGCTTTTATCTTCCCTGGGTCTACTTCGATTCCCCTCTGAGTGATCATGAACCCCAATAGCTTGCCCGCGGTGACACCAAAAGCGCACTTCTGTGGGTTTAAACGGAGATTGTACTTCTTTGCTCGCTCTAGGAATTTCTCTAGTGCCTTGAAATGCCCTTCTCTATCCACGGACTTTACGATCATATCATCAACATAAACCTCGACTTCCTTATGGATCATATCATGCAATAAGGTCGTAGCTGCTCTTTGGTAAGTAGCCCCAGCATTTCTTAAGCCAAAAGGCATTACCTTGTAACAATACGTTCCCCATTGCGTGATAAAGGCTGTTTTCTCCATGTCTTGAGGCGCCATCTTTACCTGGTTATACCCGGAGAATCCGTCCATGAAGGAGAAGAGTGCATGTCCTACTGTGCTGTCCACCAACACGTCGATATGGGGTAAAGGAAAGTCATCCTTAGGGCTCGCGACGTTGAGATCTCGGAAATCGACACACATCCTCACTTTCCCATCTTTTTTAGGCACAGGCACTATATTAGACAACCACTTGGGGTACTCCACAATTTGGAGGAAACCCGCGTCTAGTTGTTTAGTTACCTCTTCTTTTACTTTTAGAGCCCATTCTGGTTTTAATCTTCTGAGTTTCTGCTTTACCGGCTTCTTTAGGGAATTAGTGGGGATATAGTGTTGCACAATATCGGGGTCAATGCCAGGCATGTCTCCATAAGACCATGCAAAAGCCATAATGTTGTCTTTCAAGAGAGAGATCATCTTTTCTTTTTCAACGGGAGAGAGGGTTTTCCCAATTTTAACTATTCTTGGCAATTCATTCGTCCCTAAGTTGATTGATTCCAATTCATCCATATTAGGTTCGGTGAAGCCCCTTTTCCTTTGCTCAACGAGCTCTGGGGGGACATCGTTCCTAGGATCTATATCCATGCCATAAATATCCATAGAGGAGAGAAAAGAGACATTGCATATATAGAGAAAGAAAACAAAAGAAGAAAGAAAACAAACAAATCTGTATCAACACTATGACTCCACAAAGTGAGTTAAGTAGATACATCTTATTGAATTAGGGAAATTTTGCTAAACTAAGACACCTACAAGCTGCTATCAGGTATGCCAAGGTCTTCTTCTTCATGGATCTCCGCAATAACACCACTTTCAAGGTACCAATTAAGGAGTGGCATGGTAGCATGGCTAATGGACGAACCCTGAAGCTCCTCAATGGTCGAGTCTTCCACGATGAGGATCATGTCTTGAAACATTTCATTCATAGCCCCTGCATCAAGGTTCTCTACTCAGTCCTCTTCTTTCTTTTCCCAGAACTCATCATTGATGGCTTCATCATCCACCATTTCAGTTGTGATTGGATACCATTCGATGAAGAAGATTTCAAAACCCGGAACTCAGATATTGGTAGCTTGGTCAAAGGTGGGTTCTGGAAACCCGCAATATAGAAAATCATCCCCCTCTTTGACGAAGTAACCATTCAAAGTAGGTCGATATGGCGAGATCCTCAGGTCTGACACCCTTCCCTCGGCTTTGGCTCTTACTTTCTCCTTATTCCTCTTTAGTATTTCCGCGTGATCATTTCTGGAGGGCTCACATCCCAGCCCAAAGGTGTATGAGGCGACTCGACTCTGAATAGACTTAGGGATCCCTTGTTGGCGACGCCCTAGCCCCATGCCAAGAAAGAAACTCATTCTTCTCATGATCTCACCAATGTGCAAGTTGCCATGGGGGCAAAAATCCAAGGGTATTAACTCACCCTTCTCAAGTTCTTTCTCAATGCATTGGACATAGTCAAACCCAGATAGTGGTACCGCTGCTGATTCGGGTTGTATCTCACATATAGGCATGCCTGCGAGTTTCAATTCATAGTCCCCTTGAAGTGTTACTATGGCTCCTTCATAAAAAAACTTTACTTTTTGATGAAGTGAAGATGGCACAGCCCCGCAGGATGGATCCAAGGTCGGCCCAACAGCAAGTTGAAACACAACGGCACATCCAACAATTGGAATTCCACCCTAAATTCAGTGGGTCCTATGATTAGAGGTAAGGTAACAACCCCTATTACTTCTCGGCGGGTGTTGTCATAAGCTCTTACGGTCTGCCCAGATGGCGTGAAATGGGTGGGTCCCAAACCCAAAACAGTGGCAGTTCGGAGAGGACATACATTCAGTGTCGATAAGGACGGTAGGAACCCTCTTCCCTATAGTGTCAACGGTCACATAGAGAGCTTGAGAATGGCTTGGCCCACTTTTGGGTAGGTCCACGTCGGTAAACACGATGGTTGAGTTCTTGGGATTTGGATTCACCAAATGTACCAATCCCTCGGGGGATGTATCAATGGGCACTTGTATCTGATTCAGCAGTTTCAACACGGTCTATCTGTGCTTATGCGAGGCCATGAGTAAGCCCCAAATAGTGATGTTGGCATTGGTCTTCTTCAGTTGCCTAAGCACTTCATCCTCTTCTTCTTGCAAGCTAGGATGCCTCTACCCTTCCAAATCTTCCAACGGATTCTCAGATTCTAGGTGGGGAGGCTTGAAGTGACGACCCCCTCTGGTTATATGGTCTAACTCATCATCACTAGCCCATATGTCATGGACTTCCTCGGAGTCATTCATTAAGTCATCCCATTCTATCATGTCAATGCTCTCCATTTCTTTCGGCAAGTCATCCCAACCTGTAGGGACTATCGGCTCATTTGATATTAGACTTGGGCTTGAGTACAGCACATAGTAATCAAATTTTCCCGACGATTCTCCTAATAGGCCAACCTGAGGATCCCCTGCTTCATATCTTTCTTTCAGCTCTTGTTGGATGGATTTTCTGGGCAACAACAAAACCTTTTGGTCAATGAGGTCTTGAATGATCTTCTTTAGTATAGAACAAGCCTCGGTGTCATGGCCAGGTGCACGATGGTATTGGCAATATTGGTGAGGGGTTGATGGTTTTGGCTTTGGTAGGAGTGGCATGATAAGGCTGTTATTGCGGTAAATGGTGAAAATGCGAGTTAAGGTCATGTGAAGTGGAGTGTATTGTCTTATGGGCTGGCGAGGGCGAGATGATTCAATCCCAATGGCATTTATAGTGTTAGGTGGGGGTGTGTTGTTGTTGTGAGACGGGAGAGGATTTCGGGTGACATTTGGACGGGTTGGTGGTGAAATGACTTGCTTGTCAATGAAGTCTTGGACTTGGTGGCGAAAGCGAATACAACAATTGGTGGCATGGTCTTTGGATTGGTGGTACTTGTAGTACTCATTCTCGTTGTAGTTCTTGGGTAAGGGATTTGGTGGGGGTCTTGGGTCGAGTGGCTTCAATAGGTCACGGCTTATGAGCTTTTCAAGGACTCTTTCAAGTGGTATGAACAGGTCGGTGAATTGGCGAGGTGGGTTGACATCATTGAGAGAGAAGGGTTGAATGGGTTGAGTTATGGTGTTGACCTCGGCATTGTTCTTCCCAGTAAAGTTTGTCTTACGACTCCTCACTTCCTCAGTTCTGATTGTTCCATCATTGATAGCATCTTTAACCTGCGTGCCAGCCCCAATGAGAGCTTTGAAATTCAGGAAATAGTGGGCAAATAGGTGCTTGTGGTACACGGGCAGCAAGTTCTTAACCACCAGCTGAATTTGGTCCTCCTCATTTGGGCTATCCGTCATTCTCGACGCCTTTTGTCTCCACCTTGTAATGTAAGCGGAGAAAGTTTCATGAGCCCCTTGCTTGGTAGTTTCCAGGTCCCTTCGAGTAACATCCACCTCTGTGTTGTACTTGTAGTGCTCCGAGAACTCATTGCATATGTCTTCCCAAGTCCAAGTTCTATTCTCATCCAAGAACAAGAACCATTTCAAAGCGGAAGTGGCTAAGGTTTCATGGAACATTTGAGCTAAAAGCTCGTCAGTGGCCCCTCGAGGGTGCATGGCTCGCACATACATCTTCAAATGAGTCTTAGGGCAACCCATCCCATAGAACTTTTCTAACTCTGACATCTTAAATTGTAATGGAATACGAGCAATTGGAAACAAAGATAAAGTCCGCACATCGAACATGTCATTGGCCCTACGAATCCCTTTTATAGTTCTCTCCAATGCTTCTACCTTGCTAGCAAACACGGAATCACTGCTAGAACCTTTCCCTTTGGTTTCCCCTTCTAGGTTGGTGACCACAGGTTTCGAGCTACTTTCCCTCCTTGTCTTGGTGTTCTCATTAGATTGAGGTCCCTCTTCGGTGCCAGCCCTATGAGGTATACCCGAGGAATGGGCCTTAGAGCCATTTTGTTCAAGATCCGCCATCTTCTGTTGGTTCTCTTGAGCCATTTTCAATGCGGTATGGTCAAGCTTGGCCATGATGGCTTTCAGGCAAGCCTCAAGGTCAAAGTGCCCCTCACTAGTTCTTTCATCGGCCATGTCTGTCTGATGGGTAGACTCAACACTCACTAGACGCCCTTGCGGATTGCAGATCCAAGCCAGCACGTCTATGGATAAAAAAGTTTTAACCTTTAGCCTAAGGACTTGTCCTAAACCTCCATATTTTCCTTAATGAATTCAGTCTTTACACCATATTCAATTAATTCATTCTTTTTATCCCATTACCTTTACAAGGTTCATGGATTAAGGGTATGTTTAAAAGAATAGGGTATAGAGTCCTTCAATTAGGTTTAATTATTCCCCTAGGACTAGCACATCACAAACATAGCTTTACATCCTATTTCCTTAACTTATTCCTCCTAACCCACGGCTTTAACAAAGGTTAGGGCTTAAAGGTATATGTTAAGGGCATAAGATATAAAGCTTCACGCCACAAACACAGCATAGCATCATTACAAACAATTGTGGGTACATAATGGTGAGACCATAGTGTCCTACAAGGCCCACTACATGAACTAAGAGAAGGTAGGCTAGGGTCCTTCACTTGCTTAAGCAATCCTTATACCTAACCACATGTGGCATCAGGAACGCCGCGTGGGTCCAGCAGTACGTGATTAACTCATTTAATATACCCAAGGGTACTTGGCAAAAGAGGTTGATAGCTTTCGCCCCAACACTTGGAATCAGGAAAACCAAGGTTGAAACTAGGCCTATCGTTGGCAAGGATACATCGAGGGACATCGATCCTAGCATGCAAGAGTTTGCGCACACAATGCAATAAATGAAAGCACACAATCAAGCGGATGCAATGTGATTGATTTTAATTAAACATAAGAAATTAACCTAGCCCAATTAAACTTTATAGAGTCTAGCCCACAAATCCCCAGTGGAGTCGCCAAACTGTGAACCCCGGAAATTGGGCCCACAAGGGTTGACGAAAAAGAAAAGAATTTGGGGTTTAAAAAAGAAAAGGAGTCGCCACCTTATTTTTTAAAGGAAACAAGGAAAACCCTAAAAAACAGTTTGTTTTAGGAAAACAATTTGAATGACTCCTTGTTTAAAAAGGAAAGGCAAAAACAATCTTTTGGAAACCAAAGAAAACGGGGATTCAGAGGCTAAGTTATGACATGGGAAGGTTTTAGGCAAAGCCTATAGGCACCCATGTCACCCTTTCGGTCTCTCAGTTCATTTGGGCTAAATCAAGATCTTTCCATACAAAAATCAGCAAGTATGTCATCACAAGAATTGCATGCATATCATATATTTCATTCATCCATCCATGCATAACAAACAAATAAAAACAGAAAATAGAAAATAAAATACAAAAAAAAAAAAAAACCTAGGATACTTGGATCCTAGAACGGACTTGACCCTCACGAAGAGCGCCTACGTACCATGCAACGAAATACATGGATCAAAGTCCACGTAGTTCGATTAGAAGTAGGGTTAAAACTTAATACAAACCTATGGTAAAAACCCTAGGTTTCCTTATTTGAAAAAAAGAGTTGAA
Organism: Liquidambar formosana; assembly: GCA_039720395.1. NCBI lineage: Eukaryota > Viridiplantae > Streptophyta > Magnoliopsida > Saxifragales > Altingiaceae > Liquidambar > Liquidambar formosana. The sequence continues at coordinate 10,709,546 of CM077824.1, read as the reverse complement.
TAAACAAAGTTTGAATTTAGGAAAACTTCCACAAAATGGAAACTTTGATAAAAACCAGAATTTTATTGGTTAAGGAAACCCTTGATTATGCCATAGATTCATATTAAAAATTAACCCTAGGAGGGAGAAGAGAAAGAGTTAAGGAAGAGAGGTGAATTGGGGCACCTTCACACCCACTTACCTGAGCGTAAAAACTCCAAGCATTAGCCATTTCAAGCATTGGCAGCCCTATTTGCCATAGGACAATTACCACACCTATTTGCACCCTTACACGTGCTCAAAACCATGCAAACACACTAACATGCAAATCTGGACAGAATAGTATTAAGGCCTAAAATCATCCACAAAGCATGCTAACAGCAAAAACAGCAAACAATAATAAGCTCTAACACAATCCTAGAACCATATCATGCATAAAAACCCTAGAATGAACTAGCATGCATGCAAAAATATCATATTTACTCCATATGTAAAACATATACAGCAACTATGGAGAAAAATCAATAAAAAGACCTACTTTATCATGCTATATGAAACTAACCTAAAACAGGGACACTAAAACCCTAAACTCACAAATATGCTTAAAAACACACAAAACAAACCTCAATCATGCTGAAATAAAAATAAACAGAACCTAAATCATGCATATTAACTAACTAAAGCAAAAAAAACATGATAAGAAATTCTAACACTAACATGCAATAACACTATCCTAGCACAAGGACAATGGGAGCACAAGAATCACACCTATACATTGAAACCTATGCACTAACTCTAAAGCATGCAAAACTCATCAAGAACACCATTATTATCACATGTATTAACTAATAGAAACCTCAATCCATGGTAGAAATCATAAGCATTGCATGCAATAAAGCTATCCTACATGATACCTTATTTAAGCTTGAATAGAGAAGGAGAATACCTTTAGGAAGCCTTCCTTGCTGCTGTATGAACTCCCTCTTGCTCTTGTAGATGTCTTCAATCAATGTTCTCCAAGGCTACAGCAGGTCCTCTAGCTCTCCTTCAAGTCTCTCTCTCTTATTCTCTCTTAAACACTCCAATATTAATGCATAAAGTGGCTCCCCTTGTGCTGAAGCATAGGGGGTATTTATAGAGTTTCATTAGGATTAACCAATGGCTAGGATTAAAACCCTAAAAATTAATCCAAGGGCTATTAGAGACCCCCTTGGGGCTTTAGCAACTCAGAAGTTACCAAAAACATAGAAAGAAACTCATCCAAAAGAGTCCTTGTTCGTCAAAATAGGAAGAAGTCCGCTTCAGCAAGGAAATAGAGTGAAAATAGGAAAGTGGCCTCAGGTGACCGCCCAGGCTTGGGTGGTCACCCGAGCCCACATCAGCTTTTTGTTTTTTTTGGATTCCCTTACCTTCTAGGAGTGTTTCAGGGCCAAATGAACTCCGATTTTGATGAAACAAAAGCCAAAACGACTGTGTTTCGATGAGGAATATGTTTTTGAACATTTTATGGTGAAAACCACTAACCATGGGGGCATGGTTAGGTTTGACAAAGGCGGTTAACCACTATGCTCTACCTTTGCTAAGCATAGGCATGCACATAGGGTCGAACCAAATACTTTCCACATCAAAATTGAACTTCGTAAAATACTTTTGGGGATAAAATGATGACTAATGAAAGTCAATTTGAAAAGATTTGGTTGGTAATTGTGAGTCAATTAGATCTAACCCAAAGAAGGGTCAATTAACCAACTTGAACTACGTCGAGCCATTTTAATCCCGAGCCATCGATTCATCAAATTGATACTAGAAATACCTCCTATGCATCCATATGAACTCCAATTGACAATTTGGAGATCATTTCAAGGTCAAATGAAAAGTTTGGGACTTAAAAGACGATTGTGCCCCTCAAGTCACAAAAGCTCTTATTATCCCTCAAGATCAACTCCGAATTGAACCAAAATTCATATCCATTGTCCTTGTGACTCTAAAAAACTAATGCAAGTGGCTAGACTAAAAAACAAAACAAAAACATGCATGAAATGATGAGCCCTAGTAAGGTGGTGCAAAAATGGGGTGTGACACCTAGGATCATTATTTAATGAATTAATCTTAGCCATTGGTTTAGGGGGTCAGTTCTCTATATAAAGGACATGGTATTCAGCACATAGGGGGAGGTTAATTGCACTTTATACTTAGAGAGAGAGGGAGCTACGAGTTTGGAGAGCTAGAAGGACATCAAGAGGAGGCTCTTCAACCCTAAGCAAGCAAGGAAACAAGAAGTTTAAAGACAAGGAAGAGTCTACAAGAGGTAAGCATGTCTATTTAATGCTGAACATGAGCTTTCTACTTCTCCTTCTCCTTCTCCTTCTTCTTCTATGATGGTTCTAGTGCATGAAATAACTCCACATGTTAGGTTAGTTCAATGTTTTTAGGATGCATTATGAATGATTTTAAGATAATTTATGACTTTATATGCTTGATAATCCCTGGTTTACTAAGGATTGGATAGCCTTACCCTTTTCATCCTCTTAAATCATGCATAGTTCACATGTCTAGGTTGCTGTGATTGTTGTCATGAGTTGATGCTCCTGTTAGTTAGTATATGTGATATGAATGATATTCATGATAATTTGAGCATGTGTTAGAGTCGTTTCATAGGTTTTAATGCATGGTTGTGAAATTAGGGTTTCGATAACGCTGAATTCGTACAAGTTTCATACAGCATACTTAGCTTAGCTTTTTGAGTTGTTTCTCATCATAGTCATTCTATATATGCTGCATATAGTTAAATCATGCTAGGTTTGCATTCATATAGTAGATTTTATAGGGTTTTTGGAGACATTATCCTTTTCTAAGGATAATTATCCTTTTCGTTGAGTGAGGTTTCGCATGAGAGCCTTCTGTGATGCGTTTAAGCATGAAATCACTTCCATTGTGTTCTAGTATATATATTTTACGTAGGATATGCTGATTGCACCTCCCCATAACGACTTTTTTACGTGAAATTATCCTAGGATAGTTTTGCTTAAGAAAGCTCGCCGTAGGGAGGCCTATTTTCATATTTTACATAAAATATCATCTTTTTGGTTAGAATGTGCTTTGCTATCATGGTTATTGATATTGTTGGAGTCTCTCGTGATTGTTAGAGTGTCTTTTGGTAGGTTTTTATGCATGTCAGTTAGGTCATTGCATGTAGGATTGAGTTAGAGTCCTTAGTTATTCATTATTCTTGTTGTTTGCATGATAAATGGATGATTTTAGGCTTTGTCATGGTTCTGTCCAGATTAATGTATTTCTCTTCTTTGCATGATTTTGTGCACTTGTAAGGGTGCAAATAGGTACAATGCTTGTCCTATTGCAAATAGGGCTGCTATGGCTTGAAATGGCTAATGCTTAGAGCTTTTACGCTCAGGTAAGTAGGGTATGAAGTGCCCTAATTCACTTTTCTTCTTTCTCTTCTCTTCTCCCTCCTAGGGTTACTTCTTAATACGGACATATGGTGATTATCAAAGGTTCCCTTTATTAATAAAATTCTGGTTTTCTATCATGGTTTCCTCTTATGGGAGTTTTCAATTTTGGACTAAATCAATACATTTTTCAAATAAGGAAACCTAGGGTATTTACCATAGGTTCGTATTAGGTTGTAACCCTATTATTTTCGAACTACGTGGACTTTGATCCATGTATTTCGCTGCATGGTACGTAGGCGCTCTTCGTGAGGCTTAAGTCCGCTCTAGGATCCAAATATCCTAGGCTTTTCTTTTCTTTTCTTCTTTTTTCTGTTTTGTTTTATTTGAGTGATTATGCATGGATGATTGGATGGAATATATGTTATGCATGCTGCCTTGTGATGATATATGATGATATTTGAGTGAAAAAGATCTTAAGTTAGCCTAATTAAATTAAGAGACCAACTCGGGCGATGTGGGTGCCTATGGGCTTTGCCCAGAACCTTCCCACGTCATAACTTAGCCCCCGAATCCAATTTTCTGGTTTTAAAGACTTTGCTTTTCCTTTAATGGAGTCATGTGGTTTTGAAAATAAAACTTTTTTTGTGGTTTTCCTCTTTTCCCTAAAAAATGAGGTGGCGACTCCTTTTTGTTTGTTGTCTTTCACCACACATATATCATTTCTCTTTCGCCAAATCCCTTGTGGGCGCTGCGCTTTTTCGTGGGTTCACACCATGTTGAGCCATTCTAATCCCGAACCATCAATTCATCGAATTGAACCCATAAATACCTCAAATGTATCTATATGAACTCCAATTGGCAATTTGGAGATCATTTCAAGATCAAATGGAAATTTTGTGGCCTAAAAGACAATTATGCCCCTCAAGTCACAAAAGTTCCTATTAACCCTCAAGATCAACTCCAAATTGAACCAAAATTCATACGCATCATCCTCAAGACCCTAGAAACTCAATGCAAAAGACTAGATTCAAAAAGGAAACAAAAAGACACATGAAATGACAAACCCTAGCCTAGGTGGCAAAAATGGGGTGACACCTGGGAAGAAACTCATTTTCTTCATTATGTTCCACTACAAGAAAAAGGTTGATAGATGACGCTTTTAGAATTTAAAAAGATGACTGTTTTTTAAAAACCAGTCATCTTTTGACTTTTAAGATAAAAAGATGACTAGTATTTAAGTTCAAACTTAAAGCAGTCATCTTTAAAACAACAAAGATAACTGGTTTTTAAAAACATCTTAACAAAAGATGACTACTTTTAAAAAACAGTCATCAAATTCACTTTCCTCTCGTGCAATTTTTTCTCTAACTCCCCGATCCTCTTTTAACACAACCTACCTTTTTTTTTTTTTTTTTTCCCCCTCTATCTCTATCTCTCCATCCCTCAGTTTCTCACAAAGCCTTACGCTGTCACGCATCAGCACCACAACCCGTCGCCTAGGCCAGGCTACCCTCACCGTCGCCGTCGCCCAGGCTAAGCCACCTTCACCGTCACCGTCGCCCAGGCCAGGCTACCCTCATCGTTGCCGTCGCCCAGGCCCCTCACTATTGCTGTCGCCCTTGTCGTTGCCGTCACCATCTCCATCTACCTCACTCGTGCCGACAATGTTGCGATCCACTTCGCTAGAAGCTGCTGCTAGCCTCGCCGAAGTTCGTCCAAGGTATATCTCTCTCCCTCTCTGTCAATCTGTCTAGATCTATTCGAATCTGTCCAGATCTGTCAATCTACCAGAGTTCATCCAAGGCCTTTTTTGCCCTTCTTTTTTGAAAGGTTTTCTGTGGATTTAGTCTTGCATGGTTGGATATTAGATGAGAATCTCAACAATTACCCAAAGAATTTCTGTTTTTCATGAACGAAAAGCAGGCTTTCGATCTTTTTATCTTTCTATCCCTCCATGGTTTTTTTTCCCCCCAAAAAAAAAAAAAAATCGATGAACTGGGTTTTTGGTGGTAAATCATGATCTATATGGGGTTCTCAATCATAGCTAGGAAAAATTATTTTCCAATTCATCTTCGGTGATGTTCTTTAAGAACTTATCAACTGGCCTTTGCTTGAATTTGGAATGAATGGTTGAGTCCACACAAATAAATTTTCAATGACTACAGAAAATTTCCAAATTTTTTTTCATGTTTTCCATTTCAAGAAGTTTTTAAAGAAGTGGAGGCCACAAGTTTGTGGATAATAAATTTAATTCAGTCTTCAAGTGGATCTTAAATTTTTTTGACTCTTCTTATACATCATGTCCAAATTTCACAATCACCATAAATGTTTCTTCTGCATATACAATTTTGAGAATCTATCCACTTGTTGATTGTATTATTTTATTATTATTATTATTACTATCAAATATGGACATTTAGTCATGGGCTGATTTTAATTATTGTTCTTTCAGGTTGGAAATGGAAGAAAGGAACAACATGAGGATGATAATTTGAAGACATCTTCACCTAAACCAACGGACCTAAGCCGCAGTAAAGAGGTAAAGAAAGGATTTACGTATATATGAAAACAACCTTGGCCTTAATTTTCTTTGATTTTTTTTGAATTTGGAAGTTAATTATGGGTTTGCTTTCATGAGTAAATAAATTAATAAATGGATACTTCTTAATATCTCTGTACAATTATTGGATCCATGACTATTTCATAGATTCTCTAAGTTTCCTATTTTCTTCCTAAAATACTCGAAACGTATGGCTTTTCGCTTGATATATATACATATATATATGGAAAATTATTATTTTTAATTATTATTCTTTCTTTCAGCAGTGGAGAGAATCCAATCATCATTTGTATATATGCTCCCATGGTAAAATTTAATGATAACAATCAATTATATGAACAATTTTATTTTCAAACAAAGATCCTATAATCGATCAAGACATATTCATTCCTCGATCATATCCCGATTTATACAAATGGTTTTCACTAACACCAAAGGCTAGGTAAAGAATCCATCAAACTTAATTCAAAAGCCGGGCAGAGCTAGCTATTTAACGGTTTGAAAGTCATAGTAATCGGCTTAGCCATCTACCAGTTTTAGCTTTGTCTAAAGCTTTAATCAGTAAGCTTTTGACCACATGCATTAGTCATGTGCTAAAAGTTTTTATAACATTAATCATGTGCTCAATCAGACGCAACTACTTACAATTAACTGTTAGAATGCAAAACCCTAGTCATGTGAACTTCGTTGGTTTCACATAGTTCTTTCCTTGTGCCTTTTGTTTACTGTGGGCTTCATTTATACAGTAGAATCAAACTTAAAAGCCTCTTCTTCGACCCCAAAGGATCAGGTTAGAAGTGTTCTTTTTTTTTTTTTTTTTTTTTTCCTCCAAAAGCATGAACCAAGCGCTTTAGACACTTTCAACTGAAACATAAGGATGGTATGTAGAAATATCATTATTTTGTCAAGGTCTTGTTTTGAACACCATTGAATTTAAATTATTTTCCTTTTCATAGCATTTGTAATTAATGATTTAGTTATACATTTTTCATAATAAAATTTGAAGTTAAATTAAGTTCATTTTTGTTGCTTGTGGAGGATCAATTTTGGGATCTCAAGAAATGATGTAATTTTAAATTTTATTTAATTATCTTGATCAATTTGGAATAATTTTTAAGATATATTAATACTGAATAATATTAATCCCATATATGGAACATCTAAATGAGCCTTAGTGTTCATTCTATACATATACTTTACTCTTATGGTACCTACATTACAAAAAACATGATTACCCAGCCTAAGAAAGTTTAATGAAGAGATTAATTAACCGTTTTTCTAATAATATACTCAGCTTTTTTTCTTCAAAAAAAAAAATGAAAATCCATAAAAATATGAGTACTAAATTCAATATCTGATGTGTGGATGTAGGATGATCAGCTCAAATCTGCCAAAGCCAAAATGGGTGAGGTTAGAGAAGAAAATCAAAGGCTAAGGTGTTAGGATTATGCCCTAGAGCCAATCATAGAGATGATTGTTTAGGGATTAGGAACAATCATTTGATTTCATTTATGTATGTCACATTTATTATTGATTTAATAAAAGGGCTTATTCTATTATGTTTATATGCATCATTTATATTTACATAATATGTCCATGGAGTTAGAGTTGAGAATATGGAATTACAAAGAGTTGTAATTTTGAGACTATAGATATATCTCTGTACTAAACTCCTTAAGCATTCCTAGTTGAAGGTTCACTATGATGGACAGTAATGAACCATAGGACTAGCACTTATTAGGTTGACTCTATAGGAGGATAGCTAGTCTCAAGTTATTTGTGTAGAGACACTACAACCAACAAGTGGGTGCCTATTATAAGAATAGGTACACTGAATGTGACCAAAGATATGAGATAAACTGAATGGAGTTTTATCCTGCCTGTCAATCAGTTTCTCATTGTTATAGTGGTACAAGTAATCCTTAGACCTGAGACACCATAGTTACCTTATGCATGTAGCTTTAGAAGTTTGATAACACTAAGTGCAGATCCTATTCAGGGGTCTGTAAAGGTGTTCATTGGCCCTACTGCTATGTGTATGAAGGCATGTGAGTGATCAACAAGGGATCCATCACTCTCAGGAAAAAGAGAGAGAATGTCTCATATAGCATTCATAATATAACTCATTAAATCCATGGCCATGGTAGGATGAATATGAAAAGAGTTTCATGAGTTCATCAATGAGTTGATATCTATGAATGAGTATAAAGTAATTGAACTAGGGACTTGACAGACTTCCATGTCCTATTAGTTCAATTGGAGACATTGTGTTGAAGGAAGGATGCAATTGTAACCTATAAGCTATAACAGAAGGGTTCTTTGTAAATGACTATTCACCTCATTAAGGACCACACCATGAGCCATATGCTAGGTGTTACTCATGGTTAGTAGAAGCCCTAATTGATATAAGTGAGTTATAATCAATTAGGGAATTGGAAGGAGTTCCAATTAAACCCTAAATGGAAAGAGTTCCATTGTGCACATCTTGTGCTATTCCTACTACTTGATGATGTGAACCCAATGGGTCACACACTGATCATGCAAGATGAGCTTTAAAGTCTATGAGAGAAAGGGTTTTAGTGAATAAAGAATAGTTCTTTATAGGCCTATTTGTATTTGATACAAATAATAGGGGTTAATGTGCAATTAAGTGTAATTACACATAACCCTATTAGGGTTTCTTCCCCATGGCCAGCCCCCTTTAGTGGGCTGCCTATATAAGTCACACTTATGTGTGACATGGCAAAAAAAAGGCTTGCACAAATAAACCCTAGCCGTCCAGCCCCTTGGAGGCTCTCTTCTCTCTCTCTCTCTTCTCCACTTCTAGCAACAACAAGGAAGAAGAAAGAAAGGACTTGAAGCTCTAGCTAGGTGTGGATACCGTTGGAGGCAGCACACTTGGGCTGCTCATTCACCGCTGTCCGGGATCAAAGCTTGGAGCAAAAAGGAGAAGACAAAAATTCTGTAAGTGTTCTAACCCTCTTTGTAGTTAGGGTTTGATTTTGTGTTATGCATAGTTAGATTCATGGGATTGGGAATCGTAGGAAAAATTTTTATATTCCGCACTTGTATTTTTCCCTCTTGTTCGATTCCCAACATAAGGATGTACTTGGATCGAATTATGAAGGATTATCGGACCCTTCAAATGCAATTCAATGAAATTGCTCAACAAGAAGCTAAGAAATCTACAATCACATCTAATACTCGTCAAGAAATTGAGGAACCCCAGTTTGTTTCCCTTAGCCTTGGAAGAAATTCAAGTGATCAAAAAAAGGATGCACAAAACAAGACTTCCAGCAAAGGGAAGGAGGATGAGCAAATTAAAGAAGGCCTAGCTCTTGGCTTGGACTGCAAGTTCGAAGGGTCAAAATCAGTTCCAAGTGAACCTTTGCCAAATCCAACCCCTGAGAATAGCTTTGAAGAACCGAAAGAAGAAGCCAGGGACACTTGGCCACCTAGTAAAATTCTTAGACAATGAGAAGTGGAGAAGATGAAGCTTTACAACAGAACCCCATAAAGAAAGCAAGGGTTTCTGTGAGAGCTAGATGCGATACCCCAACGGTTAGTAACAATCTTTTGTTTAATTTGCATAAAAATGAACATTAATTACATGCGTGATGATCTCTTGAGGTTTTTATTCTAATTGTGTGTAATCTTTTCAAATAATTGATGGGTACGTTGCAGTGAAACATTATGAAGCTATACTATTAAGATTAAACTAATTAACCAAATAATAATCCTTTTTTTTTTTTTTTTTTTTTTTTTTTTTTTTTTTTTTTGTATTCAGATGAATGATGGATGCCAATGGAGGAAATATGGACAGAAGATTTCTAAAGGAAACCCATTTTCGCGAGCATACTACCGCTGCACAATGGCACCAACCTGCCCAGTAAGAAAACAAGTATATATTAACTGTTTGTTATATGGATTTAATTAAATAAAGTCAATTTCATGCATGCTCTTAGACAAAGGGCCTGTTTGGCCATGGGCATCCAAATGGATATTTAACAATTTTAGTATATTTTACTTAGTGTCGAAGCCATGAATTCAAGACTTTGAATGAAAAAATTGAAAAAAATTATGGACATCATCACAAATGATCGAGAGGAGAACTTTAAAATAATGACACTTATCATGAATTTCTATAGAGTGACTCTAATATTAATTAAGTCATTTATTTATTCATTCATTATTATAAACTAAGGTTTGAATGTAGGATTAGTGTTTGTTGTTTCATTAACAATTTAAAAATCCTTATGAGTGCTGCTTATAATGTTGCATGTTCCTATTTGTCATCTCCTAAGTTCGATAGACCTAAGTGAGTTCATTTTCTTGCCCTAGTATGAAGCTAATGATATGGGTTCAAAATTATATATTTTGATTTGGTTTTAGAGGACCGTGGTTTTTTTTTTTTTTTTTGATATTTTTTTTAAATGTGGGGGTTGTTTATTTGTGAAGGTAGTTTCTTTATGCTCAAGTACTGCTATGAGTTGGGTGTGAAATATGTGAAGGTAGTTTCTTTCTATGTGGCTGTGGTGCTGGTGGTGGATTATGGATGCCTTTTTCTTCTTTCACTTTGATAGTTTGATGGGTGCTTTTTCTTTCTTTAATCTCTCACCTTTTTTTTTAATAACACCCATAAAGATCACCAACCCTTGAAAACCCAAATGGTTTAGACCACGTGGAGGGCAATAACTGGTTCATTAGTCTCTTTTTCCTAAGTGGGGATTTTGGGATTAGGTTGTTTTTTGTTGGGTATTTGACAGGCTTGTTAGATTAGGATTGCTCTTTTGGGAGCACGTGTTCCTCACTTGCTATAGTGACTTTGGGAACATTTTTGTCCATTTATGTTGAACTTTATTTTCTTGAGCGGGGTTTGGGTCCCCCACCTTGTATTTGTTTTTGTGCCCTTGTCTTGTCACATGACTTTTGATCGATACTTACATGGCTAGGCCACTTTGAATCACACGAAGTTGTGGCGGCTAATGTTTTTCTATTAACACTTTCTCTCACTTGTTGTTTTGCGTCTTGTTTAATCAATCTTTTTCTGCTCCAAAAGATGTTAAAGATCATTGGATCATTTTTGATCCATCACATCGTAAATGGTGTCATCAAAGTTAATCGGATCTCTAGCTTTTACATTTTTTATGTCACATGCAGGGAGGAGTAATAATACCTTATGGAAAGCAGCTTAAAAAAAAAAAAAAAAAAAAAAAAAAAAAAAGGTGGGGGATGGAGCAATAATACGAAGGAAAAAGGTTATTATGAGTTATATTTTGGGCAGTCTCCCATCAGGTCTCATTATTTTCATATGAGTTCACCTATTCTCATGACTTCTCACTTGAAATATATTAACATGGATTCACACATCCTAGTGAAAGTTAATAGAAAATTTTGATAAAATGTTATTGGATAAGAAAGAATGCGAAATTAACTTTGATTAGCATGTGAGCGGCCAAAAGGGCTAGGGTTCTTCCAGAGCAGTGCTCTCAGTCTGTGTTGCCTACACATCCACTGATGAGATTGTGCATGCTGTTCAAGAAGCTTGTGAAGAAAAATGGGATCAAATTAGTGTATTAGATGCAAGTGGAGCTGGGTATGGTTTAATTAGATTTGGAGGGAGTGAAAAGGATCAAAGGAAGAACCTAATAAATATAGCAGATATTGAGAGGCATATGCATACAGCTGTTGCACGTGATCCTGATATCTTAATTCACACATCCTAGGATGGTTTCTCAATTCTGGGACTGTAATCTGATTGTATTGTTTTATCTACACTTATTCTTAAATTATTCTTTGTAACAAGATCAGATTCTCACTTGGGCTTGGACTTGTTTTTAATGTCCTTACAATTGGTATTTGGCTGAAAATGTGAATGTCAATTGGCTACAGGATAGGACTATTTCCTCTAACAAGGTAGAAGTCCAGTGACTAAATGTTTTTTGCGTCATACAATAAAAAATGATATTGATAAAAAAATATATATCTCTATCCCATGAACACATTGCCTTTGGGCTTCAAAGAAGCCAAGATAAGAATGGGGGGCAAAAGATGGACACCTCTCTCTTTCTCTCTCTCTCTCTCTTTGAGCTGTTGAAAAGGGACAATAGATTCCGTATTCCCATGTTTATTTTATCAGTCATGTCAATTTCTAAGTGTTTAATGGAAATTGAGCTACACTTTTGGTTTAGTTTTTTGGTTGTGATGTGTGCCAGAGGTATGAGATGTTCCCTAGCTATGCTGAGGAGTTGAAGCTGGTTGGAGCTTTGGTATTTGTTTTGTACTGCAGGAGTATTGTGCAAGAGTATAGAAAGGCAACATGGCTATTGATTTCATTGCCAAAAATGGCTACTGCTTGATTTCTGGAGAGTTTTTTCTGTGCTAAGATTGTGTACATTTCTGGAGAGTTCTTTATGTGCTGGACAGGAAATCTATCCATTTATGGTGGCCTTTGTGCAGAATATGATCTGATTTTTTGATTTGCTCTCTGTCTGTGTGTGCATCTAAATGTTGATAGATCTATCTTTTTGCTATTAGCTCATTGTTACACAGAACTGTTGAAAGATTTTGCTTTTTGCAGGTAATAGAGCATTTCTATGCTTTTATTTTGCATTCTAAAGGGAGAAATTTGATGTTGACATTGATTGGGTCTTAATTAGTTCAAAAATTGGTATGATTTGTGGAGATTTTGTTTTTTCCCATTTCTGCATTTTTAGCTCTTTCTTTTTGCGATTAGCACACTATTACATAGAACTGCATGTGTTAAATAGATTTTGCCTTTTGCAGGTGCATGTGTAGGTGAGATAGGGAGAGAGATAGAGAGAAAGAGAGAGAGAATGGATATTTTGCTTTGATAGAGTCAAAGAAATGGGAGCAAATTAACACTGAAGCTTTTGTGGATGCTCACTCTTCTAATTCGTCCCTTTTTTGTGGATGTTCACTCTTCTAAATGGAAGCTCTTTTTTTTTTTTTTTTTTTTTTTTTTGGCTCTCACCTGATGACTTCTTTTTGTGTAGTTGAATCATGCACCATGGCTCACTCTTCTAATTCGTCTCTTTTTTTATTTTATTTTATTCTTTTTTGTTTCTCACCTAATGGCTTCTTTTTGTGTAGTTGAATCATGCATCATGGCAAAAGGTGAAAATTTTTTTAGGATGTTGTCTTTTTAGATTTGTTTTTCATTTTAACATCAAAAATATTGTAGCACTAGCTAGTTAAGTTAAGGGAATGGTGATGACTTTTGAAACCTTGTTATTGTAATCCAATGAAATGAAAATGATGGTTTTATAATTAATATGAGTGATTTAATTTCCTTTGTTATTTTATTTGTCTTAATTTCTTTTATTTCATATTGAGAATTTAATTATTGAGTAATTTGTATAAACAGGTTGATGTATCAAATTTAATAACAGGTTTGTAGGGTAGTAAATAGTATATGACATTTTTTGTATATGAAATCCACCAAAAAAAAAAAAAAAAAATGGTGCCATAGATAAGATGACTGTTTTCTATAGTCATCTTTTAATACATAAGATGACTGGTTTTAAGAGCATAAGATGACTGTGAAAAACAGTCATCTTATACAGTCACACAGTCATCTTATATAGTAATACATGACTGTTTTTAAGAACATAAGATGACTATGTTTCACAGTCATCTTATATAGTCACACAGTCATCTTATATAGTAATATATGACTGTTTTTAAGAACATAAGATGATTGTGAAAAGCAATCATCTTATATAGTAATATATGACCGTTTTTAAGATAAAACCAGTCATGTTTTGTTGAATATATGACCGCTTTTAATGGTCATCTATAGCACAAAAGATAACCGTGTTAATGAATAAAGGATTTTCTTTCTTTGATTCAAACATGACTGTTTTTAAAAAATGGTCATCTATTACTCTCAAAGATGATCGTAAAAAACGGTCATCTTATTTGATGATAAAAGATGATGCCTGAAGAGATGACTATTTTTTCTAAAAACAAAGATGATTGTTTTTGCTAAAAGATGACTGTTAAATACAGTCATCTATCAACGTTTTTGTAGTAGTGTTCCCAACATGTAAGTTGCCATGAGGGCAAAAGTCGAGAGGTATCAACTCTCTCTGTTCTGGCTCTTTCTCTATGCATTGAACATATTCGAACCCAGACAATGGTACTCCCACGGGCTCAGGCTTGATCTCGCAAATGGGTACCCCCGACAACTTCAAGTCATAATCTCCTTAGAGTGTGACGATAGCCCTTTCATAAGGGAACTTGACTTCTTGGTGCAATGAAGAAGGGACAACCCCTGCAGGATGAATCCAAGGTCTCCCCAACAAGAGATTGAAGCATGACGCATGACGGGACATCTAACACTTGGAACTCCACTCTGAACTCTGTAGGCCCCATAATCAGTGGCAAAGTGACCACTCTAATCACCTCTCTACGGGTGTTATTATAGGCTCTCACTGTTTGCCCGGATGGCATGAAGTCCGTTGGATCCAATCCCAAGATGGTGGTAGTTCTGAGAGGGCACACATTAAAGCGGAACCATTGTCAATTAGGACTATTGGAACTCTCTTTCCCATGGTGTCGATAGTGATGTACATGGCTTGTGAATGGCTAGGTCCACTTTTAGGTAGGTCTGCTTCTGAGAACACAATGGTTGAGTTCTTCGAGGTTGGATTCACTAAATTCACCAAATTTTCTGGAGATGTGTCAACGAGAACCTGTATCTGGTTGAGCAACTTCAAGATTGTCTGCCTGTGCTTGTAAGAGGCCATGAGCAAACCCCATATAGTGATGTTGGCATTAGTCTTTTTCAATTGCCTAAGCACTTCGTCCTCCTCTTCTTGCAAGTCGAGGTGGCGGTTACCTTCCAATTCTCCCAACGGGTTATTGGATTCTAAGTGCGGAGGTTTGAAATGGCGACCCCCTCTAGTTATGTGCTCTACCTCATCATCGTTTATCCACATATCATCAATCTCACCTACGTCACCCATGAGATCATCCCATGTGATCATGTCGATCTTTTCCATTTGAATTTCCTTTGGTAACTTACCCCAACCTGTGGGGACTATAGGCTCATCGGGGGTGGGGTCAGGGTAGAGTACATAGTAATCAAACTTTCCGGACGACTCTCCCAGCAAACCCACTTTAGGATCTCCTACCTCGAACCTTTCTTTCAATTGTTGCTGAACGGATTTCCTTGGCAATACCAAAACCTTTTGGTCGATAAGGTCTTGAACTACCTTTTTCAATATAACACAAACCTCCATACCATGTCTGGGCGCCTGATGGTACAAGCAGAATTGGTGAGGAGTCGAAGGTCTCGGCTTTGGATGGTGTGGTGATATGAGCCCTTTATCACAACATTGGTGGAAAACTTGAGTCAAGGTCATGGGAAGTGGTGTGTGTTGCCTTATGGGTTAACGGGATTGGGACGAGTCAAGCTTGATGGCATTTATGTTGTTGGGAGGAGGCACATTGTGAGTGGGGAGGGGATTTCGAGTGACATTTGGGCTATTTGGTGCGGTGGGTAGTGAAATGATTTGCTTGTCAAGCAAATCTTGAATCTCATGACGGAGGCGATAGCAACGGTTGGTTGGATGGCCTTTGGTTTGGTGGAACTTGCAATACTCATTTTCATTGTAGTTCTTGAGCAATGGGTTTGGTGGAGGCCTAGGGTCGAGGGGTTTCAAAAGGTCACGGCTTCTCAGCTTTTCAAAAACTCTTTCGAGTGGCATGTATAGCTCGGTGAATTGGCGGGGTGAGGTGGAATCATTTAGGGAGAAAGGGCGAGCGGGTTGGGTAATGGTATTGACCTCAGCATCTGTTTTTCCTCCAAAATTTGTCCTTCAACTCCTTTGGACCTCCTCTGTCTTGATTGTTCCATCAGCAATTGCATCTTCAACCTGTGTGCCAACCCCAACAAGAGCCTTAAAGTTCGGAAAGTAGTGAGCAAAGAGGTGCTTATGATATACGGGCAACAAGTTCTTCACCACCAACTGAATTTGATCTTCCTCATTCGGTCTATCTGTTATTTTGGAAGCCTTTTGTCTCCACCTAGTGATAAAGGCGGAGAAAGTCTCATTAACCCCTTGCTTAGTGGTTTCCAAGTCCTTTCGCATGACATCTACTTCGGTGTTATACTTGTAGTGGTCCGTGGATGCATTGCATACATCCTCCCAAGTCTTAGTTATGTTCTCCTCTAATGACAAAAACCATTTCAAGGCAAAACTTGCTAATGACTCGTGAAACATTTGAGCCAATAACTCATCGTTCGCCCCTCGAGGGTGCATAGCTCACATATACATCTTGAGGTGGTCTTAGGATAGCCTATCCCATCGAATTTCTCCAATTCTGGCATCTTGAATTGTAGCGGAATGCGAGCCTTTGGGAGCAAGGACAAAGTACGGATGTCCACCATGTCATCAGATCTGTGGATTCCCTTCAGAGTTCGTTCTAAGGCCTCGACCTTGTTTGCCAGGATGATTGAGTTTTCTCTTGAGGTGGCTTTGGTTTCCCCTTCCTTGGTCTTAGGTGGTTATGAGCGCCGTGTCCTGAACCACGCCGGCTCGGGAGTACGCCGCTAACCACGAATGATTAGGGCGGAGAGGGAGTCGCCACCCGGTTTGGCCCCGGGAACCGATTGACCCCTAATAAGAGGCCCACTCGTCATTACCCAAAGAATTAAGGTTCGGAGTTAAGGTACGTTGTCGGGAAGGTGTTAAGCACCCAACAACGCCCAGCTAAATCTGGCCTGCACACACATTTTGTTGGCTTTAATTAACGGGAAATATCAATTGGGTTCAACCCCTATTCATACGGCAGATATATCAAACAACAATGACACACAAGATGACATTATGTGAATAAAAATGTACAAATAAATAACTAAACAGAAGATAAAATTGGTACACAGAATAAACAGCAGCTATGAAGGAAGGAAGGGGGAAGGGTTTATCACTGCCTGCAAAAATGGGTTAGCACAGTATCTTAAATATGCGTACGCACAAACATAAGGTGCGTACGCACCTTTAATTTGCACGTACGCACAAATAGTGACAGATTCGAGGAGATAGGTAGAATGAATGCAATACTGTAAAAAGATGCAACGTGCAGATTCCTATTTTACACAGAAATGCCCTATCATTTATCATTCCATTCTAGACCTAAACATGGATTCATGCACTTAAAACATTATGCCAATTAACGTGTGAGGTCATATTTAAAGGATATTTAAACATGCTAACATAATACAAAGCGCAAATCCATTCATGAAATATTCAATTGAAAACACTCGACTAAATCTGAAATCATGGCATTTAATGAGACTATGTATATGCTTGGGAATATACTTGAGAAAGTAATTAATGATTATTCTAAGAGTGAGGAAATGAATGTAAAGGAAAATGTTACCCTCAGGTTTGGGTGAATCCCAATGAATACGCAAACAAGTCCTCTTCTCTAAGCCTCCGCAATCGCAGCCGCCACCTCCGGATTTGGGTTAATGGTTTTAGGGTTTGTGCGGGTTTTTGGATAGTGGTGGCGAAGATCCCCCAACATATGAGAAAGTCGTTCTTATATAGGCAGGGTATTAGGGTTTCTGTGGTAGGTAGATTAGGGTTTCTGGCTTCCCCAGCCGTCACAGGCCGGATCAAGGCAAGTTCCATCCATATAAGGTAACAGAGGGAAATAGAGGGAAGATTTGAAATCCTGCCAAATAACATGCGTACGCACAAAAGTAATGTGCGTACGCACATTAGGATAATGCGTACGCACATTAGGATAATGCGTACGCACAAAGTAATGGGCTGGGCTTCTCAAACATTTGGGCTAAGCTGTGGCTGCGATCACATTAGCTTTCTGAAGATTACTTGTTAGTCATTTCAAGTTGGGCCACCCCTCATCACCGGGCTTAAAAGGGTGGGCTTGGAATATTTAGGCGGCACAAAACGGGGGGTTAACAGTGGTTCTCCCCCTTCTCCTAGTGGTTCCTTAGCAGATTCGGAATCATTGGATCCTTGATTGTTGTCAGTGGCACGGGCCCTAGATTCAAGTTCAGAGTTCTTCTGTTGAATGTCTTGGGCCATCTTGAGTGCGGTCTCGGATACCTGGGCAGTGTGGTCAAGCTTTTCCATGATAGCTTTCAAAGTGGCCTCAAGGTTGAAACCCCGGTTGCTAGTTCTTTCCTCGGCCATATTCGACTCGGTGACAGAATCAGTACTGACTAGGCGCCCTTGTTGATTACGGATCCAAGCCAGCATGTTTCTCCTTCTAACATAAGGGCAAACACTCAGTTCCTCAGCCTAAGGGTCCATCCTAAGCTTCCATAATTATCTCAAAATTTTTACAACGTACACCCTTAATTAGTTCTCTTAACCAATTACCCTTGTGGGGAGTCATGGGGAAGGGTACATATTAAGGATGTGCGATGTAAAGTTTCCTTTAATTACCCACTCAATCAACAAAGCATGGCAACACATCACAAACACGGTAGCATATCATCACAACAATGTGTGTGCATATAGGTGATCTAACAGTGTCCTAAAAGGCCCATTACATGCAACTCTTTTTTTTAAGAGGGTAGTCTAGGGTCCTCAACTTTGCTTGTATCAATCTTTATACCTAACCACATGTGACATCAGGAATGTTGCGTGGGTCCAGCAGTACGTGATTGATCCATTTGATATACCCAAGGGTACTTGGCAAGAGAAGTTTGATAGCTTCGCCTAACACATGGAATCAAGAAAACCAAGGTCGAACTAGGCTATCAATTGGCAAGGATACATCGAGGGACAATCGAGTGATCATGCAACAATTGCGCACACAATGCAATAAATGAAAGCACACAATCAAGCAGATGCAAGTGATTGATTTTATTAAACAATAAAGAAATTAATTTAGCCCAATCAAATTAAATGAGTCTAGCCCTCTATATCCCCAGTGGAGTCACCAAACTGTGAACCCACGGAAAAGCGCGGCACCCACAAAGGAGGTTGTGGCGAGAATAAATTGGTACGAGTTTAAAAGACAACAAACGAAAAGGAGTCGCCACCTTATTTTTTAGAGAAAAGAGGAAAACCACAAAAATGTTTTATTTTTAAAACCACATGACTCCATTAAAGGAAAAGCAAAGTCTTTAAAACCAGAAAATTAGATTCGAGGGCTAAGTTATGACGTGGGAAGGTTCTGGGCAAAGCCCATAGGCACCCACTGTCACACCCCATTTTTGCCACCTTAGCTAAGGTTTGTCATTTCACGTGTCTTTTTGTTTCCTTTTTGAGTCTAGTCTTTTGCATTGAGTTTCTAGGGTCCTGAGGATGATGTGTATGAATTTTGGTTCGATTTGGAGTTGATCTTGAGGGTTAATAAGAACTTTTGTGACTTGAAGGGCATAACCGTCTTTTAGGTCACAAACTTTCCATTTGACCTTGAAATGATCTCCAAGTTGCCAATTGGAGTTCATATAGTTGCGTTTGAGATATTTATGGGTTCAATTCGATGAATTGATGGTTCGGGATTAGAATGGCTCAATAAGGCTCAGGTTGGTTAAGAGACCTATTTCGGGTTAGCTCGAATTGGCTCATGATTTTCACTCTGTGACTACTCATTTAACCTTGATTAGTCTTAATTTCATCCCCAAATGTGTTTAGGGAGGTTGAATTTTGAATTAGAAAGCATTTGGTGCAACCCTATGTGCATACCTAAGGTAAGCGATGGTGGGGTATAGCGGTTAACTACCTTTGTAGGACCCAACCATGCAGCCATGGCAAGAGTTTCTTGCCCTCAAGTGACTCAAATTACATTCCCCTTCGAAACACGGTCGTTTTGGCTTTCGTTTCATCAAAATCGGAGTTGATTTGAGCCCTAAAACACATTTGGAAGCCGAAAGGGTCAAAAATGGGCATAAGCTGACAGGGCCTCGGGTGACCACCCAGGCCTGGGCGGCTAGCTGCCTGGGCCCAGGTGGCTAGCCGCCCAGCCCCAGGTGGTCACCCGAGCCAATTTCTTTTTTTGAGTGCTGAAGCGGATCCCTTCCTATTTCCTCGGATTTGTCCGCCTCCAGCCGCCATTTAATCCTATTTTCAGCCCTATTTGACCTACTTCAGCCCCAAGGGAACCTCTAAGAGCCCTTGGATCCATACCTAGGGTTTTAATCCCAACCATTGAGGGTTTTCCCTTAAACCCTATAAATACCCCCTTATACTTCAGCAATAGAGGGGGCACTTGGAGGCAATTTCTGAAGTGGGAGGCATGTGTGAGACTTAGAGGCTATGGCAGCCATCCTTAGGGTAGTTTAACCTAAGCTTTAAATGAGAGAGTGAGAGAGAGAGCTTGAAGGAAGGCTGGAGTTTGGCTTGAAGGCTTGAAGGAAGGAATTCCCAGCAGTGCATAAGAGAAGGAGGACTATCTACAGTAGCAACCATAGGTATACCCTCTCTTCTCCTCTTCTCTCTTTTAAAGTTAGGCTTTTGCATAGAATAGCATGATTTGATGTCAAAGCATATGCCTTTATCATGTTTTACTGCTTCTATTAGCTAGTATGCATGTTTAGGATGATGTTTATGGGCTGTTTAGTATGCTAGAGTGTTATTTCATGTGATTTACTGCATATTTGGGATTCTAGGGTTTCCTTAGTACTGAAATTGGTTTTCTGCTTGAAATAACTCTTTTGTATATTAAAGCTTGTGTTTTTATCATGTCTTGTTGCTTCTATTAGCTAGTATGCATGTTTAGGATGATGTTTATGGGCTGTTTAGTATGCTAGGGTGTTATTTCATGTGATTTACTGCATATTTGAGATTCTAGGATTTCTCTTGTGCTGAAATTGAGGTTATGCTTAGAATAGCATTATTTTATGTGAAAGCCTATGTTTTTATCATGTGAGCATCATTCTATTGGTTAATATGCATGGATTGAATGCTGTTCATATTCTGTTTTGCATGGTTTAGAGTGCATGGGATTTTATGCACTAGTGTGATTCTAGGGTTTCATTCATCCTTGTTTTAGGAAAGTTGCATATAGCATGATAGCTTAGGGTTATTCTCTAGTTTTTCTTCATAGTTACTGCATATGTGTTCCATATTAGATAAATATGATATTTTTGCATCCATGGTAGTTGGTTTTAGGGTTGTTTGCATGTTATTGCATATAGGGTTAAGTTTGGGTTTACTTTATTTCATGATTCGTGTTGTTTACATGACTTATGAAGGATTATAAGCCTTATTTTCAATTCTGTCCAGATCTGTTTAATGACCTTAATATGATATTTTGAGCATGTGTTAGCCTATGTTTAAGCATGATAATTGCTTGATTAGAAACTAGGTTTGGTTGGTTGGTATTTTTGGTATGTTTTGCATAGAAATTGCAGGTGCTTGACAGGTACAACAGGTGCAACTACCCCACCAATGTGGGGTGGTTATTTTGGCTATTGCAAGATTTCATCTTGCAAATAAGGTAATTACCCTATGCAATAGGGTGGTTGTGACAGGTTGCTTTTTCTTAAAGGTAAGTAGGGTATGAGGGTGCCCCAATTCACCCTTCTTTCCTTTCCTTGAAACTTTCCCTTTCTCCCTCCTAGGGTTATTCCTTAATAGAGGAGTATGGTAGATTCTATAGTTTCCTTTCATAAAAATGCCTTTTAAATCAAGGTTTCTATCTTTATAAGATTCTATATTTTCTAAAGATCTTTTGAGAATCATTCATTTTTGGAAACTTACCATATTTCTTATGAAAGGAAACTTAGGGTTTACCATAGGCCTCTATTAGGTTATAACCCTATTCTTGTCACACCCCAAATCCAAAAGATTGGATTTGGCGACATAATTGTCATAACCCACATAAGACTACATCCTACATAGGCTAGACCACTTAACAATATCAACTTATGATAAATTTGTCTCCAGTAATCCATTCACAATAAAATTTGAAACACAATATAACTAAAATCTCAACAATTAAATGAAATAACTGGATAAATCCACATCCATCAAAATAATTTGTAACCTCCAATAACCTGCTACAATATCCACTGAGACAGCAAATTAAATTCTTCTAACTACTAAAATAAAGTTTCAACTAAACTAGCAGATCAAGCTGTCGATACCCTGGTTCTTCGTACGCAGAAGCCACTCACATTAAGCTAATCATCTGTGGGCAAAAATATAAGGGGTGAGCATAACGCTCAGCAAGAAAACATTACACAATATATACAGGAAGAGGTCAAGCATATTCGCACGATTGATTTAAAAAAACATGAGTAACAAAACGATAAAGTTTTACAATAAATCATTTCTTTCAATTCGATAGGCATATAAACTTTTAGAAATAATTCTCTTGCTTTCAATTCAATAAACAATAACACTGAAACACTTCCGATAACAATGCATTCGATAAATCACTTTAGAATCACTGATTCATATAATCCAAATCAATAAAACATTAGTTCGTACAAGTATTTCCTCTAGCTAGACTCACATTCAATAGGCGCCCATCATCGTGGGACTTTACACTACATCAGTACTGATGACCAACAGTATTAGAATCCCCTGCTGGCACGGACCAATTTTCCAACAGTATTAGAATCCCCTACTGGGACAGACCAATAATCTAACCAGAGTTCACACTTATACAAAAAAAACATTTCACAAATATCTTTCATAAGTAAAATAAATTCAAACACATATGTAAAACAATTTCAATAAATAACTATTTTTGCTTGACCCACAGTACATAAGAAATAACACTTTGACAATGAAACGATTTTGAAAACAATTATCCATAAATCATTGGCTCAATAAAGAGGAATAAAAATCATATTTATTTTTATTTAATCAAAGAGGGCGATACATTGTGCAAGTTCCCTTACCTCAAGCCAAACTTTCAACAATTCAAGCGATTGAACTCCTAATCACTCCAATGCTATTCAGAACCTAAAATCAATAATATCTTTTATCAATAATTTATATTTATATTAATAGTTCATTCTAATTACGTGGTACGCTAACAGTTCAATTTCTAATTCTAATGGCCCCATAAACCCTTCTTCCCTGTAATAGTTATGTGCTTATAATACGTATGGCTAGTGTATATATATATATATATATATATATATATATATATATCTATCTATCTGTGTTTGTATTAAAAGTTGATAGTCAACTTACTACAAACAGACTATCAACGTGATAAAGTAATCTTCCTAAATCCAAGTTGATAGTCAACTTGCTAAAAACTGACTACCAACATAATAAAGTATCCTTCCCAAAACCTGATGAGTGAGTACGGTTGTCCTTTCAATTAGAAAAGTTGACAGTTAACTTGCTACAACTTGACTGTCAACGTGATATGATTCATCACAACAAAAGCTGAAAAGTTGACAGTCAACTTGCTACAAGCTGACTGTCAACGTGACATGAAAAAAGTGGATGTACAGTAAAAAGCTTTATGAACAGTGATGAATAGTGTCAGATTATATATATATATATAATACATAATAGTGGAAATTACGGTATATATATATATATATATATATATATAATCTTTTCACGTTTTCTAAAGTCTGCAATTTCAGGAATTTACTTTTTCCCCTTTCACTTTAAGTTTTAGCACACATATCAAAACGTTTTATATAAATATATATATATATTCACTTACCTTTTTGTTTCACTAGTCAAAAAATCCCTCTACCAATATGTCTACACAATCCATTATATATATATCTATTATATTATTTATTGATACAACTATTGCATGTACACCATAAGTATATATATATATATATTTACTCACTTGGCTATCAGGTAAACAAAGGAGACGAAGCCAAAACAATCCCAGCCGCCAGTCCTCTATTCTCTCAATTGTTCCCAAGCCAAAAAAAAAAAAAAAAACTTCCCTTATAAGATCTTATATAGGGCACAACTTAATCCTAACCTACTTAGGTTTACTTCCAATACTAGTGTTTGGGTACACAGTTATCTAATCCATGGTTAAATCTAATCCCAATAATTATGTGAATAGTAAAATCAACTAATAAATTAAATTAACCGTAACGCGTTAAATATATAATTAATTAAATAAATGAATTTGCGTAAATACGAGGCATTACATTTCCCTTTCGAACTACGTGGACTTTGATCCTTGTATTTCCATACATGGTACGTAGGCGCTCTTCGTGAGGTTCAAGTCCGCCCTAGGATACTAAGTATCCTAGGTTTTCTATCCCCTTTTTCTCTTTTCTGTTTTTCTTTGATTTTTTTGATTATGTGGATGAATGAATGGATGATATGCATGCTGCCTTGTGATGATGATTGTTATTTCTGGAGTGTTTAAGACTTTGATTTAGCCCAATGAAATTAAGAGACCTTTTAGGGCGATATGGGTGCCTATAGGTTTTGCCTAGAACCTTCCCATATCGTAACTTAGCCTCCGAATCCACCATCTTTGGTTTCCAAAAGATCTTTTGCCTTACCATTTTTTAAACATGGAGTCATTCTTTTATTTTCCTAAAACAAAACTGTTTTTTAGGGTTTTCCTTGTTTCCTTTAAAAAATAAGGTGGCGACTCCTTTCTCTTTTTCAAACCCCCACGTGGGCCTCCACTTACGGTTTTCCAGGGTCCACAGACTGGCGACTCCACTGGGGATTTGTGGGCTAGACTCTATATAATTTGATTGGGCTAAGTTAATTTCTTATGTTAATTAAAATCAATCACATTGCATCCGCTTGATTGTGTGCTTTCATTTATTGCATTGTGTGCGCAAACTCTTGCATGCTAGGATCGATGTCCCTCGATGTATCCTTGCCACTGATGGGCCTAGCCTCAACCTTGGTTTTCCTGATTCCATGTGTTGGGGTGAAAGCTATCAACCTCTCTTGCCAAGTACCCATGGGCTTGCCCTTGGGTATATTAAATGAGTTAATCACGTACTGCTGGACGCACGCGGCGTTTCTGAGGCCACATGTGGTTAGGTATAAAGATTGCTCAAGCAAGTGAAGGACCCCAGCCAACCCTTATCATTAGTCCATATAGACAGACTTGTAGGGCACTATAGTTTCACCCTTATGCACCCACATTGTTTGTAATGATATCATGACCGTGTTTGTGATGTGCTTAATGGAAAATTAATAGAGAACCTTTGCACCTTATATCCTTAATACGTACCTTTCACCCATGACCCTTGCAAAGGTGATTGGATTAAAAGGGACTAATTGAGTATATATGGCGTGAAGTCATTGAGACAAATATGGAAGCTTAGGACATACCCTTGGGATGAGAGATTGATTGTTCCCTTTCATAAAGGAGTGAGAGGACGTACTGGCTTGGATTCGCGACCAGCAAGGGCGCCTAGTGAAGATTGATTCTACCAACCAGTCAGATATAGCCGACGAAGCAACTAGTGAAGGGGGTTTTGATGTTGAGACTTGTTTGAAGGCTATCATGACCAAGCTTGATTACACCACCGATGTATCCGAGAGAGCATTGAAAATGGCCCAAGATATCTAACATAAGATGTCGGAACCTGTCACACCCCATTTTTGCCACCTGTCACCTTAGCTAGGGTTTGTCATTGCATGAGTCTTTTTGTTTCCTTTTTGAGTCTAGTCTTTTGCATTAAGTTTTTAGAGTCCTAAGGATGATGTGTATGAATTTTGGTTCGATTTGGAGTTGATCTTGAGGGTTAATTAGAACTTTTGTGACTTGAGGGGCACAATCGTCTTTTTGGTCACAAACTTTCCATTTGACCTTGAAATGATCTCCAAGTTACCAATTGGAGTTCATATGATTGCATTTGAGGTATTTGTAGGTTCAATTCGATGAATTGAAGGTTCGGGATAAGAATGGCTCAACAAGGCTCAGGTTGGCTAAGAGACCTATTTCGGGTTAGCTCGAATTGGTTCATGATTTTCACTCTATGACTGCTCATTTAACCTTGATTAGTCTTAATTTCATCCCCAAATGTGTTTAGGGAGGTTGAATTTCGAATTGGAAAGCATCCGGTGCGACCATATGTGCATACCTAAGCTTAGCGACGGTGGTGCATAGCGGTTAGCCGCCTTTGTATAACCCAACTATGCAGCCATGGCTAGGGATTTTTGCCCTAAAATGTCTTAAATTACATTCCTCATCGAAGCACGGTCGTTTTGGCTTTCGTTTCGTCAAAATCGGACTCCATTTGACCCCCGAAACACATTTGGAAGCTGTAAGGGCTCAAATAAGGCAATTGCTGATGGCGCGCTCGGGTGACCATCTGGGGCCTGGCGGCTAACCGCCCAGCCCAGGTGGTCAGCCGCCCAAGGCCAGGCGGCTAGCCGCCCAGCCCCAGGTGGTCACCCGAGCCACTTTCCTTTTTTGAGCTTTGACGCGGCTCCCTCCCTATTTCCTCGGATTTGCTCGCCTCCAGCCGCCATTTAACCCTAATTTCAGCCCTATTTGACCTACTTGAGCCCCAAGGTAACCTCTAAGAGCCCTTGGATCAATCCCTAGGGTTTTAATCCCAACCATTGAGGGTTTCCCCTCAATCCCTATAAATACCCCCTTATACTTCAGCAATAGGGGAGGAAAAATTCTGAAGTGTGAGGCATGTGTGAGACTTGGAGGCTATGGCAGCCATCCTTAGGGTAGTTTAACCTATACTTTGAGTGAGAGAGTGTGAGAGAAAGCTTGAAGGAGGGCTGGAGCATTGCTTGAAGGCCTAAAGGAAGGAACTCCCAGCAGTACACAAGAGAAAGAGGATTCCCTACAGCAGCAAAAGGGTACTTCACCATAGGTATTCCCCCTTCCACCTCTTCTCTTAAAGTTAGGTTTTTTTAGGATGATTTCATGTTAAAGTGTATGTCTTTATCATGTTTCTTTGCTTCTATTAGTTAGTATGCATGGTTAGGATAATGTTTGTGGGCTGTTTAGTATGCTAGGATGTTGTTCCATGTGATTTACTGCATGTTTGAAACTTTAGGGTTTCCTTAGTGCTGAAATTGTTTTTCTGCATGAAATAACACTTTTGCATATTGAAGCTTGTGTTTTTATTGTGTTTTGCTACTTCTATTAGTTAGTATGCATGGTTAGGATAATGTTTGTGGGCTGTTTAGTATGCTAGGATGTTGTTCCATGTGATTTACTGCATGTTTGAAACTTTAGGGTTTCCTTAGTGCTGAAATTGTTTTTCTGCATGAAATAACACTTTTGCATATTGAAGCTTGTGTTTTTATTGTGTTTTGCTACTTCTATTAGTTAGCATGCATGATTAGGATAATATTCATGGGCTGTTTAGCATGCTAGGATGCTGTTCCATGTAGTTTAATGCATGTTTGCAATTCTAGGGTCTCTCTTGTGCTGAAATTAGGTTTTTACTTAGAATAGCTATATTTCATGTGCAAGCTTGTGTTTTTATCATGTGTTGATGCTTCTATTGATTAATATGCATGATTAGAATGATGTCCATGATGAGTTTTGCATGATTTGGAGTTATTTTATGTGATTTTGAGCACAATTGTGATTCTAGGGTTTCACTCATCCTTGTATTAGGAAAGTTGCATATAGCATGATAGCTTAGGGTTTTTTCTTGTGTTTTCTTCATAGTTGACATATATGTGCTGCATATTTGATAGCTATGACATTTTTCTGCATTCATAGTAGTGGATTTCAGGGTTTTTTTGCATGTCATTGCATGTAGGGTTGAACTAGGGTTTTAGTTAGCTTATGATTCATGTTGTTGCATGACTTGTGGTTGATTTTAAGCCTTATTTCAATTCTGTCCAGACCTGTTATTCGTCCTTGATATGATATTTTGAGTATGTGTTAGCCCATGTTTGGGCATGATAATGGCTTGATTTGGAATCTAGCTTGTTTGGTTGGTATTTTTGGTATGTTTTGCATGGAAATTGCAGGTGCTTTGACAGGTACAATAGGTGCAACTACCCCACCAATGTGGGGTGGTTATTTTGGCTATTGCGGGATGAAATCTTGCAAATTACCCTGTGCAATAGGGTGGTTATTTTGACAGGTTGCTTTGCTTAAGGTAAGTAGGGTGTGAGGGTGCCCCAATTCACCCTTCTTTCCTTTTCCTTGAAACTTTCCTTTTCTCCCCCCCTAGGGTTGTTTCCTAATAGAGGGGTATGGTAACTCCTATAGTTTCCTTTCAATAACAAATACCTTTTGAATCAAGGTTTCCATCTTTTTATCAAATTCCATATTTACCAAAAATCTTTTGAGAATCATTTATTTTGGAAACTTACCATGTTTTACTTGAAAGGAAACTTAGGGTTTACCATAGGCCTCGATTAGGTTATAACCCTATTCCCTTTCGAACTACGTGGACTTTGATCCATGTATTTCCATACATGGTACGTAGGCGCTCCTTGTGAGGTTCAAGTCCGCCCTAGGATACTAAGTATCCTAGGTTTTCTCCCCCTCCTTCTTTTTTCTGTTTTTCTTTGATTTACTTGATTATATGGATGAATGAATGAATGATATGCATGCTGTCTTGTGATGATAACTGTTGATTCGTGTGTGATTAAGACTTTGATTTAGCCCAATTAAATTAAGAGACCGTTTAGGGCGATATGGGTGCCTATAGGCTTTGCCTAGAACCTTCCCATATCGTAACTTAGCTTCCGAATCCCCGAATTCTCTGGTTTCCAAAAGACTTTTCGCCTTACCATTTTTAACTATGGAGTCAATCTTTTGTTTTCCTAAAACAAAACTGTTTTTTACGGTTTTCCTTGTTTCCTTTAAAAAATAAGGTGGTGACTCCTTTTCCTTTTTCAAACTTTAAACCCATTCGTGGGCCTGCTTTCTTGGGTCCACGGACTGGCAACTTTTAAACCCTCGTGGGCCTTGACTTTTTTAGGGGTTCACAGAACCCGAACAGAATAATGGTCGTACCCGGGGGGATAACACCAAAGATGGGACTCAGTCTGGAGAAGGCACTAGGACCAATAAAGGAGGAGGTACTAAGCCCAAGGGAAATGAATCACCCGAAATTTTTAACCTAGAAGGGGGAAGTAAAGGAAAGACTTCTGATACAGATTCTATGTTGGCTAGCAAGGTAGAAGCTTTGGAGAGAACTATAAAGGGGATCCGTAGGACAGATGACATGGTGGATGTACGTACCCTATCTTTGTTTCCTCAAGCTCGTATTCCACTACAATTCAAGATTTCAAAATTAGAAAAGTTTGACGGAACGGGTTGCCCTAAGACCCATTTGAAGATGTATGTACGAGCTATGCACCCTCGAGGAGCGACAGATGAACTCTTAGCTCAAATATTCCATGAAACCCTAGCCACTTCTGCCTTAAAGTGGTTCCTAGCCTTAGATGAGAATAGAACCTGAACTTGGGAGGACATATGTAATGAGTTTTCGGAGCACTACAAGTACAACACTGAGGTGGATGTCACACGAAGGGACTTAGAGACCACGAAACAAGGGGCTAATGAGACTTTCTCCGCTTTCATTACAAGATGGAGGCAAAAGGCCTCGAAAATGGCAGATAGACTAAATGAGGAAGATCAGATTCAGTTGGTGGTTAAGAACCTATTGCCAGTGTATCACAAGCACCTCTTTGCTCACTACTTCCCTAACTTCAACGCTCTTATCGGAGCAGGTACACAAGTTGAGGATGCTATTGCCGATGGGTCAATCAAGACAGAAGAAGTCCAAAGGAGCCGTAGGCCGAACTTTGCTGGGAAAAACAATGCCGAGGTCAATACCATAACCCAACCCACTCAACCCATCTCCCTAAATGACACTAACCCACCTCGCCAATTCACCGAGCTGCATATGCCACTTGAGAAAGTGCTTGAAAAGCTAGAGAGCCGAGGCCTGTTGAAACCTCTCGACCCAAGACCACCACCAAACCAATTGCCTAAGAACTACAATGAGAATGAATACTGCAAATTCCACCAAGCCAAAGGCCACTTAACTAACCGTTGCGATTGCCTTAGGCATGAGATCCAAGACTTACTTGACAAACAAATCATCTCACCACCAACTCCACCAAATCGCCCAAATGTCACCCAAAATCCACTTCCCTCTCATAATTCATCCAACTCCATAAATGCCATTGAATCTGACCCATCTCGACCTTGTCTACCCATAAGATAATACACCCCATTACCTATGTCCTTGACCCAAGCCTTTTACCAATGCTGTAACAAAGGCCTTATCATACCTCACCCTCCAAAACCAAAACCCCAAATACCCCATCAATATTGCCAATACCATGGTATACCCAGCCATGACACTGAGAACTGTGCTATGTTGAAAAATATTGTTCAAGATCTCGTTGACCAAAAGACCCTACAATTGCCAAAGAAGTCTATCCAACAGCAGTTGAGAGAAAGATATGAAGCAAGAGACCCTCGAGTGGGATTGTTGGGAGAACCTTCGGGGAAGTTTGATTACTATGTGCTTTATCCTGATCCATTGCCAAGTGAGCCTATAATTCCTACAGGTTGGGATGATATACCCGAAGAGGTGCAGATGGAGGACATTGACATGATTGAATGGGATGACCTAATGGGGGACATAAATGAAATTGATGACATATGGGCTAGTAATGAAGAAGTGGACCACAAGATAAGAGGGGGTCGCCATTTCAAGCCTCCACACTTGGAGTCTGATAATCCACTGGGTGAGTTAGATAAGCGTCTTGATGTGCAAGAAGAAGAAGATGAAGTACTCAGACAATTGAAGAGGACCAATGCCAATATCACCATCTGGGGCTTGCTCATGGCCTCTCACAAACACAGACAGACAGTGCTGAAGTTGTTAAACCAGATATAGGTTCCGGTTGATTTGTCTCCTGAGGGATTGGTGAATCTAGTAAACCCTACTCCGAAGAATTCCACCATAGTGTTCACAGAGGTTAACTTACCTAAGAGTGGGCCAAGCCACTCCCAAGCTTTGCACATAACTGTTGACACCATGGGGAAGAGGGTCCCCACAGTCTTAATTGATAATGGTTCTGCACTAAATGTGTGTCCCTTGAGAACTGCAACCGTTTTGGGCTTGGGGCCCACTGATTTCACTCCATCCGGACAAACGGTGAGGGCGTATGATAACACTCGTAGAGATGTAATTGGGGTGGTTACTTTACCTCTAATTATGGGACCCACAGAGTTCAGAGTGGAGTTTCAAGTCTTGGATGTGCCATCATGTTTTAATCTATTATTGGGAAGGCCTTGGATTTATCCTGCTGGGGCTGTACCATTATCCTTGCACCAAAAGGTAAAGTTCCCTCATGAAGGAACCATTGTCACGCTTCAAGGGGACTATGATTTGAAAATGGCGGGAGTACCCATATGTGAAATAAAACCAGAGTCGGCTGAGATACCTTTGTTTGGGTTTGAGTATGTGCAATGCATAGAAAAAGAGTTCGGGAAAGAAGAGCGATCACGCTATTGTACTTTTTGTTGGGAATCAAACTAGGGAGGAAAACTACAAAGGGCGGGATTAAAATTTTCCTACGAATCCCAAACCCATGAATCCGATTATGCATAATACAAAAACATAAACCCTAACTACCAAGAGAGTTGGGATTACTTACAGTTGATTAATGTCTTCTCCTTTATGCTCCAAGCTTTGTCTTCTCCTTTTTGCTCCAAGCTTTGTCTCCGGACAGCGGTGAATGAGTAGCCCAAGTGTGCTGCCTCCAACGGTATCCACACCTAGCTTGAACTTGAAGTCCTTTCCTTCTTCTTCCTTGTTGTTGCTAGAGGTGGAGAAGAAAGAGAGAGAGAGAGGGAGAGCTGTAATTTTCAGCCAGCCCTTGGGGAGGAGTGATTGTGATGATGTCATCACCTTATAGTGGGCATTATATAGCCCACTAATAGGGCCGGCCAAGGGGGGATTCCAAACCCTAATCTAATTTGTGTAATTACTCTTAATTACACAATTAGCCTACTAGTTTGCATCAAATACAAATTAGCCCCTTAAAGAACTTTTCTTTAATCACTTATACCCTTTCTCTCATAGACAATCAAGCTCTCTTAGCATGATCAGTGTGTGACCCATTGGGTTCACATCATCAAGTAGTAGGAACAGCACAAGTTGTGCATAATGGAACACTTTCCATTAAGGGTCTAATTGAAACTCCTTTCAATTCCCTAATTGATTATAACTCATTTATATCAATTAGGGCTTCTACTAACCATGAGTAACACCTAGCATATGGCTCATGGTGTGGTCCTTAATGAGGTGAATAGTCATTTACAAAGAACCCTTCTGTTATAGTTTACAGGTTACAATTCCATCCTTCCGTCAACACAATGTCTCCAATTGAACTAATAGCACATGGAAGTCTGTCAAGTCCCTAGTTCAATTACTTTATACTCATTCATTAATATCAACTCAATGATGAACTTATGGAAACTCCTTTCCATATTCATTCTACCATGGGCCCATGGATTTAATGAGTTATATTCAATGAATGCTGTATGAGACATTCACTCTCTTTTTCCTGAGAGTGATGGATTCCTTGTTGATCACTCACATGCCTTCACACACATAGCAGTAGGGCCAATGAACACCTTTACAGACCCCTGAATAG
The DNA here is from genome assembly GCA_039720395.1 of Liquidambar formosana. Taxonomy (NCBI): domain Eukaryota; kingdom Viridiplantae; phylum Streptophyta; class Magnoliopsida; order Saxifragales; family Altingiaceae; genus Liquidambar; species Liquidambar formosana. The sequence continues at coordinate 10,677,057 of CM077824.1, read as the reverse complement.
GATCCGCACTTAGTGTTATCAAACTTCTAAAGCTACATGTATAAGACAACCATGGTGTCTCAGGTCTAAGGATTACTTGTACCACTATAACAATGAGAAACTGATTGACAGGCAGTGTCACGACCCAAATTAATTAAGCCGTGATCAATAATAATAAAACGAGCTTTATTTTAATAAATTCTTTTGATAAAACGTGGATGACACGTGTTAAATTCCTCAATCATTTTAAAAATTTTCGGCATGACCCATCCGTAGATAGGACATACCATCAGGAAAACCTGTTATGAAAATGCATACATAAAAATTTCCTGTCATCCATGGAAATGGTATCGTCCCATGCGTCGTATTCCACATATATACAACATTAAATAATTACAATTACAACCCCGATTAAATTTACATTTACAATTCTGATTTAATTACATTAATAATTAACATAAAGAAATTTCCATTAAGAACATCTTCCGCCCAAGATAGCAAAACCAATCCCTGGATTATCTGAAAAACATTTAAGATAATAGGCGTGAGTCCGATGACTCAGTAGATACAATTTGACATAGTAAACTAAAGCAATGATATAAATAAAACCAATTATATCATTTAAAACGAAATATACTAACCAGGTATATTACAAACCCAAAATAAGTTATAACCCATAACTTAAAACAAATAATGCATAATGCCCAATGCATGTGACTCATGTCCAATTTACATTAATTCCATTAATTACCGACCACTCCCGCAGGAGTCTTCGCGCGGAAATGGAGGATTTAAACCCAACCTCCAAGAGGACAACACAAGGGTTCCTACCTGGAACCGGAAAGTAGCCTCTAATTCGGGAACACAAGGGTTCCTACCTGGAACTGGAAAGTACCCCAGGACCAAAGGAATGGAAAACACCGCAAAGTCCCTTTGACTGCAAGTAGTCCAATTCCAGTGACCCCTTTTTATGCAATACTTTTACCCAGTATTCATTAAGTCCATTTGATGCATGATTATGCCCAACATGCAGTGCAATAAACCATAAAATGATTCTTTGGAACCAAAGTCATCTCCAAGATATGGTAAATAACCCATAATCGAATAACATCATAATTATATCCAAAATTATGATAAACAACATAAATTCTCATTATGATTATAACCTTAAAATCAAAATCAAAACCTCAATTAAACATGGGAATTAACCATAAAATCCATAAATCTATATTCCATAGAATGTATAAAATATACCAAAATCCGTAAAGAACATAATCCCCAATTTAGAATATCAAATACCCATAATCTTCTTCCAAGATTTATTCCATAATTCATTTATATACATATTCTAGGCCCAAGAATACCAAACACTATGATAATATATACCATATTATCATGTCAATAGTTTAAACCCATGTAAATTGCACCTACCTCCATGAAACGTGTAGCAAAATGCAATCTTGATGTGGTGAGTGTGTAGATCCAAGCCTAGGATGCACATGTAAGCCCCCAATCCAAGCCCTAGCTCCTAAATGCCATGCTTGATGAAATAATGGAGATTCCAACTCCAAAATGGGACCAAACCTCACAAATACCATGAATAAACACAAAATGTAAGGATATGATAACCCAATCCCAAAAGAAATGAAAACCCTAACTTTATATATGAGAAATTACCTCTCAAATCCGAAATAGAGGTAAACCATGAGTGAATCCAAGCTAGAGATGTCGAAATCCAAGCTCCCTATGCATGAAAACCCATAAAAATGGAGGGAGAAGCTCTTTCTCTCTCCACCGTCCCCTCTCTCTTTCTCTCCTATCCCCTCTCTCTCTCTATTTGGCTGGAAAGAAGGGGAAGAATCTAGAATATCATAGGTGAAAGGGTTTATATAGAAAATGGGGGCAAAAAGGTCATTCTAACCCTTTATTAAAACTGTCCGCCGACACTTTCAGACGGCTGAAAAATATTTTCAGCCGGCTGAAATGCCCAACACAAAATAACCCTTCTCTGGAATTTTCAGTCGGCTGAAATGAACTTTCAGCCGGCTGAAAATTGACTTTCAGACGGCTGAAACATGTTTCAGCCGTCTGAAATGCACAGACAGCCCAAAAACAAACAGTCAGTCAGCAACTCTCCATCAGCACAGACAGCCCAAATACCCCCCATTTGAATCCAAATAAAATATCAAAAAAATCAAATACCCAATATATCAAAATCTCATTTCCAAGTTTTAGTACAAAATCCGTCGCACGACAGATTTTCCTAAAACAAACATGTGAGGAAACCAATCCAAACATGCTAATAAAATCCCATAAAATCACCAAGGTCTTATAATATTATAAACTCCCATTACCGCCAAAAATTATTCTTTAAAACGAAGATTTACGAAAATTCACTTTTTCCCCACACTTAGCCAAATTTCAGCAGCTTAAACCCTTAAGTTGCAAATAAGGCTAAACACACTCAAAAGATACTCGATGCACAAAACAAGCATCAAAACGCATCCAACATCATAATATCATACACATGCATTACCCATGCATGAAATCATCTGACAAATCAAGGGATTAGCTACGTTAACCATAGATTAAAGCCTTAATACCCTATTTAAAAATTACGGGTATTACAGGCAGGTTAAAACTCCATTCAGTTTATCTCATATCTTTGGTCACATTCAGTGTACCTATTCTTATAATAGGCACCCACTTGTTGGTTGTAGTGTCTCCACACAAATAGCTTGAGACTAGCTATCCTCTTATAGAGTCAACCTAACAAGTGCTAGTCCTATGGTTCATTACTGTCCATCATAGTGAACCTTCAACTAGGAATGATTTAGGAGTTTAGTACAGAGATATATTTAGAGTCTCAAAATTACAACCCTTTGTAATTTCATATTCTCAACTCTAACTCCATGGACATATTATGTAAATATAAATGATGCATATAAACATAATAGAATAAGCCCTTTTATTAAATCAATAATAAATGTGACATATATAAATGAAATCAATTGATTGTTCCTAATCCCTAAACAATCATCTCTATGATTGGCTCTAGGGCATAATCCTAACAATCTCCCACTTGCACTATAGCCAATCCACCATGTATCTCATACCCATATCCTGTCGGTGGTGATCCAACACACTTGGGTTATAGCCTTAGTGAAGGGGTATTCTTTATTCTCTGTTGTATTGAACTTCTATATGTATATGTCATCACTTCCAATGATCTCTCTAATCACTTGGAATCGCCGCTTAAAGTTTGGACTTTTGATGAGACCGTGGATCCTTGTCTTGAGCACTAGCCTTATTGTTGTCACAAAAACAATAGTAAAGGCTTCTCAATGTTAGGAACCACTCCTAGTTCTGCAATGAACTTACTCATCCAAACATGCAGCAATGAGCTCAAATTTACAACTCCACCATTTAAGGTAGAACATACCTCGATGTTGATCTCCTATCATCATCGTCAGATTGAAAATGTGAATCCGTTATACCAACCATTTCTAAGTTTCTTTCTCCATAGACAAAGCATGGGTCCTTAGTTCTTCCCAAGTACTTAAGGATAGCTTTGACTTCTTCCCAGTATACCTTATCTGGGTCTACCTGATATCTGCTCGTAACATTTACAGCAAAACTGATATCTGGTCATGTACATAGCATAGCATATGCTTTTAGACAACTTGATTTCATGTCTGACAGGAATTAGACTTCTCTTGAAATCATGCATTTTGAACCCATTCAAAATCTTGTCTACGTACATCGATTGGGAAAAACTTAGCATCCTTTAAGATCTATCTCTATAGACCTCTATTCCTAGAATATAGGATGCTTCTTCCAAATCTTTTATGGAGAAACTTTGTGAAAAACCAATTTTTTCACTTTTGACAACGTCTCTACATTATTCCCTAATAAGTAGAACGTCATTCACTTATAGGACCATAAATGTGATCGCACTCCCACTAACCCTTTGTACAATCATGGTACATGTGGACCCCAAAAAAGAGTTACAAGGCCCACGGGAGGGTTTAAAAGTCGCCAGTCTGTGGACCCAGGAAAAGAGGGCCCACGAATGGGTTTGGAAAAAGAAAGGAGTCGCCACCTTATTTTTTAAAGGAAACAAGGAAAACCCTAAAAAAACAGTTTTGTTTTAGGAAAACAAAAGATTGACTCCATGTTTAAAATGGTAAGGCAAAAAGTCTTTTGGAAACCAGAGAATTCGGGGATTCAGAGGCTAAGTTACGATATGGGAAGGTTCTAGGCAAAGCCTATAGGCACCCATATCGCCCTAAACGGTCTCTTAATTTAATTGGGCTAAATCAAAGTCTTAATCACACACAAATCAACAGTTATCATCACAAGACAGCATGCATATCATTCATCCATTCATCCATATAATCAAGTAAATCAAAGAAAAACAGAAAAAGAAAGAGGGAGAGGAGAAAACCTAGGATACTTAGTATCCTAGGGCGGACTTGAACCTCACAAGGAGCGCCTACGTACCATGTATGGAAATACATGGATCAAAGTCCACGTAGTTCGAAAGGGAATAGGGTTATAACCTAATCGAGGCCTATGGTAAACCCTAAGTTTCCTTTCAAGTAAAACATGGTAAGTTTCCAAAATAAATGATTCTCAAAAGATTTTTGGTAAATATGGAATTTTGATAAAAAAATGGAAACCTTGATTTGAAAGGTATTTGTTATTGAAAGGAAACTATAGGAGTTACCATACCCCTCTATTAGGAAATAACCCTAGGGGGGGGAGAAAAGGAAAGTTTCAAGGAAAAGGAAAGAAGGGTGAATTGGGGCACCCTCACACCCTACTTACCTTTAGCAAAAGCAACCTGTCAAAATAACCACCCTATTGCATAGGGTAATTTGCAAGATTTCATCTCGCAATAGCCAAAATAACCAACCCACATTGGTGGGGTAGTTGCACCTGTTGTACCTGTCAAAGCACCTGCAATTTCCATGCAAAATATACCAAAAATACCAACCAAACAAGCTAGATGCCAAATCAAGCCATTATCATGCCCAAACATAGGCTAACACATGCTCAAAATATCATATCAAGGACAAATAACAGATCTGGACAGAATTGAAATAAGGCTTAAAATCAACCACAAGTCATGCAACAACATGAATCAATAGCTAACTAAAACCCTAATTCAACCCTACATACAATGACATGCAAAAAACCCTAAAATCCACTACTATGAATGCAGAAAAATATCATAGTTGTCAAATATGCAGCACATATATATCAACTATGAAGAAAACACAAAGAAAAACCCTAAGCTATCATGCTATATGCAACTTTCCTAATACAAGGATGAATGAAACCCTAGAATCGCAATTGTGCTCAAAATCACATAAAATAACTCTAAATCATGCAAAGCCCATCATAGACATCATGCTAATCATGCATATTAATCAATAGAAGCATCCACACATGAGAAAAATACAAGCTTGCACATGAAATATAGCTATTCTAAACATAAACTCAATTTCAGCACTAAGGAAACCCTAGAATCCCAAACATGCAGTAAATCACATGGGACAACATCTTAGCATATTAAACAGCCCATAAATATTACCCTAATCATGCATACATTCCAATGGAAGCAACAAAACACAATAAAAATATAAGCTCTAATATACCAAAGAGTTATTTCATGCAGAAAACCATTTTAAGCACCTAAGAAACCCTAAAGTCCCAAACATGCAGTAAATCACATGGAATAACATCCTAGCATACTAAACAGCCCACAAATATGATCCTAATCATGCATACTAGCTAATAGAAGCAGCAAAACACAATAAAAACACAAACTTTAACATGAAATAATGACTATTCCATGTAAAACCCGAGAAAAGACTCTAAAAAACCCTAAAAACACAAAGACTCATAAAACCACATAGAATGACATTATATCATGCAAAACCAGCCATAGACAATATCCTAATCATGCATTCTAAGCATTAGAAGCATCAACACATGATAAAACAATAAGCTTTTAAACATGAAATAATGCAAAGCTATGTAAAAAACCCTAGTTTGAATGAAAGAGAGAAAGGGGGAGGGGCATACCTATGGTGGCTGCTGTAGAGAGTCCTCCTCCTCTTATGTGCTGCTGGAAATTCCTTCCTTCAAGCCTCCAAGCAATGCTCTAGCCTTCCTTCAAGCCTTCTCTCACACTTTCTCACTCAAAGTTTAGGTTAAACTACCCTAAGGATGGCTGCCATAGCCTCCAATGTGCCTCTCACTTCAGAAATTGCCTCTCAGTCCCTCCAAGTGGCCTCCCCTATTGCTGAAGTATAAGGGGGTATTTATAGGGATTGAGGGAAAACCCTCAATGGTTGGGATTAAAACCCTAGGGATTGATCCAAGGGCTCTTAGAGGTTACCTTGGGGCTCAAGTAGGTCAAAAAGGGCTGAAATTAGGGTTAAATGGCGGCTGGAGGCGAGCAAATCCGAGGAAATAGGGAAGGAGCCGCGTCAAAGCTCAAAAAAGGAAAGTGGCTCGGGTGACCACCTGGGGCTGGGCGGCTAGCAGCCTGGGCCCAGGCGGCTAGCCGCCCAGGCCTGGGTGGTCACCCGAGGCCCTGTCAGCTTTAGCCCATATTTGACCCTTTCGGCTTCCAAATGTGTTTCAGGGCTCAAATCAACTCCGATTTTGACGAAACGAAAGCCAAAACGACCGTGTTTCGAAGGGGAATGTAATTTGAGTCACTTGAGGGTGAGAAACCCTAGCCATGGCTGCATGGTTGGGTCCTACAAAGGTGGCTAACCGCTATGCCTTACCATTGCTTAGCTTAGGCATGCACATAGGATCGCACCGAATGCTTTCCAATTCGAAATTCAACCTCCCTAAATACATTTGGGGATGAAATTAAGACTAATCAAGGTCACATGAGTAGTCATAGAGTGAAAATCCTAAGCCAATTCGAGCTAACCCGAAGTAGGTCTCTTAGCCAACCTGAGCCTTGTTGAGCCATTCTAATCCCGAACCTTCAATTCATCGAATTGAACCCACAAATACCTAAAATGCAAGCATATGAACTCCAATTGACAACTTGGAGATCATTTCAAGGTCAAATGGAAAGTTTGTGACCTAAAAGACGATTATGCCCCTCAAGTCACAAAAGTTCTTATTAACCCTCGAGATCAACTCCAAATCGAACCAAAATTCATACACACCATCCTTAGGACCCTAGAAACTCAATGCAAAAGACTCGACTCAAAAAGGAAACAAAAAGACTCATGCAATGAAAAACCCTAGCTAAAGTAACAGGTGGCAAAAATGGGGTGTGACAGAAGCCCCTCATTGGCGAGCAAGTTTCACTTGCGAACCAATGACCAAAAGAACAACCCATTTTTGCCCGGGGAATTGATTTCATCAAGACCCACTGGGGAAAATAGGGTGATCATATCATTGAATTCTTCGAATTCATCATACACAAGCACAAAGGTACTCCTCATAAGTTCTACAGAACTCTTCTCATACTGTATACTAGTTTCAACTAGGGGACAAAATGAGGTATCCACAGCTTACATCGAACTTCGTTCGATGAAAGGTCTTCCCGTACTACACCAGTGACAACTGGTGAATAGTACGAGGTGACAATAGCTTATATCGAACTTCGTTCGATGAAAGGTCTTCCAATTCTATGCCAGTGACAACTGGCGAATGGCACGAGGTAACATTATGCCATCAAGGCTATCCCAAAATATGAGAAAGATACATCCTTCTCATATTCAAATCATCAAGGTTATTACTCAAAAAGATAATCACATCCCATACTGCACCAGTGACAACTGGTGAATAATACGAGGTATCCATAGCTTACATCGAACTTCGTTCGATGAAAGGTCTTCCCATACTATGCCAGTGACAACTGGCGAATAGTACGAGGTATCCATAGCTTACATCGAACTTCGTTCGATGAAAGGTCTTCCCATACTATGCCAGTGACAACTGGCGAATAGTACGAGGTATCCATAGCTTACATCAAACTTCGTTCGATGAAAGGTCTTCCCATACTATGCCAGTGACAACTGGCGAATAGTACGAGGTAACATTATGCCATCAAGGCCATCTCAAAATATGAGAGAGATACATCCTTCTCATATTCAAACCGTCAAGGTTATTACTCAATTGTTAAGGTAATCACATAACACGAGGAAGGTCACAACCTTCAATCAGGGTAAACACATACCATGGGAAAGATCGCATCTTTCAAGACATCAAGGCAAACATGTGACATGAGAAAGATTGCATCCTTCTCATATCAAACTCTCAAGGTGAACACATAGCATGAGAAAGATCGCGTCCTTCTCATAATCAAACCATCAAGGTAAACACAAGTCATGGGGAAAGATTGCATCTTTCAAATCATCAAGGTAAGCATGTAATCATGAGAAAGATTTCATCTTTCTCTCACTAAGCCATCAAGACAAAGGTAAGCTTCTACTTACCAACACTCAACAAATTCACTAAGTCATCTCACATGGAGGCTATTCATGCCTCAACTCAAACATCAACTCATATAGGAGACACATTCTCCTCGTGAAAGCAATCATTCACATGCATATAGGGAAGGTATCTTTATCCCAAATGACAACGAATCATAGTGACATAGGAGGGAATTCATCCCTAATGATCAAAAACCATATGCATAGAGAGGGTTGTTCAACCCTACTAGCATGCCATGCCCACACAAGGCCACTAATGCAATCCATTTCAAAAACATTTCATGCTAAACAAGGTCAAGATATTCACTCATTTTTCAACTCAAAACAAGCTTGAGATTTCATCTCAAAGAGGGTTCAAAAGCGCGAATAGGCGAGCAAAGGCCAAACGAACGCAACGGAGCGGGCAAGGGGGGGTGACCACCTGGCTGCAGGTGGCTTGCCGCCCAAGCCCAGGCGGCTTGCCGCCCCATGCTGGGCGGTTACCCGAGGCTAGGGTCCTCCATTTTGAGGGTTTTTAAACCCTTGACCCCCCATTAGATGCACACACACACCTAATTCGAAACTAGAGAGTTTCTCTCTCTAGAAACTCATTCCATCTTCTCTAAACACTCACAAACACATTTTCAATCAAAGTTTCACTTGCAATTCAAGTTGTGTGCATGAAATAGCATCAAGAACAAGTCATTCAACAACAAAACAAGCATCAATCATCAAGTTGCAAAATCAAATTCATCATCTTTCTTATCAAACCCATTTTTCTTACATACAAGCTCAACCATCATCAATAGCTTCTAGCAATGATTCCAACATCAAGTATCCATACTATGTGATCAAGAATACATACAAGGCACCAATCTATGATGAATCCCAAGACAAGGTGTTGCTTGAACCCAAGAAGCATCTCTCATACCTCCATTCCCAACATGAGGTTAGGTCTTCCCAACTTAACATGTTTATCTTGAAATCTTGATTTCTATTGGATAAAATGCATTCCCATGATCTTCTTTTGATTGTTTTTACCATTGTTAAGCCAAGTTCATTGATTTGGCAAGGATTGAATGTGTAGAAAGCTTGTTTCCCAATGCTTGAGAAAAGATGCCCACCAAGTGTTTGATAAAATGTCAAAGAGACAAAAACATGTTCAATTCTTGAAAAATCAATTGGTTTGCATTGTAGAACCAAGTCAAATGGTCTTGGCAAGGATTTGATATACAAAAATCTTTCATTTCAATGCTTGAAAACAAGTCACACACCAAGTGTTTGATAAAATGCCCGAAAGGCAAAACCATGTTCAATCCTTACAAAATCAATGAATTTGAATACACAAAGTCATGGGCATTCATTCCTAATTCATTTCATGAATCAAAACCCATATTTTAAAATTTTTGGAAAACCATTTGAAATCAATTATCAATGTATGCCCAATATCGCTATATTTTGAATGCTAACTCAATGCACAATCCTTTGACATAGCCCGACTTTCAAAGGCTCCGTACGAGGACATCAATAAAGGGACTCATCTCTTGGTGGAGACATATGAATCATGCCCAACCACGTGCTCGCAAGATAATAAAGAAGGCGGGTTTTGAGCCCTTCCTAGATGCTCTATGGAATGAGCAATGGGATAGGCAAGTATTGTTTGCCTTGACAGAGCTATGGTGGGACACCGCCAACACTTTCCATTTTAGCTTCGGGGAGATGACCATGACTCCTAAGGACTTCACCATGATAACTGGGTTGAGTTTGAAAGGCAAGCGCTTGGAATACTATGAACACGCCAATATGGATCAGAACTACATAGTAGCTCTACTCGGGGTTGAAGCAGAGTTAAGCCCAAAAGGTGTGCGCCGTACTTGGCTCTACAACACCTTTGCTACTGAAGAAGAGAGTGAGGGGACGGATCCCCAATACATTGTGAGAGCTTTCTTGCTCTACATGATTTCATGTACCTTCTTTGCGGGCACCAATGACATGGCTCGACTAGAGTTGCTAGCTAGCATGGAGGATGTGAACAAAATTGGGAGATACAACTGGGGTGGGGCTGCTTTCGCAAACATGTATCGCTCCATGACTGACATGTCCCGAGGAGTTGCAAAGAACTTTGGGGGACTTCCTTTCGTTTGGGAGGTAACAAAGAACATTCAATTCTCTATTATTTCCCGAAACTTAACACATGCATGATTTCTCTTATTTCTTTGATTTTCCACAGATATGGTACTACGAGTACCTGAACATGTGTCGCCCAACTCTTGCTAGTGATGCCATGTCATGGCCCATACTTCAGAATTACGCTCCATCTTGCTTGGCTACAAGAGCCTCCAACCGCCATGATTATGCCCATGCAAGGGCATATCTTGCTAGCTTGACTGCTGATATGGTAGAATCTTTCTTTCTCTTTTTATCTTTTTTATCTTTTTTCTCATTTCTCATTTCAAGCCTAACAGGTGGAATGGGATCCATGGAGGCTGTGGCAGCATAGGCTACCCGAGAAATACTCCTCTTGTTTGGAGTTGACAAGCAAAAGGGTCCTTTTTGAAGGCCCCACAGGTAGAAGCTGGTACCTTGGGGAGCGAGTCCTGAGACAAGTCCGAGGAAATATGAATGCAGCTGTGACACCTTCCATGCCACCAAAAGACATGAGGCATACTAGCCACTTGATGGGGGATGAACTAGAAGAGGCTCTGAGGGGTTGGGATGCTGAGGGATTCACCTCCCCTCGCATAGAATACACTGCCTTTTGTCGACAATATCTGATGAATCCTAGGGTCACTGGTCTCCCACCTCAAGGGGTGAGCTCCCCAAACTCTCAAATTCTTTTTAAGATCATAAGAAAGACTCCACTTGACAAACATTTGAATTTCAGGGTCGACGGGCAAGGGGACATAGCTCCACAGTTGGATCTGCTACAGGAATGACTTACAATGACGAGGATGAGGATCTTGAAGGAAATCAACCTCCACCCCTCCCACAACTAAATTGGTATGTGAACTTGTGCAGTGGGACAAAATTTGTGAAGACTGATATTACCCATCCACCATTCGATGAATATCCCAAGATCGATCCATATTATGAGAATGTGAGTTCTAAACCCTTCCCTTCTTGAAATTGAATTCTTTCATTATTATTAACCATGTTCATACTCTCCTAGGTTCCACGGGAGTACGCCCAGGAATGCATTGAACTCAATGAAGGATTGAGGAGGGATCTTGTGCGAATGAGTTTAGAGAACTCAGTTCTAGAAGCACGCTTGAATCCCCAAGTAAGTGATCATTTTTATTAACTTTCAACTAGGATTGGCACCATTGCCCTACTAACTCATTATCTTTGTTTGCAACAGGCATCATCATCTAATCCACCACAGGATATGCCCCCTCCTAGAGCACCTCGTTTAGGGCATGATGGAGCCGGGCCAAGTCGAAAGAGAAGGCCCACGGGAAATCATTGAGTTTCACTCACCTCTTGTTAGGAATGTTTGGAATCTTTCTATCTATCTTGTTATGTATTAATTAGGAATTTCAATTCCCAAGCTTGAACTCCTATTATGGATACTTGAGGAATCTATGTTGAACTTTATTGCAATGATATGATCTTGTATTGTGTGAAAAATGGGCTTAAATCAAGCACTAAAGAGTCAAAACATCACGAAAAGGCCAAACAAAGGCATAACAAGGCAAAAATGGGCGAAACAAAGCGGCGGCCTCGGGTGACCACCTGGGGCTGGGCGGCTAGCCGCCCAGGCCTGGGTGGTCACCCAAGCCCGAAGCGGTGTTTCGCCTGATTTTAGGAAACTTCCTTTTTTGACGGGATTCCACCTTCCAAAACACGGATTTCCGAATTTTTTCCTATAAAAGCACATCCAAGGGGTCTCAAACCCTACTTACATTCATTGGGAGCAAGTTATGGAAGCCCTAGACAAACTCTTGAGTGATTTTCTGAAAGTTATGAGTGCGGAGGCAAGAAAGGAGTTCAAGCGCTACTGCTTGGATCCGTTGTTTTCTTTGATGCATGTGAAGCTTGAAACCACTCTTCTTACTGCTGCTACATACTTTTGGGATCCCCAACTTCATGTATTCCGCTTCAACTATGAAGAACTATGCCCAACAATGGAAGAGTTCTGCGCTTTGTATGGAGTTTCACCTGTAGGACCTTTCATCCTCTCTACTCCACGCTCAAGTTACCTGATTTCCTTCTCCAACTTTCTTGGGATTTCTCAACAAGAGGCCTCCATATTTGTGAAGGATCATATGGTGAATCTCATGGAAATAGCAGCATCCTTCTTGGCTCATGATAACAAAGATACCTTGAATTTCAACCTTACTACACAACACGCTTTTGCTTTCTGCTTGATTGGTCGCTTCCTTATCTCCACGGGGACTCTCTATGTCCCTATTCAAATATGTGAACTAATTCCTTTTCTTCTTGAGCATAACAACCTGATTCCCATGGTGCTAGCCGAAACCCTGAATAGCTTAGACAAAGTTCATGATAATCCACAAGCCCCATTAGGAGGGAGCCCCATTCTACTGCAGATGTGGCTTTTTGAAAGACTTAACTTCTTGTCTCTTACCACCATCAATCCATACAAACCTCAACATTACTGCTGCCGTCGAGTTGAACTCCCTGGTCAATTTTCTTTGAGGGAATGGTTAGGATACTTCTAAACTCTCTCATGGCGAAACATCAAGTGGTTTGTCTCCATATGGGGATGCAAGGAACAAATTCTTTTCCGAACTTCTGGGTGTGCTATGGTCAAGCTTATAGGGTTGAGATCAACTTCATTCTATTGGACTTCAAGAATCCTTCGCCAGATGGGTGCCATGCAAACCATACCTACTTCTGTGGTATTTGATCATTCTATTGAACCTGTGGGCCCCACGATGGTTAAGTGGGCCAAGACTAGATGGACTGACCAACTGAAGCTGACTCGAATTGAGAACACTGATGGGCCTTATGTCATGAGCCCTGAATACAAGACATGGTTGAAGACTAGCTTGGGTGAAAGAGAAACCCTACGCAGGGAGAGGATTTATAACCTCGTCAAGGACACAAGACTTGGATTTTGCAAGAAAGACATTCTGGAAGTAGTGGAAGCAGCACATGCCCATGATTTACGAAAGAAGCGAAGACTTGAAAGAAAAGAGAAGAAAGCAAACCAAGAGACTCTGAAGAAGAACAAAAGGACTTGAAGACTTTAAAAATAGGATATCTATGGCATGTCAATAGTTCTTTACCTAACACCAATGAATTGCTTTGTCAATCAATTAATTCTAAATGAATTGCCAATAATAATTTGATTTTGAGATTTGTTGTTGTGGTGTTGTTTGGACCGCACCCAAGGTAACTTTATGGGTTGCCTACGTATCCCCATCCTTTTTTCAATTTTTTTTTTCTTTTTTCTTTTCTTTTTCTTCTCTTTTTTCCTTTTCTTTTTTTTTTTATTTTTTTTATTTTTTTTTAGGAATGGGGAATCAGGTCCTCGTAGTTCCAATGCCTTAACTTTTGCCTAGGCCACCCTGATGGGTTTTCAACCTAGCAGGCCTTACACATAATACTTCTCCAATTGATCCAAATTGGTAGGACGAGCGAACTCAATTCCATCTAAATCCATGAGGCGAACAGCCCTTGCTGGCAATATTTCTTTAATAACATATGAGCCACCCCAACTTGGCTTGAACTTCCCTCGTGGATCAAAAATTGGAGCTCTGATTTCTTTCAACACCAAATCCCCTGTCTTCAAACCTCGATCTTTGACATGCTTGTTGAATGCTCTCGCAACCCTTCGCTGATATCCCTGTACATGATATAAGGCCCTCAATCGCCTTTCATCGAGCAATGCTAGCTCATCATAATGGTTCTTAACCCAATCTGCTTCTGCTATCTGACTTTCCATGGCAACCCGTAGTGACGGTACCTCCAACTCAATAGGCAAGACAGCCTCCATCCCATACACCAAAGAATAAGGGGTAGCCCCTGTTGACGATCTCACAGATGTTCTATAGCCCCACAAGGCTAAGGGTAACTTCTCATGCCAATCAGTGTAAGTGTCAGCTGTTTTCTGTAATATCTTCTTAACATTCTTGTTGGCGGCCTCCACTGCGCCATTAGTCTGCGGGCGATAAGGGGAAGATAGGTGGTGCACTATGTTGTATTTCTGCAAAAGCTCCTTGGTTTCTTTCTGAAAGTGCTGACCATTGTCTGAAATAATCTCATGGGGTACCCCATATCTGTAGATGATGTTGAGCTGTATGAACTGCGCTACCTTCTTGGCATTCAGGGTCTTGAAAGATGCTGCCTCTACCCACTTAGTGAAGTAATCAATAGCTACCAAGATATACTCATGCCCATTGGAGGCTTTCGGCTTAATCTGCCCAATTATATCTATTCCCCACACTGCAAATGGCCAAGGCGACGACATGCTTGTCAAAGGCATGGAAGGCAAGTGTTGTCCATTAGCAAAGACCTGACACTTGTGACACTTCTTAACATGTGCATGGCAATCTCTCTCCATTGTAGACCAATAGTAACCCAACCTCATGATCTTCTCAGCTAGCATATAACCATTCATGTGCGGTGCTCCAACTCCTTCATGGATTTCACTAACAAGACGTTCGGCTTCTTCCTCGGTGATACACAACAAATGGACCCCGTCGTATGACCTCCGGTATAGCTTTCCTCCACACAAAACATAGTGACTTACCAACCTCCTTAGTGTTCTCCTATCAACGCGGGATGCTCCTTCTGGATACTCCCTTTCTTCAATGAACTTCATGATGTCATAGTACCAAGGATAGCCATCCTTTACTTCTCCTTCTCGAATAGAGCAGCAATACACAGGCTTTTCTCTACATTCTATCACCAATGGTTTTACCTTCCCACCATCCGGGATTTCCACCATAGAAGCTAGAGTTGCCAAGGCGTCGGCGAACTGATTCTTATTTCTTGACAAATAATTGAACTCTATTTCCACAAACTCCTTAGTCAAGGCTTCTAAGTAAGCATGATACGGCAATAGCTTTTCATCACGAGTCTTCTACTCTCCCTTTATCTGGCAGATAATCAGTGCTGAATCTCCGAAAACTTCTAACTCTTTGATCCCCAATTCTAGTGCAGCTTCCAATGCAAGGATACAGGCTTCATACTCGGCAATGTTGTTGGTTGCTTCAAACCCTAACTTAACCGCCAATGGTGTGAATGCTTCTTCAGGTGAGACTAGTAGAACTCCTATCCCATACCCTCTCTTATTTGCAGCTCCATCAAAGTATACCTTCCAAACCTTCTTTCCAATCTCCAGGACATCCTCATCGGGGAATTGATCATTGAATTGTTCTGATGACGCCACAGGGCAGGTAGCCAAATAATCTGCAATGATACTTCCTTTCACTGACTTCTGTGTTACATACTTTATGTCGAATTCATTGAGAAGAATCGACCAACGAGCAGTTATGTAGGATAAAACCGGCCTTTCTATCAAATACTTCAGCGGGTCCATACGACTTATCAAGAAAACCTCATACGACATCATGTAGTGACGGAGTTTCTGAGTTGCCCATACCAAAGCCACACAAGCCTTCTCTATGGCATTGTACTTCACCTCATAGTCTGTCATCTTCTTGCTTAGGTAATAAATGGCATTCTCCTTTTTCGACCCCTCAAGGTACTGAGCTAGCATAGCTCCCGTCGCGGTTTCAGTGACCGTCAAGTATAACAATAACGGTTCACCTTGTCGCGGGGGAACTAGAATTGGTGGATTACTCAAATACCTTTTAATAGTCTCAAAGGCTTCTTGACATTCTTCGTTCCATACCTTCGGCACACCTTTCTTAAGTAACTTGAAAATCGGCTCGCACACCATAGTCAAATTAGCAATGAACCTGCTTATGTACTGAATTCTCCCCAAAAACCCTCGAATCTGTTTTTCTGTGCTAGGCGGCTCCATCTCTACAATGGCCTTGATTTTTCCTGGATCAACCTCGATTCCTCTCTGAGTAATCATGAATCCTAATAGCTTGCCCGCAGTGACACCAAAGGCGCATTTCTGTGGATTCAGCCGCAAGTTGTACTTCTTTGCTCGCTCCAGGAACCTTTCTAGTGCCATGAAGTGTCCTTCTCGGTCCACAGACTTCACAATCATGTCGTCCACATACACTTCCACCTCCTTATGGATCATGTCATGCAGCAATGTTGTAGCAGCTCTCTGATAGGTAGCCCCGGCATTTCTTAAACCGAACGGCATCACTTTGTAGCAATATGTTCCCCACTGTGTGATGAAGGCCGTTTTCTCCATATCTTGCGGTGCCATCTTTATCTGATTGTATCCGGAAAACCCATCCATAAAAGAGAGGAGCGCATGCCCTACAGTACTATCTACCAGCACATCGATGTGGGGTAAAGGAAAATCATCCTTAGGGCTTGCTGCGTTAAGATCTCGAAAATCCACACACATCCTTACTTTTCCATCTTTTTTAGGCACAGGCACTATATTGGATAACCACTCGGGGTACTCCACAACCTGTAGGAACCCCGCGTCGAGTTGCTTGGTTACTTCCTCCTTTACTTTCAATGCCCATTCAGGTTTTAACCTCCTCAATTTTTGCTTTACCGGCTTTTTAAGGGGATTGGTGGGGATAAAATGCTGCACAATGTCTGAATCTATGCCGGGCATGTCTTCATAAGACCATGCAAAGGCTGTTATGTTGGCCTTTAAGAGGGCTATCAGCTTTTCTTTTTCAAGTGGTGAGAGGGTTATCCCAATTTTAATTATCTTTGGCAATTCATTTGTCCCTAAATTGATTGATTCCAATTCATCCATGTTAGGTTCGGTGACACCCCTTTTCCTTCGCTCGACGAGCTCCGGGGGGACGTCATTCCTAGGATCTATATCCATGCCATAAATATCCATAGAAGAGAGAAAGGAAACACTGCAAGCAAACAATGTATAAAAGAAACACACTTCATTAAAGGAACAAACAAGAAGACACAAACTTGAAAAGGAAACAAAATTTGGTGCCACAACTATGAAACGACTCCTAACTCCACAAAGTGGGATAGGCGGACACACTTTATTGAAAGCAGGAAAGACTCTAACTAAGGAACCTACAAGCTACTATCGGGCAGGTCATGATCTTCCTCTTCAAGGATTTCTGCAATGGCTCCCTCTTCTAGGTACCAATTGTGAAGTGGCATGGTTGCATGGTGAATTGACGAACCTTGGCAATCTTCTGATGCTGACTCTCCCAAAGTAAGAACCACATCTTGGAACATGGTAACCATAGCATCGGTATCCACATGCTCTACCCAGTCTTCTTTCTTCTTTCCCATAGAATTGTACCAACTTGTCAAGCTCTGAGGATTCGGCCCCTCTGTAAAGTACTTGTCACAAAAATCTTTGTCTGCCAATGCTGGATCAGAACTTGGGTAGAAAGTGCAATAGTGTGATGGCTCTTCCTTCCCCAATTCTTTTTCAATACATTGCATATACTCAAACCCCGACAAGGGTATCTCAACTGATTCTGGTTTTATTTCACATACAGGTATTCCCGCCATTTTCAAATCATAGTCCCCTTGAAGCGTGACAATGGCTCCCTCATGAGGGAACTTCACCTTTTGATGCAATGACGATGGTACAGCCCCAGCAGGATGAATCCAAGGCCTTCCCAATAACAAATTAAAGCATGATGGCACATCCAGGACTTGAAACTCTACTCTGAACTCCATAGGTCCCATGATTAAAGGTAAAGTGATTACCCCAATTACTTCTCTACGAGTGTTATCATACGCCCTCACTGTCTGCCCAGATGGAGTGAAATCAGTGGGCCCCAAGCCCAAAACGGTTGCAGTTCTCAAGGGACATACATTTAGTGCGGAACCATTATCAATCAAGACTGTGGGAACCCTCTTCCCCATGGTGTCAACAGTTATGTGCAAAGCTTGGGAGTGGCTTGGTCCACTCTTAGGTAAGTCAGCTTCTGTGAACACTATAGTGGAATTCTTCGGAGCAGGGTTTACTAGCTTCACTAACCCCTCAGGAGACAAATCAACCGGAACCTGTATTTGGTTAAGCAACTTCAGTACTGTCTGTCTGTGTTTGTGAGAGGCCATGAGCAAGCCCCATATGGTGATATTAGCATTGGTCTTCTTCAATTGTCTGAGGACTTCATCCTCTTCTTCTTGCACATCAAGGCGCTTGTCTAACTCACCCAGTGGATTATCAGATTCCAAGTGTGGAGGCTTGAAATGGCGGCCCCCTCTTGTCATGTGATCTATTTCTTCATCACTAGCCCATATGTCATCAATCTCATTTGTTTCACCCATCAGGTCATCCCATTCGATCATATCAATGTCCTCCATTTGTACTTCTTCAGGTATATCATCCCAGCCCGTAGGAATTATGGGCTCGCTTGGCAATGGATCAGGATAAAGCACATAGTAATCAAATTTCCCCGAAGGTTCTCCCAATAGCCCCACTTAAGGGTCTCCTGCTTCATACCTTTCTTTCAACTGCTGTTGGATAGACTTCTTTGGCAATAGTAGGGTCTTTTGATCAATGAGGTCTTGGACGACCTTTCTTGACATAGCACAGTCCTCAGTGTCATGGCCGGGTATACCATGGTATTGGCAATATTGATGGGGTGTTTGGGGTCTTGGCTTTGGAGGGTGAGGTATGATGAGGCCTTGGTTACAGCATTGGTAAAAGGCTTGGGTCAAGGACATGGGTAGTGGAGTATATTGTCTTATGGGTAGGCAAGGTCGAGATGGGTCGGCTTCAATGGCATTTATGGAGTTGGATGAATTATGAGAGGGAAGTGGATTTTGGGTGACATTTGGGCGATTTGGTGGAGTTGGGGGTGAGATGATTTGTTTGTCAAGTAAGTCTTGGATCTCATGCCTAAGGCGATAGCAACGGTTGGTTGAGTGGCCTTTGGCTTGGTGGTATTTGCAGTATTCATTCTCATTGTAGCTCTTAGGCAATGGGTTTGGTGGTGGTCTTGGGTCGAGAGGTTTCAACAGGCCTCGGCTTTTTAGCTTTTCAAGCACTTTCTCAAGTGGCATATGCAACTCGGTGAATTGGCGAGGTGGGTTGGTGTCATTTAGGGAGATAGGTTGAATGGGTTGGGCTATGGCATTGACCTCGGCATTGTTTTTCCCAGCAAAGTTCGGCCTGCGGCTCTTTTGGACTTCTTCTGTCTTGATTGACCCATCGGCAATGGCATCCTCAACTTGTGTACCTGCTCCAATAAGAGCTTTGAAATGAGGGAAGTAGTGAGCAAAGAGGTGCTTGTGATACACCGGCAGCAGGTTCTTAACCACCAACTGAATCTGATCTTCCTCATTCGGTCTATCTGCCATTTTCGAGGCCTTTTGCCTCCACTTTGTAATGAAAGCGGAAAAGGTCTCATTGGCCCCTTGTTTCGTGGTCTCTAGGTCCCTTCTTGTGACATCCACCTCAGTGTTGTACTTGTAGTGTTCTGAAAACTCATTACATATGTCCTCCCAAGTTCGGGTTCTATTCTCATCCAAGGCTAGGAACCACTTTAAGGCAGAAGTGGCTAGGGTTTCATGGAACATTTGAGCCAAGAGTTCATCTGTCGCTCCTCGAGGGTGCATAGCTCGCACATACATCTTCAAATGGGTCTTAGGGCAACCCGTTCCATCAAACTTTTCTAATTCGGGCATCTTGAATTGTAGTGGAATACGAGCTTGAGGAAACAAAGATAGGGTACGTACATCCACCATGTCATCTGTCCTACGGATTCCCTTTATAGTTCTTTCCAAGGCTTCTACCTTGCTAGCCAACACAGAGTCTGTATCAGAGGTCTTTCCCTTACTTCCCCCTTCTAGGTTAAACATTTCAGGTGATTCATTCCCCTTGGGCTTAGTACTTCCTCCCTCATTGGTCTTAGTGCCTTCTCTAGGCTGGGTCCCATTTTCAGTGTTATCCCCCGGGGTACGGCCATTATTCTGTTCGGGTTCGGACATCTCATGTTGGATATCTTGGGCCATTTTCAATGCTCTCTCGGATACATCAGTGGTGTAATCAAGCTTGGTCATGATAGCCTTTAAACAAGTCTCAACATCAAAACCCCCTTCACTAGTTGCTTCATCGGCCATATCTGACTGGTTGGTAGAATCAATCTTCACTAAGCGCCCTTGCTGGTCGCGGATCCAAGCCAGTACGTCCTCTCACTCCTCTATGAAAGGGAACAATCAGTCTCTCATCCTAAGGGTATGTCCTAGGCTTCCATATTTGTCTCAATGACTTCACGCCATATATACTCAATTAGTCCCTTTTAATCCAATCACCTTTACAAGGGTCATGGGTGGAAGGTACGTATTAAGGATATAGGGTGCAAGGGTTCTCTTATTAAATATTCATTAAGCACATCACAAACACGGTCATGATATCATTACAAACAGATGTGGGTGCATAAAGGTGAAACCATAGTGCCCTACAAGTCTGTCTATATGGACTAATGATAGGGTAGGCTGGGGTCCTTCACTTGCTTGAGCAATCTTTATACCTAACCACATGTGGCATCAGGAACGCCGCGTGGGTCCAGCAGTACGTGATTAACTCATTTGATATACCCAAGGGCAAGCCCAAGGGTACTTGGCAAGAGAGGTTGAGAGCTTTCGCCCCAACTCATGGAATCAGGAAAACCAAGGTTGAGGCTAGGCCCGTCAGTGGCAAGGGACATCGATCCTAACATGCAAGAATTTGCGCACACAATGCAGTAAATGAAAGCACACAATCAAGCGGATGCAATGTAATTGATTTCAATTAAACAAAAGAAATTAACTTAGCCCAATCAAATTGTATAGAGTCTAGCCAACAAATCCCCAGTGGAGTCGCCAATCTGTGGACCCCAAAAAAGAGTTACAAGGCCCACGGGAGGGTTTAAAAGTCACCAGTCTGTGGACCCAGGAAAAGAGGGCCCACGAATGGGTTTGGAAAAAGAAAGGAGTCGCCACCTTATTTTTTAAAGGAAACAAGGAAAACCCTAAAAAAATAGTTTTGTTTTAGGAAAACAAAAGATTGACTCCATGTTTAAAATGGTAAGGCAAAAAGTCTTTTGGAAACCAGAGAATTCGGGGATTCGGAGGCTAAGTTACGATATGGGAAGGTTCTAGGCAAAGCCTATAGGCACCCATATCGCCCTAAACGGTCTCTTAATTTAATTGGGCTAAATCAAAGTCTTAATCACACACAAATCAACAGTTATCATCACAAGACAGCATGCATATCATTCATCCATTCATCCATATAATCAAGTAAATCAAAGAAAAACAGAAAAAGAAAGAGGGAGAGGAGAAAACCTAGGATACTTAGTATCCTAGGGCGGACTTGAACCTCACAAGGAGCGCCTACGTACCATGTATGGAAATACATGGATCAAAGTCCACGTAGTTCGAAAGGGAATAGGGTTATAACCTAATCGAGGCCTATGGTAAACCCTAAGTTTCCTTTCAAGTAAAACATGGTAAGTTTCCAAAATAAATGGTTCTCAAAAGATTTTTGGTAAATATGGAATTTTGATAAAAAAATGGAAACCTTGATTTGAAAGGTATTTGTTATTGAAAGGAAACTATAGGAGTTACCATACCCCTCTATTAGGAAATAACCCTAGGGGGGGAGAAAAGGAAAGTTTCAAGGAAAAGGAAAGAAGGGTGAATTGGGGCACCCTCACACCCTACTTACCTTTAGCAAAAGCAACCTGTCAAAATAACCACCCTATTGCATAGGGTAATTTGCAAGATTTCATCTCGCAATAGCCAAAATAACCAACCCACATTGGTGGGGTAGTTGCACCTGTTGTACCTGTCAAAGCACCTGCAATTTCCATGCAAAATATACCAAAAATACCAACCAAACAAGCTAGATGCCAAATCAAGCCATTATCATGCCCAAACATAGGCTAACACATGCTCAAAATATCATATCAAGGACAAATAACAGATCTGGACAGAATTGAAATAAGGCTTAAAATCAACCACAAGTCATGCAACAACATGAATCAATAGCTAACTAAAACCCTAATTCAACCCTACATACAATGACATGCAAAAAACCCTAAAATCCACTACTATGAATGCAGAAAAATATCATAGTTGTCAAATATGCAGCACATATATATCAACTATGAAGAAAACACAAAGAAAAACCCTAAGCTATCATGCTATATGCAACTTTCCTAATACAAGGATGAATGAAACCCTAGAATCGCAATTGTGCTCAAAATCACATAAAATAACTCTAAATCATGCAAAGCCCATCATAGACATCATGCTAATCATGCATATTAATCAATAGAAGCATCCACACATGAGAAAAATACAAGCTTGCACATGAAATATAGCTATTCTAAACATAAACTCAATTTCAGCACTAAGGAAACCCTAGAATCCCAAACATGCAGTAAATCACATGGGACAACATCTTAGCATATTAAACAGCCCATAAATATTACCCTAATCATGCATACATTCCAATGGAAGCAACAAAACACAATAAAAATATAAGCTCTAATATACCAAAGAGTTATTTCATGCAGAAAACCATTTTAAGCACCTAAGAAACCCTAAAGTCCCAAACATGCAGTAAATCACATGGAATAACATCCTAGCATACTAAACAGCCCACAAATATGATCCTAATCATGCATACTAGCTAATAGAAGCAGCAAAACACAATAAAAACACAAACTTTAACATGAAATAATGACTATTCCATGTAAAACCCTAGAAAAGACTCTAAAAAACCCTAAAAACACAAAGACTCATAAAACCACATAGAATGACATTATATCATGCAAAACTAGCCATAGACAATATCCTAATCATGCATTCTAAGCATTAGAAGCATCAACACATGATAAAACAATAAGCTTTTAAACATGAAATAATGCAAAGCTATGTAAAAAACCCTAGTTTGAATGAAAGAGAGAAAGGGGGAGGGGCATACCTATGGTGGCTGCTGTAGAGAGTCCTCCTCCTCTTATGTGCTGCTGGAAATTCCTTCCTTCAAGCCTCCAAGCAATGCTCTAGCCTTCCTTCAAGCCTTCTCTCACACTCTCTCACTCAAAGTTTAGGTTAAACTACCCTAAGGATGGCTGCCATAGCCTCCAATGTGCCTCTCACTTCAGAAATTGCCTCTCAGTCCCTCCAAGTGGCCTCCCCTATTGCTGAAGTATAAGGGGGTATTTATAGGGATTGAGGGAAAACCCTCAATGGTTGGGATTAAAACCCTAGGGATTGATCCAAGGGCTCTTAGAGGTTACCTTGGGGCTCAAGTAGGTCAAAAAGGGCTGAAATTAGGGTTAAATGGCGGCTGGAGGTGAGCAAATCCGAGGAAATAGGGAAGGAGCCGCGTCAAAGCTCAAAAAAGGAAAGTGGCTCGGGTGACCACCTGGGGCTGGGCGGCTAGCAGCCTGGGCCCAGGCGGCTAGCCGCCCAGGCCTGGGTGGTCACCCGAGGCCCTGTCAGCTTTAGCCCATATTTGACCCTTTCGGCTTCCAAATGTGTTTCAGGGCTCAAATCAACTCCGATTTTGACGAAACGAAAGCCAAAACGACCGTGTTTCGAAGGGGAATGTAATTTGAGTCACTTGAGGGTGAGAAACCCTAGCCATGGCTGCATGGTTGGGTCCTACAAAGGTGGCTAACCGCTATGCCTTACCATTGCTTAGCTTAGGCATGCACATAGGGTCGCACCGAATGCTTTCCAATTCGAAATTCAACCTCCCTAAACACATTTGGGGATGAAATTAAGACTAATCAAGGTCACATGAGTAGTCATAGAGTGAAAATCCTAAGCCAATTCGAGCTAACCCGAAGTAGGTCTCTTAGCCAACCTGAGCCTTGTTGAGCCATTCTAATCCCGAACCTTCAATTCATCGAATTGAACCCACAAATACCTAAAATGCAAGCATATGAACTCCAATTGACAACTTGGAGATCATTTCAAGGTCAAATGGAAAGTTTGTGACCTAAAAGACGATTATGCCCCTCAAGTCACAAAAGTTCTTATTAACCCTCGAGATCAACTCCAAATCGAACCAAAATTCATACACACCATCCTTAGGACCCTAGAAACTCAATGCAAAAGACTCGACTCAAAAAGGAAACAAAAAGACTCATGCAATGACAAACCCTAGCTAAAGTAACAGGTGGCAAAAATGGGGTGTGATAGTACAATAACGGGTTCTATCTCAACAGGGACAGGGGTTGCATCAATGTTGGTTTGTATCTCATTAGACAACTCTTTGAGTTCTATTTTCCTGTTGTTATCTCCTTCTTGAATAAACTCTTTTTCAAGAAAGATTGCAAACTTACAAACAAAACACCTTTTGTTCATCAGGATAATAGATATGATATCCTAAACTTTCTTTAGGGTAATCCACAAACCTACATTTAAGTTATCTTGATTTCCAATTTGGTTGCATTATACGTCTCTACATATGTAGTGCAACCATATACCTTAACATGCTTAAGGTTTGGTGCTTCCCTTTTCATATCTCATATGGGTCTTAAGGGACAGCCTTGGTTTGAACTCTATTTCACAGGTACGTGGCAATTCTAGGGCATATCCTAACAAGGATAATATTAGGTCATTGTAACTTATCATGGACCTAACCATATCCAATAAGGTTCTATTCGTCCTTTCTGACACACCATTAAGTTATGGTGTTCCAAGAGGTGTCCATTGTGATTGAATGCCCGTTTGAACAAGTTGATCTAAAAATTGACCGGTTAAATATTTGCCTCTTTGATCCAATCGAAGAGCTTTAATACTTTTACCGGTTTGTTTCTCTACTTCATATCTGAATTCTTTGAACCTTTCAAATATTTCAGACTTGTACTTCATTAAGTATACACACCCAAACCTAGAATGAATCATTGGTAAAGGTTGTAAAGTAAGAGAAACTTCTACATACATCACTATGTATATCTTGTTCTCTTAGGGTTAATTAGCATTCAATTTAGAACTATCATGCTCTATGCAATTCATATTTGCAATAAAGTTTAGAAAATAAAGGCCATCCACATAAACTCCAGAAGTAATGAACTCTTCATTTAATAGAAAACATTTATTAAATCAAACTAAAACCTCGTTTAGATAAAACTGAAATAAAATTAATGTTTCTAATAACTTCTGGAATGTAAAGATAGCCAACTATTATTTCTAAACTACTCCGTTAGGTAGAGTCAAGCAACAAGCCCCACAGCTAATGCAGCAACGTTTGCTCCATTCCCCACTTGTAGGGTTGATCCGCCTTTACTCTACCTTCTGCTTCCCACTAGATTCTGCACGGAATTCAAAATTCACATCAGAATTAAGTACCCAAGTGGAAGCAGAACTAACATTTAGTTTAGAGCATGATCCATACCTTCCAAAGGTCGGTTCTTTAGAGTATCCAGATACTCCCGGCAGTTACGTTTCCAGTGCCCATCCTTGCCGCAGTGAAAATAGGTTCGTTTGGCTTTATTGTTACCTTTCTTCTTCCTTCGGGTACTCTTACCCTTGCCTATGCCCTTGCCCTTAGGCTTGGGCTTAGACTTGGAAGTAGCAGCTTCATTAAATTCAAACAAGAATTCTTTCCCATACAACTCTTGTATGTTGATAAAAATCTCGTAAGCACTTCCCATGGACTCGTGTTACTTCTTAAGCTCGAGACTCATAAATACCATCATATAGCACCTTGCCATGAGATCGTCGTCCATGCGCTTCTAGTAAGCGTCTTTCTCTTGCTGAGTTATAGCCTCAACAGGAGAAATGGGAAGTAGATTATGAAGTGCATAGGTAAGATTCTTGGAATCCAAAACAATTTTTAGATTCCTAAGCCAATCAAGACAATTTGGTCCAATCAAACGGTTGGTGTCCAATATTTTGGATAACGGGTTGAGGTGAGCCATTTCTATGAACTACATATAAAAATTAAATAGAGAATTAGATTTCATTTTTAATCCATAATGATCGGGTCTTTAATCATATGGTACCTCCCACTATTTTATCAAATTCCATACACCCTCTAATGGAATTCGGGAATCTTATTCCTAATGGGGATTGGGGTCCCACTATGACCTAGAAGCCTCACATGTTAGTTTCTTGACTTCTAACCCACAGTAAGAAGACAACTCTTTGTCTATTGCTTCATAAGCAAGTTCCAATCATTTTGCCTCTAGGGTACATACTCCTCACATGTTAGTTTCTTGGAATACTTCCCTAATTAAGTTAAGCCCATCATTCACACAGGTATGTTTCACCAAATATATACCTCACATGTTAGTTTCTTGGTATATACCAGCTTAGGCACCCCATGATATCTACATATGTGATAGTTTCAAGTAATGTCTTTAATATGGGTAGCTCCTACATGTCTGCAGCCAGGTACCCACATTAAGGGACGTTAGATGATCCTATAATGATGGAAGGCAATGAAGAATCCATTCCCTAATGTATTCTCCATTTCCAACTTAATATTAAAAGAGAGGGGTTTTAAGGGTCTCATCAAAATAACTAATCTAACATACATCTCATGCATTTAAATAAGAAATATATAACAACATTATATATATATAATCCATTTATCGATATTAGTCCCTATAAGGTGACATATAACGATCTTTGGATTTGGAGCTATCACCATTAATCTCATTAAAAGCTCCCACTATGATGATTATGGACTTTAAGAAGATTCAATCCAAGCCAATGAATTGAATCCAAGGTCTAAGGTGGGTGTAGGTGATCGTAAAACATTCATTCGAAACATAGCATGCTCTCTTGAAAGTCTTCTCCAAGCTTTCAAGCCCTTCAATCTCCTCCATTAGCTTCATGGTCTCCACCATAGGCTTATTGGGCTCCATCATGCTCCTTTAGGTCCACCATGCTCCTTAGTGCGCTCTCAATTACATAACATTTACATAATTTAAAGAAAGGGATACATAAGGGGAATGTGGGGTACATAAGAGAATGATAGAGAGAGAGAAGAAGGTGGCATGCAAGCCCCAAATAAATAATACATCACCAAAATTAACAACTCTTGAAAATTAATACAACCCATTCATAAGACGGCCAATCACAATTGGTTTAAAGGTATAGTCCATAATCATCATCCATCCATAACCATACAATCATATTGCATAATAAAGGAAATAACTGTAAGCAATAAACATATGGGCATTCATGGTAACTCTATTGATTGGTTTTCGTTAATCTCATTAATGTGTCCTAATCTTATTAGGAGATGCATAAGTTCCTGAATTAATTAAGTCTTAACATTTAAGACATTTAATTTCAATTAATCAAATCAATTGAAACATTTAAAGTCCCCTAATTAAACTCTAATATCAAATATTAGGATCTTTTTAATTAAACAAAACAATTTTATTTAATTAAAATTTCCAGATTTTTATTTAATCCTAAATTGTGTTTTAAACCATTTAAAACAATATAAAATTAATCACCATTAATTAAATAATTAATTTCGGAATTAAATAAAATCATTTTATTAATTAATTAGTGCATTAGGGTTTCCTAAAACCCTAAACCCTAAATGCATTAACTCTAAACCCTAAGTGTAACCCTTATGCATTAAATGCCTTATGATTGGTCAATTAATGACCAATCATTTAAACCCTAGGTTTATACGGTATTAATGATTAGGATTAGGGTTTAATTAATGCCACCTAGGATATTAATTACTCTTAATTAATATGCACTAATTAGGGTTTCTAAAACCCTAAACCTTAAACCTATTAAATGCCAATGATTAATTACTAAACCATTAATGATCATGATTGGTCATTAATGACCAATCATTTAACCCTAGGTTAGACCCATTAATTACTAGGTTTAGTTATTAATTAATGCATTAATAGAATTAGGGTTTAATTAATATGAATTAGGGTTTCCTAAACCCTAAACCCTAGACATCATAAATGCAATTAATAATACCCTAATGATTAATAACCATGATTGGTCAATTAATGACCAATCATTAAACACTTTAATTAAGGTAATTAATAGCCAAATTAGGGTTTTTAATTAATGCAATTAATGAATTAGGGTTTCATCATTAAAGGGAATTAGGGTTTCCTAAGAAACCCTAAGGCTGCCGCCACCTATAGTGGGCTGCCATGGCTTAGCAAGGCTGCCATGGCTTGGCCAGGCCATGGGAGGCCATGGCCAGCAAAGGGGACCTCAAGCCAGGGTGTGGGCCAAGCCCATGGACACGTGTGGAGTGGCCAAGAGGGCTGTCTTCTTCAAAGAACATTAGGGTTTCAAGAACCCAGTACTGGCACCACTATTGGAGGACCTCCAAGGTCACAAAAGTTTCTAAAACTTAATCAATTCGACTCCACCAACAAAACCAAATTTTGTATCATGTCCCTACATGAATTACTAAGCTAATTGAAGTGGTTTGGATGATCAAATCATCCCCAATTGTTCTAAACAATTCAAGAACAGTAGGCTGTCCAGAATTTGACAGCATACTGTCCCTGATCACAAATTGATTTAAAACCCAGCAAGATGATTAATTCAGGCTACCAAATTATTTTTCCTAGCATCCTACATGTCTTAGGAAACTAATAAAATTGGTTTCATGCAATTTGGAGTTCCCTAGCTCAAGATATGAACAAAACTCCATTGATGACTTTCTGCAGAAAAACAGCCTGCTGTGTTCTTCCAAGAAATCAAACTTTTTGATTCTTTATGCATCAAGACTCCTTTGATTATTAAAGAATATGATCTATACATCATATATCATCATCCTATAATGATTATTCATCAATTTTACAGAAGTATCTGATCATAACAGTAGCAAGAACCCTAGGGTTCTAAAACCCAGATTCAAACATGGTGGTCTTCTCCTTCTTCCTTCTGTTCTAGACTCATAATCCAATTATGATACATCCGAATGCTTGGGAACCCTTTCCTACCATGTCTAGAACATAACCCAAGTGGTGGCAACCATTGCCATGCTTTTGATCTCCATCAAAAACTCACAATTGTGGCTGTTACATCATTCCCGAGCAAAACTGTCTTCCCTGACAGCCTGTAGTAAAAAATTCATAACTTTCACTACAAAACTCGGATCGATGAACCGTTTGTTGGGTTGTAAAGCTGATTCGAAGAGCTTTCTAACCATATATGGCTCAAAAATTTTGGAGAAGAACTCTGATTTCGGCATGCAAAACAAGATGACGATTTTTCATGACTATCATAAAAACTGTTCATCATCTTCTCCAAACTCAATCCCCATTCAACTTTTGAATAACTAGCAGCCCTAAAACTATTATAGAAGAGGAGTAGAAGGAGAATTAACCTAGGGTTCATAAACCCTAGGTTTGGCCATGAGAGGGAAACCATTCTAATGCATGAACATAAATTCCAGATTTATTAACCAATCAATTTACCATGAATTACAGCCCATATGCAGTTTGTATTAGGCATAACCATGGCTCTGATACCACTGCTGGGAATCAAACTAGGGAGGAAAACTACAAAGGACGGAATTAAAATTTTCCTACGATTCCCAAACCCATGAATCCGATTATGCATAATACAAAAACATAAACCCTAACTACCAAGAGAGTTGGGATTACTTACAGTTGATTAATGTCTTCTCCTTTATGCTCCAAGCTTTGTCTTCTCCTTTTTGCTCCAAGCTTTGTCTCCGGACAGCGGTGAATGAGTAGCCCAAGTGTGCTGCCTCCAACGGTATCCACACCTAGCTTGAACTTGAAGTCCTTTCCTTCTTCTTCCTTGTTGTTGCTAGAGGCGGAGAAGAAAGAGAGAGAGAGAGGGAGAGCTGTAATTTTCAGCCAGCCTTTGGGGAGGAGTGATTGTGATGATGTCATCACCTTATAGTGGGCATTATATAGCCCACTAATAGGGCCGGCCAAGGGGGGATTCCAAACCCTAATCTAATTTGTGTAATTACTCTTAATTACACAATTAGCCTACTAGTTTGCATCAAATACAAATTAGCCCCTTAAAGAACTTTTCTTTAATCACTTATACCCTTTCTCTCATAGACAATCAAGCTCTCTTAGCATGATCAGTGTGTGACCCATTGGGTTCACATCATCAAGTAGTAGGAACAGCACAAGTTGTGCATAATGGAACACTTTCCATTAAGGGTCTAATTGAAACTCCTTTCAATTCCCTAATTGATTATAACTCATTTATATCAATTAGGGCTTCTACTAACCATGAGTAACACCTAGCATATGGCTCATGGTGTGGTCCTTAATGAGGTGAATAGTCATTTACAAAGAACCCTTCTGTTATAGTTTACAGGTTACAATTCCATCCTTCCATCAACACAATGTCTCCAATTGAACTAATAGGACATGGAAGTCTGTCAAGTCCCTAGTTCAATTACTTTATACTCATTCATTAATATCAACTCAATGATGAACTTATGGAAACTCCTTTCCATATTCATTCTACCATGGGCCCATGGATTTAATGAGTTATATTCAATGAATGCTGTATGAGACATTCACTCTCTTTTTCCTGAGAGTGATGGATTCCTTGTTGATCACTCACATGCCTTCACACACATAGCAGTAGGGCCAATGAACACCTTTACAGACCCCTGAATAGGATCTGCACTTAGTGTTATCAAACTTCTAAAGCTACATGTATAAGACAACCATGGTGTCTCAGGTCTAAGGATTACTTGTACCACTATAACAATGAGAAACTGATTGACAGGCAGGTTAAAACTCCATTCAGTTTATCTCATATCTTTGGTCACATTCAGTGTACCTATTCTTATAATAGGCACCCACTTGTTGGTTGTAGTGTCTCCACACAAATAGCTTGAGACTAGCTATCCTCCTATAGAGTCAACCTAACAAGTGCTAGTCCTATGGTTCATTACTATCCATCATAGTGAACCTTCAACTAGGAATGATTTAGGAGTTTAGTACAGAGATATATTTAGAGTCTCAAAATTACAACCCTTTGTAATTTCATATTCTCAACTCTAACTCCATGGACGTATTATGTAAATATAAATGATGCATATAAACATAATAGAATAAGCCCTTTTATTAAATCAATAATAAATGTGACATATATAAATGAAATCAATTGATTGTTCCTAATCCCTAAACAATCATCTCTATGATTGGCTCTAGGGCATAATCCTAACACTTTTTACCCAAGTTCCGATCCAGCCTTGGCAGATAAAGATTTTTGTGATAAGTACTTTACAGAGGGGCTAAATCCTAGGAGCTTAACAAGTTGGTACAATTCTATGGGAAAGAAGAAAGAAGACTGGGTAGAGCATGTGGATACCGATGCTATGGTCACCATGTTCCAAGATATGGTTCTTACTTTGGGGGAGTCAGCAGCAGAAGATTGCCAAGATTCGTCAATTCACCATGCAACCATGCCACTTCACAATTGGTACCTAGAAGATGGAGCCATTGCAGAGATCCTAGAAGAAGAAGATCATGACCTGCCTGATAGTAGCTTGTAGGTTCCTTAGTTAGAGTCTTTCCTGCTTTCAATAAAGTGTGTCCGCCTATCCCACTTTGTGGAGTTAGGAGTCGTTTCATAGTTGTGGCACCAAATTTTGTTTCCTTTTTATCTTCAAGTTTGTGCCTTTTTGTTAGTTCCTTTAATGAAGTGTGTTTTTTTTATACATTGTTTGCTTGCAGTGTTTTTTTCCTCTCCTCTATGGATATTTATGGCATGGATATAGATCCTAGGAATGATGTCCCCCCGGAGCTCGTTGAGCAAAGGAAAAGGGGTTTCACTGAACCTAACATGGATGAATTGGAATCAATCAATTTAGGGACAAATGAATTGCCAAAGATAATTAAAATTGGGATAACCTCTCACCACTTGAAAAAGAAAAGCTGAGAACCCTCTTAAAGGCCAACATAACCGCCTTTGCATGGTCTTATGAAGACATGCCCGGCATAGATCCTGACATTGTGCAGCACTTCATCCCCACTAATCCCCTTAAAAAGCCGGTAAAGCAAAAATTGAGAAGGTTAAAACCTGAATGGGCATTGAAGGTAAAGGAGGAAGTAACCAAGCAACTCAACACAGGGTTCCTACAGGTTGTGGAGTATCCCGAGTGGTTATCTAATATAGTGCCGGTGCCTAAAAAGGATAGAAAGGTAAGGATGTGTGTGGACTTTCGAGATCTTAATGCAGCAAGCCCTAAGGATGATTTTCCTTTGCCTCATATCGATGTGTTGGTGGATAGTACTGTGGGACATGCGCTTCTCTCTTTTATGGATGGATACAATCAGATAAAGATGGCGCCACAGGACATGGAGAAAACAGCTTTTATCACACAATGGGAAACATATTGCTACAAAGTGATGCCGTTCAGTTTGAGAAATGCCGGGGCTACCTATTAGAGAGCTACTACAACATTGCTGCATGATATGATCCATAAGGAGGTGGAAGTGTATGTGGACGACATGATCGTGAAGTCCGTGGATCGAGGACATTTCATGGTACTAGAAAGATTCCTAGAGCGAGTAAAGAAGTATAACCTACGGTTGAATCCTCAAAAATGTGCCTTTGGTGTCATTGCGGGCAAGTTATTAGGGTTCATGATTACTCAGAGGGGAATCGAGGTTGATCTATGGAAAATCAAAGCCATTGTGGAGATGGAGCCGCCTAGTATAGAAAAGCAGATTCGAGGGTTTCTGGGGAGAATTCAGTACATAAGCAGATTTATCGCTAACTTAACTATGGTGTGTGAGCCGATTTTCAAGCTGCTTAAGAAAGGTGTGCCGAAGGTATGGAACAAAGAATGTCAAGAAGCTTTTGAGACTATTAAAAGGTATTTAAGTAATCCACCAATCCTAGTTCCTCCACGACAAGGTGAGCCGTTATTGTTATACTTGACGGTCACTGAAACCGCGACGGGAGTTATGCTAGCTCAGTACCTCGAAGGGTCAAAGAAGGAGAATGCCATTTATTACCTAAGCAAGAAGATGACGGACTATGAGGTGAAGTACAATGCCGTAGAGAAGGCTTGTGTGGCTTTGGTGTGGGCAACTCAGAAACTCAGTCACTATATGATGTGTTATGAGGTTTTCTTGATAAGTCGTATGGATCCACTGAAGTATTTGATAGAAAGGCCGGTTTTATCCTACAGAACTGCTCGTTGGTCGATTCTTCTCAATGAATTCGACATAAAATATGTAACTCAAAAGTCAGTGAAAGGAAGTGTCATTGCAGATTACTTGGCTAGCTGCCCTGTGGCATCATCAGAACAATTCAATGATCAATTCCCCGATGAGGATGTCCTGGAAATCAGAAAGAAGACTTGGAAAGTATACTTCAATGGAGCTGCAAACAAGAAAGGGTATGAGATAGGAGTTCTGCTGGTCTCACCTGAAGAAGCATTCACACCCTTGGCGGTTAAGTTAGGGTTTGAAGCAACCAACAACATTACCGAGTATGAAGCTTGCATCCTTGCGTTGGAAGCCACACTAGAATTGGGGATCAAAGAGTTGGAGGTTTTCAGAGATTCAGCACTGATTATCTGCCAAATAAAGGGAGAGTGGAAGACTCGTGATGAAAAGCTGCTGCCATATCATGCTTACTTAGAAGCCTTGACTAAGGAATTTGTGGAAATAGAGTTTAATTATTTATCGAGAAATAAGAATCAGTTCGCTGATGCTTTGGCAACTCTAGCTTCTATGGTGGAAATCCCGGATGGAGGGAATGTAAAATCGTTGGTGATAGAATGCAGGGAAAGACCTGTGTACTACTGCTTTATTCGAGAAGGAGAGGTGAGGGATGGCCATCCTTGGTACCATGACATCATGAAGTTCATCGAAGAAAGGGAATATCCGGAAGGAGTGTCCCGCGTTGATAGGAGAACACTAAGGAGGTTGGCAAGTCACTATGTTTTGTGTGGAAGAAAGCTATACCGGAGGTCATACGACGGGGTCCATCTGTTGTGTGTCACCGAGGAAGAAGCCGAACGTCTTGTTAGTGAAATCCACGAAGGAGTTGGAGCACCGCACATGAATGTGTGAACCCCGGAAAACGGCCCACAAAGATTTGGCAAAAAGAGATAAGTGAAAGACAACAAACAAAAAGGAGTCGCCACCTCATTTTTTAGGGAAAAAAGGAAAACCACAAAAATGTTTTATTTTCAAAACCACATGACCCCATTAAAGGAAAAGCAAAGTCTTTGAAACCAGAAAATTGGATTCGGGGGCTAAGTTACGACGTGGGAAGGTTCTGGGCAAAGCCCATAGGCACCCACATCGCCCGGGTTGGTCTCTTAATTTGATTGGGCTAACTTAATATCTTTTTTCACTCAAATATCATCATATATCATCACAAGGCAGCATGCATATCATATATTCCATCCAAACATCCATGCACAATCAAACAAATAAAACAAAACAGAAAAAAGAAGAAAAGAAAAGCCTAGGATACTTGGATCCTAGAACGGACTTGAGCCTCACGAAGAGCGCCTACGTACCATGCAGCGAAATACATGGATCAAAGTCCACCTAGTTCGAAAAGAATAGGGTTACAACCTAAAACAAACCTATGGTAAAAACCCTAGGTTTCCTTATTTGAAAATGTATTGAATAGTCCAAGATTGAAAACTTCCACAAGAGGAAAACTTTGATAGAAAACCAAAATTTTATTGATAAAGGAAAACCTTTGATAATCACCATATGTCCATATTAAGAAACAACCCTAGGAGGGAGAAGAGAAAAGAAAGAAGAAAAGTGAATTAGGGCACTTCATACCCTACTTACCTGAGCGCAAAAGCTCCTAGCATTAGCAATTTCAAGCAATAGCAGCCCTATTTGCAATAGGACAAGCTTTGTACCTATTTGCACCCTTACAAGTGCACAAAATCATGCAAAGAGAGCAATATACTAATCTGGACAAAACCTTAACAAGGCTTAAAATTATCCATTTATCATGCAAACAACAAGAATAATGAATAACTAAGGACCCTAACTCAATCCTACATGCAATGACTCGACTAACATGCATAAAAACCTACCAAAGACACACTAACAAGCATAAGAGACTCCAATAATATCAATAAACATGATAACAAA
The DNA here is from genome assembly GCA_039720395.1 of Liquidambar formosana. Classification (NCBI taxonomy): domain Eukaryota; kingdom Viridiplantae; phylum Streptophyta; class Magnoliopsida; order Saxifragales; family Altingiaceae; genus Liquidambar; species Liquidambar formosana. The sequence continues at coordinate 10,641,524 of CM077824.1, read as the reverse complement.
GCACATTCTAACCAAAAAGATGATATTTTATGTAAAATATGAAAATAGACCTTCTTACGGCGAGCTTTCTTAAGCGAAACTATCCTAAGATAATTTCACGTAAAAAAGTCGTTATGGGGAGGTGCAATCAACATATCCTACGTAAAATATATATATACTAGAACACAATAGAAGTGATTTCATGCTTAAACACATCACAGAAGGCTCTCATGCGAAACCTCACTCAACGAAAAGGATAATTATCCTTAGGAAAGGATAATGTCTCCAAAAAACCTATAAAACATACTACATGGATGCTAACCTAGCATGATTCAACTATATGCAGCATATATAGAATGACTATGATGAGAAACAACTCAAAAAGCTAAGCTACACATGCTGTATAAGACCTATGTGATTTTAGGGTTATCGAAACCCTAATCTCACAACTATGCATAAAACCCTATTAAATGACTCTAACACGTGCTCAAATCATCATGAATATCATTTATATAACACATATTAACTAACATGAACATCAACTCATGATAATAATCACAGCAACCTAAACATGTGGACTATGCATGATTTGAGAGGATAAAAAGAATGACACTATCGAATCCTTGGTAAACCAGGGATTATCAAGCATATAAAACCATAAACTATCCTAAAATCATTCATATAACATCACATAAGCATTGAATTCAATCCATAAGAGAAGCTATTTCATGCACCATAACTATCCTGGAAGAAGAAGAAGAAGGAGAAGGAGGAAAAGCAGAAAACTCATGTTCAGCATTAAAGGGACATGCTTACCTCTTGTAGACTCTTCCTTGTCTTCAAACTTCTTGTTTCCTTGCTTGCTTGGGGTTGAAGAGCCTCCTCTTGATGTCCTTCTATCTCTCCAAACTCGTAGCTCCCTCTCTCTCTAAGTATCAAGTGCCATTAACCCCTCTATGTGCTGAATATCATGTTCTTTATATAGAGAACTGACCCCCTAAACCAATGGCTAAGATTAATTCATTAAACAATGATCCTAGGGCTATTAGAGACTCTCTTGGTGCTCAAACAACTCAAACTTACACACTCCTAAGAGCAAATAAGTTGTTTTGGCGGAGGAAACCGTCAAAAGAGGGAGAGAAGAGTCAGAATTCAAGTTGAGGAAGGACTCCTCGGGTGACCAACTAGGCCTGGACGGTTAGCCGTCTAGGCTTGGATGGCTGACCGTCCAGCCCCGGACATTTACCTGAGGCCTCTCCTTGTTTCACTCTGGTTTTGACTCCTACTCGTTGTAGAAGTCCTAAAATGCTCAAATTAAGTCCGATTTTGACAAAATAAAAGCCAAAACAACCGTGTTTCGAAGGGGAACACATTTTTAAGTATTTTGGGACAAAAATCCTTAACCATGGGTGCATGGTTAGGTTTTACAAAGGTGGTTAACTATGGTGTTTCACCGTCGCTAAGCTGGGTTTGTACACAAGGTAGAGCCGAATGCTTTCCCAATCAAAATTCGATCTTTCTAAACATATTTAGGATGTAAATAAAGCCCAATTGAAGTCAAATGAGAGAAAATTGGTTGGGTCTTATGAGTTAATTTGAGCAAACCAAGAAAGAGTCTTTTAGCCAACCTGAACCATTATGAGCCGAATTGATCTTAAACCATTAATTCATGAAATTGAACCTATATATAGACTCTATATAACTATATGAACTCGAGGGAATGACTCGGGATTCATTCCAAAGTCAAATGGAAAATATACGGCTTAAAAGACGATTATACCCTTAAAGTCGCAAAAGTTCTTATTGACTATTGAAATGAACTCCAAATCACTTCAAAATTCATACACATGATATTCAATGCCATAGACACTCAATGCAAAAGACTAGACTCAAAAAGGGCTCAAAATCCTACATGAAATGATATGTCCTAGCTAAGGTGACAAAAATGGGGTGTGATAGAAGCCCCTCATTAGTGAACAAGTTTCACTTGCGAGCCAATGATCAAAGAACAACCCATTTTTGTTTGATGGATTAATCTCATTAATACCACCAAACTCAAATGGAACCATAAGGATAGACTTCGTCATATCCAAGCATGCGACGATTTCATCGAAGCAAAAAATTGATTGCATTTCAATGCAAGCCAACATTCGTTGGTGCGCTCATGCAAACGCCTTTACCCTGCACTAATTGCATTAGTGATATAACAACCCATCTTTGTTTGATGGATTAATCTCATTAATACCGACAAACTCAAATGGAACCATAAGGATAGACTTCGTCATATCCAAGCATGCGACGATTTCATCGAAGCAAAGAATTAATTGCATTTCAATGCATGCCAACTTCGTTGGTGTGCTCATGCAAATGCCTTTACCATGCACTAATTGCATTAGTGATATCCACATGGTCTTCTCATGATGCGAAACTAGTTGCACTAGTGCATCACAAGGTATCCTACCAATTTCATTGGTAATTCTCAAAACGAGTTTTTTCATAACTCATAAGTCAAATTATCGGCGAATTGAATGTCCATCAATTCAAAACCAAGTGCATTTCATGCCAGTCTCACTGGGGTTAACAAAGGTAGTGAGTTATTTCATAACTCATGACTCATCATTTCAGGTGAAATTATCATTATCACACGATTTCATGCCACTTTCAGTGGAAATAACCAAGATAGGGAGTTATTTCATAACTCTTGAATCATCATTTCATGTGAAATTATCATTATCACATGATTTCATGCCACTTTCAGTGGAAATAGCAAAGATAGTGAGTTATTTCATAACTCTTGAATCATCATTTCATGTGAAATTATCTTTATCACATGATATGAGACCCAATCACAAGTCAATTGATTCAAAATCAAGCTCATTTCTTATCATTTCATGTGAAATTATCCTTATCACATGGAATGACAATGTACTGGGAGTCATTCAACTCAAAATCAAGTTCATTTTATGTGAAATTGTCTTTATCACATGAAATGACAATGTATTGAGAGTCATTCAACTCATAATCAAGTTCATTTCTTATCATTTCAGGTGAAATTGTCTTTATCACATGAAATGACATTGAATTGAGAGTTAATTGATTGAAAATCAAGCTTATTTTATGTCATTTCATGTGAAATTATCTTTATCACATGATACAACATTGATTTGAAAGTCAATTGATTGGAAAACAAAGTGCATTTCATGCCCTCTTCACAAAGATAGCAAGTTACTTCGTAACTAGCATAGCTCATGAATCATCATTTCATGGGAAGTTATCTTTATCACATGATTATCAAGTCATTTCATGTGAAATTATCTTTATCACATGATATGATATCACTATCATCTCCTAGAGAATTGAATTCCAAGACTTGAAAGTCAATCTATTTAACACCAAGCTCATTTCATAAGAAAGCCATTTATCATGGCTATTACAATTCCTCGTTATGCGGGCAGATACAATCACCCAAGATTCAAAAATTTCATTGAAACTTGATAAACTTGAGGGATATATTCATCCCATAACTCAAGGATTGCACACAAAGTCAATTTGGAGAAGTTTAGAGGTCGCAAGCGCGTGAGACGGGGCAAACAGGCAAAGCGGGCTAGGGTAACCATTTGCCCTCAGATGGTCAACCGTCCAGGGCAAGACGGCTGACCGTCCAAGGTGGGACAGTTACCCGAGCCCTCTATCAAAAAAAAATCTGGGTTTTTAAACCCATGTTAGCCCACTCATTCTCACATTCTTCCAACCCGAAAATTAGAGAGTTTCTCTTTCTAAACTCTCATCCTACCTTCTCCATCTCTCATTCCCTCATTCCTACTTCAAAAACATTCAATCCAAACATCAAATACACATCAAACAACAACAAATCAAGCCCATTTAACAATCAAAACAACCAATTCACCTCATCTTTGGAAATCAAAACCAAATCAAACCCATTTTTCACAAACCCAACTCCATCATCAAGAATGTCATCAAGCAAGGACTCAAGCACCAAGTATCCATTCTATGGGGTCAAAAGCAAGTACAAGGCACCACTCTATGATACTCCACAAGATAGGGTGTTGCTTGAACCCGACAAACATCTCTCATTCCTCCATTCCCAACAAGAAGTAAGTTTACCCAACTTAACACTTTTCTTTTGAATATTTCGATTCTTTTGATGAAATTGCATTCCCTTCTACTTCTTTTGAATACCCCTTGGGTTGTTGAGTGATATCCCACTACAACAAAATTGGGTATTAGCGACACTCTTCTAGCGGCATTTATTAAAAAGTGCTATTAAAGATTTAAGTGTAGTGGCAATTGATAACAAGTGCTACTAAACATACACTAAATGCTGCTACAGGTATGAGATGGGTCCCACATTTTTTAATATAACAATATAATATATAATAATAATAGATATTTAACTCCACCTTCAGTATTTATTTATTTATTTTTATTATTATATCTTCAGCCAAGCCGTGGAGGATGCCATTTTTTATTTCTTATTTTGATTATAGCCATTACCGATTACCCATTTACTCCACAATACCCCCACGTTTTGGAATTGACAGAAAACTAGGTTTGGCATAAGTGCCCAACTCGATCGAAGGAAACTTGGAAAGGCAAAGAACCTCGGTTAATGAACTCCTCAACTCCCACTACTCTTTGCCTTGGAGAGAGAAGAGCAACACCATTCAGAGATTGAGGTTACGAAGCGCTTTCCTTTAGGGCGGTGGAGTAAATTAACGGCGGCGATAACTCGTTCTGCCCTATGGTTCGATTCCTTTGAGAATTAGCAAGGAGGCGTTGGATCAAACAGCACCAACTCGATTTTCTGCCCTAGGATGGTTCGATTCCTCTGAGAATTAGCAAGGTATGATCAATTTCCATTTTTTCTTGAAAGCCCTAGACATATATGTGTAATTTTTCAGATATAGATGATTTTGTGGCTACATTTCAGAAGGGTGTTGGTGCTCTGTTTGAGCCTAATTTATGATGGCAGTTCAATATTTATTTGTTCAAAGAAGTGCCATATATGAGAGAATGGAAAAAGCTAATTTCTATGGGTACTCCAAAGATAGAGATACCCCTTTCTAGCTTAATTTGTGATTTTGTTTGATGTATGTTGTCCACATTGATCGGAAATAGGAGAGAAAATGAGAGTTTTTCTTTTTTTCTTTCATTCTTTTTTTTTTCTCTACTTGTTATGTGTTCAATTTTTATTTCTCTGATTGTTGCATGGAATAATTAAAACTTTGGGAAATTTGTTGGAAAAGTTGGGATTTGGAAAAGATGGGGAGAAAAAAATATGGAATTTAGTGGTAATGACCAGGCAAAAATTGGGGGAAAAAATCAAAAGCATTGTTAATTTATGTGCTTTCAACTTTAATTTTCACCTTGTTAGACCAATTCAGTTAGTGCGACACTCTCTTTATGTTATTTCTACAGGACTCTCTTTCCATCAGATTGCTTTAAAAGTCTCTTTAGCGTTGGTTGGTCATTGTATCTTACGGGGTTTGGTATTTAGCGTCTTACTGGGCTGTCTCGCTTTATTTATTTTTTTTCGTGCTAATCGTGTATCTTAGAGTTTAATTCTTAAAAAAAAAATAGACACAGTTTTATGTTCAGGATTTTTACACATTTCAAATAATGCATGTATATTAGCATTTTGAAGGATGATCCCGTAATCCATCTGTTATTGCTTTGTCTGGGTTCATAATTATTGGTGGTTCTTTCTAGGTGGTGACCTTTTGGTACAGAGCACCAGAAATACTTCTTGGGTCTCGCCATTACTCGGCTCCAGTGGATGTGTGGTTAGTGGGTGTGGACCCCAAAAAAGAGTTACAAGGCCCACGGGAGGGTTTAAAAGTCGCCAGTCTGTGGACCCAGGAAAAGAGGGTCCACGAATGGGTTTGGAAAAAGAAAGGAGTCGCCACCTTATTTTTTAAAGGAAACAAGGAAAACCCTAAAAAACAGTTTTGTTTTAGGAAAACAAAAGATTGACTCCATGTTTAAAATGGTAAGGCAAAAAGTCTTTTGGAAACCAAAGAATTCGGGGATTCGGAGGCTAAGTTACGATATGGGAAGGTTCTAGGCAAAGCCTATAGGCACCCATATCGCCCTAAACGGTCTCTTAATTTAATTGGGCTAAATCAAAGTCTTAATCACACACAAATCAACAGTTATCATCACAAGACAGCATGCATATCATTCATCCATTCATCCATATAATCAAGTAAATCAAAGAAAAACAGAAAAAGAAAGAGGGAGGGGAGAAAACCTAGGATACTTAGTATCCTAGGGCGGACTTGAACCTCACAAGGAGCGCCTACGTACCATGTATGGAAATACATGGATCAAAGTCCACTTAGTTCGAAAAGGAATAGGGTTATAACCTAATCAAGGCCTATGGTAAACCCTAAGTTTCCTTTCAAGTAAAACATGGTAAGTTTCCAAAATAAATGATTCTCAAAAGATTTTTGGTAATATATGGAATTTTGATAAAAATGGAAACCTTGATTCGAAAGGTATTTGTTATCGAAAGGAAACTATAGGAGTTACCATACCCCTCTATTAGGAAATAACCCTAAGGGGGGGAGAAAGGGAAAGTTTCAAGGAAAAGGAAAGAAGGGTGAATTGGGGCACCCTCACACCCTACTTACCTTAAGCAAAGCAACCTGTCAAAATAACCACCCTATTGCATAGGGTAATTTGCAAGATTTCATCTCACAATAGCCAAAATAACCACCCCACATTGGTGGGGTAGTTGCACCTGTTGTACCTGTCAAAGCACCTGCAATTTCCATGCAAAACATACCAAAAATACCAACCAACCAAGCTAGGTTCCAATCAAGCAATTATCATGCCCAAACATGGGCTAACATATGCTCAAAATATCATATCAAGGACAAATAACAGATCTGGACAGAATTGAAATAAGGCTTAAAATCAACCACAAGTCATGCAACAACATGAATCATAAGCTAACTAAAACCCTAATTCAACCCTACATGCAATGACATGCAAAAAACCCTAAAATCAACTATATGAATGCTAGAAATATCATAGTTACCTAATATGGAACACATATGCAGCAACTATGAAGAAAAAACAGAGAAAATCCCTAACTAATCATGCTATATGCAACTTTCCTAATATAAGGATGAATGAAACCCTAGAATCACACTAGTGCATAAAATTCCATGAAATAACCCTAAATCATGCAAAACAGAATATGAACAGCATTCTAACCATGCATATTAATCAATGGAATGATCCACACATGATAAAGACATAGACTTTCACATGAAGTAAAGCTATTCTAAGCATAAACTCAATTTCAGCACTAACAAAACCCTAAAATCCCAAACATGCAGTAAATCACATGGAATAGCATCCTAGCATACTAAACAACCCACGAATATGATCCTAGACATGCATACTAGCTAATTGAAATAGCAAAACACAATAAAATCACAAGCTTTAATATGCAAAAGAGTTATTTCATGCAGAAAACCAATTTCAGCCCCTAGGAAACCCTAAAGTCCCAAACATGCAGTAAATCACATGGAATAGCATCCTAGCACACTAAACAGCCCATGAATATGATCCTAGACATGCATACTAGCTAATTGAAGCAGCAAAACACAATAAAAACACAAACTTTATGAAATAATGACTATTCCATGTAAAACCCTAGAAAAGACTCTAAAAAACCCTAAAAAACACAAAGACTCATAAAACCACATAGAATGACATTATATCATGCAAAACCAGCCATAGACAATATCCTAATCATGCATTCTAAGCATTAGAAGCATCAACACATGATAAAACAATAAGCTTTAAACATGAAATAATGCAAAGCTATGTAAAAAAAAACCCTAGTTTGAAATGAAAGAGAGAAAGGGGGAGGGGTATACCTATGGCTGCTGTAGAGAGTCCTCCTCCTCTTGTGTGCTGCTGGAAGCAACCTCCTTCAAGCCTTCAAGCAATGCTCTAGCCCTCCTTCAAGCCTTTCCTCACACTCTCTCACTCAAAATTTAGGTTAAACTACCCTAAAGATGGCTGCCATAGCCTCCAATATGCCTCTCACTTCAGAAATTGCCTCCCCTATTGCTGAAGTATAAGGGGGTATTTATAGGGATTGAGGGGAAACCCTCAATGGTTGGGATTAAAACCCTAGGGATTGATCCAAGGGCTCTTAGAGGTTACCTTGGGGCTCAAGTAGGTCAAATAGGGCTGAAATTAGGGTTAAATGGCGGCTGGAGGCGAGCAAATCCGAGGAAATAGGGAGGGAGCCGCGTCAAAGCTCAAAAAAGGAAAGTGGCTCGGGTGACCACCTGGGGCTGGGCGGCTAGCAGCCTGGGCCCAGGCGGCTAGGCGCCCAGGCCTGGGTGGTCACCCGAGGCCCTGTCAGCTTTAGCCTATATTTGACCCTTTCGGCTTCCAAATGTGTTTCAGGGCTCAAATCAACTCCGATTTTGACGAAACGAAAGCCAAAACGACCGTGTTTCGAAGGGGAATGTAATTTGAGTCACTTGAGGGCGAGAAACCCTAGCCATGGCTGCATGGTTGGGTCCTACAAAGGTGGCTAACCGCTATGCCTCACCATTGCTTAGCTTAGGCATGCACATAGGGTCGCACCGAATGCTTTCCAATTCGAAATTCATCCTTCCTAAACACATTTGGGGATGAAATTAAAACTAATCAAGGTCACATGAGTAGTCATGGAGTGAAAATCATAAGCCAATTCGAGCTAACCCGAAATAGGTCTCTTAGCCAACCTGAGCCTTGTTGAGCCCTTCTAAACCCGAACCTTCAATTCATCGAATTGAACCCACAAATACCTCAAATGCAATCATATGAACTCCAATTGGCAACTTGGAGATCATTTCAAGGTCAAATGGAAAGTTTGTGACCAAAAAGACGATTATGCCCCTCAAGTCACAAAAGTTCTAATTAACCCTTAAGATCAACTCCAAATCGAACCAAAATTCATACACACCATCCTTAGGACCCTAGAAACTCAATGCAAAAGACTAGACTCAAAAAGGAAACAAAAAGACACATGCAATGACAAACCCTAGCTAAGGTGACAGGTGGCAAAAATGGGGTGTGACAGAAGCCCCTCATTGGTGCAGCAAGTTTCACTTGCGAACCAATGATAAAGAACATCCCATTTTTGCCTGGGAGAGTAATTGCATCAAATTCAAATGGAGAACTCCATCATCCTATGGAATTCATCACATATCTTAAGCAACTAGAAGTCAATGTCTAGGTAAAGGTCAATACCTAGGACAAGTAGATGCAACTCTAAATGGAAGTCAACACCTAAGGTGAGTACAAGTCAATACTCGAAGATAATAAAGATCAGTATTGGGAGTGAAAGTCAACACTCAGGATGAGTAACAGTCAATACTCGAAAGGAGTAGGGATAAATATGAGTGGAGGTCTACACTCGGAGTGAATACTAGTCATACTCAAGGGGAATAGGAATCAGTATTTGAAGTGAAGGTCAACACTCGGGTGAGTACTAGTCAATACTCGAGACAAAAATGCTTTAATGATTAGAATGAGTATGGGTCAATACACAAGGTGAGTATGGGTCAATACTCAAGATGAATATGCGACAATATTCAGGGTAAGTATGGGTCAATACTTAGGATGAGTATATATCAGTACTCGGAATGAGTATAGGTCAATACTCAGGAGAGCCAATAAGACATCGTATGGGTAAGAGTCATTACTCAAACGAGAACCCATGATGGATAGAGGTCAATATCCATACTGAAAATCTAAAAAGAAATCCCATGAATAGAAGTCAATACTTAAACACACACAAGCAAGGGTCAATGCTTGCTATGAGTAAAGATCAATACTCACAAAGAAAGTCATACGAGCAAGGGTCAATGCTCAAGATAAAATGTATATAAGCAATGGTCAATGCTTGAAATGAGTAGGATTCAATACTCACAGAGAAAATCACACGAGCAAGGGTCAATGCTCAAGATAAAATGTATATAAGCAAAAGTCAATGCTTGAAATGAGTAGGATTCAATACTCACAGAGAAAATCATACGAGCAAGGGTCAATGCTCAAGCAAAAGTCAATGCTTGAAATGAGTAGGATTCAATACTCACAGAGAAAATCACTCGAGCAAGGGTCAATGCTCAAGATAAAATGTATATAAGCAAAGGTCAATGCTTGAAATGAGTAGGATTCAATACTCACAGAGAAAATTATTCGAGCAAGGGTCATTGCTCAAGATAAAATGTATATAAGTAGAGGTCAATGTTTGAAATGAGTAGGATTCAATACTCATAGAGAAAATTATTCGAGCAAGGGTCAATGCTCAAGATAAAATGTATACAAGCAAAGGTCAATGCTTGAAACGAGTAGGAGTCAATACTCACGAAGAAAATTATATGAACAAGGGTCAATGCTCAAGGTAAAATGTATACAAGCAAAGGTCAATGCTTGAAATGAGTAGGATTCAATACTCACAGAGAGAATTATTCGAGCAAGGGTCAATGCTCAAGATAAAATGTATACAAGCAAAGGTCAATGCTTGAAATGAGTAGGAGTCAATACTCACAGAGAAAACTATATGAACAAAGGTCACTATTGGTGATGAGTAGGGGTCAATACTCAAAGAATGCCGAGAGATTGCATAGGTAGAAGTCAATACCTAAAACAATAACATATGAATAGAGGAGGCATGATGAAGGGGTTTGGAATCAATACGAACAAGGGTCAATGCTCGAGAGGAGAGTATTGGTGAATATTTAGGGACGACTAGAGATGAATACTCGGAGTGAGTACATATGAATACTCAGGGATGAGTACATGTGAATACTCGGAGTGAGTACATGTGAATACTCGGGGATGAGTAGAGGTGAATACTCTGAGTGAGTACATGTGAATACCCAGGGACGAGTACATGTGGATACTCGGAGTGAGTAGATGTGAATACTCGAGAGAGCCTATGAAGACACTAGTTAAGTGGGGAGTCACTATTCATAAGACAGGAATGGTATAGAGACTAAGCCAACACCATATGAAGAAAAAATATCACTCACATGGCTACTTGGGTGTAACCCAATGGCGAATACTCAAGCAATTATGGTCATGGGAAAATGGACCTCCAAAACTCAATGAACACTGCATATTACTAATGCACACATCAACTAATCAATCAACTCAAGTAAAATTGATTCACACAGATTTATGAGCACAAGTTCATGCACAGAAAGATTATCTAGAAATGGTTTTGCAAACCTATCATTCTTTTTCCTTAAAGACCTCTTTATATACTTAGCACAATCATGGAATTTTCAGAAGCATTTTTCTTTGTTTATAAAATGGTGGTCGAGCCTTCTTAGGAAACAATGCAATTTAGGAGGATCGGATCAAACCCATGAATTCTTTTTCAAGGTATAGGAATGGAGTGGAATCACCTCTTCTTCTCTTCTTCTCTTCTTCTTTTTTCGCTTCTCTTTTTTCAAAACCCTAACTTTTGCCTAGATTGCCCTTACGGGTTTTCAACCTAGCGGGTTGCCCTAATTTTTGCCTAGGCCGCCCTTTCGGGTTTTCAACCTAGCGGGCTCTTCTTCTTTACCTTTTTTCTTTTTTCCATTCTTTCCTTTCTCACTAGCACAAAGAAATTCAACTCATGAAGCCCCAGCCCATTCTCTTCATCAATTCATTTAAGTTCTCTGAACAAGACAAACCAGCCCCAGCATTCATTCAAATTCTTCTCCAACAAGCATAATCAGCCCCTAGGTTCATAGCACATTCACGTTCTTCAATTGAGCAAAATAAATCAGCCCCAATCTCATGAAATCATATGCCTACAGCTAAGGCAAATCGTTTCACAGTGATTACTGCTACCCCTTTTCCATCATTAAATCCATGACAAGAGTCTAAGTCAGAAGGTAAGAAGATATAGAGTTTGATGGACCCCACAAATGAATCATTATGACTGAAGACTTTCAAAGGACGAGGTCTATGACCACTAGAAATACACAAGACTCAAGAGAGGCGAAGGAGGTAAATGGGAGGACATCCGAAGGACTCAAACCAAACAAGAACAAGAAGAATAATTAAATTAACTTTCTCGGAGGCATGTAGTATTTTAGCTCACTAATTTGATGAATAAGACCGTTTCTTCTTAACTTAGTCACAAAGAATTGCCTTCAATGGTTGGTTATATGTAAAGCCTCTTTCTTTCTTCCTCTTTTTTGTTTTCTTTTTCAATGAATTGGACCGCACCCAAAGTAACTTTATGGGCTGCCTACGTATCTCCACTTTGATTAACCAAACTAACATTTCTTTTTTGGTAGAGAATCAGGTCTTCGTAGTTCAAGGCATTCTCTTTTCTTTTTTTCATCATTTTTTTTTAAAAAACCCTAACTTTTGCCTAGGTCGCCTTTTCAGGTTTTCAACCTAGCGGGCCTAGGCTCTACACATGACCACATAGGGACCACCCTCATTTGGCTTGAACTTTTCCCGCGCGGGTCACGAACATAGGTAGTAGTCTTCTTTGAACACAAGGCCTTCTTTTGATCAATTTTCCTTCTAAATGCTTTTGGATGTATGTTAATCCCTTCCCTTTCTTTTTGTACTTTTTTCTTTTTTGTGCTCTTTTCTTTCTTTTTCTTTTTTTTTTTTTTTACAATTTTTTCTTTTGACTTTTTTTTTTTTTTTTTTTTTTGAGGGAGAGGGAAATAAATATCTCCAAAAGCTCACCATGCTAATTGGTTTCTTCTTTTGATCTCTGAATTGCTTCTTGCAAGGGTTTCAAGATCTTCTCAAGTTGCTTGGCTTAGGTCTTCATGTAGTGTAGTGGGCGGGTGGCCCCTATGTTTACCATTTTGGACTTCTCATTGTTTCCAAGTTAATCAATTGCAGCTCATTCATCATTCATTATGTTTGCTCTTTTAGTGGGAAGAGCTTTCAAACTTCTTAGGAAATATTTTAATGCCACTTTGATTGTCAATTGATTGAGGACAAGAGAGATAGAGAGACAATGGAATTATTGAAATCAAACTCTTTATTGAGGGAATGAAGGTGAACACATTGACAATGACTAGGACTCAAGAGACTCAAAACTTCAAAGGACATTTGACTTGAAAGACGAAAACAATCAAATAACTAGAAAACAAAGAAATAAACCCTAAGTCTTCTGTAGGACAAACAACCTAAACTCTTTATCACAAACAGTCATGACAAAATTGGTGCGACAGTAAGCACTAAATGGATTGCCTTTAGAGTGAATGATTGGGTGCCTTAGGTGGAGAGACAATTCCCTTGTCAAAGAGGTCTTGGATTTCATGTTTCAACCTTGGGCATCGATCAGTGCTATGCCCCTTGCCTTGGTGGAAGTCACAATACTCATTCTCTTTAAAGCGACGAGGTAATGGGTTAGGCAACGGTGCTGGGTCAAGGGGTTGAAGCAAACCTTTCACCTTCAACTTCTCAAAAACATCGCTTAATGGCATGTAGAGTTCGGTAAATTGGCGGGACTGTTGGGGAGATATGGCATTAACATGCCTATGTGTCTTTCCATTACTTCCAATTCGGGAGTTCCCTAATGTCTCATCTTCCTCAATTGTACTGTCACCAATGGCATCTTCTACTTGAGTTCCAGCCCCAATCAAGGCCTTAAAGTTTGGAAAATAGCTTGCAAATAGATGCTTATGGTAGATAGGGAAGAGGTTCTTAACTACCATCTGAATCTGCTCTTCTTCATTGGGTCGGTTCACCATTTGAGAAGCCTTTCGTCTCCACCTTGTAATGAATCCAGAGAAGGTTTCATTAGCCCCTTGTTTTGTAGTCTCCAAGTCTCTTCGAGTAACATCCACCTCCGTATTGTACTTGTAGTGCTCCGAGAATTCATTACATATGTCCTCCCAAGTCCGAGTCCTATTCTCATCCAATGATAAAAACCATTTCAAAGCGGAAGTGGCCAAGGTTTCATGGAACATTTGAGCCAAAAGCTCGTCAGTGGCCCCTCGAGGGTGCATAGCTCGCACATACATCTTCAAATGAGTCTTAGGACAACCCGTTCCATCAAACTTTTCTAATTCGGGCATCTTAAATTGTAGTGGAATACGAGCTTGAGGAAACAAAGATAGGGCACGTACATCTACCATGTCATCCGTCCTACGGATTCCTTTTATAGTTCTCTCCAATGCTTCTACCTTGCTAGCCAACACAGAGTCTGTATCAGAGGTCTTCCCCTTACTTCCCCCTTCTAGGTTAAAAATTTCAGGTGGTTCACTCCCCTTAGGTTTAGTACTTCCTCCTTCATTGGTCTTAGTGCCTTCTCCAAACTGAGTCCCATCTTCGGTGTTATCCCCCGGGGTACGGCCATTATTCTGTTCGGGTTCCAATATCTTATGTTGGATATCTTGGGCCATTTTCAATGCTCTCTCAGATACATCAGTGGTGTAATCAAGCTTGGTCATGATGGCCTTCAAACAAGCCTCAAGGTCAAAGTTCCTTTCACTAGTCCCTTTGTTAGCCATCTCGGGTTCAAAATTTGAGTCCAACCTTAATAAGTTGTCACGGGTTTAATCCAACCCCCCTTCAAGAACAAAATCCCCTTTTTAGGCTATGACCAAAACATTTTAACAATATTTCCATGACTGTGCTAAATTGATAAATGTGATCTTATAAAGCATGCCCTTAAGTAGACATCTCATCTCCAAGGGTACCATGAAGTGTAAGGTGACGTACTAAGGGCATGAAGGTGAGTCACTTAGTCTTAGGTTCTAACCATTAACAATCACAAAACCATCAAGAGTCACTTTTCCCCAAGTGTAAGCAAACTATGAGCTAGGTTTAAACAGTATATCTCCTTAGTTAGACACCTCATCCTCAAAGATGTCCTTAAGATGGAAGGTGAGGTGACATACTAAAGACATAAAGATGAATAAGCCCCTACTTCTTAACCCTTAATCAAATACTTCACTCCAAACAAGCCCCTATTGGTTCATTTAAAAGCCCATGATTAAATGGTCTTAGCTCATATACCTTTAATTAGTCCATCCTTCCTTTTGGGAGCCCCTTGGGTGAAGGGTGGATGTACTTACTAAGGGTATGTAGGTGAGACCATATATCAAGTGTCAATCACTACACATGGTTAAAATAAACCTAAGCCTAGAACACAACTTATGAGCATAGCAACACAACACAAGCACGGCATGATATCATTACAATCAAGTGTGGGTGCATAAAGGTGAGACCATAGTGTCCTACAAGTCTGTCTATATGGACTAATGATAAGGGTAGGCTGGGGTCCTTCACTTGCTTGAGCAATCTTTATACCTAACCACATGTGGCATTAGGAATGCCGCGTGGGTCCAGCAGTACGTGATTAACTCATTTAATATACCCAAGGGCAAGCCCAAGGGTACTTGGCAAGAGAGGTTGAGAGCTTTCGCCCCAACTCATGGAATCAGGAAAACCAAGGTTGAGGCTAGGCCCGTCAGTGGCAAGGGACATCGATCCTAACATGCAAGAGTTTGCGCACACAATGCAATAAATGAAAGCACACAATCAAGCGGATGCAATGTGATTGATTTTAATTAAACAAAAGAAATTAACTTAGCCCAATCAAATTGTATAGAGTCTAGCCCACAAATCCCCAGCGGAGTCGCCAGTCTGTGGACCCCAAAAAAGAGTTACAAGGCCCACGGGAGGGTTTAAAAGTCGCCAATCTGTGGACCCAGGAAAAGAGGGTCCACGAATGGGTTTGGAAAAAGAAAGGAGTCGCCACCTTATTTTTTAAAGGAAACAAGGAAAACCCTAAAAAACAGTTTTGTTTTAGGAAAACAAAAGATTGACTCCATGTTTAAAATGGTAAGGCAAAAAGTCTTTTGGAAACCAAAGAATTCGGGGATTCGAAGGCTAAGTTACGATATGGGAAGGTTCTAGGCAAAGCCTATAGGCACCCATATCGCCCTAAACGGTCTCTTAATTTAATTGGGCTAAATCAAAGTCTTAATCACACACAAATCAACAGTTATCATCACAAGACAGCATGCATATCATTCATCCATTCATCCATATAATCAAGTAAATCAAAGAAAAACAGAAAAAGAAAGAGGGAGGGGAGAAAACCTAGGATACTTAGTATCCTAGGGCGGACTTGAACCTCACAAGGAGCGCCTACGTACCATGTATGGAAATACATGGATCAAAGTCCACGTAGTTCGAAAAGGAATAGGGTTATAACCTAATCAAGGCCTATGGTAAACCCTAAGTTTCCTTTCAAGTAAAACATGGTAAGTTTCCAAAATAAATGATTCTCAAAAGATTTTTGGTAATATATGGAATTTTGATAAAAATGGAAACCTTGATTCGAAAGGTATTTGTTATCGAAAGGAAACTATAGGAGTTACCATACCCCTCTATTAGGAAATAACCCTAAGGGGGGGAGAAAGGGAAAGTTTCAAGGAAAAGGAAAGAAGGGTGAATTGGGGCACCCTCACACCCTACTTACCTTAAGCAAAGCAACCTGTCAAAATAACCACCCTATTGCATAGGGTAATTTGCAAGATTTCATCTCACAATAGCCAAAATAACCACCCCACATTGGTGGGGTAGTTGCACCTGTTGTACCTGTCAAAGCACCTGCAATTTCCATGCAAAACATACCAAAAATACCAACCAACCAAGCTAGGTTCCAATCAAGCAATTATCATGCCCAAACATGGGCTAACATATGCTCAAAATATCATATCAAGGACAAATAACAGATCTGGACAGAATTGAAATAAGGCTTAAAATCAACCACAAGTCATGCAACAACATGAATCATAAGCTAACTAAAACCCTAATTCAACCCTACATGCAATGACATGCAAAAAACCCTAAAATCAACTATATGAATGCTAGAAATATCATAGTTACCTAATATGGAACACATATGCAGCAACTATGAAGAAAAAACAGAGAAAATCCCTAACTAATCATGCTATATGCAACTTTCCTAATATAAGGATGAATGAAACCCTAGAATCACACTAGTGCATAAAATTCCATGAAATAACCCTAAATCATGCAAAACAGAATATGAACAGCATTCTAACCATGCATATTAATCAATGGAATGATCCACACATGATAAAGACATAGACTTTCACATGAAGTAAAGCTATTCTAAGCATAAACTCAATTTCAGCACTAACAAAACCCTAAAATCCCAAACATGCAGTAAATCACATGGAATAGCATCCTAGCATACTAAACAACCCACGAATATGATCCTAGACATGCATACTAGCTAATTGAAATAGCAAAACACAATAAAATCACAAGCTTTAATATGCAAAAGAGTTATTTCATGCAGAAAACCAATTTCAGCCCCTAGGAAACCCTAAAGTCCCAAACATGCAGTAAATCACATGGAATAGCATCCTAGCACACTAAACAGCCCATGAATATGATCCTAGACATGCATACTAGCTAATTGAAGCAGCAAAACACAATAAAAACACAAACTTTATGAAATAATGACTATTCCATGTAAAACCCTAGAAAAGACTCTAAAAAACCCTAAAAAACACAAAGACTCATAAAACCACATAGAATGACATTATATCATGCAAAACCAGCCATAGACAATATCCTAATCATGCATTCTAAGCATTAGAAGCATCAACACATGATAAAACAATAAGCTTTAAACATGAAATAATGCAAAGCTATGTAAAAAAAAACCCTAGTTTGAAATGAAAGAGAGAAAGGGGGAGGGGTATACCTATGGCTGCTGTAGAGAGTCCTCCTCCTCTTGTGTGCTGCTGGAAGCAACCTCCTTCAAGCCTTCAAGCAATGCTCTAGCCCTCCTTCAAGCCTTTCCTCACACTCTCTCACTCAAAATTTAGGTTAAACTACCCTAAGGATGGCTGCCATAGCCTCCAATATGCCTCTCACTTCAGAAATTGCCTCCCCTATTGCTGAAGTATAAGGGGGTATTTATAGGGATTGAGGGGAAACCCTCAATGGTTGGGATTAAAACCCTAGGGATTGATCCAAGGGCTCTTAGAGGTTACTTTGGGGCTCAAGTAGGTCAAATAGGGCTGAAATTAGGGTTAAATGGCGGCTGGAGGCGAGCAAATCCGAGGAAATAGGGAGGGAGCCGCGTCAAAGCTCAAAAAAGGAAAGTGGCTCAGGTGACCACCTGGGGCTGGGCGGCTAGCAGCCTGGGCCCAGGCGGCTAGGCGCCCAGGCCTGGGTGGTCACCCGAGGCCCTGTCAGCTTTAGCCTATATTTGACCCTTTCGTCTTCCAAATGTGTTTCAGGGCTCAAATCAACTCCGATTTTGACGAAACGAAAGCCAAAACGACCGTGTTTCGAAGGGGAATGTAATTTGAGTCACTTGAGGGCGAGAAACCCTAGCCATGGTGTCACACCCCATTTTTGCACCACCTTACTAGGGCTCACCATTTCATGTGGGTTATTGTTTTGTTTTTGAGTCTAGTTACTTGCATTAGTTTTCTAGAATCACAAGGACATTGGATATGAATTTTGGTTCAATTTGGAGTTGATCTTGAGGGTTAATAAGAACTTTTGTGACTTGAGGGGCATAACCGTCTTTTAGGTCACGAACTTTCTATTTAACCTTGAAATGATCTCCAAGTTGTCAATTGGAGTTCATGAGAATGCATTTGAGGTATTTATGGGTTCAATTTGATGAATTGATGGTTCAGGATTAAAATGGCTCAATACGGTTCAAGTTGGTTAAGAGACCCACTTCGGGTTGGCTCAAATTAGCTCATGATTTTCACTCAAATTCCCACCCATTTGACTTTAATTAGTCTTAATTTCATTCCCAAAGATGTTTTGGAAGGTTGAATTTTGAATTGGAAAGCATTCGGTGCGACCATATGTGCATACCTAAGCTTAGCGACGGTGGTGCATAGCGGTTAGCCGCCTTTGTAAAACCCAACCATGCAGCCATGGCTAGGGATTTTTGCCCTAAAATGTCTTAAATTACATTCCTCATTGAAGCACGGTCGTTTTGGCTTTCGTTTCGTCAAAATCGGACTCCGTTTGACCCCCGAAACACATTTGGAAGCTGTAAGGGCTCAAATAAGGCAATTGCTGATGGCGCGCTCGGGTGACCATCTGGGGCCTGGCGGCTAACCGCCCAGCCCAGGTGGTCAGCCGCCCAAGGCCAGGCGGCTAGCCGCCTAGCCCCAGGTGGTCACCCGAGCCACTTTCCTTTTTTGAGCTTTGACGCGGCTCCCTCCCTATTTCCTCGGATTTGCTCGCCTCCAGCCGCCATTTAACCCTAATTTCAGCCCTATTTGACCTACTTGAGCCCCAAGGTAACCTCTAAGAACCCTTGGATCAATCCCTAGGGTTTTAATCCCAACCATTGAGGGTTTCCCCTCAATCCCTATAAATACCCCCTTATACTTCAGCAATGGGGGAGGCAATTTCTGAAGTGTGAGGCATGTGTGAGACTTGGAGGCTATGGCAGCCATCCTTAGGGTAGTTTAACCTAAACTTTGAGTGAGAGAGTGTGAGAGAAAGCTTGAAGGAGGGCTGGAGTTGGGCTTGAAGGCTTGAAGGAAGGAATTTCCAGCAGTACAATAAGAAGAGGAGGACTCTCTACAGCAGCCACCATAGGTATACCTCTTCCCCTTTCTCTCTTTCATTCAAACTAGGGTTTTTTACATAGCTTTGCATTATTTCATGTTTAAAGCTTACTGTTTTATCATGTGTGGATGATTCTAATGCTTAGAATGCATGACTAGGATGTTGTCTATGGCTGGTTTTGCATGATATAATGTCATTCTATGTGGTTTTATGAGTCTTTGTGTTTTTAGGGTTTTTTAGAGTCTTTTCTAAGGTTTTGCATGGAATAGTCATTATTTCATGTTAAAGTTTGTGTTTTTATTGCGTCTTGCTGCTTCTATTAGCTAGTATGCATGTTTAGGATCATATTCATGGGCTGTTTAGTATGCTAGGATGCTATTCCATGTGATTTACTGCATGTTTGGGACTTTAGGGTTTCTTAGGTGCTGAAATTGGTTTTCTGCATGAAATAACTCTTTTGCATATTAAAGCTTGTGTTTTTATTATGTTTTGCTGCTTCTATTAGTTAGCATGCATGTGTAGGATCATATTCATGGGCTGATTAGTATGTTAGAAGGTTATTTCATGTGATTTTATGCATCATTGTGATTCTAGGGTTTCTATTATCCTTGTGTTGGTTTAGTTGCATATAGCATGATTGGTTAGGGATTTTCCCTGTTTTTTCTTCATAGTTGCTGCATATGTGTTCCATATTAGGTAACTATGATATTTTCAGCATTCATATAGTTGATTTTAGGGTTTTTTGCATGCCTTTGCATCTAGGGTTGAGTTAGGGTTTTAGTTAGTTTATGATTCATGTTGTTTGCATGACTTGTGGTTGATTTTAAACCTTATTTCAATTCTGTCCAGATCTGTTATTTGTCCTTGATATGACATTTTGAGCATGTGTTGGCCCATGTTTGGGCATGATAATTGCTTGATTGGAACCTAGCTTGGTTGGTTGGTATTTTTGGTATGTTTTGCATGGAAATTGCAGGTGCTTTGACAGGTACAACAGGTTGCAACTACCCCACCAATGTGGAGTGGTTATTTTGGCTATTGTAAGATGAAATCTTTTCATCTTACAAATAAGGTAATTACCCTATGCCATAGGGTGGTTACTTTGACAGGTTGCTTTCGCTTAAGGTAAGTAGGGTATGAGGGTGCCCCAATTCACCCTTCTTTCCTTCCTTTGAAACTTTCCCTTTCTCCCCCCCCTAGGGTTGTTTCCTAATAGAGGGGTATGGTAGATTCTATAGTTTCCTTTCAATAAAAAATACCTTTTAAATCAAGGTTTCCATCTTTATCAAAATTCCATATTTACCAAAAATCTTTTGAGAATCATTTATTTTGGAAACTTACCATGTTTTACTTGAAAGGAAACTTAGGGTTTACCATAGGCCTTGATTAGGTTATAACCCTATTCCTTTTCGAACTACGTGGACTTTGATCCATGTATTTCCATACATGGTACGTAGGCGCTCTTCGTGAGGTTCAAGTCCGCCCTAGGATACTAAGTATCCTAGGTTTTCTCCCCCCCTCCTTCTTTCTTTTTCTGTTTTTCTTTGATTTACTTGGTTATATGGATGAATGAATGAATGATATGCATGCTGTCTTATGATGATAACTGTTGATTTGTGTGTGATTAAGACTTTGATTTAGCCCAATTAAATTAAGAGACCGTTTAGGGCGATATGGGTGCCTATAGGCTTTGCCTAGAACCTTCCCGTATCGTAACTTAGCCTCCGAATCCCCGAATTCTCTGGTTTCCAAAAGACTTTTTGCCTTACCATTTTAAACATGGAGTCAATCTTTTGTTTTCCTAAAACAAAACTGTTTTTTAGGGTTTTCCTTGTTTCCTTTAAAAAATAAGGTGGCGACTCCTTTTCCTTTTTCAAACTTAAAACCCTTGTGGGCCTTAACTCTTTTTCGGGGTCCACAGATTGGCGACTCCGCTGGGGATTTGTGGGCTAGACTCTATACAATTTGATTGGGCTAAGTTAATTTCTTTTGTTTAATTAAAGTCAATCACATTGCATCCGCTTGATTGTGTGCTTTCATTTATTGCATTGTGTGCGCAAACTCTTGCATGTTAGGATCGATGTCCCTTGCCACTGACGGGCCTAGCCTCAACCTTGGTTTTCCTGATTCCATGAGTTGGGGCGAAAGCTCTCAACCTCTCTTGCCAAGTACCCTTGGGCTTGCCCTTGGGTATATTAAATGAGTTAATCACGTACTGCTGGACCCACGCGGTGTTCCTGATGCCACATGTGGTTAGGTATAAAGATTGCTCAAGCAAGTGAAGGACCCCAGCCTACCCTTATCATTAGTCCATATAGACAGACTTGTAGGACACTATGGTCTCACCTTTATGCACCCACACTTGATTGTAATGATATCATGCCGTGCTTGTGTTGTGTTGCTATGCTCATAAGTTGTGTTCTAGGCTTAGGTTTATTTTAACCATGTGTAGTGATTGACACTTGATATATGGTCTCACCTACGTACCCTTAGTAAGTACATCCACCCTTCACCAAAGGGGCTCCCAAAAGGAAGGATGGACTAATTAAAGGTATATGAGCTAAGACCATTTAATCATGGGCTTTTAAATGAACCAATAGGGGCTTGTTTGGAGTGAAGTATTTGATTAAGGGTTAAGAAGTAGGGGCTTATTCATCTTTATGTCTTTAGTATGTCACCTCACCTTCCATCTTAAGGACATCTTTGAGGATGAGGTGTCTAACTAAGGAGATATACTGTTTAAACCTAGCTCATAGTTTGCTTACACTTTGGGAAAAGTGACTCTTGATGGTTTTGTGATTGTTAATGGTTAGAACCTAAGACTAAGTGACTCACCTTCATGCCCTTAGTACGTCACCTTACACTTCATGGTACCCTTGGAGATGAGATGTCTACTTAAGGGCATGCTTTATAAGATCACATTTATCAATTTAGCACAGTCATGGAAATATTGTTAAAATGTTTTGGTCATAGCCTAAAAAGGGGATTTTGTTCTTGAAGGGGGGTTGGATTAAACCCGTGACAACTTATTAAGGTTGGACTCAAATTTTGAACCCGAGATGGCTAACAAAGGGACTAGTGAAAGGAACTTTGACCTTGAGGCTTGTTTGAAAGCCATCATGACCAAGCTTGATTACACCACTGATGTATCTGAGAGATCATTGAAAATGGCCCAAGATATCCAACATAAGATATCGGAACCCGAACAGAATAATGGCCGTACCCCGGGGGATAACACCGAAGATGGGACTCAGTCTGGAGAAGGCACTAAGACCAATGAAGGAGGAAGTACTAAACCTAAGGGGAGGGAACCACCTGAAATTTTTAACCTAGAAGGGGGAAGTAAGGGGAAGACCTCTGATACAGACTCTGTGTTGGCTAGCAAGGTAGAAGCATTGGAGAGAACTATAAAAGGAATCCGTAGGACGGATGACATGGTAGATGTACGTACCCTATCTTTGTTTCCTCAAGCTCGTATTCCACTACAATTTAAGATGCCTGAATTAGAAAAGTTTGATGGAACGGATTGTCCTAAGACTCATTTGAAGATGTATGTGCGAGCTATGCACCCTCGAGGGGCCACTGACGAGCTTTTGGCTCAAATGTTCCATGAAACCTTGGCCACTTCCGCTTTGAAATGGTTTTTATCATTGGATGAGAATAGGACTCGGACTTGGGAGGACATATGTAATGAATTCTCGGAGCACTACAAGTACAATACGGAGGTGGATGTTACTCGAAGAGACTTGGAGACTACAAAACAAGAGGCTAATGAAACCTTCTCTGGATTCATTACAAGGTGGAGACGAAAGGCTTCTCAAATGGTGAACCGACCCAATGAAGAAGAGCAGATTCAGATGGTAGTTAAGAACCTCCTCCCTATCTACCATAAGCATCTATTTGCAAGCTATTTTCCAAACTTTAAGGCCTTGATTGGGGCTGGAACTCAAGTAGAAGATGCCATTGGTGACAGTACAATTGAGGAAGATGAGACATTAGGGAACTCCCGAATTGGAAGTAATGGAAAGACACATAGGCATGTCAATGCCATATCTCCCCAACAGTCCCGCCAATTTACCGAACTCTACATGCCATTAAGCGATGTTTTTGAGAAGTTGAAGGTGAAAGGTTTGCTTCAACCCCTTGACCCAGCACCGTTGCCTAACCCATTACCTCGTCGCTTTAAAGAGAATGAGTATTGTGACTTCCACCAAGGCAAGGGGCATAACACTGATCGATGCCCAAGGTTGAAACATGAAATCCAAGACCTCTTTGACAAGGGAATTGTCTCTCCACCTAAGGCACCCAATCATTCACTCTAAAGGCAATCCATTTAGTGCTTACTGCCGCACTAATTTTGTCATGACTGTTTGTGATAAAGAGTTTAGGTTGTTTGTCCTACAGAAGACTTAGGGTTTATTTCTTTGTTTTCTAGTTATTTGATTGTTTTCGTCTTTCAAGTCAAATGTCCTTTGAAGTTTTGAGTCTTTTGAGTCCTAGTCATTGTCAATGTGTTCACCTTCATTCCCTCAATAAAAAGTTTGATTTCAATAATTCCATTGTCTCTCTATCTCTCTTGTCCTCGATCAATTGACAATCAAAGTGGCATTAAAATATTTCCTAAGAAGCTTGAAAGCTCCTCCCACTAAAAGAGCAAACATAATGAATGATGAATGAGCTACAATTGATTAACTTGGAAACAATGAGAAGTCCAAAATGGTAAACATAGGGGCCACCCGCCCACTACACTACATGAAGACCTAATCCAAGCAACTTGAGAAGATCTTGAAACCCTTGCAAGAAGCAATTCAGAGATCAAAAGAAGAAATCAATTAGCATGGTGAGCTTTTGGAGATATTTATTTCCCTCTCCCTCAAAAAAAAAAAAAAAAAAGTCAAAAGAAAAAATTGTGAAAAAAAAAAAGAAAGAAAAGAGCACAAAAAAGAAAAAAAAGTACAAAAAGAAAGGGAAGGGATTAACATACATCCAAAAGCATTTAGAAGGAAAATTGATCAAAAGAAGGCCTTGTGTTCAAAGAAGACTACTACCTATGTTCGTGACCCGCGCGGGAAAAGTTCAAGCCAAATGAGGGTGGTCCCTATGTGGTCATGTGTAGAGCCTAGGCCCGCTAGGTTGAAAACCTGAAAAGGCGACCTAGGCAAAAGTTAGGGCTTTTTTTTTTTTAAAAAAAATGATGAAAAAAAGAAAAGAGAATGCCTTGAACTACGAAGACCTGATTCTCTACCAAAAAAGAAATGTTAGTTTGGTTAATCAAAGTGGAGATACGTAGGCAGCCCATAAAGTTACTTTGGGTGCGGTCCAATTCATTGAAAAAGAAAACAAAAAAGAGGAAGAAAGAAAGAGGCTTTACATATAACCAACCATTGAAGGCAATTCTTTGTGACTAAGTTAAGAAGAAACGGTCTTATTCATCAAATTAGTGAGCTAAAATACTACATGCCTCCGAGAAAGTTAATTTAATTATTCTTCTTGTTCTTGTTTGGTTTGAGTCCTTCGGATGTCCTCCCATTTACCTCCTTCGCCTCTCTTGAGTCTTGTGTATTTCTAGTGGTTATAGACCTCGTCCTTTGAAAGTCTTCAGTCATAATGATTCATTTGTGGGTTCCATCAAACTCTATATCTTCTTACCTTCTGACTTAGACTCTTGTCATGGATTTAATGATGGAAAAGGGGTAGCAGTAACCACTGTGAAACGATTTGCCTTAGCTGTAGGCATATGATTTCATGAGATTGGGGCTGATTTATTTTGCTCAATTAAAGAACGTGAATGTGTTATGAACCTAGGGGTTGATTATGCTTGTTGAAGAAGAATTTGAATGAGTGCTGGGGCTGGTTTGTCTTGTTCAGAGAACTTAAATGAATTGATGAAGAGAATGGGCTGGGGCTTCATGAGTTGAATTTCTTTGTGCTAGTGAGAAAGGAAAGAATGGAAAAAAGAAAAAAGGTAAAGAAGAAGAGCCTGCTAGGTTGAAAACCCGAAAGGGCGGCCTAGGCAAAAATTAGGGCAACCCGCTAGGTTGAAAACCCGTAAGGGCAATCTAGGCAAAAGTTAGGGTTTTGGAAGAAAAGAGAAGTACAGAAAGAAGAAGGAAAGAGGTGTTTCGACTTGATTCCTACACCTTGAAGAAGAATTCATGGGTTTGATCCGATCCTCCTAAATTGCATTGTTTCCTAAGAAGGCTCGACCACCATTTTATAAACAAAGAAAAATGCTTCTGAAAATTCCATGATTGTGCTAAGTATGTAAAGAGGTCTTTAAGGAAAAAGAATGATAGGTTTGCAAAACCACTTCTAGATAATCTTTCTGTGCATGAACTTGTGCTCATAAATCTGTGTGAATCAATTTTACTTGAGTTGATTGATTAATTGATGTGTGCATTAGTAATATGCAATGTTCATTGAGTTTTGGAGGTTCATTTTCCCATGATCATATTTGACTAGCTTTCGTTTTTGGTTATGTGGTTGATAGTTTCTCTCCATATGGTGTTGGCTTAGTCTCTATACCATTCCTGTCTTATGAATAGTGACTCCCCACTTAACTAGTGTCTTCGTAGGCTCCCCCGAGTATTCACATATACTCACCCTGAGTATTCACAAGTACTCACCCTGAGTATTCATATATACTCACCCCGAGTATTCACCAATACTCACCCTGAGTATTCACCCATACTCATCCCCGAGTATTCACCAATACTCACCCTGAGTATTCACCCCTACTCATCCTCGAGTATTCACCAATACTCACCCTGAGTATTCACCCATACTCATCCCCGAGTATTCACCAATACTCACCCTGAGTATTCACCCCTACTCATCCTCGAGTATTCACATATACTCACTCAGAGTATTCACCTCTACTCATCCCCGAGTATTCGCATGTACTCACTCCGAGTACTCACATGTACTCGTCCCTGGGTATTCATATGTACTCACTCCTAGTATTCATCTCTACTCGTCCCTAAATATTCGCCAATACTCTTCTCTCGAGCATTGACCCTTGTTCGTATTGATTCCAAACCCCTTCATCATGCCTCCTCTATTCATATGTTATTGTTTTAGGTATTGACTTCTACCTATGCAATCTCTCGGCATTCTTTGAGTATTGACCCCTATTCATCACCAACAGTGACTTTTGTTCATATAGTGAGTATTGACTTCTACTCATTTCAAGCATTGACCTTTGAGCATTGACCCTTGCTTATATAATTTTCTTCGTGAGTATTGACTCCTACTCATTTCAAGCATTGACTTTTGCTTGTATACATTTTATCTTGAGCATTGACCCTTGCTCGAATAATTCTCTCTATGAGTATTGAATCCTACTCATTTCAAGCATTGACATTTGCTTGTATACATTTTACCTTGAGCATTGACCCTTGTTCATATAATTTTCTTCGTGAGTATTGACTCCTACTCATTTCAAGCATTGACCTTTGCTTGTATACATTTTATCTTGAGCATTGACCCTTGCTCGAATAATTTTCTCTGTGAGTATTGAATCCTACTCATTTCAAGCATTGACCTCTGCTTATATACATTTTATCTTGAGCAATGACCCTTGCTCGAATGATTTTCTCTGTGAGTATTGAATCCTACTCATTTCAAGCATTGACCTTTGCTTATATACATTTTACCTTGAGCATTGACCCTTGCTCGAATGATTTTCTCGGTGAGTATTGAATCCTACTCATTTCAAGCATTGACCTTTGCTTATATACATTTTACCTTGAGCATTGACCCTTACTCGAATGATTTTCTCTGTGAGTATTGAATCCTACTCATTTCAAGCATTGAATTTTGCTTATATACATTTTATCTTGATAATTGACCCTTGCTCGTGTGATTTTCTCTGTGAGTATTGAATCCTACTCATTTCAAGCATTGACCATTGCTTATATACATTTTGCATTGACCCTTGCCCGTATGACTTTCTCTGTGAGTATTGAATCCTACTCATTTCAAGCATTGACCATTGCTTATATACATTTTATCTTGAGCATTGACCCTTGCTCGTATGACTTTCTTTGTGAGTATTGAATCCTACTCATTTCAAGCAATGACCCTTGCTCGTAAGCCTTTCTTTGTGAGTATTGATCTTTACTCATAGCAAGCATTGACCCTTGCTTGTGTGTGTTTAAGTGTTGACTTCTATTCATGAGATTTCTTTTTAGATTTTCAGTATGGATATTGAATTCTATCCATCATGGGTTCTCATTTGAGTAATGACTCTTACCCATATGATGTCTTATTGGCTCTCCTGAGTATTGACCTATACTCATTCCGAGTACTGATATATACTCATCCTAAGTATTGACCCATACTTACCCTGAATATTGTCGCATATTCATCTTGAGTATTGACCCATACTCACCTTATGTATTGACCCATACTCATTCTAATCATTAAAGCATTTTTGTCTCGAGTATTGACTAGTACTCACCCCGAGTGTTGACCTTCACTTCAAATACTGATTCCTATTCCCTTTGAGTATGACTAGTATTCACTCCGAGTGTTGACCTCCACTCATATTTATCCCTACTCCTTTCGAGTATTGACTGTTACTCATCCTGAGTGTTCACTTTCACTCCCAATACTGATCTTTATTATCTTCGAGTATTGACTTGTACTCACCTTAGGTGTTGACTTCCACTTAGAGTTGCATCTACTTGTCCTAGGTATTGACCTTTACCTAGACATTGACTTCTAATTGCTTAAGATATGTGATGAATTCCATAGGATAATGGAGTTCTCCATTTGAATTTGATGCAATTACTCTCCCAAGCAAAAATGGGATGTTCTTTTATCATTGGTTCGCAAGTGAAACTTGCTGCACCAATGAGGGGCTTCTGTCACACCCCATTTTTGCACCACCTTACTAGGGCTCACCATTTCATGTAGGTTATTGTTTTGTTTTTGAGTCTAGTTACTTGCATTAGTTTTCTAGAATCACAAGGACATTGGATATGAATTTTGGTTCAATTTGGAGTTGATCTTGAGGGTTAATAAGAACTTTTGTGACTTGAGGGGCATAACCGTCTTTTAGGTCACGAACTTTCTATTTAACCTTGAAATGATCTCCAAGTTGTCAATTGGAGTTCATGAGAATGCATTTGAGGTATTTATGGGTTCAATTTGATGAATTGATGGTTCAGGATTAAAATGGCTCAATACGGTTCAAGTTGGTTAAGAGACCCACTTCGGGTTGGCTCAAATTAGCTCATGATTTTCACTCAAATTCCCACCCATTTGACTTTAATTAGTCTTAATTTCATTCCCAAAGATGTTTTGGAAGGTTGAATTTTGAATTGGAAAGCATTCGGTGCGACCATATGTGCATACCTAAGCTTAGCGACGGTGGTGCATAGCGGTTAGCCGCCTTTGTAAAACCCAACCATGCAGCCATGGCTAGGGATTTTTGCCCTAAAATGTCTTAAATTACATTCCTCATTGAAGCACGGTCGTTTTGGCTTTCGTTTCGTCAAAATCGGACTCCGTTTGACCCCCGAAACACATTTGGAAGCTGTAAGGGCTCAAATAAGGCAATTGCTGATGGCGCGCTCGGGTGACCATCTGGGGCCTGGCGGCTAACCGCCCAGCCCAGGTGGTCAGCCGCCCAAGGCCAGGCGGCTAGCCGCCTAGCCCCAGGTGGTCACCCGAGCCACTTTCCTTTTTTGAGCTTTGACGCGGCTCCCTCCCTATTTCCTCGGATTTGCTCGCCTCCAGCCGCCATTTAACCCTAATTTCAGCCCTATTTGACCTACTTGAGCCCCAAGGTAACCTCTAAGAACCCTTGGATCAATCCCTAGGGTTTTAATCCCAACCATTGAGGGTTTCCCCTCAATCCCTATAAATACCCCCTTATACTTCAGCAATGGGGGAGGCAATTTCTGAAGTGTGAGGCATGTGTGAGACTTGGAGGCTATGGCAGCCATCCTTAGGGTAGTTTAACCTAAACTTTGAGTGAGAGAGTGTGAGAGAAAGCTTGAAGGAGGGCTGGAGTTGGGCTTGAAGGCTTGAAGGAAGGAATTTCCAGCAGTACAATAAGAAGAGGAGGACTCTCTACAGCAGCCACCATAGGTATACCTCTTCCCCTTTCTCTCTTTCATTCAAACTAGGGTTTTTTACATAGCTTTGCATTATTTCATGTTTAAAGCTTACTGTTTTATCATGTGTGGATGATTCTAATGCTTAGAATGCATGACTAGGATGTTGTCTATGGCTGGTTTTGCATGATATAATGTCATTCTATGTGGTTTTATGAGTCTTTGTGTTTTTAGGGTTTTTTAGAGTCTTTTCTAAGGTTTTGCATGGAATAGTCATTATTTCATGTTAAAGTTTGTGTTTTTATTGCGTCTTGCTGCTTCTATTAGCTAGTATGCATGTTTAGGATCATATTCATGGGCTGTTTAGTATGCTAGGATGCTATTCCATGTGATTTACTGCATGTTTGGGACTTTAGGGTTTCTTAGGTGCTGAAATTGGTTTTCTGCATGAAATAACTCTTTTGCATATTAAAGCTTGTGTTTTTATTATGTTTTGCTGCTTCTATTAGTTAGCATGCATGTGTAGGATCATATTCATGGGCTGATTAGTATGTTAGAAGGTTATTTAATGTGATTTTATGCATCATTGTGATTCTAGGGTTTCTATTATCCTTGTGTTGGTTTAGTTGCATATAGCATGATTGGTTAGGGATTTTCCCTGTTTTTTCTTCATAGTTGCTGCATATATGTTCCATATTAGGTAACTATGATATTTTCAGCATTCATATAGTTGATTTTAGGGTTTTTTGCATGCCTTTGCATCTAGGGTTGAGTTAGGGTTTTAGTTAGTTTATGATTCATGTTGTTTGCATGACTTGTGGTTGATTTTAAACCTTATTTCAATTCTGTCCAGATCTGTTATTTGTCCTTGATATGACATTTTGAGCATGTGTTGGCCCATGTTTGGGCATGATAATTGCTTGATTGGAACCTAGCTTGGTTGGTTGGTATTTTTGGTATGTTTTGCATGGAAATTGCAGGTGCTTTGACAGGTACAACAGGTTGCAACTACCCCACCAATGTGGAGTGGTTATTTTGGCTATTGTAAGATGAAATCTTTTCATCTTACAAATAAGGTAATTACCCTATGCCATAGGGTGGTTACTTTGACAGGTTGCTTTCGCTTAAGGTAAGTAGGGTATGAGGGTGCCCCAATTCACCCTTCTTTCCTTCCTTTGAAACTTTCCCTTTCTCCCCCCCCTAGGGTTGTTTCCTAATAGAGGGGTATGGTAGATTCTATAGTTTCCTTTCAATAAAAAATACCTTTTAAATCAAGGTTTCCATCTTTATCAAAATTCCATATTTACCAAAAATCTTTTGAGAATCATTTATTTTGGAAACTTACCATGTTTTACTTGAAAGGAAACTTAGGGTTTACCATAGGCCTTGATTAGGTTATAACCCTATTCCTTTTCGAACTACGTGGACTTTGATCCATGTATTTCCATACATGGTACGTAGGCGCTCTTCGTGAGGTTCAAGTCCGCCCTAGGATACTAAGTATCCTAGGTTTTCTCCCCCCCTCCTTCTTTCTTTTTCTGTTTTTCTTTGATTTACTTGGTTATATGGATGAATGAATGAATGATATGCATGCTGTCTTATGATGATAACTGTTGATTTGTGTGTGATTAAGACTTTGATTTAGCCCAATTAAATTAAGAGACCGTTTAGGGCGATATGGGTGCCTATAGGCTTTGCCTAGAACCTTCCCGTATCGTAACTTAGCCTCCGAATCCCCGAATTCTCTGGTTTCCAAAAGACTTTTTGCCTTACCATTTTAAACATGGAGTCAATCTTTTGTTTTCCTAAAACAAAACTGTTTTTTAGGGTTTTCCTTGTTTCCTTTAAAAAATAAGGTGGCGACTCCTTTTCCTTTTTCAAACTTAAAACCCTTGTGGGCCTTAACTCTTTTTCGGGGTCCACACATGGCTGCATGGTTGGGTCCTACAAAGGTGGCTAACCGCTATGCCTCACCATTGCTTAGCTTAGGCATGCACATAGGGTCGCACCGAATGCTTTCCAATTCGAAATTCATCCTTCCTAAACACATTTGGGGATGAAATTAAAACTAATCAAGGTCACATGAGTAGTCATGGAGTGAAAATCATAAGCCAATTCGAGCTAACCCGAAATAGGTCTCTTAGCCAACTTGAGCCTTGTTGAGCCCTTCTAAACCCGAACCTTCAATTCATCGAATTGAACCCACAAATACCTCAAATGCAATCATATGAACTCCAATTGGCAACTTGGAGATCATTTCAAGGTCAAATGGAAAGTTTGTGACCAAAAAGACGATTATGCCCCTCAAGTCACAAAAGTTCTAATTAACCCTTAAGATCAACTCCAAATCGAACCAAAATTCATACACACCATCCTTAGGACCCTAGAAACTCAATGCAAAAGACTAGACTCAAAAAGGAAACAAAAAGACACATGCAATGACAAACCCTAGCTAAGGTGACAGGTGGCAAAAATGGGGTGTGACAGTGGGTTGTATATTTGCTGAGATGGTCAACCAGCAGCCATTGTTTCCTGGGGATTCTGAGATTGATGAATTGTTCAAGATTTTTAGGTGCTATAGCTTCGTAGTCAGATTTTTTTTCCCTTTTTCTCCTGATGAAATAGCCTCTTGTTTAGAAGTTGGCAAGCCATGGTCATGATAAATTTTGAATATAATAAGTTCTATTCACATTTACCTTGACAATCACATTTAGTACCTATGATATACACCAGAAAGCAAAGTTAATAATTAACATAGGAAGAAAGGTTAACCCTGTAGTGTGAATGAATTTAAAAGTGCTATAATGTTTTACTTTGTTATGCATATAAAGTTGCTTTCCCTATACCATTTTAAATAAGTAAATGAATGGATAGTGGCCATCAAAACTTTATGTTCATACATTTATGACTGATCAGATGGGGTCAAGCCCAAATGCACTTAAAGATATGCCAAAAGTCTATTATTTGTTGAACTGCTGCCAAATTTAGTTTGGTTTAATTTTGAATGATTTTTGTGTAGTTGTTTGAAATTTGTTTGGCAAAGTTTCCAGTTTTCCTTCCAACTATGTGTGTATTGAATTGTTTACTGTTCCTATATTGTGTTTCCTGTGAAGAATCTTGGGCACTCCAAACGAGGATACTAACAAAAATGACAACAAAAAGCCTTGAAATAGCTCATATTTATTTTATTACAGGTTAATGGCTCTATTCAAATGGAGGCTGCCAATGGTGGAGTAATAGGAACTAATCTAAGGTGAGTATTACTTCTTTCTCTGTATCTAATGATGGTGTTATCAATAGGAACAGAATAATTAGGGGGCAAGCTTTCAAAACTTTGGAAGTAGGTGATAATTTGGGTTTGAATTTTAAAGGAAATAGAGAGGAGTGGTTCAGCCGTACATGCGATTTTGGGGAAGAAGATTGCGGCTAGTTTTATGAGTAAGAGCTAGGGGTATTAATGGTGGGGTGTTGTTTTCTGATTTTGAGGTTTTTGCTTGGCATGTGATGGGTTTGGGTTGGTTGGAAAATAGAAAAGGGCTGTTTAGAATTTTGTTTCTTCAATATTGACTATTTTGGAGGTTTTTTGTATTTGTTATTGTTGGGGTATCTTGGTGATGGTTTGGGCAGCTTTATTTTCTTCATTTGGCTATCTTATTTTCATTGTATTAGTTGGAATTTTTCTGATTAAATTTATCAAATTTTAGAGGCACACAATGAAGAGGGGAAAAACTCATCATATGAGCGGTGACCAGGTTAATTGTCACATCAATTAGAATGTATTTCTTTCATTTAGTTTTCTTTTTTACGTTATCATTTGATTGTAATAAAAGAAATATTTTAATTTGTAGGTTGGGTGCAATGTTAGATTGAAGAGTTTTAAGATTTAAAAAATTACGATTGCACTGGGAACTATTGTGAGTGATAGACCTCACACAAAAGTTGGTGGGGTAGAACTAGGACTTGAAGTTTTTTGAAGTGTCTTTTGAAGTACCATTGATGCATGAACCTCTAGTGAGACCTCATGGATGTTTCAAAAAAATAGGAGATGCTATTGGAGAAAGTATTGCTTGGCCTTCTATTCTTGTACGTACATATGAGAGTACTCCTTACCTTTGCATCTACACTAATTTTTATCTTATTTTTCCAATAACAAATACTTGATCTAAGTGAGTGCTAATTAAGTTGTTTCTTTTTTCTTGTTTGCAGGTAGAAAACAAAGAAGGATGATGCTTAATGAATTATGCTGATGCATATGTTCGACATTTAACTTTGATTGTGGGCTTAATTTTTTTTCTTCTTTCTTTTCGCTGAACACTATTTACTTATTGTCGATGGACCCGTTTCATGTGTATTGACTTTGGATACAATTGTGGTTTTAATTAGTTGTTTAAACAAGGTGGTTGTTAGTTTGTTAATTAATTTAATTTAACTTTTGTTTTTAATTGTTATTTGTATGCTATAGTTAATTAGTTGTGTGTGATCAATATATGGAATATGATTTTGATTGATATGGCTATAGACGATATTCATAACTATGAATATATGGTACAATAATATATATATATATATATATATATATATATATATATGTACAGGTTGCACATATATATAAGATGTGGAATTTGTTTTTTTTTTTTTTAATTTAAATTTTCCTTTAAATAAATTTTTTTTAAAAAAAAACACCGTTACAAAAATTAGAAATTGCTAGAGATTTTTACAACCGCCACAAATAGTACCCACCATTGTTGTTTTAATCCTCATATTTTAATAAATTAATAATTTATTTATTTATTCAAGAAACAACAGCAGTTAAAAATGCTACTAAAAGTGTTAGAAATGCTGCTATAGGATTTTAGCAGCATTTATTCAAGTGCTGGTAAATCAATTTAAAATTCTGCTAATGAACCTATAATGGCACTTCTTAAAAATGCCACTAGATCTTTGAAAAATGCCGCTAGAACTTCTAGCGACATAGGTTTTTAGTAGCATTTAGCAAAGTGCTGCTAAATCTTTTAGCGGCACTTTTTCATACTTCTAGCGGCACTTAGGAGTGCTGCTAATACCCAAGTTTGTTGCAGTGTCCCTTGATTTGGCAAGGATTGAACACACAAATTCTTTTCATTTGAAAGCTTGAAAAATGGCACCCACCAAGTGTTTGATAAAATGCCCAAGTGAAATAAAGATGTTCAATCTTTACCAAATCAATGTATATCAACAAGTAAACACTCAAGTGAGTAATATGCTATGATTTAGCAAGGATTGATCATACAAAATTGTTTTGTTTCAAGGCTTGGGAGGTGTCACCCCCCAAGTGTTCGATAAAATGCCCAAGTGATAACAAAGTGTTCGATCCTTGCCAAATTAAGGCATATGAACACGTGAACTCATAAACATTCATTAGCAATTCATTTCATGAATAAAAGCAGTTTCTTGACATCTTTTAAAAAACAATTTGAAACCAATTGCTAGTGTAGGCTTATTATTCCCATGTTCTTTCAACTAATTCTCAAGGTATTTTCAACGGCTATAGCCCAACTTTCAGGACATGCGCACTAGGTCCTCTGTCAAAGGACTTATTGAATGGTGGCGGAACATGGAAAACTTCCAACCTATTGCCAAGGGCCATGTCGAAAAGGCCGATTTTGGTCCATTCCTAGATTCCTTGTGGAATGATCAATGTGATAGGCAAGCCTTGCTAGCCTTGTCTGAACTATGGTGGGACACCACCAATACATTCCATTTTGGCTTCGGGGAGATGACACTAACCCCTAAGGATTTTACCATGATCACGGGCTTGAGCATTAAGGGCAAGGGCTTGGAGTTCTATAAAGAGGCTCACACGGATGAGGATTATCTCTTAGCTTACCTAGGAATGGAAGTTGAGGTAATCAAGAAAGCAGTGCACCGCACTTGGCTTTTCAACAAATTTGCAAAACAAAGGGAGAGCGAGGGTGCAAGCCCCGATTGCATTACAAGAGCATTCCTTCTTTACATGATATCTTGCACATTCTTTGCCGGTACAGGCGACCTAGCCCCTTTGGGTCTTCTTGCAAGCATGGAAGATGTTGGCAAGATTAGGAAATTCAACTGGGGAGGGGCTGCTCTAGCCACCATGTACCGCACAATGTGTGACATGTCACGCGGTGTTACCAAGGACTTTGGAGGGATGCCCTTTGTTTGGGAGGTAATGCTACTTCCCTTTTATTTCTTTTCATTCTCTTTTTATCTTTTCCTTTCTTTTTTGACTCTTTTCTCAACTCTTGACAGGTTTGGTGCTATGAGTACCTCAACCTATGTCGCCCATCCCTTGCTGAGGAAACCATCGAATGGCCTACCCTAAAAAATTACTCCCCCAGTTATGTGTCCATCCGAGCGGCGAATCGTCATGATTACGCCTTTGCTAGAGCTCACCTAGCAAGCCTCACTGCTGATATGGTGAAATTCTTTCCGTATTCTTTTCCTTTTCTTTTTACTCCCAATTTCTCATTTTGGATTTTTGAACAGATTGAATGGAATCCATGGAAGATATGGGTACCAATGCTACCCAAGCGATGCATTCCTAGCCTGATGCTGACTGGCAATAGGGTGCTCTTGGAAGGCCCCGTGGGTAGGTACTGGTACCTAGGGGAGCGTGTCTTACGACAAGTCATGGGTGATGTGAATGCAGCCATGGCTCCAATGCTACCACCATTTAACATGAGGCATGCTAACTTGATGGAGGGGGAGGAGTTGTGGGATGCCCTGAGAGGCTGGGATGCAGAGGAGTTCACTTTTCCTGACATTGCGTATAACACTTTCTGCCTCCAATATCTGATGAGGCCTAGGATGACAGGCCTCCCTCCTCAGGGGGTAAGTATTTGATGCTTTCTTAGCCTTTTCTTTTGATAGAGACTCTATTTAATAGGTGAACACTTGCAGGGTCGACGAGCATGAGGGCATAGCTCGACAGTAGGCTCAGGAGTGGTTCTTGGCTCTGAGGACGATGAGATGGAGGGGGATAGGTCACTGCTCTTGCCTCAACCTAATTGGTACATTGATCTATGCTGTGGGTCGGACTTTGTCAAGACCGCCATCACTCATCCTGCATTCGATGAATCCCCTAGGATCGACCCAAATCGAGAACAGGTGAGTTCTCTTTATGGGCATTTCTTTCTTTCTTTCAGCATTACCTTTAGTTTAACCTTATTGATTATCCTAGGTACCTGCGGCGTATGCCCAAGAGTTCATTGACTTTAGTGAGGGCTTGAGGCGTGACCTTGTGAGAGTGAGCTTAGCCAAATCCATGGTGGATGTCATGGTAAGTGTTCACCCATTTTAAAGTTCCCATTTGTGGTTTTCAACCAACCTTATTCTCATACTTAGCCTTTTTGCAATGGATTCTGTATATGCAGCCACCACCAGCAATGCGCCCTCCTAGAGTACCTCGTGGGGGTCGTGACAGAGCTGGGCCGAGCCGCAAAAGAAGCTCTGGGAGCCGCTGAGTTCATTTACTTTCTTGTTGGGCTTGTAGAAACAATGAGACAATGGCTATCTTTTTGCATTTCATGCTTGTGTTTTGTATTTGCAACCTTAAACCAACTTTCTTATCCCTTATTATGGATACTTGTTGTGCTTGTATAAATCTATCATGATGATGTTGTGGTGCCTTTCTTATGAAAATTTGAGTCAATATGAGCTCATAGGAGTGAAAATGGCCTAAAAAGGCCATTCGAACGCGAAAATAGGAAAAACCGGGCGAAATAAGGCAAAACAAGGCGGAGGCCTCGGGTGACCGTCTGGCCCCGGACGGTTACCCGAGGTCGACGCGTTTTTTCATGATTTTTCAGGTTTTCTCCTATTTTGACGATTCTACTCCTTCTGGGACTCGAATTTATGACCCTTTCCCTATAAAAACACATGAGGGGAGCCTTCTAACTCACTTATTTTCATTGACAATAATTATGGAAGCCTTGGATGGGTTCTTAAGAGGGTTTTTGGCAGTCATGGCTGCCAAAGACAAAACTGAGTTTAGGCGCTTCGGCTTGGAGCCGTTGCTCTCTATAAGGCACATGAAGCTCGAGACGACCCTTCTCACTGCTGCTACATATTTCTGGGATCCTCAAATCCATGTATTTCGATTTAATTATGAAGAGCTCTGCCCAACCATGGAAGAATTCTGTGCTTTATTTGGAGTTTTGCCCGCGGGGCCATTCATCCTTCCTACACCTCGCTCGGATTATCTCGCTTCTTTCTCGGATTTTCTCGGCATTCCTCAAAGGGACGCAACAATCTTTGTAAAGGACCATATGGTGGACTTGATGAAGTTAGTAACCTCATTCTTGGCTCATGATAGCGAAGGTACTCTGACTTTCACCCCTCAAATTCAGCGTGCACTCGCTTTTTGCTTAATTGGTCATTTTCTCATCTCCACTGGCACTCTTCAAACCCCTGTCCAAATATGTGAGTTGATTACCTTTCTTCTCAAGAGACATAACATCATTCCCTTGGTATTAGCTGAAACCTTGAATGGTTTAGATAAGGTTCATGGCAACCCCAAGGCGCCTTTAGAAGGTAGCCCCTTTTTACTGTAAATGTGGCTGCTCGAGCGCTTGAATTTTCTATCTCCCACCACTATCAATCCATACAAGCCTCAGCACTTCTGCCTGCGCCGAGTTGAACTCCCTGGGCCATTCTCTTTAAGAGATTGGTTGGGTTATTTCCAAACGCTGTCATGGCGAAACATCAAATGGTACGTCTTCACATGGGGGTGTAAAGAGCAGGTACTTTTTCAAACCTCGGGGCATGCTTTTGTCAAACTCATAGGACTGAGATCGACTTCCTTCTATTGGACTTCGAGAATTCTTCGCCAAATGGGTGCCATGCAAACCATACCGTCCTTAACAGGACCTTGTTGCTCTATGGAATCTGTCGGTCTTACTATAATCAAGTGGGCGAGGACTCGCTGGCCTACAGACCTGAAATTAACTCGGATTGCCAACACTGAAGGACCTCTCGAGATGAGTAAAGAATATAGGCAATGGTTGAAGGATGATTTGGGCGATAGAGAGGCTTCTCGCCGAGAAAGAATTTATGACCTTATTAAGGACACGAGACTTGGGCTTTGCAGAGAAGACATTCTTGAGCCAGTGGAGGCAGCACACGACCATGACTTGCGAAAGAAAAGAAGACTTGATAGGGAAAGACAGAAGACAAACAAAATGACTCTAAAGAAACTCAAAAGGACTTAAAGACTCAAGGAATAGAATATCTATGGCATGTCAATAGCTCTTTTACTTAACACCAATAAATTGTTATGTCAAACAATTAGTTTCAAATGAATTGCCAATAATAATTTACTTTTGAGATTTCTCTTGTGATTGAGTTGTTTGGACCGCACCCAAAGTAACTTTATGGGCTGCCTACGTATCCCCGTTTTCTTTCTTTTTTTCTTTTTTTCTTCTTTTTTCTTTTTTTTTCTTTTTTTCTTTTTTCTCTTTTTTTTTTTTTTTTCTTTTTCTTTTCTTCTTTTTTTTTTCTTTTTGGGGAATCAGGTCCTCGTAGTTCAAATGCCTTAACTTTTGCCTAGCTGCCCTTACAGGTTTTCAACCTAGCAGGCCTTATACATAATACTTCTTTAATTGATCCAAATTGGTAGGACGAGTGAACTCGATCCCATCCAAATCCATAAGTCGAACAGCCCCTGTTGGCAATATTTCCTTGATGACGTACGGTCCACCCCAACTTGGTTTGAACTTTCCTCGTGGATCGAAAATTGGAGCTCAGATCTCTTTCAATACCAAATCCCCTTTCTTCAAGCCTCTGTCCTTGACATGTTTGTTGAACGCCCTCGCGACTCTTCTCTGGTACCCTTGCACATGGTATAGAGCCCTCAATCGTCTTTCATCTAGCAATGCCAGCTCATCATAACGACCTTTGATCCAGTCCACTTCTGCTAACTGACTTTCCACAGCAACTCTTAATAAAGGAACTTCTAATTCCACTGGTAGAACGGCTTCCATTCTATACACCAAAGCATACGGCGTAGCCCCTGTCGACGATCTGACTGACGTTTTGTACCCCTATAATGCCAATGGTAGCTTCTCATGCCAATCAGTGCACGTGTCAGCCGTTTTCTGTAGTATCTTCTTGATGTTCTTGTTGGCGGCTTCCACTGCACCATTAGTCTGTGGGCGATACGAGGACGACAAGTGGTGAACGATCTTATATTTCTGCAAGAGTTCTTTAGTTTCCTTCTGAAAGTGCTGACCGTTGTCCGAAATGACCTCATGCGGTACCCCATATCGGTAGATAATGTTGAGCTGTATGAACTGCGCCACCTTTTTAGCATTCAAAACTTTGAAGGAAGCTGCTTCCACCCACTTGGTGAAGTAATCGATAGCTACCAAGATGTATTCATGACCGTTGGATGCCTTCAGCTTGATCTGCCCGATGATATCTATTCCCCATACTGCAAACGGCCACGGGGTTGACATACTTGTTAAGGGCATAGAGGGCAAGTGTTGTCCGTTGGCGAAGAGCTGACACTTGTGGCACTTCTTGACATGGGCATAGCAATCCCTTTCCATTGTAGACCAGTAATACCCTAGCCTCATGATCTTCTTAGCCAGCATGTATCTATTCATATGCGGAGCCCCCACTCCTTCATGGATTTCTTCAATGAGTTTTCTAGCCTCTTCCTCCGTGACACACAGTAAGTGGATTCCGTCGTAAGACCTCCGGTACAGTTTTCCTCCGCATACCACACAATGGCTTGCCAATCTTCTCAGTGTTCATCTGTCCACCCGAGATGCTTCCTCTGGATATTCCCTTTCTTCGATGAGCTTTCTTATGTCATAAAACCAAGGGTGGTTATCTATTACCTCCCCTTCTCGAATGGAACAGCAATAAACAGGTTTCTCTCTGCATTCGATCACGAGTGGTTTCACGCTTCCCCCTTCTGGTATTTCCACCATTGAAGCTAGAGTTGCTAAGGCATCAGCAAACTGATTCTTGTTTCTTGACAATTAATTAAACTCAATCTCCGCGAATTCTTTAGTCAGTGCTTCCAAATAGGCATGATAGGGCAATAGCTTCTCGTCGCGAGTTTTCCACTCCCCTTTTATCTGACAGATTATCAATGCTGAATCTCCGAACACCTCGAGTTCCTTTATCCCCAATTCTAATGCAGCTTCCAATGCTA
Source organism: Liquidambar formosana (assembly GCA_039720395.1). Lineage (NCBI taxonomy): Eukaryota > Viridiplantae > Streptophyta > Magnoliopsida > Saxifragales > Altingiaceae > Liquidambar > Liquidambar formosana. Next base: position 10,600,697 of record CM077824.1, on the reverse strand, counting down.
GGATGCAAGCCTCATATTCTACGATGTTGTTGGTGGCTTCGAACCCCAACTTGACTGCTAGTAGCGTGAAGGCTTCTTCGGGCGAAACTAGTAGCACTCCTATGCCATAACCTCTTTTGTTCGCAGCTCCGTCGAAGTAGACTCTCCAAATCTTCTTCTTGATTTCCAGGATGTCTTCATCGGGGAACTTATCATTAAATTGGGTTGATGACGACACAGGGTAACTTGCCAAATGATCTGCAATGACACTCCCTTTAATGGACTTCTGCTTCAGGTACTTTATGTCGAACTCATTGAGAAGAAGCGACCAACGAGCAGTCCTGTACGATGGGACTGGTTTTTCTAGCAAATACTTCAAAGGATCCAATCGACTTATCAGCAGGACTTCGAAGGACATCATGTAGTGACAGAGTTTCTGGGTAGCCCACACCAGTGCTACACAAGCCTTTTAAAACGTATTGTACTTTACTTCATAATCTGTCATTTTCTTGCTCAAGTAGTAGATGGCATTTTCCTTTTTCGACCCTTCAAGGTATTGAGCTAACATGGCTCCCGTCGCGGTTTCAGTAACCGTTAAATATAACAGTAACAGTTCACCTTGCCGTGGGGGAGCCAAGATTGGGGGGTTGCTCAGATACCTTTTAATGGTCTCAAAGGCTTCTTGACAGTCTTCATTCCATTCCTTGGAAACACCCTTTTTAAGTAGCTTGAAAATCGGCTCGCACACCATGGTCAGATTGGCGATAAACCGGCTTATGTATTGAACTCTCCCTAGGAAACCCCGGATCTGCTTTTCTGTTCTTGGTGGCTCCATTTCCGTGATGGCCTTTATCTTCCCTAGATCAACTTCAATTCCCCTCTGAGTGATCATGAAACCCAACAGCTTCCCTGCGGTGACTCCAAAGGTACACTTCTGAGGATTCAATCGAAGGTTGTACTTCTTTGCCCGTTCTAGGAACTTCTCCAATGCCGCGAAATGTCCTTCCCGGTCTACAGATTTGACTATCATGTCATCCACATAAACCTCCACTTCTTTATGGATCATATCATGCAATAGGGTCGTGACAGCTCTTTAGTAAGTAGCCCCGGCATTTCTCAAGCCAAAAGGCATTACCTTATAGCAAAACGTGCCCCACTGCGTGATAAAAGCCGTCTTTTCCATGTCTTGAGGTGCCATATTTATCTGGTTGTAACCAGAGAACCCATCCATGAAGGAGAGAAGAGCATGGCCTGCTGTACTGTCCACCAACACATCGATATGCGGTAGAGGGAAATCGTCCTTTGGGTTCGCAGCATTAAGGTCGCGGAAGTCAACACACATTCGCACTTTCCCATCTTTTTTAGGCACAGGCACTATGTTAGACAGCCATTCAAGGTACTCCACAACTTGGAGAGAACCGGCATCTAATTGTTTAGTTACCTCTTCTTTTACTTTCAAAGCCCATTCCGGTTTTAATCTTCTTAATTTCTGCTTTACAGGCTTTTTAGTGGGATTAGTGGGGATGTAATGTTGCACAATATCTGGATCAATTCCAGGCATATCCTCATAAGACCATGCGAAGGCCTCTACATTGGCTTTTAGAAGTATTATCAATTTTTCTTTTTCAGCAGGCGAGAGAGTTATCCCAATTTTAATTATCCTTGGCAATTCATCTGTCCCTAGATTGATTGATTCCAATTCATCCATGTTAGGTTCGGTAACACCCCTTTTCCTTTGCTCGACGAGCTCCGGGGGGACATCATTCCTAGGATCTATATCCATGCCATAGATATCTATAGAAGAGAGAAAGGAAACACTGCAAATAATGAAAAGAAACACACTTTATTGACTGAACTAACAAAAACAAAGAAAAGGAAACACATGTGCCACAACTAGGGAACGACTCCTAACTCCACAAGGTGGGCTAGGCGGACACACTTTATTTGAAAGGAAAGCTGAGACAAGCTACTATCAGGTAAGTCGAGATCCTCGCCCTCAAGAACTTCTGTAATGGTACCCTCTTCAAGATACCAATTAAGGAGCGGCACGGCTGCATGGTGAATTGAAGAACACTCAAGATCTGATTCCTCCACAGCAAGAACCATATCTTGAAACATTGTAACCATGGCTTCAGCATCCATTTGTTCTGCCTAATCCTCGCTCTTCTTTTCCCAATAGTCATTATTGATTGCTTCATCATCAACCATTGTAGCAGTAATGGGATACCACTCAGTAAAGAATATCTCGAACCCTGGAATTCTCGCCTTGGTTGCTTTGTCAATGGATGGTTCGGGGAATCCATAGAATAGAAAATCCTCCCCTTCCTTAACAAAGTAACCATTCAAAGTAGGTCGGTATGGCAAGATTCGAATATCTGGCACCCTTCCTTCTGCTTTTGCTTTGACCCTTTCTTTGCTTCTCTGCAACATCTCCATACGGTCCTTCTTGGAAGGCTCATACCACAATCCGAAGGTATAGGTGACAATGCTGCTCTGAATGGATACCGGTATGCCTTGCTGACTGCGTCCTAGTCCCATGCCTAGGAAGAAACTCATTTTCTTCATTATGTTCCCCACATGCAAATTGCCATAAGGGCAAAAGTCGAGAGGTGTCAACTCTCTCTGTTCTGGCTCTTTCTCTATGCATTGAACATACTCGAACCCAGACAATGGTGCTCCCGTGGGCTTGGGCTTGATCTCGCAAATGGTTACCCTAGACGACTTCAAGTCATAATCACCTTGGAGTGTGACGATGGCCCCTTCATAAGGGAACTTGACTTTTTGGTGCAATGAAGAAGGGACAGCCCCTACAGGATGAATCCAAGGTCTCCCTAACAAGAGATTGAAGCACGATGGGACATCTAGCACTTGGAACTCCACTCTAAATTCTGTAGGCCCCATAATCAGCGGCAAAGTGACCACTCCAATCACTTCTTTGCGGGTGTTATCATAGGCTCTCACTGTTTGCCCGGATGGCACGAAGTCGGTAGGATCCAATCCCAAGACAGTGGCAGTTCTGAGAGGGCACACATTAAGAGCGGAACCATTGTCGATCAGGACTGTCGGGACCCTTTTTCCCATGGTGTCGACAGTGATGTACATGGTTTGTGAATGGCTAGGTCCACTTTTAGGTAGGTCTGCTTCTGAGAACACAATGGTTGCGTTCTTCGAGGTTGGATTCACCAAGTTCACTAAATTTTCCGGAGATGTGTCAACGGGAACCTGTATCTAGTTGAGCAACTTCAAGATTGCCTGCCTATGCTTGTAAGAGGCCATGAGCAAACCCCATATAGTGATGTTGGCATTAGTCTTTCTCAATTGCCTAAGCACTTCGTCCTCCTCTTCTTGCAAGTCAAGGTGGCAATTACCTTCCAAATCTCCTAATGGGTTGTCAGATTCCAGGTGCGAAGGCTTGAAATGGTGACCCCCTCTAGTTATGTGCTCTAACTCGTCATCGCTCATCCACATATCATCAATCTCACCTACGTCACCCATGAGATCATCCTATGTGATTATGTTGATCTCCTCCATTTGAACTTCCTCTAGTAACTCATCCCAACCGGTAGGGATTATAGGCTCATCAGGGATGGGGTGGGGGTAGAGTACGTAGTAGTCAAACTTTCCGGATGACTCTCCCAACAAACCCACTTTAGGATCTCCTGCCTCGAACCTTTCTCTTAATTGTTGCTGAATGGACTTCCTTAGCAATACCAAAACCTTTTGATCAATAAGGTCTTGAACTACCTTTTTCAATATGACACAATTCTCCGTATCGTGTCCGGGCGCTTGATGGTACAAACAGAATTGGTGAGGAGTCGAAGGCCTCGGCTTTGAATAGCATGGCAATATGAGCCCTTAATCACAACATTGGTGGAAAACTTAAGTCAAGGTCATGGGAAGTGGTGTGTATTGCCTTATGGGTTGACGGGATTGGGACGAGCCAAGCTCGATGGCATTTATGTTGTTGGGAGGAGGCACCTTGTGAGTGGGAAGGGGATTTCGAGTGACATTTGGGCGATTTGGTGTGATGGGTGGTGAAATGATCTGCTTGTCAAGCAAATCTTGGATTTCATGGCAGAAGCGGTAGCAACGGTTGGTTGGATGGCCTTTGGCTTGGTGGAACTTGCAATATTCATTTTCATTGTAGCTTTTGGGCAATGGGTTTGGTGGAGGCCTTGGGTCAAGGGGTTTTAGGAGGTCACGGCTTCTCAGCTTTTCAAAGACTCTTTCGAGTGGCATGTATAGCTAGGTGAATTGGCGAGGTGAGGTGGAGTCATTTAGGGAGAAAGGGCGAGCGGGTTGGGTAATGGTATTGACCTCAACATTGGGTTTTCCTCCAAAGTTTGTCCTTCGACTCCTTTGGACCTCCTCCGTTTTGATTGTTCCATCGGCGATTGCATCTTCAACTTGTGTGCCAGCCCCAACAAGAGCCTTGAAGTTCGGAAAGTAGTGAACAAAGAGGTGCTTATGATATATGGGCAACAAATTCTTCACCACCAACTGAATCTGGTCTTCCTCATTCGGTCTGTCTGTCATTTTGGAAGCTTTTTGTCTCCACCTAGTGATGAAGGCGGAGAAAGTCTCATTGACCCCTTGCTTAGTGGTTTCCAAGTCCTTTCTCGTGACATCTGTGGACCCCAAAAATTGGCGATCACATGGCCCACAGGAGGGTTTTGAAAAAGGGAAAAAGGAGTCGCCACCTTATTTTTTAAAGGAAACAAGGAAAACCCTAAAAATCAGTTTTGTTTTAGGAAAACAAAAGATTGACTCCATGTTAAAAATGGTAAGGCAAAAAGTCTTTTGGAAACCAGAGAATTCGGGGATTCGGAGGCTAAGTTACGATATGGGAAGGTTCTAGGCAAAGCCTATAGGCACCCATATCGCCCTAAACGGTCTCTTAATTTAATTGGGCTAAATCAAAGTCTTAATCACACACAAATCAACAATTATCATCACAAGACAGCATGCATATCATTCATCCATTCATCCACATAATCAAGTAAATCAAAGAAAAACAGAAAAAGAAAGAGGGGGGAGAAAACCTAGGATACTTAGTATCCTAGGGCGGACTTGAACCTCACAAGGAGCGCCTACGTACCATGTATGGAAATACATGGATCAAAGTCCACGTAGTTCGAAAGGGAATAGGGTTATAACCTAATCAAGGCCTATGGTAAACCCTAAGTTTCCTTTCAAGTAAAACATGGTAAGTTTCCAAAATAAATGATTCTCAAAAGATTTTTGGTAAATATGGAATTTGATATAGATGGAAACTTTGATTCAAAAGGTATTTTTTTATTGAAAGGTAACTATAGAATCTACCATACCCCTCTATTAGGAGACAACCCTAGGGGGGGGGAGAAAGGGAAAGTTTCAAGGAAAAGGAAAGAAGGGTGAATTGGGGCACCCTCACACCCTACTTACCTTTAGCAAAAGCAACCTGTCAAAATAACCACCCTATTGCATAGGGTAATTTGCAAGATTTCATCTTGCAATAGCCAAAATAACCACCCCACATTGGTGGGGTAGTTGCACCTGTTGTACCTGTCAAAGCACCTGCAATTTCCATGCAAAACATACCAAAAATGCCAACCAAACAAGCTAGATGCCAAATCAAGCCATTATCATGCCCAAACATAGGCTAACACATGCTCAAAATATCACATCAAGGACAAATAACAGATCTGGACAGAATTGAAATAAGGCCTAAAATCAACCACAAGTCATGCAACAACATGAATCATAAGCTAACTGAAGCCCTAATTCAACCCTACATGCAATGACATGCAAAAAACCCTAAAATCACCTATATGAATGCTAGAAATATCATAGTTATCAAATATGCAGCACATATATATCAACCATGAAGAAAACACAAAGAAAAAACCCTAAGCTATCATGCTATATGCAACCTTCCTAATACAAGGATGAATGAAACCCTAGAATCGCAATTGTGCTCAAAACCACATAAAATAACTCTAAATCATGCAAAGCCCATCATAGACATCATGCTAATCATGCATATTAATCAAAAGAAGCATCCACACATGATAAAAATACAAGCTTGCACATGAAATATAGCTATTCTAAGCATAAACTCAATTTCAGCACTAAGGAAACCCTAGGATCCCAAACATGCAGCAAATCACATGGAACATCATCCTAGCATACTAAACAACCCATAAATATTATCCTAATCATGCATACATTCCAATGGAAGCAACAAAACACAATAAAAACATAAGCTCTAATATGCCAAAGAGTTATTTCATGCAGAAAACCATTTTAAGCACCTAAGAAACCCTAAAGTCCCAAACATGCAGTAAATCACATGGAATAACATCCTAGCATACTAAACAGCCCACAAATATGATCCTAAGCATGCATACGTACTAATGGAAATAGCAAAACACAATAAAAACTCAAGCTTTAGCATAAAATATTGACTATTCAATGCAAAACCCTAGAAAAGACTCTAAGAAACCCTAAAAACACCAACACTCATAAAACCACATAGAATGACATTATATCATGCAAAACCAGCCATAGACAATATCCTAATCATGCATTCTAAGCATTAGAATCATCAACACATGATAAAATAATAAGCTTTAGACATGAAATAATGCAAAGCTATGTAAAAAACCCTAGTTTGAATGAAAGAGAGAAAGAGGGAGGGGCATACCTATGGTGGCTGCTGTAGAGAGTCCTCCTCCTCTTATGTGCTGCTGGAAATTCCTTCCTTCAAGCCTCCAAGCAATGCTCTAGCCTTCCTTCAAGCCTTCTCTCACACTCTCTCACTCAAAGTTTAGGTTGAACTACCCTAAGGATGGCTGCCATAGCCTCCAATGTGCCTCTCCTAGTTTTGAAATTCGCTCCCCTATTGCTGAAGTATAAGGGGGTATTTATAGGGATTGAGGGAAAACCCTCAATGGTTGGGATTAAAACCCTAGGGATTGATCCAAGGGCTCTTAGAGGTTACCTTGGGGCTCAAGTAGGTCAAAAAAGGCTGAAATTAGGGTTAAATGGCGGCCAAAGGCGAGCAAATCCGAGAAAATAGGGTGGGAGCCGCGTCAAGGCTCAAAAAAAGGAAAGTGGCTCGGGTGACCACCTGGGGCTGGGCGGCTAGCAGCCTGGGCCCAGGCGGCTAGCCGCCCAGGCCTAGGTGGTCACCCGAGGCCACTGTCAGCTTTTGCCCATTTTTGACCCTTTCGACTTCCAAATGTGTTTCCGAGCTCAAATCAACTCCGATTTTGACGAAACGAAAGCCAAAACGACCGTGTTTCGAAGGGGAATGTAATTTGAGTCACTTGAGGGCAAGAAAACCTAGCCATGGCTACATGGTTGGGTCCTACAAAAGTGGTTGACCGCTATGCCTCACCATTGCTTAGCTTAGGTATGCACATAGGGTCGCACCGAATGCTTTCCAATTCGAAATTCAACCTCCATAAACACATTTGGGGATGAAATTAAGACCAATCAAGGTCAAATGAGTAGTCACAGAGTGAAAATCATGAACCAATTCGAGCAAACCCGAAGTAGGTCTCTTAGCCATCCTGAGCTTTGTTGAGCCATTCTAATCCCGAACCTTCAATTCATCGAATCAAACCCACAAATACCTCAAATACAACCATATGAACTCCAATTGGCAACTTGGAGATCATTTCAAGGTCAAATGGAAAGTTTGTGATCAAAAAGACGAATATGCCCCTCAAGTCACAAAAGTTCTAATTAACCCTCAAGATCAACTCCAAATCGAACCAAAATTCATACACACCATCCTTAGGACCCTAGAAACTCAATGCAAAAGACTAGACTCAAAAAGGAAACAAAAAGACACAGGCAATGACAAACCCTAGCTAGGGTGGCAAAAATGGGGTGTGACAGAAGCCCCTCATTGGTGAGCAAGTTTCACTTGCGAGCCAATGACCAAAAGAACAACCCATTTTTGCCCAGGGAATTGACTTCATCAAAATCCACTGGGGAAAAGAGGGTGAACATATCATTGAATTCTTCGAATTCATCACAAGCACAAAGGTACTCCTCATAAGTTCTACAGAACTCTTCTCATACTGTATACTAGTTTCAACTAGGGGACAAGATGAGGTATCCACAGCTTACATCGAACTTCGTTCGATGAAAGGTCTTTCCGTACTACACCAGTGACAACTGGTGAATAGTACGAGGTGACAATAGCTTATATCGAACTTCGTTCGATGAGAGGTCTTCCAATTCTATGCCAGTGACAACTGGCGAATGGTACGAGGTGACATTATGCCATCAAGGCTATCCCAAAATATGAGAAAGATACATCTTTCTCATATTCAAACCGTCAAGGTTATTACTCAATTGTCAAGGTAATCACATCCCATACTGCACCAGTGACAACTGGTGAATAATACGAGGTATCTATAGCTTACATCGAACTTCGTTCGATGAAAGGTCTTCCCATACTATGCCAGTGACAACTGGCGAATAGTACGAGGTATCCATAGCTTACATCGAACTTCGTTCGATGAAAGGTCTTCCCATACTGTATCAGTGACAACTGGTGAATAATATGAGGTATCCATAGCTTACATCAAACTTCGTTCAATGAAAGGTCTTCCCATACTATGCCAGTGACAACTGGCGAATAGTACGAGGTATCCATAGCTTACATCGAACTTCGTTCGATGAAAGGTCTTCCCATGCTATGCCAGTGACAACTGGCGAATAGTACGAGGTATCCATAGCTTACATCGAACTTCGTTCGATGAAAGGTCTTCCCATGCTATACCAGTGACAACTGGTGAATAATATGAGGTAACACTATGCCATCAAGGCTATCTCAAAACATGAGAAAGATACATCCTTCTCATATTCAAACCATCAAGGTTGTCATTCAATTGTCAAGGTAATCACATCCCATACTGCACCAGTGACAACTGGTGGACAATACGGGGTAACACTTATGCCATCAAGGCCATCTCAAAATATGAGAAAGATACATCCTTCTCATATTCAAACCGTCAAGGTTATTACTCAATTGTTAAGGTAGTCACATAGCACGAGGAAGGTCACAACCTTCAATCAGGGTAAACACATACCATCGGGAAAGATCGAATCTTTCAAGTCATCAAGGTAAACATGTAATCCTGAGAAAGATTGCATCTTTCTCTCACTAAGTCATCAAGACAAAGGTAAGCTTCTACTTACCAACACTCAACAAATTCACCAAGTCATCTCACATGGAGGCTATTCATGCCTCAACCAACTCATATAGGAAACACAATTATCTTATGAAAGCAATCATTCACATGCATATAGGGAAGGTATCTTTATCCCAAATGACAACAAATCATAGTGACATAGGAGGGAATTCATCCCTAACAATCAAAATCACATGCATAGAGAGGGTTGTTCAACCCTACTAGCATGCCATGCCCACACAAGGGCCACCAATGCAATCTCTTTCAAATCATTTCATGTCAAACGATGTCAAGATATTTATTCATTTTTCAACTCAAAACAAGCTTGAGATTTCATCTCAAAGAGGGTTCAAAAGCGCGAATAGGCGAGCAAAGGCCAAACGAGCGCAACGGAGCGAGCAAGGGAGGCTGACCACCTGGCTGCTGGTGGCTTGCCGCCCAAGCCCAGGCGGCTTGCCGCCCCAGGCTGGGCGGTTACCCGAGGCTAGGGTCCTCCAAAATTCTGGGTTTTTAAACCCTTGACCCCCCATTTGTGCTCACACTCACCCAATTTCGAAAATTGAGAGTTTCTCTCTCTAGAAACTCATTCCATCATTCTCCAAATTCTCACATACATATTCTCAATCAAAGTTTCACTTTCAATTCAAGTTGTGTGCATGAAATAGCATCAAGAACAAGTCATTCAACAACAAAAACAAGCATCAATCATCAAGTTGCAAGATCACATTCATCATCTTTCTTATCAAACCCATTTTTCTCACATACAAGCTCAACCACCAACAATGGCTTCTAGCAATGATTCCAACATCAAGTATCCATATTATGTGATCAAGAATACATACAAGGCACCAATATATGATGCATCCCAAGACAAGGTGTTGCTTGAACCTAAGAAGCATCTCTCCTACCTCCATTCCCAACATGAGGTTAGTTCTTTCCAACTTAACATGTTTATCATGAAATTTTGATTTCTATTGGATAAAATGCATTCCCATGATCTTCTTTTGATTGTTTCTATCATTGTTAAGCCAAGTTCATTGATTTGGCAAGGATTGAATGTGTAAAAAGCTTGTTTCCCAATGCTTGAGAAAAGATGCCCACCAAGTGTTTGATAAAATGCCAAAGAGACAAAAACATGTTCAATTCTTGAAAAATCAATTGGTTTGCATTGTGGAACCAAGTCATATGGTTTTGGCAAGGATTTGATATACAAAAATCTTTTATTTCAATGCTTGAAAACAAGTCACACACCAAGTGTTCGATAAAATGCCCGAAAGGCAAAACCATGTTCAATCCTTACAAAATCAATGAATTTGAATACACAAAGTCATGGGCATTCATTTCTAATTCATTTCATGAATCAAAACCCATGTTTTAAAACTTTTGGAAAACCATTTGAAATCAATTACCAATGTATGCCCAATATCTCTATGTTTTCAATGCTAACTCAATACACAATCTTTTGACATAGCCCGACTTCCAAAGTCTCCGTACAAGGACATCAATAAAGGGGCTCATCTCATGGTGGAGATATATGGAACATGCCCAACCACGTGCTCGCAAGATAGTAAAGAAGGCGGGTTTTGGGCCCTTTCTAGATGCTCTATGGAATGAGCAATGGGATAGGCAAGCATTGTTTGCCTTGACAGAGCTATGGTGGGACACCACCAACACTTTCCATTTTAGCTTCGGGGAGATGACCATGACTCCTAAGGACTTCACCATGATAACTGGGTTGAGCTTGAAAGGCAAGCGCTTGGAATACTATGAGCAAGCCAACATGGACCAGAACTACATAGTAGCTCTACTCGGGGTTGAAGCGGAACTGAGCCCAAAAGGTGTGCGCCGTACTTGGCTCTACAACACCTTTGCCACTGAAGAAGAGAGTGAGGGGACGGATCCCCAATACATTGTGAGAGCTTTCTTGCTCTACATGATTTCATGCACCTTCTTTGCGGGCACCAATGACATGGCTCGACTAGAGTTGCTAGCTAGCATGGAGGATGTGAACAAAATTGGGAGATACAATTGGGGTGGAGCTGCTTTCGCAAACATGTATCGCTCCATGACCGACATGTCCCGAGGAGTTGCAAAGAACTTTGGGGGACTTCCTTTCGTTTGGGAGGTAACAAAGAACATTCAATTCTCTATTATTTCCCGAAACTTAACACATACATGATTTCCTCTATATTTTTTATTTTCCACAGATATGGTACTACGAGTACCTGAACATGTGTCGCCCAACTCTTGCTAGTGATGCCATGTCATGGCCCATCCTTCAGAATTACGCTCCATCTTGCTTGGCTACAAGAGCCTCCAATCGACACGATTATGCCCATGCAAGGGCATATCTTGCCAGCTTGACTGCTGATATGGTAAAATCTTTCTTTCACTTTATCTTTTTTATCTTTCTTTTTTTCATTTCTCATTTCAAACTCAACAGGTGGAATGGAATCCATGGAGGCTATGGGAGCATAGGCTTCCCGAGAAGTACTCCTCTTGTTTGGAGTTGACAAGCAAAAGGGTCCTTTTTGAAGGCCCCACAGGTAGAAGTTGGTATCTTGGGGAGCGAGTCCTGAGACAAGTCCATGGAAATATGAATGCAGCTGTGACACCTTCCATGCCACCTGAGAACATGAGGCACACTAGCCACTTGATGGGGGACGAACTAGAAGAAGCTCTGAGGGGTTGGGATGCTGAGGGATTCACCTCCCCTCGCATAGAATACACTGCCTTTTGCCGACAATATCTAATGAATCCTAGGGTCACTGGTCTCCCACCTCAAGGGGTGAGCTCCCCACACTCTTAAACTCTTTTTAAGATTATAAGAAAGACTCCATTTGACAAGTATTTGAATTTCAGGGCCGACGGGCAAGGGGACATAGCTCCACAGTTGGATCTGCCACTGGGATGACTTACAATGACGAGGATGAGGACCTTGAAGGAAATCAACCTCCACCCCTCCCACAACTAAATTGGTATGTGAACTTGTGCAGTGGGACAAAATTTGTGAAGACTGACATTACCCATCCACCATTCGATGAATATCCCAAGATCGATCCATATTATGAGAATGTGAGTTCTAAACTCTTATCCTCTTGAAATTGGATTCTTTCATTATTGTTAACCATGTTTATACTTTCCTAGGTTCCACGGGAGTATGCCCAGGAATGCATTGAACTCAATGAAGGATTGAGGAGGGATCTTGTGCGAATGAGTTTAGAGAACTCAGTTCTGGAAGCACGCTTGAATCCCCAAGTAAGTGATCATCTTATTAACTTTCAACTAGGATTGGCACCATTACCCTCCTAACTCATTATCTTTGTTTGCAACAGGCATCATCGTCTAATCCACCACAGGATATGCCCCCTTCTAGAGCACCTCGTTCAGGGCATGATGGAGCTGGGCCAAGTCGAAAGAGAAGGCCCACGGGAAATCATTGAGTTTCACTCACCTCTTGTTAGGAATGTTGGAGCCTTTCTATCTATCTTGTTATGTATTAATTAGGAATTTCAATTCCCAACCTTGAACCTTTATTATGGATACTTGATGAATCTATGTTCGAACTTTATTGCAATGATATGATCTTGTATCGAGTGAAAAATGGGCTTAAATCAAGCACAAATGAGTCAAAACATCACAAAAGGGCCAAGCAAAGGCACAACAAGGCAAAAATGGGCGAAACAAAGCGGCGGCCTCGGGTGACCACCTGAGGCTGGGCGGCTAGCCGCCTGGGCCCAGGCGGCTAGCCGCCCAGGCCTGGGTGGTCACCCGAGCCCGAAGCGGTGTTTCGCCTGATTTTAGGAAACTTCCTATTTTGACGGGATTCCACCTTCCAAAACACGGATTTCCGAATTTTTTCCTATAAAAGCACATCCAAGGGGTCTCAAACCCTACTAACATTCATTGAGAGCAAGTTATGGAAGCTCTAGACAAACTCTTGAGTGATTTTCTGAAGGTTATGAGTGCAGAGGCAAGGAAGGAGTTCAAGCGCTACTGCTTGGATCCGTTGTTTTCTTTGATGCATGTGAAGCTTGAACCCACTCTTCTTACTGCTGCTACATATTTTTGGGATCCCCAACTTCATGTATTCCGCTTCAACTACGAAGAGCTATGCCCAACAATGGAAGAGTTCTGCGCTCTGTATGGAGTTTCACCTGTAGGACCTTTCATCCTCCCTACTCCACGCTCAAGTTACCTACCTTCTTTCTCCAACTTCCTTGGAATTTCTCAACAAGAGGCCTCCATATTTGTGAAGGATCATATGGTGAATCTCATGGAAATAGCAGCATCCTTCTTGGCTCATGATAACAAAGGTACCCTGAATTTCAACCTTACTACACAACACGCTTTTGCTTTCTGCTTGATTGGTCGCTTCCTTATCTCCACGGGGACTCTCTATGTCCCTATTCAAATATGTGAACTGATCCCTTTTCTTCTTGAACACAACAACCTGATTCCCATGGTGCTAGATGAAACCCTCAATAGCTTAGACAAAGCTCATGATAACCCACAAGCCCCATTAAGAGGGAGCCCCATTCTACTACAGATGTGGCTTCTCGAAAGGCTTAACTTCTTATCTCCTGCCACCATTAATCCATACAAACCTCAACATTACTGTTGCCGTCGAGTTGAACTCCCTGGTCAATTTTCTTTGAGGGAATGGTTAGGGTATTTCCAAACTCTCTCATGGCGAAACATCAAGTGGTTTGTCTCCATATGGGGATGCAAGGAACAAATTCTTTTCCGAACTTCTGGGTGTGCTATGGTCAAGCTCATAGGGTTGAGGTCAACTTCATTCTATTGGACTTCAAGAATCCTTCGTCAGATGGGTGCTATGCAAACCATACCTACTTCTGTGGTATTTGATCATTCTGTCGAACCTGTGGGCCCCACAATGGTTAAGTGGGCCAAGACTAGATGGACTGACCAACTGAAACTGACTCGAGTTGAAAACACTGATGGGCCTTATGTCATGAGCCCTGAATACAAGACATGGTTGAAGAATAGCTTAGGTGAAAGAGAGACCATACGCAGGGAAAGGATTTATGACCTTATCAAGGACACAAGACTTGGGTTTTGCAGGGAAGACATTCTGGAGGCAGTGGAAGCAGCACATGCTCATGACTTGCGAAAGAAGCGAAGACTTGAAAGAAAGGAGCAGAAAGCAAACCAAGAAATTCTGAAGAAAATCAAAAGGACTTGAAGACTTTAGAAATAGGATATCTATGGCATGTCAATAGTTCTTTATCTAACACCAATAAATTGCTATGTCAATCAATTAGTTCTAAATGAATTGCCAATAATAATTTAATTTTGAGATTTGTTGTTGTGGTGTTGTTTGGACCGCACCCAAGGTAACTTTATGGGTTGCCTACGTATCCCCATCCTTTTTTCTTTTTTTCTTTTTTCTTTTTTTTTTTTCTCTTTTTCTTTCTTTTTTTTTCTTTTTTTCTTTTTTTTTTTTTTTTTTTTTTTTTTTTTTTTTTAGGAATGGGGAATCAGGCCCTCGTAGTTCAAATGCCTTAACTTTTGCCTAGGCCGCCCTTATGGGTTTTCAACCTAGCAGGCCTTACACATAATACTTCTTCAATTGATCCAAATTGGTAGGGCGAGCGAACTCAATTCCATCCAAATCCATGAGGCGAACAGCCCCTGCTGGCAATATCTCCTTGATAACATACGGGCCACCCCAACTTGGCTTGAACTTCCCTCGTGGATCAAAAATTGGAGCTCTGATCTCTTTCAACACCAAATCCCCTGTCTTCAAACCTCGGTCTTTGACATGCTTGTTGAATGCTCTTGCGACCCTTCGCTGATAACCCTGCACATGATACAAGGCCCTCAATCACCTTTCATCGAGCAATGCCAGCTCATCATAACGGTTCTTAACCCAATCTGCTTCTGCTATCTGACTTTCCATGGCAACCCGTAACGACGGTACCTCCAACTCAATAGGCAAGACAGCCTCCATCCCATACACCAAAGAATAAGGGGTAGCCCCTGTTGACGATCTCACAGATGTTCTATAGCCCCACAAGGCTAAGGGTAACTTCTCATGCCAATCAGTGTAGGTGTCAGCTGTTTTCTGTAATATCTTCTTAACATTTTTGTTGGCGGCCTCCACTGCTCCATTAGTTTGCGGGCGATAAGGGGAGGATAAATGGTGCACTATGTTGTATTTCTGCAAAAGCTCCTTGGTTTCTTTCTGAAAGTGCTGACCATTGTCTGAAATGATCTCGTGGGGTACCCCATACCTGTAGATGATGTTGAGCTGTATGAACTGCGCTACCTTCTTGGCATTCAGGGTCTTGAAAGATGCTGCCTCTACCCACTTAGTGAAGTAATCGATAGCTACCAAGATGTACTCATGCCCATTGGAGGCTTTCGGCTTAATCTGCCCAATTATATCTATTCCCCACACTGCAAACGGCCAAAGCGACGACATGCTTGTCAAAGGCATGGAAGGCAAGTGTTGTCCATTAGCAAAGACTTGACATTTGTGACACTTCTTAACATGTGCATGGCAATCTCTCTCCATTGTAGACCAATAGTAGCCCAACCTCATGATTTTCTTAGCTAGCATATAACCATTCATGTGCGGTGCTCCAACTCCTTCATGGATTTCACTAACAAGACGTTCGGCTTCTTCCTCAGTGACACACAACAGATGGACCCCATCGTATGACCTCCGGTATAGCTTTCCTCCACACAAAACATAGTGACTTGCTAGCCTCCTTAGTGTTCTCCTATCAACGCGGGATGCTCCTTCAGGATACTCCCTTTCCTCGATGAATTTCATGATGTCATAGTACCAAGGGTGGCTGTCCTTCAACTCTCCTTCTCGAATAAAGCAGCAATACACAGGTTTTTCTCTGCATTCTATCACCAATGGTTTTACATTCCCACCATCCGGGATTTCCACCATGGAAGCTAGAGTTGCCAAAGCATCGGCGAACTGATTCTTATTTCTTGACAAATAATTGAACTCTATTTCCACAAATTCTTTAGTCAAAGCTTCTAAGTATGCATGATATGGCAGCAGCTTCTCATCACGAGTCTTCCACTCTCCCTTTATCTGGCAGATAATCAGTGCTGAATCTCCGAAAACCTCTAACTCTTTGATCCCCAATTCTAGTGCAGCTTCCAACGCGAGGATGCAGGCTTCATACTCAGCAATGTTGTTGGTTGCTTCAAACCCTAACTTAACCGCCAAGGGTGTGAATGCTTCTTCAGGTGAAACCAGTAGGACTCCTATCCCATACCCTCTCTTATTTGCAGCTCCATCGAAGTATACCTTCCAAATCTTCTTTCCAATCTCCAGGACATCCTCATCGGGGAATTGGTCATTAAATTGTTCTGATGACGCCACAGGGCAGCTAGCCAAGTAATCTGCAATGACACTTCCTTTTACTGACTTCTGTGTTACATACTTTATGTCGAATTCATTGAGAAGAATCGACCATCGGGCAGTTCTGTAGGACAAGACCGGCCTTTCTATCAGGTACTTCGGTGGATCCATACGGCTTATCAAGAAAACCTCATACGACATCATGTAGTGACGGAGTTTCTGAGTTGCCCATACCAAAGCCACACAAGCCTTTTCTATGGCGTTGTACTTCACCTCATAGTCTGTCATCTTCTTGCTTAGATAGTAAATGGCATTCTCCTTTTTCGACCCTTCAAGGTACTGAGCTAGCATAGCTCCCGTCGCGGTTTCAGTGACCGTCAAGTATAATAATAACGGCTCACCTTGTCGCGGAGGAACTAGAATTGGTGGATTACTCAAATACCTTTTGATAGTCTCAAAGGCTTCTTGACATTCTTCGTTCCATACCTTCGGCGCACCCTTCTTAAGCAACTTGAAAATCGGCTCACACACCATGGTCAAATTAGCAATAAACCTGCTTATGTACTGAATTCTCCCCAAAAACCCTCGAATCTGTTTCTCTGTGCTAGGCGGCTCCATCTCTACAATGGCCTTGATTTTTCCCGGATCGACCTCAATTCCCCTCTGAGTAATCATGAATCCTAACAGCTTGCCTGCAGTGACACCAAAAGCGCATTTCTAAGGATTCAACCGCAGGTTATACTTCTTTGCTCGCTCCAGGAACCTTTCTAGTGCCATGAAGTGTCCTTCTCGGTCCACAGACTTCACGATCATGTCGTCCACATACACTTCCACCTCCTTATGGATCATGTCATGCAGCAATGTTGTAGCAGCTCTCTGATAGGTAGCCCCGGCATTTCTCAAACCGAACGGCATCACTTTGTAACAATATGTTCCCCACTGTGTAATAAAGGCCGTTTTCTCCATATCTTGCGGCGCCATCTTTATCTGATTGTATCCGGAAAACCCATCCATAAAAGAGAGGAGCGCATGCCCTACAGTACTATCTACCAATACATCAATGTGGGGCAAAGGAAAATCATCCTTAGGGCTTGCTGCATTAAGATCTCGAAAATCCACACATATCCTCACTTTTCCATCCTTTTTAGGCACGGGAACTATATTGGATAACCACTCGGGATACTCCACAACCTGTAGGAACCCCGCATCGAGTTGTTTGGTTACTTCCTCCTTTACCTTCAATGCCCACTCGGGTTTCAATCTTCTCAATTTTTGCTTTACCGGCTTTTTAAGGGGATTGGTGGGGATGAAATGCTGCACAATGTCTGGATCTATGCCGGGCATGTCTTCATAAGACCATGCAAAGGCTGTTATGTTGGCCTTTAAGAGGGCTATCAGCTTTTCTTTTTCAAGTGGTGAGAGGGTTATCCCAATTTTAATTACTTTTGGCAATTCATTTGTCCCTAAATTGATTGATTCCAATTCATCCATGTTAGGTTCGGTGACACCCCTTTTCCTTCGCTCGACGAGCTCCGGGGGGACGTCATTCCTAGGATCTATATCCATGCCATAAATATCCATAGAAGAGAGAAAGGAAACACTGCAAGCAAACAATGTATAAAAGAAACACACTTCATTAAAGGAACAAACAAAAAGACACAAACTTGAAAAGGAAACAAAACTTGGTGCCACAACTATGAAACGACTCCTAACTCCACAAAGTGGGATAGGCGGACACACTTTATTGAAAGCAGGAAAGACTTCTAACTAAGGAACCTACAAGCTACTATCAGGTAGGTCATGATCTTCCTCTTCAAGGATCTCTGCAATGGCTCCAATTGTGAAGTGGCATGGTTGCATGGTGAATTGACGAATCTTGGCAATCTTCTGTTGCTGACTTCCCCAAAGTAAGAACCATATCTTGGAACATGGCAACCATAGCCTCGGTATACACATGCTCTACCCAGTCTTCTTTCTTCTTTCCCATAGAATTGTACCAACTTGTCAAGCTCTGAGGATTCAGCCCCTCTGTAAAGTACTTGTCACAAAAATCTCTATCTGCCAATGCTGGATCAGAACTTGGGTAAAAAGTGCAATAGTGTGGTGGCTCTTCCTTTCCGAACTCTTGTTCGCCTTCAAACTCCATAGTAAGGACCATGTCTTGAAACAAAGTGACCATGGCTTCAGGATCCATGTGCTCCACCCAATCTTCTTCTTTCCTCTCCCAATAACTGTCATTGATGGCTTCATCATCCACCATTTCAGTGGTGATTGGATACCATTCAGTGAAGAAAATCTCAAACCCCGGGATTCTGATCTTGGTTGTTGGATTGAACATAGGCTCTGGGAACCCACAATACAGGAAGTCATCCCCTTCCTTGATGAAATAGCCATTCAAAGTCGGCCTGTACGGTGAAATCTTAAAGTCTGGCACCCTTCCTTCTGCTCTAGCTTTTCCCTTCTCCTTATTCCTCCTTGTCATTTCTGCATAGTCATTCTTAGTGGGCTCATATCCTAACCCAAAAGTGTAGGAAACAACCCGACTTTGAACAGAATGGGGAATTCCTTGTTGGCGACGCCCTAGGCCCATACCCGGGAAGAAATTCATTTTCCGTATTATCTCACCAACATGTAAATTACCATGGGGACAATAGTCAAGGGGGATCAGTTCTTCCTTTTCCAACTCCTTTTCAATGCATTGCACATACTCAAACCCAGACAAGGGTATCTCAATTGATTCTGGTTTTATTTCACATACGGGTACTCCCGCCATTTTCAAATCATAGTCCCCTTGAAGTGTAACAATGGCTCCCTCATGTGGGAACTTTACCTTTTGATGCAATGATGATGGTACAGCCCCAGCAGGATGAATCCAAGGCCTTCCCAATAACAGATTGAAACATGACGGCACATCCAAGACTTGAAACTCTACTCTGAACTCCGTGGGTCCCATGATTAAAGGTAGAGTGATCACCCCAATTACTTCTCTACGGGTATTATCATACGCCCTCACTGTCTGCCCAGATGGAGTGAAATCAGTGGGCCCCAAGCCCAAAACGGTTGCAGTTCTCAAGGGACACACATTTAGTGCAGAACCATTATCAATCAAGACCGTGGGAACCCTCTTTCCCATGGTGTCAACAGTTATGTGCAAAGCTTGGGAGTGGCTTGGCCCACTCTTAGGTAAGTCAGCTTCTGTGAACACTATAGTGGAATTCTTCGGAGCAGGGTTTACTAGATTCACCAATCCCTCGGGAGACAAATCAACCGGAACCTGTATTTGGTTAAGCAACTTCAGTACTGTCTGTCTGTGTTTGTGAGAGGCCATGAGCAAGCCCCATATGGTGATATTGGCATTAGTCTTCTTCAATTGTTTGAGGACTTCATCCTCCTCTTCTTGCAAATCAAGGCGCTTGTCTAACTCACCCAGTGGATTATCAGATTCTAGGTGTGGAGGCTTGAAATGGCGGCCCCCTCTTGTCATGTGGTCTATTTCTTCATCACTAGCCCATATGTCATCAATTTCATTTGTGTCACCCATCAGGTCATCCCATTCAATCATGTCAATGTCCTCCATCTGCACCTCTTCGGGTATATCATCCCAGCCCGTAGGAATTATGGGCTCACTTGGCAATGGATCAGGATAAAGCACATAGTAATCAAACTTCCCCGAAGGTTCTCCCAATAACCCCACTTGAGGGTCTCCTGCTTCATATCTTTCTTTCAACTGCTGTTGGATAGACTTCTTTGGTAATCGTAGGGTCTTTTGATCAATGAGGTCTTGAACGACCTTTCTCAACATAGCACAGTCCTCAGTGTCATGGCCGGGTATACCATGGTATTGGCAATATTGATGGGGTGTTTGGGGTCTTGGCTTTGGAGGGTGAGGTATGATAAGGCCTTGGTTACAGCATTGGTAAAAAGCTTGGGTCAAGGACATGGGTAGTGGAGTATATTGTCTTATGGGTAGGCAAGGTCGAGATGGGTCGGCTTCAATGGCATTTATGGAGTTGGATGAATTATGAGAGAAAAGTGGATTTTGGGTGACATTTGGGCGATTTGGTGGAGTTGGTGGTGAGATGATTTGCTTGTCAAGTAAGTCTTGGATCTCATGCCTAAGGCGATAGCAACGGTTGGTTGAGTGGCCTTTGGCTTGGTGGAATTTGCAGTATTCATTCTCATTGTAGCTCTTGGGCAATGGATTTGGTGGTGGTCTTGGGTCGAGAGGTTTCAACAGGCCTCGGCTTTTTAGCTTTTCAAGTACTTTCTCAAGTGGCATATGCAGCTCGGTGAATTGGCGGGGTGGGTTGGTGTCATTTAGGGAGATGGGTTGAATGGGTTGGGCTATGGCATTGACCTCGGCATTGTTTTTCCCAGCAAAGTTTGGCCTGCGGCTCTTTTGGACTTCTTCTGTCTTGATTGACCCATCGGCAATAGCATCCTCAACTTGTGTACCCGCTCCGATAAGAGCCTTGAAATTAGGAAAGTAGTGAGCAAAGAGGTGCTTGTGATACACCGGCAATAGGTTCTTAACCACCAACTGAATCTGATCTTCCTCATTCGGTCTATCCGCCATTTTCGAGGCCTTTTGCCTCCACCTTGTAATGAAAGCAGAAAAGGTCTCATTAGCCCCTTGTTTTGTGGTCTCTAAGTCCCTTCTTGTGACATCCACCTCAGTGTTGTACTTGTAGTGCTCCAAAAACTCATTACATATGTCCTCCCAAGTCCGGGTTCTATTCTCATCCAAGGCTAGGAACCACTTTAAAGCGGAAGTGGCTAGGGTTTCATGGAACATTTGGGCCAAGAGTTCATCTGTCGCTCCTCGAGGGTGCATAGCTCGCACATACATCTTCAAATGGGTCTTAGGGCAACCCGTTCCGTCAAACTTTTCTAGTTCGGGCATCTTGAATTGTAGTGGGATACAAGCTTGAGGAAACAAAGATAGGGTACGTACATCCACCATGTCATCTGTCCTACGGATTCCCTTTATAGTTCTCTCCAAGGCTTCTACCTTGCTAGCCAACACAGAGTCTGTATCAGAGGTCTTCCCCTTACTTCCCCCTTCTAGGTTAAAAACTTCAGGTGATTCATTCCCTTTGGGCTGAGTACTTCCCCCATCATTGGTCTTAGTGCCTTCTCCAGACTGGGTCCCATTTTCGGTGTTATCCCCCGGGGTACGGCCATTATTCTGTTCGGGTTCGGACATCTTATGTTGGATATCTTGGGCCATTTTCAATGCTCTTTCGGATACATCAGTGGTATAATCAAGTTTGGTCATGATAGCCTTCAAACAAGTCTCAACATCAAAACCCCCTTCACTAGTTGCTTCATCAGCCATGTCTGACTGGTTGGTAGAATCAATCTTCACTAAGCGCCCTTGCTGGTCGCGGATCCAAGCCAGTACGTCCTCTCACTCTTCTATGAAAGGGAACAATCAGTCTCTCATCCTAAGGGTATGTCCTAGGCTTCCATATTTGTCTCAATGACTTCACACCATATATACTCAATTAGTCCCTTTTAATCCAATCACCTTTGTAAGGGTCATGGGCGAAAGGTACGTATTAAGGATATAGGGTGCAAAGGTCCTCTATTAATTTTTCCATTAAGCGCATCACAAACACGGTCATGATATCATTACAAACAATGTGGGTGCATAAGGGTGAAACCATAGTGTCCTACAAGTCTATCTATATGGACTAATGATAAGGGTAGGCTGGGGTCCTTCACTTGCTTGAGCAATCTTTATACCTAACCACATGTGGCATCAGGAACGCCGCGTGGGTCCAGCAGTACGTGATTAACTCATTTGATATACCCAAGGGCAAGCCCAAGGGTACTTGGCAAGAGAGGTTGAGAGCTTTCGCCCCAACTCATGGAATCAGGAAAACCAAGGTTGAGGCTAGGCCCGTCAGTGGCAAGGATACATCGAGGGACATCGATCCTAACATGCAAGAGTTTGCGCACACAATGCAATAAATGAAAGCACACAATCAAGCGAATGCAATGTGATTGATTTTAATTAAACAAAAGAAATTAACTTAGCCCAATCAAATTGTATAGAGTCTAGCCCACAAGTCCCCAGTGGAGTCGCCAAGTCTGTGGACCCCAAAAATTGGCGATCACATGGCCCACAGGAGGGTTTTGAAAAAGGGAAAAAGGAGTCGCCACCTTATTTTTTAAAGGAAACAAGGAAAACCCTAAAAATCAGTTTTGTTTTAGGAAAACAAAAGATTGACTCCATGTTAAAAATGGTAAGGCAAAAAGTCTTTTGGAAACCAGAGAATTCGGGGATTCGGAGGCTAAGTTACGATATGGGAAGGTTCTAGGCAAAGCCTATAGGCACCCATATCGCCCTAAACGGTCTCTTAATTTAATTGGGCTAAATCAAAGTCTTAATCACACACAAATCAACAATTATCATCACAAGACAGCATGCATATCATTCATCCATTCATCCACATAATCAAGTAAATCAAAGAAAAACAGAAAAAGAAAGATGGGGGAGAAAACCTAGGATACTTAGTATCCTAGGGCGGACTTGAACCTCACAAGGAGCGCCTACGTACCATGTATGGAAATACATGGATCAAAGTCCACGTAGTTCGAAAGGGAATAGGGTTATAACCTAATCAAGGCCTATGGTAAACCCTAAGTTTCCTTTCAAGTAAAACATGGTAAGTTTCCAAAATAAATGATTCTCAAAAGATTTTTGGTAAATATGGAATTTGATATAGATGGAAACTTTGATTCAAAAGGTATTTTTTTATTGAAAGGTAACTATAGAATCTACCATACCCCTCTATTAGGAGACAACCCTAGGGGGGGGAGAAAGGGAAAGTTTCAAGGAAAAGGAAAGAAGGGTGAATTGGGGCACCCTCACACCCTACTTACCTTTAGCAAAAGCAACCTGTCAAAATAACCACCCTATTGCATAGGGTAATTTGCAAGATTTCATCTTGCAATAGCCAAAATAACCACCCCACATTGGTGGGGTAGTTGCACCTGTTGTACCTGTCAAAGCACCTGCAATTTCCATGCAAAACATACCAAAAATGCCAACCAAACAAGCTAGATGCCAAATCAAGCCATTATCATGCCCAAACATAGGCTAACACATGCTCAAAATATCACATCAAGGACAAATAACAGATCTGGACAGAATTGAAATAAGGCCTAAAATCAACCACAAGTCATGCAACAACATGAATCATAAGCTAACTGAAGCCCTAATTCAACCCTACATGCAATGACATGCAAAAAACCCTAAAATCACCTATATGAATGCTAGAAATATCATAGTTATCAAATATGCAGCACATATATCAACCATGAAGAAAACACAAAGAAAAAACCCTAAGCTATCATGCTATATGCAACCTTCCTAATACAAGGATGAATGAAACCCTAGAATCGCAATTGTGCTCAAAACCACATAAAATAACTCTAAATCATGCAAAGCCCATCATAGACATCATGCTAATCATGCATATTAATCAAAAGAAGCATCCACACATGATAAAAATACAAGCTTGCACATGAAATATAGCTATTCTAAGCATAAACTCAATTTCAGCACTAAGGAAACCCTAGGATCCCAAACATGCAGCAAATCACATGGAACATCATCCTAGCATACTAAACAACCCATAAATATTATCCTAATCATGCATACATTCCAATGGAAGCAACAAAACACAATAAAAACATAAGCTCTAATATGCCAAAGAGTTATTTCATGCAGAAAACCATTTTAAGCACCTAAGAAACCCTAAAGTCCCAAACATGCAGTAAATCACATGGAATAACATCCTAGCATACTAAACAGCCCACAAATATGATCCTAAGCATGCATACGTACTAATGGAAATAGCAAAACACAATAAAAACTCAAGCTTTAGCATAAAATATTGACTATTCAATGCAAAACCCTAGAAAAGACTCTAAGAAACCCTAAAAACACCAACACTCATAAAACCACATAGAATGACATTATATCATGCAAAACCAGCCATAGACAATATCCTAATCATGCATTCTAAGCATTAGAATCATCAACACATGATAAAATAATAAGCTTTAGACATGAAATAATGCAAAGCTATGTAAAAAACCCTAGTTTGAATGAAAGAGAGAAAGAGGGAGGGGCATACCTATGGTGGCTGCTGTAGAGAGTCCTCCTCCTCTTATGTGCTGCTGGAAATTCCTTCCTTCAAGCCTCCAAGCAATGCTCTAGCCTTCCTTCAAGCCTTCTCTCACACTCTCTCACTCAAAGTTTAGGTTGAACTACCCTAAGGATGGCTGCCATAGCCTCCAATGTGCCTCTCCTAGTTTTGAAATTCGCTCCCCTATTGCTGAAGTATAAGGGGGTATTTATAGGGATTGAGGGAAAACCCTCAATGGTTGGGATTAAAACCCTAGGGATTGATCCAAGGGCTCTTAGAGGTTACCTTGGGGCTCAAGTAGGTCAAAAAGGGCTGAAATTAGGGTTAAATGGCGGCCAAAGGCGAGCAAATCCGAGAAAATAGGGTGGGAGCCGCGTCAAGGCTCAAAAAAAGGAAAGTGGCTCGGGTGACCACCTGGGGCTGGGCGGCTAGCAGCCTGGGCCCAGGCGGCTAGCCGCCCAGGCCTAGGTGGTCACCCGAGGCCACTGTCAGCTTTTGCCCATTTTTGACCCTTTCGACTTCCAAATGTGTTTCCGAGCTCAAATCAACTCCGATTTTGACGAAACGAAAGCCAAAACGACCGTGTTTCGAAGGGGAATGTAATTTGAGTCACTTGAGGGCAAGAAAACCTAGCCATGGCTACATGGTTGGGTCCTACAAAGGTGGTTGACCGCTATGCCTCACCATTGCTTAGCTTAGGTATGCACATAGGGTCGCACCGAATGCTTTCCAATTCGAAATTCAACCTCCATAAACACATTTGGGGATGAAATTAAGACCAATCAAGGTCAAATGAGTAGTCACAGAGTGAAAATCATGAACCAATTCGAGCAAACCCGAAGTAGGTCTCTTAGCCATCCTGAGCTTTGTTGAGCCATTCTAATCCCGAACCTTCAATTCATCGAATCAAACCCACAAATACCTCAAATACAACCATATGAACTCCAATTGGCAACTTGGAGATCATTTCAAGGTCAAATGGAAAGTTTGTGATCAAAAAGACGAATATGCCCCTCAAGTCACAAAAGTTCTAATTAACCCTCAAGATCAACTCCAAATCGAACCAAAATTCATACACACCATCCTTAGGACCCTAGAAACTCAATGCAAAAGACTAGACTCAAAAAGGAAACAAAAAGACACAGGCAATGACAAACCCTAGCTAGGGTGGCAAAAATGGGGTGTGACAACATCCACTTCAGTGTTATACTTGTAATGGTCCGTGAATGCATTGCACACATCCTCCCAAGTCTTGGTTCTATTCTCCTCTAATGACAAAAACCATTTCAAGGCGGAACTCGCTAATGACTCGTGAAACATTTGAGCCAATAACTCATCGTTCGCCCCTCGAGGGTGCATAGCTCGCACAAACATCTTGAGGGTCTTAGGATAGCCTATCCCATCGAATTTTTCCAACTCAGGCATCTTGAATTGTAGCGGAATGCGAGCCTTTGGGAACAAGGACAAAGTACTGATGTCCACCATATCATCAGATCTGCGGATTCCCTTCAGAGTCCGTTCTAAAGCCTCGACCTTGTTTGCCAAGACGGTTGAGTTCTCTCTTGATGTGGCTTTGGTTTCCCCTACCTTGGTCTTGGGTGGTTCTCCCCCTTCTCCTAATGGTTCCTCAGCAGATTCAGACTCATTGGATCCTTGATTGTTGTCAGTGGCACGGGCCCTAGATTCAGGTTCAGAGTTCTTCTGTTGAATGTCTTGAGCTAACTTGAGTGCGGTCTCCGATACCTGGGCGGTGTGGTCAAGCTTTTCTATGATAGCTTTCAAAGTGGCCTCAAGGTTGAAACCTTGGTTGCTAGCTCTTTCCCCGGCCATATCCGACTCGGTGACAGAATTAGCACTAACTAGGCGCCCTTGTTGATTACGGATCCAAGCCAGCACATCTCTCCTTCTAACATAGGGCAAACACTCAACTTTTCAGCCTAAGGGTCCATCCTAAGCTTCCATAATTATCTCAAAATTTTTACAACGTACACCCTTAATTAGTTCTCTTAACCAATTACCCTTGCGGGGGTCATGGGAAAGGGTACGTATTAAGGATGTAGGATGTAAAGTTTCCTTTAATTACCCACTCAATCAACAAAGCATGGCAACACATCACAAACACGGTAGCATATCATAACAACAATGTGTGTGCATATAGGTGATCCAACGGTGTCCTAGAAGGCCCATTACATGCAATTCTTTCTTTTAAGAAGGTAGGCTAGGGTCCTCAACTTTGCTTGTACCAATCTTTATACCTAACCACATGTGACATCAGGAATGTCGCGTGGGTCCAGCAGTACGTGATTGATCCATTTGATATACCCAAGGGCAATCCCAAGGGTACTTAGCAAGAGAGGTTTGATAGCTTCGCCCAACACATCGAATCAGGAAAACCAAGGTCGAACTAGGCTATCAGTTGGCAAGGATACATCGAGGGACAATCGAGTGATCATGTAACAGTTGCGCATACAATGCAATAAATGAAAGCACACAATCAAGCGGATGCAAGTGATTGATTTTATTAAACGATAATAAATTAATTTAGCCCAATCAAATTAAATGAGTTTAGCCCTCGATATCTCCAGTGGAGTCGCCAAACTGTGAACCCCGGAAAATGGCCCACAAGGATTTGGCAAAAAGAGATAGGTGAAAGACAACAAACAAAAAGGAGTCGCCACCTCATTTTTTAGGGAAAAGAGGAAAACCACAAAAATGTTTTATTTTCAAAACCACATGACCCCATTAAAGGAAAAACAAAGTCTTTGAAACCAGAAAATTGGATTCGGGGGCTAAGTTACGACGTGGGAAGGTTCTGGGCAAAGCCCATAGGCACCCACATTGCCCGGGTTGGTCTCTTAATTTGATTGGGCTAACTTAATATCTTTTTTCACTCAAATATCATCATATATCATCACAAGGCAGCATGCATATCATATGTGTCATCCAAACATCCATGCACAGTCAAACAAATAAAACGAAACAGAAAAAAGAAGAAAAGAAAAGCCTAGGATACTTGGATCCTAGAACGGACTTGAGCCCCATGAAGAGCGCCTACGTACCATGCAGCGAAATACATGGATCAAAGTCCACGTAGTTCGAAAAGAATAGGGTTACAACCTAAAACAAACCTATGGTAAAAACCCTAGGTTTCCTTATTTGAAAATGTATTGAATAGTCCAAGATTAAAAACTTCCACAAGAGGAAAACTTTGATAGAAAACCAGAATTTTATTGATAAAGGAAAACCTTTGATAATCACCATATGTCCATATTAAGAAACAACCCTAGGAGGGAGAAGAGAAAAGAAAGAAGAAAAGTGAATTAGGGCACTTCATACCCTACTTACCTGAGCGCAAAAGCTCCTAGCATTAGCAATTTCAAGCAATAGCAGCCCTATTTGCAATAGGATAAGCTTTGTACCTATTTGCACCCTTACAAGTGCACAAAATCATGCAAAAAGAGCAATATACTAATCTGGACAGAACCTTAACAAGGCCTAAAATTATCCATTTATCATGCAAACAACAAGAATAATGAATAACTAAGGACCCTAACTCAATCCTACATGCAATGACTCGACTAACATGCATAAAAACCTACCAAAGACACACTAACAAGCATAAGAGACTCCAATAATATCAATAAACATGATAACAAAGCACATTCTAACCAAAAAGATGATATTTTATGTAAAATATGAAAATAGACCTTCTTACGGCGAGCTTTCTTAAGCGAAACTATCCTAAGATAATTTCACGTAAAAAAGTCATTATGGGGAGGTGCAATCAACATATCCTACGTAAAATATATATACTAGAACACAATAGAAGTGATTTCATGCTTAAACACATCACAGAAGGCTCTCATGCGAAACCTCACTCAACGAAAAGGATAATTATCCTTAGAAAAGGAAAATGTCTCCAAAAAACCTATAAAACATACTACATGGATGCTAACCTAGCATGATTCAACTATATGCAGCATATATAGAATGACTATGATGAGAAACAACTCAAAAAGCTAAGCTAAGCATGCTGTATAAGACCTATGTGATTTTAGGGTTATCGAAACCCTAATCTCACAACTATGCATAAAACCCTATTAAATGACTCTAACACGTGCTCAAATCATCATGAATATCATTCATATAACACATATTAACTAACATGAACATCAACTCATGATAATAATCACAGCAACCTAAACATGTGGACTATGCATGATTTGAGAGGATAAAAAGAATGACACTATCGAATCCTTGGTAAACCAGGGATTATCAAGCATATAAAACCATAAACTATCCTAAAATCATTTATATAACATCACATAAGCATTGAATTCAATCCATAAGAGAAGCTATTTCATGCACCATAACTATCCTAGAAGAAGAAGAAGAAGGAGAAGGAGGAAAAGCAGAAAACTCATGTTCAGCATTAAAGGGACATGCTTACCTCTTGTAGACTCTTCCTTGTCTTCAAACTTCTTGTTTCCTTGCTTGCTTGGGGTTGAAGAGCCTCCTCTTGATGTCCTTCTATCTCTCCAAACTCGTAGCTCCCTTTCTCTTTAAGTATCAAGTGCCATTAACCCCTCTATGTGCTGAATATCATGTTCTTTATATAGAGAACTGACCTCCTAAACCAATGGCTAAGATTAATTCATTAAACAATGATCCTAGGGCTATTAGAGACTCTCTTAGTGCTCAAACAACTCAAACTTACACACTCCTAAGAGCAAACAAGTTGTTTTAGCGGAGGAAACCGTCAAAAGAGGGAGAGAAGAGTCAGAATTCGAGTTGAGGAAGGACTCCTCGGGTGACCAACTAGGCCTGGACGGTTAGCCGTCTGGGCTTGGACGGCTGACTGTCCAGCCCCAGACAGTTACCCGAGGCCTCTCTTTGTTTCACTCCGGTTTTGACTCCTACTCGCTGTAGAAGTCCTAAAATGCTCAAATTAAGTCCGATTTTGATGAAATAAAAGCCAAAACGACCGTGTTTCGAAGGGGAACACATTTTTAAGTATTTTGGGACAAAAATCCTTAACCATGGGTGCATGGTTAGGTTTTACAAAGGTGGTTAACCATGGTGCTTCACCGTCGCTAAGGTGGGTTTGTACACAAGGTCAAGCCGAATGCTTTCCCAATCAAAATTCGATCTTTCTAAACATATTTAGGATGTAAATAAAGCCCAATTGAAGTCAAATGAGAAAAAATTGGTTGGGTCTTATGAGTTAATTTGAGCAAACTAAGAAAGAGTCTTTTAGCCAACCCGAACCATTATGAGCCGAATTGATCTTAAACCATTAATTCATGAAATTGAACCTATATATAGACTCTATATAACCATATGAACTCGAGGGAATGACTCGGGATTCATTCCAAAGTCAAATGGAAAATATACGGCTTAAAAGACGATTATGCCCTTAAAGTCGCAAAAGTTCTTATTGACTATCGAAATGAACTCCAAATCACTTCAAAATTCATACACATGATATTCAATGCCATAGACACTCAATGCAAAAGATTAGACTCAAAAAGGGCTCAAAATCCTACATGAAATGATATGTCCTAGCTAAGGTGACAAAAATGGGGTGTGACAGAATGGTTATATGCTAGCTAAGAAAATCATGAGGTTGGGTTACTATTGGTCTACAATTGAGAGAGATTGCCATGCACATGTTAAGAAATGTCATAAGTGTCAGGTCTTTGCTAATGGACAACACTTGCCTTCCATGCCTTTGACAAGCATGTCATCGCCATGGCCGTTTGCAGTATGGGGAATAGATATAATTGGGCAGATTAAGCCGAAACCCTCCAATGGGCATGAATACATCTTGGTAGCTATTGATTACTTCACTAAGTGGGTAGAGGCAGCATCTTTCAAGACCCTAAATGCTAAGAAGGTAGCACAGTTCATACAGCTCAACATCATTTATAGATATGGGGTACCCCATGAGATTATTTCAGACAATGGTCAGCACTTTCAGAAAGAAACTAAGGAGCTTTTGCAGAAATACAACATAGTGCACCATCTCTCCTCTCCTTATCGCCCGCAAACTAATGGAGCAGTGGAGGCCACCAACAAAAATGTTAAGAAGATACTACAGAAAACAGTTGACACTTACACTGATTGGCATGAGAAGTTAACCTTAGCCTTGTGGGGCTATAGAACATCCGTAAGATCGTCAACAGGGGCTACCCCCTATTCTTTAGTGTATGGGATGGAGGCTGTTTTGCCTATTGAGTTGGAGGTACCGTCACTACAGGTTGCCATGGAGAGTCAGATAGCAGAAGCGGATTGGGTCAAGAACCGTTATGATGAGTTGGCATTGCTAGATGAAAGGCGATTGAGGGCCTTGTATCATGTGTAGGGATATCAGCGAAGGGTTGCGAGAGCATTCAACAAGCATGTTAAAGACCGAGGTTTGAAAACAGGGGATTTGGTGTTGAAAGAAATTAGGGCTCCAATTTTTGATCCACGAGGAAAGTTCAAGCCAAGTTGGGGTGGCCCATATGTTATTAAAGAAATATTGCCAGCAGAGGCTATTCGCCTCATGGATTTGGATGGGATTGAGTTCGCTCGCCCTACTAATTTGGATCAATTGAAAAAGTATCATGTATGAGGCCTACTAGGTTGAAAACCCATAAGGGCGGCCTAGGCAAAAGTTAAGGCATTTGAACTACGAGGGCCTGATTCGCCATTCCTTAAAAAAAAAAAAAAAAAAAAAAAAAAGGGAAAAAAAAAAGAAAAAAAAAAGAAAAAAGAAAAAAGGATGGGGATACGTAGGCAACCCATAAAGTTACCTTGGGTGCGGTCCAAACAACACCACAACAACAAATCTCAAAATTAAATTATTTTTGGCAATTCATTTAGAACTAATTGATTGACAAAGCAGTTTATTGGTGTTAAATAAAGAACTATTGACATGCCATAGATGTCCTATTTCTAAGGTCTTCAAGTCCTTTTGTTTTTCTTCAGAGTCTCTTGGTTTGCTTTCTTCTCTTTTCTTTCAAGTATTTGCTTCTTTCGTAAGTCATGAGCATGTGCTGCTTCCACTGTTTCCAGAATGTCTTCCCTGCAAAATCCAAGTCTTATGTCCTTGATAAGGTCATAAATCCTTTCCCTGCGTAGGGTTTCTCTTTCACCCAAGCTGGTCTTCAACCATGTCTTGTATTCAGGGCTCATGACATAAGGTCCATCGGTGTTTTCAATCTGAGTCAGTTTCAGCTGGTCAGTCCATCTAGTCTAGGCCCACTTAACCATTGTGGGGCCCACAGGTTCAACAGAATGATCGAATACCACAGAAGTAGGTATGGTTTGCATGGCATCCATCTGACAAAGGATTCTTGAAGTCCAATAGAATGAAGTTGATCTCAACCCTATGAGTTTGACCATAGCACACCCAGAAATTCAGAGAAGAATCTGTTCCCTGCATCCCCATATGAAGACAAACCACTTGATGTTTCGCCACGAGAGTGTTTGGAAGTAGCCTAACAATTCCCTCAAAGAAAATTGACCAGGGAGTTCAACTCGACGGCAACAATAGTGTTGAGGTTTGTATGGATTAATGGTGGTAGGAGATAAGAAGTTAAGCCTTTCGAGAAGCCACATCTGCAGTAGAATAGGGCTCCCTCCTAATGGGGCTTATGGGTTATCATGAACTTTATTTAAGCTATTAAGGGTTTCAGCTAGCACCGTGGGAATCAGGTTGTGATGTTTGAGAAGAAAGGGAATCAGTTCACATATTTGAATAGGGACATAAAGGGTCCCCGTGGAGATAAGGAAGCGACCAACTAAACAGAAAGCAAGAACGCGTTGAGTATTAAAGCTGAAATTCAGGGTACCTTTACTATCATGAGCCAAAAAGGAAGTTGCTATTTCCATGAGATTCACCATGTGATCCTTCACAAGTATGGAGGCCTCTTGTTGAGAAATTCCAAGGAAGTTGGAAAAAGAAGTCAAGTAACTTGAGCGTGGAGTAGGGAAGATGAAAGGTCCTGCAGGTGAAACTCCATATAAAGCGCAGAATTCTTCCATTGTTGGGCATAGCTCTTCGTAGTTGAAACGGAATACATGAAGTTGGGGATCCCAAAAGTATGTAGCAGCAGTAAGAAGAGTGGTTTCAAGCTTCACATGCATCAAAGAGAATAATGGATCCAAGTAATAGTGCTTGAATTCCTTCCTTGCCTCCGCACTCATAAATTTTAGAAAATCACTTAAGAACTTGTCTAGGGCTTCCATAACTTGCTCTCAATGAATGTAAGTAGGGTTTGAGACCCCTTGGATGTGCTTTTATAAGAAAAAAATTCAGAAATCCGTGTTTTGGAAGGAGAGATTCCATCAAAATAGGAAGTTTCCTAAAAACAGGCGAAACTCCGCTTCGGGCTCGGGTGACCACCCAGGCCTGGGTGGCTAGCCTCCTGGGCCCAGGTGGTCACCCAAGGCTGCCTTCTTGTTTTGCCTATTTTTGCCCTATTGTGCCTTCGTTTGGCCCTTTTGTGATATTTTGACTCTTTTGTGTTTGATTTAAGCCCATTTTTCACACAATACAAGATCATATCATTGCAATAAAGTTCAATATAGATTCATCAAGTATCCATAATAAAGAATTCAAGGTTGGGATTTGAAATTCCTAATTATTATATGACAAGAAGATAATAAGTTCCAACATTCCTAACAAGAGGTGAGTGAAACTCAATGATTCCCCGTGGGCCTTCTCTTTCGACTTGGCCCAGCTCCATCATGACCTGAACGAGGTACTCTAGGAGGGGGCATATCCTGTGGTGGACAAGATGATGATGCCTGTTGCAAAAAAGATAATGGGTTAGTAGGGTAATGGTGCAAATCCTAGTTAGAAGTTAATAAAGATGATCACTTACTTGGGGATTCAAGCGTGCTTCCAGAACTGAGTTCTCCAAACTCATTCGCACAAAATCTCTCCTCAATCCTTCATTGAGTTCAATGCATTCCTAGGTGTACTCCCGTGGAACCTAGGAAAGGTGAACATGGTTAATAATAATGAAAGAATCCAATTTTAAGAAGGTAAGAGTTTAGAACTCACATTCTCATAATATGGATCGATCTTGGGATATTCATCGAAAGGTGGATGGGTAATGTCAGTCTTCACAAATTTCGTCCCACTGCACAAGTTCACATACCAATTTAGTTGTGGGAGGGGTGCAGGTTGATTTCCTTCAAGGTCATCATCCTCGTCATTGTAAGTCATCCCACTGGCAGATCCAACTGTGGAGCTGTGTCCCCTCGCCCGTCGGTCCTGAAATTTAAATACTTGTCAAGAGGAGTCTTTCTTATGATCTTAAAAAGAATTTAAGAGTTTGGGGAGCTCACCCCTTGAGGTGGGAGACCAGTGACACTAGGATTCATCAAATATTGTCGACAAAAGGCAGTGTATTCTATGCGAAGGGAGGTGAATCCCTCAGCATCCCAACCCCTCAAGGCCTCTTCCAGTTCATCCCCCATTAGGTGGTTAGCATGCCTCATGTTCTCTGGTGGCATGGAAGGAGTCACAGCTGCATTCATGTTTTTGTGGACTTGTCTCAAGACTCACTCCCCAAGATACGACCATCTACCTATCACACCCCATTTTTTCCACCTTAGCTAGGGTTTGTCATTTCATGTGTCTTTTTGTTTCCTTTTTGAGTCTAGTCTTTTGCATTGAGTTTCTAGAGTCTTGAGGATGATGTGTATGAATTTTGGTTCGATTTGGAGTTGATCTTGAGGGTTAATAAGAACTTTTGTGACTTGAGGGGCATAACTGTCTTTTAGGTCACAAACTTTCCATTTAACCTTGAAATGATCTCCAAGTTGCCAATTGGAGTTCATATGAATGCATTTAAGGTATTTCTGGGTTCAATTCGATGAATTGATGGTTCGGGATTAGAATGGCTCAATATGGCTCAGGTTGGTTAAGAGAACTATTTCGGGTTAGCTCGAATTGGCTTATGATTTTCACCCTATGACTACTCATTTGACTTTGATTAGTCTTAATTTCATCCCTAAATGTGTTTAGGGAGGTTGAATTTCGAATTGGAAAGCATTCGGTGCAACCCTATGTGCATACCTAAGCTAAGCGACGGTGGTGCATAGCGGTTAACCACCTTTGTAGGACCTAACCATGCAGCCATGGCTAGGGTTTTTTGCCCTCAAGTGACTCAAATTACATTCCCCTTCGAAACACGGTCGTTTTGGCTTTCGTTTCGTCAAAATCGGAGTAGATTTGAGCCCTGAAACACATTTGGAAGTCGAAGGAGTCAAAATAGGGCATAAGCTGACAGGGCCTCGGGTGACCACCCAGGCCTGGGCGGCTAGCCGCCTGGGCCTAGGTGGCTAGCCGCCCAACCCCAGGTGATCACCTGAGCCACTTTCCTTTTTTGACTGCTGAAGCGTATCCCTTCCTATTTCCTCGGATTTATCCGCCTCCAGCCGCCATTTAACCCTATTTTCAGCCCTATTTGACCTACTTGAGCCCCAAGGGAACCTCTAAGAGCCCTTGGATCAATACCTAGGGTTTTAATCCCAACCATTGAGGGTTTTCCCTCAAACCCTATAAATACCCCCTTATACTTCAACAATAGAGGAAGGACTTGGAGGGATTTTCTGGAGAAGAAGGCACTTGGAGGCTATGACAGCCATCCTTAGGATAGTTTAACCAAAACTTTAAGTGAGAGAGTGAGAGAGAGAGCTTGAAGGAGGGCTGGAGTTTGGCTTAAAGACTTGAAGGAAGGAATTCCCAGTAGTGCATAAGAGAAGGGGGACTCTCTACAGCAACAACCATAGGTATACCTTCTCTTCTCTTCTTCTTTCTTTTAAAGTTAGGGTTTTGTATAGAATAGCATGATTTGATGTCAAAGCATATGCCTTTATCATGTTTTGCTACTTCTATTGGCTAGTATGCATGTTTAGGATGATATTCATGGGCTGTTTAGTATGCTAGAATGTTATTCCATGTGATTTATTGCATGTTTGGGATTCTAGGGTTTTCCTTAGTGCTGAAATTGGTTTTGTGCATGAAATAACTCTTTTGCATATTAAAGCTTATGTTTTTATCATATTTTGCTGTTTCTATTAGCTAGTATGCATGTTTAGGATGATATTCATGGGCTGTTTAGTATGCTAGAATGTTATTCCATGTGATTTACTGCATGTTTGGGATTCTAGGGTTTTCCTTAGTGCTGAAATTGGTTTTCTGCATGAAGTAACTCTTTTGCATATTAAAGCTTGTGCTTTTATCATGTCTTGCTGCTTCTATTGGTTAGTATGTATGATTAGGATGATGTTTATGGGCTGGTTAGTGTGCTAGGGTGTTATTTCATGTGATTTACTGCATAAGTGTGATTCTAGGGTTTTATTCATCCTTGTATTAGGAAAGTTGCATATAGCATGATAGCTTAGGGTTTTTCTTTGTTCCTTCTTCATAGTTGCTGTATATGTGCTGCATATTAGATAACTATGATGATTTTTTGCCTCCATATAGTTGATTTTAGGGTTTTTTGCATGTCATTGCATATAGGGCTGGATTAGGGTTTAGTTAGCTTATGATTCATATTGTTTGCATGATTTATGGTTGATTTTAAGCCTTATTTCAATTCTGTCCAGATTTGTCCATTATTCTTATTGCCATATTTTGAGCATGTGTTTGCCTATGTTTAAGCATGATAATTGCTTGATTAGAAACTAGCTTGGTTGGTTGGTGTTTTTGGTATGTTTTGCATGCAAATTGCAGGTACTTGACAGGTATAACAGGTGCAACTACCCCACCAATGTGGGGTGGTTATTTTGGCTATTGCAAGATGAAATCTTGCAAATAAGGTAATTACCCTATGCAATAGGGTGGTTATTTTGACAGGTTGCTTTTGCTTAAAGGTAAGTAGGGTATGAGGGTGCCCTAATTCACCCTTCTTTCCTTTCCTTGAAACTTTCCCTTTCTCCCCCCTAGGGTTGTTTCCTAATAGAGGGATATGGTAGATTCTATAGTATCCTTTCATAAAAATGCCTTTTAAATCAAAGTTTCCATCTTTATCAAATTCCATGTTTTCTAAAGATCTTTTGAGAATCATTTATCTTTGGAAAGTCTTTTATCTATGAAAGGAAACTTAGGGTTTACCATAAGCCTCTATTAGGTTATAACCCTATTCCCTTTCGAACTACGTGGACTTTGATCCATGTATTTCCATGCATGGTACGTAGGCGCTCTTCGTGAGGTTCAAGTCCGCCCTAGGATACTAAGTATCCTAGGTTTTCCTTCCCCTCTTTCTTTTTTCTGTTTTTCTTTGATTTATTTGCTTATATGGATGAATGAATGAATGATATGCATGCTGCCTTGTGATGATAATTGTTATTTCTTGTGTGTTTAAGACTTTGATTTAGCCCAATTAAATTAAGAGACCGTTTAGGGCGATATGGGTGCCTATAGGCTTTGCCTAGAACCTTCCCATATCGTAACTTAGCCTCCGAATCCACCATCTTTGGTTTCGAAAAGACTTTTTGCCTTTCCATTTTTAAACATGGAGTCATTCTTTTGTTTTCCTAAAACAAAACTGTTTTGTAGGGTTTTGCTTGTTTCCTTTAAAAAATAAGGTGGCGACTCCTTTTTCTTTTTCAAACCTAAGTTTTCTTTTAAATCCTTGTGGGCCAGTTTTCTGGGGTCCACAGACTGGCGACTCCACTGGGGATTTGTGGGCTAGACTCTATATAATTTGATTGGGCTAAGTTAATTTCTTATGTTAATTAAAATCAATCACATTGCATTCGCTTGATTGTGTGTTTTCATTTATTGCATTGTATGCGCAAATTCTTGCATGATAGGATCAATGTCCCTCGATGTATCCTTGCCATTGATGGGCCTAGCCTCAACCTTGGTTTTCCTGATTCCATGTGTTGGGGTGAAAGCTATCAACCTCTCTTGCCAAGTACCCTTGGGTATATTAAATGAGTTAATCACGTACTGTTGGACCCATGCGGCGTTCCTGATGCCACATGTGGTTAGGTATAAAGATTGCTCAAGCAAGTGAAGGACCCCAACCTACCCTTATCATTAGTCCATAGAGACAGACTTGTAGGACACTATGGTTTCACCCTTATGCACCCACATTATTTGTAATGATATCATGATCGTGTTTGTCATGTGCTTAATGGAAAATTAATAGAGAACCTTTGCACCTTATATCCTTAATACGTACCTTTCACCCATGACCCTTGCAAAGGTGATTGGATTAAAAGGGACTAATTGAGTATATATGGCGTGAAGTCATTAAGACAAATATAGAAGCCTAGGACATACCCTTAGGATAAGAGACTGATTGTTCCCTTTCTTAGAGGAGTGAGAGGACGTACTGGCTTGGATCTGCGACTAGCAAGGGCGCTTAGTGAAGATTGATCCTACCAACTAGTCAGATATGGCTGACGAAGCAACTAGTGAAGGGGGTTTTGATGTTGAGACTTGTTTGAAGGCTATCATGACCAAGCTTGATTACACCACTGATGTATCTGAGAGAGCATTGAAAATGGCCCAAGATATCCAACATAAGATGTCAGAACCCAAACAGAATAATGGCCGTACCCCGGCGGATAACACCGAAGATGGGACTCAGTCTGGAGAAGGCACTAAGACTAATAAAGGAGGAAGTACTAAACCTAAGGGAAGTGAACCACCTAAAATTTTTAGCCTAGAAGGGGGAAGTAAAGGGAAGATTCCTGATACAGATTCTGTGTTGGTTAGCAAGGTAGAAGCTTTGGAAAGAACTATAAAGGGAATCCGTAGGACAGATGACATGGTGGATGTACGTACCCTATCTTTGTTTCCTCAAGCTCGTATTCCACTACAATTCAAGATGCCCGAATTAGAAAAGTTTGATAGAATGGGTTGCCCTAAGACCCATTTGAAGATGTATGTACGAGCTATGCACCCTCGAGGAGCGACAGATGAACTCTTGGCCCAAATGTTCCATGAAACCCTAGCCACTGTTGGGAATCGAACAAGAGGGAAAAATACAAAGGCGGAATATAAAAATTTTTCCTACGATTCCCAATCCCATGAATCTAACTATGCATAACACAAAATCAAACCCTAACTACAAAGAGGGTTAGAACACTTACAGAATTTTTGTCTTCTCCTTTTTGCTCCAAGCTTTGATTCCGGACAGCGGTGAATGAGCAGCCCAAGTGTGCTGCCTCCAACGGTATCCACACCTAGCTAGAGCTTCAAGTCCTTTCTTTCTTCTTCCTTATTGTTGCTAGAGGTGGGGAAAAGAGAGAGAGAGAAGAGAGCCTCCAAGGGGCTGGACGGCTAGGGTTTATTGTGCAAGCCTCTTATGCCATGTCACACATAAGTGTGACTTATATAGGCAGCCCACTAAAGGGGGCTGGCCATGGGGAAGAAACCTTAATAGGGTTATGTGTAATTACACTTAATTGCACATTAACCCCTATTATTTGTATCAAATACAAATAGGCCTATAAAGAACTATTCTTTATTCACTAAAACCCTTTCTCTCATAGACTTTAAAGCCCTTCTTGCATGATCAGTGTGTGACCCATTGGGTTCACATCATTAAGTAGTAGGAATAGCACGAGGTGTGCACAATGGAACTCTTTCCATTTAGGGTCTAATTGGAACTCCTTCCAATTCCCTAATTGATTATAACTCACTTATATCAATTAGAGCTTCTACTAACCATGAGTAACACCTAGCATATGGCTCATGGTGTGGTCCTTAATGAGGTGAATAGTCATTTACAATGAACCCTTCTGTTATAGTTTATAGGTTACAATTGCATCCTTCCTTCAACACAATGTCTCCAATTGAACTAATAGGACATGGAAGTCTGGCAAGTCCCTAGTTCAATTACTTTATACTCATTCATAGATATCAACTCATTAATGAACTCATGAAACTCTTTTCATATTCATCCTACCATGGCCATGGATTTAATGAGTTATATTATGAATGCTATATGAGACATTCTCTCTCTTTTCCTGAGAGTGATGGATCCCTTGTTGATCACTCACATGCCTTCACACACATAGCAGTAGGGCCAATGAACACCTTTGTAGACCCCTGAATAGGATCTGCACTTA
The DNA here is from genome assembly GCA_039720395.1 of Liquidambar formosana. Classification (NCBI taxonomy): domain Eukaryota; kingdom Viridiplantae; phylum Streptophyta; class Magnoliopsida; order Saxifragales; family Altingiaceae; genus Liquidambar; species Liquidambar formosana. Next base: position 10,560,924 of record CM077824.1, on the reverse strand, counting down.
GTGTTATCAAACTTCTAAAGCTACATGCATAAGGCAACTATGGTGTCTCAGGTCTAAGGATTACTTGTACCACTATAACAATGAGAAACTGATTGACAGGCAGGATAAAACTCCATTCAGTTTATCTCATATCTTTGGTCACATTCAGTGTACCTATTCTTGCAATAGGCACCCACTTGTTGGTTGTAGTGTCTCCACACAAATAGCTTGAGACTAGCTATCCTCCTATAGAGTCAGCCTAACAAGTGCTAGTCCTATGGTTCATTACTGTCCATCATAGTGAACCTTCAACTAGGAATGCTTTAGGAGTTTAGTACAGAGATATATCTATAGTCTCAAAATTACAACTCTTTGTAATTCCATATTCTCAACTCTAACTCCATGGACATATTATGTAAATATAAATGATGCATATAAACATAATAGAATAAGCCCTTTTATTAAATCAATAATAAATGTGACATATATAAATGAAATCAAATGATTGTTCCTAATCCCTAAACAATCATCTCTATGATTGGCTCCAGGGCATAATCCTAACAATCTCCCACTTGCACTAAAGCCAATCGACCATGTATCGCATACCTATTTTCTCAAGATGTTGGTCTTAGACATAATCAATTATGTTTTAAAGCTTTAGTCAGTAGGTCTACAAAAACTTATGTAGATAATATCTTCTGTAATCTATCTATTACCTTTTCCAATGATTCCTCTAATCACTTGGAATTGCCGCTCTATGTGTTTGGACTTTTGATGAGACCGTGATTCCTATACTTGAGCTATAGACCCATTGTTGTCACAAAACAAGGTGTGGGCAACTCAATGGAAGGAACAACTCCAAGTTCTAAATGAACTTATAGATCCAAACAGTCTCCTAGACAATGCGACAATTAATTCACCCTTAATAATGGAATCCACTGTATCTTTCATACAGTTCTTCCATTAAATATTTCACCAACTAAAGTGAATATAAAATATACCCCATATGGATTATATCCAAATCCATATACCCATCTACTATGAGTTTACAATTTCCATATACAATCCAATATTCCAAATTTGAATTGACTGATAACTATTTGTAACAATTACAACATAATAGGTATCAGGTTCAATACATAGTGTAGAATAAGGCTTCTTAACACTTTAAGAACCTTACTTGTGTCATCCTAGGGCATATGCCCTTGAATAATGAATTCTTATCTGAAGTAAATCAGACCTCCCTTAGAATTCTCCATGTTGAACTCCTTCAACATTTCAACTATGTTTAATGACTTGGAGATACTTAGCAATCTATATGATCTATCTCTATAGATCTTGTTGGATGCTTCTACCAAATCTTTCATGAAGAAGTTTTTTTTCAAAAACTAAAACTTCACATTAGATAACATTTATATATCATTCATAATGATTAGGATGTCATCTTATTGATAGGATAAAGAAAAACGATCGCACTCCCACTAACCTTTTATACACCCATGGTCCATCTATACAATGAGAGAAATCAAACAATTTGATTACTTCAACTTTATAGATGTTCTAATTATGAGAACCTTGTAGTCTATTAATAGACTTCTATAACTTACACACTTTTATGGTTTTTCACCATTTGATATAACATCTTTATATCCTTTTTGACATATCTTATATTCAAAATGTGTGTTTATAGATAACAAGATCCAAATGGATTTCAGCATAACTATTATCAAACAAGTTTCTTTATAGACAACTTTTTGCCTATGTTGAAAACAGTCTTAAATAGCCAAGCCTTTTAGGTCTCTACCTATCCATATTGGATTTAATGACTCTTAGTCATTTCTCAACTTGATGTCAAACATCGCCTAATCATAATCAATAGGATTATCTTGGTGATCTTTATCACCAAAGAACAATTCTTTCACATTCTAGTAGAGATACAATATCTCTCTTATGTTAAGAAATATCCAATTTGATCTATGAAAAGATTGTAGTGTAGTTAAGGGTTTTGTCTTAACAGAGACAAGGGTTGGATCTTTGTTCGTTTGTGGCTTTACAGACAATTCTATAAATTCTATCTACTTTTGCATCTTCTTGAATGAACTCTTTCTCAAGAAAATCCAGCAAACATCCTAATGGACAACTTTTGTTCATTAGGGTAATAGAAATACTATCCCAACCACTTTTGGGATATACCACAATTCAACACTTACTTGACCGTATTTCCAGATTGTCTACATTATGTTTCCAGACATACGTAGCACAAGCCCAAGCCTTAACTTCTATAAGTTGGGTTTCTTCCCATATCATATCTGATATAATTGGGACAAAACTGGAGTGAACCCTAAATTATCAATATGTAGCAATTTTAAGGTATATCCTAGATGGATACATTAGTAAAACTCATCATGGATCAAACCATATCTTAATAGGGTTCAATTCGTTCTCTTAGATTCACCATTGAGCTATGGTATTCTAAGATGAGTCTACTGTAATTGAATGCATGCTCTACATGACTATATACATCACAATGTATTAGTCAAATTATAAATGTAACTCTTTCACTTCACCAAGTAAAAGATGGGTTTGGTCATCTCATAACCAAGTCATAATCGTTACATTTAAATGAGAGTCTCTACATCTCTTGTATTCTCGGAATACGTTGCATTCGCTCTAATTAGTCATTTAAATTCGGAAATCAAATTTCTAGAATGTCTTAAATGACTTAGTTAAGAAATAAGTTCCCAAAATTAATCTAGCAACTCTTGCTCTATTAAAATTTTTAAAGGTAACTTATTATCTACTTAACTTTCTGCTTCGATTTAGATTATACTAGAATCCAAAAACCAAGAAGCAGAACTAACCAACAATTTAGTTTAGAGCATGAACCAAAACTTCAAAAGTTTGGTTCTTCTAGGAAGACTGATACTTTATCAAGTTCCCTTTACAATACCTTATATTTACTACAAAATAATTATATTTCTTTGTCTTTGACTTTTCAAGACTTGCTTTCCTCTATGCTTCCATTTTAAATCACATCTAGCTTCTCAAGCTATTCTATGTGATTAATCATTTTTCAAAAGAATGATTATTAATAAACAACTTTTATTACATCCTAGTCCAGAAGAAGTCCTTTATAACTACTATACTTTATAGTATTATTTTACTCACTATACAACCTTTGTATGTGATGTAGGACATCAAAGGCACTTGCATTGACTAATTTTGCTTCTGAAGCTCATTGGTCATCAATACTATCATATAGCATGGCAACAAGATGCCAATTGCGCATAGTGTCTTTTTCTTCTTAGGATGTTTTATGGAGGGCCTTTAATAAAAGGCCTAATAGCATATAAACAATCTTTTGAAATTGAGAACAATTTTCATTTCCTAAGTCAATCAAAGGAATCGGGTTTAGTCAAACTATCAATATCCTATATTAGGAAATAGGGGTTTTGAGGTGAGTAATTAGGTAATCTACATAAACAAAGAATTAGATTTCATTTTTATCCATAATGATTGGGTCTTTAATCATATGGTACCTCCCACTATTTTATCAAATTCCATACACCCTCTAATGGAATTCGGGAATCTCATTCCTAATGGGGATTGGGGTCCCACTATGACCTAGAAGCCTCACATGTTAGTTTCTTGACTTCTAACCCACAGTAAGAAGACAACTCTTTGTCTATTGCTTCATAAGCAAATTCCAATCGTTTTGCCTCCAGGGTACATACTCCTCACATGTTAGTTTCTTGGAATACTTCCCTAGTTAAGTTAAGCCCATCATTCACACAGGTATGTTTCACCAAATATATACCTCACATGTTAGTTTCTTGGTATATACCAGCTTAGGCACCCCATGATATCTACATATGTGATAGTTTCAAGTAATGTCTTTAATATGGGTAGCTCCTACATGTCTGCAACCAGGTACCCACATTAAGGGACGTTAGATGATCCTATAATGATGGAAGGCAATGAAGAATTCATTCCCCAATGACTTCTCCATTTTCAACTTAATATTAAATAAGAGGGGTTTTAAAGGGTCTCATCAAATTAACATGCATCCTATGTATCAAAATTTAAACATATAAATTATGCTATTTATAATCATACATCTTATGCTATTATAAATCATACATCGCATGCTATTATATATCAACATATATAAAGTACCATATTTTGATATTAGTCCCTAAGTGAATAGGTAACATATACCAAACTATAGTATTGGAGCTAATACAATTATCTCATAAATTAAAGCTCCCACTATGATGATTATGGACTTTGAGAGGATTCAATCCAAGCCAATAGATTGAATCCAAGGTCTAAGGTGGGTGTAGGTGATCGTAAAATAACACATTCGAAACATGCATGCTGTCTTGAAACACTTCTCTAAGCTTTCAAGTCCTTCAATCTGCTCCCTTGGCTTGATGGTCTCCACCATTGGCTTGTTGGGCTCCATCATACTCCTTTGGGTCCACCATGCTCCTTAGTGCGCTCTCAATTACATAACATTTACATAATATATAGAAAGGGATACATAAGGGGAATGTGGGGTACATAAGAGAATGATAGAGAGAGAGGGAGAGGGAAGGTGGCATGCAAGCCCCAAATAAATTACATCACCTTAATAAAATTACAACTCTTGGAAAAATATTACAACCCATTCATAAGACGGCCAATCACAATTGGTTTAAGGGGTATGGTCCATAATCATCATCCAAACACATACATACAATCTCATTGCATAATGTAAAGAAAAACTGTAAGTATTAAAACATATGTGCATTATGGTAATTCTCTTGAATGATTTACATTAATCTCATTAATGCATCCTAATCTTATTAGGTTTAAACAAAAATATCTAGAATTAAATAAAGTCTTAACATTTAAGACATTACAGTTTCAATTAATCAAATTAATTTAAAACATGTAAAGTTTCCTAAAATAACTCTAATATCCAATATTAGGGTTTCCTTAATTAAACAAAACAATTTCATTTAATTAAGAATTTCCAGATTTTAATTTAATCCCTAATTGTGTTTTAAACCATTTAAAACATTATAAAATTAATCAATATTAATTAAATAATTAACATGGGAATTAAATAAAATTAATTAAATGATGAATTAGTGCATTAGGGTTTCCTAAAACCCTAAACCCTAAATGCATAACCCTAAACCCTAAATGCAAGCCCTAATCATTAAATGCCTTATGATTGGTCATTTAATGACCAATCATTAAAACCCTAGGTTCATACGGTATTTAATAAAAGGGATTAGGGTTTAATTAATGCCAAATAGGGTATTTATTACCCTTAATTAATTACACTAATTAGGGTTATCAAAACCCTAACCCTAGACATCATTAATGGTATTAATTATGCCCTAACAATTAATAACCATGATTGCTCATTTAATGACCAATCATTAACTCTTAATTAAGGTAATTAATATTCCAATTAGGGTTTTAATTAATGCCATAATGAAATTAGGGTTTCATCATTAACTCAAAATTAGGGTTTCATCCTTAACTCTATGCAGCCGTCACTACCAGGGGGCTGCCTGAGCTTGGCAAGGCTGCCATGGCCACCAACGACTGTGGGAGGCCATGGCCAGTCATGGGAGAACATCCTAGGGGTGTAGGACAAGCCTCTGGACACGTGAGAAGAGGTGGAAGTGGCTGCCATCATCAAGAACAATCAGGGTTTCCAAAACCCATTGCTGGAGCCATTGTTGCAGACCTTGAAGGTCACAATAGCTTCTAAATCCTTATCAATTCGACTCCTCCATTGAAACCAGCTTTTGTATCATGTCCCTACATGAAATACTAAGCTAATAGAAGAGGTTTGGATGATCAAATCATCACCAGTTGTTCTAAACAATTAAAACAACAGTAGGCTGCCCAGAATTTGACAGCATACTGTCCATGGTCAGAAATTGATTTAAAACCCAGCAAGATGATTAAGTCAGGCTACCAAACGAATTTTCCCAGTATCCTAGCCTACATGTCTTAGGAAACTAATGCAATTCGTTTCATGCAATTTGGAGTTCCCTAACTCAAGTTCTAATCAAAACTCCATTGATGACTTTTCTGCAGAGAAAATCTGCTATGCTGTTCATGAAAAATTTTCAAAATTTTTGAATCTTTTTCCATCAAAACCTTTTTGAAACTTAAAGAAAATCATATACACATGATATATAATGATCCTACAATGATCTTCCATCATAAATACAGCAGCTTTAATTAGAATTAATTGCAAGAACCTTAGGGTTCTAAAACCCAGATTCAGCCTCCATGGTGTTCTTCTCCTTCTTCCTTCTGTTCTAGCATCTTAATCCAGTTATGATGCATCTAAATGCTTGGGAACCTTTCCCTACCATGTCTAGAACATAACCCAAGTGGTGGCAACCATTGCCATGCCTTTGATCTCCATCAATAACTCAAAGTTGTGGCTATTGCATCATTCCCGAGCAAAACTGTCTTTCCAGACAGCCTGTAGTAAAAAATTCATAACTTTCACTACAGAACTCAGATTGACGCACCGTTTGTTGGGTTGGAAAGCTTATTCAAAGAGCTTTCTAACCATATATGTCTCGAAAATTTTGGAGAAGAACTCTGAATTCGGCAGGCAAAACAAGATGACGGTTTTTCATGGCAACCATGAAAACTGTTCATAACAGTTTTATAAAACCCTAGTTTCCTTATTCTTCTTCTCCAAACTCAAACCCTATGCAACCTATTGCATCCATGGCTACACTTAACCATCAATTAGAAGAGGAGTAGAAGAGAATTGACCTAGGGTTCCAAACCCTAGGTTCAGCCATGGAGGAAAACCAATTATGCAGAAAAAAATTTTCCAGATTTTTGAATCATTCAACTACACCATAATTACCAGCCCATATGTATTTTGTATTATGCATAATCATGGCTCTGATACCACTGTTGGGAATCGAACAAGAGGGAAAAATACAAAGGCGGAATATAAAAATTTTTCCTACGATTCCCAATCCCATGAATCTAACTATGCATAACACAAAATCAAACCCTAACTACAAAGAGGGTTAGAACACTTACAGAATTTTTGTCTTCTCCTTTTTGCTCCAAGCTTTGATTCCGGACAGCGGTGAATGAGCAGCCCAAGTGTGCTGCCTCCAACGGTATCCACACCTAGCTAGAGCTTCAAGTCCTTTCTTTCTTCTTCCTTGTTGTTGCTAGAGGTGGAGAAGAGAGAGAGAGAGAAGAGAGCCTCCAAGGGGCTGGACGGCTAGGGTTTATTGTGCAAGCCTCTTATGCCATGTCACACATAAGTGTGACTTATATAGGCAGCCCACTAAAGGGGGCTGGCCATGGGGAAGAAACCCTAATAGGGTTATGTGTAATTACACTTAATTGCACATTAACCCCTATTATTTGTATCAAATACAAATAGGCCTATAAAGAACTATTCTTTATTCACTAAAACCCTTTCTCTCATAGACTTTAAAGCCCTTCTTGCATGATCAGTGTGTGACCCATTGGGTTCACATCATTAAGTAGTAGGAATAGCACGAGGTGTGCACAATGGAACTCTTTCCATTTAGGGTCTAATTGGAACTCCTTCCAATTCCCTAATTGATTATAACTCACTTATATCAATTAGGGCTTCTACTAACCATGAGTAACACCTAGCATATGGCTCATGGTGTGGTCCTTAATGAGGTGAATAGTCATTTACAATGAACCCTTCTGTTATAGTTTATAGGTTACAATTGCATCCTTCCTTCAACACAATGTCTCCAATTGAACTAATAGGACATGGAAGTCTGTCAAGTCCCTAGTTCAATTACTTTATACTCATTCATAGATATCAACTCATTAATGAACTCATGAAACTCTTTTCATATTCATCCTACCATGGCCATGGATTTAATGAGTTATATTATGAATGCTATATGAGACATTCTCTCTCTTTTCCTGAGAGTGATGGATCCCTTGTTGATCACTCACATGCCTTCACACACATAGCAGTAGGGCCAATGAACACCTTTGTAGACCCCTGAATAGGATCTGCACTTAGTGTTATCAAACTTCTAAAGCTACATGCATAAGGCAACTATGGTGTCTCAGGTCTAAGGATTACTTGTACCACTATAACAATGAGAAACTGATTGACAGGCAGGATAAAACTCCATTCAGTTTATCTCATATCTTTGGTCACATTCAGTGTACCTATTCTTGCAATAGGCACCCACTTGTTGGTTGTAGTGTCTCCACACAAATAGCTTGAGACTAGCTATCCTCCTATAGAGTCAGCCTAACAAGTGCTAGTCCTATGGTTCATTACTGTCCATCATAGTGAACCTTCAACTAGGAATGCTTTAGGAGTTTAGTACAGAGATATATCTATAGTCTCAAAATTACAACTCTTTGTAATTCCATATTCTCAACTCTAACTCCATGGACATATTATGTAAATATAAATGATGCATATAAACATAATAGAATAAGCCCTTTTATTAAATCAATAATAAATGTGACATATATAAATGAAATCAAATGATTGTTCCTAATCCCTAAACAATCATCTCTATGATTGGCTCCAGGGCATAATCCTAACAGCCACTTCTACTTTAAAGTGGTTCCTAGCCTTGGATGAGAATAAAGCCCAGACTTGGGAGGACATATGTAATGAATTCTCAGAGCACTACAAGTACAACACTGAGGTGGATGTCACAAGAAGGGACCTAGAGACCACGAAACAAGGGGCTAATGAGACTTTCTTCGCTTTCATTACAAGGTGGAGGCAAAAGGCCTCGAAAATGGCAGATAGACCGAATGAGGAAGATCAGATCCAGTTGGTGGTTAAGAACCTATTGCTGGTGTATCACAAGCACCTCTTTGCTCACTACTTCCCTAATTTCAAGGATCTTATCGGAGCAGGTACACAAGTTGAGGATGCTATTGCCGATGGGTCAATCAAGACAGAAGAGGCCCAAAGGAGCCGCAGGCTGAACTTTGTTGGGAAAAACAATGCCGAAGTTAATGCCATAACCCAACCCACTCAACCTATCTCCCTAAATGACACCAACCCACCTCGCCAATTTACTGAGTTGCATATGCCACTTGAGAAAGTGCTTGAAAAGCTAAAGAGCCGAGGCCTGTTGAAACCTCTCGACCCAAGACCACCACCAAATCTTTTGCCCAAAAACTACATTGAGAATGAATACTGCAAATTCCACCAAGCCAAAGGCCACTCAACCAACCGTTGCTATCGCCTTAGGCATGAGATCCAAGACTTACTTGACAAACAAATCATCTCACCACCAACTCCTCCAAATCGCCCAAATGTCACCCAAAATCCACTTCCCTCTCACAATTCATCCAACTCCATAAATGCCATTAAAGCTGACCTGTCTTGACCTTGCCTACCTATAATACAATACACCCCATTACCCATGTCCTTGACCTAAGCCTTTTATCAATGTTGTAACAAAGCCTTATCATGCCTCACCTTCCAAAACCAAGACCCTAAAGATCCCGTCAATATTGCCAATACCATGGTATACCCGGCCATGACACTGAGGACTATGCTATGTTGAAAAAGATCGTTTAAGATCTCGTTGACCAAAAGACCCTACAATTGCCAAAGAAGTCTATCCAACAGTAGTTGAGAGAAAGGTATGAAGCAGGAGACCCTTGAGTGGGGTTTGTTGGGAATCTAACTAGAGAGGAAAAACTACAAAGGCAGAATTAAAATTTTTCCTATGATTCCCAAAACCATGAATCTTAATTATGCTTAATACAAAACAAAAACCCTAACTAGAAGAGGGTAGAATTACTTACAGTTTGATATGGTCTTCTCCTTTATGCTCCAAGCTTTTTCTTCTCCTTTTTGCTCCAAGCTTTGTCTCCGGACAGCGGTGAATGAGCAGCCCAAGTGTGCTGCCTCCAACGGTATCCACACCTAGCTTGAGCTTGTTGTCCTTTCCTTCTTCTTCCTTATGGTTGCTAGAGGTGGAGAAGAAGGAGAGAGAGAGAGGGATAGCTGTAATTTTTCCAACCAGCCCTTGGGAGAATGAATTGTCCTCACATGATCCCCACATAATGGGCATTATATAGCCCATTAATAGGGCCGGCCATAGGGGGATTCCTAACCCTAGTGGAATTTGTGTAATTACTCTTAATTACACAATTGGCCCACTAGTTTGCATCAAATACAAATTAGCCCCTTAAAGAACTTTTCTTTAATCACTTATACCCTTTCTCTCATAGACAATCAAGCTCTCTTAGCATGATCAGTGTGTGACCCATTGGGTTCACATCATCAAGTAGTAGGAACAGCACAAGTTGTGCACAATGGAACACTTTCCATTAAGGGTCTAATTGAAACTCCTTTCAATTCCCTAATTGATTATAACTCATTTAAATCAATTAGGGCTTCTACTAACCATGAGTAACACCTAGCATATGGCTCATGGTGTGGTCCTTAATGAGGTGAATAGTCAATTACAAAGAACCCTTCTGTTATAATTTATAGGTTACAATTCCATCATTCCATCAACACAATGTCTCCAATTGAACTAATAGGACATGGAAGTCTGTCAAGTCCCTAGTTCAATTATTTTATACTCATTCATTAATATCAACTCAATGATGAACTTATGGAAACTCCTTTCCATATTCGTTCTACCATGGGCCCATGGATTTAATGAGTTATATTCAATGAATGCTATATGAGACATTCACTCCCTTTTTCTTGAGAGTGATGGATTCCTTGTTGATCACTCACATGCCTTCACACATATAGCAGTAGGGCCAATGAACACCCTTACAAACCCCTAAATAGGATCTGCACTTAGTGTTATCAAACTTCTAAAGCTACATGCATAAGACAACCATGGTGTCTTAGGTTTAAAGATTACTTGTACCACTATAACAATGAGAAACTGATTGACAGGCAGGTTAAAACTCCATTCAGTTTATCTCATATCTTTGGTCACATTCAGTGTACCTATTCTTATAATAGGCACCCACTTGTTGGTTGTAGTGTCTCCACACAAATAGTTTGAGATTAGCTATCCTCCTATCGAGTCAACCTAACAAGTGCTAGTCCTATGGTTCATTATTGTCCATCATAGTGAACCTTCAATTAGGAATGTTTAGGAGTTTAGTACAGAGATATATTTAGAGTCTCAAAATTACAACCCTTTGTAATTTCATATTCTCAACTCTAACTCCATGGACATATTATGTAAATATAAATGATGCATATAAACATAATAGAATAAGCCCTTTTATTAAATCAATAATAAATGTGACATGCATAAATGAATTCAATTTATTGTTCCTAATCCCTAAACAATCATCTCTATGATTGGCTCTAGGGCATAATCCTAACAATCTCCCACTTGCACTATAGCCAATCCACCATGTATCTCATACCCATATCCTGTCGATGGTGATCCAACACACTGGGGTTATAGCCTTAGTGAAGGGGTATTCTTTATTCTCTGTTGTATTAAACTTCTATATGTATATGTCATCTCTTCCAATGATCTCTCTAATCACTTGGAATCACCGCTTAAAGTTTGGACTTTTGATGAGACCGTGGATCCTTGTCTTGAGCACTAGCCTTATTGTTGTCACAAAAATAATAGTAAAGGCTTCTCAATTTTGGGAACCACTTCTAGTTCTGCAATGAACTTACTTATCCAAACATGCAGCAATGCGCTCAAATTTACAGCTCCATCATTTAAGGTGAGAACATACCTCGATGTTGATCTCCTATCATCATTGTCAGATTAAAATCTGAATTCGTTATACCAACCATTTCAAGTTTCTTTCTCCATAGACAAAGCATGGGTCCTTAGTTCTTCTCAAGTACTTAAGGATAGCTTTGACTTCTTCCCAATATACCGTATCTGGGTCTACCCGGTATCTGCTCGTAACATTTACAGCAAAACTGATATCTGGTAATGTACACAGCATGGCATATGCTTTTAGACAACTTGATTTCATGTCTGACAGGAATTAGACTTCTCTTGAAATCATGTATTTTGAACCCATTCAAAATCTTGTGTACGTACATCGATTGGGAGAGACTTAGCATCCTTTAAAATCTATCTTTATAGACTTCTATTCCCAAAATATAGGATGCTTCTTCCAAATCTTTTATGGAGAAACTCTTGTGCAAAACCAATTTTTCACTTTTGACAACGTCTCTACATTATTCCCTAATAAGTAGAACGTCATTCACTTATAGGACCATAAGTGTGATCGCACTCCCACTAACCCTTTGTACAATCATGGTACAATGATGGGTTCTGTCTCAACAGGGACAGGGGTTGCATCAATGTTGGTTTGTGTCTCATTAGACAACTCTTTGAGTTCTATTTTCCTGTTGTTATCTCCTTCTTGAATAAACTCTTTTTCAAGAAAGATTGAAAACTTACTAACAAACACTTTTGTTCATCAGGATAATAGATATGATATCCTAAACTCCTTTTAGGATAAACCATAAACCTATATTTAAGTTATCTTGATTTCCAATTTGATTACATCATGTGTCTCTACATATGCAGTGCAATCCCATACCTTAACATGCTTAAGGTTTGGTGCTTCCCTTTCCATATCTCATATAGGTCCTAAGGGACAGCCTTGGTTTGAACTCTGTTTCACAGGTATGTGGCAATTTCTAGGGCATATCCTAATAAGGTTAATATTAGGTCGTTGTAACTTATCATGGACCTAACCATATCCAATAAGGTTCTATTCCTCTTTTCTGACACACCATTAAGTTATGGTGTTCCAAGAGGTGTCCATTGTGATTGAATGCCCGTTTGAACAAGTTGATCTGAAAATTGACCGGTTAAATATTTGCCTCCTTGATCCAATCGAAGAGCTTTAATACTTTTACCAATTTGTTTCTCTACTTCATATCTGAATTCTTTGAACCTTTCAAATATGTCAAACTTGTACTTCATTAAGTATACACACCCAAACCTAGAATGAATCATTGGTAAAGGTTGTAAAGTAAGAGAAACTTCTACATACATCATTATGTATATTTTGTTCTCTTAGGTTTATTAGCATTCAATTCAGAACTATCATGCTCCATTGCAATTCATATTTGCAATAAAGTTTAGAAAATAAAGGCCATCCACATAAACTCCAGAAGTAATGAACTCTTCATTTAATAGAAAACATTTATTAAATCAAACTAAAACCTCGTTTAGATAAAACTGAAATAAAATTAATGTTTCTAATAACTTCTGGAATGTAAAGATAGCCAACTATTACTTCTAAACTACTCCATTAGGTAGAGTCAAGCAACAAGCCCCACAGCTAATGCAGCAACGTTTGCTCCATTCCCGACTTGTAGGGTTGATCCGCCTTTATTCTGCCTTCTGCTTCCCACTAGATTCTGCATGGAATTCAAAATTCACATCAGAATTAAGTACCCAAGTGGAAGCAAAACTAACATTTAGTTTAGAGCATGATCCATACCTTCCAAAGGTTGGTTCTTTAGAGTATCCAGATACTCCCGACAGTTACGTTTCCAGTGCCCATCCTTGCTGCAGTGAAAACAAGTTCCTTTGGCTTTATTGTTACCTTTCTTCTTCCTTCGGGTACTCTTACCCTTGCCTATGCCCTTGCCCTTGGGCTTGAGTTTAGACTTGGAAGTAGCAGCTTCATTAAATTCAAGCAAGAATTCTTTCCCATACAACTCTTGTATGTTGATAAAAATCTCGTAAGCACTTCCCATGGACTCGTGTTGCTTCTTAAGCTCGAGACTCATAAATACCATCATATAGCACCTTGCCATGAGATCGTCGTCCATGCGCTTCTGGTAAGTGTCTTTCTCTTGCTAAGTTGTAGCCTCAGTAGGAGCAATGGGAAGTGGATTATGAAGTGCATAGGTAAGATTCTTGGAATCCAAAACAATTTTTAGATTCCTAAGCCAATCAAGACAATTTGGACCAGTCAAACGGTTGATGTCCAATATTTTGGATAACGGGTTGAGGTGAGCCATTTCTATGAACTACATATAAAAATTAAATAGAGAATTAGATTTCATTTTTAATCCACAATGATCAGGTCTTTAATCATATGGTACCTCCCACTATTTTATCAAATTCCATACACCCTCCAATGGAATTCAGGAATCTCATTCCTAATGGGGACTAGGGTCCCACTGTGACCTAGAAGCCTTACATGTTAGTTTCTTGACTTCTAACCCACAGTAAGAAGACAATTCTTTGTCTATTGCTTCATAAGCAAATTCCAATCGTTTTGCCTCTAGGGTACATACTCCTCACATTATAGTTTCTTGGAATACTTCCCTAGTTAAGTTAAACCCATCATTCACACAGGTATGTTTCGCCAAATATATACCTCAAATTATAGTTTCTTGGTATATACCAGTTTAGGCACCCCATGATATCTCTATATGTGATAGTTTCAAGTAATGTCTTTAATATGGGTAGCTCCTACATGTCTGCAGCCAGGTACCCACATTAAGGGACGTTAGATGATCCTATAATGATGGAAGGCAATGAAGAATCCATTCCCTAATGTATTCTCCATTTCCAACTTAATATTAAAAGAAAGGGGTTTTAAGGGTCTCATCAAATAAACTAATCTAACATACATCTCATGCATTTAAATAAGAAATATATAACAACATTATATATATGTAATCCACTTATCGATATCAGTCCCTATAAGGTGACATATAACGATCTTTGGATTTGGAGCTATCTCTATTAATCTCATTAAAAACTCCCACTATGATGATTATGGACTTTAAGAAGATTCAATCCAAGCCAATGAATTGAATCCAAGGTCTAAGGTGGGTGTAGGTGATCGTAAAACATTCATTTAAAACATAGCACGCTCTCTTGAAAATTTTCTCCAAGCTTTCAATTCCTTCAATCTCCTCCATTAGCTTCATGGTCTCCACCATATGCTTGTTGGGCTCCACCATGCTCCTTTAGGTCCACCATGCTCCTTAGTGCGCTCTCGATTACATAACATTTACATAATTTTAAAGAAAGGGATACATAAGGGGAATGTGGGGTACATAAGAGAACGATAGAGAGAGAAAAGAAGGTGGCATGCAAGCCCCAAATAAATAATACATCACCAAAAATTGACAACTCTTGAAAAATTATACAACCCATTCATAAGACGGCCAATCACAATTGGTTTAAGGGGTATAGTCCATAATCATCATCCATCCATAACCATACAATCATATTGCATAATAAAGGAAATAACTGTAAGCAATAAACATATGGGCATTCATGGTAACTCTATTGATTGGTTTTCATTAATCTCATTAATGTGTCCTAATCTTATTAGGAGATGCATAAGTTCCTGAATTAATTAAGTCTTAACATTTAAGACATCTAATTTCAATTAATCAAATCAATTGAAATATTTAAAGTCCCATAATTGAACACTAATATCAAATATTAGGGTTTCTTTAATTAAACAAAACAATTTCATTTAATTAAAAAATTCCAGATTTTAATTTAATCCTAAATTGTGTTTTAAACCATTTAAAACATTATAAAATTAATCACCATTAATTAAATAATCAATTTCAGAATTAAATAAAATCATTTTATTAATTAATTAGTGCATTAGGGTTTCCTAAAACCCTAAACCCTAAATGCATTAACTCTAAACCCTAAGTGTAACCCTAATGCATTAAATGCCTTATGATTGGTCAATTAATGACCAATCATTTAAACCCTAGGTTTATACGGTATTAATGATTAGGATTAGGGTTTAATTAATGCCACATAGGATATTAATTACACCTAATTAATATGCACTAATTAGGGTTTCTAAAACCCTAAACCTTAAACCTATTAAATGCCAATGATTAATTACTAAACCATTAGTGATCATGATTGGTCATTAATGACCAATCATTTAACCCTAGGTTAGACACATTAATTACTAGGTTTAGTTATTAATTAATGCATTAATAGAATTGGGGTTTAATTAATATGAATTAGGGTTTCCTAAACCCTAAACCCTAGACATCATAAATGCAATTAATTATACCCTAATGATTAATAACCATGATTGGTCAATTAATGACCAATCATTAAACACTTTAATAAAGGTAATTAATAGCTCAATTAGGGTTTTAATTAATGCCATTAATAGATTTAGGGTTAAATCATTAAGGGGAATTAGGTTTCCTAAGAAACCCTAAGGCTGCCGCCACCTATAGTGGGCTGCCATGGCTAGGCAAGGTTGCCATGGCTTGGCCAGGCCATGGGAGGCCATGGCCAGCAAAGGGGACTCAAGCCAGGGTGTGGGCCAAGCCCATGGACATGTGTGGGGTGGCCAAGAGGGCTGTCTTCTTCAAAGAACATTAGGGTTTCAAGAACCCAGTACTGGCACCACCATGGGAGGACCCCCAAGGTCACAAAAGTTTCTAAAACTTAATCAATTCGACTCCACCAACAAAACCAGCTTTGTATCATGTCCCTACATGAATTACTAAGCTAATTGAAGTGGTTTGGATGATCAAATCATCCCCAATTGTTCTAAACAATTCGAGAACAGTAGGCTGTCCAGAATTTGACAGCATACTGTCCATGATCACAAATTGATTTAAAACACAGCAAGATGATTAATTCAGGCTACCAAATTATTTTTCCTAGCATCCTACATGTCTTAGGAAACTAATAAAATTGGTTTCATGCAATTTGGAGTTCCCTAGCTCCAGATATGAACAAAACTCCATTGATAACTTTCTGCAGAAAAACAGCCTGTTGTGTTCTTCCAAGAAATCAAACTTTTTGATTCTTTATGCATCAAGACTCCTTTGATTATTAAAGAATATGATCTATACATCATATATCATCATCCTATAATGATTATTCATCAATTTTACAGAAGTATCTGATCAGAACAGTAGCAAGAACCCTAGGGTTCTAAAACCCAGATTCAAACATGGTGGTCTTCTCCTTCTTCTTTCTGTTCTAGACTCATAATCCAATTATGATGCATCCGAATGGTTGGGAACCCTTTCCTACCATGTCTAGAACATAACCCAAGTGGTGGCAACCATTGCCATGCTTTTGATCTCCATCAAAAACTCACAATTGTGGCTGTTACATCATTCCCGAGCAAAACTGTCTTCCCTGACAGCCTGTAGTAAAAAATTCATAACTTTCACTACAAAACTCGGATTGATGAACCGTTTGTTGGGTTGTAAAGCTGATTCGAAGAGCTTTCTAACCATATATGGCTCAAAAATTTTGGAGAACAACTCTGATTTCAGCATGCAAAACAAGATGACGATTTTTTCATGACTATCATAAAAACTGTTCATCATCTTCTCCAAACTCAATCCCCATTCAACTTTTGAATAACCAGCAGCCCTAAAACTATTTTAGAAGAGGAGTAGAAGGAGAATTAACCTAGGGTTCATTAACCCTAGGTTTGGCCATGAGAGGGAAACCATTCTAATGCATGAACATAAATTCCAGATTTATTAACCAATCAATTTACCATGAATTACAGCCCATATGCAGTTTGTATTAGGCATAACCATGGCTCTGATACCACTGTTGGGAATCTAACTAGAGAGGAAAAACTACAAAGGCGGAATTAAAATTTTTCCTATGATTCCCAAAACCATGAATCTTAATTATGGTCTTCTCCTTTATGCTCCAAGCATTTTCTTCTCCTTTTTGCTCCAAGCTTTGTCTCCGGACAGCGGTGAATGAGCAGCCCAAGTGTGCTGCCTCCAACGGTATCCACACCTAGCTAGAGCTTGTTGTCCTTTCCTTCTTCTTCCCTATGGTTGCTAGAGGTGGAGAAGAGGGAGAGAGAGAGAGGGAGAGCTGTAATTTTTCCAACCAGCCCTTGGGAGAATGAATTGTCCTCATGTGATCCCCACATAATGGGCATTATATAGCCCATTAATAGGGCCGGCCATAGGGGGATTCCTAACCCTAGTGGAATTTGTGTAATTACTCTTAATTACACAATTGGCCCACTAGTTTGCATCAAATACAAATTAGCCCCTTAAAGAACTTTTCTTTAATCACTTATACCCTTTCTCTCATAGACAATCAAGCTCTCTTAGCATGAACAGTGTGTGACCCATTGGGTTCACATCATCAAGTAGTAGGAACAGCACAAGTTGTGCACAATGGAACACTTTCCATTAAGGGTCTAATTAAAACTCCTTTCAATTCCCTAATTGATTATAACTCATTTATATCAATTAGGGCTTCTACTAACCATGAGTAACACCTAGCATATGGCTCATGGTGTGGTCCTTAATGAGGTGAATAGTCAATTACAAAGAACCCTTCTATTATAGTTTATAGGTTACAATTCCATCCTTCCATCAACACAATGTCTCCAATTGAACTAATAGGACATGGAAGTCTGTCAAGTCCCTAGTTCAATTACTTTATACTCATTCATTAATATCAACTTTATGATGAACTTATGGAAACTCCTTTCCATATTCGTTCTACCATTGGCCCATGGATTTAATGAGTTATATTCAATAATGCTATATGAGATATTCACTCCCTTTTTGCTGAGAGTGATAGATTCCTTGTTGATCACTCACATGCCTTCACACATATAGCAGTAGGGCCAGTAAACACCCTTACAGACCCCTGAATAGGATCTGCACTTAGTGTTATCAAACTTCTAAAGCTACATGCATAAGACAACCATGGTGTCTCAGGTCTAAGGACTACTTGTACCACTATAACAATGAGAAACTGATTGACAGGCAGGTTAAAAATCCATTCAGTTTATCTCATATCTTTGGTCACATTCAGTGTACCTATTCTTATAATAGGCACCCACTTGTTGGTTGTAGTGTCTCCACACAAATAGTTTGAGACTAGCTATCCTCCTATCGAGTCAACCTAACAAGTGCTAGTCCTATGGTTCATTACTGTCCATCATAGTGAACCTTCAACTAGGAATGATTTAGGAGTTTAGTACAGAGATATATTTAGAGTCTCAAAATTACAACCCTTTGTAATTTCATATTCTCAACTCTAACTCTATGGACATATTATGTAAATATAAATGATGCATATAAACATAATAGAATAAGCCCTTTTATTAAATCAATAATAAATGTGACATGCGTAAATGAATTCAATTGATTGTTCCTAATCCCTAAACAATCATCTCTATGATTGGCTCTAGGGCATAACCCTAACAGGGTTATTGGGAGAACCTTCGGGGAAATTTGATTACTATGTGCTTTATCCTGACCCATTGCCAAGTGAGCCCATAATTCCTACGGGTTGGGACGATATACCTGAAGAGGTGCAGATGGAGGACATTGACATGATTGAATGGGATGACCTAATGGGTGACACAAATGAGATTGATGACATATGGGCTAGTGATGAAGAAGTAGACCACATGACAAGAGGGGGCCGCCATTTCAAGCCTCCACACTTGGAATCTGATAATCCACTGGGTGAGTTAGAAAAACGCCTTGATGTGCAAGAAGAAGAGGATGAAGTACTCCGACAATTGAAGAAGACCAATGCCAATATCACCATCTGGGGTTTGTGTTGGGAATCATACAAGAGGGAAGAATTGAAGTG
Source organism: Liquidambar formosana (assembly GCA_039720395.1). Taxonomy (NCBI): domain Eukaryota; kingdom Viridiplantae; phylum Streptophyta; class Magnoliopsida; order Saxifragales; family Altingiaceae; genus Liquidambar; species Liquidambar formosana. The sequence continues at coordinate 10,541,338 of CM077824.1, read as the reverse complement.
CGGAATATAAAAATTTTTCCCTTTGATTCCACAGCCCATGAATCTAACTATGCATAACACAAAATCAAACCCTAACTACGAAGAGGGTTAGAACACTTACAGTTTGAATGTCTTCTCCTTTTTGCTCCAAGCTTTGAATCCGGACAGCGGTGAATGAGCAGCCCAAGTGTGCTGCCTCCAACCGTATCCACACCTAGCTAGAGCTTCAAGCCTTTTCTTTCCTCTTCCTTGTTGTTGCTAGAGGTGGAGAAAAGAGAGAGAGAGAAGAGAGCCTCCAAGGGGCTGGACAGCTAGGGTTTATTGTGCAAGCCTCTTATGCCATGTCACACATAAGTGTGACTTATATAGGCAGCCCACTAAAGGGGGCTGGCCATGGGGAAGAAACCCTAATAGGGTTATGTGTAATTACACTTAATTGCATATTAACCCCTATTATTTGTATCAAATACAAATAGGCCTATAAAGAACTATTCTTTATTCACTAAAACCCTTTCTCTCATAGACTTTAAAGCTCTTCTTGCATGATTAGTGTGTGACCCATTGGGTTCACATCATTAAGTAGTAGGAATAGCACGAGGTGTGCACAATGGAACTCTTTCCATTTAGGGTCTAATTGGAACTCCTTCCAATTCCCTAATTGATTATAACTCACTTATATCAATTAGGGATTCTACTAACCATGAGTAACACCTAGCATATGGCTCATGGTGTGGTCCTTAATGAGGTGAATAGTCATTTACAAAGAACCCTTCTGTTATAGTTTATAGGTTACAATTGCATCCTTCCTTCAACACAATGTCTCCAATTGAACTAATAGGACATGGAAGTCTGTCAAGTCCCTAGTTCAATTGATGAACTCATGAAACTCTTTTCATATTCATCCTACCATGGCCATGGATTTAATGAGTTATATTATGAATGCTATATGAGACATTCTCTCTCTTTTTCCTAAGAGTGATGGATCCCTTGTTGATCACTCACATGCCTTCATACACATAACAGTAGGGCCAATGAACACCTTTGCAAACCCCTGAATAGGATTTGCACTTAGTGTTATCAAACTTCTAAAGCTACATGCATAAGACAACTATGGTGTCTCAGGTCTAAGGATTATTTGTACCACTATAACAATGAGAAACTGATTGACAGGCATGATAAAACTCCATTCAGTTTATCTCATATCTTTGGTCACATTCAATGTACCTATTCTCGTAATAGGCACCCACTTGTTGGTTGTAGTGTCTCTACACAAATAGCTTGAGGCTAGCTATCCTCCTATAGAGTCAACCTAACAAGTGCTAGTCCTATGGTTCATTATTGTCCATCATAGTGAACCTTCAACTAGGAATGCTTTAGGAGTTTAGTACAGAGATATATCTACAATCTCAAAATTACAACTCTTTGTAATTCCATATTCTCAACTCTAACTCCATGGACATATTGTGTAAATATAAATAATGCATATAAACATAATAGAATAAGTCCTTTTATTAAATCAATAATAAATGTGACATACATAAATGAAATCAAATGATTGTTCCTAATCCCTAAACAATCATCTCTATGATTGGCTCTAGGGCATAATCCTAACAGTTTGCTCATGGCCTCTCACAAACACAGACAAACAGTGCTAAAGTTGTTAAACCAAATACAGGTTCCGGTTGATTTGTCTCCTGAGGGATTGGTGAATCTAGTAAGCCCTGCTCCAAATAATTCCACTATAGTGTTCACAGAGGCTAACTTACCTAAAAGTGGGCTAAGCCACTCCCAAGATTTGCACATAACTATTGACACCATGGGGAAGAGGGTTCCCACGGTCTTAATTGATAATGGTTCTGCACTGAATGTGTGTCCCTTGAGAACTGCAACCATTTTGGGCTTGGGGCCCACTGATTTCACTCCATCCGGACAGACAGTGAGGGCGTATGATAACACTCGTAGAAAAGTAATTGGGGTGGTCACTTTACCTCTAATTATGGGACCCACGGAGTTCAGAGTGGAGTTTCAAGCTTTGGATGTACCGTCATGTTTTAATCTGTTATTGGGAAGGCCTTGGATTCATCCTGCTGGGGTTATACCATCATCATTGCATCAAAAGGTAAAGTTCCCTCATGAGGGACCATTGTCACACTTCAAGGGGACTATGATTTGAAAATGGCGGGAGTACCTGTTGTGAACCCCAAAAATCGGGCCCACAAGGGTTGGCGAAAAAAGAAAAGAATTTGGGGTTTGAAAAAGAAAAGGAGTCGCCACCTTATTTTTTAAAGGAAACAAGGAAAACCCTAAAAACAGTTTGTTTTAAGAAAACAATTTGAATGACTCCATAAAAAAGGAAAGGCAAAAACCAATCTTTTGGAAACCAAAGAAATCGGGGATTTAGAGGCTAAGTTATGACATGGGAAGGTTCTTGGCAAAGCCTATAGGCACCCATGTCACCCTTTCGGTCTCTCAGTTCATTTGGGCTAAATCAAGATCTTTCCATACAAAAATCAACAAGTATATCATCACAAGAATTGCATGCATATCATATATTTCATTCATCCATCCATGCATAACAAACAAATAAAACAGAAAATAAAGAAAATAAAAGAAAACAGAAATAAACCTAGGATACTTGGATCCTAGAACGGACTTGAGCCTCACGAAGAGCACCTACGTACCATGCAACGAAATACATGGATCAAAATCGAGGTAGTTCGATTAGAACTAGGGTTAAAACCTAATATAAACCTATGGTTAAAACCCTAGGTTTCCTTATTCGAAAGAGAATTGATAAAACTAAGTTTGAATTTAGGAAAATTCCACAAAATGGAAACCTTGATAAAAAACAGAATTTATTATTGAAGGAAACCTTTGATTAAAACTATTGATTCATATTAAAAATTAACCCTAGAGAGGGAGAAGAGAAAGGATAAGGAAGAGAGGTGAATTGGGGCACCTTCACACCCACTTACCTGAGCGCAATAGCTCCAAGCATTAGCCGTTTCAAGCATTGGCAGCCCTATTTGCCATAGGACTAATACCACACCTATTTGCACCCTTACACATGCTCAAAACCATGCAAAAACACTAACATGCAAATCTGGACAAAATAGTATTATGGCCTAAAATCATCCACTAAACATGCTAACAGCAAAAACAGCAAACTTTCATAAGCCCTAACACAATCCTAGAACCATATTATGCATAAAAACCCTAGAATGAACTAACATGCATGCAAAAATATCATATTTACTCCATATGTAAAACATACACAGCAACCTATGAAGAAAAATCAATAAAAAGACCTACTTTAACATGCTGTATGAAACTAACCTAAAACAAGGACACAAAAAACCCTAAACTCACAAATATGCTTAAAAACACACAAAACCAACTCTAAACATGCTAAAATAAGAATAAACAGAACCTAAATCATGCATATTATCTAACTAAAACACTAGAACATGCCAAAAAACCCTAACTCTAACATGCCATAACACTATCCTAGCACAATGACAACAGAAGCACAAGAATCATAACTATGCATTGAAACCTATGAACTAACCTAAAGCATGCAAAACTCATCATGAACATCACCATTATCACATGTATTAACTAATAGAAACTTCAATCCATGGTAGAAATCATAAGCATTGCATGCAATAAAGCTATCCTACATGATACCCTAGTTTAAGCTTGAATAGAGAAGGAGAATACCTTTGGGAAAGCCTTCCTTGCTGCTGTATGGACTCCCTCTTGCTCTTGTAGATGTCTTCAATCAATGTTCTCCAAGGCTACAGCAAGTCCTCTAGCTCTCCTTCAAGTCTCTCTCTCTTATTCTCTCTCAAACACTAAAGTATTAATGCATAAAGTGGCTCCCCTTGTGCTGAAGCATAGGGGGTATTTGTAGACTTCAATTAGGATTAACCAATGGCTAGGATTAAAACCCTAAAAATTAATCCAAGGGTTATTAGAGACCCCCTTGGGGCTTAAGTAACTCAGAAGTTACCAAAAATTAGAAGGAAACCTGTCCAAAAGAGCCCAAATACGTCAAAATAGGCAAGAGTTCGCTTCAGCAAGGAAATTGAGTGAAAATAGGAAAGTGGCCTCGGGTGACCACCCAAGGCTGGGTGGCTAGCCACCTGGGCCCAGGCGGCTAGCCGCCCAGGCTTGGGTGGTCACCCGAGCCCACATCAGCTTTTTGCTTTTTTTGGACTCCTTTACCTTCTAGGAGTGTTTCAGGGGTCAAATGAACTCCGATTTTGATGAAACAAAAGCCAAAATGACCGTGTTTCGATGAGGAATATGTTTTTGAACATTTTAGGGTGAAAAAAAGTAACCATGGGGGCATGGTTAGGTTTGAACAAGGTGGTTAACCGCTATGCTCTACCTTTGCTAAGCATAGGCATGCACATAGGGTCAAACCAAACACTTTCCATATCAAAATTGAACTTCATAAAACACTTTTGGGGGTAAAATGATGACTAATGAAAGTCAATTTGAAAAGATTTGGTTGGTAATTGTGAATCAATTAGAGCTAACCCAAAGAAGGGTCAATTAACCAACTTGAACTACATCGAGCCATTTTAATCCCGAGCCATTGATTTATCAAATTGATACCAGAAATACCTCCTATGCATCCATATGAACTCCAATTGACAATTTGGAGATCATTTCAAGGTCAAATGAAAAGTTTGGGACTTAAAAGACGATTATGCCCCTCAAGTCACAAAAGCTCTTATTATCCCTCAAGATCAACTCCAAATTGAACCAAAATTCATATCCATTGTCCTTGTGACTCTAGAAAACTAATGCAAGTGACTAGACTCAAAAACAAAACAAAAACATGCATGAAATGATGAGCCCTAGTAAGGTGGTGCAAAAATAGGGTGTGACACCTGTGTGTGAAATAAAACCAGAGTCGGCTGAGATACTATTGTCTGGGTTTGAGTATGTGCAGTGCATAGAAAAAGAGTTCGAGAAGGAAGAGCCATCACACTATTGTACTTTTTACCCAAGTTCTGATCTAGCATTAGAAGATAAAGATTTTTGTGATAAGTACTTTACAGAGGGGCCGAATCCTCAGAGCTTGACAAATTGGTACAATTCTATGAGAAAGAAGAGAGAAAACTAGGTAGAGCATGTGGATACCGAGGCTATGGTCACCATGTTCCAAGATATGGTTCTTACTTTGGGGGATTCAGTAACAGAAGATTGCCAAGATTCGTTAGTTCACCATGCAACCATGCCACTTCACAATTGGTACCTAGAAGATGGAGCCATTGCAGAGATCCTAGAAGAAGAAGATCATAACCTGCCTGATAGTAGCTTGTAGGTTCCTTAGTTAGAGTCTTTCTTGCTTTCAATAAAGTGTGTCCGCCTATCCCACTTTGTGGAGTTAGGAGTCGTTTCATAGTTGTGGCACCAAGTTTTGTTTCCTTTTTTATTAAGTTTGTGTCTTTTTGCTAGTTCCTTTAATGAAGTGTGTTTCTTTTATACATTGTTTGCTTGCAGTATTTCTTTCCTTTCTTCTATGGATATTTATGGCATGGATATAGATCCTAGGAATGACGTCCCCCTGGAGCTCGTCGAGCAAAGGAAAAGGGGTGTCACCAAACCTAATATGGATGAATTAGAATCAATCAATTTAGGGACAAATGAATTGCCAAAGATAATTAAAATTGGGATAACCCTCTCACCACTTGAAAAAGAAAAGTTGATAACCCTCTTAAAGGCCAACATAACAGCCTTTGCATGGTCTTATGAAGACATGCCCGGCATAGATCCAGACATTGTGCAGCAGTTCATCCCCACTAATCCCCTTAAAAAACCGGTAAAGCAAAAATTGAGAAGATTAAAACCCGAATGGGCATTGAAGGTAAAGGAGGAAGTAACCAAGTAACTGGACGCAGGGTTCCTACAGGTTGTTGAATATCCAGAATGGTTATCTAACACAGTGTCTGTGCCTAAAAAGGATGGAAAAGTAAGGATGTGTGTGGATTTTCAAGATCACCAATGAGGGGCTTCTGTCACACCCCATTTTTGTCACCTTAGCTAGGACATATCATTTCATGTAGGATTTTGAGTCCTTTTTGAGTCTAGTCTTTTGCATTGAGTTTCTATGGCATTGAATATCATGTGTATGAATTTTGAAGTGATTTGGAGTTCATCTCGATAGTCAATAAGAACTTTTGTGAGTTTAAGGGCATAATCATCTTTTAAGCCGTATATTTTCCATTTGACCTTGAAATGAATCCCGAGTCATTCCCTCGAGTTCATATGGTTATATAGAGTCCATATATAGGTTCAATTTCATGAATTAGTGGTTCAAGATCAATTCGGCTCATAATGGTTCGGGTTGGCTAAAAGACCCTTTCTTGGTTTGCTCAAATTGACTCATAAGACCCAACCAATTTTCTCTCATTTAACTTCAGTTGGGCCTTATTTATGTCTTAAATATGTTTAGAAAGATCAAATTTCGATTGGGAAAGCATTCGGTTCGACCTTGTATACAAACCCAACTTAGCGACGGTGAAGCACTATGGTTAACCACCTTTGTAAAGCCTAACCATGCACCCATGGTTAAGGATTTTTGTTCTAAAATGATTAAAAATGTGTTCCCCTTCGAAACACGGTCGTTTTGGCTTTTATTTCGTCAAAATCGGACTTAATTTGAAGATTTTAGGACTTCTACAGCGAGTAGGAGTCAAAACCGGAGTGAAACAAGGAGAGCTCTCGGGTAACCGTCTGAGGCTGGACGGTCAGCCGTCCAAACCCAGACGGCTAACCGTCCAGGCCTAGATGGTCACCCGACCGTCTTCAACTCAACTTCTGACTCTTTCTTCCCTCTTTTGACGGTTTCCTCCGCCAATACAACTTGTTTGAGCTTAGGAGTGTGTAAGTTTGAGTTGTTTGAGCACCAAGAGAGTCTCTAATAGCCCTAGGATCATTATTTAATGAATTAATCTTAGCCATTGGTTTAGGGGGTCAGTTCTCTATATAAAGGACATGATATTCAACACATAGGGAAGGGTTAATTGCACTTTACACTTAGAGAGAGAGGGAGTTACGAGTTTGGAGAGCTAGAAGGACATCAAGAGGAGGCTCTTCAACCCCAAGCAAGCAAGAGAACAAGGACTTTGAAGACAAAGAAGAGTCTACAAGAGGTAAGCATGTCTTTTTAATGCTGAACATGAGTTTTCTGCTTCTCCTTCTTCTGCTTCTCCTTTTTCTTCTATGATGGTTCTAGTGCATGAAATAACTCCACATGTTGCGTTAGTTTCATGTTTTTAGGATAATATATGAATGATCTTGAGATGATTTATGGCTTTATATGCTTGATAATCCTTGGTTTACTAAGGATTGGATAGCCTTACTCTTTCTATCTTCTTAAATCATGCATAGTTCACATGTCTAGGTTGCTGTGATTATCGTCATGAGTTGATGCTCCTGTTAGTTAATATATATGATATGAATGATATTCATGATAATTTGAGCATGTGTTAGAGTCATTTCATAGGTTTTAATGCATGTTTGTGAAATTAGGGTTTCGATAACCCTGAATTCGCGCAAGTTTCATACAGCATGCTTAGCTTAGCTTTTTGAGTTGTTTCTCATCATAGTCATTCTATATATGCTGCATATAGTTGAATCATGCTAGGTTTGCATTCATGTAGTAGATTTTATAGGGTTTTTGGAGACATTATCCTTTTCTAAGGATAATTATCCTTTTTGTTGAGTGAGGTTTCATATGAGAGCCTTCTGTGATGTGTTTAAGCATGAAATCACTTTTATTGTGTTTTAGTATATATATTTTATGTAGGATATGATAATAGCACCTCCCCATAACGACTTTTTTACGTGAAATTATCTTAGGATAGTTTCGCTTAAGAAAGCTCGCCGTAGGAAGGCCTATTTTCATATTTTACATAAAATATCATTTTTTTTGTTAGAATGTGCTTTGTTATCATGTTTATTGATGTTATTGGAGCCTCTTATGCTTGATAGTGTGTCTTTGTTAGGTTTTTATGCATGTTAGTAGAGTCATTGCATGTAGGATTGAGTTAGAGTCTTTAGTTATTCATTATTCTTGTTGTTTGCATGATAAATGGATAATCTTAGGCCTTGTCATGGTTCTGTCCAGATTAGAGTTTTGTTCTCTTTGCATGATTCTGTGCACTTGTAAGGGTGCAAACAGGTACAATGCTTGTCCTATTGCAAATAGGGCTGCTATGGCTTGAAATGGCTAATGCTTGGAGCTTTTGCGCTCAGGTAAGTAGGGTATGAAGTGCCCTAATTCACTTTTCTTCTTTCTTTTCTCTTCTTCCTCCTAGGGTTACTTCTTAATATGAATATATGGTGATTATCAAGGGTTTCCTTCATTTATAAAGTTCTGGTTTTTTATCAAAGTTTTCCTCTTGTGGAAGTTTTCAATTTTGGACTAAATCAATATATTTTCAAATAAGGAAACCTAGGGTTTTTACCATAGGTTTGTATTAGGTTGTAACCCTATTCTTTTCGAACTACGTGGACTTTGATCCATGTATTTCGCTGCATGGTACGTAGGTGCTCTTCGTGAGGCTCAAGTCCGTTCTAGGATCCAAGTATCCTAGGCTTTTCTTTTCTTTTCTTCTTTTTTCTGTTTTGTTTTTGTTTGTTTGATTGTGCATGGATGATTGGATGGAATATATGATATGCATGCTGCCTTGTGATGATATTTGCTGATATTTGAGTGAAAAAAGATCTTAAGTTAGCCCAATCAAATTAAGAGACCAACTCGGGCGATATGGGTGCCTATGGGCTTTGCTCAGAACCTTCCCACGTCGTAACTTAGCCCCCGAACCCAATTTTCTGGTTTCAAAGACTTTGCTTTTCCTTAAATGGAGTCATGTAGTTTTGAAAATAAAATATTTTTGTGGTTTTCCTCTTTTCCCTAAAAAATGAGGTGGCGACTCCTTTTTGTTTGTTATCTTTCACCACACCTATATCCCATACATAAATTCTTTCGCCAAATCCTTGTGGGCCGTTTTCTGGGGTTCACAGTTTGGCGACTCCACTAGGGATATCGAGGGCTAGACTCATTTAATTTGATTGGGCTAAATTAATTTCTTTATTGTTTAATAAAATCAATCACATTGCATCCGCTTGATTGTGTGCTTTCATTTATTGCATTATGTGCGCTATTGTTGCATGATCACTCGATTGTCCCTCGATGTATCCTTGCCAACTGATAGCCTAGTTCGACCTTGGTTTTCCTGATTCCATGTGTTAGGTGAAGCTATCAAACCTCTCTTGCCAAGTACCCTTGGGCTTGCCCTTGGGTATATCAAATGGACCAATCACGTACTACTGGACCCACGCGACATTCCTGATGTCACATGTGGTTAGGTATAAAGATTGGTACAAGCAAATTTGAGGACCCTAGCCTGTGAACCCCAGAAATTGGGCCCACAAGGGATTGAAAGAAAATGGATTTGAAAAAGAAAAAGGAAAGGAGTCGCCACCTTATTTTTTAAAGGAAACAAGGAAAACCCTAAAAATCAGGTTGTTTTAGGAAAACAATTTGAATGACTCCATAAAAAAAAGGAAAGGCAAAAACCAATCTTTTGAAAACCAAAGAAATCGGGGATTCGGAGGCTAAGTTATGACATGGGAAGGTTCTAGGCAAAGCCTATAGGCACCCATGTCACCCTTTCGGTCTCTCAGTTCATTTGGGCTAAATCAAGATCTTTCCATACAAAAATCAGCAAGTATATCATCACAAGAATTGCATGCATATCATATATTTCATTCATCCATCCATGCATAATAAGCAAATAAAAACAGAAAATAAAAAGAAGAAAAGAAAACAAAAATAAACCTAGGATGCTTGGATCCTAGAACGGACTTGAGCCTCACGAAGAGCGCCTACGTACCATGCAACGAAATACATGGATCAAAGTCCATGTAGTTCGATTAGAATTAGGGTTAAGACTTTAATACAAACCTATGGTTAAAACCCTAGGTTTCCTTATTTGATCAAGAGAGTTGAATTTGATAGAAAGTTTGATTTTAGAAAGAATTCCATAAAATGGAAACTTTAATAAAAACCAGAATTTTATTTATGAAGGAAACCTTTGATTAAACCATAGACTTGTATTAAAAATTAACCCTAGATAGGGAGAAGAGAATGAGTTAAGAAGAAAGGTGAATTGGGGCACCTTCACACCCACTTACCTGAGCGCAATTAGCTCCAAACATTAGCCATTTCAGACATGAGCAGCCCTATTTGCCATAGGACAAATACCACACCTATTTGCACCCTTACAAGTGCTCAAAACCATGCGAAAACACTAACATGCAAATCTGGACAGAATAGTATCATGGCCTAAAATCATCCACTAAGCATGCTAACAGCAAAAACAGCGAACAATAATAAGTCCTAACATATTCCTAGAACCATATCATGCATAAAAACCCTAAAACATACTAACATGCATGCAAAACTATCATGTTTACTCCATATGAAAAACATATACAGCAAACACGAAGAAAAACCAATAAAAAAGTCTACTTTATCATGCTATATGAAAACAAACACAAAACAAAGACTCTAAAACCCTAAACTCACAAATATGCTTAAAACATACAAAACATACTTTAATCATGCTAAAACCAAACTAAACAGAAATTAAATCATGCATATTAACTAACTAAAGCAATATAACATGATGAAAATCCTAACTCTAACATGCAATGACACTAATCCTAGCACAAGGACAATAGGAGCACAAGAATCATAACTATGCATTAAAAACCTAAAGGACAGTCCTAAAGCATGCTAAACAGTAGATAAAAAATAGATATTCCATGTATATTAACTAGCTAGAGTGTTAATACATGATAAAAAAGTTACCTTTAACATGCAATAAGCCTATCCTATATGAAAACCTAGTTTAAGCTTGAATAGAGAAGGAGAATACCTTAGGAAGGGCCTTCCTTGCTGCTGTATGAACTCCCTCTTACTCTTATGGATGACTTGAATCAATGTTCTCCAAGGCTACAGCAAGAACTCCAGCTCTCCTTCAAGTCTCTCTCTCTTATTCTCTCTCAAACACTCAAGTATTAATGCATAAAGTGGCCCCCCTTGTGTTTGTAATTGTTCGTGGCTCCTCAGGTCTTTAGAGTGAATCAAACCAACACGAATCCTCCTCTTTGTCAAAGTGGTATCACAGAAAAGAGATCAAAACTCACTCAACTTTGAAAAGAAATAGAAAACAAAAAGAGAACAAGAGAAAAGAAAAGTGATTTTCGTCACTTTGCAGCAGCAGCAACTTCAATCGCGTTTTTGGGTATGAAAACGTTGGATTTGGACAAAGCTTGTGAAATATAAAGTTGTAGAGAATTGAATTATCTTTCTAACAAGACCAATTTTATCAAATTCTGACTTCGGATGAAAAAGTTATGATTAAAATACGACTGCTGGTTTTCAGAAAATCTGCTGCTGAATTATGACGAATTTCACTCCCTCCAAACCCTCTTCTCCTCTCCCTTGTCTAAAGACATTAAGAGAGTATTTATAGCTGAAATCTGGAGTTTCCCTTTCCTTCCTGGACTAGGTTTCCTTGGAGAATAATCAAAAGGTATTTTATAATGATAAAAGACTTCTAATCTGAATAGGAAAAGAAAATTGTCTTTTATAAAAATTGGGAGACTGACTGCTAACACGCATGCACATGTATCGTATGTGCGTACACACACTCATCACATACGTACACGTGTTAGTGTCATGATAAAAATGGCTAATTTAATAAAATAATTTTCTTTTCATTTTAACCAAAAATCTCATGCTGTGATTCGCACTAATTCTTCAAGGATAATCCGTAAATAACCACACTAAACTCATCATCAGGGCCACGGGACTTAAGATGACAACTGGTACAAAATGGGGTGTCTACAGAAACAAAAGCCAAAACGACCGTGTTTCGATGAGGAATATGTTTTTGAACATTTTAGGCTGAAAACCACTAACCATGGGAGCATGGTTAGGTTTGAACGAGGCGGTTAACCACTATTCTCTACCTTTGCTAAGCATAGGCATGCACATAGGGTCAAACCAAACACTTTCCATATCAAAATTGAACTTCATGAAACACTTTTGAGGGTAAAATGATGACTAATGAAAGTCAATTTGAAAAGATTTGGTTGGTAATTGTGAGTCAATTAGAGCTAACCCAAGGAAGGGTCAATTAACCAACTTGAACTACATCGAGCCATTTTAATCCCGAGCCATTGACTTACCAAATTGAACCTAGAAATACCTCATATGCATCCATATGAACTCTAATTGACAATTTGGAGATCATTCCAAGGTCAAATGAAAAGTTTGGGACTTAAAAGACGATTATGCCCCTCAAGTCACAAAAGCTCTTATTATCCCTCAAGATCAACTCCAATTTGAACCAAAATTCATATCCATTGTCCTTGTGACTCTAGAAAACTAATGCAAGTGACTAAACTCAAAAACAAAACAAAAACATGCATGAAATGATGAGCCCTAGTAAGGTGGTGCAAAAATGGGGTGTGACAGAAGCCCCTCATTGGCGAACAAGTTACACTTGTGAACCAATGATAAAGAACAACCCATTTTTGGCCAAAAAGCCCGGAGAAATCACACACTGATACCAACAATGATGGGAGGTTGAAAACCTGAGACTGAAATAAGGAAGTGTACTCAAGTCATGAGTATACTTAAACCACTGGGGGTTGATGATTGTCAAGAGAAGCATATTCAAGCCACTACGAATGAACATACTTTTGAAATGGAGAAATATATATTCTAGTCACGAATATATTTAACCAAGTGATTGAGAATGAAATCTGAGAAGTACGTTCAAGTGATGAACGTACCTTGGAAATGGAGAAGTATATTCAGGTCACGAATATATTTAACCAGGTGAGTGACAAAATATCTGAGAAGTATACTCAAATGATGAGTATACCACTGAAATGGAGAAATATATTCAGGTCACGAATATATTTAACCAAGTAATTTGAGAATGAAATCTGAGAAGTATACTCAAGTGGTGAACATACCATTGAAATGGAGAAATATATCCAAGCGATGGATATATTTAACCAAGTAGGTGACAAAATATCTGAGAAGTGTATTCAAGTGATGAGTGTACTTTTGAAATGGAGAAATATATTCAGGTCACGAACATATTTAACCAAGTGATGAAAAAGATGCTAAGAAATATACTCAAGTGATGAGTATACTTAATGATTGAAAAAGACTGAGAAGTACGTTCAAGTGATGAACATACTTTTGAAATGAAGAAATGTATCCAAGTGATGGATATATTCAACCAAGTAAGCTGAGAAGTACACTCAAGTGATGAGCATACCATTGAGATGGAGAAATATATCCAAACGACGGATATATTTAACCAAGTAAGATAAGAATAATCTGAGAAGTGTACTCAAGTGATGAGTACACTATTGAAATGGAGAAATATATTCTAGTCACGAATATACTTAACCAAGTGAGTGACAAAATATCTGAGAAGTATACTCGAGTGATGAGTATACTTAATGATTGAGAAAGACTGAGAAGTACGTTCAAGTGATGAACATACTTTTGAAATGGAGAAATATATTCTAGTCACGAATATACTTAACCAAGTAAGTGACAAGTATGTTTAAGTGATAAACATACCATTGAAATAGAGAAATATATCCAAGTGATGGATATACTTAACCAAGTAAGTGACAAGTATGTTTAAGTGATAAACATACCATTGAAATAGAGAAATATATCCAAGCGATGGATGTACTTAAGCAAGTAAGATAGAGAATAATCTGAGAAGTATACTCAAGTGATGAGTATACCATTGAAATGGAGAAATATATTCAAGTGATGAATATATTTAACCAAGTAAGTGACAAATAATCTGAGAAGTATGTTCAAGTGATGAACATACCATTGAAATGGAGAAATATACCCAAGCGATGGATATACTTAGCCAAGTAAGTGGCAAAATATCTGAGAAGTATACTCAAGTGATGAGTATACCATTGAAATGGAAAAAATATACCCAAGTGGTGGATATACTTAACCAAGTAAGTGACAAATGATCTGAGAAGTATGTTCAAGTGATGAACATACCATTGAAATGGAGAAGTATACCCAAGCGATGGATATACTTAACCAAGTAAGTGACAAAATATCTGAGAAGTATACTCAAGTGATGAGTATACCATTGACATGGAAAAAATATACCCAAGTGGTGGATATACTTAACCAAGTAAGTGACAAATGATCTGAGAAGTATGTTCAAGTGATGAACATACCATTGAAATGGAGAAGTATACCCAAGCGATGGATATACTTAACCAAGTAAGTGACAAAATATCTGAGAAGTATACTCGAGTGATGAGTATACCATTGAAATGGAGAAATATACCCAAGCGATGAATATATTTTACCAAGTAAGTGATAATGAGGATCTGAAACTAGGAAGCATATTCAATGGGTGAACATGCTTTTGAAATGGAAGAATATATTCAAGTGATGAATATATTCAACCAAGTATGATAGAGAATGAGAATTTGAAACTGAGAAGCATATTCAAAGGGTGAATACACTTTTGAAATGGAAGAACACATTCAAGCGATGAATATATTCAACCAAGTAGGATGAAAAATCAAGATTTGAAATGAGGATATATGATCAATTTATCAAGATTGAACAGGCATGGTGCAAGAGGAAAGTGACTTAACACATTGTCACTTGAGTTGGTATGACACAGGGGAAATATATTCAACCCTTTTGAACATAAAATCAATTCAAGGAATTGATTTCAAGATGGAATTTGATTGATTTTAAGCTCAAAAAGTGTTGAATATCTCATTTGGAAGGAGGTTTGATCACGCGTCAAGGCGAGACAAAGCGAGAAGCAAAACCAAAACAAAGTGGCTTGGGTGACCAACAGGCCTCGGGAGGCTAGCCGCCCAGGCCTGGGTGGTTACCCGAGCCCGAAGCGGAAATCCCACTTTGAATAGGAAACTTCCTATTCTGATGGGTTTTTTTCCTATTTGAACTTGGATTTGTGACCTTTTCCCTATAAAAACACATCCAAGAGGTTCCTAAACCTACTTGTATTCGTTCATTAGAAATTATGGAGGCTCTAGACAAATTTTTAGGAGGGTTTTTGAGAGTTATGAGTGCTGAAGCAAAATCTGAGTTCAAGTGCTTTGGCTTGGATCCATTGCTCTCCTTGAGGCATGTGAGGCTTGAAACGAACCTCTTGACTGCTGCTACATATTTTTGGGATCCTCAAGTTCATGTGTTCCGCTTCAACTATGAAGAACTGTGCCCAACCATGGAGAAATTCTGTGCATTGTATGGAGTTTCAACGGTAGGTCCTTTCATTCTCCCTACTCCTCGCCCAAGCTTTCTTACTTCTTTCTCCAATCTACTTGGGATTCACTCACAATATGCCTCTACGTTTGTAAAGGACCATATGGTAGACTTGATGAAATTGGCAACCTCTTTTTTAGCTTGTGATAGTAAAGGTATTCTGAATTTTACCTTTCCTATTAAGCATGCTCTTGCCTTTTGCCCCATTGGTCGTTTTCTTATTTCCACTGGTACTCCACATGTTCCCATTCAAATCTGTGACTTGATTCCTCTCCTTGCCAAGGGCCATAACTTGATTCCCATGGTGCTAGCTGAAACCCTGAATGGTTTGGATAAAACTCATGAGGACCCAAAGGTTCCTTTAGGAGGTAGCCCCATTCTACTGCAGATGTGGTTGCTTGAAAGACTGAATTTCTTGTCACCAGTTGCCATTACACCATACAAGCCCCAGCATTACTGCCTTCGCCGCATTGAACTACCTGGGCAATTTTCATTGAGAGATTGGCTAGGTTACTTCCAAACCCTTTCTTGGAGGAGTGTCAAGTGGTTTGTATTCATATGGGGCTGCAGTGACCAGGTGCTTCTGCGGACTTCTGGATGCGCCATGGTGAGACTCATAGGACTGAGGTCTACTTCTTTTTATTGGCCTTTAAGGGTTCTTCGTCAGATGGGTGCCATGCAAACCATACCTACTTCCTTGAAAGGTGACTATCCTGTGGTGCCCGCGGGTCTTTCTGTAGTGACTTGGGCGAAGGACCGATGGCCTAGCAAGTTGATACTAACCCAAGTTACGAATACTGATGGTCCGTATATGATGAGCCCCGAGTATAAGGAATGGTTGAAAAGCAATTTAGGTGAGAGAGAGACTACTCGAAGAGAAAGGATTTTTGGACTTATCAAGAACAATGAACTTGGACCTTGCAGAGAAGATATTATGGAAGCAGTGACAGCAGCTTATGAACACGACTTGAGGAAGAAAAGAAGACATGCAAGAGAGGAGAAGAAAGCTGAAGAGCGAGCTGCAAAGAAGCCCAAGAAAAACTGAAGACTCAATAGAATAGGATATTTATGGCATATTTATAGTTCTTTTACTTAATACCAATGAATTGCTATGTCAATCAATTTTAGTTTTGAATAAATTGCCAATAATAAATCAAATTTGGGATTTTCTTGTTTGATTTAGACCGCACCCAAGGTAACTTTATGGGTTGCCTACGTATCTCCATGGTTTTTTTTTCTTCTTTTTTTTTTTGTTTTTTTTTTTTTTTGTTTTTGAATGGAGAATCAGGTCTTACGTAGTTCTTATGCCTTAACTTTTGCCTAGGCCGCCCTTACGGGTTTTCAACCTAGCAGGCCTCAAACATGATACTTTTTCAATTGATCCAAATTAGTTGGACGAGCGAACTCAATTCCATCTAAGTCCATGAGGCGAACAGCCCCTGCTGGCAATATTTCTTTGATAATGTACGGTCCACCCCAACTTGGCTTGAATTTTCCCCGCGGATCGAACACTGGAGCTCTGATTTCTTTCAGCACTACATCCCCTTTCTTTAGACCTCGGTCTTTGACATGTTTGTTGAATGCTCTGGCGACTCTCCGCTGATACCCTTGCACATGATACAGCGCCCTTAACCGCCTTTCATCGAGTAAAGCTAACTCGTCATAACGGCTCTTAACCCAGTCCACTTCTGTTAACTGGCTCTCCACGGCAACCCTTAGTGAAGGAACCTCCAATTCAACTGGCAACACGGCCTCCATTCCATAAACTAGAGAATAAGGGGTAGCCCCTGTTGACGACCTTATTGATGTTCTGTAACCCCATAGAGCCAATGGCAACTTCTCATGCCAGTCTGTGTGTGAGTTCGTAGTCTTCTGTAGTATCTTCTTGATGTTCTTGTTAGCTGCTTCCACCGCTCCATTAGTCTGAGGACGGTATGGTGACGACAAATGGTGGGCTATGCCATACTTTTGCAAGAGCTCATGGGTTTCTTTTTGAGTGCTGGCCATTGTCTGAGATAACTTCATGCGGTACCCCATATCGATAGATGATGCTGTGCTGTATGAACTGTGCTACCTTCTTGGAATTCAAGGTCTTGAAGGACGCTGCTTCCACCCACTTAGTGAAGTAGTCGATGGCGACCAGGATATATTCATGCCCATTTGATGCCTTTGGCTTAATCTGTCTGATGATATCTATCCCCCATACCACGAATGGCCAAGGTGATGACATACTCGTTAAAGGCATAGAAGGCAAATGTTGTCCACTGGCGAACAGTTGGCATTTGTGGCACTTCTTGACATGTGCGTGGCAGTCTCTTTCCATGGTGGACCAATAATAGCCTAACCTCATGATTTTCTTAGCTAACATATAGCCATTCATATGCGGAGCCCCTGTCCCTTCATGGATTTCTTTAATCAGATGCTCGGCTTCCTCCTCGGTGACACACAGCAGGTAGATCCCGTCGTATGATCTCCGATATAGCTTTCCTCCACAAAGTACATAGTGACTCGCCAACCGCCTTAGGGTTTTTCTATCGATACGAGATGCTCCTTCTGGGTATTCCCTTTCTTCAATGAACTTCTTTATGTCATGGAACCACGGACGGCCATCATTCACTTCTCCTCCTCAGATTGCACAACAGTACACAGGCTTGTCTCGGCATTCTATCACCAACGGCTTCACATTTCCTCCTTCAGGTATCTCCACCATGGATGCTAGGGTCGCCAAGGCATCGGCGAACTGGTTCTTGTTCCTTGAAAGGTAGTTAAATTCTATCTCTGAGAACTCCTTGGTTAGAGCTTCCAGGTAGGCATGGTAGGGTAGCAGCTTCTCATCTCGAGTTTTCCATTCTCCTTTTATCTGACAAATGATTAGCGCCGAGTCCCCGAACACTTCTAATTCTTTGATCCCCAATTCAAGTGCCGCTTCCAATGCTAGGATATAGGCCTCATACTCAGCAATGTTGTTGGTAGCTTCAAACCCCAACTTGACCGCCAACGGTGTAAATGCCTCTTCAGGTGAGACCAGCAGGACTCCTATCCCATAACCTTTCTTATTGGCTGCCCCATCGAAGTATACTCTCCAAATTTTTCTGCCAATCTCTAGCACGTCCTCGTCTGGGAACTGATCGTTGAATGGAGCAGATGATGACACAGGACAGCTGGCTAGGTAGTCTGCGATGACGCTTCCCTTGATAGACTTCTGATTCACGTACTTGATGTCGAATTCGTTGAGGAGAATTGACCATCGAGCAGTTCTAAATGACAATACTAGCCTTTCTACCAGGTACTTCAACGGGTCCATGCGACTTATCAAGAACACTTCGAAGGACATCATGTAGTGCCGGAGTTTCTACGTCGCCCATACTAGTGCTACACAAGCTTTTTCAATTGCATTGTACTTCACTTCATAGTCTGTCATTTTCTTGCTTAGGTAGTAGATGGCATTCTCCTTTGTAGACCCTTCGAGATATTGAGCTAACAAAGCTCTCGTCGCGGTTTCGGTGACCGTTAAGTATAACAAAAGCGGTGCACCTTGCCGTGGGGGAACTAAGGTTGGAGGATTGCTCAAGTATCTCTTAATGGTCTCAAAGGCCTCTTGGCATTCTTTGTTCCATACTTTTGGCACACCTTTCTTAAGCAATTTGAAGATTGGTTCGCAAACCATGGTTAAGTTGGCAATAAATCGGCTTATGTATTGAACTCTTCCCAGAAAACCCTGGATCTGCTTCTCAGTGCTAGGCGGCTCCATCTCCACAATAGCTTTTATCTTCCCTGGGTCCACTTCGATACCTCTCTAAGTGATCATAAACCCCAATAGCTTGCCTGCAGTGACGCCGAAAGCACACTTCTGTGGGTTGAGACGGAGATTGTACTTTTTTGCTCGCTCTAAGAATTTCTCTAGTGCCTTGAAATGCCCTTCCCTATCCACGGACTTCACGATCATATCATCGACGTAAACCTCGACTTCCTTATGGATCGTATCATGCAATAAGGTCGTAGTTGCTCTTTGGTAAGTAGCCCCAGCGTTTCTTAAGCCAAAAGGCATTACCTTGTAACAGTACGTTCCCCATTGCGTGATAAAGGCTGTTTTCTCCATGTCTTGAGGCGCCATCTTTATCTGGTTATACCCGGAGAATCCGTCCATGAAGGAGAGGAGTGCGTGTCCCACCGTGCTATCTACCAACACGTCGATATGGGGTAAAGGAAAGTCATCCTTAGGGCTCGCGGCGTTGAGATCTCGGAAGTCGACACACATCCTCACTTTCCCATCTTTTTTAGGCACAGGCACTATATTCGACAACCACTCGGGGTACTCCACAACTTGAAGGAAACCCGCGTCTAATTGTTTAGTTACCTCTTCTTTTACTTTTAGGGCCCATTCTGGTTTTAATCTTCTGAGTTTCTGCTTTACCGGCTTCTTTAGGGAATTGGTGGGGATATAGTGTTGCACAATATCGGGGTCAATGCCAGGCATGTCTTCATAAGACCATGCAAAAGCCATAATGTTGGCTTTCAAGAGGGAGATCATCTTTTCTTTTTCAATGGGGGAGAGGGTTTTCCCAATTTTAACTATTCTTGGCAATTCATTCGTCCCTAAGTTGGTTGATTCCAATTCATCCATATTAGGTTCGGTGACGCCCCTTTTCCTTTGCTCAACGAGCTCCGGGGGGACATCGTTCCTAGGATCTATATCCATGCCATAAATATCCATAGAGGAGAGAAAAGAGACACTGCATATATAGAAAAAGAAAGCACACTTTATTGACTAGGAATAATGGGAATGACACACAAAAGAAAGAAGGAAAACAAACAAATCTGTATCAATACTATGACTCCACAAAGTGAGTAAAGTAGATACATCTTATTGAATTAGGGAAATATTACTAAACTAAGACACCTACAAGCTGCTATCAGGTAGGCCAAGGTCTTCTTCTTCATGGATCTCCGCAACGACACCACATTCAAGGTACCAATTCAGGAGTGGCAAGGTAGCATGGCTAATTGACGAACCCTGGAGTTCTTCAATGGTCTAATCTTCCACGGTGAGGATCATATCTTGGAACATTTCAGTCATAGCCCCTGCGTCGAGGTTCTCTGCCCAGTCCTCCTCTTTCTTTTCCCAGAACTCATCATTGATGGCTTCATCATCCACCATTTCAGCTGTGATTGGATACCATTCGGTGAAGAAGATTTCAAAACCCGGAACTCGGATCTTGGTAGCTTGGTTAAAGGTGGGCTCTGGAAACCCGCAATATAGAAAATCATCCCCTTCTTTGACGAAGTAACCATTCAAAGTAGGTCGATATGGCGAGATCCTCAAGTCTGGCACCCTTCCCTCGGCTTTGGCTCTTACTTTCTCCTTGTTCCTCTTTAGCATTTCTGCATGATCATTTCTGGAGGGCTCATATCCTAGCCCAAAAGTGTATGAGGTGACACGGCTTTGAATAGACGTAGGGATCCCTTGTTGGCGACGCCCTAGCCCCATGCCTGGAAAGAAACTCATTCTTCTCATGATTTCACCAACATGCAAGTTGCCAAGGGGACAAAAGTCCAAGGGTATTAATTCACCCTTTTCGAGCTCTTTCTCAATGCATTGGACATAGTCAAACCCAGATAGCGGTATCGCTGCTGATTCGGGTTGTATCTCACATATAGGCACACCTGCGAGTTTCAATTCATAGTCCCCTTGAAGCGTTACTATGGCTCCTTCATATGGAAACTTCACCTTTTGATGGAGTGAAGATGGCACAGCCCCAGCGGGATGGATCCAAGGTCGGCCCAACAGCAAGTTGAAACATGACGGCACATCCAACACTTGGAATTCCACCCTAAATTCAGTGGGTCCCATGATAAGAGGCAAAGTAACTACCCCTATTACTTCTCGGCGGGTGTTGTCATAAGCTCTTACGGTCTGCCCAGATGGCGTGAAATCAGTGGGTCCCAAACCCAAAACAGTGGCAGTTCGGAGAGGACATACATTCAGTGCGGACCCATTGTCGATAAGAACGGTGGGAACCCTCTTCCCCATAGTGTCAACGGTCACATAGAGAGCTTGAGAATGGCTCAGCCCGCTTTTAGGTAGGTCTACATCGGTGAACACGATGGTTGAGTTCTTGGGAGTTGGATTTGTTAGGATTATGCCCTAGAGCCAATCATAGAGATGATTGTTTAGGGATTAGGAACAATCAATTGATTTCATTTATGCATGTCACATTAATTATTGATTTAATAAAAAGGCTTATTCTATTATGTTTATATGCATCATTTATATTTACATAATATGTCCATGGAGTTAGAGTTGATAATATGAAATTACAAAGGGTTGTAATTTTGAGACTCTAAATATATCTCTGTACTAAACTCCTAAATCATTCCTAGTTGAAGGTTCACTATGATGGACAGTAATGAACCATAGGACTAGCACTTGTTAGGTTGACTCTATAGGAGGATAGCTAGTCTCAAGCTATTTGTGTGGAGACACTACAACCAACAAGTGGGTGCCTATTATAAGAATAGGTACACTGAATGTGACCAAAGATATGAGATAAACTGAATGGAGTTTTAACCTGCCTGTCAATCAGTTTCTCATTGTTATAGTGGTACAAATAATCCTTAGACCTGAGACACCATGGTTGTCTTATGCATGTAGCTTTAGAAGTTTGATAACACTAAGTGCAGATCCTATTCAGGGGTCTGTAAGGGTGTTCATTGGCCCTTCTGCTATATGTGTGAAGGCATGTGAGTGATCAACAAGGAATCCATCACTCTCAGGAAAAAGGGAGTGAATGTCTCATACAGCATTCATTGAATATAACTCATTAAATCCATGGGCCCATGGTAGAATGAATATGGAAAGGAGTTTCCATAAGTTCATCATTGAGTTGATATTAATGAATGAGTATAAAGTAATTGAACTAGGGACTTGACAGACTTCCATGTCCTATTAGTTCAATTGGAGACATTGTATTGATGGAAGGATGGAATTGTAACCTGTAAACTATAACAGAAGGGTTCTTTGTAAATGACTATTCACCTCATTAAGGACCACACCATGAGCCATATGCTAGGTGTTACTCATGGTTAGTAGAAGCCCTAATTGATATAAATGAGTTATAATCAATTAGGGAATTGAAAGGAGTTTCAATTAGACCCTTAATGGAAAGTGTTCCATTGTGCACAACTTGTGCTGTTCCTACTACTTGATGATGTGAACCCAATGGGTCACACACTGATCATGCTAAGAGAGCTTGATTGTCTATGAGAGAAAGGGTATAAGTGATTAAAGAAAAGTTCTTTTAGGGGCTAATTTGTATTTGATGCAAACTAGTGGGCTAATTGTGTAATTAAGAGTAATTACACAAATTAGATTAGGGTTTGGAATCCCCCCTTGGCCGGCCCTATTAGTGGGTGTGAGCGCCGCGTCCTGAACCACGCCGGCTCGGGAGTACGCCGCTAACCACGGGTGTGATTAGGGCGGAGAGGGAGTCGCCACCCGGTTGGGCCCCGGGAACCGATTGACCCCTAGCAAGAGGCCCACTCGTCATTACCCAAAGAATCAAGGTTCGGAGTTAAGGTACGTTGTTGGGAAGGTGTTAGGCGCCCGACAACGTCCGGCTAAATCCGGCCTCCACACGCATTTTGTTGGCTTTAATTAATGAGAAATATTAATTGAGTTTAACCCTATTCATGCGACAAATATATCAAGCGACTATGGCACACAGGATGACATTATATGAATAAAAATATGCAAATAAATAACTAAACAGAAGATAAAAGTTAACAGACAGAATAAACAGTAGCTATGAAAGGAGAAAAAGGAGAAGGGTTCGTCACTGCCTGCAAAAATGGGTTAGCACAGCATCACAGATATGCGTACGTACAAACACAAGGTGCGTACGCACCTTTAATTTATACGTACGCACATTTCATGGCAGATTCGAAAATAACAGAAAACATGCTGGAATTGCACATGCTATTTTACTCCAAATTACAGAACCCTAATTGCATGCAGATATCTTATCATGTCATTATTACACCCTAAATCTAACCGTGAATTGATGCACTTTAAACACTACACCGATTAATCATGCAAAGACATATTTAAATGATGCTAAACATGCTAGAACATAATATAAAGTGTAGATCCGGTCATGCAACATTTGATTGAAAGCACTCGAAATCACGGCATTCAATGAAAATACGCATGATGGAAAATATGCTTGGAAGAATAATTAGTGATTATTCAAAGAACTGAATCATAAAAGACGTTACCCTCAGGTTTGGGTGAATCCCAATGAATGCACTAACAAGAATCTCTCCTTCGAGCCTCCGCAATCGCAGCCGCCGCCTTTTCAACTTTAGGTTAAGAGTCTTTGGGGTTTTGTGGAGCTTTCCAAAGTGGTGGTGGTAAAAGAGATCCCCCTCATTTGATGCGGAAGTGGTCCTTTTATAGGCGAAGAATTAGGGTTTCGGGGTAAGGAACTAGGGTTTTTCTGGTTCTCAGCCGTCACAGGCTGGATGTGCAGTAGGCTCCATCCATATAAGGCAACAGGGGAAATGGGGGGAAAAATTTGAATACTGGAATATTAACATGCGTACGCATAAATTTAAGGTGCGTACGCACAAATTAAAGGTGCGTACGCACAAGGGAATGGGCTGGGCTTCTTTGGGCCAGGCTGCAGCTACGACCACATCAGCTCTTTGGAGATCACTTGTTAGTCATTTCAAGTTGGGCTACCCTTCATCACCGGGCTTAAAAGGGTGGATTTGAAATATTTAGACGGTACAAAATGGGGTGTTAACAGTTGCCCCTTCTTTCAGCTTTATTCGCAGAGTGAATAGAACTGAAAGACTAGAAACAATCCATTTTGGCCGTCCGATATTCCAAGTCCTTGGAACAAATGCTGAGATATGCATAAGGTGAGATGAGGTCGAATCAGACAGTGAGCCTGCTTTCCTACGTACTCTTTTCAGAGATCAGACCCAACGTAGTTCTTATGCGTGGTATTGACTTTCCGGGGCACGAGAAAGTCCGTAAAAACAGTAATGAGCTGAATTGACGCTGCAGATTAAATGATTCGGGGACGGAATCGAGAAATTCACGGGCTGAATTCCCGATAACGGACAATTCGCGGGTGGAATTGAGAAATTCGCGGGTGGAATTTCTGATAAAGGATAATTCGCGGGTTGAATTGAGAGATTCACGGGTTGAATTTCTGATAATGGACAACTCGCGGGTTGTCCTGATAACGGACAATTCGCAGGTGGAATTGGGAAATTCGCGGGTGGAATTTCAGATAATGGACAATTCGCGGGTTGAATTGATAACGGACAATTCGCGGGTGGAATTGGGAAATTCGCGGGTGGAATTTCAGATAACGGACAATTCGCGGGTTGAATTGATAACGGACAATTCGCGGGTGGAACTGGGAAATTCGCGGGTGGAATTCCTGATGACGGATAATTCGCGGGTGGAATTGAGAAATTCGCGGGTGAAATTTCTGATAACGGACAATTCGCGGATTGAATTGATAACGGAAAATTCGTGGGTGAAATTTCTGATCATGACCTGATGAGCCGAATTTTGAAATGCGGCACTGAACACTCGAGGTATGGTCGAGTGATTTGTACGTGGCATGGTTCACATGCCTTGAGTAGCAACAGGGGGTCTGTCACAAAAAGCGCGTACGTATAAAACTAAAGCGCGTACGTGTGACCTAAACACACGTACGCACAAAGTAAATGTGCGTACGCATATTTACTTGATGTCAGAAAAATAAAAACAGAACGACGCCGTTTCGCCTGGACTGTTCTTCTTCTCTATGAACCCGACACCCTCTCCTCCATTTTCTCCGGAAACTCCTCACCCACGATTCTCTCTCTCTCTCTCTCTTCCCTCGCATAAAACCCTACATCCCCCTCTTTTCCTCCTATCAAACCTTACTCCTTTTCATCCTTCGATACCCGTGACCGAGGAATGGCTCCCAAACGAGCACGGCGTGAGGGCGCGCAAGGCGGCGAGGAGGGCAAGCCGGCGGTGAAGCGATGGGCTCCGAAGCGCATCGTGAACGAGGTGATGAGGATCGTGCATCGTCCCAAAGAGCACCTCTCCCACTACGCACGCCAAGGAATGGTACGACCTTCACCCCTTTTCGCATTTTGTGTTCGTTTCCTCTTTCGCCGTTTAGTCTAAATTAGGGCTGTGAAACCTGCTGCCAATGAATGAAACATACCACTGACGAATGGCCTAAGTGGTTTGGGGTAGAAAAACACGACCTTGACTGACTGTGATGGGGGCGGGAAACGATGGGGACGATGACAAACTTTGAACACAAAATGTGCGTACGTGCTTTTGTTTCACGCGTACGTATGTGTAGGAAGCGTAGAATTGCAACTGATTAAAGAGCGTACGCTATTTTCATTTATGCGTACGCGCATTCCTGTAATAAAAAAACACGGGCTTCCAAAACACACGTACGCACATTTAGTTGGAGCGTACGCACATTCCTGTAATGAACAAACACGGGCTTCCAAAACACACGTACGCACATTTAGTTGGAGCGTACGCGCATTTACAAATCCTGAAAATGTAAATGTGCGTACGTTTTTTTTTTTTCAGGTGCTGTTTTGGCCTCCTATAAGTGCGTACGCATATCCAAGGATGCGTACGCACATTTTAAATGTACGTACGTTTATTATTCAGAATATGTGTAATGCGTACCTGTGCTGTGTACTTACCTGTGACTCTTCTTATGGCAGCTTCCACCTGAGCTTGTGACGAGGGGCAGTTTCACCAAGACAGGTGCTTGGTGGAATCGGCTCTCCGGCGAGACCAGAGCTCTGGTCAATGCCGTCGGTTTTTCTGCGATCACGGCCGACGTGAACGCGCGCACTCCCAGGGCGATAGTCCATTGCCTAGCTGAGAGGTGGTGGGACACTACACATACATTGCACATCGGAGGGCGAGAGTTGACGATGACCCCTTACGATTTCTATCGGTTGTCCGGGCTGCGCATGACTGGAGAGCCTTTCTCCTTTGATCATGATGCGGACGAGCGAGCAGAGATTTCAGTGCGGCTGCTGGGCATAGCCTTTACTGGTTCTTCCATTTACTGCCCCGGCCTATATGATGCGTACCTCTCCTACCCGCAGGATACCCCTGAGCACCGAGCCCACATGGCGCGAGCTTACATCATGTTCCTCTTGGGGGCCTATCTGGTCCCCAACTCTTCACAGACCGTCTCTTTTGGGTGGCTGCTGGCCTTGGAGGATCTGGAGACAGCCGATCGTTTCTGTTGGGGTGCCGCCATCTATGCCCATCTGATCTCCGCCATGGATTCACTGAGCAGGGGTGCTATCAACTCCATGCTTAGTTATTGGAGAGTGTGGGTGGTAAGATTTATCTTCTCTTGTTTGTGTAACTTCTTTGCTCATGATGTTTTATTTCTATCAGCTCACTTGTGTTTTCCATTGTGCCACAGCTATGGGTTCATAGGTACCTCCGGAAGGAGGTTGAGGAGGAGGGAGTCCCCGCAGTGAGTATGCGGCAGCATCTGAGCTCCCGCAGGTTCCTCGACGAGATGGTGGTCGAGAGGGTAAGAATCACTACACAATCCTGCGCTTCTTTGTTTTCTTTCATTCCTCTTCTTGATTTCTTATGTGTTCGCAGATCGTTCCCCGCCCCTGGGAGGATGAGGCACCTTTGCCCCCAGTTGAGCACGACACTGCGGCGTGGGAGCTCACCTCAGTGTCGCAGGTGTTCGAGTACGCCGGCGCCCGTTCGTTCTATCTGGCTGAGAGGGTAGCTTGGCAGTTTGATGCCGACATGGGCGTGATCCCTCGTGTGCCGTTGGATCCTCCCCCGTATATTGCATTCCCTTACCAGTGCAGTGATGAGGATTTGGCCGTCTGGCGGGGTGGGATTGCGTATACAGACAGACTGATGGGGGAGGATTTTGACTACGAGCTTTTTGCCAGAGAGCAGCTCATGCCGAGCCTTTCCACGCCCTCGACGGTGGGTCAATATCTTGCTCTTTCTTCACTTTAATCCTGTTATCTGATCTGATGACCTGCGTTGCTGTAGGACCCACATGCGTCATCTTCCGGAGCCGTGGACCCTGTGTACCCGGGGTGGTATGTGCCCTTTCACGAGACGAGGGGCGTTCCAGGGGAGCGGATGGTTCCTAGGGCGTCTTCCTGTCTCGGCTATCCCATGCCGGAGGGTGTCCGTGCGGTATGCAACATCCTACCTGTATTTGAAAACACGTTAAAATGCTATGCATGTCCTAACGCGATCCCATCCTTGTTTATTTTGGACAGCCTACTATCCCGGAGGTGTCAGACCTGATCCATTTGGTGGGCAGCCTGAAGCTGATGGTGACGGATCTGTCCCTTCAGCTAGTCATAGCTCGGGAGGAGGCGGAGGGTCATGGGGAGGATGCCGAGAGCGGCGATGATGATGATGGTGGCGAGGGTAGCGATGCTGCCTCGGACTCTTGACTGTGTTGTTTCTTTTTTTTTTTTCTTTTATTTCTTGGATCAGACTTGTTTTAAACTTTACATTTGGGGTTGTATACTCATGTTTACTCATTTCACCTTCCCTTTCTTGCGTGGACAACTTAAACACTCATATCCTTGTTTTTGTTGTGTTTTGATTGTGTCATCAATATTGCGAAGCAACCGATGTGTTAAGTACCCGAAGAGCTAGAAACTGCACCAAAACCCCTTCAAATGTGCGTACGCATAAAACACATGTGCGTAAGCACGTACCAGCGCTGGTATTAAACATGCGTACGCACCAATAGTATGTGCGTACGTATCTTTGAAATATGCGTACGCATATTTACCCTACTTCCCTATTTTCATACTTTCCAAAAATGAAACCAGGAAACCCTGGTACCGCCTATAAACCCAAGCCCGACCTTGCGCCTCTTTCTTCACGAGTTAGAATTCATGGAGGCCTCTCAGCTTGGCAAAACGATTACCCGATGGCTAACGTCCTTCAGTGATTCGGCCAAGGCCGAATTCAACGAACTCTTTGGCCTGTCGTGCATCTTTCATTACTGTCAGGTGGACGTTAACTATCCTTTTCTTCACGTGGCTGCTGAATTTTGGCACCCGTCTCGCCATGTGTTCCGGTTCAACTGTAACGAGCTGTGCCCGACCATCGAGGATTTTGGCGGGATACTCGATCGTACTGCCTTCAATGGTTTGCTCGTGCCGGTTACGGAAAAGGTCGCTGCGGATGAGGTTGCTCGGTTTCTCGGACTCTCTACGAGGCTGGTGAAGCAATGGGTGAAGGATTTTCGCATCGACGTCCTTTCCTTGTCACAGTATTTTATCAACCGCCCAATGCCCACCGGGGAGGCTCGCGTCTTTTACCTGCGTGCCGCGTGCATTTGTGCCTTGGCCACCCTTTTCTTTTTGGAGGAGCAGAACAAGATAGAGACCTTCATTGTTCGTTCTCTCACTGAGATACAAAATTTCAATCCGAGTATGATGATTCTTGCCGGTACCCTCAATGGTCTGGATCGAGTAGTGCGCACCGAGAGCTTCTCCTTCGATGGCAGTCCCCTCTTACTGCAGGTTCCCGAGAGATCCCCCGTCTTTCCCGCCTGTTATCATTTTTTTCTTTTACTGGAATTTGCCTAAATGTGCGTACGTACATAATAAATGTGCGTGCGCATATTTTAAATGTGCGTACGCATATTTATAACTCCTGCTTCTCTCCTTTTCGCAGATCTGGCTGTATGAACGCCTGCGGTTAATTGCTGAGCCAAAGATGAGCATTTGGACTTATCATCCCCAGCACTATCGTTACCGAAAGTTGCAAGCCCCTTTCCCGTCTGTCGAGGAGTCCCGAGAGATGCTGGATACCATTCCTTGCCACGCGATCTTATGGTACTGCCCCTGGTGGCGAGTCACTTACGCTGTGAAGAAGCTCGTGCTCTCTTACTGTGTCATGATGGTTGGTCTTAAAGAAGTCTCTTTTTACTCCCCCCTCCGTATCCATCGCCAGTATGGGGAAAAGCAAGAACCTATCAAGTATTGGCATCTTGGGTATACTTGTCCATGGTCCCCTAGGGTAGTGGAGCGTATTGAGGATGAGTGGCACAACCAAGCCGTATATTGGCGTATCTCAGCCCCCAAAGTGATCAGCCCGTCAGGAAGTTACTACACATGGTTAGCTGCTGACATGGAGAGGGAAGTGGAGGCTGAAGAGACATACAAGCGGAAAAGGGATGCTGAAGATGAAGAGGGGGCAAGCAAGAGGGCGAAGGATGATTCTACTTAGTGAATGAGCCCGGATGACTTGGTTTCATTTATGCATTTCCCCTCTTTTTTTTTTCCTTATGAATTAACGAATAAGCATCAAAAGATGTACTGGTCTTTACCATTATCAATGAAGAATTATTATATTAATATGAGCACCGCATTATACAAAATTGGCACTCCTCCCTACACATAATACTTGCGAAGCCTATCCATGTTGATTGGATGAGTGAACTCATTACTATCACTGTCCATGAGCTTAACAGCACCTCCGGGAAGGATTGTCTTAATGATGTAAGGCCCCATCCAGTTTGGCTTGAATTTTCCGCGGGGGTCAAATACTGGTGCCCGAAATTCCTTAAGTACCAGATCTCCTTCTTTCAGGTTCCGTGGTCTAACTCTTTTGTTAAAAGTTCGGGCCACGCGGCGTTGGTAACCTTGCACATGATAGGACGCCTTTAACCTCTTCTCTTCTAAAAATGCCAACTGCTCATACCTTTCCCGTATCCAGTCCACTTCTGGAATTTCACTTTCTATCGCCACACGTAGCGACTGCACTTCCATTTCTACAGGCAAAACGGCCTCCATCCCGTACACCAGTGAGTATGGGGTTGCTCCCGTGGAGGTTCTTATGGATGTCCTGTATCCCCACAATGCATATGGCAATTTTTCAGCCCAATCTTTGTAAGTCACGGCCGTCTTTTCCAAGATGGTCTTAACGTTCTTGTTGGCGGCTTCGACAGCTCCATTGGTTTGTGGCCTATAAGGGGAAGACTGATGGTGCTGGATTTTGTATTTCTCAAACATGCGCTTGACCTCATCCTCGAATTGTGTGCCGTGATCTGAGATGATCTCATGCGGTACCCCATAACGACAGATAATATTGGCCTCTATGAACTTAGCCACTTGCTTGGATTTCAATTCTGTGTAGGCAGCCGCTTCTACCCACTTGGTGAAATAATCAATAGCCACTAAGATGTACTTGTATCCTCCCGTGGCAGCTGGTTTGATTTCTCCGATAATATCTATGCCCCAGGCAGAGAATGGCCAAGGAGCGCTCAACTGATGTAACGCAACCGGTGGCATGTAGTTGGAACTGGAATATACCTGGCACTAATGACATCTCCGAACATACCTTACGCAATCGTTCTCCATGGTACTCCAATAGTATCCCAGCCTCATAAGTTTTTTGGCTAACATTCTTCCGTTCATGTGCGTCCCGCATTCCCCCTCGTGAATCTCTTTCATTAAGGTCTCCCCGATATTCTGATCAACACACAACAGATGAATTCCGTCATAAGATCTTTTGAACAATTTCCCCCCGCAAATGATGAACTGTGTAGCGAACAATCGTAATGCCCTACGTCCTTTCTTGTCGGCCCCTACTGGGTATTCCCCTTTTTCTAAGAGGTTCCATACATCATGGTACCAAGGATATCCGTCATCTGGCTCCCCGTCAATCAATGCAATCATTTCCTCGTGCGCTGGCCTAGACTTTTGCTGGACGACCAATGGTTCTATCTGGGTCCCGCAGGGTATTCGAATAAGCGAAGCTAGGGTGGCCAATGCATCCGCGAACTGGTTGTGGATTCGGGGAAGCGGGGTAAACGTTATCCTTCGGAATTTCTGTGCCAACTTCTCCAAGTAACTCTGATAGGGTTTTAAATGCTCTTCTCGGGTCTTCCAAATTCTCTGAACTTGGGAAATTACTAAAGCTGAATCCCCATACACTTCTACCTCCTCTGCCCCTAGTACCAATAGTGCCTCTAGACCTGCAATGCATGCTTCGTACTCTGCTGTGTTATTTGAGTTTGGGAAGTTTAATTTAAACGACAGTGGCATATGAGACCCATCCGGGGTAATCAAAAGAACTCCCACCCCATCTCCATATTGATTAGAGGCTCCATCGAAGTACATCTTCCAAGGTCCAATGCAATCTATAACAAAGAGATCTTCATCAGGAAATTCGTCGTTCAATGCCTGCCCCGGGACTGGATTCTCAGCGCAATACTCCGAGATGGCCCTCCCTTTGATGGATTTTTGCGTGACATATGTTAGTTCAAACTGGGCCAGTAGAGCCAACCATCGCGACAACCGCCCGTTCAGCACGGGCTTTTCGAACAGATACTTGAGCGGATCCATCCTGGCTATAACCCAAACCTCGAAACTCGACAAGATGTGTCTCAATCTTTGCACGGCCCAAACCAAGGCGAAACAAGATTTTTCTATGGCGTTATATCTTGCCTCATACCCTTGCAGCTTCTTGCTTAAGTAGTATATGGCTCGTTCGCAGTTTTGGTCGTCCTCCTGCGCTAACATACTCCCCAGAGCTTCCTCAAAAAGAGACAAGTATAATAGTAAAGGCCTCCCAGGGCGAGGGGGGACCAATACTGGTGGGTTTAATAAATACCTTTTGATGGCGTCAAAGGCTTCCTGGCATTGTTCATTCCACTCCTTCGGTTCCCCCTTCCTGAGTAACTTAAAGATTGGTTCGCATGTTGGGGTGAGTTTTGCGATAAACCGGCTTATGTACTGCAATTTTCCTAAGAACCCTCTGACTTCCTTTTCGGTACTAGGGGGTGGCATCTCTAAAATCGCCTTTACCTTGAGCGGATCTACTTCGATACCTCTGTTGCTTACGATATACCCCAGTAACTTCCCCGATGTGACCCCAAAAGTACATTTCTGGGGATTCAACCTTAAACTGTATGTTCGTATCCGCTTGAAGAACTTTCTCAGGTTTTCCAGATGTCCGTCTCGAGTTTCTGCTTTTACAATCATATCATCCACGTACACCTCAACCTCTTGGTGCATCATGTCATGCAATAAAGTAGTGGCCATCCTTTGGTAGGTGGCTCCAGCGTTTTTCAACCCAAACGGCATGACCGTGTAGCAATAAGTGCCCCATCCGGTGGTAAAGGTCGTTTTGCCCATATCTGCTGGTGCCATCCGTATCTGATTATATCCCGAGAAACCGTCCATAAATGACATTAATGCACTCCCTGCGGTATTGTCTACCAGAACATCTATGTGTGGTAATGGAAAATCGTCTTTTGGACAAGCTTTATTTAAATCCCGATAGTCTATGCAGACTCGCACCCGTCCGTCCTTCTTTGGCACAGGTACTATGTTTGCTATCCAGTCGGCTTGGTCCACGGCTTTTATAAACCCTACCTTTAGTAACTTCGTAACCTCTTCCTTGACCTTCAATGACCATTCTGGTGACATTCTCCTCAATCTCTGCTTTACTGGTTTTGCTCCATCTCGAATGGGAATGTGATGCTGAGCGATTTCTGGGTCTATGCCAGGCATGTCCTCATATGACCATGCGAACACGTCTTGAAATTCCCGTAAAAGAGCCGATAGGCTTGCCTGTTCATGCATATTTAGGGTAGAGCCAATTTGTATATTTTTTGATTTTCTGTGGTGCCTATATTAATGATAATAGTTTCTTCTTTGATAGGTTCAATTTTCCCATCTTGGTTCTTATTAGCTAATTCATTTGGATTTAGAAGGTCATGCATTGGATTAGCCTCGTCATTGGGGAACTCATTCGAATAAGCAAAATCAGATTTTATTGCATCATCAGAAATTTGGGTTACATCGGTGGATTTTTTTGCAACAGACTCATTCCCAGATCCTAGCTTGACTTTAGAAGGGACAGACTTCTTATTTATTTTGACATTATAAGTGATTTCAGCCTCGTGTTCCCAGACCCAAGCACTGGTGTTCCCATCAGCCGCAGAGATGAACTCGGAGGGGTTAGCAGTCCCAGCATTCTTACTTAAAACCAGCACGCCTTCATTGCTTCTAGCTGACAATAAGAGATCCCAGCTTGCCTGATCCACATTTTCAACCCAATCGCGTTCTTCAGAGGTCTTAACAGTCTCTGAGCGTGTGTCTCTGAGGGTTAATTTCTCTTGGAAGAACACTTCCAGTCCCATCTCCCTTTTCCCACTCTTCCGATTCACCCACGGTTCAGAGAATCCACAATAAGGGAAATCCTCTCCCTCCTTTATGAAATTTCCGTTAAGCGTATAAGCATTTTTGGGAAAATGTTCCTTGTTCTCTCTTGTGTACCCGAGTCCCCTACGATTGTTCTGCATATGAAATTCTGGGAATTCCGTGATGCCATCTCCTCTTTTTCCTAACCCCATGCCAGGCATGTATCCAAATTTCTTCATGATGTGGGCCACGATGTGATTAATGTTTTCCCCAAAATCTGGGGATACTTTCTCCTTTCCTGCATCTGCTCTGTCAATCGCTTGTATGAATTCGAAGCCCCTCCATTCTATCTCATTGCTTTCCTCTTTTATTCCCAAGACCTGCTCGGTGATTTCCTTGTCCCCGTGAATTACCAGAACGCCTCCACCCCAAGGCAACTTGATTTTCTGGTGTACAGTGGAAGGGACTGCCTGTAGAGGGTGTAGCCAGGTCCTTCCTAACAGCAAGTTATAGTTGGCAGGGATGTCCATGACACAAAATTCCACTGTCGATTCCACTGGTCCCACCTTGCATATTATCTTGAAAGTCCCCATCACACTCCTGCAACCATTATCATATCCTCTGACTGTGACTGCGGATGGTGAGAGATTTTCCTCTGTTATTCCCAATTTTGTTGCAGTACGCATTGGGCAGACATTCAACGCCGACCCATTATCAACCAGAACTACCGGTATCTTTAGGTCTTTACACTCTACAGTGATATACAGCGGCTTCGCATGCTCGAACCCTTCAACTGGCAAATCCTCTTGGGAGAAGGTCATCACGGCTTTGTTCATTGAGCTTACCCCCATGAGGGACAACACTTGTTCAGGGGTAGTTTCCATTGGCACCTCCTTTTGCGCTAAGGCGTCCAGCAGAGCTTGACGATGCTTCTTTGAGGCAGTAATCAAACCCCAAATGCTTATGCTTGCCTGCGTCTTTTTTAGCTGTTTCAAGACCCGATCCTCTTCTTCTTCTTCTCCCAGACGCCCCATTCTCTCTCTTACTTTCTCGATGTCTGCTTCTTGGCTCATTTCTCGGCCCGGGTGATCTGCTTCCAGAAATCCGGGCTTGAAATGTCTCCCGGAGCGAGTCAGGTGCATGGAATCTTTCTTCATCTCTGCCCATATATCCTCTTCTTCACTATCATAATCTTCCCAGGGAGCTTTCTTTGTACTGATCATTAGAATAAACTCGGATGGGTCCTTGACCTTATCCGCACAACTGATCAAATTCATAAATGCCGGGGGCGGTGTATTTCTGAAATCCGGGAGCGGGTTATTCTGTATGTTTGGCTTGTCGTTACTTGGCGGTGGTAGCTTCCCTGAATCAATTAAATCCTGGATTTCATTTTTCAGACGCATGCAATTATCGGTCCTGTGGCCGATGCGCTGGTGGAAATCGCAAAACTCGTTCTGTCTCCAGTGCGGGGGAATAGGGTTGGGTAGCGTCCTAGGTTCCAATGGCTTTAAATGCCCTCTTTTGTTCAGATTGGCCAAAGCCTTTGACAATGGGACTCCCAGGTCATGGTACACTCTCGGAGGTTTTTGTGCTGCTTGGGCTTGTTGGACGGCCCCTACCGTGGCCTGTATTGGGGTCCCACCGCCCATCCGGTTACCTCCGTTTCCGCTGCTGGTACCGGAACCATATGTCTTCTTTTGCCTGTCCACCTGACCCCGATGAATGGCGTCTTCGATGCGAGTCCCACACTGATATAACTGTTCAAAGTTCATAACCGAAGAGGTTAGCATGCGGTCGAAGTAAACGGGCGTCAAATTCCTCAGGATAATGTTTATCTGGTCGATTTCCGTGGGTCTATTTACCATTTTGACGGCTTTAGCTCTCCAGCGGGTCAAAAACTCAGAAAACGTCTCGTCTGATTTCTGCCTTGTCATCTCCAGGTCCCTCAAGGTGACATCCAGCATAGTGTTGTAAGCGTACTTGTTGGCGAATTCCGAAGCGAGTTGTTCCCAAGAGTCTGAGACCTTTGGGTCAAGGGCGTAGTACCATTTCGAAGCATCTGACGAGAGAGACAAAGGGAATGCGTACAAAACTTGGTCGGGGGTTAACCCCCTCATCTTAGCGATGCTCAGGTACTGGCGCAAGTGCTGTTTGGGGTCGCCAGTGCCATCAAACTTCTCATAATCAGCTATCTTGAATTTCGGGGGAAGCTGCACCTTCGACTCAGTTGTGATTCCTGCCATGGAGTACATGTAGTCATCCATGCCTTGCGATTTTTGCCATGCCGTCTGCATTCGGTCCATCCGGGCCTTCATGTCAACATTCTCTGCTACCAGTTTCTCCACCCGGGCGTCCTTTTCTTTGGCCTCTTTCCTCTTTAGGTAATCCTCGTAGTCGTCATCTTCCCATCTCGGGTGTTCCTCTTCAGTTCCCTTAGGTTCCCCTTTCTCCTCAGTCTCAGGTTGTTCTTCTTCTCCTGACTTTCCTTTCCCCTTTTCCAGCTTGGTAACACGATCCCTCATCTCATTCATGAAGCCCCTCATCTCGACCTTGTCGCTTCTCATCTGTTCAAGGATATCAGCTAAAGTCACTTGCTCTGCCATTCTGCTTATTGCAACCCTCCTAAGTCTGTTGGTGGTCGGAGATCGAGCCCAAACACAACCAAATGCCGTCCTTGGTGTCGAATCAATCTTGCTGAAAGGAGAATGAGCGCGCATGAGTATTTCCCCCAACTTTAAAGTTTCCTTTTTCAAGTCTTTTACCCACGTCATACCTTATCACCAAACCCTATCATGTTTACTAAATCTTCAAAGGTTCGATGACAGGTAGACCTCTCTTGTGAAGTCAAAAGCACCATCTCGTCCTTGGCCCATTACAATGCTCTCATTTGGGATCCAAACCTCTCCTCTTTTTTTTTTTTTTTTTTTTTTTTTTTTTTTTTTTTTTTTTTTTTTTTTTTGAGGATTTGGTCCCATTACAGATTTATCTCACTTTCCTCTCGCTGGGCTTTGGACACAATGGTGCTTGGACTTCGGCCCAGTTTAGAAGGTTATGGACATTCCGTATAGGTCCTAGCCCTTTACTACCAGTAGGTCCACCTCGCATGTAAATTTCCTTTGTTCGAACCCAAGACACACATCTTACCACTCTCTTGGACCATAGACCTAACAGACCCCTTTTTTTTTTTTTTTTTTTTTTTTTTTTTTTTTGGCGGGCCTAGGTCCAATTACATTGTCGCACAATCTTCCCTCAAATGAGCTCGAACTTAGAAAATCCACATTAAAGTGGGCCTCGTCCCATACCCGTGCTAAGAAATGGATGCAACATGACATGCGATGCAACACACATTCACACAAGGTTAGGTAAGAGCCTCGGGGGTTACTAGTGTGGTGGGTCAGAGTGGGGTGTCTCCTTCAAGGGTTACCCAGGCTAGGGTGCTCAAAGAGCAACCCGTTAACGTACTCACTAACTTATCACAGGTTAGTGGCACAGGCCGTGGGCTGATGGTGCTGAGCCGAGTTGCCCATAAGATCGAGTGGATCCCGGGTCTCTAATCAGACTTCCATCGAGGGGCAATGAGGTGCCAAGGTCGTGCGTGTGTGCAATTGTGGTTTCACCCAATTAAAATTTCTTATTGATTAAAGCCAACAAAATACTTCGGAGTCTAACTCTCTATCCCCAGTGGAGTCGCCAATGTGAGCGCCGCGTCCTGAACCACGCCGGCTCGGGAGTACGCCGCTAACCACGGGTGTGATTAGGGCGGAGAGGGAGTCGCCACCCGGTTGGGCCCCGGGAACCGATTGACCCCTAGCAAGAGGCCCACTCGTCATTACCCAAAGAATCAAGGTTCGGAGTTAAGGTACGTTGTTGGGAAGGTGTTAGGCGCCCGACAACGTCCGGCTAAATCCGGCCTCCACACGCATTTTGTTGGCTTTAATTAATGAGAAATATTAATTGAGTTTAACCCTATTCATGCGACAAATATATCAAGCGACTATGGCACACAGGATGACATTATATGAATAAAAATATGCAAATAAATAACTAAACAGAAGATAAAAGTTAACAGACAGAATAAACAGTAGCTATGAAAGGAGAAAAAGGAGAAGGGTTCGTCACTGCCTGCAAAAATGGGTTAGCACAGCATCACAGATATGCGTACGTACAAACACAAGGTGCGTACGCACCTTTAATTTATACGTACGCACATTTCATGGCAGATTCGAAAATAACAGAAAACATGCTGGAATTGCACATGCTATTTTACTCCAAATTACAGAACCCTAATTGCATGCAGATATCTTATCATGTCATTATTACACCCTAAATCTAACCGTGAATTGATGCACTTTAAACACTACACCGATTAATCATGCAAAGACATATTTAAATGATGCTAAACATGCTAGAACATAATATAAAGTGTAGATCCGGTCATGCAACATTTGATTGAAAGCACTCGAAATCACGGCATTCAATGAAAATACGCATGATGGAAAATATGCTTGGAAGAATAATTAGTGATTATTCAAAGAACTGAATCATAAAAGACGTTACCCTCAGGTTTGGGTGAATCCCAATGAATGCACTAACAAGAATCTCTCCTTCGAGCCTCCGCAATCGCAGCCGCCGCCTTTTCAACTTTAGGTTAAGAGTCTTTGGGGTTTTGTGGAGCTTTCCAAAGTGGTGGTGGTAAAAGAGATCCCCCTCATTTGATGCGGAAGTGGTCCTTTTATAGGCGAAGAATTAGGGTTTCGGGGTAAGGAACTAGGGTTTTTCTGGTTCTCAGCCGTCACAGGCTGGATGTGCAGTAGGCTCCATCCATATAAGGCAACAGGGGAAATGGGGGGAAAAATTTGAATACTGGAATATTAACATGCGTACGCATAAATTTAAGGTGCGTACGCACAAATTAAAGGTGCGTACGCACAAGGGAATGGGCTGGGCTTCTTTGGGCCAGGCTGCAGCTGCGACCACATCAGCTCTTTGGAGATCACTTGTTAGTCATTTCAAGTTGGGCTACCCTTCATCACCGGGCTTAAAAGGGTGGATTTGAAATATTTAGACGGTACAAAATGGGGTGTTAACAGTGGGCTATATAATGCCCATTATAAGGTGATGACATCATCACAATCACTCCTCCCCAAGGGCTGGCTGAAAATTACAGCTCTCCCTCTCTCTCTCTCTCTTTCTTCTCCACCTCTAGCAACAACAAGGAAGAAGAAGGAAAGGACTTCAAGCTCAAGCTAGGTGTGGATACCGTTGGAGGCAGCACACTTGGGCTGCTCATTCACCGCTGTCCGGAGACAAAGCTTGGAGCAAAAAGGAGAAGACATTAATCAACTGTAAGTAATCCCAACTCTCTTGGTAGTTAGGGTTTATGGTTTTGTATTATGCATAATCGGATTCATGGGTTTGGGAATCGTAGGAAAATTTTAATTCCGCCCTTTGTAGTTTTCCTCCCTAGTTAGATTCCCAACAGTGGTATCAGAGCCATGATTATGCCTAATACAAACCGCATATGGGCTGTAATTCATGGTAAATTGATTGGTTAATAAATCTGGAATTTATGTTCATGCATTAGAATGGTTTCCCTCTCATGGCCAAACCTAGGGTTTATGAACCCTAGGTTAATTCTCCTTCTACTCCTCTTCTAAAATAGTTTTAGGGCTGCTGGTTATTCAAAAGTTGAATGGGGATTGAGTTTGGAGAAGATGATGAACAGTTTTCATGGTAGCCATGAAAAACCGTCATATTGTTTTGCATGCCGAAATCAGAGTTCTTCTCCAAAATTTTCGAGCCATATATGGTTAGAAAGCTCTTTGAATCAGCTTTACAACCCAACAAACGGTTCGTCAATCCGAGTTTTGTAGTGAAAGTTATGAATTTTTTACTACAGGCTGTCAGGGAAGACAGTTTTGCTCGGGAATGATGTAACAGCCACAATTGTGAGTTTTTGATGGAGATCAAAAGCATGGCAATGGTTGCCACCACTTGGGTTATGTTCTAGACATGGTAGGAAAGGGTTCCCAAGCATTCGGATGCATCATAATTGGATTATAAGTCTAGAACAGAAGGAAGAAGGAGAAGACCACCATGTTTGAATCTGGGTTTTAGAACCCTAGGGTTCTTGCTACTGTTATGATCAGAAACTTCTGTAAAATTGATGAATAATCATTATAGGATGGTGATATATGATGTATAGATCATATTCTTTAAGTTTCAAAGGAGTCTTGATGCATAAAGAATCAAAAGGTTTGATTTCTTGGAAGAACACAGCAGGCTGTTTTTCTGCAGAAAGTCATCAATGGAGTTTTGTTCATATCTTGAGCTAGGGAACTCCAAATTGCATGAAACCAATTTTATTAGTTTCCTAAGACATGTAGGATGCTAGGAAAAATAATTTGGTAGCCTGAATTAATCATCTTGCTGGGTTTTAAATCAATTTGTGATCATGGACAGTATGCTGTCAAATTCTGGACAGCCTACTGTTCTTGAATTGTTTAGAACAATTGGGGATGATTTGATCATCCAAACCACTTCAATTAGCTTAGTAATTCATGTAGGGACATGATACAAAAGCTGGTTTTGTTGGTGGAGTCGAATTGATTAAGTTTTAGAAACTTTTGTGACCTTGGAGGTCCTCCAATGGTGGTGCCAGCATTGGGTTCAGGAAACCCTAATGTTCTTTGAAGAAGACAGCCCTCTTGGCCACTCCACACGTGTCCATGGGCTTGGCCCACACCCTGGC
Source organism: Liquidambar formosana (assembly GCA_039720395.1). NCBI lineage: Eukaryota > Viridiplantae > Streptophyta > Magnoliopsida > Saxifragales > Altingiaceae > Liquidambar > Liquidambar formosana. The sequence goes on along the minus strand of CM077824.1, from coordinate 10,500,986 downwards.
TTGAGTTCCCCTTTGCTGGCCATGGCCTCCCAAGGCCTGGCCAAGCCATGGCAGCCTTGCTAAGCCATGGCAGCCCACTAATGTGGCGGCAGCCTTAGGGTTTATGATGAAACCCTAATTCCCATTAATGATTTAACCCTAATTCATTAATTGCATTAATTGAAACCCTAATTAGGCTATTAATTACCATAATTAAAGTGTTTAATGATTGGTCATTAAATGACCAATCATGGTTATTAATCATTAGGGTATTATTAATTGCATTTATGATGTCTAGGGTTTAGGGTTTAGGAAACCCTGATTCATATTAATTAAACCCTAATTCTATTAATGCATTAATTAATAACTAAACCTAGTAATTAATGTGTCTAACCTAGGGTTAAATGATTGGTCATTAATGACCAATCATGATCATTAATGGTTTAGTAATTAATCATTGGCATTTAATAGGTTTAAGGTTTAGGGTTTTAGAAACCCTAATTAGTGCATATTAATTAAGAGTAATTAATATCCTAGGTGGCATTAATTAAACCCTAATCCTAATAATTAATACCGTATAAACCTAGGGTTTAAATGATTGGCCATTAATTGACCAATCATAAGGCATTTAATGCATTAGGGTTACACTTAGGGTTTAGAGTTAATGCATTTAGGGTTTAGGGTTTTAGGAAACCCTAATGCACTAATTAATTAATAAAATGATTTTATTTAATTCCAAAATTGATTATTTAATTAATGGTGATTAATTTTATAATGTTTTAAATCGTTTAAAACACAATTTAGGAATAAATAAAAATCTGGAAATTTTAATTAAATAAAATTGTTTTGTTTAATTAAAGAAACCCTAATATTTGATATTAGTGTTCAACTAGGGGACTTTAAATGTTTCAATTGATTTGATTAATTGAAATTAAATGTCTTAATTGTTAAGACTTAATTAATTCTGGAGATTATGCATATCCTAATAAGATTAGGACACATTAATGAGATTAATGAAAACCAATCAATAGAGTTACCATGAATGCCCATATGTTTATTGCTTACAGTTATTTCCTTTATTATGCAATATGATTGTATGGTTATGGATGGATGATGATTATGGACTATACCCTTAAACCAATTGTGATTGGCCGTCTTATGAATGGGTTGTATAATTTTTCAAGAGTTGTCAATTTTTGGTGATGTATTATTTATTTGGGGCTTGCATGCCACCTTCTTCTCTCTCTATCATTCTCTTATGTACCCCACATTCCCCTTATGTATCCCTTTCTTTAAATTATGTAAATGTTATGTAATCGAGAGCGCACTAAGGAGCATGGTGGACCTAAAGGAGCATGGTGGAGCCCAACAAGCCTATGGTGGAGACCATCAAGCTAATGGAGGAGATTGAAGGACTTGAAAGCTTGGAGAAGACTTTCAAGAGAGCATGCTATGTTTTGAATGAATGTTTTACGATCACCTACACCCACCTTAGACCTAGGATTCAATTCATTGGCTTGGATTGAATCCTCTTAAAGTCCGTAATCATCATAGTGGGAGCTTTTAATGAGATTAATAGAGATAGCTCCAAATCCAAAGATCGTTATATGTCACCTTATAGGGACTAATATCGATAAGTGGATTACATATATATAATGTTGTTATATATTTCTTATTTAAATGCATGAGATGTATGTTAGAATTAGTTAATTTGATGAGACCCTTAAAACCCCTCTCTTTTAATATTAAGTTGGAAATGGAGAATACATTAGGGAATGGATTCTTCATTGCCTTCCATCATTATAGGATCATCTAACGTCCCTTAATGTGGGTACCTGGCTACAGACATGTAGGAGCTACCCATATTAAAGACATTACTTGAAACTATCACATATGTAGATATCATGGGGTGCCTAAGCTGGTATATACCAAGAAACTAACATGTGAGGTATATATTTGGTGAAACATACCTGTGTGAATGATGGGTTTAACTTAACTAGGGAAGTATTCCAAGAAACTAACATGTGAGGAGTATGTACCCTAGAGGCAGAACGATTGGAATTTGCTTATGAAGCAATAGACAAAGAGTTGTCTTCTTACTGTGGGTTAGAAGTCAAGAAACTAACATGTGAGGCTTCTAGGTCATAGTGGGACCCCAATCCCCATTAGGAATGAGATTCCCGAATTCCATCAGAGGGTGTATGGAATTTGATAAAATAGTGGGAGGTACCATATGATTAAAGACCCGATCATTATGGATTAAAAAATGAAATCTAATTCTCTATTTTAATTTTTATATGTAGTTCATTAGAATGGCTCACCTCAACCCGTTATCCAAATTATTGGACACCAACCATTTAACTGGACCAAACTATCTTGATTGGTTAAGGAATTTGAAAATAGTTTTAAATTTCGAAAAGATTACCTACACACTTGATGGCCCACTTCCTAAGGCTCCTGTTGAGACTGCAACTCAGCAGGAGAAAGACGCTTATCAGAAGCACATGGACGACAACCTAAAGGCAAGATGCTATATGATGGCATCCATAAGCCCTGAGCTTCAGAAACAACATGAGCCCATGAGTAGCGCTCCCAACATCTTTCTCCACTTACAAGAGTTGCATGGGGAGCAAAGTAGGACCGCTAAATATAATATTGTCAATGATCTATTCAAGGCAAGGATGAATGAGGGTTCATCCATGACTGATTACACCTTGAAGATGATCAACCATATCGAGCAGCTTGAGAAGCTTGATGTGATCATTGAAGCTGATATGTGTTTAGACATTATTTTGCAGTCCCTTCTTGATTCATTTGGGCCGTTCATTATGAATTTTCATATGAACAAGCTTGAGCCCATTCTCCCCGAGCTACACAATTTGCTCAAGATGACTGAGGAGACGATGAAGAAAGGGAAAAGTTCTTTGCTCACATTCGATGGAGCTTCTACTTCCAAAGCCAAACCTAAGCCTAAGGGCAAGGGAAAAGGCAAGGGTAAGAGTACCCAAGGGAAGAAGAAGAAGAACTTAAAGCCAAAGGGAGGCATCAAGAAAAGTAATACCGACAAGGCCAAAGGAACCTGTTTTCACTATGGCAAAGATGGGCAGTGGAAACGTAACTGCCTGGAGTATCTGGATACTCTAAAGAACCAACCTTCGGAAGGTATGGATCATGCTCTAAACTAAATGTTAGTTGCATAGAACATGATAGTTCTAAATTGAATGCTAATAATCTTACTAGAACAAAATATACATAATGATGTATGAAGAGGTTTCTCTTACTTTACAACCTTTACCGATGATTCATTCTAGGTTTGGGTGTGTATACTTAAAGAAGTACAAATTTGAATCATTTGAAAAGTTCAAATAATTCAGATATGAAGTAGAGAAACAAATCGGTAAAAGTATTAAAGCTCTTCGATTGGATCAAGGAGGCAAATATTTAACCGGTCAATTTTCAGATCAACTTGTTCAAACGGGCATTCAATCACAATGGACACCTCTTAGAACACCATAACTTAATGGTGTGTCAGAAAAGAGGAAGAGAACCTTATTGGATATGGTTAGGTCCATGATAAGTTACAACGACCTAATATTATCCTTGTTAGAATATGCCCTAGAATTGCCACGTACCTGTGAAACAGAGTTCAAACCAAGGCTGTCCCTTAAGACCCATATGAGATATGAAAAGGGAAGCACCAAACCTTAAGCATGTTAAGGTATGGGGTTGCACTACATATGTAGAGACGTATAATGCAACAAAATTGGAAATCAAGATAACTTAAATGTAGGTTTGTGGATTACCCTAAAGAAAGTTTAGGATATCATATCTATTATCCTGATAAACAAAAGGTGTTTTGTTTGTATGTTTGCAATCTTTCTTGAAAAAGAGTTTATTCAAGAAAGCAGCAATAACAGGAAAATAGAACTCAAAGAGTTGTCTAATGAGACACAAACCAACATTGATGCAACCACTGTCCCTGTTGAGACAAAACCCATCATTGTACCATGATTGTACAAAGGGTTAGTGGGAGTGCGATCACATTTATGGTCCTATAAGTGAATGACGTTCTACTTATTAGGAATAATGTAGAGACGTTGTTAAAAGTGAAAAATTGGTTTTTCACAAAGTTTCTCCATAAAAGATTTGGAAGAAGCATCCTATATTCTGGGAATAGAGGTCTATAGAGATAGATATTAAAGGATGCTAAGTCTCTCCCAATTGAAGTACATAGACAAGATTTTGAAAGAGTTCAAAATGCATGATTCCAAAAGGAGGTCTAATTCCTGTCAGACATGGAATCAAGTTGTCTATAACTAAAAGACCAGATATCAGTTTTGCTGTAAATGTTACGAGCAGATATCAGGCAAACCCAGATAAGGAACACTGGGAAGAAGTCAAAGCTATCCTTAAGTACTTGAGAAGAACTAAGGACCCATGCTTTGTCTATGGAGAAAGAAACTTAGAAATGGTTGGTATAACGGATTCAGATTTTCAATCTGACGATGATGATAGGAGATCAACATCGAGGTATGTTCTCACCTTAAATGGTGGAGCTGTAAATTTGAGTGCATTGCTGCATGTTTGGATGAGTAAGTTCATTACAGAACTAGGAGTGTTTCCTGACATTGAGAAGCCTTTACTATTGTTTTTGTGACAACAATAAGGCTAGTGCTCAAGACAAGGAACCACGGTCTCATCAAAAGTCCAAACTTTAAGCGGCGATTTCAAGTGATTAGAGAGATCATTGGAAGAGATGACATATACATATAGAAGTTTAATACAATAGAGAATAAAGAAGACCCCTTTACTAAAGCTATGACCCAAGTGTGTTGGATCACCACCGACAGGATATGAGTATGAGATACATGGTGGATTGGCTATAGTGCAAGTGGGAGATTGTTAGGATTATGCCCTAGAGCCAATCATAGAGATGATTGCTTAGGGATTAGGAACAATCAATTGATTTCATTTATGCATGTCACATTTATTATTGATTTAATAAAAGGGCTTATTCTATTATGTTTATATGCATCATTTATATTTACATAATATGTCCATGGAGTTAGAGTTGAGAATATGAAATTACAAAGGGTTGTAATTTTGAGACTCTAAATATATCTCTGTACTAAACTCCTAAATCATTCCTAGTTGAAGGTTCACTATGATGGACAGTAATGAACCATAGGACTAGCACTTGTTAGGTTGACTCTATAGGAGGATAGCTAGTCTCAAGCTATTTGTGTGGAGACACTACAATCAACAAGTGGGTGCCTATTATAAGAATAGGTACACTGAATGTGACCAAAGATATGAGATAAACTGAATGGAGTTTTAACCTGCCTGCCAATCAGTTTCTCATTGTTATAGTGGTACAAGTAATCCTTAGACCTGAGACACCATGGTTGTCTTATGCATGTAGCTTTAGAAGTTTGATAACACTAAGTGCAGATCCTATTCAGGGGTCTGTAAGGGTGTTCATTGGCCTTTCTGCTATATGTGTGAAGGCATGTGAGTGATCAACAAGGAATCCATCACTCTCAGGAAAAAGGGAGTGAATGTCTCATACAGCATTCATTGAATATAACTCATTAAATCCATGGGCCCATGGTAGAATGAATATAGAAAGGAGTTTCCATAAGTTCATCATTGAGTTGATATTAATGAATGAGTATAAAGTAATTGAACTAGGGACTTGACAGACTTCCATGTCCTATTAGTTCAATTGGAGACATTGTATTGATGGAAGGATGGAATTGTAACCTGTAAACTATAACAGAAGGGTTCTTTGTAAATGACTATTCACCTCATTAAGGACCACACCATGAGCCATATGCTAGGTGTTACTCATGGTTAGTAGAAGCCCTAATTGATATAAATGAGTTATAATCAATTAGGGAATTGAAAGGAGTTTCAATTAGACCCTTAATGAAAAGTGTTCCATTGTGCACAACTTATGCTGTTCCTACTACTTGATGATGTGAACCCAATGGGTCACACACTGATCATGCTAAGAGAACTTGATTGTCTATGAGAGAAAGGGTATAAGTGATTAAAGAAAAGTTCTTTTAGGAGCTAATTTGTATTTGATGCAAACTAGTGGGCTAATTGTGTAATTAAGAGTAATTACACAAATTAGATTAGGGTTTGGAATCCCCCCTTGGCCAGCCCTATTAGTGGGCTATATAATACCCATTATAAGGTGATGACATCATCACAATCACTCCTCCCCAAGGGCTGGCTGAAAATTACAGCTCTCCCTCTCTCTCTCTCTTTCTTCTCCACCTCTAGCAACAACAAGGAAGAAGAAGGAAAGGACTTCAAGCTCAAGCTAGGTGTGGATACCGTTGGAGGCAGCACACTTGGGCTGCTCATTCACCGCTGTCCAGAGACAAAGCTTGGAGCAAAAAGGAGAAGACATTAATCAACTGTAAGTAATCCCAACTCTCTTGGTAGTTAGGGTTTATGTTTTTGTATTATGCATAATCGGATTCATGGGTTTGGGAATCATAGGAAAATTTTAATTCCGCCCTTTGTAGTTTTCCTCCCTAGTTAGATTCCCAACAGGATTCACCAAATGTACCAATCCCTCGGGGGATGTGTCAACAGGCACTTGTATCTGATTCAACAGTTTCAACACGGTCTGTCTGTGCTTATGCGAGGCCATGAGCAAGCCCCAAATAGTAATGTTGGCATTGGTCTTCTTCAGCTGCCTAAGCACTTCATCCTCTTCTTCTTGCAAGCTAGGATGCCTCTGCCCTTCCAAATCTTCCAACGGATTTTCAGATTCTAGGTGGGGGGGCTTGAAATGGCGACCCCCTCTGGTTATATGGTCCAACTCATCATCGCTAGCCCATATGTCATGGACTTCCTCGGAGTCATTCATCAAGTCATCCCATTCTATCATGTCGATGCTCTCCATCTCTGTCGGCAAGTCATCCCAACCTGAAGGGACTATCGGCTCATCTGATATCGGACTTGGGCTTGAGTACAGCATATAGTAATCATATTTCCCCGACGCTTCACCTAATAGGCCAACCTGAGGATCCCCTGCTTCATATCTTTCTTTCAGCTCTTGTTGGATAGATTTCTTTGGCAACAACAAAACCTTTTGGTCAATGAGGTCTTGGATGATCTTCTTTAGTATAGAACAAGCCTCGGTGTCATGGCCGGGTGCACGATGGTATTGGCAATATTGGTGAGGGGTTGATGGTCTTGGCTTTGGTGGAAGTGGCATGATAAGGCTGTTATTACGGCAAATGGTGAAGAGACGGGTTAAGGTCATGGGGAGCGGAGTGTATTGTCTTATGGGATGGCGAGGGCGAGAGGATTCAACCCCAATGGCATTTATGGTGTTAGGTGGGGGTGTGTTGTTGTGTGATGGGAGAGGATTACGGGTGACATTTGGACGGGTTGGTGGTGAAATGACTTGCTTGTCAATGAGGTCTTGGACTTGGTGGCGAAGGCGAATACAGCGATTGGTGGCATGGCCTTTGGATTGGTGGTACTTGCAGTACTCATTCTCATTGTAGCTCTTGGGTAAGGGATTTGGTGGAGGTCTTGGGTCGAGTGGCTTCAATAGGTCACGACTTATGAGCTTTTCAAGGACTCTTTCGAGTGGCATGAATAGGTCAGTGAATTGGCGAGGTGGGTTGACATCATTGAGAGAAAAGGGTTGGATTGGTTGAGTTATGGTGTTGACCTCGGCATTGTTCTTCCCAGTAAAGTTTGTCTTGCGACTCCTCACTTCCTCAGTCTTGATTGTCCCATCATTGATAGCATCTTCAACCTGCGTGCCAGCCCCAATGAGAGCTTTGAAATTTGGGAAATAGTGGGCAAATAGGTGCTTGTGATACACGGGCAGCAGGTTCTTAACCACTAACTGAATTTGGTCCTCCTCATTCGGCCTATCCGTCATTCTCGACGCCTTTTGTCTCCACCTTGTAATGTAAGCGGAGAAAGTTTCATGAGCCCCTTGCTTGGTAGTTTCTAGGTCCCTTCGAGTAACGTCCACCTCTGTGTTATACTTGTAGTGCTCTGAAAACTCATTGCATATGTCTTCCCAAGTCCAAGTTCTGTTCTCATCCAAAGACAAGAACCATTTCAAAGCAGAAGTGGCCAACGTTTCATGGAACATTTGAGCTAAAAGCTCGTCAGTAGCCCCTCGAGGGTGCATAGCTCGCACATACATCTTCAAATGAGTCTTAGGGCAACCCGTCCCATCGAACTTTTCTAACTCCGGCATCTTGAATTGTAGTGGAATACGAGCCGTTGGAAACAGGGATAGAGTCCGCACATCGACCATGTCATCAGCCCTGCGAATCCCTTTTATGGTTCTCTCTAAAGCTTCTACCTTGCTAGCTAACACGGAATCACTGCTAGTACCTTTCCCCTTGGCTTCCCCTTCTAGGTTGGTGACCTCAGGTTTCGAGCTGCTTTCCCCCCTTGTCTTGGTGTTCTCATTGGATTGAGGTCCTTCTTCGGTGCCAGCCCCATGAGGTATACCCGAGGAATGGGCCTTAGAGCCATTTTGTTCAAGATCCGCCATCTTCTGTTGGTTCTCTTGAGCCATTTTCAATGCGGTATCGGATGTCTCGGCGGTATGGTCAAGCTTGGTCATGATGGCTTTCAGGCAAGCCTCAATGTCAAAGTGCCCCTCACTAGTTCTTTCGTCGGCCATGTCTGTCTGATGGGTAGACTCAACACTCACTAGACGCCATTGTGGATTGCGGATCCAAGCTAGCACGTCTATGGATAGAAAAGTTTTAACCTTTAGCCTAAGGATCTGTCCTAAACCTCCATATTTTCCTTAATGAATTCGGTCTCTACACCATGTTCAATTAATTCATTCCTTTTATCCAATTACCTTTACAGGGGTCATGGATTAAGGGTATGTTTTAAAGAATAGGGCATAGAGTACTTCAATTAGGTTTAATTAATCCCCTAGGACTAGCACATCACAAACATAGCTTTACATCCTATTTCCTTAATTTATTCCTCCTAACCCATGGCCTTAACGAAGGCTAGGGTTTAAAGGTCTATATTAAGGGCATAAGATATAAAGCCTCACACCACAAACACGGCATAGCATCATTACAAACAATTGTGGGTGCATAATGGCGAGACCGTAGTGTCCTACAAGTCTGTCTATATGGACTAATGATAAGGGTAGGCTGGGGTCCTTCACTTGCTTGAGCAATCCTTATACCTAACCACATGTGGCATTAGGAACGCCGCGTGGGTCCAGCAGTACGTGATTAACTCATTTAATATACCCAAGGGCAAGCCCAAGGGTACTAGGCAAGAGAGGTTGATAGCTTTCGCCCCAACACATGGAATCAGGAAAACCAAGGTTGAGACTAGGCCGATCGTTGGCAAGGATACATCGAGGGACATCGATCCTAGCATGCAAGAGTTTGCGCACACAATGCAATAAATGAAAGCACACAATCAAGCGGATGCAATGTGATTGATTTTAATTAAACATAAGAAATTAACCTAGCCCAATTAAACTTTATAGAGTCTAGCCCATAACATCCCCAGTGGAGTCGCCAAACTGTGAACCCCGGAAATTGGGCCCACAAGGGATTGAAAGAAAATGGATTTGAAAAAGAAAAAGGAAAGGAGTCGCCACCTTATTTTTTAAAGGAAACAAGGAAAACCCTAAAAATCAGGTTGTTTTAGGAAAACAATTTGAATGACTCCATAAAAAAAAGGAAAGGCAAAAACCAATCTTTTGAAAACCAAAGAAATCGGGGATTCGGAGGCTAAGTTATGACATGGGAAGGTTCTAGGCAAAGCCTATAGGCACCCATGTCACCCTTTCGGTCTCTCAGTTCATTTGGGCTAAATCAAGATCTTTCCATACAAAAATCAGCAAGTATATCATCACAAGAATTGCATGCATATCATATATTTCATTCATCCATCCATGCATAATAAGCAAATAAAAACAGAAAATAAAAAGAAGAAAAGAAAACATAAATAAACCTAGGATGCTTGGATCCTAGAACGGACTTGAGCCTCACGAAGAGCGCCTACGTACCATGCAACGAAATACATGGATCAAAGTCCACGTAGTTCGATTAGAATTAGGGTTAAGACTTTAATACAAACCTATGGTTAAAACCCTAGGTTTCCTTATTTGATCAAGAGAGTTGAATTTGATAGAAAGTTTGATTTTAGAAAGAACTCCATAAAATGGAAACTTTAATAAAAACCATAATTTTATTTATGAAGGAAACCTTTGATTAAACCATAGACTTGTATTAAAAATTAACCCTAGATAGGGAGAAGAGAATGAGTTAAGAAAAAAGGTGAATTGGGGCACCTTCACACCCACTTACCTGAGCGCAATTAGCTCCAAACATTAGCCATTTCAGACATGAGCAGCCCTATTTGCCATAGGACAAATACCACACCTATTTGCACCCTTACAAGTGCTCAAAACGATGCGAAAACACTAACATGCAAATCTGGACAGAATAGTATCATGGCCTAAAATCATCCACTAAGCATGCTAACAGCAAAAACAGCGAACAATAATAAGTCCTAACATATTCCTAGAACCATATCATGCATAAAAACCCTAAAACATACTAACATGCATGCAAAACTATCATGTCTACTCCATATGAAAAACATATACAGCAAACACGAAGAAAAACCAATAAAAAAGTCTACTTTATCATGCTATATGAAAACAAACACAAAACAAAGACTCTAAAACCCTAAACTCACAAATATGCTTAAAACATACAAAACATACTTTAATCATGCTAAAACCAAACTAAACAGAAATTAAATCATGCATATTAACTAACTAAAGCAATATAACATGATGAAAATCCTAACTCTAACATGCAATGACACTAATCCTAGCACAAGGACAATAGGAGCACAAGAATCATAACTATGCATTAAAAACCTAAAGGACAGCCCTAAAGCATGCTAAACAGTAGATAAAAAATAGATATTCCATGTATATTAACTAGCTAGAGTGTTAATACATGATAAAAAAGTTACCTTTAACATGCAATAAGCCTATCCTATATGAAAACCTAGTTTAAGCTTGAATAGAGAAGGAGAATACCTTAGGAAGGGCCTTCCTTGCTGCTGTATGAACTCCCTCTTGCTCTTATGGATGACTTGAATCAATGTTCTCCAAGGCTACAGCAAGAACTCCAGCTCTCCTTCAAGTCTCTCTCTCTTATTCTCTCTCAAACACTCAAGTATTAATGCATAAAGTGGCCCCCCTTGTGTTTGTAATTGTTCGTGGCTCCTCAGGTCTTTAGAGTGAATCAAACCAACACGAATCCTCCTCTTTGTCAAAGTGGTATCACAGAAAAGAGATCAAAACTCACTCAACTTTGAAAAGAAATAGAAAACAAAAAGAGAACAAGAGAAAAGAAAAGTGATTTTCGTCACTTTGCAGCAGCAGCAACTTCAATCGCGTTTTTGGGTATGAAAACGTTGGATTTGGACAAAGCTTGTGAAATACAAAGTTGTAGAGAATTAAATTATCTTTCTAACAAGACCAATTTCATCAAATTCTGACTTCGGATGAAAAAGTTATGATTAAAATACGACTGCTGGTTTTCAGAAAATCTGCTGCTGAATTATGACGAATTTCACTCCCTCCAAACCCTCTTCTCCTCTCCCTTGTCTAAAGACATTAAGAGAGTATTTATAGCTGAAATCTGGAGTTTCCCTTTCCTTCCTGGACTAGGTTTCCTTGGAGAATAATCAAAAGGTATTTTATAATGATAAAAGACTTCTAATCTGAATAGGAAAAGGAAATTGTCTTTTATAAAAATTGGGAGACTGACTGCTAACACGCATGCACATGTATCGTATGTGCGTACACACACTCATCACATACGTACACGTGTTAGTGTCATGATAAAAATGGCTAATTTAATAAAATAATTTTCTTTTCATTTTAACCAAAAATCTCATGCTGTGATTCGCACTAATTCTTCAAGGATAATCCGTAAATAACCACACTAAACTCATCATCAGGGCCACGGGACTTAAGATGACAACCGGTACAAAATGGGGTGTCTACAGAAACAAAAGCCAAAACGACCGTGTTTCGATGAGGAATATGTTTTTGAACATTTTAGGCTGAAAACCACTAACCATGGGAGCATGGTTAGGTTTGAACGAGGCGGTTAACCACTATTCTCTACCTTTGCTAAGCATAGGCATGCACATAGGGTCAAACCAAACACTTTCCATATCAAAATTGAACTTCATGAAACACTTTTGAGGGTAAAATGATGACTAATGAAAGTCAATTTGAAAAGATTTGGTTGGTAATTGTGAGTCAATTAGAGCTAACCCAAGGAAGGGTCAATTAACCAACTTGAACTACATCGAGCCATTTTAATCCCGAGCCATTGACTTACCAAATTGAACCTAGAAATACCTCATATGCATCCATATGAACTCCAATTGACAATTTGGAGATCATTCCAAGGTCAAATGAAAAGTTTGGGACTTAAAAGACGATTATGCCCCTCAAGTCACAAAAGCTCTTATTATCCCTCAAGATCAACTCCAATTTGAACCAAAATTCATATCCATTGTCCTTGTGACTCTAGAAAACTAATGCAAGTGACTAGACTCAAAAACAAAACAAAAACATGCATGAAATGATGAGCCCTAGTAAGGTGGTGCAAAAATGGGGTGTGACATAGCCTACCCTCTTAAAAGAAAGAATTCCATGTAATGGGCCTTCTAGGACACCGTTGGATCACCTATATGCACACACATTGTTGTGATGATATGCTACCGTGTTTGTGATGTGTTGCCATGCTTTGTTGATTGAGTGGGTAATTAAAGGAGACTTTACGTCTTACATCCTTAATACGTACCCTTCCCCATGACCCCCGCAAGGCTAATTGGTTAAGAGAACTAATTAAGGGTGTACGTTGTAAAAATTTTGAGATAATTATGGAAGCTTAGGATGGACCCTTAGGCTGAAAAATTGAGTGTTTCCCCTATGTTAGAGGGAGAGACGTGCTAGCTTGGATCCGTAATCAACAAGGGCGCCTTGTCAGTGCTGATTCTGTCACTGAGTCGGATATGGCCGAGGAAAGAACTAGCAACCGGGGTTTTAACCTTGAGGCAACTTTGAAAGCTATCATGGAAAAGCTTGACCACACTACCCAAGTATCCGAGACCGCACTCAAGTTAGCTCAAGACATTCAACAGAAGAACTCTGAACCTGAATCTAGGGCCCGCGCCACTGACAACAATCAAGGATCCAATGATTCCAAATCTGCTGAGGAACCATTAGGAGAAGGGGGAGAACCACCCAAGACCAAGGAAGGGGAAACCAAAGCCACATCAAGAGAGAGCTCAACCGTCCTGGAAAATAAGGTCGAGGCCTTAGAACGAACTCTGAAGGGAATCCGTCGATCTGATGATATGGTGGACATCTGCACTTTGTCCCTTGTTCCCAAAA